>OX101827.2:14256363-15572613 GCA_944452925.2 Chrysolina oricalcia
TTCAATTTTGGTTGCGTATTGACTACCGTTCCTTTGGGGACAGCGCCTACTATTCTCACTCTGGTCACCTGGCGGTGGTCGCTGAACTGAGGAGGGGGCGCCACTACCACTTCATTGAAATTGGGGTTGTTTTCGCCGAATTCGGGGGGCGGCGGCAGGCAGAAATCTTCTTTTTCGTCGTCGTTTTCGATTGGAGGCGGCAGCTGAGCTAGGGAGACTGCGTGGCGTTTGAGCATACCTGGAAGAAATGAAGTAATGATATTTTTTTGTTCAAGAGTCTCAATTAGTTGATGGCTTTACCCTCTGTGAAACGGTGAACATGAGCCGATTTTTTTTCTCTCTTGATACTGTGATGAACAGAAACATCCTCAATAATTCTGGAAGAATCCAAAAACACCGAAGAAATGTGTAAATTTCCTTTGGTTACTTTTATAATTTCGAAAATGAGTTGTAGTTTAGATTTTCTTGAGACTAAGACACAATTGGAGGATCGTGCTATAATGTTTGTGAATTAAGACATGAATGTAAGAAATAGAAACAAGATGTGAATGTAATTTAATCTTAGCATTTTTATACCCAAGTCCCAAAAATAAGTATCGTAATCATTTTGTGATAACTAGGCAAAGTAGAGCATTTTGTGCTAGTTTGTGATAGGCTATTCAACACGCTATTGATCAACGCAAAAAACATACAAAAAAATTGGAAAAACGAGTGAACGTAGTCTTAATTGATTTTTTCTTGGTAAAAACGAACAATTTATCGATACTTACATATACACAATTGTCAGTAACTCAAACCAGTTGGCCACATCGTCAATTCATTTGTCACCATCAAAGTATGTGGAATAATTTTCAATATTAAATATTCATCTGAAGAACACATATACAGTGTGTCCCACTTTGAGCAACCACACCCTCATATTTCATTAATAATAAAATGATTTGAAAAAAAAATCGTATTATAATAACCTTGTCCGGCTAAACATTCGGGATATTCTAGTTGGCGAACGCCGTAATGTCAAATCAATGAACAAAAATGTGTAATCATACCGAACCTAGGTAAAATTATATTCAGAGGGCTTCCAATTACAACCAATTTCGATAGCAAAGTACATTATAGTTTGATTTATCCTTATAGTTTGAAATTATAAATGAGGTTGATATAAATCAAACACAAAACAAAATCAACTTTTGATTTACATTAGTGAGCTTATTGCACAAATGAATGAAAACTTCTTTTTATTTTGATAGTTGATTTTAAAACCATTGATGGATTCTTCCTCACTATAGAATATCTTTGTTTTCATCTGTAGCAGATGCCTCACACAAATCAAAAATTACAATATTGTAATTCTCAAGAAAATGTAGAAGCCTGACACTTCTGTAACGCTGGTGAAACTAATATACTCAGAACAGTTATCACCCGCCATGTTATTCCACTGCTCTTAAATACTGGTGAATCTTTTACAACATTATTTTTTCTGGGACACTCAATTCTCTATAACCCTGATAGGTTTTGAATTACAAAGTAAAATAGGAGGACGTTATATTTTTTAGATTCTGTAATACCAGCGGTAACTTTGTCAACCAAACATATGCTCCAATGTTTAGGATATTATTGAGGTTTCACAAACATAGTCAACAGACAACAGTTACTTACTATTCCCACTATACGCAGAAAAGGAATTGGTAAAAAAAAGCATTTTCATTTGTTTCATGAACTCACCTATTTGCGGTCGCTGACCTTTGGCAGAAGGCAGAGTCATACTATTGTGATCAGCACTTATTCTTTCGTTGTAGTCCAAACCCGTAGAAGTGGTGATTTCTTGATCTGAACTCACGCCAGAAGAACTGTTGTCGCCGTCTTCTACTGCATCCGATTCTTTTTGTTTTTTCAGCAGATCATCTGGATACGACTTTGAAGATTTCAATAACATCCTCCCTTTCTTTATTTCCTCAACGCTGAAGCTATGCGGTACCGAACTACTACCGGAACTACTGCCACTGAAAATTAAAGGAATATTGAGTCAATTAGTGGAATATTGAGTCATGTTGAATATGACCGTTTCTACAGGGTGTACTTAAAGGTGAGGAGTATTTTTAACAGGATGAGGAGCTCATCAAAAGAAGTTATTTTGCCAAGTATCACCTCTACAAAGAAGCCAAATAACAAATTTTTCATTAATTGAAAATAGTGAAAAATATTTTTATATAGTTTATAACGTGGTTATTGGTGTATTTGAGGAACTTGAAACCTTTATATACCTTTTTTTGGAAATACTTTTGATTTTCCAAAAGTTGTATCATAGTATGAATTCATCAATTCCTTCTACTATTTCACTTATAGGGGAAAGTATGGAGATCAATAAGTGGAAAAATTCTGAGAACCTCCTCAATGACCAACTTGAATTAAATAACTCACCATTACTTAATTTGTTTTTCTGGAAAGGTTAGATGGAATGTAATTAGTAATGCAATGTTCTCATCGAAAATTTATTAGGAGACAGGTATACAACCGTACCCTAATTAATTTACGATGCATATTTAAGGTAACATAGCAAACATGTAAATTAGTATATCTTCTCCGCTTGAAGAAGCTGTTGTACAGCGAAACAATTGTCGCGGGTTTTGTAAACCTATTTATAGTGAAAATCTTTTAAACATAGTTTTATTATGGATATTAATATGGATTTTCATCAAGTATCGGCTACATCAATTCAAAAAACAAATCTGTTAATCTAGTAAATAAATTAATATGGTTAGAAAGAAAGTGTTAATGGCAAGAGTAGGAAGCGAGCTTTTTAAAAATGAGAGTAGCTCAAATTCTGATACAAGTGATAGTTATGAGGATAATTCGTCTGTCCCACGCCAAAACCACGAATATGCTAATTCCAGGGTTATGACTTCAATATGTAAAATACTAATTTTCTACCAAAGTTTTCAATGCCAAACTCACGAAAGTGCTATCAGGTTGTCTACTGTGAACGAGAGTGAATTCGTGAATGTGAAAATTTACAAAGCAAGAAGCACGAATATTCTTAAAACTCTTCTCATTCGAAATGACAAATTGCACATTCGTGGTTTTGGCATGAGACCGACGATATGATGTTGAATGAATTGACTACAGACAAGAAACTCTTTGTTTTGACTTTTGAGTTTGACAGATCTAAGATCTAACTTGGATCGCATTCATCGCTGCTAGACGAACGGGCAGTAGTTCATGCACTTTCGATGTCTCAAGGCCAAAGAGGGGAATATAAAAGTGGGCGTGTCAATGCGCTCCCAATGTAGAAAACGGAACGATCATATGCGCATTATATTCTCAATGCATGAAACGGAACACGCCTATAGTCAAAGTCAAAATATGCTTTATTATCGGAAGTTAATGATAAACTTATTAACAAAGCTTCATTGTATTGAAGAAAATGTTGAAAAATGTATGGAAATTAAATTAATGCCTTAAAAGTAGGGATTCACCGGGTACTGATTTATACAATGCTGAGTACTGAGTGTGATCTAAAATTCACAAAGCGAGTACCAAGTACGGCTAGGCCGAGTAACAAGTACCGAGTACTCGGTATTTACCGAGTTCCGGGTAGACACAGCTATAAATTACTTACGAACGGATGCACATAACCTAACTTTATTAGAACACAATAATACTTCTCTGCAAGTGCATGCGCTTCGGTCTCCTCATAATAGTGCAATTATTTGATGTTGAATACTGATGATAATTCGTTATTTACTAAAAAATCAATGAGTGTTAACAAGCGAAATGTGGTGTAGGAATATCATACAAACATAAATTTTTTGAAGAAAATATAAAAAAAAAATGTTAAAATGGGATACTCAAACTCAACCTGGAAACTATAGTAAAACACTGTCATAAAGCGTCTTTTTATCCCAAAGGTTGGGATATTTTTCAATCATTTCAATAAGAATACTCTCCTGCTGGCTCATATTTGCCGAAACACAATAAACATTAACAAATAGCAAGTCAAAACAAATAATTATTTTTGTCATTCGACAAATAGGTATCGACGCACATGCGCGTTATGCTTGTCGTCCTAATCATAAGCACAAAAACTGAAAATTGCCAACTTTGTAGGTCAAAATCTTATGATTATGATTGAGACTGAAACTAAAGAAATTGCATAAATGCTCTTGCTGAAATGTACAGTTTTGATTTGATTTTATGATTAAGACAGTGACTGTGATTAGGACAATGATAATATTAATGACAATGATGCATAAATTGGCCCTAATATTACTAATATAGTAACAACGGCAGTCAAGCATGAGTCTGAAACTGAAGAGCATATACCTAACCCTAGCGCTCTTTGTGAAGAGAACTTAAAGTGTTTGGTATGCTATTTTTTTAATATGTTTATTTTAGGGTTAATGAATGTGTTTGCATTTAAATGCTTTAATAAAAAATAAAACTTGGACAATTAATATCAATAATTTTCAGTGTACCCGAACTAGGCGACCGGGTACAGTGTACCCGGACTAGGCTGCCGAGTACCAATTGGTACTCGGTGAAACCGGGTTAACCGTTTTCTTCGTAATGTGGCCGGGTATCGCCATAATCGAGTGTTGACCGGGTACCCGGTGCATCCCTATTAAAAACTATAATGGTGATACCCCCTACCGTCGGCACATCATTCCTGATGAGAGGGAACGCCACCAATGTACAGTGTACACATGTAGAGTATAACCAATATGTGAAAAAATAGGTTTGTTGTTGACTCATTATAAAAAAATATATATAATTCCATGATATACAAAAAGGTTTGAAATACAGATGGGACAATTAAAATATCACGTAACGTATCCCAGATATGTTGACCCAATTGGTAATTGTTTTAATTAAGAAACCGTTTTTTTTCAGATGGATGAAATATTTTCATGTGGGTATTGTTGCATACAGTTGGGTGCACTCTCACAGATGATGGAAAACGAGCTTTTATCCCACCCCGTTTTTCTATCAGCTGTAGACAATGTCGCAATTAATTATAATGATAACAGTTCACTGAAAAACAAAACCGTTATATTTGTACATTCATTTTGAAACACAATTTTAAATATGTTAGGAAGCAGAAACAATAATGACAAATGCCAGATGATACGGAGGTATTCCGTTCCGTAAACAATAGTAACCGGGTGTCAAAATTAGATGAACCGCTTCGGTATCTTTCGGTTAACCAGGCCAATATACGGAACTTATTCTTAGATTGACAAGCCTGACTCACTATAGCTTATAACTGCTGTACGACTTTTTCATGGACACAACTGTACGTATGAACCAGTTAGTGATACATGGGTGGTACGCGCAATAAAAAAAAAACTGTTTGTCAATTACCTTGCATTGCTGTTACCGCTATTTTCAGTTGTTTGCAGTTGCAAACTGTTTATTCTAGCTGCTAGACTTTCTTTCCTCTGGTCTTCTTCGCATTCCGTTTCAGAATCACTGCAACTGTAATCTGGCTCCGGAATCGGAGGTGCATTGGGTTGCGAAAGCTTTGGAGTGGATTTACTTGATGTGAATTTTTTCCGCCGCTCTCGTGATCCTGGGATTAAAAAAAAAATTATTCAAACGTGCAGTGACGATTTGAATTGTAATGAAAGTATTCAAAAAAGAATGACTAAAAAATTTAAATTAGAAAGAATTGAGGTCAGTTACATTCAATTAATGGAAAATTTCTGCAATATCTAACATAACATAATTTTATTTATTTATTTTTCAATAATACATCCAGCAGGCTGATGCCCATTTACAGGTGTATATAATTTTAACACTATTGACAAATTGTAGTATTGCTACATATAATAAATACTAAGATATGGAGAAAATGACCCTGACCGTATATAACTAATTCTGCAAGACACTAGCGAGTTAACGTTTAAACTCAGATAAAGAGAGAAAAAGATATCGCACATTGCACATCGCACATCGCAGGTTTTTATAATTATACATGGTTGTGAGGAAACAGTGAAAATGATGCTGAGAGTTAGGTACTGATATGTGGAACGTTATATTAGATCGAGATGCATATCGAGGTACATTAAAATCAATCAGAGACAGTAAGGATGCTGAATCAATATGGTTATGAATTATTCTGTATATAAAAGTCAAGTCAGTCATCTTACGATGTTTTTTAAGTGAAACTAAATTGAATTCACTCAGTAATAATTCATAGTCATAGTACCTCTGAGGGTAAATGTCATATTTTTCATAAAAGGCAAATTTGAAAAACTTTCTTTGCACATTTTCAATACCCTCAATATATTTTGAATGGCAAGGATTCCACACCACACTACAGAAACTCAATTAACTTCTCACCAATGTCACATAGACACAGCGCAAAGCATCGAATGAATTGAATTATCTACAAGAACGGATCAAGAATCCTAATGAGTTCATAGCTTTGCTTATAATATTCTCTATATGATTGCTAAAGCTCGACTTCTGATCAAGGAGTACTCCTAAATCTTTGAATTGGGTAACTCTCGACCAATGTGAGTTTTTCAAGTGATAATCGAATAAAATGTTGGTTGTTTTTTGTGTGAAAGTCATACTTTTACATTTATTAGTGTTTAAGGAGAGTTTATTTTCAGTACACCAATCATCAACAGCTATTTGCACAGGGTTCAACTAAAGGTTATCTTACGACTTAAGTGGACCTTACATTACGATTTTGGATTGCACCGCTATTTGAGGACAACAGAAGCCTCAGTCAAGATAAGCCTCATATTAACCAGGCTTAAGGCGGCTACTCACACACCTACCGCAGGGGCAATCTAGGGTGTGAAAGTGGGGTTGACCTTTGATTGCCTCCTAGATTGTATTGTGACGTGTGTAGGCAAGCAGGGCCGATTTCCTAGATCGCCTCCTTTGCAGTGCCCCAGGCGCGCCAGACCTTCCTTGCTTCCTAGATCGACTCCAACCGCCCTGCCACAACTCGCGTGTGTAGCGTGATTGGGGCAATTTCGACTCAGTTCTGTAGAGAAAGCCATGCGGAGTGTTTGTAAATAGCCCAACATGTCTCAGGAATCATTGTAGACATTAATTGTGGTGATAGGATAGTAGTAAATTTTAAATCCTCGTAGCTTTGTCCGCTAACCAGAGACCATAGCGTAGCAGTTAACCGTTATCTAGCACTAATGGTCTTCCGCATAAATGTATCTTTTTTTTTCTATTAATGTTGTCACCATGCCAAGGATGTCTTCAAAACATTCTAAATCCATTCTTAAAAAGTTCATCAACTTCCAATTCTTGCATAACGTTCATGTGACACAATTCTTTCCGGTTTTGTAACCAATTATTCATCCAGTACTTTCTTTTTCTTCTGTAGCATCACGGAAGCAGCCAAGGCAATGCCAATTTTTTGAAAGTGTTGACACCATCTTCACAACTCAAATGATAGTCTGTTCTGCGGTACGTTCATTGTCGCACTGACTGGCGGGTACGTGTGTAGAGACGCCTCCTAGATTGCCCCAATCACCCTGCACCCTAGATTGCCCCTGCGGCAGGCGTGTGAGTAGCCGGCTTTAGGTTCCACTTAACTACTTAACCTCACTTTTCCTACACGAAATATTTTCCTATTTTCTTGATGTTCATTCAAAGTATTTCGAGAACTTTTTCTGGATTTTGCTGATGTGATTGTATTTTTCCGTCTATTTAGGGTGACCAAACCTACAGCTCTCTATACAAATGCTAATATCACATAATAGACAGGGAGGCGAGAGGGGTTTTGCATGTATCATAGGCCCCACGCTGAGACTCTGGGGGCTGATGGACAACGTTATTCCCCAATGTGAAATCCCGGTATGGCACCTCTGAAGGGTAGCTTTGAGGGGGGGGGTGAATTTTCAAACGTGTAATTAATATCCATGCCCATGGATCATAGGCCCCACTTTGATTCTTGTTTTATGTCGTCAAGGAGGTCGCCAAAGTCCGCGAACTCAATATGCCATACTAATATGGCGTCACTTAAGGCCCACCATACTTACCGAAACGTGTAATTTTTTCACTGTGGACATGTATCATGGGCCCCACGCTGTTGTTTCGTGATCCTTGTTAACAATGAACAGAACAAAGATTTCGAAACGCCATACCGCTGGGGCGTCGCCATACTGGACCGAATATGTAATTTTTAGCAATGAACATGTCTAATAGGTACCGGTATGGCGTTTTGGTTTTAAGATGCTCTGTTGGATCACTTTAGCGGGGATTACACTGCCACACCGATAGCGTGTCGCTAAAGGGGTGCCATACCGAAAAAAACAATTTTTTTTACCGACGCTCCGGAATGGCCTGGCAGAATTGCTTCCAAACTTGTATTTATAGGTTTTCGAGGTCGCTGATCACGAATTTGATGTCAAATTGTAAAAGTCAAAATGGCGGACAAAAAAACAACAATAAACAAAATCCTTTTAAAAAACGCTTTTATTTAAATGTTCTACAAAGAAGAAAATAAACTGAAGTAAATCGAACCCATCATGCAATTTCATATGATATAAAAGCTTGTCGCGAGAATAACTCTTGCTACAGATGAATTCAAATTGAATTTATTAGGAATACCTTCCTCGTGACAAGCTTGTATATCATATGAAATTTCGTAATGTAACAAAATGATGGGTTCGATTTACTTCAGTTTATTTTCTTCTTTTTGGTCCATTTAAATGAAAGCTTTTTTAAAGTTTTTTTTGGATTTTTTCTTATGTACATGCAATATATTTTACCCAATACTATCATATACACATAAATTTCCAAAACAAGATATAAAGGGGCCTGCAACTGCGTTCCGGTGGTCCGTAGCTTCTAAACGGCGCAACTTCAAAATTTCTTTCGAATGCAAGCATGTTTCCTTCGTGAAAGAGTATCTTTAGAAAATATTCCGAAGTATACAAGGTGATCCAGAAACGTGCACCAAACCAAACTTATGTTTTTTGTCATGGAACACCCTGTATTTCATCACATGGTTGAATAGAGATTACTTTGACCATTCAAAAAATATAGGATCATGTATGTCCATCAACGTTATTTCCGGAGATATATCGATATTACTTCAAAAAACATAACGTATTCAACACTCTGTAACTCTTCGTGGAAAAATATTTCTAATACTTTATGGGAGGTGAAATGACTCCAATATGGTCTAGTTTCTGTAACATGACACAGAGTTGAAATTTCATTACTTTTTATGTACCGGATAGATCGAAACGCAAATTGAAAGATATCTTGTTTTTTTTTTCAATTGGAAATTTACGTTATTTACAAGGTGAAGTAAATACCAAGTGTGATATATCATTCGAAAGGAAATTTTATGGCATTTCCAATACTGAAATTGAATGTATGGGTTTCCATTTGAAAAAAACAAGATATCTTTCAATTTGCGTTTCCATCTATCTGGTACACAAAAATTAATGAACTGTGTGTCATGTTACAGAACCTAGACCATATTGGAGATATTTCGCCTCCCATAAAGTTTTAGAATTATTTTTCCACGAATAGTTACAGAGTGTTGAATACGTTATGTTTTTTGAAGTAATATCGATATATCTCCGAAAATAACGTTAATGGATATACAAGACCCTATATTTTTTGAATGGTCAAAGTAATCTTTATTCAACCATGTGATGAAATACAGGGTGTTCCATTACTAAAAACATAAGTTTGGTTTGGTGCACTTTTCTGGATCACCTTGTATACTTCGAAATATTTTCCAAAGATACTCTCTCGCGAAGGAAACATGCTTGCATTCGAAAGAAATTTTTAAGTTGCGCCGTTTAGAAGCTATGTACCATCGGAGCGCAGTTGCAGGACCCTGTATATACGATTGATTGTGCACGTTACCGACATGCCATGGCTATTGCAGTAATATATTCGTGCCTTATACTTCAAAATACACATACAAATGCCGGTATGGCAGTGGGGCCTTTAATACACGTATCCTATAAAAATGTGACAACTTTGGAAGCCAATATCTGACGTTAGCGACATCGCATCGGTATGGCAGTGATAAATTCGTACTGTATACTTCAAAATTCATATAAAAATGCGAATATGGCAGTGGGGCCTTTCATACACTTAACCTATAAAAATGTGACAACTTTGGAAGGCAATATCTGACGTTGGCGACATCACATCGGTAAGGCGCTTTCAACTTTGTTCAGGATATCAAAATGAACAAAGAAAACACATTTCCATGGTGGGGCCTATTAGACATGTTCATTGCTAAAAATTACATATTTGGTCCAGTATGGCGGCCACTTGGTAACGCCCCAGCGGTATGGCGTTTCGAAATCTTTGCTCTACAGTTCATTGTTAACAAGGATCACGAAACAACAGCGTGGGGCCCATGATCCATGTCCACAGTGAAAAAATTACACGTTTCGGTAAGTATGGAGGGCCTTAAGTGACGCCATATTAGTATGGCATATTGAGTTCGCGAACTTTGGGGACCTCATTGACGACATAAAACAAGAATCAAGGTGGGGCCTATGATCCATGGGCATGGATATTATTTACACGTTTCAAAATTCACCCCCCCTAAAAGCTACACTTCAGAGGTGCCATACCGGGATTTCACATTGGGGAATAACGTTGTCTATCATCCCCCAGAGTCTCAGCTTGGGGCCTACGATACATGCAAAACCCCTCTCGCCTCCCGGTCTATAAGTCGTTAGCTGAAAATCAAAGCTTTTGAAGTTGTTCAATTATATAATAAGCAAGCTCCCAGAAAATATACAAGTTGCATTGAAGTTAGCCTGAAATATTGCAGAATTGAGTTATAAATAAGTTTCTTTCGAAATTTTTGTGGTTTCTCTTTATCAATACAGTTTTATTCGGCCAAAATTGGACATCTGTGAATTGTCATTATGACATTTAGTGAAAAACTTTTCCGAAAATAGTCCAGTGTAAAATGAAAAAACAATGAGAAGGAAGAAAAAAGGTGAAAGTGTATGTGAGAAAGACTTTTCCAAGAGTTCTCAAACTACTCTGGCGGATGAACATTCTGAAATTGATTTTTCAGAAAACGAACAACAGGAAAAATTAAAATTACTTCAAGTGAATTATGTTAAAAAACCCATTGAAAAATCACCAGTAAGTGAATCGTATTCAAATAGCAACAATTAAATTTACAAATATGAGTTCATTGAAACTTTGAGAGAAAAAATGTTATTATTGAAACAAATAATCAGGGAAAAGGAACTGATAATACAAGAAAAAGACTATTAACCAATGAAAATGATTGCTTACAACAAAATTATGAATTTTCATTATCAAATCAAATCAAACAAAATCGAAAAATTGGAATCGAATTCGAAAAATCCAAGTGTAAATCATTACAAAACATATGCAGAAATAACAAACAATGACAAACATGTGTATACAAAAACTCAGGATCAAACAATAACTATAAAACCAAAAACAGAACAAACATCTGTAAAAACAAAAAATGATTTAGAAAATAGTGTGAAAATTAGCAAATTAGGCGTTGGAATAAACTCACTGAAACAAATACACAATGGAAATGTAGCGATCGAGTGTAGAAGTAAAGAGGGCGTAAATAAAATTCAACAAGAAATCAAACAAAAACTACCAAGTCAATATGAGACAGAAGCCAAAAAACTATTGAAACCAAAAATAAAAATTCTAAATTTAGCGATTCGTAATCCAATAACCAAAAAAGAAATTGAAGAGATGATCATAAATCAGAACACCATAATTGATGAAACATACCACCACTCTGTTCAATTTATCAAGCATTTTGAACATAAAGACCGTTTCACTGTTTTTGCTGAAGTGAATGGAAATTTATTGAAGAAAATAAAGACAATCAATAACGGAAAATTATTTTTTCTACGACCGTGCGTTTTAACCCACTTTCCCGCACTCATTTTAGTTTAGAAAGTGTCACTTTCCCGCACTAGTGCGGGAAAACTCGCTTTCCCGCACTAGTACGGGAAAGTAAAATATATCAATTTATCGTTATCAAATGTACATTTCATTGATTTTACCTGTATATTACTACTCAAACTAATATAGGTTTTAATATTCAATTTAACCCAGACTATTTTTCATTAATTGGAATGAAGAAATTGCGATACTTTTACATACCTACCCTATACATTTCTCAAAATCAATCCACATAACAATCAAACTAAGCTGAGTCAAGTGGTTTGGTGTGGTAACCAAAGATTTGTTATGACAACCAAGTTGTCATCAAGACGTCAAAGTTTCAAGTCGAAGCGTTGTCGAAGTGTCCGATTCTGGCATTTTTCAAATTATTGTCAATAAAAGCAATATTTTAATGGATTCGTCAGACGAAGAGCTCCCAGAAGCAATATTAAGGGCCGCAGATGAGGTAAATTCAGACCTGTTACCAAGTAAATCACGAGAAAGATACGAACAGCAATATAACAAATTTTTAAACTGGTGTAAGGAAATAGGAGTGAATAGCTTCAGAGAAGAGGTTTTTTGGCGTATTTTTCCGAGCTAAGTAAGGTACTGAAATTCAATACCTATGGTCGCGTTACTCGATGGGGAAATGTTTAGTTAAAATAAAACAAAACCAGGACATAAGCAAGTTTCATAATTTGACATCGTTCCTAAAACAGCAAAATGTTGGTTTTCGACCACATAAAGCGCAGATTTTTACCAAAGAAGAAGAAATTGTGTTTTCAACACTAATATTAATAATAATTAGTGGATTTTCATGGAATGTTTTGTATGTTGGAATAAAATATATATTTTCAATGTGCTTTTTGAATCTTTATGCGGTCGTAGAAAAAATAATGTTCCTAATTCATGCGTAAAGTGTCTTTCCCGCCCTTGACTGCTTGCCCGAACTCCGCTTCGCGTCGTTCGGGTCAACGGCAGTCGCGTGCTGGAAAGTATCACTTTCCGCACTTGTTAGGAAAATAACTATATTAGATGGTAGAATCTGAAAGTGTATCAGAATAATAACCTCGCACAATGTGGGAAATGTTTTAGATTCAAACATACCCATAAAATTTGCAAAAATGAACTCGTATGCCCCCGATGTTCTGGCTTTCATGAACTGCAATTTTGTAAAAACGCCGAAGTACTTAAACGTAAGAATTGTATTCATTCTATTACATTATGCAAAACCACCCACCCTCTTGACCATCTAGCTTCAGATAAGAACTGTCCGACATTTACATACCATCGAAACCAATTTGATTCCCAAATTGATTACAACTCGTGATAAAAATAATCCTGAATATAAAACTTCAAAATATTCAGAAAATTGACAATGAATAATCGTAAGGAAAATGTGAAATTATATGAACTAAATTGGATGTTAGACTTTGAATGCTCCAACAAGAATCACTGGAAAATATTATACATAAATTCAAGATCGATGAGAAACAAAATGGATGAACTGGAAGTAATAATCAACGAACTAAAAATCAAAATTTTGGTGGTAACTGAAACCTGGATGAGAGAAGATGAAGAACCATACTATAATTTCAAGAATTTTAACTCCGTTTACTCAAGTAGACATAAGCGCGGTGGTGGTGTCAGAATATTTATTCAGGTTGAATTTGGAATAATTGAAAAGCAGGAGAATCCAGTAACTTATTTTGCAATTCAAACAAAATCTCGTTCATTTGTAGTATGTGGCCTATATCGTCCACCAAAATCAAAGATAAAACATTTTCTCAACTCCATGGATAGAACACTCGAATCATTCAACAATATTGATTGCGAATATTTCTTTTTTGGTGATATGAACGTTAATTTATTAACTGATGATAATGAGTTAAAACATTTATTGGATATATACAGGGTGATTCAAAAGTACTTTGACAAACTTCAAGAGGTGATTCCTCACAATATTCTAATATGAATTGTCCAAATAAATATATGTCCGGAAACGCTTCGTTTCCAAGATATAGGGTGTTGAAGTATTATTTTTATTTTCGTTTGTTCCAAATAACTTTTGAAATACTGTCACAAAATATGTAATTACCAAAACTACTCAAACGTCAAATTCTTTTCCAAAGCATTCTTGTGAAAAATGCAAAATATTGGTAATAACTTCAACATGCATCGATTATCAAATAATTGACTTGAAATTTTCAAGTCCAAATATTTAGAAAACGGTTGCTTACAGCGACTTTTAACAAGGGTAGCTTTTTTACGTAGATATGATAGAGGAATCGATTTTTTTACTAAAAACGTGCTAGAAGTACGCTCAAAAAAGTTATGAATCTTCAAAAAAGAAAAAGACGTGTAGGTAGCGCCCCCTACGAGTAAGAGAAATAATAACATCAGGTTTGAATTTGACACCTCAAAAACCTCTTGGAAACGAAGCGTTTCCGGACACGTTTCCGGACATATATTTATTTGGGCAATTCATATTAGAATATTGTGAGGAATCACCTCCTGAAGTTTGTCAAAGTACTTTTGAATCACCCTATATATTTCAAATAATTTTTCGATATGTAATAATGAATACCCCACTAGAGTAACAACCAATAGCTCAACCCTCATTGATCATTTCATAACAAATTCTAAAAAAAAAATTAGATTTGTTGATTAATTCTGCATTGAGTGACCACAAAATGTATATAGCGTGTATCAATAACAAACTTCAAAAAAAAAAAGAATCCAACAAATTATAAATAAAATCAAGTTATATGACATAGAAAATTTAAAGAATGATCTCAATGAATTTGGAAGTACCCTTGTAAATTATGAAAATCCAAATGAAGAATACGAGGATTTTCAAAATTTTTGAAAACCATTCCTTCACCAGAAATATAAAAAAGAAACATGACTCTAAACCTTGGTTCAATGAGCGTATTGCACACCTCATTAAAGTTCGCGATAAATTATTTTATAAAAGAAAACAGAACCCTCATTCTGATTTATACCGAAAAGAGTATGATTATTATAATAGATTAGTGAAAAAAACAATTATTGAAACAAAACACAAATTCTATGAAAACATATTTTCCAATGATAACCCAAAAAAGATTTGGAAGGGCATAAATTCATTATTAAATAATTCAAGTAACACCAAAAAGGTAATCAAACACATAACTATGAATAAAATAAAATTCAGTGATCCTCTTCGTATATGTGAGGAATTCAATAATAATTTGCTAACTATTGGACCAAAACTATATTCAGCGATTAATAAACAAAATAATTCAATTAGGGATAAATCGAGTGTTCTGTGTGTTTTTGACACCAGTAGATATTGGTGAAATTAAAGAAATTATTGATAATTTGGGTATTCATAAATCTTCTGGATTTGACGAAATTAGTGCTCAAATTGTGAAAATTGTTAAGAATGAACTCTCTCCTATTAATTTTACTTGATTTAATATCGAAATCATTGAAAACTGGCTGTCCCAGAAAAAAATGAAGATCGCTAAAGTTTCACCAATATTCAAAAGTGGTATAATAATTACCGCCCTATTTCAGTTTTACCAGTGTTTTCCAAAATTTTAGAAAAAATAATGAATGTCAGGCTTTTTAATTTTCTTGAGAAAAATTGTTTACTGAGTCAGAATCAATATGGTTTTCGCAGGTCAAGAGACACAGATACAGCAATCTTGGATGTTGTTTCAGATATTCAGATTCAAATTGACAACAACCAGAAATGCGGTATTTTGTCTCTTGATTTGCGCAAAGCATTTGATACCGTTGACCACAAAATTTTATTGGCAAAATTCATGAATTGTTTCAAAATTACCTTATGAATAGAAAGCAATATGTATCAGTTGATGGTATTAGCAGTTCACTAATGGACATAAAGTGTGGAGTACCACAAGGATCGATTTTGGGACCCGTTTTATTTTTGATTTATATCAACTCTATCACAAATTTGCAACTGAAAGGAAAAATTAAGCTATTTGCGGATGACACCACGTTAATATATTTTGCAAACGATTTCAACGAAATACGTGAAACTCACTTTAAATTTTAGTTAAATCACTTTCATGTATATTACGAAAAAAAAAACATGAACACTACCATTGATCCACTATTGTTTGAAACTGACTTTATTAAATATACAAAAGTTTCTAAATTCCTAGATCTTTATATAGATGAAAAACTACATATTGAAAATTTGAGGAAGAAAATTAATCCAGTCATTGGTGTTCTGTTCAAAATTAGGAAATTCGTTTCTTTCAAATATCTGAAGAATATTCACTACTGTCTTATTTACTCAAACCTACAGTATTTGATTTCCATTTGGGGAACTGCTAATACTTCAGTATTGAGACCTCTTGAAAAACTCCAAACTTAATTATTAAAATGTTTTTATAACCTACCATTTTTAGAACCAACCGCCAACTTGTATAAGTCAAAGAGTTTACTGGATTTGAAATCTCTATATAAAGTGAAAATCTGTTCATTCATTCACTTCATTCGAATCAAACAGAAAGTATCTAATTTAAATTTCACGGAAGTAAATGGTATACACCATCATGAAACAAGACGAGCAATCTGCCTAAGCCTGGGAAATTTCAGAAATAACTTTGGAAAAACATCAATATACCATGATGGTTTTATAGTAATTTACAATTCTCTTCCATCTGAAATAAAAAATATAAAAAAGTGACGATTTTCAAGAGTAAAATCAAAAAATATTTTCTTTCATGAATCTTAATTGGATTCATTGATCCTCACAATAAAAGAATTTCCTCGAGAATTTCATTATATCAATATCAACATTACCTTTTTTTTCATTCATTAATGTCTCTCAACTCTCAATCTAGATAAAAATCTAAAGGTTGGGTAGCGTTAATTTTATATTTTTATTTGCTATGAATTATACTTGTAAAAATTTCATGTATTACTGTCAAAGAAGTTTGGATATTTATTTTGTTATTAATTTTTAATATTAAATTATATTAAAATTAATATTAAATTATAAACAAAATTGTTCCGTGGGATAACAATAAAGTACTACTACTACTGATTGAGGCTGATATTGAATATCCCTATAATGTCAAAGTAGGAAAATAATTTTCAGATTCAACACTGTACCTATCTCTTGTATTGATATGTTGTTAATTTATTTTACTTACGAACTTAAAAATATTCTGTTGCTTTGTACTGGAGGAATGGAATTGCGAGACATTTGAATTTTTCTCATCCAAAATTGTTAACCATATCTATATGCCGTAAACATTTTGGATGAATACTTTTCTGTTTATCTAGAGTTAGTCAGGTCAGGTTATGGTGACTAATGAACTACGCAATTTAACTAATGTGCACGCAACTTTCTTGGCGATATCGTTGCTAGTTTTCCCGCTGGAGACAAATTTTACAAACTACATGCCATACCCCCGCCCGCCTTTCAAATTAGACAAAACTGACAGCGCTTGCGCAATGTGCACTTTTTTAAAACTTTTCGTTGTTTAACGTCTCGTCGTTGGTTACGCGATCATTTTTGCGCAGATGCCAAACATTTCCAATACTCAGGTAAGGTTCAGTCCAGGAGTCAACAATGCAAACCATCTTTACCTTAAGGTGTACCTTAAGCTGATCCTCCACTTAGCTGAGTTTGTTATTGAGGAGAACCGGTGTAAATAGCTGTAAGTGACACAAGATCCCGTTGTAACAGTTCACAATCTTTGATCGATTCAATTTTTGGGAAGATTTTCATGTCATCAGCGAAAAGTAGTTTATTACATTGAATATGGCCGAAAATGTCATTAATAAAGAGTAAAAACAGTAAGGGTGCCAAGTTTGAGCCTTGTGGCACTCCAGAAGTTGCCATGGAAGTGAATGATTTGACTTCAACATATTCGACAAATAGTTTCCTATTCGACAAATATGAATGTATAAGCAACTGTATTTTGTACGATATTCCAAAGCGCGATAACTTTTTCGACTGAATCCACGAACAGATTGGTATTCATCCACCTTCAAAGTTTTAATTGTCAATAATTACCTGTAGAATGAGATCTGGAAGCACGAATAGGTTGAGCATACGTATTACTCTGTTGATCACTCTGAGCCTTCGAGGAGTTGTTGGTAGTCGCTGGTTTGAAAGTTATGTTAGTTCTCATGCTCTGAGATTTCCTAATCTGAGATCTGGATGAGTGTGATGGTAGACTTTTTGATCGATATCCAACTGTTTTCATGTCTTCCGGTGAGGCGTACAATTTGGCACTCGCTGACGGCTTGAAGGAAGACACAACACCTGAAAATTAAGTATCTGTTAGATTTAATTCAATACCCGTCGTGGTCTCAGCAAGGGGAATAGTTGTTTTCTGACAGGTACTTGCCATAATAAGCCTACTCAGTAGGTGTATATGGGAGTAAAGGGTTACGACTGTTAGTTATTTTTTACAGAAGTTGTGTGTATTCAGTGAGTAGACGAAGTTCAAATGCTAATTATTTGACCACTTTTTCAAACTAGCACAAAGTCCTGAAATTTTCAGTAACACTGAAACGAGAAAAAAAATATGTGAAACTTTAAATCAATCCACTGAATCAACATCAAACATATGCGTTAGGAAAATTTGAAAAATGGGTTGAGAAGGGCAAATGACAGAAAAATTAATTGAAAAATTCTCGGTTTTTGTTCAAAACAACTTAACTTGGAATCATTCATTTTGATATTTCAAAATATATTGTTTTCTTATCGAAATATATAAAGATATCAATTTTATTTATTTATGATCTTTTGAAATGAAATGAGTGAGTTTTTTACCTGCTTGTTATTTCATTCGAAAACAAACAATTTGCATTAAAAAATTCTTGAATTTTTTTTAGATATTCCACAATTTGCTATTATGAATCATTATTCATTGAGCCCACGTTGAAGACCTATCGCCCCTATTCCTCATTTTTTTGTAAATGAACTTTTCTTGATATGGAAGTATTTGAACATAAATAAAAGAACATTCAATAATATGTGGTAACTTAATTTTTGAATCAACTACCAACTACGACTACCACTATAGGATATTTACTTTTAATTTTTTCAGAGAATCTATTGACATATTCTTATTTAGTATCATAATAATATCCAGTTATTGTCCAAGGGGACGTCTAGTGTATCTCCATGGTAGAAGTCCGAATGTAGTACAAATTTGGAACATTAGTGACTTCCTCTGACGTCCACAGTACCAAAATATGACGTCCTATGAATGTTTGTAGTGACATCTAGTAATGGTCCCAAGGGGACATCCAGCAAGTGTACACGGTGGACTTTCGAGTTGAGTTCAAAGTTGTGACGTTAGTCCCTAGGATGTCCGGACTTCCATTTTACAAGAAGAGGACTTCCTATGGATATCTTTGATGTCCGAAAAGAACGTCCTATGAATGTCCATAGGACTAATTTGTGCAATTAGGCAGAATTTATAATATGAAATTTACAACTCGGTCCAGAATCTCTATGTAATCCTAAGAATTTGGTTGTCTGACGGATGATAATAAAAATATTGAAAATCACCTTCATAAACTAATTTGAGTGTATTCAAAACCATAGCCTGTGTAAGTAAACGACGGCTATTATTATTGTTGTTTGCTGTTGCGCTCCAAGACGACTTGGTGATTTTAGGTGGCGATGTCGGCGTAATTCAAAGAATCATTTATCACCCACTAAAGGGCATTTTTTCAGGATGGATTTTCTGTGAAACGTGAGCATTGAATATGACAAATTCCTCAAATCAAAAAAATCTATTGGAAAAAAAATCTGTAATTTGTTGAATTTCTCCAGAGTGGTGAAAATGTTGCTGCTGAAACCAAAATTGACCAAACGAAAATTGATACCATTCAAATACAAGAATATATCGTACCTTCTTCTATCAGATCCCGATTCAAACTATCGTACTCCGAATGTTTTTCTCGAGACACGTCAACTTTAACCATTTGAACATGTGGGGGTATAGGTGGCGGGGGATGTGTAGGTGGAAGACTTCTACCCATAACCAGAGCGGAAATATCTTCCTGACTCCTATGGAATTTACTAGGCAACGTCTGCGAACTAAACATGGCTACTTCTTGAACTAAATCTGGCGTGCTGTGGAAGTTTCGCTTCAGTTCTTTTCCTCCGCCGAATAGCTCGGAAAATCTTACTTTGGGGTTCTGAAATATAAAAAAGCATATTTTTAATGGACAACATTCGAAATTATTTAAAAGGATAAATGATTTTAACAATAGGGGAATTTCAGCATTCCCTATATAAACCCAAAAATGTTCATAACACAAAGTGATGTATTTTAAATGGAAGTTTCCACTCATAGTGGAAGTGAACACAAAATGAAATTTCATTTCTGTAGATGCCTACAAGATGTTTCTGAACAGTTTATTCTGTGAAAAACACCAGTACAGATTTGCTTCACGAAACTCTTCAACGGTCTCAATGGTTGAAGCACTTTCGCGATTTTTCGATCACTTATTATCGAATCATCTTTCAAGCAAACACTTCTGTTATATAAGTATTACATAAAATTTATGAAAAAATTTCATGTGAGATAGTGAATGCCCCATAATATTTCTTAGATATGTGAACCACATATTCATGTAAATGGTTGATGTAAATATTAGAGAATTGAAGTGATTACAGTACGTGAACCCTCACGTAGACGTTAACGTACGAAATATAACGTTTACGGGTTGTTATGAAAATTGAGTTGAAGTTGAACGTATGTCAACCGTTAACCCTAACATGTTAATTTGTCTTATTTTGCTTTTATGCTGTTTTCTCTGAACAACTGGATTAGAGTTCATCTTTGCAGATCTCAATAGGGATTTTGACCATATACCTCCCTTGCCAAATGCAAATCAAATTCTTCCGAAATTGACTTTTCGAAATGTTCATTGTTCTAAATAAAGCGAAATACCGAACAAGATCATCAAAAATACATTAAAGAAACGATGATTGATGTAAATTTGTAAATAATGCTTTGTCACTTTTTGATGTTATGGCTTTATAGTCAAAATTCGCTCGTTCGCAACTCATCGGTGTGATTCGTATATTCTTCGGATAACGTGCGTTGATTTTTAAGGTATCCGTGTGAGACCGTTTAGGTTACGTATGCGATCCTGCCACAGTGCCAGACTTCCCTGGAACATGCTGGAATCCAACTGGAGAATGGCACAAGGATCTATTCGGTATACAACAAGCCAAGTAATACCATAACAGCCATGGATGTGGATAACCTCTGCAACAGTGGGCACAAAGTGCTGCTGGCTGGGGATTTCAACGCGCGGAGGCGTGAGTGGAACTGCACCAGCCAAAATGCAAACGGAAGGGTACTCTGGGAGTATTCTCTGAACAACAACATCGTGATTGATCACCCAGACGCTCCAACGCTTTTCCCCTGGAACGGAGGAAACCCGTCAACTATCGACCTGGTAGTAAACAAAAACGTCGCAGACATCACAGAGCTCCGAACAGCTCCTGAGTTCATATCGGATCATGACCCTGTGTTCTTTTCAATTGGTGGTGGCCAGAAAATCAGGAAGGAAAGAGTCCTTTATGACTATGGCACCACCAACTGGAAGGAATACAGGAGACTGATGAGTGAAAACACCACAATCACTCCTAACATCCCAGAGGATAAGTTAGACGAGGAGACTCAGAAGCTGATCGACAACATCGTGAGAGCTCGAAATGTCACTACCAGGAAGAAAGTTGTAAGGGAAGATAAGGATCTTCTCCCGGACCATATTCTTGAGCTCATACGGATGAACAACCGAGAGAGAAAAAACTGGCAGAACACCAGAAACCCAGTGCATAAAGACAATATGCTCTCTCTCGGTAGGGAAATCAATAACCTGATACAAGAGCACAAGAATACGGCCTGGAAGAGGAAACTCGAAAGCCTAAATGTGGGCGATGGCTCCCTATGGCGTATGTCCAAGCGCCTCCAAAAGAGGTTCAAGGACATACCTGTCGTGGGGGACGGTCGCATACATGGATGGACCGAAAGGTGGAAAGCAGATCTGTTCGGAGAATACTTCCAGAGTGCCTTCCAGGCAGGTGGTCACTCCACACAAGAACACGAGTCAGTCTCTAGGGAAGCCAGAGAATTCAGCAGTCGACCGAAGGTCAACATCGACAGAAGAGCCTTCTCGAAGTTGGTAACCAACTACGAGGAGGTTCAGCAAACGATCAAAAGGCTCCCTAGAAACAAGGAACCTGGCATAGATGGAATTGGGGCAGTTCTATTGAGGAATCTGCCGAGGAAGTCCCTAGTCCAACTGATTTATATAATAAATCATATAATCAAATGGCAGCACTACCCGCTCTGCCTGAAACAAGCGGAGGTTATCCCCATCCTAAAACCGGGAAAGTCCGAAGCAAGGGTCGAGAGCTACCGCCCAATCTCATTGCTAAGCAACGTGGCCAAGCTGGTGGATAGGATCCTCTTGAAAAGATTTGTTGACCTTGAGGAGAGCCTCAACCTCATCCCGGTAGCCCGAATTGTCCACGAGGTGAAGGGGGGCTTTCAGCAAGACCTCAACACAGTTATGATCCTGTTGGACATTAAGAAAGCGTTCGACACCGTCTGGACGGAGGGATTCATAATAAAGATGTTGCGAGCAGGCATACCAGCCCACATGGTTAAACTACTCGAATCGTACCTAGTCGGAAGGTCCTTCAGGGTGAGAGTCAATGAAGTCAGTTCCGCAATGAGACCAGTCAACGCAGGAGTGCCGCAGGGTTCGTGCTTGTCTCCACTCTTATACTCGCTATATACGAATGACTTTCCCATGTCCGAGCACACTAGCACGGCTGTCTATGCAGATGATACTGCAATATATGCACAAGCGCTCACTAGCGAGGCAGCCGCGCAGTGCGTGCGAACACACCTAGAGGAATTAGTCATACCGTATATGGCGACCAATAAGATAGTGCTAAATCCGGACAAGACAGAACTAGTGAACTTCTCACGGAGATTCAACAACAGGGAAATCCGTGGGGGGATCATGGTTCTAGACAAACGGATAGACGAGTCGGACTCAGTGAGGTACCTTGGAGTGCAACTGGACAGGCGTTTAACATTGAATAAACACCTCAAGTTGGCGGTTCAGCGAGGAGCAACAGCGGTCACAAGGACCTACCCGCTCATAGCCAGAACCGCCAAACTGAGCCAAGACAATAAGGTCTTGATTTACAAGCAAATCATCAGGCCAGCAATGACCTACGCCTGTCTATTGTTCTGCAGCATCTCCAAGACTCAAATGTTGAGACTGGAGGTGATGCAGAGCAAAGTACTCCGAATCGTCACAAATAGTGACAGGTACATTCGGCTGGTGGATCTGCGAGAGCTGGCCAACATCACGACCCTGGAAGACCACATCAAATATCTGTCGGAAAAATTCTACAGGTACTTCATCCTGGAGAGCCCTCTGCCTAGGAAAATAACAGCGGTGAGAGCTCACCACAATGTGAGGTGGAAGCATGGTGGCTTCCTATACCAAGCACTGGATATTTTTCAGGAAAACCCAGAAGATGAGTGACACATGAAGCCCACAATGAACACAACCCGGTTTTTTCGCTGTTTTTACCCGGGCACCCCTCGAAAGCCCACGAAGGAAACTCTGATCGCCTGATGTCTCACATGTAACATATAAACTCACCTGCATAACTTGGAGGAGGCAGGAAACAACTGAGCTGAGACTAACCATATACAACAAATCCCGTCCACATAACACCGTGGGGCCTGTCCTAGGACAGGCGAGGACCGGTTTGCCCGCCCGCTAGAAGCCCCAGAATGGGCAGGATAAAACCCCAACTCCGGAGCAGTCGAAATTCCCTCCCTTACCCCTACCCTGTGGAGGTATCGGATAGTTTTAACTGTGTCATATTTTAATTTGTTGTATGTGTGCCCTTTTTATATTGTAAATTTAATTAATAAATGTTTTTGGATTTTGGATTGGTTACGTATGCCAGTAAACCTATTTTCAACGTTAACGTGAATAGCTGACGAATGCGCATGCGTAGATGTCAATTTGTACGTTAACGTTTACGTTCATGGCAGCACTTCAACTCTCTATTATGTCGCTGATACGTCAGTATATGAAATTTGTCCCGCCGTTATACGTAACAGCTATGTAGAGTTGTTATTTCTATCTTCATAACAATAACAATAAACTTGCGTAACTTTTGATAGATGACAGTTATTTGAGAATGAGTGGTTTTGGTTGTGAAATTGATAACTTTTAATGTAATATTTTGATTTTATGTTATTTGGTTTGTTTAAGAATTGAAAATTTGAAGAATTGTTGAAGAATTGTACTATTTTTCCCTGTTCTAGATATTTGAAATTGATTATTAAATGAGATAAAATAATCTAAGTAAGTATTTTGGTGGTAAAATTTGATGATTTTGAAAATTATTACCATAGTTGTTAAGTAGTAAAACATTTGTTAAATCATACCATCAGCTAAGACTGGATCTAAGTAACCTGTTATATGTTTTTAAAAGTTAACAGGCGTAAAACATTAGCATAAGACACATGAGTGTCGTTTGCTAATAAATTGAGAAAATCGTGGCCCTGTGTGTAATTCATCATACATATTATGAAAAGTAAAGGTCCTAGCACGCTGCCGTGAGGTAACGCCCATTTTATTCAAAACTTAATTTGAAAGGGATTATTCCACTTTGGTTGGTAATGATCTGTTGTAAGGCATTCTTCAAACCAGTTGAGCACACTTTTTCTAATTCCTGAATACCTCAGTTTACCCAGTAAGGTCTATATATCTATTGTCTCAAAAGTTTTTTTGAAATTAAGAAATAAAGCTACTATATAAGTAGGTATATACCATTATCGCGTTATTGTTTCAAATTTGAAATTATTCATTGAAGGGTCATTTCACATGAATGAGGTTCTCTGACACCAGAATGATGTTCCATGAACAGGATGTTTCCATGAAAGTACTAAGTTATTTGTTCATGAATAGGTACTACTTTCTTTAAAATTTTCACTATATTCGGTAACGTATTTATAGCGCTAAAGCCCAACATTTCATTTGTGTTATTGATTTTAGGAATGGGGGTGATTGAACATTTCTTCAACCACTGTTTTTGATTTTTCTTTTGTGCACACATTACATTCAATTTGATGCGATAATAATTGGTCAATAAAATGTATAATTCGAGAGAATCACGCATTATTGGACTTTGAACAAAAATTATACCCACGATATCAATATATTTATCAGGGGTGGTAATTACATGCACTTCAACAGTAACTACATGCACTTCAACAGTAATTACAATTACAAATTACTTTTTCAAAAAAGGAACTAATCATAGTAACAAATTACTTTTTCAAAACGGACCTAATTACAGTTACAAAGTACTTTTATAAAAAAGGAACTAATTACCTACAGTTACAAAGTACAATTCATAAAAACAGGAATTACTTTTTTGTAATTACTTTTCAGACAAAACAGTAAAATATGATGAAATTAGGGAACCGTAATATTTACAATTTTCCAGTAATAAAAAGTGTTCAACTAAAAAATAACTTTTTCAAAAAAGGAACTGATCACAGTAACAAATTACTTTTTCAAAATGGAACTAATTACAATTACAAAGTACTTTTCTAAAAAAGGAACTAATTACCTACAGTTACAAAGTACAATTCATAAAAACATGAATTACTTTTTTGTAATTACTTTTCAGACAAAACAGTAAAATATGATGAAATTAGGGAACCGTAATATTTACAATTTTCCAGTAATAAAAAGTGTTCAACTAAAAAATAACTTTTTCAAAAAAGGAACTGATCACAGTAACAAATTACTTTTTCAAAATGGAACTAATTACAATTACAAAGTACTTTTCTAAAAAAGGAACTAATTACCTACAGTTACAAAGTACAATTCATAAAAACAGGAATTACTTTTTTGTAATTACTTTTCAGACAAAACAGTAAAATATGATAAAATTAGGGAACCGTAATATTTACAATTTTCCAGTTCAACTAAATGGATCGTATCCTAGTACAAATATATCAAAATATTTATTATTATTAAGTATTATATTTATTAAAGATTTTCAAATGCACGTCAATAAAAAGCAATAAGTAGAGTCATTTATGAAAAAGGAAATAGGAAACTTAATTAATATTAATAAAACATTTAATAGCTTATTGACTCGGAACAAAAAAGTAAAATCAACACAATAGTTTGGGTACTTTTAAATTATAAGCATACCGCATAAGTCATGAGTAATGGGTCTGGGGCCGTTTGGTCAAAGAATTAAAGAAGTTAACTGTTTTACACCAAACATTTTTCTTACATTCGTTGATCAATTCTGGTCAAAAAGTGTTATATTATAAAAATTAACCAACAATTTTCAAAACTATTGATTTTGGGACGAAGTATCACAAGATAGTGCACATCATCTAAAAAAAATTTTTGGTGTGAAATTATTGATATTTTTTACTTTTCATGCAGAGTAGTAAAGTAGATTAGTAACGTAGAATTGCGTTATAATTCACAGTACTTTTATATGTTACTTTCCATTAAAACCCGTTTTTCAAAATTGTCAGAAATTGCATTCCTCCTGAGAGTGGTGACCATTGTCAGTTTCTACAGGAAATTTCTTGTTTTTAGAGCTCGTGAACACGTGTTTCTCGTGAACAAACACGCATTTAGAAGTAATTGTAATTAGAAACAGTTATTTTCCTAGTAAACGTAAATGTGATTGGAGACAGTTATTGTAACTAAAAAAGTAACTGTACTTATACGAAGTAATAGTACATTATTTGAATAACATAATTACAAATTACAATTCCTACACCGATTTTGCTGTAATTGCAATTCCAAATTACTTCAAGAAAAAAAAAGACCTTAATAAAAATACAAATGACACGAAAAAAAGTAATTGTAATTATCAATTACTTTTCAACAGGGTTACCCAGCTCTGCTATTAATACACACTGGATAAAAGAAAACTCACTTTGCTCTTGCTCCTCTTCATCTCAGCCACGCTGGCGTATACCCTTCCTTTACTGGGCGATCCCAGAGTATTCGATCCGCTCTGGAACCTCGAGCTGGTCATCAGGGAACCCTGATTCACGCCGTCGCTCTCCCTTTGCTTCTGGAAAAGCTCCTCCAGAGCAGAGTGCGTTATCCTATTCGAAGTCGGCCTCTGTCGTATCGAAGCTGTCCTTGGCGGTACCGGCGTGGAACTTGCGGTACCGCTCGGAGTGGATTGGTGTATCGACTCTGCCGAACTCGATTTCGTCATGTCGTCAGTCTCATCTTTTTCTCCCCCTGTGAATGATTTGTTCATTTATAAAATAGTCGCTTGAATGAGGCTTAGTCCTAATATTGAGTACAAAAACCCGCCTATAGATGACAAGGACAAGAGAATGGCGTCAAAATTATTCCCATAAAAACAACACGTAAACGCATGCCTTCTTAATTAAAAATTTATCACATGAATGAAATTTCAATTATTCATCAATTTATAGAATGCCATTTCTAGTTGACATATTTGAGTGTATACCTGATCTAAAATACACTACAAAATCGCATTGATTCTTTTCATAAAGACGATGTGAAAATATCTGATGTTATTTATATATGTATACAGATCATCTCACAGAACTGCGAACATAGGAGAGGATATGACCAATTAAGTATCGTCCAACCTCCTCATGCAGTTTTCGCCGTTTTCGGTTTCGCTGTTCACGATGTCAATAACTGTCATCATGACACCCTAATAATTATTTAGCAAAGACACTTATAGGTAGTTCATTTAAAGACGTAATAGCATTTGTTGAACATGGTTTACGAAATTGCTGAGAAAGAGCAAATTGTCAAATGGTATTTTCAAGGATCAAGGACGTACATTGCGTCAGATCAAAGTATCATTTGTTGAAAAATTTGAAAATAGGCCGGACAATTTTCAATTGCTCTAACTCTATCTATGTTCAGGGCCCTGTGAGAAGTACTGTATAAATTTTGTGTTTTATTGTCAAGTGTCAGTATTATACGGAAATCTGCAATATTTCGATGTCATACTATCACTTCTAATAGTTAAAGAGCTGCCTATATGATTTACTGACAGGTAAGGAAACCGTCTGCTGGGCATGTAATAGCATTCTTGGTGTTGCCCCAAGTCTCCTGGATGTATTTTTAGAATTTCTCCAGGTCAAGGTCAAGAAGGGGGGGGGGGCGTTTGGAAACCAGTCTTGTGACCGTCTGCTGGTTTCACATTTCGGTAGATATGGTGCTGTACATACCTTCTGCCATGTTTGACCTGAGGACGATGTCAATATACAGAATTATGCCGAAGAAACAAAAATAACGTTTTTTTGGCATAACCTTGTACGCGGGTCGAACTTGGCAGAAGGTATGTTGAGCACCATATCTACTGCTGTAAAACCAGCAAACTTTCACAAACTGACTGGTTTCCAAACGCACCCCCCCCTCCTTGACCTTGACTAATTCTAAAAATATATCCAGAGGACTTGGGGCAACACCAAGAATGATATTTCATGCCCAGCAGAAGGTTTCCTTACCTGTCAGTAAATCATATAACAGATCTTTCCGAAACGACCAAGAAGTAAAACCGATACGAAAACCACAGTTACGATGATTGAAATAAAGTTTCAGATAGTAAAACATGAATATTGCCATAAATCAATGAAAAGAAACGAACGCGTATTATATCTGAAGTTTGAAATGCGTCATTTGCATTTTACACCCTTTTTTCAAGATTTACAAAGTAGTACAGTATCAAAAGACATAAAGATATGTAATTTAAATAATGCAATCAAATAAATGAATAGTTTGGAACCTTTGGTGTGAATACAATTCAAGAAAAAGGAAGTATCCTAACACCAATATTGCGTCACAATCACACTCGATGTGCGTTTCGCCAACAAAGTTAGAATCTTCAGGAGCTAAACGCTTACTGAACCAGTTATCCTACCTTACTTCTATTGATACCACTATTTCTTAATTGACGTAAAATTATCTAACATTTCGAATCTACCTTCTCTACCGAACACCTTTCTGAGGGCCAACCGCACTCATTATCAAATTTTCCTACCTTTCTTGTTTACTAATTCTAGTAATTTACGTGCATTAAATTAATTTTAATGTTATCCTACTTGTTTTGGATTTGATGACACACATTTCTTGGAAATCAGTAACTTATGAATTTATTTTAAAGAAAAGTCGGGGATTTATAAAATTAGCTGTAAGGACTGCGAGAAAAAGTATTTGGGTCAGAGAACACATTGCTCATATCCGATATTCAAGACTCTGAAAATCGAGTGTGGACCGACATGCTTTGGCTCACGACCATCGATTTGATGACACAAGTTTAAAATTAATCAGACAGGTTTATGACCATAGACTTCTCGATACACTCGAAAGTCTGGAAATTGCCAGGTGTAAAAATAGTATGAATGCTGATAAGAGCCCTATTCCTCACAGCCCATTATTCATCCCATATCATCCGGTATACAGGGTGTTTCAAATTCGATCTTCGCCATTGGGATCTCGGACACTATGAGAGATACGAAGATGGTTAAATTGGGGCAAAGTTGCGCATTTACGTGACTAACAATATGCCGAAGAAAACAGAAATCTTTGGGAGATCGTTTGCTAACGAACAGTCGTTACCGACCGATGATGAACCCTTTAATCCCATAAACACCTACTGCGTAGGCTTATTATGGCAAGTACCTGTCAGAAAACAACTACTCCCCTGGCTAAGACCACGACGGGTATTGAATTGAATCTAACAGCTACTGATGCTTTGAGGAACGTTGCACAAGTAGCTGTTAGATTTAATTCAATACCCGTCGTGGTCTTAGCCAGGGGAGTAGTTGTTTTCTGACAGGCACTTGCCATAATAAGCCTACGCAGTACACTTCATTTTTTCTTATGGGCGCTACATTGGACTTTTTCTGTTTTGAATAGAACCAGATTTTACCTTTTCAATGATGTATCATAAGTTATCATTCTTTTTCAAACCATTGGAGATATTTAAAAAACTAATTCTTATCATAATAGGCTTTGACTTTGATGTTTCTAAATTTGACTTTCAATTTGTTACACTCAATGACATTTTGTAATTGTACAAGTCATTGAATTTTTGGCGAAAAATGGCTTTTACGAATGACGAAAGACGACAACCACATTGAACTATGTTCAAGTTATTAGATCAAAATCTCACCAAGTTTGGTTCATTTGAAAAGCCAATGAAAAAATACGGAGACGACGGAGATAAAACGAAAAATTTCCGTGTCAAAAATTAACGAAAGGTCACATAATTAAGGTTATGTATTTGTTTTCAAAGTTTGAAAGTAAGAATTAATTTCATTCGGAAATGTCAGAATTTGAGGAAAATATAGGTGTTGATGTAGGCGTATTCCTAAACCTACTAAAAGGATTTCCACATCTATATAATCTGAAGGACGACAGTTGGCGCTCAATGAACACAATATAAAACTATAAATTGGTCATAATTTTGCCTGCGGCTACGGCAACGGCTACGGCAGCGGAAACAGCTGCGACACAATCTATAAATCCTGCTTAACAAATTGAAAGTCAAATTTAGAAACATCAAAGTCAAAGCCTATTACGATAAGAGTGCATTTTTTTCAATATTCCAATTTTTCGAAAAAGAATGATAACTTATGATACATCATTGAAAAGGTAACATCAAAACAGAATGGATTCTTTCTGTTTGTAGCGCCCATAAGAAAAAACAAAGTTAATGATGGTGGAAGACGAAACGTCGGATAGCAAATCTGAAAACACCATTATGTAGCAGGGAAAAAGTGGCAAGGTGGAAATGCAATTTATTTTCGAATCCTTCGAAAAATAAAGCCAGAAAAAAATAAAAACCATTTACCGAAATTTCTGTTTTTTTGCGGATACTCATCTCCGGATATACTCGGAATTTCAGAACTTTTTCAACAGCATATTGTTAGTCAGGTGAATGCGCAACTTTGCCCCAATTTAACCATCTTCGTATCTCTCATAGTTTCCGAGATCCCAATGGTGAGGATCGAATTTGAAACATCCTGTATAACACTTAAAGAAGCTACTGTGTTAGTGAATTAGAGTAAAGACGATGTATGTGGCATTTTGATTAGCAGTTCGTGTATTGAAGTTGTCTGATAGGAGAGTAACGAAAAGAACGTATTCATGGAATATAGAATATAGATTACTAATTATAATTTAAAATTGAGTAAATGTTAAATCTCTCTGGCCAGAGGGCAAAAATTAATTGGAGAATTGTAAGAATGTTCATTTTAGAGATGACCCTGTACTAGTAGGATATGTTCATTACTGGACACGTAAAAGCCGCAACACTAGCTTATTACGTTCGATAGCGGAACATGGTGGTCAATTAGTCAATAATGAATGTGGCGAGAGGTTGCTGACTGATACAACCGACATCCCCCTTCATAATGTTCGCTGTGGCATACTAGGAAATGGGGGATCTAATTCGATTATCTTCGACCGACTGGATGGTAGTTGTGATAACAATGATGGCAGGCATAATGAAATTAGAAGGCCTCTCCATGTGAAACTAGGTAACTTGGCCGCGTTGATTGCTATATGGAACTAGTTTCATTCAGATTACCTATTTCCACCCTCAGAAAATGAGAACATTTCCATTCAACTGATTTTGGAGAAATAATTGGATGGCTGAGATTTCTCCAATGCTGAAAGTTAAAGCGAAGCTGAACGTGATAATACTTGCAATAATGATAAGAATAGAAGTAATAATGCGATAAAGGAGCTCTATTTGTAAATCATGGCATGTCCAGTGACTTTGTGGATGGTAGAAGAAAGTATAGATGGAAATGTAGATCTGATTCACGAATTGATACGTTTGATAGTTGAGAATAGAATTCCGTTTTTGATTAAATGTATATTTCATCCATCATACGCGGAGTAATTCGTGAATTTCCTTTACCGTCGCGGAATTTTTAATATCGAGACTTTTATTTTGACGTTTAGAAACACAATAAATTCTGTGAGATAGCACAATTAAGTCTATAATCAATCTTACCCCGATAGTAGAATGACCAACACGAATAAAAGTGTGAACATGTACTAATATTGATGAAATATTTGTAGATGTAAATGAGAAGGGAAGATGCTCTGTGGTTGTCAACTTCTACTCCGATCATAAAACAATTTATATGGATTTCCACTGCCTAAAATACATTAACAGTCATATCTAGGATTTAAACTACACGCAAAAAGCAATAAATAATTCAGAAACAGTTCTTACAAAGAATAGAAAAATTTATATGATATGAACAATATGCATGATACTTTCGACCATTTTTATTCAATATTCATGTATCAATTGGACAATGATTTTCCAAAAGAGAAAAAACATATACTTTCAATGAACATGAAAGTAGAGATAATATTGCCAAAAAAGTTCGTTTTTCTATTGACAATCTCAATGATCTCTAAACGCTTCAAAAACATAACCCCATTTTTTCAAAAGCATATTGATTTTCATAGAGAAGACATGTTGGAGTGTGATTACCGAGTTCACAAATAAATTAGAGTATTCCAAAACACTCTTCAAAAACCTTTTGTTTCAGCTCCAAATGATTTGTTTTTTCAAATAGAGAAGAAACCGGAAAATCGATAGGAGTGAGTACAATTTTTAATCCAAACTCACGTTTTCAAAATCCATTTCGAAAGATGAGTTATTCAGACCCTTCTACAATAAGGTAAAAATAAATATTGGGAATAAATATTCAACGGAACAATGAAATTTCTTGGTCTTCATATTGAGGAACACCTTGAGTATAACGCAAAATGTGGACTATTATCTACAAATTTCACTCAATGAACCAGTCATTTGGGAACTTGCATATTACGTTGAGTGAAAAACAGTCAACCATTTATTATTTCCACGTTGATTCTCAACTCAGGTACGGTATATTATTGTATGTCTACTAATATTTCACTGGCACTAAAAGATTATTCTCTGGATAGCTCTCGAGTGTCTTATTCAAACAATTGTTTCCGAACTTTTGAATATTTCCAATTTTCGTTTTCCCAAAAAGAATACATTCACTCTAGATAACGATGTGCATAATTACCATAAGAAACATAAGGAAGATAAACATTTTCGATCAGTCCGGTTAATGTTGAGCTATCAATGTACAAATTACATGGGCCCTAAATTGTTCAATAATCTTCCACCACATATAAAAATGGATGACAGTTTAAATGTAATCTACTCAGTACCTGAATATCTCAATAGATGTTGGTAATTGTTGAATTATAGGACTTAATTGAACTGTTTTTGAGAAGCATCTCAATTTCAGTACAGTGACACACAAACTTTCAATATAATAATAATGATCTTTATTGACCCCAAGAAACATAAATGTTTATACGAGAGGGACCTAAAACTATAACTAATGCAATAAACAACAAAATTTCAAGTTGAAAATGTTTGCATTAGTTTTTTTAAGTATAATTGTAATAAGTACTTCTTTATTTCATAATAATTGTTCCTCATAGTTTCTCATAGACGAATGAGTGAGAAGAAGTAACTGGATATTTCAATGAACGTTATTGGTAGCTGAATTTTGAGTCTCCATTGTAGTGTTTTTAAGCGTCTTAATTTTGATAATGTGACAACTTTCAATACAATTTTAACTACTATCAACTGAGAAATAATAAAGGAAAAAGAATCACCTAGTTAGACCTTTATTTGTTCACATGATAGACTAATAAAACATATTCTACACCACTTCTATTAGGGTATAATGAATATAATATGATCAGGGCAAATATCGATAATAAATTGAATAAACAAAAAATAATACTCACCCAAACCTGCAACCAAACTTTTTGCTCTAGCTCGTCCAATACTAAGTGTGGTTTTAGGATCCCTTCTAGGTGGCAACGGCGCTTGAGCAGACCGCCCCAGAGTTCCAGCGCAGTTCCCCAGTTTTCTAGGCAGTGTTGCGAACTGCCTACTTGGAGGTGTATCTACCGCACCACCAGTTAGGATGGTTGACTTGCTCATGGGTATCATCCCACCTACCTATGAGTAAAAAAACTGAAATAACTCTGATTCTTTGAACGAGCATAATTATAATAATTTATGGGTTCCTATAGAGAACGATGGGCAAAAGTTGAGCAGTAATCAAAATTTTTATGAGAGGTACCAGTGGCAATGTATACACATGCAATAGGCGAGAGAACTAATTTCTTTAAAAAAATACCACGATCTTCAGTACAAAGAATAAAGTCACAAAACAAATTTTGATTTTCGATTCGAAGTAATTTTTCCATATATCTATTAACTACGAATATGGATAATGAAGACAGCCTATGTGATGCCAAAAAAAATTAGCATCGACTTCGAATTGGGCGCTGTTGAATGCGCTTGTGCCAGAGATTCCTATTTCATCTCTTTCTAGCGTGTATGGTTCGGCAGCAACAATTATCGAAGATATGAGAAGCTTATATCTTATGTGGTGCTAATTCGGCAAATTTCAACATAACCTCCTAATCTGGATAAGGTTACAGAGAGTAAGTTTATATAGTGCTAATTATAAGAGAGCGGCACTATATGGGTTTTATTCCTAAGTATATGAAACATATCATAAATTTCTAGACTCATTTTTGAATGAATTTAAGATCGCCGCGTTTTACTTCGAGTTCGTGTTCAGGAGGCAAAAATACATCACTACCAGCAAACTATTTTTCTCGGCGGTTATGAGGCCGGTGTGGAACGAGATTAACCTTTTCAAACCCATATACCCAATCCATATTTCCTCAAGTTTAATGAGTTTTTATCCGCTTTTGGCAGAAAATTGATTGTTAAATCTCTGGTAGCGGGTTACAAACAGACATTTTGTTATTAGAGTTAGAAATGAATCAATGAATCGTTTTTTGAATGAAACGAAGTTTGATTGACCGTCTTGCATAATTATCATTCTTCATTTATCCACTTCATAGAAATATGTTTTCAATATGGATGGTGGAAAGTGTCAAAAGAAGCATAACCTTGAAAATTTATGAAATTTCTCGTGATTCAGAATTCAGCATGCGCAATCGTTTCTCAGCGCCCGTTTAAGAAAAGGTAGGATAGATATTTTCGGATTCAACTTGATTACATTGCGTCTTACGGCATGTTATCAATATTTGTAGTTGATAGATATACGAATTTTTCAAAATAAAAACAAAGCAATAATTTTAAACACGATGAAAAAAGCTCAGGAATTTACGTCATATGACTTGGCCATCATTGAGAGCGCTCGAAGACTGTGATGGAGAAAAGAAGTTAGGGCGAATACAAAAGACAACGTTGTCGTCTCAGTTCATTCGCCGGTAAATCCCAAACAATTGAATATCATGAAATGGATATAAAGTCAGTTTGATGATAATTTCTTGATTCTCTCATATTATAAATAATATTTATGATAGTGACATCTTGGTATGGAAAATTGAGTATTCTCAAATCAGTTTAACGCAGCAGCTTCAAGGTGTTCATTTGACACTGATGTCTATATCATAATGACGAGCAGTTGATACTTTATTATAATTTGTTTTCCCACACTACGAATGTTCTGATTTCTAAAGATGAACATTTGATATTCAAATTATTGATTATCAAGTTGATGCGAATCGCCAACAAATTTTCCTTTTCAGCTTTTTTGACAGCAATCAACCTCAATCTTTCCTTCTGATACTTGTAATATCATCTATTCTTTTCGCTCGATATTCAGATGGTCGGCAACAAATATTAACACCTATCCAACAATTCCAAATCTGAACTGAAATAAGGATCTGTCCTAGGGCCACTACTGTTTATTTTTTTCCTTGGTGTTTTGCCATCGACTGCTATGGTCATTATCCATGTGTTCTGGATAGGCCTTGTTACTAACTCCATATGCCACTTTCGGAGCAGCACTGTTAATTTTTAACGCAACAGTGAATCGTGGAGGATTATTTCCAGCCGACACGAGCCTCAATCATACAGACTCTCACATCTGAAAATGAAAAAAGATCGCACCGTCTGGGAATCGAACCTGCAAACTCCCGGTTACCAGGCGAGCGCTTAACCACTGCGCTAATCCCCGCTCTCACTACTATTTATTATATTTATTATTGACCTATGCTGTCATATAATGACAAACTATCAAATTGTACTCTTTTTAGATGACACGTTCTTCATTAGCTCTAATGCCAATGTTTCACTTTTGCAGGAACATACCGAAATCAACTTAGTAACAGAATGTCCAGTATTTTATTTTTACTAAGGCAACAGCCTTTGCTTGAACTCAACCATCTTGAAAACCATATATTTTGGCCTTTTTCACTTCCTTATCAGCTATGTAACCGCTTTGTGGGGTGATTCAGTTAATTCTGTAAATATGTATTAATTACAAAAATTAGCGGGATATAATGAACAATGCCAACCATCATTCAAGGGACTACGCATTTCATCACTTCACTGTATCAACATACTCCAAAATTTGACAGAAATTCATGACAGGAGACACAGCACTGAAAAACTGTCCAGCTATTAATTGTTGTATGTTTGTATATAACATTTTTTTACATTGTTGTATTCCATAGACTTTCTATAAACTATGTATGTGTCACATAGTCAATGAAGTATCTTATTGGTTTCGACGCTCTTTTTGTTTCATCAATTATTCTAAATAGTAATTTATCGATTTTTGTGTTGAGTTTTTCAAACTTTTGTTCAATTTTCATCATTAATTTTTCACATACCTTGCTTTTATTACTCTAACAATCAGTCTCATTCATATTTTGCTGGTTACCACTTCGTGTATTCACGTTAGACATGGCCTAGGTACTATTACGTTTCACGTTTTCCAGTTTGTGGTGGGAAATATCGAACTTCAAATAACTAATTCACTTTAATGCGTCGTAATTCCCTACAGAGTTATCGTTCAGCTGATCTTCACTAATAAGTTTTTATTATTTGAAAACTACGAAAAACCTCCGAATCTAGTCAAGACTAACAAGAGCGAACGAATACGTTCATGCGCACATGAGCATGAAGCACAAAATATATGTATCATTATGTAGGTTATCATTCAAATTTTTGATGTTTCTTTCAGCTCTAGTTAGATTGTTATTGCACATTTTGAAATCGACATGAGGTTAGGAAGGCGATTAGGAATTAATCAATGGAATATGTAAAAAAATATTGTATGTATTGAATGTCCGCCAAAGCAGGAAAATACAGGGTGAACTACGACCAATTTCAGAAAATCATGAAGTGTAGTATCCCCACCAAAATAATTGGAAATTGGAATAGAACGTGAAATTTGGAAATTTGAAACAAAAATATTGCCTTTTGAATATATAGGAACGCGCCAGCTCTGAATGTAAACACGTGGATAGCCAGAATGTGTGTTTGTGATCTAAAATGAAGTTTAATCATGGCACCCAATAGGAACTTGAAAAAATAAATGATTTTTGCAAAGCTTTTCGAGTGCATGGTCCCAATTTACTCGTGAGCACGAATTACAATCGAGCCATATGTATCAATGTCTCTTGAACTACCGATTAAAGAAAATACATCGAAATAATGCTTTAGTGAACTAAAAATGACAAACTGCGAACACAGGCGCAATAGTGGGCAGAGTCTAAGAATCGCAGTATGACTTCAATGAATATCGATAAGAATTTGATATCTTCATTACCACACACAGATCACGACTCTCTGATTCCTTGAAGAACTTCAATTCACCAACACATTTTTAAATCTACAGTCACCCATTAGGAAGTGAAAAAACCATTCCATTCTTGAACAATTCCTTCTGAAAAGACATTTTTGGTTTGAACTCTTATATTTTCAATGAGTTTTCATTACTCATAAATGAATGTTTTTCAAAGAGAGTTTTCCCGATTTTTTCAAAATTGCCATTGCTCTAACGTTTCTGTCCTAGATAAAGTTCCTGAACTCATAGTGGAAGATATAGACTGTCCAGATATTTAGAAGCAAATTCACTGTTGTGTGCAGGTCGATTTGGTTGCGGAAAACACAAATCCACTATCAAAACTATTTTACGTGTCATTAGTGAGATAGTAGAAGGCATTGAGGAGGGAAATCATTCAACCATTACCATGTGCGATTTGACAAAGGCTTTCGGCTGTATCTATCATCTGAGTGGTAGATCTCAGTGTGTTGTGGTGAAAGGAAATTAATCACCTATTGCTGAACTTTTACCGATGGTTTCCCACATGGATCAATTTTGGAGTCTTTGCTGTTTTATTTATTTCAATGACTTGTACTATCGTATGATTCCAATAAATACTATACTATTTGCTGATGACACCACTCTAATAAATTTTGATAGCAATTTGCATACTCTATCTGACTCTGCAAAATTGCCTTCGAAACAAGCCAATAAGTGGTTCAGTACAAATAACCTAAAACTCAACAGTGATAAGAATCAACAGTTGTTGATTTTATTTCACCCGAACATACCAACTGATCACATTGTTACATTACTGGGTATAGTTGTTGATGAGAATCTAAATTGGGCAACGAAATACTGATGTTCTTAACCATTTATTTCAGTTTATACCACAGTCATGTAGGTAATATATGACATTCTTCTATAGGGCATCTCCTATCATTCTCCAAAAATATTTGTTCAACAAGCAACAAGCAAAGTACAGATACCATTGCAGACCACTTTTCCGCAATCTCCAAATCATGCCAGTTCCTACAATCTTTCTTCATTGAACTCTTTTAGAAATTCACAAAGGCCGAAATGGTAATGAAGCTGAAACAGTCGGACACAAATATCCTACCAGATCACATGATTTGCTAAGAAAACCCATGCATGGACGAGTGAGGTCAAATAGGAACTCTTTGAATAGTGGGGTATGTATCAACTACCTAGGGAGTTAGGCATTTGAATGATCACGATTTCAAAACCAAAATTGAACGCTTCCTTTTGAATTATCGTTTCTACTCAGTAGAAGAATATCTCAATTGTGATATTCAAGAAGTTATACTTGATGAGGTGACGCCCTTCCTTTTCAATTCAAAATTATGTGTTTATAGTTTCATATTTTATTTTTACATCAATGAATATTTAAGTGAAAAGATGCGAAATGAAAATTCCATACCACTTTATATTTGTAACACTTGTGTTACTGCAGTTTCGTCTCAAATAGATATTACCAAACTATATTTCAAACTGTTCAGTTTTTGATTTTCATTTCTCATTTTTTCAATTTATTATATGACTATTTAAGTTTCCAATGTGTGTTATGTTTTTTATATTTACATCTTTATTTGTTTGTATCAGAATATAATGTATTTTATTAACTATATAATACTTTTGTATTTTCTCTGACTGGATATTATCCAAAATGCAACCTGACGGGCTATAAATAAATGCACATTGGTATGTGAAATAGTGAATTTTCGGAGGTTGGCGAATATAAAATGTTATGAATCTTCACTGATTGCCTAAAACTTTACAGGTTTTACATAACTTTCCGTAATTCGTAATAGTTAACCCTGTTTAACGATCAGTTGTCAAAATAAGGATGGTAATTACCGGTGGTCCCATTGACATGACTGTCATCTGTACCAGATCTCCAGACTTCCTTATGATATCCACGACGTTCTCATGGGAAGCGGAAGACACATCTTCATTGTTGATTTCTAGAAGGAAGTCACCTTTCTTCAAACCCGCCATGTCGGCTACCCCGCCTGGATCGACGTCGTCTAGGTATTGCAGCGCTGGGCACTTTTCGGTTGGAGTCAGATCCATCAGCGGAGACGTTGCTTTGGCTCCTCGCAGGATGAAGCCAAATCCTTTTTTGCCTCTGTGAAGAACTACAGTTCTCGGTTCGGCAGGTAACGTCGAATAGCTACATAGAGAACAAAATAAATAATTACTACTAACACTGTAAGTAACTCATAATAACAATTTCCCTCATATTATATTATTCAATCAAATTTCATAATTTTCTCAATCTGAACCAATAACAAGAAGACTTTCTTAAAACACTGCTTCCAGCTAGGGTATTTTCAAATCGGTGTTTAGACGATTCCTGAGTTCTAAATTTCTATAGTGACAACAATCACGGAAAATTTCGAAACAGTTTGTCGCCTGAAAGATGCTAAATACGCAAAATGAACTGTTTTGACAAAATAGATAAAGTTTAACTTCGTCTATTCATTCTTGAAATTTTGTGATCGAATATCCCTGATGCTATAGTTTTAAGAGTTCGTAGCTCAACAAACAAAAATGTTATGAACAGTGTGAAAGCAGAATCAACAGATACATCAAAAATTAACACAATGATCTAGAAGGGGTAATTTATCGTGTAACCACTGACGTTCCCGAAAAAAACATGGTAGGAAGCAGAATAAACAAAACTTATTCGGATTTGTATTCAGAACAACTATATTACTACTAATTCACTTTATTCCTGATAATAATTATTTCAGTTCGAAAAAATCAACATTCCACTTGTTATGGAAACATCCCCGTATATTTTGTAGTAGAATTGAATATTTCTGGTGAATTTATCGATTTTGCTTGAGTCCGAAAAACAAACAAAAAAAATTCGGGGAAAAAGAGTTTGGTTAAAAAAGTCCGAGAGAACAGTTTAGGTCAAAAAAGCCCAGAGAAAAAGTTTAGGGTAAAATGTCCTCGAAAAAAGGCAGAGGAAAAAGTGCGAGGAAAAAAAGACTTAAAAAAGGTCCGTGAAACTAAACCGGGTCAGAAAGTTCCAAAAAGAAAGTCAGGAAAAAAGTCAGGGAAAAAATCCGGGGAATACGAGTCCGAGGAAAGAGGAAAACAGATTAAAGGAGAAAAAAGTATAGGAAAAAATTCCAGGGAAAAAAGCTATAGTTTCAAAGTTGATAACTCAACAGACAAAAATGGTATGAAGAGTGTGAAAGTTACATAATCGAGAGAACATAAAAATTGACAAATTTTTTTTTGAATTTATCAATTTTGCTAAAGTCCGGAAAAAAAAGTCCGGAAAAAAAAAGTCCGGAGAAATAATAGCTAAGAAGTCCGGCGAAAAAGAGTCCAGTGAAAGAAGTACGGGAAAAAAGTTGAGGGAAAAAAGTCTGAGAAAAAAGGGTAGAGAAAAAAGTCCGGGAAAAAAACAGAAAACATTCCTGGAATAAATCCGGGTCAAAAAGTCCGAAAAAGAAAGTCTGGAAAAAAAAAGTCAGGGGATAGCAGCCCGGAGAGACAATTCAGGGCATAAAAGTCGTGGAAAAAAAGCCAGGGTTAAAAATTGTAGGAAAAAACTCCAAGAAAAAATGTGCAGTAAAAAGTCCAGGAAAGAAAGTCCAAAAAAAGGAGTCCGGAGAAAAATTTTCTTGGGAAAAGTCTGGGAAAAAACTATAGTTTTCAAATTGAAAACTCAACAAACAAAAATTATCTAGAAGGAGTCATTTCCCGTAATTTTTGACGAAGAATTGAACATTTTTGCTAAAGTCCATTTTGCTAAAGTCCAGAAAAAAAGCGGAAGAAAAAATCTGGGGAAAACAAGTCCGAGGAAAGAGAAAAACAGGTTCAAGAAGAAAAATACAGTCCAGAAAAAGAAGCTGGAAAAGACCAGGGAAGAAAGTCTTGTAGCGTTCATTTTGTCGCTACATTTGTCACCTCAATTTATAATACAGAATATTTGCGATATTACTCCGCCACTACAGCTATTGCTTAGCAGATGGCGCTGTCGTAAAATTGATGTTTAACGAACACTATTTTAATAATGCTTTACTATACATTGCGACGCTTGTGATACTGGCGTCGGGGGCGTCTTGACGCAGGATTTAGATGGAGATGAAAGGGTCATTGCATATGCAAGTCGTTCACTTACAAAAACTGAACGGAATTGGACTGTAACTCAACGTGAGTTGATGGCTGTCATATTTTGCATTGAGAGGTTTAGGTCCTACGTAGAAGGTACTCGGTTCACGGTCTACTCCGACCATCATTCACTTTTGTGGCTTAATAATATGAAAAATCCTACAGGGAAACTTGCCAGGTGGGCTGTAAAACTTAGACAGTATACTTTCGACTTAAAACATCGAAAGGGCACTGCAAATGTTGTGCCGGATGCTTTATCTAGAATACCCAATGACTCTTTGGAAACTGCTCTTATAAATTTTGATCCTAAAAAGTCAAATACTTGGTATGATTCTTTGAAAGAAAAAATTCTCAAAGATCCCGAACGATATTCTCTTTGGAAGGTTGAAAATAACAAAATATTCAAATTTATTCCTTCGCGTTTACCTCTCTAACATTCCTGAATGGAAACTAGTAATTCCAAAACACGAAAGATCTGCTCTTATTGCTTCTTCACATGACTTACCTACCAGTGGTCATTTTGGCTATTTTAAGACATTAGGACGTCTACATGAATTATATTACTGGCCAAAGATGCGCCAAGATATCTTGAAATATGTAAGGTTTGTGGTTCACAAAAATTACCGTCCACAACAAGATTAGGCCAAATGGGTATGGAAAAATCAGTTGATTTTCCTTGGCAAGTGATAGCCGCGGATTTGATGGGACCATTTCCACGTTCTGGAAAAGGCAATTCATATCTACTTGTAATAGGAGATTGGTTCAGTAAATACACGGTTATCCACCCATTACGAAAAGCTACATCTCAGAGCATTGTTAAATTCGTTGAAAATAACATCTTTTTAGTGTTTGGAGTTCCTCAATATTTCATGGTAGATAATGGAAGTCAATTTGCGGGTTCTGTTTTTAAGAAATTGTGTGAGAAGTATGAAGTTCAAAAAATATGGTTCAATGCAAGGTATCATCCACAAGTCAATTTTGTAGAAAGAATCAATAAAACTGTAGGCACTGCCATACGATGTTATGTTGATGAACATAAAGATTGGGATGTACAGTTACCAAAAGTTGCTCATGCAATCAATACTGCTCGACATGAAGTCACAGGTTACACACCTTGTTTTTTTTTAAATTTTGCTAGGCACATACCTTTATCTGGAAAATTTTATGAGGAAATACAGACTACGTCTGATTTAGAAGTTTGTCCAGGTGATCGTGATTCTTATGCTGCAGATTTGCATTTAATGAGAGAAGTATTCGACGAGGTTCGACAAAACTTACATAAATCCTATGAGAAAAATTCGAAGAAATATAATTTAAGACGACGAGATATCTTTTTTGAAGTGAATGATAAAGTATACAGACGAAATAAAGTTCAATCCAAGGCTGCAGATCGTTTTTCTGCAAAACTTGTACCCAAGTATATGCCTGAGCCATGTACTATTGAGAAGAAAATTTCAAAAATTATTTATGGATTGCAAAATGCTGATGGTTCGTCTGGTGGCACCTGGCATGTAAAGGATTTGAAACCATATTTAGGTTCAAACTCTGATGTTTCTGTTGGATAGAACTCCTTGAGAGCAACTTCCTTTTTTTTTAAAATAAAAAAGGCTTTTTTTATAATATGCATATGTTCTGTATCAATGTCATTTAATTCCTTGATTAAACTTAAATCCAGATCTGGATTTCCCTAAGTCATTAGACCTCCCATTTTCTTTTGCCTGGCCGACGAAAGAAAATATTTTCTGAAGAAGTTTTCTTCAAATGTATATAGATAAACTTTATTTTACATTTAAGGTGTATATATATACAAATAGAATAAGCCAGTACAAATTGTGACCTCAAATTTTAACATTTGAGTCATCATTGCATTTTTTATTATGCCTTGCACCCATGACATCCCCCCGATTACGACTATTACTGATTGTGAAAATACCCGGTTATGACTTCCCAAATTTACATTTCTTTTTCAAGACGTATGGTACGCGAAGATACTATTGTGCAAAATTTTTAATTTTGATAATTTGCTAAAAAAAAAAAAATAATAATGAACTGTCTTCATAATTTTTTTTCTCTTTGGAAGGGGATGGTGTAGCGTTCATTTTGTCGCTACATTTGTCACCTCAATTTATAATACAGAATATCTGCGATATTACTCCGCCACTGCAGCTATTGCTTAGCAGATGGCGCTGTCGTAAAATTGATGTTTAACGAATACTATTTTAATAATGCTTGGAGATATTATTGCAGGAATCTGTCTCTGCTGCGTATGTGTTTCAAGGAATCTTACTCAATGAGTTTAGTCGGCAACCATGATCTCACCAGTGTTTCAGTTTTCAGTCAGATCTTGAGACAAAATAGTTTCCTGTAAATAAATATTTGAAATGGGTGTGTTCCCCTTGTAAGTCATGAGATTGGCTGTTCTTTTACTGGTTTGTGGAAAATGCAAAGTGGGTGAAATTCAATACTTTTCATGTCCTTATGTTATCCTAAGTTAGACACTCTCGCTATTTGTATATTCCTGATATTTCTTCATAAAATATCATTGTAGTCTTGAGAGGTCTAAGTGACTGACAGTAGATGGCGCTATGTTCTGTTCTGTGACGGAATTAGCAAATACTAAATAAAAATCGTGGAGGGGAGCCCTCAAGCTGAAAGTGGAAGACGACAGATTTTCTTCCTTTTTCCGGCCATTTTGTATAGACAGGTTGTGTTTTCCTGACTAGAGCAGACATGGCTTCCACACGAAAATTGTGCCAATTTTATTTATGGTTGGTAGAGCCATAGCTCTCCAAGCTGTCAAGGCAAACCTTTTTTCTGAGGGACTCTGCGGATGCAGTTAGATTTATCATTGGACCTGCCATCAGGCCGTGATTTTCCTCCTCCAACATGGAGCCCACGCCGTTTCTAATTTTTTACCCAGATAACCCTCCGAGCGAGGTAAGTTATAATAAACATATCCACTGTGCCAGTAAATGAAACAGAGATTCTTTCTTTTATAGGGTTATGGGATTTTGTGAAATTCATAATTTTTTTATTTATGGAATAATTACCCTTACCAGTTGGGAATTATTATATTGGTATTTAATGGGATGTTGATGGACCCACCTCTTAGAGATGTCAATTTATTTTGCTTATTCATGGTAGGCTGCCTGCCGCAGACTAGAAATCCTTTGATGGAATATGGTATTGGGATTCTACAATTTATATGGTTAATTTACCCCATGGTATGGGATGATTAGTACCTCGATCATACTGGAGAGCATTCCTGAGAATCATTGGAAGCACGCCGGAACGTCCCGCTAACTTTCAAATTGGGAGAAAGCTCCTACTGTTGAGCCAGCGCAGGATTCTTCAAAAACAGGCATTCATTACCATACTATTAGTGACTTGAACCTTCACATTTTAATAGGGATTATCACATGATTATTTCACTTATATTATGCTGTACAGCAGACGCACAGTACTGAGCGAGCGCTATTTCTATTTCTAAACATAAAGGCATCCTGACGTGCAAATAACTTTAAACCTATATCCACCTTCAATTTCATATCATCATATTAAATATTTTTCTTAGGGCTAAGATAAGGGTTGTTACACCAATCTGTAGCGCACAAATAGTCTATTCGACTCTTGTAGTTATTACCAAATTTTATTTTCATGCTTAAGTGAGCTCCAATATTACTTGAATGCTTGAATAGTTATGAGCAGTGATCTATCCATATTTTCTGGGTTATACTGGGGAAATGTAAATGTCTTTGTTTTTTTTTGTAAATATATATGTGTTCAAAAAGGGGGAACTTGTGTATTACTTTTTGACTTTTCAGGTCTTCAACAGTGCATTCCAATCTTATCAATCCAATCTTAATATTGATAGGGTATAGAGACATTCTGAGATTTGATTTTTGTACTTTAGATGAAATAGTTTCCATAGTGGATAAGATATACTACCTTTTTATTAATTGGCTTAGACAGGATATTTAATTATTAGTTTGTAGGTCAAGTGGCGCCCATTTTTGAACTTTAAAAATTATTTCTAACAATAAAATACCTCAGGCTAAACACATCAACTCACCCCTACATGCTCAACCGACTATTCAGCTAACGGCATTGTACATTTTTATTTCACTGAGGGAATAAAAAATCGTTACAGTCTAGGAAAAAAACGCAACAGAAAAAAAATTCAGAGAAAGAAATTCATGGCAAGAAGTCCAGGGAAAAAGTCACAGGTAAAAAGGGCCAAGAAATAAAAGCCTGAGAGAAGTCCTGGGAAAAAGTCCGGAAAAAAAGTTCGCGAAAAAATCCCAGTAAGAAATACACCTAGGAAGAAACCGGAAATGAAGTCTGGGAAAAGAAAATTCTGAAAAAAAAGGCTAGTGATAAAAAATCCGGAGGAAAATGTTCGAGGAAAAAGACAGTCGAAAAAAGATCGGGATAAATTCCAGGGACAAAATTTTCGAGGAAAAAGGGTCTAGGGCAAAAGGCCAGACAAAAAGGCAGAAATCGATAGAAACATAAAAAATTAAGAAAAGAAGGGATCATTTCTCAACGTTATCAGAAAATCATAGCAGTAGGCAGAATAAATTGAAATCATATTCGGATCTATTTTCAGAAAAACCATTTTACTACTAATTCACATTATTCTTGATGAAAAATTCAGTTTTAAAAATTCCACATTCCAGTTCTTAAAGAAACATCTCCGTGATTTTGGAGGCAGAATTAAAAATTTTACGTGTGTTTATCGGTTCTGACAAAGTCCGGAAAATATCCTGGCAAAAGACCCAGAGAGAAAAGTCCGAAGAAAAAAGATTCAAGTGAAAAAAGTTCATGGAAAAACTTCACGGTAGAAAAGTCCATGAAAATTGTCCGAGCTGAAATGCCAGAAAAAAAACACAGAAAAAGTGTAGGAATAAAGTCTAATGCAAATGGTTCTCTGAGAAATATCCTTGGATAAAAGTCCTGGGAAAAAATTCCAGCGAGAACTGTTCGCGAAAAAAGTTTGGGAAAAAAAGTCCTTGGAACATTCCTGGAATTAAAACTCCGGGAAAAATGTAGGCTCCTAAGAATGGGTAAGCAGGTAACTGTGTGTGTGAGAATCATTTGGTGTTTCCCCTTCATATTTTCGTCTTGTCACGGTTTTACATCATATTAAATTTAGTCTGTTTTCTAAACTCATAATCAACCTACCCCAACCTAACCTGACAAACTAAGTATCGCGTGTTTTGCTACCCGTTAAAGAAGGCATCCTTACTTACCCTTTTTTCGTGCGAGGCGCGGTGGCGAAGTGCTTCGAAGTACTTTCTCTCCTTCCGATAACTCTATTGCCGGTATGACTAGGTGGCCGTGGCTCCTTCGCAACCATCATCGGTGCTAAAATATTATGATGACGCAATCGGACTTCCTGAACGCTGGAAGCTGGGAAGTATCCGGTGGGGCGCCCTCCACCTTTGACCTTGCCTTCTAGATATCCATCGTCAGTGGCTGCAGTGACTACCCAAAAAAAACGAAGTCATCATCAATTATCAAGAGCATTTTGTAATACATTTTTGTTTTGATCAATTTTTCATATATTCATTGACGTAATCATAAAAAAATCTTGAATCGATGTAGCCTATATTTGATGAAAATCTATGTTAACGCTCATGATTGTACTTCAATTTAGAGTTAACAAAATTTTGGTTAACAAAACCACTACATATGTTTCTCCAATATAATGGGTTATTCAAGCAGAAGTATGCTGCACTGTACTGTACAGTATACTATTGCTTGAAGAAGACATTGTATTGCCGAAACACATACAGGGTGGGGCACCGAAAACGAAACAGATCTAATATAAATCCACCCCTTGGTCACTCGTACAATTTGAATAGGGAAAGTACTGAGAGTGACTCAGCATTGAAAAAGTAGTTCCATAAGGAATTCAGACATGTGAAAGTTCGCTACCTAACTTTTCATTTTGGCGCCCTCTTACGGGAAAACAACTGTTCCGTATTCCAACTTATGATATTTGATTTGAAAGCTAATGTGAACATTTCACGAAAACATAACAAAAATTGAAAAAATTGACTTACAGATTGGATAATTTTGCATGCATTGTTGAAAAACTTCAGACAGCGTTTCGAGACTAACTTATACTCATGTATGGTAGTTCATAGCGAACACTTTAAGCATCTACTGTGGATTATTGCAATTTGGAATGATTTGAATGTATGCAAGGTTTTCCAATTTTCAAGTTAATGCAATGTCCAATTTTTTTATTTTTCAAAACTTTTATTCAACTTGCCCTGTTGTTTAGTATGTATGTATGTGTGGGACAAATCTTGCAGATAACTTTTGGCCTACTTCTAGTTGTCCGATCAGTTTGAACTTTGGTAGGTGTTCATAATTGCGATGACAATGCATTATAGAATTTTTGTTAGAAAAAAAATAACAAAATGGCAGCTACAGGATGGCGGATGAGATTTGTAATTATGGTCCGATTCGATTAAAAATTTAATTGTGGGTGTTTTAGGTATAGATTTTCAACATGAATAAAAATAATTAAATTAAATTGATAAAAGAAGCTTTTATACAAATGCGATGTAAAAAATGTATGACGTAGGTACAAAATAGGTATTCTTGCGCGGTAGAATTTTGATTCTGTTACGCACAGAATAACCAACGTCACACATCTGAAAAAAATCCGAAAATAAAAATTATTTTCTTTTTATCGCATTTGTATAAAAGCTTAATTAATCAATTTAATTACTTTATCTTAGTCATACTGCAAACTTGCAATACCCCCATATGCCAATTTCGAATCGAATTGAACCACAATAATAATTTTGTCCGCCATCTTGGTTTTTTGCATTGACAAAAAAATCATGATATCTGGCCCTGAAAATTCCCACATTATAATTTTGATTCGAATCGAACCATAATTACAAATTTCGTCCGCCATCTTGAAGCCACCATCTTGTTTTTCTTGCATTGACAAACATATCATAATTTCCGACTCTGAACCACATATCAATTTTCAATCGAATCGAACCATAATTGCAAATCTTGTCCACCATTTTGAAGCCGCTATTTTGTTTGTTCCTTTTAATAAATTCCATAATGCATTTTCACCGAATTCATGTCAAATTAGCTTGCAAATGAAATAACATAATTTGAAAAAAAAACGGAACAGTTGTTTTTCCCGTAAGAGGGCACCAAAATAAAAAGTAAGGTAGCCAAAATTGACATAACTGAATTCCTTATGAAATTGCCTTTTTGATGATGTGTCACTCTTTCTACTTTCCCCATTCAAAATGTTCCAAGTGACCAAGGGGTGGGGGACGAGGTATGACAGTTGAGGTTATGATAGGAAGATTTCCCCTCGGATTGAAAATTGACGTGGTTTTGCACTTTTTTCACAACACATGCGTTTTGACGATATTTGATCTGTTTCGTTTTCGGTGCCCCATCCTGTATATGTATCGGTTTTGTGAACCAATATTTTGTGAAAATCAACATTAAATTTTTATTACAAACGATAAAATGAATGAAAAGAGAAATTCTTTATTCCTGACCGACAGCCGATTCCCGATCAGAGTGCCGGTTGTCGTGTCGGTGTCAGGTGTCAATGCCGTGTTGTGTTCGTGCCAATGCTGGTGTCTGTAAATGTGAAAATGCTCATCCACACACAATCCACGATTGACGTCCATAACCTAAAGAGCACATTTGTTCATACTTGTGATTTGACAATGGTTTGTTTATTCTATCTATCTATATTGATTGCAGGTACATTTTCCAGGGCATGTTTCGAAACAAGACGCCAGTTGCCATTATTATTGCTTATTTCCGAAAAGTACCATTAACTTTCACAACTGTTACTAAATAGTAGATTATGAAACATGTTTTATAAGACACCATTTTGTCGCACGCGTTGTTTGGAGTACGACGAGCGAAGCGAGGAGTGCTCCAAGAGAATAAGTGCGACAATGTGTCATATAGAACGTGTTTCATATACTATTTTTTCTATTTGGCATTTTTTGTAGTTTATATTGGAAAAAATTGGATTCAATATTAATAAATAATATCAGAAATATCGGGTTCGTAACATTGATGAAATATTTAAAATTTGAAGGAAGCTGTCAGGTAATTCATTTGTTTACATAAATTCGAGGGGGAAGTAACTCTTTCATTAGGTGTACATCATAACATTTTCATTACTTCATTAATCATTTCATATTCAACTTAAAATCGAAATCTATGTTTCTGGGGATCCGTGATATGATTTTTTTCGGTTCCAAGTTGGCAAATTTATGCCGTCTGACAATCGGTAAGTGATCGCCTCGGTGATCGCTGAGCAGACGCGGATTTTAATCAGTGATTTTCCGATGAATAGTATAACATCATTAATGGTAATTATTTTTCATTAGAGTTAATTACTGCATTATTTTCATTAGGTGTACAAAAAATGGCTAGTTACTTCCCCCTCGCATAAATTATTTAAATGTTGATTGCAAATATCAGTGAATTACCTTTTCTAAATTGACTGATGAAGAGAACTCAAGTTGCTCACCTCCTTAATTGAGAGTAATTGCTCAAACGGCTGTGAATGATTTGTTGCTCAAAAATTCAGGTTCAGTTTACGAGAAGGAATTTCACAATTTCGAAGTATTCGATGCCTCACCACACTCCCACTGCAGTCAAAATAACTTTTCAAACAATCAGACCACTGAGCATGATTTTGTAAACCCAGTCCTAACCACACCAACTAATTAAATTATAAACGCCCAAGAAACCAGTCATGTACCAATAAGTTTATAATAACTGCACCATCCAAGGCAACAAATAACACCAAAACATTCAAAGGTTATTCTTCTTCTTTGTTTAATATCTGAAAATCCCATCCCTCTTGTCTGACGTTCATCTGACAGTTGATGTTACCATTGTTACCAATCTCGAAAAAATTTAAAATGCGAATCGAAATAGAAGCCATTTCGATACGCATTTGAATTTGATAATGACTTCATTTTAGACTCCAAATAGAAAAAGTGTTTCAAACAAAGTAGAAGAAAGCATGCTGCGAAGCCGTCACTTCTTTGCAAAGAATATTTGGAGTAAACCTTTAGGTTATTGGAGAACATAAACTCATTCTCTGAAGAAATATTTCTTATTTTTGTGATTGCAGTAAATTATTGAACAATCAACGAGAACAAACGAGTAAAGATAACATATATTGTTACAGTTCCTCCGAACGTAAAATTCGAAAACACTGAATCAAATAACAGAATTGATTCGATATGTTATATCAGGAGGCTAACGATAAACTCATCTGAAGGAAAGCTTTTTCTTTCTGAAAAATTATAAAATATTTCCGGATGATTTGAGTATGTACAGGGTGTCCGACCAACCCGAAACTTAAGGACTCCGCAAACTTCTTAAGGAATTTGGGTCCTGGTGGACTTCTTGAAATTTTGTTATGATGTAATCCATGTAATTCTCAACCAATCTTACCATTGCGCCAACCCAAAAAACTGAACAATTTTGCTGCTAGAGGGCGTTGAAATCACCCCTTACGCAGATCAGACTATTTATTTTTGAATCCGATAACAATATTTTCACTTGTTTCATTGTTGCTAATATTGCACATTAATGTGTTGTTTTATAATAAAAATTCTAACCCCCCTCCTTCTTCCCTCCAACTCCTATTACGAAGCGCAAAAATAATATTTCTCGAGTACCTACCTTAAAATGTATCGTCGAATGTTTAAATATGCCTGAATAAGAGAAATTGCAGTTTTTATGAGTATCCCCCACAAAACGAAAAAATTTCAGTGGATTTTTCTGAATTTTTAATATGATGCAGTTCAAGTTATTTTGAATAGAAATTTATTGGGAGACAAACCCCAAAAATTAATACTTTTGTTGCTAGGGGGCGTTGAAATAATACCTTGCTCAGAATAGACTATTCATTATTTTAGGCGGAAACAATATCTCTACGTATTTTAGTTTAGATTATGCTAAACAATTGAGTAATTTTTTAAAAATTGAAGATGTAACACCCCCCCCCCTTAACCACAACCCCTATTTCAAAACACAAAAAAAAATTTATTCCACACCTCAATTTCAAATTGTGGATGTCTGATTTTTATTTATTTTCAAGATATTCGCACAATTGATTGTTATTCAAAAAACATGAAATACGAACTACTGAGAAGTCAGCGAAATCAACCAATATTTTTTTGAAGGGAGGGGTTGGTGAAATTAAACAACTGTACGATTTCCTCAATTTGAGCTGATTAAAATATTTATTTTGATAAATTAACTCCTGTATAAAATGTGTCATTTAAAGATGACTGTATTGTCATTTTGAAAGCGATAAAAAAAAAGGTGCATCGTTTTTTGTCACCGATAAAAACGCCTGTTCCTTCCTCTTTAGCGTCTACACCTAGTATGCTTACGTCACTTTAATGTCAGCCCTATCAGTTATTTAAGTATTGTTGATTACATTACAACATGAGTCGTTTTGGGGAAGTTTCGACTCAACAAATAACAAAAAATATTGAAAAAGCAATCCCTCAATCTACAAAAAATACTAAAGCGTCAATATGGAGACAATTTATATTCGGTCGTTAATTTATCTTGCCAAAAACACTCGAGCTTTTCTTTTAAGGATAAATTTCTTTTTAACTCATAATTTTTCTATCAGTAATTTTGCTCGAAAAACTTACATTTGACAAAATCGCTCGAGTTTTTCTCGTAAAATTACTGATTGGCAAAATTATTTCGTTACAAAAAGAAATTTATCCGATAAAAAAAAGCTCTTGTGTTTTAACTGTTGATAAAACTTTTCAATTAGCCGAAAATGAATTTTTTTCGTGTTTTAAAATAGGGGTTCGGGTTGGGGGGTTTTGAGATTTCCAATTGATAAAAAATTACACAAGTGTTCAGCATAATCTAAACTAAAATACGAAGAGATATTGTTTCCGCATAGAATAGTCTATTCTGAGCAAGGTATGATTTCAATGACCACTAGCATCAAAACTATTCATTTTTGGGGTTTGTCATCCAATTAATTTTTATTCAAATAACTTGAACTGCATCATTAACGAAAATTCAGAAAAATCCACCGAATTTTTTTCGTTTTGTGCCATTTGGAGGGAGGAGGGATAAACATAAAAAACTGCTCTTTCCCTTGTGCAGGCATATTTAAACATTCAACGATACATTTAAAGGCACTCGATAATAAATATTTTTTTTGAGTTTCGTTATAGGAACTGGGGGGACTAGAGGGGTAAGACTTTTTTTTATAAAACACCACTATATTGTGCAACATTAGCAACAATGAAACAAGTAAAAAAATATTGTTACCGGATTCAAAAACGAATAGTCTAATCTGCGCAAGGGGTGATTTCAATGCCCCCTGGCAGTAAAACTGTATTTTTTTGCGTTGGCGCAATGGTAACATTGGTTGAGAATAACATGGACTACATCACACCAAAAATTAAAAAAAAAACCACCGGGACCCAAATTCCATAAGGAGTTTGCGGGGTCCTTCGGAAAAGTCTAATTTTAATTATCTTTGCCACACAAACCGTTTTCTCTTTACCAAACCTCACAAACGACTAAGTTGAAGGGCGGGGCCAAGAAGGCATCAACCAAGGTAATGAAACTAAGTGACCACTGGTAGTGTTAATCCAGCTTAGTACTGAGAATCCAAAAAGGGCAGTTGAGTTCCATAATTTTTCGAACAAGTTGATATTTTGAAATCGTGTTGGCCTTCTGGTCCCGATCTGACCAATACCGATTTTATTCATCAAAGTGAGGTAAATAGTTAGCCCGTCGCGTAGAAACGTATTCTGGATATCTGTGTATGTTTTAGAAATATATTTAGTAAAGATGAAGACGTAGGGTTGCATTATGAGTTAGTTTTTGTCATTTCACAACTGGAGTAACATTTATCAAGGCTTAAGTATATCAATTTGGTAATTCGAAGGATTCAAGTAAAAGTATAATTTTCAATTCTTTGTTAAATTATTCCAATTGTCTCATCATTTCATATATTCCTCATATTTTTCACATGACTTTTCCTAGCCAATATATTTGAAGACGACCAAAGCAAATTGAGTTTCTTTATAATGTAGTAGAATTTGAATTGAGTCAATGTAACCAATATTGTAAGTCATCGAGAATATTAGTGAATCAGTGTGCATGGATATATTAGCGAATGTCGATTCTTCGCCAGACCAGTAGTGTGAGAGGGAAATTCTGACTTATATTTAATTAAGGAATTGTCCAACCCACCTTATTTGGAACACTAGTACAATTAATTCAATACATCAAAAATAAAAAATAAATAATACTGAAAACCACAATTTCGATAGAGCCTCAACTTTTGTGTGAGTCTTCGAACATTTTGAAATACTTTTTTTTTTTCGAAAAATATTCAAGACTTAGCGAATCGGAACTCACCTTCTATGATATCTCCTTCCCTGATGCTGATGTGACCCTCCTCCTTGGAAGAATACGACTCGATGCAGACGACCGTGCTACCGGGCATCCACAGGCTGCAGTTGGTATCGGAGGTGGCCGTGCCGACGCCGGAGCTGTCGCTGATGATATCGCTAGTGTCCCCCAGGCTCTTATCTGCAACACCCAGTGCGAACACTGAGTAACATTATATCATTTGTAAAGGCATGAGGACGAGATCGGTATCGATAACGATGATGGAAAACGCGGTGAGGCAGTGGTGTGGAGGACTTTTTTCAGGGTTGTTGAAACTGATGTGCTACATACGGCACCCGTTCCTCAAAAGTTCTGTTCAAATTATAATTATAATATTTTTAATATCATTTATATTATCAAGGCAAACCATAAGTCTGGGATTTCACCTGTGTCGATCCTGTTGCAGCTTCTTACATCGAATCAATATCAAGAGAAGCTGGTGGAGATGCTGAATCAGCAAAAAAATCGAAATTGAGAAAATACCGAAATTTGAAAGATCAATTCGTTTTTTATCCAGTGGCCCTCGAAAGTTTTGGTGTTTTAGGAAGCTATGCCACCAATTTTATAAAAACCATCGGACATAAACTAATGAAGAAAACAAATGATGCTAGGTCTGGATCCTTTTTTATACAGCGTATAAGTGTAGCAATCCAGATAGGAAATGCTGCTTCCATATTGGGTGCCATTCCTACCTCTCAGTGCCTAGATGATATTTTCATTCGCCCACAAAGGATACCAGTCAATAAAAATGTTCAGCAGGTAGATTTATCGTTTTCTGTAGAACTCACAACATCAGCAATATTTACATCCAATTCAATTCCCAGCAGTGTTAACGCGAGTTCACTGCCAGGACACAAAACTAAAAGAGACAATGATGAACCCAGTATAAACTTCAACACCATCAACCCTATTATAAAAAATAGTGCCGTTAACATACTCCGTCTCAATGGTCTTAAAAAATATTGGCAATACTTGTTTTATGAACAAACAGTGTTATATATATATATCTTGTACGAAAGGAGCTTTAATCAAATCATTTGCCGAGGTGATCAAGAAACTATGGTCAGAAGATTCGTCACATCGAGTTGTTAATTCAGCCTCACTGAAACAGGATTTGAAATTTTGACAGATTTTGATGAGAAAGCAAGTGACAATGAGAAAGCTGAAGAAGCTTGGACGAGATTCTTGAGGATGAACAACTCCAAGATTATAGATAACTTTGTTGGCCAACTAAAATCTGCATTAAAATGTACACATTGTGGTCATTGTTCAGTCACGTTCGATCCATTCTGGGATCTCTCCCTACCGATTTCGAAAAAAATAGAACAACTTACACACATTTTTGTATGGTTACTAATCGAGAACACTTTTTTCAAATAACGCTTTTCTACATTATATGAAGTTTTAAATTTTTTTGATTCTTTGTCAAATTATTTAGGATCTTCTGATAATATAAATGATATTAAAAATATTATAATATTTTCGAGAAAATAAATGTATTATTATGGTTTCAGTTCGTTGAACATAAAGCGAGAAAACTTGATTTTTGAATGACTTATTCTATGAGAGGATTTGATTTTTAACCACAGCAAGTGTACGAGTAAGCTTATATTACATTCATATCAATTTTCCTTATTAATTTATAGCCTCTATTTTCATGGATACGACAGAGTGATTTCTCTCATACAAAATCCTTGTGAACATTCATTCCAATCCGTATGTAATCAAAAATGAGTAGAAAATTCAGTGCTCTCCAAATATTTCAAAAATCGCTTGGGTTATTCCAAGGAATTTTGTTTCGAGAGAGTGAAAGTTTCTTTTGAAATATTTGAATTGCACATATACTTTTTTAGTGGATATTTTTCTGGCACACCTTTATGAGAGGCTCTTTTCTCGAAGTAATTTAAGGAATTACTACTTGAAATATTTAATCGATATTTCGCTGAATTTCATTGGTGTATTTTTTATGAAAGAATACGAAAAAAGTGAATTATATTGACAAATAACACAAAGGGGGAGAATAGCCATTCCTACATTAGAGCAATGTTTCAAGTCATTTTAGTTGATTTACATTCAGGTAACATTCATTTATGCACATGCTTTATCTAAGTGATTCTGAAAGTTGAATGTGTGGAAGATTCAATGTCATTTTGTGTTATCCATCCCGATTTCTTGCAGTTATACAGAGTTTAAATTTTTCTCATGATAAAACTATTTGAAACCTGAATTGACTCGCGTATAAGCACTGATGAGAGTCCATTACATGTAATGAAATTAACAAAGACCATATTTTTTTTATTTTAACCATTCTCACCACTAGATTTTCTGATATGACATATGATTATATCAAATACAATAACCCAAAATCTTATTTACCTACATACATATACCAATACATTGCACACATAAAGTATGGAACAAATTCATATTTCTAAATATGAAGCTATTTTGGAAAAAATCTTGGAATAGGCAGAGATTGTTTGCCGAGGTGTCAATTTTTGAACCCTACCCAAAATATATAGGGTTATACGCATTTGATAATAATAACATAAGTGATAGTTTTTTGTGGAACATCAAGTATATTTTTTCATAGTTGGTTAGGGATCGGTTATTACGAATCTAGTAATTGCACAGTTGATACAGAAATATGAGCAAAAACCGTCATCGTGTCTAATGAGTATGACTAAGACTTCAAACGATTCGGAAAAATAAGAGTCTGTCGCACTCATTGAGCATATGGTAAAGTTTATGTCTCCTAGGAAAAGACAATTCTGAATTCAGTGGATGAGCTAGAAGTTTCTAGAATCCGTGAACCCAAACCGAAATAAACTGAACTATTTAACTGTGGCAAAATAGTTTAATTCACCAAAATTAGAAGTGCCAAATTTATGGTAAAGGGTGCAGTGGTGCCTATACGTAACACATATTCTCTGCAGGAGGCGAGGAAGTCCCAGGAAGACTAAAAATTGAACGAACTATCCAGGGTCAATCGCCATAACCAGCGGGGAATGCCTGGCTGCTTCGGCAAGAAAAGACTACCCTAGGTAAATCCGCACTTCTGGTCTTCAAGAAGCGTAACATCAATAGAATAGAATAGAATAGAATAGAATAGAATAGAATAGAATAGAATAGAATAGAATAGAATAGAATAGAATAGAATAGAATAGAATAGAATAGAATAGAATAGAATAGAATAGAATAGAATAGAATAGAATAGAATAGAATAGAATAGAATAGAATAGAATAGAATAGAATAGAATAGAATAGAATAGAATAGAATAGAATAGAATAGAATAGAATAGAATAGAATAGAATAGAATAGAATAGAATAGAATAGAATAGAATAGAATAGAATAGAATAGAATAGAATAGAATAGAATAGAATAGAATAGAATAGAATAGAATAGAATAGAATAGAATAGAATAGAATAGAATAGAATAGAATAGAATAGAATAGAATAGAATAGAATAGAATAGAATAGAATAGAATAGAATAGAATAGAATAGAATAGAATAGAATAGAATAGAATAGAATAGAATAGAATAGAATAGAATAGAATAGAATAGAATAGAATAGAATAGAATAGAATAGAATAGAATAGAATAGAATAGAATAGAATAGAATAGAATAGAATAGAATAGAATAGAATAGAATAGAATAGAATAGAATAGAATAGAATAGAATAGAATAGAATAGAATAGAATAGAATAGAATAGAATAGAATAGAATAGAATAGAATAGAATAGAATAGAATAGAATAGAATAGAATAGAATAGAATAGAATAGAATAGAATAGAATAGAATAGAATAGAATAGAATAGAATAGAATAGAATAGAATAGAATAGAATAGAATAGAATAGAATAGAATAGAATAGAATAGAATAGAATAGAATAGAATAGAATAGAATAGAATAGAATTGAATGGAATAGAATAGAATAGAATAGAATAGAATAGAATAGAATAGAATAGAATAGAATAGAAAAGAATAGAATAGAATAGAATAGAATAGAATAGAATAGAATAGAATAGAATAGAATAGAATAAAATAGAATAGAATTTATTTGACCAAGTTACAATTATGTTTATGGCAAGTCAATCAGGTACAAAATGTTAATTAAGTCATTTAAAAATACACCTAAAATATCACAAACAGACATAAAAATATTTAATATCGAATCAAGAACTTATTGTCGAAATTAGAGTCAGGACACAAGATTGAGAAGTGGGGGCGCCCTTAGATATTCGTCGATAGAGTAAAAACAGTGGAACAGTTAGTGTCGTTTTAGTTTTAATTTGAAACAATTGTAATTGAGCATCTTGAACTCTTGAGGCAAAAAATTGTAGTCTAACGTTCAGAGAATTCATCTGAAATTTGTTGAGTTTATATTGGGAAGGTCTTATGTCGTGCGCTGCACGAGTTTGATAATCGTGAAAATCAGAATTGGAACAAAAATTATTTTTATTTCTGTGAATTTCTAGAAGAGTATTATATATAAATAAATAAGGAAGGAACAGGCATAATAGCGAGATCTTTGAAGAATTGTTGACAATGGTCCCTGTAACCAGCACCAGTAATGATTCTTATTGTTCTTTTCTGCATTTTAAAGGCTTTACATGAGTGATACAATGAGTGATTAAAATAGCACCTATGTTTATTCCAGATTGATATATTTTTTATATTATTAAAATATTACTTATTTATTATGGCTTTTTCAACCAGATGTTCATCTCCCGGCAATAAAGTATATATCTTGATTACCTAGCCGGCATCATTTTCCTCTCATGTACATTAAGAACAGGAAATCAGAAGTTATGTGTACTGTAAATGGTTTGACATGTAAATATGTCTTTAGCAATTGAGTAAAGATATTTTTAATTTGAACCCAATGAAGTTTCTAGTTGTTTACTATTTCAAGTCATTTGTTAATAGTCAAACAATTGCATTGGATGGTAAAGAAACATGTGGCAAATATTTAGTAATTTTGCGAAATCATATTGTCTGTATTTTTTGTTATTTTTATGTTTAAATTTCATTACCATATAAGGTAAAGACAGAGAGGAAAAGTTGCAGCTGAATAAACAAACCAAAGAGGCTAAAAGGAAAATAAATACTAATCTCAAAAAAGTTACAAGAAGAATTTCAACTGATACCTCAGAGGAAGAGGAAAATGCCAGCAACTTTCAAAAACCAGCAGTTAATAATCCACTCATAAGCGATGAAAATGTCAATGTAGGAGATTATGTAATAGTCGATTACTTTGATATTCAATATCCTGGACTTATTGAAGAAGTACGAAAGGACCAACCATTCGTCAGTGTGATGATGCGAAGTGGAAACAATTGGAAGTGGCCATTGAAGAAAGATGTCTTATGGTACAATTTTGACGAAATTAAAGAAAAAATAAAGGATCCTGTACAAGCGTGGTATTTTTTGTGCTCCTGAGATAAAGAAGTATCTTAAATGATTTCCTATAGCATCTTGTACTTCTTAATTTTCTTTAATTACTGTCTGAATTGGGTGCAATAGTGTCAGAATTTAGGACTGTGTCCGAATAATGTACACAGATGTGTCAGAATTCCATACCGTATATCATTGTCAGTGTCAGAATTGAGTTCAATGGCAAATATATCAAAAAACTATATTTTGAGTAAGAACTGTGTTTTTATCACTTTTGAATCTCATGATTATTGTTCCAAAAATATACTTAGTTAACTGTGATCGATTTCTTACAATATTGATGAATATAGCATTTCTGCAGGGATTTTAGTTCTACATATGCCTTAACCTGTCCGAATTTGGGACATTTACCTTACGCTGTTTATGAAGTGTGAACCTTAAAATATTGTGCAGGTTACAAGCGGTATTTAAAAAAAAAAATGGAATTCAATCATTTTCATGGACAATTTAAAAATATGTAGGTACCAATTTGATTTCTTTTATACTTTCGTTGACGAATAAATAAACAGACTAGACAATTGATTACGTCATCAATCGGCTAGCTTCCTTATTTGTCTCAAATTACGCAAAATATGAAAGAATATTAGATGTCTAATATGAATCAGTCAAAAGGTTACTCATAGTTCACTATAACAGCATTTTTGAGGTACTGTTGAAACCAGCTCATCATCTTTAAAAGACAAGAACACACTTCAACATTTCTTTAGTACCTTTCTTATTTCTTTCAACAACTTCAAATCAGATTCTATACTCCAGTCGAATGTCAAATCCACACATAACAACTTTCAGATTCACAAAATATCAAGTAATATATCAATTGAGGATGTGATATAGGTAAGTAAAAATAAAAAAGATATCCTCACATTCCCTGACGGATTCATCAACTTATCTCTGTCAAAGAACGTCGAGACTACCAAATAGAGTCAATTGACCACATTACCTGTAACAATGCTCGCCGTGTCAGTTTCGCCGCCTGGTAGAGCGCTGCCGTCGCTCAGACTCGAACTCGCTGAGCTGAAAGGTGCTGAGGATCTGTCACTGGGACAAGGACTCGGAGGAAGGGCAAGGGTGCTCAGTGACGGCGTCCGTTGGAGCCATCCAATGGCGGATCTGCGTTTCGGGTTATAGCTAGGCGGGTCGCGAAAGGGGACTGAAAGTAAGTAAGAAAAGGGGCTACAGGTCGGAGAGGCAGCATTACTGATACAGCCTCTGAACAAAATTTTGTATGGTTACTTTAATCGAGAATGACAGTTCATCACTGGTAATTATTTGGACTATACCTAAGGTTGTTGCTCAATAGAATGAGTCACAATAAAATTCCACCAGATGAACAAGTTAAGGTTCAATGCTAAATTTTATGTGTATCAGTTGGACCTATTAATGAACTAGCATAAATTCAAAGTACTATTAACAAAACTTATTGACAGAACTTGGAACATTTCATAAATTCAATTTATTTATTGATTAAATAATAAAATAACTCTTCATTGACTAAGTATAATAAAGAAATATTTCTCTTGATTGAGTACATCAATAATTGTAAATCCTGATATGAATTATTACAGAAATACGATCCATGAGCAGAGCACTATGCAATGAGCAAGTAAAGGTTGGATTAAATTCGCTACAATCTCTTCAGGGCCTGAAGAGAAAAATCGTTAGGACACATCAATTTTGATTTTTAAATGTACACTTTCCGACATATAACTTTTTTGGATGGCGTGTAACCCCCATTTTTGAAAGTGTCGTTTGAAAGGAGAAATCTTTCTGCATACAATACGTATAATTTCGTGATGGTAGGTACATGAGAAAATTGACGACGAAAAAATATCTTAACTACTGATAACTGATGATTTAATGAAATAAAAACATCGGTATAACTCGGTATAATCGAATTAGATGTACAAATAGGGAATATGCATGATTTTTTTAAATTTGTTTAATCATTTTTTTACTTCGTTACAACATAGTAAAAAATATAAATAAGGTTGAAAGTCTTGGAATTAATTTTTAAAATAATATCTAAAATACCGATTGAATTTGACATATTTGAACGCCTCCATTTTCGCGCGCTGTGGATGACGTCACATGGCGCGATCAGTGTTGTTCTTCTTCAGTGTCGTTCGTTGAGACGTACCCTGATTGCTCTACTTGCTTGAAGTTGATATTTTATAAAAGAGTAAGACAATTGCAGTACAAGTGTTAGAGAGAGATGAAAATATGTGAAAGTGATCTCGATTAACCAGAGCAGTATTCAATGAACAAGCCTTTCTTTAGTTATAGCTATTGACACTATTGACAGTAATTGATTAGGTTAGGAATTTGCAGTTTTAATCGCTATTACGATAATGGAGAATGATAAAAAACATTTTATAGGTATTGTCTAGTACCGGAATGCCAAAACACAATCATAAGTACACCAAGTAAAGTATTTTTTTCTGTTCCAAGGGATGAGAAAATTCGTAAACAATGGTGTAAGGTTATGAGACGAGGCGAAGTATTTCCAATATCACATTTACATTGTTGTGAAGATCATTTCAATGTGAGTACATTGTATTTCGATAGTTAACATGAAGTGAATTGATCAGAAGTAAGTTTTGTATGCAAGGAAAACTATCATTTGATAAACTATTACTACTTATCAGTTCAGGTATTGTCGGATTGTGCTTTGACAAAACCACTTTCATTCATTGCTCTTGATAATTTACAATTGTCACTAGACCAAAATCGCACTATGTAATGGAAAACACTACAAATATATAAAAAAAAACAAATTTTCTATGAAAGACGACTAGCACAGTATGAATATCAACACAGATAAATTTAATAACGTGCCATGTGACGCCATTCTTCGTTTCGACCAATGGTGATGCGATTCGCAAATTTGAATTCGGCGCGCTTATTATGCACTTTTTGATTAAAGTTTTAAGGAGTTAAATACAAACTAAAAGATAAACTAATGGTTTGGGTGTAATTTCAAGACAATGAGGTATGAGTATATGAGGTAAAAAAATCAAGTAAATTTAAATCACTTGCATATTCCCTATTATTGTCTGCCATTCTCTTGTTGACAATACCCAAGACGATATTGAATTTCTTTTAGAACATTTCTTATTGTTTCGGGTCAAATTATTCTAATTTTGTCTTTAAATTTTTCAAGATTGTTCGGTATATTGAAATAAACTTTGGATTTGAGATAACCCTATAAAAAATCTAACGGGGTGAGGTTCGTAGATCTAGCTGGTATTGGTATTATTTCGCGGAGCACCATGTAGTAGCACCATGTAGTAGAAAATATGGCATGTGATTTGGAAAATTTGTCTCTACCGGAAAACTAGCAACAATATCGCCCAGAGAGCAGCGTGAACATTAGTTAAAGTGAGTAGTTTATAGTTTATAAGCCACCCTAATCTGACCTACCTTAGGTAAAAAATAGTATCCATCCAAAATGTTTACGACATGAATATGTTGTTAACAATTTTGGATGAGTAAGAAAAATTGAAAAGACTCTGCATTCCATTCCTCGAGTACTGAGCAACAGATTGATTTTAAGTTCGTAAGTAATATAAATTAACAATATAACAATAGATATTTTGTATTAGGTACAGTGTTTAATCTGAAAATTATTTTTATACTTTCACATCATAGGGATATTCAATTTCAGCCACAATCAGGTTTAGTATATAGAGAGCTGCAGTTTGGTCACACTAAATCGCGAAAAAGATGTAAGTTCGTCAAAAATGCAAATGATGTACCCTCACGTACACTTATCTAGGCACATCATAAAAAAAATTGATTCAAATCCTAGTCGTCGTCATCTAATATTGTACGTGACATTTTGTTTCAAACCTGATACAATCAGATACTATCAAAAATATAATCACATCAGCAAAATCCAGGAAAAAGTGATTGAAACACGTTAAACATCAAAGAAATAGGAAAAATCTGAGGCTTATCTTGACTAAGGCATATGTTGTACTCAAATAGCGGTGCAAACCAAAATTGTAATGTAAGGTCCACTTAAGTCATAAGGTAACCTTAAGTTGAACCGGTGCAAAGCAAGTAGCTGTTAGGCGATAAAGGCTTTATTCATCTCAAAACTAAAAAATCACGAAAGAGAATCTAATAAATTGAAAACGTCACAAAAGTAAATGTCATAATAACTAAACAAAGACCAGAACCGTACTAGCATCACACTTGCTATAGAAACCCCTCAACTTTTCAAGTACCTAACCGGAAACGTCAAACCAATTATCACGAAATCCTGGAAACATCTCATTAACGACTATATATTCATGAAGAAAGCAGCAAACTCCTCGAAGAAGGAACAATCTAAGAAAGTAGATCTCCGTGTTAAAAATGAGAATCACAAGAAGAGGATGGTCATTGATTATTCACAAACAATAAATCGTTATACTTCATTGCATGCTTATCCCCTTCCTGATCTTAAGCAGATAGTGGCAAAGGTATCTAAAAACTCGTAGTTTAGTACCATAGATTTCAAGAGTGCTTATCATCAAATCCCATTGAGAGAAATAGATTGACACTGCTTTCGCATGTGGTCGGCTTCACCAATTCTGTCGTCTTGCATTTGGCCTCACTGACGGAGTTCTTATTTTCCAGCGTGTAAACGATGTCGTCATTTCAAAAGAAAAATTAGAGAAAACTTACGCATACCTTGACGATGTAACAGTCTGTGGAAAAGATGAGAAATATCAAGACAGAAACCTCCAGTGACTTAAAGAAGCAGTGAATGAATATTGGTTCACAATTAAAGAAGACAAAAGTAAGGGCCGGTACAAAACAAGTTCACCAACAGTTCAACTAAACTGAGAGAAGTAGGAATTTCATTGGTGAATCACTAGCAACTGAAACGAGTCTGGTGAACTTGTTATGTACAACCCGCCCTAAGTGTCATAATAACTGAACATCAGAGACCAGAACCGCACTGGCACCACACTCTTTTTCCCATTGATAATTCATTTCGTACTCCTTGAACCTCTCAGGCAAAGGACGTTGCCTTGTCACATAATTGCGATTGCTGTACTGAGAAGTCGATGGAGATCCGAGAGATGAGTCGGAGGAGACGGAATCTCTTGGAAAAAGACTGTTTTTGTAAAAGGTTCATCACTTGATTTCCAGAATCTTCAGAATACCCTCCGATTGGTCTTGGTTTGAGTTTGCTTCATCATTTGATCAGGACTCCGGTATAGTGCAGCCTTCACCATTAGGGGCCAAGTGCCTCAGTGACACAGTTGTCTCCCTTCCATCTTCTAGCCTGACTCGAGCGTATTGGGGATTAACATCGATCAGTTCTACTTCTTCTACCAACGGGCCGTACTTACTCAGTCGAACGTGCTTTTTCATGAGAACTTTAGTGGAAGGAACCAACCAGGAAGGCAGTGAGCATTCTAAGACTTTTATATCGAAACAGTTTCTGAAAGCGTATCCAACATCAGGGACCAGAACCGTACTAGCACCACAAGCCCTCTTGTTTAAACCAGACAGAGTTATCCGGTACTAAAATTATGGTTCCTCCAAATATTTTTTGCCAAACATCATTTCACTGAGAGATGTACCCAAAATTGAGGTTCCAACTATTCCTATGCACACACACTTACCGTGGAAACTGGGTATATGCCAATGTGGATCATCAGGTGCCCAATATCGACAGTTTTGTCTATTTACAGTGCCCTTTCAATAGAAGGTGGTATATCAGAGAAAACTACCCGGTTCAAGGAATATGGGTTAATATTGCATCGTTCTATCGGGATCTAGTAAAATTGTAATCCGAGGTCTAAATCATCTTCGTCAACTACATGCATTTTATATGGGTGCCTTTTAGTAGTTTTCAAATATTTCAAAACTGACAACTTACTGATTGAACTCTCGCCTGCGACTTCACGGCTTGGTTTGTGGTGATTTTCCAATACTGTTAGTAGAAAATTTTCATCTTATGAAATTCCAGAACTTCTCAACTTTATACACAGTTGATTGTGTGAAATGATTATCAGGATCCTTATCATTGAATATTTGACAACATCTGAGCTTGTGACGGAGACCGCTCTCCATAGCCAATCATCATCAAGAATTTAATTCTTTGAGTCTCAGTCAGAAGAATTATTTAAAAAATACGGATAAACGTAACAAAAATATATCTACCAGCGTCATGTCAAAAGTAGTGGGTGTTTTTAACATTCAATTGATTTTTTTCTCGGCAATTTCATTATTATTGTGGCATGAAATTAGACGAATTGTGTGCAGAAAAATTCAAACGACATTTTCAAATATGTGGGTTGCAATTCAAAAAAAAAATCGATGACGTCATAACTAACACAATTGTGACGTCACTCGAAAAAGTTATATGTCGAAAATTGCACATTTGAAAATAAAAATTTATTTGTCGAAGCACTGTAACGATTTTAGCGAATTAATCCCAACCTTTACGTGCTCACAGTATGTATCAAAATACTGAGAGCTTGCTTCAAAAGTTACAACATAAGAATAAATAGGATGACGAAAAATAAAAGAAAAATTACTGTGAGTGATACAATATGTATTTGCACTGCAAAATTCCAACCGTCGGAATCAAATATCAATTAAACTTAACATACTTTTTCTCAATTCAAATGTAAATGAATATTAAAGTGTGAGCGGCATTATCAGTAAAAATGTGTTGATGAAATAATTGTAAATTCAAGTATATTTCAATATGATGAGAACATGCAGGATTTTATTTTGTTCAAAGTAGATCATCGAAAAAAAAGTATTATTGAAAATTTGCAATAATGATAATAATAGTCCTCATAAACACTCACATGTATTTGACCAAAATCAAAAGGCCAGTGTCGGTATCATTATTTCGCGAAACAACGAATATGGAAAATCTCGAGAGATTCTACAATTCAAATTAGTCACTTATTATAACACGCAACAGACTTTTTAAAGTTATTTATTATATTTAATGATTTGGTTTGTTTTTGATGATCTACATATTAAATTGATGGTCAAATATCTGGTATGTCATGAATATTATCCAGTACAGTAATCCTGTTTTTTTTATAAATCATGTTCAGGATTTCAACACCTTATGTTTTAATTGAAATCTTCTCAACTTCTGACGTGCGACTCCAGGTCAATGCCAAAAGATAGATGAATTAAGTCAACTGTACTGTCACTGTTCTGTCTGTACTGCAACATTTTCGGATAAATTGTGTCACTACTTGTCTTTAGATCGACCAGAAGGGGCGCAAGCAGTGCTATTACTATCATATCTCAACTCATTTGGAGCCTTTGTTCCGTTTAAAACTATATGAATCTGTACACACGAAGGACCCAAATCTCTGCGATTTTGTGCCACTCCAGTCTTATTATTTACATTAATCAATAAAGCATGAAATGAGTGATTTTTCAACAAAAATACTAGTAGGAAGAAACCGACTTTGCCATCACATGAAAGTAGTTATAATCAGTTCTGTTTTTTCATTTATAAATTTGTTAAAAACATTTCATTACAAAAAACGTGTTTTTGCAGTCTTTTGCTTATGAAATGTAATACAGCAATCTCGTGGCCTCAACAAGAAAAAACTTTTGAGGATTGAAATACAAACCAAATGAGATTTTTTATGACCCCATATTTTCATTAGTAACGGAGAAAAACTAGGAAAACTGGAAGAATTTGCGTTTTTTTTACATTCATAACTCCGCCATTTTTCATGTTGAGGGGTTGGCCCTTTTTATGAAAGTAACAAATCGTGTGTACTTTATTTGTGCATAAAACATGCTCAGTCGGACCATTACTTTTAGCACAATTATTGCAATCAGATTTTTTTGTACTATCTTGCAGCGTGCCTGGATGCTCTAGTAATAGTTTACTTTCAATTTCTCAAACAGATTTTGAAAGTAGAAGTATACAGTGTGTCCCACTTACCATGGGTATCTTTTTGATGGTGAGAGATACGAGATCGGTTAAATGACACCAAATGTGGAGTTTATCAAAGCCAACTATAATGTGAAAAAATATTTTAATAAAATCTATTCGTTTTTGTTTTATGCGCAAAAAACAGATTTTGATCATTTTCATGTCTCCTCCCTAACTTTTTTATTTATGAAAATATTTGAATAGGAATTTCATATTCTCATGGCAGTTTTTCAATAAGATTTCTAAAAAAATATGAAATTTATACCAACTCTTCTAGAATTTGAGATATCAGCACCAACTTTTATTTTTCAAATGTTGGTCATAGCTCATATGACTTAGTTATGAATAACTTTTTTTTCTCTTACAGATGATACGTCACAATAATAGTTTTTTGTTGATAACAACGGAGTTATCGTCATTTATACAAAAACAAGAACAATTTTGAAGTCGCCATCTTGAATTTATAAATTTTAACGAACAAATCATGATCTCCGACGTCAAAGACCCCCACATACCAATTTTGAAAGGAATCGGACCATAATCACAAATCTCGTCCGCCATATTGGAGCCGCCATTTTTTATTTCAACAAAAATTCCATAATGTATTGTCACCGGAATTATGAACATCTGCCTAATTTCAAGTAAGGTATTAGGGCGGCCAGAAGTGGGTCAAAATTCAATTGCAAAATTTGATTACAGACAGACACCGGGAAAGGTGAAACTAAATAAATGCTGTAATAAGAATTATTCATAAAGTGATACTAGAAACATTCAAAAATCTATAAAAAGTACTCAAAAAATCCACCTTCACATTCTACGCATTTGATACATCTTCGTACACTTGCTCTTAGAACTGTTCTTAAAGTATTATGGTCAATTGCTCTAAACGTGTGAAAAACAGCCTCTTTTAATTCCTCAACGTTGTAATAAGTTCTCTAATATAACTTATTCTTCATATACACCCAGAGAAAGAATCCATTGGGGAGAGATCAGGGGATCTGGCAGGCCATAAACAATGACCTCTATTAGCAATCTATCGTCCCGGAAACCTCTCTCTCAGATAATTTGGTTCTGTCTGTAATCAAATCTGGCAAGTAAATTTTGACCCACTTCTGGCCGTCCTAATACCTAACTTGAAATTAGGCAGATGTTCATAATTCCGATTACAATGCATTAAGGACTTTTTGTTGAAATAAAAAATGGCGGCTCCAATACGGCGGACGAGATTTGTGATTAAGGTCCGATTCCATTTAAAATTGGTATGTGGGGGTTTTTGAGGTCGGAGATCATGATTTGTTCGTTAAAATTTATAAATTCAAGATGGCGACTCTAAAACAGTTTTTGTTATTGTATAAATGACGATAACTCCGATGTTAACAAAGAACAAAGCTGCTGTGTTTTGCACTTCAGATTTGGTCAAACTATCTTTTTGTTTTCCAATAAAGACTATTATTATTATTATTATCAAAAAAACGATTACTGTGACATATCCTCTGTAAAAGAAAAAAAGTTACTCATAACTGAGTTATAGTGAGCTATGACCTACATTTGAAAAATAAAAGTTGTTGCAGATATCTCAAATTCTAGAAGAGTTGGTATAAATTTCATATTTTCTTCGAAATCTCATTGAAAAACTGCCATGAGAATGTAAAATTCCTATTCGAATATTTTCATAAATAAAAAAGTTAGGGAGGAGACATGAAAATGATCAAAATCTGTTTTTTGCGTATAAAACAAAAACGAATAAATTTAATCAAAATATTTTTTCACATTATAGTTGGCCTTGATAAACTCCACATTTGATGTCATTTAACCGACCTCGTATCTCTCACCATTAAAAATATACCCATGGTGAGCATGGTAAGTGGGACACACTGTATAGTACCTCAAAACGTATATTCTCATTTTGCGCTGCAATGCTGCGAAATGGGTGAAAAGTGCTTGCAATCATGACTGAAAACAGCCCATCCCGCGGAAGCGGTCGAGTAGTAGGAGAGACCAAGTGTGCCAAAGCTAATGGTCCGACAGCTCCTGTTTTGTGCAAACATAAAGTAAAGATGATTCAAAACTTTCATGAGGAGGGCCAACCCTACAATTTGAAACATGGCGAAGTTATGAATTTTCAAGTAGATCGCAAATTTTTCCGGTTTATCCACTTTTTTACGGTTACTAATGATCCGATTGGGTTGTATTTAAATTTTCTACAATTTATCTGTGGAGCAACCAGATTGTTGATTAAGTTTTCGTTTTCTAAACAAAGCACTAAAAAACACGTTTTTTTAATTTAGTTTATAAAAAATTATTAAAAGACAGTTGCGAGTCCAAAATATTACAGAATATAACTACGGACTGTCTTCCATGTGATGGTACAGTCGGGTTACCACTAGTATTTTCCAGCAAAACTTCTTCAGCATCAATGTGTTTGGATATGTTATTATGGTAAAATGTTGTTCAATATATGGTGCTATCACAATATTTGACCATCCATTTTTGAACTTTGAAAATCGCTAACATGCCTAACACAAAAACAAACTAAACAAAAAACATGCCACAACAGCCAGTATCAACAGATGCCAATTGAATCCACTCACCAACATCTTCGTGGCGATAATTCTGAATGATGTCGGCAAGTTCCATACTTCCCGCGATGACAGCGACTTGACAGGGTGTCTGATTAGCGAAGTTGAGCGCATGGCGGTCAGCTCCGCGAAATAACAACTGCCTGGCGCAGGATTCTTGTCCGTTGACTGCGCAAACGTGCAATGGCGTATTGCCTGACGCGTTGCGAGCGTTCATGTCAGCGCCGTAGAACAGCAAGTTCTCGAGATGACTAAGCAGACCTGTTTTGCAGGCCTGAAAAAAGTGAAATTTTTTATTATTGACAATCGTTTTCTTGTCTACGTTTCATATGTTGATCAATCAATCATCCAGGCTCTGTTACAATAAGTTTTATTATACAGGGTGAAGCACCGAAAACGAAACAGATCGAATAGCTTCAAAACGCATGTGTTGTGAAAAACATGCAAAAACACGTCGATTTTTCATCCAAGGAGTACATCTTGCTATCATAATCTTAACTGGCATACCTCTCCCCACACCCCTCTGTCACTATCACCCAAACAATTTGAATAGGGAAAGTATCAAGTGTGACACATAATTAGAAAGGTTATTTCATAAGAAATTCAGCCATGTCAATTTTTGCTACTTACCTAACTTTTTATTTTGATCCCCCTCTTGCGGGAAAAAGATCCAAATTATGATGCAAGCTAATATGACATGAATTCAGTGTCAATGCATTATAGAAGTTTTCTGGAAGGAAAAAACAAGAAGGCGGCTCCAAAATGGCGGACAAGATTTGCAATTATGGTCCGATTCATTTCAAAATTGAAATGTGGTGGTTTTCAGGGTCGGAAATTATGATTTTTTGGCAATGCAAAAAACCGAGAGGGCGGACGAAATTTGAAATTGTGGTTCGATTCGACTGAGAATTGGCATATAGGGCGGGTTTAACAAGTTTCCAGTGTAAGTAAACTGAATTTATTGAATTGATAAAAAAAGCTTTTATACAAATGCGCCAAAAAGGAAGTGATTTTTTTTCAGATGCGTGACGTAGATTATTCGGTGCACAACATAATCAAAATTTTACCGTGCAAGAATACCTATTTTGTACTCGCGGCAATCCTTTGAATCTGTTACTCACAGAATAACCTACGTCACACATCTGAAAAAATATATTTTTTTTATTTTCATCGCTTTTTTATCAATTTCATTAAATTATTTTCAGTCATGCTGAAAATCTGTATCTAAAACCATCTCAATCCAATTTTGAATTGAATCGGACCATAATAACAAATCTTACTCGCCATCCTGGAGCATTTTGTTGTTTTTTTTCTCTAACCAAAATTTCATAATGCATTGTCATTACAATTATGGGCACCTACCAAAGTTCAAGTTGATCTGACGAATAGAAGTGAGCCAAAAGTCAACTGCAAGATTTATCCTACATATACATACATACTCACTAACAGGGCAAGTTGAATAACAGCTTCTGAAAAATAAAAATTTGGACGTTGCATAAACTTGAAGATTGGAAAACCTTTCATAAATTCAATTCCAATCATTCCAAACTGCATTAATTCACAATAGATGCTCAAAGTGTTCGCTATGAACTACCATACATGAGTATAAGTTAGTCTCGAAACGCTGTCTGGCGTTTTTGGACAATTTATGCAAAACTGTTCAATTCGAAAGTTCCTGCAACGTTAATTTTTTCAATTTTTGTTATATTTCTGTGCATTGTTTACATAAGCATTCAAATCCAAGTTGTTTTTCCCGCAAGAGGGCGCCAAAATGAAAAGTTAGGTAGCGAACACTCACAGTCTGAATTCCTTATGGAATTACCTTTTCAATGCTGTGTCACACTTAGTACTTTCCCTATTCAAATTGTATGACCAAGGGGTGGGGAGAGTGGTAGGACAGTTGAGGTTATGATAGGAAGATAGGAAGATGTCCCCATTGGATTTAAAATCAACGTGTGTTTGCATTTTTGTAACAAAACAAGTGTTTTGAAGAATTCCTTTTTGGGTGCCGGGCGAATCGAACCATATTTACAAATTTCACCCGCCATCTTGTATTTTACATCGACAAAAAAAATCTTAATTTCCGACCCTGAAAATACCCACATACTAATTATGATTCGAATCGGACCATAATTACAAATTTCGTCCACTATCTTGGAGCCACCATCTTGTTTTTTGCATTGATGAACAAACCATAATTTCCGACCCTGAAAACCATATCAATTTTGAATCGAATTGGACCATAATTTCAAATGTTGTACGCCATTTTGGAGCCGCCATTTTGTTATTTCCATTAGAAAAGTTTCATAATGCATTGTCACCGAATTTTTGTTAAATTATATTGCAAATAAAGTATCAAATTTAGAAGATGGAACAGTTGTTTTTCTCGCAAGAGGGTGCCAAAATGAAAAGTTGGGTAGCAAAAATTGACATGGCTAAATTCATTATAAAAATACCTCCTCAATGATGTGTCAAATTCACTACGTTCCCTATTCAAATTAATCAGATGATAGTAACCAAGGGGTGTGGGAAGAGGTATGACAGTTGTGGTTATGATACAAAAATATCCCCCTTGGATTAAAAATCGACGTGTTTTTGCATTTTTTTTCCACTGAAATGAAATTATATTATGTTGACTGGAATGCTTGACAGGCTGCGCGAAGTGATTTCTCATGGAGGCCACCATGTTTGTTTTGTGGTTCCTGGCAGTAGCGGAGGAATCGAGATTGAGTTGATTGTAACATATAAAACTGATACAAAGACGCGCTGCACTGCACCTGCGTGTTTACAAACCATAAATTGGGAAACTAATAACACGTACGTGCAGATGAATGCCTCTCTCGCACCCATAGAAGTAAGCAATAAAGTAATTCTCTGCTAGATTGCATGTGTCTCCTTTCTTCATCTGCTAGAGTTATCACTTTATGCGGGTGCGCAGTGGAACTAAGAGCATTCCAGTCATCATATTATAATTTCATTTCAGTGTTTTTTTCACAGTACATGTGTTTTGAAGAGATTCGATCTGTTTCGTTTTCGGTGCCCCACCCTGTATGTTGGTGAAGGACAAGAATTGTAAGGAATGAAATACATTATGTGACAAATATTGAAACAACTAGAGTAAAATAAAATATTAAAAAAATGGTGGGGGAGGAAGCTCACCAAAAATAATTTTTTATGAGATCAACGAAATTATTATTAAAATATACACAAATGTTCTAGATTAAGTTCGAGAACCAAAAATGGGATAAAATTAAAAAAATATCTGCGAAACCGTATAGTTACAGTGTGGAAAATTAATTGTAGTACTGCAGTCAAAAAATGTGTACTGATTTCGGTAAGTAAAGTGTACTTCACCGCCCGCTAGTGCATAATAGTTATTTATGTACCAATGGTATAAATAGATGTTTATGCCCTGAGGGCGACGTTTTACGAACCCGAGGGCCTCTGGCCTGAGGGTTTGTAAGTCGCCCGAGGGTATACACATTACACATCTATTCTGTTTATGACCGCGGTACATACATAACTTTATGTCATACTAGTTCGTTATTGCAATCCAATCTCAATACAAATCAGTATTTTAAAAGATCCGGTTTGAATTAATAACATTGCCATTTTATCACAGTAGACACTATCGTTGCTAGGTGAATGTTGACAAACGTAAATGTCATAAAATCACAATAATTTTATATGTGTCAAAGTTAGAAGTCAAAATGAACGAAGATTTTGAAATTCTTGACGAAATTATTTCTCTTTATGCCCGCACGGGCATAAAGTACGACATTAGATAGTTGGCAACTAAGCAATAAAAACACACTAATGAACTAGTATGACATAAAATAAAATTTGTCAATTATAGGAATCAAAATATCACGTTCCTCATTTTTTTTTTTGCAATCTTACCAATTACGCATTGAATTATTGCATTGAATTGAAGTTCAAAACTTGGCTAAAAAAAAACTCAAAAACCAACCTGATGTACTTCCTGCCATCCTTGAGCATCCTGGGACCCAGTTGTAGCATGATCGTGAAGCAAAGTTTCACTGAAATTGGCCTCAACGCTGAGCGTGATGGTGTAGTACAGTGGAGTGAGTCCCTTATTGTCTTTGTAGTTGGGAGACGCTCCGAGTTCCAAAAGAGTCTTGAGGGCTTCTATGCTTCTGTGTTCCACAGCTCGATGGAGCGCTGTGGAACCGTCTTTTTTCCGGTAGTCCAGGAGTGCCCCGCCGTTCACTAGCGCCATGAGAACTTTACCAGGTTTTTTGATACCCGTAGCAATGGTCAGAGGTGTTTCTGCAATTGAATGAAGACAAATAAAACATACTTTCAGAACAATAAAGATAAAGTTGATGAACTAGAAAAAAGTGGAGTCTATGAATCAACTCGTAGCACCTGTTTGTTTTATATCGGCAAAAGTTGCAGAACTTTAAAAAAACGCATATCTGGACATAGCTATTATTGCTATGCAAACGACAAAAAAAATCAACTTTTGCTGCACATTTACCCACAGGAAACCATAAATTTCAACATAATTTTGAAATACTTATGTTGAAAAAAAAAGAATGATTTTAGATCTGTTAGAATATTTTGAAACTAAGGAAGGGAATAATTGTCAGAACTTAACCCTTTCGGTCATGGTGTCCTAAAGGACCCCACAAACTCCCTATGGAATTTGGGTCCCGGTGGACTTTTTTTAATTTTTGATATGATGTAGTCCATGTAATTCTCAACCAATGCTCCCATTGCGTAAACCCAATTTTTTTTTACAGTTTTGCTGCTAGGGGGCGTTGAAATCACCCCTTCCGCAGATTAGACTATTTGGTTTTGAATCCGGTATATTCACTAATGCTAATGTTGCGCAATATTGTGCTATTTTATAAAAAAAAATCTTACCCCCTCCTTCTTCCCCATAACTCTTATTACGAAACGCAAAACAGTATTCGAGTGCCTTTGAAGGTATTGTCGAATGTTTAAATATGCATGAATAAGAGTAATAGCCGTTTTTCATGGTTATCCTTCCTCCCCCCAAAGGGTTGAAATCATACCTTGCTCAGAATAGACTATCCATTATTATAGGCCGAAACAATATCCATATGTTTTTCAGTTTAGATTATGCTGAACAATTGTAATTTTTTATAGAAAGAATGTTTAATTTTTATTTATTTTCAAGATTTTCGCCAAAGTTATTGATATTCAAATAGTATGAACTACGCCCTACTGAGAAGTCAGCGACATCACCGATATTTTTTTGGAGGAAGGGATTGGTGAAATTAAACAACTGTATATCCATAATTTGAGCTGATAAAACATTTATTTTGATAAAGCATTCACAAGTAGTCGAGAAATAACTTTTTTCGTTTTTTAAAATAGTGGTAGTGGGGGTAAGGGGGAGGTTCTATATCTTTTTATGAAAAATTACACAATTGTTCAACATAATCTAAACTAAAATACGTAGAGACATTGTTTCCGCCTATAATAATAAATAGTCTATTCTGAGCAAGGTTTGATTTCAACGCCCCCTAGCATCAAAACTGTTCAATTTTGGGGTTTGTTACCCAATTAATTTCTATTCAAAATAACTTGAACTGCACTATATTGAAAATTCAGAAAAATCCACTGAAATATTTTCGTTTTGTGCCTTTTGGGGGGGGGGGAGGGGATCATCATAAAAAACTGCTATTTTCCTCATTCAGGCATATTTAAACATCCGACTATACATTTATGGGCCGTGGTGGCCATGGTGGTAGAGCGTTCGCGTTTGGAGCTAAGGGTCGGGGGTTCAAAGCCTCGCATGGTCATCGGTCTCGTGCATGGCATCACATGTTAAAAGGCAAGGGCTGCGTCTTCCCTAGCTCACACAAGTCTCTGGAATACTTCCGAGGGTTGAGCGTAGGGGTGCAATCGGTTGACGGAAATAACAATTTTTAATTTAAAGGCACCTGAGAATATTTTTTTTTGTTTCGTAATAGGAGTTGAGGGGTAGAAGGGAGGGGGGTAGGAATTTTTTTATAAAACAGCACAATATTGTGCAACATTAGCAACAATGAAACAAGTGAAAATATTGTTACGGGATTAAAAAATAAATAGTCTAAACTGCGCAAGGGGTGATTTCAACGCCCCCTAGCAGCAAAACTGTTAAATTTTGGGTTGGCGCACTGGTAACATTGGTTGAGAATTACATGGACTACATCATACCGAAAATTCAAAGAAATCCACTGGGACCCAAATTCCATAAGGAGTTTGTGGGGTCCTTTAGTACACAACTTTCTTGATTTTTTTGTGTACAGGTAACTGTTTTATCCGATTCTTATTAACATGGTTTTATAAGTTGTAATTTCAGTTGCCAACTGTAATTTTTTCCGTCATCTATCGGATAGTTGAGGAAGTATTTCGGAAAATGTTAGCTGACGAGAATGAACGATTCCTATCATCAGAGTCACCAGTTTGGTGTAGGTATGTCATTTTTGAACTTCTCAGTGTGGAATTCATTCTTTGAAAAAAAAATACTGTATTTACATTAGGGTGTTTCACGTACTCGATTCAAAGTATATAAACATTTCCTTACTATTTTGTAGTCTTGAACATGAATTTCGGCGTGCTGAATTTCGTACAATGTGAGCTAGCGGCATTGCATATGTGGTAGACATAACCTCACTTTATATCAATAAAAATGTATCTTTTGTTATTTTCACAGTACCATTGATTGATATGGCTATAAGAAGGGCCTGAAGTAATCAGAATCTATTTGCAATAACAGAAAAGAATTTATCTGATAGAATGTCAGTGAAAACGAAAGTGACTTGGGTCAGTACACTAATTTGGAGGATTCTGGGGCTAAACTTCATGGGTACGAAATTGATTCAGGTTGCTCGTTTCTTTACTTAGACTTAGGTTCAGATGAAAAACAAGAAAACGGGGAGATTCATTAGTACAAAAACTTACCAGAATCAATTGAATTACCTATATTGTGATTGATGCAAATAAAAAAAATCTTAAAATATTACAGAGTGGGCTGTGACATTTCTACTTTCGTTTGTGGATGTTTTTCAATTAGCTTGAAACATTTTTATTGAATTACAATGTCTGATTCACAAAATTTGTGTTCTTATATTATCATTTCCCATATACCGTTTGCTCATGGTGTAATAAATTTAGCACAACCAACCCATATCACAAAAATTGACTGTTACAAAATTTTTACTATGGGCTCATAACTCTTCGTTTCATTTATGATATTTGCAAAATTTAAAACTTATTTAAAAAAACCAAAGGATTAATAATTGATTACCAAACAGAAATAAAAAACTCCCTTTCGTTGAATTAGTTTTGCACGTATATGAATGGAATGTAATAAGGTTAGGTTTGTTTCTGACTTTACATGCAATTGATGCATATCTTTGCGCTTGGCTACATCGTACCGATGATGACCAGTAAGTCTGAAACACGTGTATATGGTTGCTCTATGATTTGAGTATAACACTCTCTGAACTCTCAATATTTCTTATTTGAAAAATACTAGCGGTTTTAGAAAAAAGTTGAGTGAATGTTACTTAAATGATATGGAAACACACAGTTGATATTTTCTCAGAAGTTGTTGTGTCAGCTTTTTGAAATAACCAGATTAAAAAAAAAAAACTCTCATTAAGTTTTGGACCCAAAAAGAGCTGGTTTCGCTATCTGAGAGCTAACCGTTTTTTAAATGATTGGATATGTACTTATTGCATGATTTGGAAACTAATCACGTAATGAACTGACTGATTATATTTATTTATGAAGCTAAAAGTCACGTAAACGCGAGAAAATCGTAGAGATGAATTAGAGTGGAATGAATATTCCACGATATTCCAGCTGGAATCGTTGACCTTTGAAAAAGTGCGAAAAACGGAAGCACCTAGACATTCTAGCTGAATTCAAAATTACGGTTGAGATCTATTAACTAATATAGCTTTGTGTAATTTTTTCAGAATAAAGCGAAGCACTTCGATAAAACTCTTCACTAAGTTGATTTTGGGAAAACTGATATTATTGGTAGACAACGAAATTACAGAAAAAGAAGCATACCAGAAATTATCAGAATAAAAAACACAAGAATAACACCAGCAAAAAAACTCAAACTCAATATTTACCGATCTCTTAACTCTAATCTACAGATTGAAAGTTACACAAAAATTGGTACATTCTTCCGTTCTCTCCAGTAAATTATGAATGCATATGGCTTTACATTTCTTATGTGTTTTATAATCAGAAATATAACTACCATGAATTTTTATTGAGAGAAATTTCAATTGGTACCCATAGTATCAGAACAAAACCAACTCGCCATTTTTATGAAATTTGGAAAAGGAAATGAAACACAGGAATCACTTCTTTGTAAATGTCCTTATCAGGATTTTTTATCGACAAGGAAACTGTTCCATGATAATGTTTGTTTTTCATTCTTTGTATGGTAGAGGCAACCTCTTCTTCAGTTATGTGAGATACAAACATACGAGGATATATTGAAAAATGCTTAGCCTACTATAGAACCAAACAAAATTTCAATGTCAAAATATTTTATTACTCAACATATTCTCCTCTTAATTGGACACATTTATTACAGCGAACCTGCAACGTCTCTGGAACTTTAAAAAAAAAGTTTCTTCTTGCTCTGCAAACCAGACCTCCACAGCTTTTATTGCCTCCTCGTTGGAAGAAAAGTTACGACCTTTTAAAAAAAAAATCAGTTGAAGACAGAGATGATAGTCGGACGGAGCCAAATCTGGTGAATAAGGGGGGTGTTCTAGTAATTCAAACCCTAAATCACGAATTTTTTGAACGGCAACATGAGATTTGTGTGCAGGGGCGTTGTCCTGCAAAAACAAAACACCTTTGGATAGCTTTCCGCGTCTTTTCTCTTTAATTTTTTCACGTAGAGTGGTCAGTAATGTCGAATAGTAATCTCCAGTTATTGTTCTACCCTTATCCAAAAAATCAATCATGATTACTCCATGGCAATCCCAAAAACCTGAAGCAAGAACTTTTCCAGCAGATATTTGGACACGAAACTTCTTAGGTCTTGGAGAACCGGAGTGTCGCCATTCCATCGATTATTGCTTTGTTTCTAGATCGTAGAAATGTACCCAAGTCTCATCGATAGTAACAATTCGGTTTAAGAAGTCTACATCGTTTTCAAATCGAGCACAGATCGAACGCGATGCTACTACCCTTGCACGCTTTTGGTCAACATTCAAACATTTGGGGATCCATTTTGCAGCAATTTTTTTGATGTCCAAATTGTCGTGAACTATATGATGAATGCGTTCGTATGAAATATTCAGTGCCTCAGATATCCGTTTTAGTTCAATTCGACGGTCTGTTAAAATCATGTCATGAACTGCATCGATATTTTCGGGGACTGACACAGAAACTGGCCTTCCCGATCGGTCATCATCTTCAATGAAAAATTTACCTCTTTTGAAGCTTGCAGTCCAATTTTTCACGGTCGCATACGAATGACATTGATCACCAAGGGTATTAAGCATATCTTTGTAAATCTGCTTACCTCTGAACCCTTTTAAATACAGGTACTTGATGATGGCTCGATACTCCAATTTTTCGATTTTCACAATTTCGGTGGACATATTTTTTCTTTTAATTTATTGGGTAACTCTGGTTTACTTTTTTGACGACAAACATTACACTGACACTACTAATAAGTTATTGTTCGTTACTATGGTAACGCAATATTTTGTTTATGCTTCCTGTTGATCTCTGCACCTATTAGGTATTTATTTATTCAATTTCAATTATTCAGAAAAAATTTGTACTATTGCTTATTATACAATATTTCATATAGTTACTGATATTGTTTCAATTCAATTATTATTCCAAAACTATACTTTCTTTTAATTGTTATTAATATGATGTATTAAACTGCCTGAAAGATGACTTTATGAAAGTCGAAACATCGGCAACGAATCAATTTAAAAAAAAAAAAAATTAAAATTGTTATTTCCGTCAACCGATTGCACCCCTACGCGCAACCCTCGGAAGTCTTCGAGAGACTTGTGTGAGCTAGGGAAGACGCAGCCCTTACCTTTTAACGTGTGATGCCATGCACGAGACCGGTGAATTGGTGGATCGAACCCACGACCCCACGCTTGCGAGGCGTACGCTTTTACCAGCCGACCACCACGACCCATTGTGGTGGTACATATCAGTTATTGGACCTCACGAGGACAGTTTGTGTTTTAGAACGTTTCTGAACCTCTCTATATGCAGTCATCCATTAAGAAGAGCTCAAAAAAGCAATTGGACAAGTCAGTACATATCAAAATCAAATATAAAAATAGGTAAATAATACAAATATACAGTGCGACGCTAAATTATGGAACAAATTCATTATTTCTGAATATAAAGATATATCGGAAAAATCCTATTGATTAGTTGTTAATAAAATATATAATATTAATAAATATTCTTTATTTATTATAATTACTATTTTATTTACTGTTAATAAATCTGTAGTGAGACCTATATTTATTGAAAATGAATTTGAATTAACTGTTAATGGGGTATATTTAAATAATTTGATTGCATCATTTGTTTCTGCTAAATAGACGTTTATTCGGCAATATTCTAATAAATCATTTATTTGGTGTTAATTAATTTAGTTAACTATGAATAAACTGTGAATGATTTTTGTGTTTTGAGCAAGTTCTGTGAATTCCACTATTTCGTTTTGACAGTGCCACAGTTTAACTGTGCCACAGTAAATAACCGCTGAATTGTTAAGTTAATTTCTATCTTGGAATTGAAATTCTTTATTAGAAATTTTTGTTTAGGTAAGTATATATTATCAGTAAAATCGACGATGGAAACCAGGAACAGTTCAGAACAAAAGATTTTGGTCATGCGCATTTTCAGTTTCCAAATAAAATAAAATTAGGCAAAAAGATGAATGTGGCCATTTTTTGTTGTTATTCTCATTTCTTATCTTGTCTTACATCTTGTATAAACGCTTTCGTAGAGATTTGCATGTTTAACTTTCTTATTTTGCTTTAGTTTATTTGCTGTTTACACTCTACTTGAATTACGGAAAAATTAAATGTTATTTCGAACTAATGATGATTATAATTGGGATACAGGTACCGGACTATTGAAAATAAGGCATATTCTGTAACTAGATTTAGTTTAATCCTTCTCTAGAAGAAGGTCATCTTGTGACTGAAACATGTAACGAGGTATAAAAAAAAGAGGTTTGATGTTGGGCTAAAACTCCAGTGTATAAATATCTCTATTGCCATTGTTCGAAACGAAAATAGGTGTAGATACTGTCATAACATAGGTTCATCCATCATCCAATGAAAAAATCATCAGTAAGTGAAGTGCTGTCATATAGATATGGAAATAATGATGGATTTCATAATGTACAGTAAGGCTCGTTTTATCAAATTCACTCTTTGCCATGGAAAATTTGTAATTTTTCTGATACATATTTTTTCTTCGAGATATCTGATATTTATATTTCCTTGTTTCAGCAGAGCAGGAGTAAAGTATGTAGCTACGTGTACGTCATTATTTATAACACTTGTTTATAATCACATTTATGCAAGGATACATGTTATTAATTTTTGGATCATCAGTTGAATTAATCACAGGTTAATTGAATTTATTTGAATGTCATATCAATTTCAAAAGATTCTTTATTTTAAGAAATACGCAACATGGGTGATCTTTTTAATTTCTTTCACGGAATTTTGTTTAAAGCCTAATTATTAGTTTGCGGTATCTGATTAATCGTGATAACATTCTCTTTCTTTCTAAATCGACGAGCGACCAAGTTGATATTTATTTAAAAAAAAATAGTAATACAAATTTGAAATTTAAATATACCTACACAGCAGATGCATTTTGGCCAAGAATAATAAAGTTTTCTCAAAATTTTGAAAGATAAATTTCAAAATAAATGTTGGTTACAAAAAAATTATACATGGTTATGTTCACAATGACATATGGAGAAAAAATAATAGGAAATATACCAGTTTTTTGTCAGTTCCGGTGAAACCGGAAGTTGGAGTACCTTGTAATTACATGTACCTACATATTATACATTGAAACTATGTGTGCGTAATATATTCGTTAATATAATAAAAGCGTGTATTTTACTTTTATAAACTAATGTTTTTTTGAATTATTATTTTTCGGAATTCGGAAAAACAGAAAAATATCTTGAAATATACTTGTGATATCTATTTTCTCACATTTTTGCATATGGATTCTAGTACAGCTTGACAAATATAGCTGTGCCTCTGAATATTGGGTGAGCAGTAGCACAGCTGGTGTCCTTTCTTGTCCTTCCCTATTTCAGTTGGTTGTGGATTTTACCCTCTCTGTTTATCGTTCGAGCATCTCAGAGGCACAGCTATATTTGCCAACCTGTACATAACTATAGCTATCTTTCGCCGTAAATTGCAAGTTGGTTTATATTACTTCAAACAATGATCTGAATTTAGTTGATAAGTATTAGGGAATATACGGTGTAAAGAATACTCATATTTTGAGCCAGGAAGCAACCCAGTTTCTTTTTTGCTTGTTCTTCATGATGTTTTTTGGAAATGTGCGGTATTTTGGAATAATATTTCATGCCGTATGTATTAAGGCGCGTCCACATTAGTAAAAATTTACGTTATGCTTTGCATTTACCACAAATTTTTGTTGTACGATACAAGTTTATGCGAGTGTGGACGTGTTCGCCGTATACAAACGCACGCAAAAATGTTTGTCGCATTCAACGCACGCGATCCGTGGCTTGTCGGTTTTTTTTTGACATCAAAGGGATTTTTGCCGCAACATCGTTGTAATGTGGACGTATTTATCCTGAACGCAGTAGTTTTGAAGCAAAATATTGAAATTGTTTATTGCGGTTATTTGGTATAATTTTGATTTTCTTGAGATATATGAGCATGTCTGATGCCTTAATGATGAGGAAAAGGAAGTGATCCCAGAGGGCTGGATATTCTTTTCTTTGCGTCTTCAACGTCTATATCTATAGATTTCGAAATTTCGTCCCAAGCATCATTCTTTTTATTTTTTATGAAAATGCCACATCACATAAACTCATCCGTTTATGGCATCCTTCAATTAATAGAAGATCATGTATTTCAGACAAAGGAATCACAACACTAAATAACAACACACATGTTGATCAAGGACTCACGGCACACAACGTACAAATTTGCGCAGGAAAGTTAACAAATATGCGGCGCAAATATTTATGGCGAATCCTGAATTCAACACACAACGTAAATATTAACTAATGTGGACCCGCCCTTATGAAAATGATAGTTCAAATGTTTACTCACCTCCAGTTTCTTGGCAGTGAAAGTTTGGGTCCAAACCCTTAGAGCATATTTTGGTTATTTTCTCCACCTGGCCGTTCTGGACGTAGTCTAAAAATCTTCGCAAATTCGCTCTGGTGTGTAGGCTCTTCAACTGTTTTTCGTCCAAGGAAATCATCTTGTAGACTCTTCTTTTGTACTTTAGCTGAAAAAAGTGAATTTTCAGAAATTTTCTTCAATCAAGGCTATTCTTCAGAGGATTTGTGACTCTTCAGTGTTGCCAGAAAGAAATATTCTCTGCAACAATTTCCAAACTAGGAGTTTTCTGTTGAACAGTTAAAAAAAAGTATATAGTAATTTTGAAAATCAACAAACTGACATTGTGAGCGAAGAACCAGGACAGGGCACCCATCAGAAGGGTCCCAAAAAGCCACCGGCTATTATCATCCGTGATAAAAACAAATATCAAACGCCTTGAGAGACCGAAGGATTGGTTTCACGAAGGCTCAGGCAAGATAGGATGGGATCTACCTGTACACAAACACAGAGACGGATTGGAACGGAGCTACCAAGATGTCCGTGGCCGCGAAGGTAGACTTTTTCACCTATCAACTGAAGACGGAAATACCTCTGCACGTGGTGATCAGAGTTATCCCAGGTTACATAGCGGCAGAAAACGTTAAACAGGACCTGGTCGCGAGGAACTTCGAAGTTCTCGAATGCCATAGAAAAACTTCGAGAGCAAAAAAGGAGTGCCACCACTGTTTTTGGTTAAGGTTCCTAGGGACATTCACAAGTTAATGTAGGTAGAAGACTTCAAAGTCAAGGTCGAGGATCAGCGACCACAGAGGGGTAGAGTATCCCAGTGACACAAATGTCATTGGTTCGGGCATGCACAAAAGTGCTGCGTTCGACAGCCCATTCCGTAAAGTGCGGAAGTGGCCACTCTACGCACGAATGCCTGAGAACAACCGGCAAAGTGCGCCAACTGCGGAAGTAACCACCATGCAAACTACAAGGGTTGCCTTCGCTTCTCGAAGTGAAGAATTGCAGCACGGCAGCCTACTTAACAGGAACCACCACCCCCAGAAAAGAACCGACAGCCCCCAGGCCAGGACCAGCACTCCGCAACTCACCGCAGACGCAATCATAGACGACACCACTCCAATGGGACCCCTCGCGCCAAAATGAAAGCACTTAGGCCGCAAGAAGTACGTCCCAAATCCTTGAGACCTTGTCGAAAGTTACCCTAGAGGTGATCACAAACTTTTGGCGGTATTCAGCACCATGGTCAACACCTCGGAACAGTTATGCCAGCATAAATTCTACTATAGCTCACCTCCAGAACTCCGGCGGACGTAGTAGCCTACAAGAGACCATGTTAAACCAAAACAAGGATTTCAGCATACCAGGATACACATGCTATAAAAACGACAGACCAGGATTCCGATTTCGAGCAGACGGCTCGCTCCTCATAGTAAAATAGGACCCGGGACGCTACGGGGATACACTTGTGAGTTTTCACTCAGTGAATCGGTAGCGATCAGAGTGAAAGTGGATGGCGTTAATCTCCTAAAGATCTCCTCCGTCTACATCCCGAAAAGCTCTAACCTCAGGAATAAGGACTTGGAGAAACTATTCCGCACGGTAGCGATATCGGATTTGAACGCGAAATCCAGAGACTGGAACTGTCGCAACGACAACCCCCTCGACAGAAAACCTACTACCGGACTTCGACGATATTGTAGTGACTTGCGAGGGACGAACCCACGCACTAACCTGGACATCCTGGAAGTAGCCTTATACAAAGTAGTCCAGCCTTGGTGGACATTTCTGTTCTAGACGAAGGATCATCAGAGCGTAATCCATTCCTACTAACCTGAGGAAACAATGGCTCCGGCGAGATGTGCCTAGTTTTTACTCTTTCTAATGACAGTGCCGTGAGAAAACGAGGACGATTTCATCAACGAAGTCGAGGACACAGAAGCACATGCAGACCAGAATATTAGACTACTCGGAAGAACCGACGACTCAAACATTCTCCTGTAGCCTACACTTCCAGAAGAATTCAGGACCATATTGAGATCCGCTAAGACCAAAGATGCACCAGGTCTAGACGGCATACCAGTCATGGCACTGAAAGCCTTACCGAACTAGCGGCCCTGAGAAACATCATAAACGCTCAGACTTAGACTCAGCCACAATAGGCTATTGGCCGCCTACCTAGCCTAACCTAGCCTAGCCTAACCTAGCCTCACCTAGCCTAACCTAGCCTAACCTAGCCTAACCTAGCCTAACCTAGCCTAACCTAGCCTAACCTAGCCTAACCTAGCCTAACCTAGCCTAACCTAGCCTAGCCTAACCTAGCCTAACCTAGCCTAACCTATCCTAACCTAGCCTAACCTAGCCTAACCTAGCCTAACCTAGACTCAGAGACTTTCCATCCAGCTGGACATAGAAGCAACGGTCAATATGATTCTGAAACCCAACAAAAACCACACGTTTTCGCAGCAAAACTACCACCCCTTCAGCCTTATACCTGCGATGAGCAAGGTCGCAGAAAAAGTAATCCGGTCACGACTAGAGGCAATGTCCGAAGAATTGAACGTCCTACCCGACGAACAATTCGGATTCCGACATTACCACTTTATAGAAATCTAGATCACCCGCATAGTGGACGCCACTATGTGAATCTGGAACCACACTATCACAGAACACCCTACAGGAGCAGTCTTCCTAGACGTCTTCAAGGCCTTCGACAGAGTTCGGCACGACGGGATGAGTACCAAGTTAGTGGATGCCAGATACAGCACTTCAATTGTCAAGCTGATAAACTCCTTTATAAGAGGATTATATTACCGATGCAGAGTCGAAAATGTGTTCTCATGCCGAAGGAGGCAAGAGCAGGGGTTCCACAAGAAGCGGTGCTGTCTCCACACCTGTTCTCCATCCTTTTATACCACCGAAGACATGCCTAAGGTAACATATCAACAAGCTGGAAGAGGTGGTTCAATCGTTAGAATATCAGAATCAACGCAGACAGAAGAACGCTATCCTGCACATGAGGCGACGTAGGTCACAACAGGACCATGTGGCTATGAACGACGACAGAGTTCCATGGGTAGACGAAGCAGTATACATAGGGGTAACCATAGAGAAGAAACTCAAGTTTCAGAGACACAATTTCCACAGACTGACAGAAACTATGGCTGCTCATCGAAGTACTAACACGGCACTCGAGTTGAAAGTACGCCTAATCAAGACAATTCTTCTGCCAATTATGAAATACGCTTCCACCGCTTGGAGTTAATGCGTGTATATGCATAGTCAAGGGATGCAGGCCTTGTTCAACGTCTGCCTAAGAATTGAAACGGACGCACAGTGATTTATGCCAAAACAGGTTAGTATACCGAGAATTAGACATGTAATCAGACTACGTCGACAGACTGATCAGACAACATGCGGGGACTACACTCGACAAGAGTAGAAACTCACACGAATCTGCTGCTCACAGATATCTCTGAGATCAGACGTGAGCCAATCGGCAGAGACAAATAGTCATACGACCTTTAAAATAGAGAGACAACAATACTCCTGAAGAATTTCGACGAAGCAGAACCTACGGTGACGCCAACGTTAACTTCAACAGGCTTTACACCAAGACTAATCACTCAATTATATTCAAGATGCCAAGCAGTACCGACCAGGAAGTGAATACAGTGTTTTTCAGGCCTATGAAAAGAGGTAGAAACGGTTTTGCTAAAACATAAATGAACACAATTAAACTTGGAATATAATCAACCTCTAATTTCGGTTACAGACAACTGAAGTATCAGTAGGATTGTGAAGGTCAAAGTGGACAAGGTTGATCTTTATAATATGGATTATATTATGCCTACAATGTTAACTTGAATTTGAACACCAGTTTTCGAAACAGCTTACTGAAAGTTGATAATAGATAATGATGCCCATTGACAATTAATATCTTTCGTTGGTAATTTGGGAAAAATATTCTGTCGCCTACTATATTCTTCATCTATTGTTCTTGTATTATTATTTAAATTTCGCCTCCAACTTACTTAACCAACTTCTTTCCTTAAAAAAATGTGCTGATATTTTTACCTGCGACTATATGCTTATTTCTAATACTCATGTCAAACCAAGTATTTTCAGTGAATAGTTGAAATAAAAACTACCTCTGCTAGGATGTGTAACAACGATAACACCACTCTCTAGACCATTGTTTCCACTATATCAAAATGAAACTTGACAAAGATAATACATCCGTCAAATTCCACATTTTGGCGTATTTGACATTCACTTGCATCTCTGGTTTAGCTGGAAGTGACACCATTTCATAATATGCAAATGAAACACACCGTATATTACTGCATTTTCACAATCCCAAGAAAATTCTGAATAGTTTAGAACTAATATAGAGAGTTTTTACAAAGACTTGATTTGCTTCGAGCTGATTTTTGTTTTGAATCATGTTAGATTGAATTATATAAATTCAATATTTGCGTTCATTTCACTCTATCAAAATAACTTTCTTCCATGCATGCCGTTTGTCTGATGACATTATCCCGCAGCACCTCCACAGTTGCATACAACTTTTCGAAACCAATCCAACGCTACTCTCAAACCTGAAATCCATTGAGTATTGAGCTAAAAAATGTATTGTATTGTATTACATTATGACAGAAAATACTAAAATTTTCAAAGAAGGCTATGAGAAACAAAAACTGTAGACAAAATGTTTGACAATTCGGAAAATGTTCTTTGATCAAAATAAATCAATTAAGCTCGAAAACTGAAATAAAATAGTGTATTGTACAATGAGCATGAAATTGAAATGACGTAGATTTCCCATGAGTGTAGTGTATGAAAATTTGTACTGTTAATATTATTTGGAACTTCATTTCAAATTCATGGTAATAAACTGAACCTGTTGAGGCTCTATATCAATTGAAAAAAAAAAGAAATTTCGAATAGTATAACGAATAACAAATTCGGAGGGGTGCACCACTTTCAAATGGATCACTCTGTATATGTACTCATTCTACTAAATCATGACACCTTGGAACAATAAAGGTTGTCGTACCTAATGTTTTTTATAGGGAACAAATGCATGAACACCAAAATTTCAACCAAAATCTTTGAACATTTTCATTTGTGTCAAAATATATTATTGTTTCAATAAACTCTGAACATAATAATATCATTATTTTTACCGAATGCTGTTTACTGAACTCTATGTAAAAAAAAATCCACACACCTCCAGGTAACCAACTGGACCATTGAAAGGATAGTCGCCCAATCGCCGTTCTTCATCCAGAAACTTTCCAGCTCTACCATTTTCCGGAGGACAGAACAGGCCATAGTTGAAACTTTCCTTCAATTCCTGCCAACAAAGAAATTATAGAGATTAGAAAATGAGCAAATCAATCATCACGCTATATTTTAGAACATATTCATTCTCTGTCCTATTATGATTAGTGACATTTCAAATAGCAAACGAAGCTGACAGTATTCGGCACCGCACCGATGGGAAATTTTCTTTTGGAGAAATTGCTTGCATGTTTTATACAGGGTGTTTCATCTCAGACGAGCCACCCAAGTGGAAAGTGGAAAATTTTCCCGAAATACATCGAATGATCTTGTTTGGGGGACGTCTTATGATGTATATTTGAGGTTTGAACGAGCAACCCTCTAATAAGGGGCGCTTCAACGCCTCAAAATTGAATATGGGAGAGGGGTTGAGTGATACTTCATTTGAAAGATCTTGGAACGCTACGTTCAGGATGGTGTTGGTTAGATATCCTTGCAGCCGCTCGGGAACAATTTTGATTATGGAAATAAAGACTAACCAGCTCAACACGTTCTTGCAATGTGTTCACTATATTTTTTGAAATTTTAAACAAATCAGCAAAGTAGTAACTCAACAGATCGATTTAACTCATGAAATTATCGAAGAAACGTTAAAACCATATAAACACCTTCTAAGAACAAAAATTGAAGGCAACATACGGATATATTTTGCTGTTTTTCTATTTATTAGTTTGAGAGAATGTATTATTGTATGGCAGTCACTGGAGGACAATTTGCACATTTGATTTGACAACGTAAATTTGATTTTTTTTATTGTAAGCATGATAAAACAATAAATTTTTTTAAGAAAGTGATGTATTGAAGATTTTTAAGTTTGTAAATAGGGCTTCATAAACATGGGCTTGTATATTGTAAAAATAACCAAAATATTCAAGGTGGCCTATTCGAGCTACAAAATTAATTTTTGGCAAAAACGGTTCATCAAATTTTCATTTTTCATGCACCAAGACCTTTCAAATGAAGTATCACTCAACCCTTCTCCCTTATTCAATTTTGAGAGGTTGAAGCGCCCGCTTATAGGGGGTTGCTCGTTCAAGCCTCAAATATACGTCAACAGATGACCCCAAACAAAATCATTCGACGTGTTTCGGGAAATTTCTCCACTCAGAATGGGATAAGAACGGGGTGGCTCGTCTGAGATGGAACACCCTGTAACTAGAACTATAAATTCTGGTGCTCGAAATTCAATGGTTTGAATTATATAGGTTGATGAAATAAATTTTTCCAAAATTTCAAATGGGTGTATATTGTGAATTTGCTTTATGAACCAAATCAACCATACATCAATTGATCATATGGCCAATAAAAATCTACTATAGCGCATGAACATTCTTGAACATACCAACGATATACAGGGTGAGTCCGAATATATGAATATTTCAGTTATTTTCCTAAAATTGAGCTGAAAAATTTCATTAATTTCTTCACAAATTGTCTTTGACACCAGTAACAATTTCAATCCATGATAATATCTCCTGAATCAGACTGAGAGAATATATACAAGATGCTCTATTTCTCATGAAGACGCATCCATCGTGATTTATATTTATAAATGAAATTCCAGACAACTCAGTGATAAACCCGATCGATCATAATCCGCATACATATGTTTCATGGTTGAAAAAGGATCAAAGGAGAGAAGTGCGTTTTATCAAGGCGAAAATAACGAGATGACATCGAGAAAGAGAGACTAAAACCGACGGATTCCCAATGATAACCATAGTGTATAAAAATGATGGAACACTTATGATATAGTCCTATGAGGTTTAGTAGAAAAGTGCAGTGCAGTGATTCAACAGCCATTCAAAACGACGTCATGCAAAAAGACGGGAAAGTATTGTATTGTATTGAATATCGTATTGTACATTATATTGTATATTGTATTGCCTATTGTATTGTATATTGTTTTGTATATTGTATTGTATATTGTCTTGTATATTGCATTGTATATCGTATTGTATGTTGCATATATTGTATAGCTCACAAATTGCTTGGCTTTGTCGCATTACTTTACTTCTAATTGGATAATCATAACGAGAAGTTTTTGGATGCGCAGTGAATTGTTTGTCTTGCAATTCACCACTTTCGACCTGTCAGACTCAAGACTTTTGGTTGTATATTGTATTATATATTGTATTGTATATTGTATTGTGTATTGTATTGTATATTATATTGTATATTGTATTGCCTATTGTATTCTGTTTATGTAGATTGTATTGTATTGAATATCGTATTGTACATTATATTGTATATTGTATTGTTTATTGTCTTGTGTATTGCATTGTATATTGCATTGTGTATTGTATTGTATATCGTATTGTATATTGCATATATTGTATAGCTCACAAATTGATTGGCTTCTTTGTCGCATTACTTTACTTCTAATTGGATAATCAAATCCATAAAATTTGGACGTACTGAAAGGGTTCAAATAACGGCGGGATCTTGTAAAAACCGGTTGCTGATGCATTTTCTCGCTTATGGCAACAGACAGAATGAAATTTGATATCGTTTCAGCACAATCTTTTTTTTTTTTAATTTTGTCAGATGGACCATTCTTCACTAGTAGCTTGTACAATTTGTTGGCACATTCAACCTTTGATTGCAGCGCATTAGGAAAAGTTCCATTTTAGTTAATTCTATGGTACCTAATTCAAAAGATATTGGATGGGCATTGGATTAGAACATATCAGTACCAAAACTGGCAAATTATTGGTGGATGTGAATAAAACAAATTTTGAGGAAATGCTTATACTTTCTTGAGACAGACTTATTCATTTCGTACATAAATGAAAGGGATGAATATATAGCATGAGTATTTGCCAGATTTCATTCACTACACCCAATGTGTTTGTGTAAATGAGGATATTGTTCAGGAAATTGTATTTGTGCTGAAGCAAAATTGTAATGCATAATAAGTTGTTATTGTGATAGATTTCAAAGCAGTAAGTTGAGCTCAGAGATAAGAATGTATTCGAACAAATTACTCATTCGAATGTGAATAACTAATGTTCATCATTTCTATTTCCACTGTTTGATTTAGTGGTTCCGACTTAATAAGCAAACTATTCAAATACACAGAAACGAAACTTTTTTATTATTTTTCCACACAGCAGGCTATATGACCACGAAACAATAATAATTGATAATATGTAATATATATTGAATTACAAACTCAACATCGAAAGCTTTATGAGCAGCCTTGGTTAGGCGGTATACAGACAGCTGGCGCTATGAGAACCATATCATTTCAGTAAAAAGATCAATATCCCCGAAAAAACTTTTTCTATAAAGAAGTTTCCCTATAGTATTTCATAACTTTCACTCCGCCTAAGTATTTCTGTATCGTCAATAATTCAGAAACTCTCTCGATGCTGAAATACTAAAAGAACATTTCGAACACGTATTAGTTGAACACTTTTTTTGCTTCTGTTGAGTATAATCATGACTAAATTTCAAGGATTAGAGTATCTAAATAAGCAGGGAAATGCGGTGTATACCGGGTGTCAACGAATCTATTAGACAAGTCATAACTTCTAGACCATTAGGTGTATCAAAATGAGATTTGGTATAAGTGAATGGTATGTGAAGAGGATAGTTTTCGCCTATTTTTCACTTTCCGGTCACTTCTGGTTTCACCAGAAATGGCTCCGGTTCTAAATTTTTAAACGGAATACCCTGTATATTGTAACATTTTTGGATTTCTGAGACAATTCTAGATCAGAATGTGACATTTACCGAAAGTTTTTATGCCTACTTACTTTTTTTGGAGTCACTCTTGAAATTACATCTAGGTGGCCATGATCGGAAGTAAACTAATCTAAGGACTTCAGGTGATATCAGAATATTACAATCGCGAAGTTTCAGTGACTAGTATGATAGATATGAATAAGACAAGTTGGCAAAATTACATTTTCGTGTCTAACTATTATTTTTCAAATGGCGACCATTTTTTGACAAGCACTTTACGAAAAAATGATATTTTGACGATTCCAACGATACTAATTTATTCGCGATTGGATCAACAAATTTAACAAAATTAACAATAATTTCAGCGATGCACTTACATTTTTTTCAATATCCTAATTTTTTTAAATTTTCACTATAGTAAATTTTCAAAGTGCATTCCTCCTTGTAGAAGACACATTTCAGCTCGTTCAATTGTTTCTCTCAACACGTTTCGTAACATTTGTGGCGTTATACTTCTAAATGCCTGTAGAATCCATTCTTCTAAGATTTCGAAAGTAGCTGGGGATGTTGGGTCATTTTGAAGAAAACCTAAGTACCTAGCCCCTGTTAACTGACCTTGAAACAATATTGGTCCAATTATTCTGTTTCCAACGATACCAGCACAGACATTGATGCCAAACCTTTCTTGAAAATTGCCCTCTCTCATTGCATGTTGATTTTGTTGGGCCCAGTACCGAAAATTTTGCGTATTAAACAAGCCATTATTTGTAAATCGTGATTCGTCGAAAAATATAATAAAGTTGGGTTAACTCTATTATTTTGAAGCAACCAATCACAAAACACTACTCGTCTATCGCCATCGTAAGCATACAAATGTTGATGTAACTGATATTTAAATGCTCGATATCCGTGCTTTTTCAATATTTTTCTTGCTGATTCGTGACTTATCTGCATTTCTCGACTAGTTTCTCTTAAAGAAACCGTTTTGTCAACCTCAACCATAGCAAGAACGTTAATCTCAGTCTCCTCATTTATGATAAACCTCTGTTCTGCCTCTTGATTTCCCTCTTGTCTAAAACGATTCTCAACATACGGAAAATACTGATGGGATGGATGTTGCCGATTGGGATATCTCTGAGCATACAACTCAGCAGCATTCCTTGAATTTCTGTGACATTCTCCAAACAATAACAACATATCCACTTTTTCACTTTGAGTATACATTATTTTGACGGACAATTGAAAATTTACCGAAAAACAAGAAAATTTTACCTTCTGCTCTTAAAGCTTATGTCACTGTCATAACCTGAGTGAGTGTTATGTTCTCCAAAGAAGACTTGATCGAAATAACTGCAAAATAGTATGCATCATGCCTATCCTCGGCACACTTGACAAAAGTAAATAAATTATTATGAAGTATTTTCCTCAGTACTATTTAACTTATGTTCTTATTTGTAATCCAATCGCAAATAATTTAGTATCGTTAGATTCGTCAAAATATCCTTCTTTCGGAAAGTGCTTACAAAAGTAAATGAATTATTATCCATGGCACACTTGACAAAAGTAAATAAATTATTATGAAGTATTTTCCTCAGTAATATTTAATTTATGTTCTTATTTGTAATCCAATCGCAAATAAATTAGTATCGTTAGATTCGTCAAAATATTCTTTTTTCGGAAAGTGCTTGCCAAAAAATGGTCGCCATTTGAAAAATAATAGACACGAAAATGTAATTTTGCCAACTTGTCTTATTCATATATATCATACTAGTCACTAAAACTTTGCGATTGTAATATTCTGATATCACCTGAGGTCCTTAGATTAGTTTACTTCCGACCATGGCCACCTAGATGTAATTTCAAAAGTGACTCCAAAAAAATTAAGTTGACATAAAAACTTTCGAAAATGTCACATTATGATCTAGAATTGTCTCAGAAATCCAAAAATGTTACAATATACAGGGTGCTCCAATTAAAAATTTGGAACCGGAGCCATTTCCGGTGAAACCGGAAGTGACCGGAAAGTGAAAAATATGTGAAAACTCTCCTCTTCACATACCATTTACCTATACCATATCTCATTTTGATACACCTAATGGTCTAGAAGTTATGACTTGTCTAATAGATTCGTTGACACCCGGTATAAAAAAGTGTTTTTTGAATTCCTATTTATTTTAGATTTTTTTTTCTTGTTCGCATTCTGTTCAACCAAAATGGCTACCGGATTTGGAACCGGCATGTGATTATGCGTATGGTAAATAATAATTACCGATAATTCTACAAGAAAATTGCACGAGTTTATTTTTATATTCTGGCGAAAGAGTACGATTTCGAAGGAGGAGGGCTATTTTACAATATATAAAAATAACGAAGTTCAATTTTTATAAGATAACACCCTTGAATAAGAAAATAATATTGTTAATTTTATGCACGAGTCGAATTCATTGGAATAGAATATGAATGAAGAATTATTGATTTTTTTTCTGAGAAATATCATGGTTCTGACAAAAACTATAAAATAAAACTATGCCAAGTACGCGACCATTTTTAATTTTTGAAGTTTACCTGACCTTTTTCAGTATTGTTTTTTGGTATCATGGCGGATGTTTTCGCAGTGCAATTATCGCTCCTCAGTGCAACTACCGGGGGTAATACCACAAGTGCATTGAAAATTACCGATAATTCTGAAAAAAACGTATTTTTTTAAAAACTGCACGAGTTTATTTTTTCCTTGTTTCAAAGCATACATTTTTTTGAAACAACGAAAAAAATAACCGAGTGCGGTTTTTTATAAAAAAAACACGTTTCTGATGACATTAATATCATCATGGTACGCTTTCTCTGTCCATTTCTAATCCCATATATAACTCATATTGTTAATTACTGTCTAAAAAATTCTGTCTTCCCAGGCACCTGGAAAGAAGGAAGGGTGATACCAATAGCAAAAACAAAAAACCCCTGTGAACTTAATGTCCTCAGACCAATAACTTTACTGTCAACTCTATCCAAAGTTCTAGAGAGAGAAGTAGAAACTCAAATCAGGCAACATTTAAATTCATTTAATATTTTACCTAGCGTACAGTCTGGATTCAGATCCGGATATAGCTGTGGAACCGCCCTGCTTAAAATAACGGACGATATAATTCAACAACTAGATATGCGAAATTGTGGTGTACTTCTCTTAATCGATTTTAGTAAGGCGTTCGATACAATAAATTATCAAATACTCTTATCCATCTTACACTACATTGGACTTGACGGCTCAGCAATAAAATTCTTCGTAAGTTACTTCTCTGGGCGAAGTCAAAGAGTCGCCTATAATGGTGCCATCTCTGAAAAAGGATTGATATTCCGCGGTGTCGCTCAAGGTTCTATTCTTGGACCCTTAATCTATACCATATATACTAGTAATATTCCTTCTATCATGCAATACTGCTCTATCCATATGTACGCTGACGACACCCAAATATATCACTTTTTCAAAAAATCGGAAGTTGGCGAATCGCAAATAAAAATTAATGCTGACCTGAAGGCTCTCACAGAATATTCTGAAAAACATGATCTCGTTGTAAACCCGGCCAAGTCTAAAGTATTGTACTTCGGAGACTTTGATCCTGCTAATCTTCAAATCACCTCAAATAACATAGCTATACCTATATCTGAGAAAGCAAAAAATTTGGGTTTGATTATTGACAAACAATTACGCTTCACGAACCAGGTATCATCTATCCTACAGAAATCGTATGGACAACTCAAAATGTTATTCTCCGTTAGACATATGATAACTTTCAAACTGAAAACTGTACTTTGCGAATCTCTTGTCTTATCTCATGCTAATTATTGCGATTACGTTTACGGACCCTGCTTGACTGTCCGAGACAGCTTTCGCATCCAAAAAATCCAAAATTCTTGCTTAAGACTGATTTTTGGCATACGAAAGTTCGAGAGAATTTCGCACACACTCTCGCAGGTCCGCTGGCTCAATATGAGTAATAGAAGAAAATTACATTCCATCTCTCACTATCACAAAATAATAACTCAAGGAACCCCACCTTATCTAGTCGAAAAAATCAGATTCCGAACAGATATTCATAACATCAACTTGAGAAGAAAAAATAATATTTCAATCCCTCATCATAGTTCCAATTTATTTCAGAGAAGCTTTTCTTATCAAATCTGCAAAGAGTATAATAATCTATCAACACAACTGAAAGAAATAGCGAACCACGACAATTTCAAAAAACTCGTTTTTGATAAATTATTCAATGAACAAATTCTACGAAGGACATGATTTATGTATTTTTTATCTGCTGCTTTCTGTATCACAAAAAAAATCCTAAAATAAATTGTTAGAAAGCTGGTAATCGATTAATTATAAGAATATTTTTATTTTTGTTTTAATTAATTTTAGGAAGCTTGATAGTTATTTGTATTTTTGGTTTGTTCATAACTTTAGATTTTTTTTTGTGTTTTTCTTTTTCTACAGGTTCATGAGGTAGAACAGTTTTATACTGATCATGCGCCTTTTATCCTTATAGGCTATAGCATTTTGTAATATGTTCGAGTCATCAAATTGGATAATAAAGATTATTATTATTATTATTATTAAACGCGTCACTACAGTGCAATTATCGCTGTGAGCCAGCGGTAATTGCATTCCTCTTATGGACGTTTTTACACGTGAGGGAAATTTCCGGGGGTAATACCACAAGTGCATTGAAAATTACCGATAATTCTGAAAAAAACGTGTTTTTTTTTAAACTGCACGAGTTTTTTTTTTCGTTGTTTCAAAGCATAAATTGCCCGACTCCGAAGGAGGAGGGAAATTTTTTGAAACAACGAAAAAAATAACCGAGTGCGGTTTTTTATAAAAAAACACGTTTTTTTCAGAATTATATGGTTAATTTTCAATGCACGAGTGGTATTCGGTATGAAATTTCACACCTCACTCTTAGATGACACATTTGAAGTCTCACTTCTGACATTAAAATCGCGCGACTTCACTTGAATTGACATCTAATGCGAGAATTGCACTGCCGTGACGCGAAACGCGTCACTACAGTGCAATTATCGCTGTGAGCCAGCGGTAATAGCATTCCTCTTATGGACGTTTTTACACGTGAGGGAAATTTCCTCTGTAATTTTTCGATAATTGCATACCTCCTATGAGAAATGTTATGTATGAGGGAAATATTCGTTATAAGATACCCGCGAGTTCACACATAGGGTCTGAATCAGTTTTATATCCTGACGTAGATAAAAATGACAACGGCACAAATGCCACGAATATCTTGAAAGAAATTAAATTTCACGCAGCAAAGCTGTAAATAAAATATTATAAAGTTCTAAACATGTTAGTACTCGAGAATAGTTTTTCGTTTGGATAATAACAGATATCAAAATTATATTTTTCTGTAGAATGAGTTTGAACAAAAATATTTTATATTTAATAATAATAATGTTCATATTTAATTTTTTTTTCGAAATTTACTGAATTTGAAATAACTTATGGATTATCACAGTGCAGGCTTAAACATATAAAAGCAGTTAGTTTTTACACATGCACAAAACGAAAAATAAAGATTCAAGTACTTGACTACACTATAAATAGGAAAACATATTCCTTCCAAAGCTTGAGTCGTTTTAGGGGGTTTTCTCCCAAACAGGCATGAATACATCTTCACATTTCCCAGTATGAACATGACATGCTAGGATTTCAACCTTCCAGAGACTGTGCAAGGGTAATATATTTTAAAAAAATATGTCAAGAATACTTATTTGTTTTCCTACTATTATAAATTACTGTTTTTGGGACGAATAAGAACGTTTTCGGACACATTTTTTCACTCGAAATATAATACAAAGAGAGTTTTTCTTAGTTTTGATAACGGAGACGGATTATTTTGAACTTATTCTTTCAGATAGGCAAATAGAATACGATTTTAATGACAAAATAATTTTTTTTATCGGGTTAAATAAAATAAACATGTTTAGATGCATGGGAAGTAGGTATTCATTTTAAACATATTTTAGACGATATACATCCACATTCACAGTTGTACAAAAAAATGTTGTTTGTGTAAAGCAACAGGTATCAGTTTATTTACTACTTTCAACAGAAATCAGAAGTACAGAAAAAGTCGTCAATATGGAGTCAATACTTGATGATAACAACCATGTTATCCGAGAACGAACACGTTGACATAAGCATGAATAATAATCTTATGGCATTTCTGAAAAGACTATAAGAAGAGTATAAACCAATGCGTTTTTGACAAGAGCTGAAGATGAGCATTTCTTGATGGAGAAGGTAGTATAACAAAATAGTTTGGTGAAAATAATTTCTCTTTGAGGTTGTATCAATAATGGGAGTCACAAGAGGATGTCAACGAGATGAGTTAGTTATGTAGAAAGTTGGTGGATTATATTGAGGATAGAGGAAATTTGTAGTATTATATACTTTACAATATACGAAGAAAAAATTTCAAAAAAAATTTGTCGTTACCTGTGGAAATATGGCAGGTATAAACTTGGTAGAAATAAAACGCAAATACATTCGTATAAGTCTCCAAAATACAGACCGCAAGCGTCTCTTCATTTTCTTAAAGAAAAGGTCCATGTTATAAACAACCAGTTGGTATCAACACCTTGGGAGCTATACCTAGACATTTCTCAAATTGCCTGATCCCACCGGATATACTTGTATCACAACACAGGGTGGGCCAATGGAAACTCTCCACCCTAACTTGTATGATTTAAAATAAAACGCTCAAACACTTCGATATTTGATTTGGGGGGAAACTAATTTTAAGTTTTTTTCACCCCAGTAGCGTAACCCTGTAGCTAGGGGGTGAACAATCCTCAAAATTTTAATAGGGAAGAGGGGTCGTGCCATACCTCTTTTTGAAGGTCTCATTGAGTTCTTCATGACCATATAATTTTGCCTCATTATTTTCATCAATGACGAAATGACAGGTTGTCAAAATCTTGGAAATAGACTATTGTTTTCGTAATAAAAATACCAAATAATTAAAGTTTCAAGTTTAATAATCAGGTGTACACGTCAAATTTATCTCACAAACTGTTCGAAATGTCCTCCATTAACATTCATGCAATAATAAAATCGCTGCTCTATCTCTTCTCTAACATTCTGCAACATATCAGCAGATATTCTTTGACACTCTACAGTTATGCGTTCTTGCAGAACTTGAAGAGAAGCCGGCTGTGTTTATAAACGGTAGACTTCAAATGGCCCCAGAAAAAGGAGTCAGAGAAGAAAAATCAGGAGACCTTGCAGGTCACTCAATAGAACCTCTACGGCCAATTCAATGTCCTCTAAAATTTGTGTCTAGAAAGTTCCGAACGAATGCTGCATTATGTGGTGGAGCTCCCTCTTGTTGAAAAAAAAAATCATTGTGTGTCAAGTTGTTATCTTTGGCAATGACCTCCCTTAATCTAGGAAAAATATTTTCTTGAAGCAAAGTAAGATACATCTGTCCAGTCAGATTGCCTTGCAAAGAGAATGGCCCAGTTATGTGCTTTCCTAAAATACCTGCCCAGACATTCAACTTTTCAGATAGGCCAATTTCCTTGATAAGCAGCGTTGCGGAAGTCCTTGAAAAGTTCCTGAAACTGAGATTCGATAGCTTCTTTAAGAAATGCGTCATGTCTGAAAAACAATACGGTTTCAAGGAAACCAAGTCAACTGAAGAGACTATGATGGACTTGACTGAATAAATCTATAATTCCATGGACAAAAGTAAACCATGTCTCTGAGTCTTCGTAGATATGGCCAAAGCCTTTGACATGGTCAACCATATCGAGAGCTTCATCAAACACCTGAAAGTGTAGGTTTACGGGGAATATTCTGTATGGCACTCTTTAAAAGAATGTCCAGTGTCGATTGATCAATCCATGTAGATACATTCATCCAAAAAGCAGATATTATACAGAAAATTTGGATTGCCAATACAGCGTTCACTCATTTCTTCTACAAATTGTATCCGTCGATCATAATCATCCTCATTAAGTTCGTGAAGCAGTTTTATCTTGTAGGGGTAGAATTTGTGAGCCTTCAAAATTCTTCTAACGCTTGTTCGTGATACACCAGAAACTTCGGCCAATTGCCTAGTACTTAATGTGTTATCAATTGTAATATGCGATTTGAATGGATTTATTCCTAACGACATGAACCGCATTATTTTTTGGTTCTGCATTGTTCCAGTTTCCAAAAACTTATCCATCAGTTGTCTGACGTAAGTATGAGAAACAATTTTATCCTGATGTCTTTCATTAAATTGTCGTGCTGTTTGTCTTGCATACTCATTGTTTTTGAAATAAATAGATACCAATTCGACTCGCTCAGCTATAGTGTAATCCATACTTATCATATTTCACTATAAACTCTGGAACTAACGCTATATAAATGATGGTGCGACAAGTGCGACAATGGGTGTAGTGAATGAAATCTAGCAAATGCTCATACTTATATTTATCCCTTTCTTTCATGTATGAAATGAATAAGTCAGTCTCAAGGAAGTATAAGCATTTACTTAAAATTTGTTTTATACACACCATTGTCTAGTAGAAATGAAGGTTGTAAAACATACATACCTTTTTCTTGAACTGCCAAAAAATCGGATGTTTCTTTTAGTTTTAATGGCAATAGGCGAATACTGAAATTCCTCGGCTGAGATTATTTTTAATTTTTGTCTGTTCCTTTATGTCACGCCTAAGAAAAGCGGGGTGATTTTATTATGGCACGAATGTTCATGGCTGATATTTTGAACAGCTTGGAAGATAAATTTGACGTGTCCACGTGATTATTGAACTTGTAACTCAAATTATTTGTTATGTTTATTAAGAAAATAGTAGTCTATTTCCCAGATTTTGACAAGCTGTCATTTCGTTGTCCACCTGGTCCTTGCCTGTTACTTTTCTGAATCAAACACTTTTTTTAGGCCATATTTTGTAACACCTTTCACTTATGCGCAGTACCTGGTGTCCCCAATACATGTATACCTGCTCATCTATATCCAGTAGATACTATCACACAAAATATCAAGCTTTTGGACTAATATACTACACTTCAACCACAAAGTTGTACATAATAAACCAGATTTCATAGTCTTGATTATTTCATTCACAATGGCTGCACCAATTAAATTTCATGATTGAAGTAACATGATGTGTGATATGAGTGGCTATTTAGGTAAACACGGCTATTTATGTAAACAAACAAATATTAGCGGCTCTCTTTTGTCTGCAAAACTGTCAAAGTTTGACATAACTCAGTCAGTCAAAATTGAAATGTATCATTTTGAGTTATCTTCTACTACAGCTACAGATTGGTTGTTAAAATATGGATTGAATTAAATGTTGAAACGTTTTTGAACAAGTAGTATATGTTGATTACTTATATTTCGGACGTCCATCATCTTAATGGTTGTAAGATTTCTATCTCTTTCAAATTTTTCACAACGTTTCAATTGCTTGAATCCCCAATAGTCTTCTGGTGAATAATGACAAAATCAGATGCTACGCGACCTTTTATAGGTCTATAATTAGCGCGTAATTACGTTGTAATTACGCGCGGTCTTGTGGCGCGCTTGGTTTCGCGCTTTTTCTCCCTCCAAAACGGTCCATGAGCGATTTCCATACGTTTTTAATTTCCACGCTTGGTTGACTGAAGGCACTATTGGCTTCTATAGTGCCAATAGTGCCTTCAGTCAACCAAGCGTGGAAATTAAAAACGTATGGAAACCGCTCATGGACCGTTTTGGAGGGAGAAAAAGCGCGAAACCAAGCACGCCACAAGACCGCGCGTAATTACAACGTAATTACGCGCTAATCATAGACCTATAAAAGGTCGCGTAGCATCTGATTTTATCATTATTCACCAGAAGACGATTGCGGATTCAAGCAATTGAAACGTTGTGAAAAATTTGAAAGAGATAGAAATCTTTCAACCATTGAGATGATGGACGTCCGAAATATAAGTAATCAAGTTACTACATCGTCTAAAACATTCAAACAAGTAGTATATGGATGATTTTATGCTGTTCATGGAATAATCTTCCTTGTTTTTCAGTAATCGCGTGCAAATGTCACGCAAAAGTCACGCACATACGAAAGAGTCCTACTTTATGAACTTGTATCATAAATTACTATAATGTACAGTTCCGACAACTATACGTAAATAGCCAATACTTTTGGTATGAAATAAAGTCATATTGGTGTAGTTAAAAAAAAACACGAAATGTAACTTTCAATTGATACCAATCCCCTCATTTGGGAGATCGTAGTTGTATGTAATTTTTAATAGAATTATTGCTACCCTTATCACAAGTTTAGACTAGTGGGACTCCTGCTGAATCAATCATTCAAATGAAAAAGTTAGTAGAGGAAAGGATATTTACGATTCAACAGTATGTATATCACCAGTGTCGGTGAATGATCAATTCTACCAATAACTTATAATATTGAAGCGAAAGCCAATATTCATTCCAAAGATCAAACAGCTGGGACGTCGAACAATCTTCGCAGAAGATTCTCACTTTAATTATTTGAAGAAAATGAGTTTGAAACACATTACTAATGAAAGTTTTCCAATAACCTCCAGAACTTCGCTCGAACTGAAACTTCATTATTAGCTTTTCTGGCTCAATCGACATCAATTTCAGATCGAATGGAATGGAAAAAATAGACCTTCAGGACTTTTCAGTTTCAATAATTATTAATGTTGAAAAATCTTAATTGGCTATTAGGATATATTAATGTTCTAGGTAATGGTTTCAATGATTTCGGGTTATAAATCTTTATACGTAATTAGATATCTGCCATTACCTACCACAAATGTCTTTATTTTACGACTTCTAGAGAATGGCAATGGAGAGTGATTGATTGTTTGCTACTAAAATGTCCTTTCTTCTCTTGATACTGAATTATTACTGATGTCGTAAATTCGTCAGCCGTACCTTCATCTTCTCTCCAGTTGCAAACAGTAGTACGAAATCCTAAATATGTTATTGTTATATTACGTATACAGTGTGTTCCACTTATCATGCTCACCATGGGTATCTTTTTAACGGTACGTGATACAAGGTCGGTTAAAGGACACCAAAGGTGGAGTTTATCAAGGCCAATTATAATGAGAAAATTATATTTTGATAAAATCTAATCGTTTCTGTTCTATACGCAAAAAACGATTTTGATAATTTGCATGTTTCCTCCGTAACTTCTGTAATTATGAAAATATTCGAACAGGAATTTCACATTATCAAGTTTCAAAGAGAATTCGGAAATAATATGAAATTTATCCAACGGAGGCGGTCCATGACTTACAGTGGAGGTGAGATGAAACTGGGTAGTGAAAAAACTTACAGTCGAACTACACCAAATATAATCTTTATTGTAAATGTGGGTGTAGTCGAAGGACTCACATCAGCACATTACAGAATGTAGTCGGAGGACTTACATCAGTGGGTGGGACATGTTTCGAAGGATTTATCCTTCATCATCAGCAAAAGTAGTCTTACAACATTAAAACTACAGAAAAGAGAAATCCTACATCAGTGACATTGAATAACAATAATAAATGTTGAACCTACCATTAATATGTGGTGGAAAAATCTATGTAAAATTAAAAATTGTGAATAAAATATTAAAATATTAATTTATGTCTTCAACATCTTCAGCAATAGTGGCGGGTTCCCTTTGTTAGGGATTGTGGTTTGATCTAGTCAAGTCAACGATTGCCTATCCACGAATATAATCAAATCTTTATCCGAATGTATCGTTGAACCTTTAGGATTCATTATAAACAAATCTGTTGAAGAGGAATCGTTTCCAGACTTGTTGAAAATAGGAAAAATAATTCCGTTACTTAAGAAAGGTGATCCTCTTGATACTGAAAATTATCGACCTGTGACCACCTCAGCGTTTTGAGTAAGTTAATAGAAAGGTGTATTTACAATAAATTATTCCCCTTTTTGGTAAAAAACAATATTATCAGCGAGTATCAAAATGGATTCTGCCCAGGGAGATCAACGGAAAGTGCTACTGCAGCGTTCTTAGAAACTATTTATAGTGGTGTCGATAGAGGAAAATTTGTAGCCGCACTTTTCCTCGACCTATCTAAAGCCTTCGATTCCATAGACTTTGATTTACTCGCTAATAAATTATACACAATAGGTATTCGTGGAAAATTTCCAGCATGGTTACTCTCCTATATGAAATATAGGAGATTATTTGTAAGATGGGACGATACTGATTCTGATATGTGTGAGGTGAACATAGGAGTTCCACAGGGCTCAGTTCTAGGGCCAGTAATATTTTCACTTTACATAAATGATCTCCCACAATATTTGAGTTCAATATCACTATTTGCCGATGATACTTCAATTTCACAAGAAGCCGATAGTCCTGTAGAACTTCAAACTAAACTCAATATTATTAGTGAACGATTTACAGATTGGTGTCGTAGAAACACGCTTATAGTCAATCCAGAGAAGACAGTTTTGATTAAATTTTTTGGAAGGAAATATACATACGAACCTGTGAATATTGAAATTACCAACACGACAATATGTCCATCAGAGACAACTAAATTTTTAAGATAACACATAGATTCTGGACTTAGTTGGAAGTTTCATATAAACTATGTATACAAAAGATTAAAATGCAGTTTCTACGCATTTCTACAATTAAAAAAGGTAATGGATGAAAACTGTTTGAAGGATGTCCATTATGCAATGGTCAATTCAGTTATTTCTCATAATGTACTCATGTGCCCACTAAGCACGGTAAGTCACACTAGTTTGCGATAAGGTTACAAAATGCATCATTGGAGAACTTGTTTGTGCGGACATTCCATGTATTTTCTGTCAAGAATCATTTGAAAGTATCCCAGTAAATACTTACTGTTACCTTACAATTGCAATATTACCCGTGCAACTTATTTGTTTATTTCCAATTGTAAATTTGTATAACTGTACAATTGTAACGTTGCCGGAATTTGACACATGCAAACCTAAACCAGGAAGATTGTCATCCATTTGCAAATTTTCACTATCAAGGAGTTTACAAGAAATAGTTCGCTACAAACTTTTGAAACAACGTTACCCAATCAGATTTGCTGAAGAGTTTTGAATATTATTAATCATGAATATAACATTCACAAGCCTGCGGTCGAGTACATATCTACGGAAATATTTAGAAGTTCATGATGTCACTCCTGTACCTACTTATAAAAATATGTGTTTTGGGTATGAACCTATACGTATGAAAAAAGAAACATATTTCACATTGCAAACGAAATTTCAAGCGTAGGTATGAAAATACCCACCACCTGCTGGAGGGATAAAAGCAGTGGATATAAATATACAATTTCTAGAACTCCCGATAAATTTGAAATCTCCCAATAAACATTTTGATTTATCCTAACATAACAACTTTGAAACCACGTGATCAAACTCTTCATTTCTGTCACAAATATTTAAAGTAGTGATTCAAATTTGGCGCTCACTCTGTCGCCACTGCCAATCATATAGCTTTTGTTCGTGACCGATCGCGTCAGGTCGTTTCCAATGGCAGCGAAAGACGGAGTGACGACTTGACGAGTGACAGAGATAGGTTAGTGTCTAGTAAATGTCAGTTGTGTGTTATTTCGAGTTTTTGGAATGTTGGGATAACCCAAAATGAAAAAGGATATGAATCGAAAGTGGTTACAATCATGTGAATCTTTGAACGGGTGATTTTGTCTCACAATAAGAATATTTCGTGAGTAGGTATATTTAAATGATAAAATGCTGAGTTTACTAGTTTTCTCTTACAGTATTGAGTTCAAGATAGCGTCAACCCACGTCAACCTCAACGGCTCAATATGCAGTTGACGTCAAAACAAAAGGTGTATTTATAGGTTATCCCTAGGACAAATGAGAAAAGATCAAATATGTGTTCATTATCAAAAAAATCAATATTAAAGTAGACAAAACAATCAATCTATTGTTTAACTTGAATACTTGAATATTAGTTCCACAAGTCGTATTGAAGGAGAAAGTACCTAGTTTCCTGAAGTGTGTGAAGAACATCACGAAACTCATATATAATTCAAACTAGGTTAGTATAAGAAATGCTTTCCAGCTTGTATATCACTTCGTCCAGAAAGTTTTGAAACTGAAAATGATATTTGTAATGCAAATCTACGACAGAAGTGACTGAACTTTGGGCAAGTGTCTGAAGATTAATTTACTAGCAGTTAGCTTTTGTAACTATATTTTTAACCTACAACGAAAGTAAGTAAATTGCTGGTAAGTTTGCTAAATTGTATGTGATGAAAGTTTGCATCTGTAAGGTTAGCGTAAAGTCGTGACAAAATTGGAAAGTTTCAGATAAGTCAACAAATATTTATTTGCTGGAACTCAGCATTTGTAACTATACCGAAAGTCACTATCTAACTCACTCAAATTTCTGACAAGTTTGCAAATGATACCTTTACAAATGTAATGCCATGAGGGGGAAGAACTGCAGGGTACTTGCTTAACGTTCGCTGCAAAGGTCATAACAACTTTACAGTTGCTCTTGATAGATTTTTGAAAACTTTATGCAACCTCACCTTGCTTAGTGGGTGGGGTGATGGAACAAATATAGAAAGAGCTTTTGTGGCGCAGAAATATATTATTCGCGTTTTATATGGTCTTGATTACATAAATTCCTGTAAACCCATTTTCAAAGAAAAAAATATTTCAACATTACCCTCCATATACATTTACAGTTGTCTACTCTATGTGAAATCACACGAAAACAGGTTAGAAACTAATTTAAAGTGTCACATATATCCTACCAGAAACCTACTAAAATTACAACAACACCGAACTTCGTTGTTTCGAAAGTCACCTTCTGCAGCAGGCACAAGGTTCTTCAATTGTTCACCATCAGCCATAAGACATATTCCAGAATTTCATTTCCATCGTATCCATCTGAATTTTTATAATGAAATAGTCCACAATGTGTGCATCAAAAAGTTCAAATGATAAAAGTTTCTGGAATAAAAACTGGCGGGTACAGAGGGTTAAACTTTGTTTTTGGTAATTTTTTTCGAGAAAATATTCGTTTTCCTGCAGATCCATATGGAATTGGTCTTACTTACAGTACATGAGAGGGCGATCATATTTTGCCAAAAACAAAGTTTAACCCTCTGTATACCCGCCAGTTTTGATTCCAGAAACTTTTGTGATTTGAACTTTTTGAGGTACATATTGTGGACTATTTCATTATATAATAATTCAGATTGATACGATGGAAATGAAATTCTGAATTTTTTGAAAAATCGTCAAAATATCAAACTTTGACCCCCCGTGGAATCCAAAGGCCGGCATTCAGAGAGGTGGTGCAATGGTAACTTTTGTTCAGGATGGCATGGGCTTCATCATATTGAAATTTCAGCGATTTTCACCTGAACCGGTTTTCCATAAGATTATTGCGGGGTCCTTTGAGAAATTCAAGAAAAGCTGCAAATGAACATTTAAATAGTTTCCGAGAGCGTCATCAGCAGCATGAGACTATTTTTCGTAGACTTGAAGTTAATTTGAGAACAAATGGATCATTTTTGAAGCTGGAGGAAGTATCAAATCAAGTTGCGAAAAATCCCAAGACTTAAGAGACATTCAAAGAAGTACACGGATCTCAACGTCGAAAGCGAGCCGTATTTTGAGAAAAAGAAAACACCTTCCATATAAATTACACGTTAGCCAATGGACTACGACTAGGAGAGACTGAAAGAAGATTAAATTATTGGTACAAAGTAATATCGTGAAGCATAATAGGATCCATTGTACTTGAGGGCAATTTAAGTAGACAACGCTATTTGAATATGCTTCAATTAGATGTGGAAAGAGTGGTTTCCAGGATGGAATGCTGATAGAGGTCATTGTTTATGGCCTGCCAGATCCCCCGATCTCACCCCAATGGATTTTTTTTCTGGTGGTATATGAAAAATAATATATATCATAGAATAATGATATCAGAGAACTTATAACAACGTTGGCGAATTGAGAGAGGATGTTCTTTGCACTTTTAGAGAAATTGAATTTAATACTTCAAGAAACGTTCTAAGAGCAGGTGTACGAGGAAGAATCAAGTGAGTAGAATGTGAAGGTGGCCTTTTTTAGTACCTTTTATAGTTTTTCAATCGTTTCTAGTTTCAGAATAAAGGGATTATGTACTGCGGAATATTTCTTGTTTTCATATGACGATATCTTCGTTGTTATCAACAAAAAACGAAAACTGTGAAATATAATTTGAAAGAGAAGAATGAGTTATTTGTCATAGTGAGCTAGGACCTACATTTGAAAAATGAAAGTTGGTGCAGATATCTCAAAATCTAGAAGGATAAATTCTATATTTTTTCTGAAATCCCTTTGAAAAACTACCATGATAATGAGAATTTCCTATCAGAATTCTTTCAAAATCTGTTTTGGCGTATAAAACAAAAACGAAGATTTAGGTTTCATCAAAATATTTTTTTCACACTAGGCAGGGTTGGCCTTGATAAACTCCACATATTTGGTGTAATTTAACCGACCTCGTATCTCTGACCGTTACAAAGATAGCCATGGTGAGTGGGAAACACTGTATATTCTCTAAAAAAATTTAATCAAGAGCTTTGTACATACTAAAACCGACACAAATATAACTCAAATTCCTTGAAGAATCGCCTGCCACCAGTCACACATTTTTATGCTTTCGGAAAAAATTGCTTGGAGTTTCGAAGCTTTGCACTTAATCGAAGAAAGGATGACAGAGTAGATCTCCGGAATAATTTTCTGAAATGGCATAAAAACTGGACAACTTCTACATGGAAAGACTATTCTGTTATATTTATATAGGCCCTTGAAGCAATGTGAGTTGCTAAGGATTATTAGTTGATAAATTTTGAGTTTCATTTCAAGTCGAATTGAGTATAAGAATTCATATTCTATCATTAATTTAGAAAATAATACATTCAATGATGAGATTAATTACCAAAGATTTCCGTGGGGTTCACCAATATTTTATAACGTTCAGGGATATCTCATAACGTACGACAATCTGTATTTATGTGGGGTAATTTTTTTCATCAGCGGTAGACCATATCAATTCGTAGGAACGAATATAGACTGCAATTCAAACTGGAATCATCTCGGGCCCCATTTTCAAATATCTACATAAGACTAGCCAACTGTAAAGCAGATTTTCACGATCTTTGTGATAGTAATTCATTGGCAGAGATCGAGGGCATTTTGCCAAAAAAGTGCATTGCAACAAAAACATTACGTTTATGCACAAAATTTATTCTTTGATGGGTTCCATGAAATGTAAAGCAATAACTGACAGTTTTCAATGGTTTTGACAATCATTACAACGCTGAGGTCATCCTAGAAACCAAACGGAGTTTTAAAATCAATTCCTGATATACGAAAGGACCCCGCACAAATCGAATGAGAAATGGATTCCTGTCGAATTAACTAAAATTTGGATATGTTGTGGTTCATACTCTCCTGATTAAAAGTCTCCATGGGCCCGAGACCTAAAAATGGACAGTTTTTTTTTTAGGTATCGAAGGTCAAAAGTTGCGACTTATGCAGATCTCTCACGCGATCGAAAATGAATTCGCATCTCTTCCTTTGTGTGGTCTATTCAACCCCTCTCGCCTGCGTATGGCGATTTCACATTTGTTGGCATTATCTTCTCCATCTAAGGTAGTGTTGGGTAATAAGGCCCACTTAACTTTTGCAAATTTTTCCATCCTTTATATTTTATTCAAAAAAATCTGAAACTTGATGAGGTGATTGTTTGTGATGTTTGCCGCTATGTTAACATCAATATTCGTCTCCTTCAATACCTTAGTAACCAAAATAAGACAAACTTCAAAAACTTGCTGATGGTCCTTATTACCCGCCTATTAGGGTAATAAAGCCCATAGTAAGTTATGCACAATTTTGTTTCTTTATTGTATATACAAATATATACAGATCATTTATATTGATCAGAAATGTTAGAAACTCAATAAAACTCTAATAAAAAACAAGAATAAACATTATATACTATAAAAACTGATAAACTTAACAAAATTCAATAAAGAAAATTGAATTATTGAAAAAAACTGTTAAACTAAATGTTAAGGAAATTCCCTTCAGTAAAAATCCACAACATCTTCAGCCGTCAGTTCTATGCAAGTTTCGTGTAACCAAGTTCCACATTCTAGACACTTCCGCGTGTTGCCTGCGGGCCTTATTACGCGATCTTTGGTAGGGCCTTATTACCGAATATGAAATTCTTAAACATACAATTTCCAGAAAAATTAACAATTCATTTAATTTTTCTCTTAGTGCGAAAGATAGTAACAATGTTATAGTAACTGATGAAGCACTATTAGTTTCTTCAAGTAAAATAGGTTGAATTAAAAGAAACGTCTCACCTTCTTGCGAACTTATAATCTGTGCAGCCTAAAACTACACATTCACCTAGTGTTAATGGCGAACTGCAGTCAACGATCTTTTAATAAAGCTTTACCCCTGGGATGATGAAACTAACCATGTTGACAGATTTGAAAAAATTTGGCAGCCTTCAAGGAAAAATACAGTGGGGGCCTTATTTACCGCCGGGCCTTATTCCCCAACACTACCTTATTCGAGTCATGAGTCTCGGGATCAATCCATTTCAAACATAACAAATAAGAATGTGTCTAAAAGCCATATTATTCAAAATAATACGAGTATAAGAATCTTCAAAACATTAGCTTCTGTAGAAACTTGTTTTCTATTGACAATTCAGAAATTGCTATTATTCCTGTCCTGTGAACAAAGTCATCGTCATTATACATGGTCAAAATCGAATGTGATCGCTTGGGAGATTTGCACAAGTTGCAACTTTTGACTTTCGATACCTAAATAACTGTCCATTTTTAGGTCTCGGGCCAATGGAGACTTTTGATCAGAAGGGTATGAACTACATCATTTCAAAATTTCAGCCAATTTTACAGGGATCCATTTCCCATTTGATTTCTGCGGGGTCCTTTGTAATTGATTTAAAAAATTAAAATAAAATCGATTATTGTGGAATCTCCCGAGAACATCAAATTTTTCTCACTTTCACATTGCTCAACAAAGATCTCCTTGAAGAATATCATCCGAATATTACTTACTCATTTTCCGAAAAATATAACTTTTGAGATTTTGCTAATTTAAAAAAATACTTTTTTTCAAGAGACTGAAAATCACTCAATATATCTGATAGAGCCCAAATGCGTTTCAAAACGAGTTGATGACAAATTATGCAAATGATGCAATTATCAAACAATTTTCGTATCTCCTATGACTGTCGATATCCCAATGGTGAGGATCAAATTTGAAACACCCTGTATACTCTACGGAATCTTAAATCGGTAGTGCTCAAAAGATCGAGATGAAAAAATGATGCTGCAATACATTGAAATTAGAATACACAATTAATGATATAGTTGATACTCGTTCATTTAATTTTAATCCCTTTTGCAAAAAAGCAATTCGAATTCATGAGACCTTGCCATTGTCAGTCATAAAGTACTAATTTTTTGTTAAAATTTTTCCCAAGTTCGGTTTCATTTCATTAATGGAGACTTTTACCCGGACCAAAATAATCGAGTTTTCAAATATAACGAAGTTGGAAACTCGAATAGAATCAGCGATTTTGTTAGCCTGAAGCCAAGGTCTACACTTTGTTACAATAACTTTTAATATCACGAGAAAAAACTTTATTCGAAAACTTTATGGGATTTTTTTCTTGATATCCTGATTCAGCCCACGTACCAAATGTCAAAATAAGTTACAAGCAAGTCCACGCAATTAACCTTGTTACGATTGAGATATAATGTTATGGTGAAGGTCGGTTTCTGAATGAAATAATAATACGGTTTGCCACAGATGTGGAAAAAATCGGAGAACTAGTTAAACTAATTGACTATATGCGATTTATTCTTGGTTTTTCAGTAATTGTGTAAACAAAATCAAAGTTTTACGGTCAATTCCAATCATTTAGCAATTGCATTCAAGGTTGCTATTTGTCTAAAACGCTACTTGAGCAATCAAAAGCATTTGAAGAATATGGGAAAGGACCCCGCACTTCTCTTATAGAAAATGGTGTCCCGTCAAGTGTCGCAATTTTTTGGTATATTATAGTACTTGATCTACTGTTCGAAAGTGTCTATGACCCCAACCTAATCCTATGACTAGTTTTTGAGATACAGGGCGTTGAAGCGGAGAATTACCAACTTTTACTTCAGACTTAATTCGAAACAGATTCAAATGAACCTAATTTTTTTTCAAGAAACACTTTCTTCCATCTTCAGGTAGCAACCACATAAAAAATTTGACAAAAAGTCAACGAATACAGGGTTATCCACAATTGAATGCATGTCCAATTTTGAAAGTATAAAGTATGATAGTTCATGAGCGAGAACGATCGCAAAATGAACTATTTCACTAGATACGTTGTTGTTACATAAAAAAAAATCGAAACACCCATAATCTATACTGGTTGATCCATAATTATAGAAACTATTCACAATTGAAGGGGCAAGTGGAAGAAGGGGTCAAGTAACATTTTCTGAAAATATTCGGTTATGTCATGGAAGAAGGTGTTATGTGCATATGTAACTTGCCCCGTCAGGATTTGCTTCTATTCTTCACATCTGAGCAGATACACAGTGGTAGAAGGGGCTATGTTAAATTAAACATCAAGGACGCTATGGAAGAAGGAGCTATCTGCCAATAACCCATTCTTCCGCTGCACAATAATAAGTTTCAGTGCCATGTGTGGAGTGGGCTCTGCGGCTGCGTCATAACGACGTGTTTACGTGTTAGGGTCCAGTCGGTTCATGTCACTGCGGAAGTAATTCAAAATTTGGAAACGATTTGGCCGAGGTACAATCGAATCGAAATAAAAATGTCTCGTGGACAAAAAATGGTGCAAAAAGCGCTAGAGTCGTATAATGAAGAAAACAATGTTGAGAAGGAATCTGATTTCACACCATTTAGGGAATGTTATGATGAAAAGCACGATACGAGTAAGTTGTTCATATTTTCTTTGACTTGTGATTTTATAAATGATGTGATACGATTGAAGATCGATTTGTAACTTTAAATACAAATATGAACATGTCACTCATGTATAGATTGTATATTGAAGACTGCAAGGAACAGAACATGTCAGACACCTTTTTGATAAAAAAATCAACATACTCACGAATTTCCTCCACCAAGTTTAATCTGTCGTTCAGTAGTCCCAGAAGTGACACCTGTAGGAGATGCGACTCTGGGTAATCAACTGAAGAACACAAAGAGAATGTGAAATTGGGTTTTGATGTCCAAGGACCGTGAAAGGGCGTTGAAAGACAAAAATGATTGCTACATAACGGTCGATCTGCAGCAGACCATGCCTTTGCCCAAAATCACCACTTCGAAGGCTTTTTACCTACGACAAATCTGGTTTTATAATTTGGGCATCCACTGCATCACTACTGAGGGCCACCAATCGGTGATGCAAACCTGGACCGAAGATGTAGCCAGTAGGGGTAGTGCAGAAGTTGTAAGCAGCTTATGGAATTTTGCGAGAATGCAAAAACACGAAGAAAACTGACAGTTTGGTCGGACTCCTCCTCTGGTCAAAACAAAAACTTCCACATGATTTGCTTACACCAGTTGTTGTTATTGAAAGGTATATTTGAAGTTATCAACCATACATTTCCCGAAGTGGGCCATACGTATTTAGACTCCGACAGAGATTTTGGCAGGATTGAGAAAGTTCTCAGAAGACACAGTACCATACTTACTCCTGATCAGTACAGACGAATAATTAAATCTGCATGCACAAAACAGTCGCTTGTTAATGATATGGAGCAATACTTTCGTGATGTGGATAGTTTACCACATAAAATGGGAACGATAAATAAAAAGAAAAACTTGTTGAATGAAAAAAGTTCCATTTAGGGATGGTATAAAATGGATACGTATTGAGGAGTTCGGAAGGTACCTCTACAAAGAATCGTACGATGAGTATACTCCATTCAAAAAAGTTTCTCTATTTAAAAACAACCCTCCAAAAAACTATCCGCCTCCAACGGATATCGAATTCACTGGAATTCTGAATAAAACAGGAAATATATCTGAGAAAAAAATTCAGAATATTCGGGAGCAGTTACCTTTTATCTCAGAAGAACATAGGTGATTTTATGAAAATATTATTGGTGAAAAAGTAGAAACCTCCAAGCAACAAAGACGGCGTACCAAGTGATTTCCATGATTTATTTGAACTCTTTTTATTTATTCCTTCTTATATTTTTTAAGTTTTGAAGAATTTTTAATTTTTTATAAGTTTGTTTGTTGAGATTCTTAGAGAATATATGATTATTTTGTATTAATATAGTTATTAAAGTACTTGACACTTTCCTCCCTTTTTTTCAACCTATTACCTTTATGTCAGGAAATGGAATACGTATAAATCCAGATTTTTATCAAAAAATGATATGATAGCCGAATGCTGTAAATCTTAAAAAATTACCCAAAAACTATTCCTCACAATTGCACAAATCAAATTATTAAAGTAGCTTCAATTAAAATATGCCAGCTAACTTTACTAAAACCTATTTTTCTCACAAACACATATTTGTAACATAACTCCTTCTTCCACTTGCCCCTTCAATTGAGGTTAGGTACACCCTGTATTTTTGAGTTGATTTAACCCTTTCGGTCACGGTGTCCTGAATTTAGTACACAACTTTCTTTTTTTGTGTACAGGTAACTGTTTAATCTGATTATTTTTGACACGGTTTTATAAGTTGTTATTTCAGTTGCCAACTGTATTTTTTTCCGTCATCTATCGGATAGTTGAGGAAGTATTTCGGAAAATATCAGCTGACGAGAATGGACGAATCCTATCATCTGTATTATCAGTTTGGTGTATGTCATTTTTGAACTCCTCAGTGTGGAATTTATTCATTGAAAAAAATACTGTGTGTTCACATTAGTTTTTTTTAAGTAATGGATTCAAAACATCAACATTTTCCCACTATTTTGTAGTTTTGAATTTCGATGTGCTAATTTTAGGACACTCTGAGCTAGTGGCATTGCATGTGGTAGACATAACCTTACTTTATATCATTGAAAAATGTATTTTTTGTTATTTTCACAGTACCATTGATTGGCATGGCTATAAGAAGGGCCTAAAGTAATCAGAATCTGTTATCAATAATGGAAAACAATTTATCTGATATGTCAGTGAAAACGAAAGTGACTTGGGTTAGGTCAATAATTTAGAGGCTTTTGCGGGTAAACTTCGTGAGTATGAAATTACTTCAGGATGCTTGTTTATTTACTTGGACATGGGTTCATTCGCACAAAAACTTAAAAGAATCAATTGAAGTACCTACATTGTGATTGATGCATATAAAAAAATCTTAAGTTATTACAGAGTGGGCTGTGATATTTCTACTTTCGTTTTTGGATGTTTTTTAATTCGTATGGAACATTTTTACTGATTACAATGTCAAATTACAAAATTTGTATTTTCGTATTATCATTTCCCATATACCGTTTGCTCATGGTGTACTAAATTTCGCACAACCCATATCACAAGAATTATCTGTCACAAAAATTATCAGCAACAAAAATTTTTCTATAGGTTTGCGTGAATTTTTGTGAAGTTTTTTCTCATGACTAAATCACCCTGCATTCTTTGGAGATCATGATGATGATTACTGGAAAAATTACACAAGCATCTTAAATCAACACAAAAATACAGGATGTCCACTTAACCTCCATTGTGAATAGTTTCTATAATTATGGATCACTCAGTATAAATTATAGGTATTTCATATTTTTTTGATGTAACAACAACGAATCTAGTGGAATAGTTCATTTTGCAATCGTTCCCGATCAGGAACTGTAAAATTTTATACTTCAAAAATTGGGCATGCACTCAATTGTGGATAATCCTGTATTCTTTATGATTTTTGGTCACATTTTTTTATGTGGTTGCTTCCTGAAGACGAAATGAAGTGTTTTTTGAGAAAAAATCAAGTTAATTTGATTCTATTTCAAAAACGCCTGAAGTAAAAGTTGGCAATTCTCAACTTCAAAGCCCTGTATCTCAAAAACTAGTCATAGGATTGAGTTGGATCCATAAACACTTTTGATCAGTAGATCGAGTACTACAATATACCATAAAATTGCAACACTTGACGAGACGCCATTTTCCATAAGAGAAGTGTCCTCTAAAGAAAGTATTTTAAAACTACAACTTGCACCTTCACCAATATAATAATAATGGTAATGATAATAAAATATTTTTCCCGCTGCCGACACTGTAAATAGTCCATACATGTTTAGCAACAAAACAGGTAAATGGCCTATATCATTCGTTTACTAATTCATCTTGACAACGGAATGTAAATAGTGTCATTTACATGCCTAGGGTAATAATGACTTTGCCTTTGACAAGTAATACCTTCAGCTTCATTCATATCAATTTTTAGGTTATGAGACCTTTTGAATATTATTGTTGTCTGCTTATTCGGTAACTTAGTTACACGCACAAGCAACTTAGAATGAAATAGCGAACGAATAATCATGAAGGAAGGGTAAGAAAACAACCTTCAATTCAGGCAAATTTTGAGAAATGTCAACAAGCAGCGGGAAAAACGTAATAAGTAACACGGAATGTATCGACTGTTATCATCCTCGGCAAGCGACAAGCCTCGGCTTTGCCTCGGCTCGTACTCGCTCACCTCGAATGTTAACACGTCTTTACATTCCTTGTTACTTAAATAACTAAAAGCCGGGGCGTAGAGCAATAAAAGGAGCATTCGACTCTGGGTCGAAAGGTCCCGGTTTCGAGCATCAGTGGGAGCTGCGATTTTTTCAATTTATAGACTACAAGCCCATATAACGATTTGGGGGGGTCATTTGACCCAGGATGAAACATATTCAGAACGATGCTGCTATATGAAAGAATAACTTTAGGCACTATGCCGTCAATTCTTGGTGGTGCAAATGATTGTAATAATAATAATCATTTTTCATCTGAAGATGTGCTTTTCCGACAAAATATTCTTGTACGGCATTCCTCACGTTGGTAGATTCTGAGATAATTATCTTCTAGAACCTACTGCCGTACAAAAATAATGGGACCGGAAGCCAGACATTTTTTTCAATTTCCTAAAATAAAAAAAAATCCTGGATTCCGGTCCCATTATTTTTGTACAGCAGTAGGTTCTAGAAGATAATTATCTCAGAATCTACCAACGTGAGGAATGCCGTACAAGAATATTTTGTCGGAAGAGCACATCTTTGGATGAAAAATTATAATTATTATTATTACAGTCCTTTGCACCACCAAGAATGGACAGCATAGTGCCTAAAGTTATAACCACTCAGTGAACAGTCTTGAAAATAAGTTGAGTGAAGCATTTGATATATTTTCTTAGATTTTAGCTGACGCTCTATATGTAGAGCTACCTAGCTGTTTGATACCCAGGTTGATCATGATTAATTTCAAAATGTTTTATTGAACATTTGGTAAATATTCAAAATTCAATAGTGGTAATAGATCGTCTTTGTAATATTGTATCACTATTATTATTTCAGTATTGGCGTGAGGTTGTTATGGCAATCTCAATCAATGTAGATTAAAATTATTTGCAACCAATATGATATCAAACTTGGTTACACAATTTTGTTTTTTATCCATAGAAACTATATGAGCAAAATATTGGGATTGCAATATTTATTCCAGAATACATAAGAAGAAGCTGTAAGCCTCAATCGAATAGGGAATCCTATTCTTAAAAATTCTAGAATAACAGGTAAAAAAGAAATTCGAACAAGTTTGAATGTTTTGCCGGAATACGAATAAATGATAAGAATAAAATCGACAAAGTCGAAGTACCCTTTTCTCCACATATTTCCACAAAGTGAAAAATATGAAGCGAAGATCTGACAGAAAACAACTACTTCCCTGGCTAATGCCACGACGGATATTGAACTACATCTGACAGATATTTCTGCAACGTCCTTCCAATAAGACTCAATTGTTTGTCTACAATAAGTACTTGCACGTTTTGGAAACATTTGGAGAGAGGGTACTTTGACTTTGCCGATTTGTCTCTTATCATTTATTTGTACTCTCCGGCAAAACGTTCGAACTTGTTCGAATTTTCGCTCTCATTGTTAGTTACTTAGATGAAAGATATCAGTTCCTTGTGAAATCTATAGGTCAATTTTCTAAAGAAATTTCATGTTCTGGTGTGCCATAGGGATCTATTCTGGGGCCAATATTGTTCGGTATCTATACAAATACTATAACATCTCTCACACATTGCAACTCACATCTGCATGCAGATGATACACAAACATATTTCTCAATATCCTGATAGTTGTAACAATGCCAAAAATATTATCAATGAAGATCTTGACAGACTGATCATAGTCATGATTTGCGCATCACCCCATCCAAATCATCTATTACGATATGTGGTAAGGAAGAAACATATGTTGAAAACAAAAACATTCTCAATTGGAAATGGAAAAAACCTAAAATGAAAATTAAGTAACTTTTTTGTAATATCTAACAGAAAAAACTACTTCTTCGGCTAAGCCACGATGGACATTGAATTACATCCGATAGATATTGTGAAAAGATCCAACTTGAAAGAAAAATTCTGAAAGTGAAAATTTGAATTTTCATTCAGATTGCCCCACCCTGTATAATGGTGGTGGGTATAAATGATTGCTTTATCTGCACACACCAAACCATATACGTATATAAATCAATAGTGTTACACTTCCTATCCCGAATTTCAAGGGAAAATCGTTTGAAAGAGGATTGATTTATTGTTAGTCGGTCGGAATCTGAACTTTCTAAATCGGATGAACTGACATGTCCACGGAAAATACAGGTTAGCTAGCGCTTGGCTTCGCTTTTTTATTTCGCACTTTAGGCGAATAAATCTGCCGAAAGCTAATCGCAAGCGGAACAGCGGCATTGAGCGGTGTTGTATAACAACGGGAGAATAAAAGGGCTGATAGTTTACGTGATTTCACTTGACAAGCTGAGTTCTTGGATTTCCTCTCAATAATTTTGGCTGGAAAATCTCAACTCCGTTGCCCCTATGAATAAAAAGACCCTTGTTTGTTTTGGTTGGTTCTCCAAACGGTTCAACTGCAACTGCGTTAAGAAGAACCAGGTAGCACATCATATCGGCTGAAACTTGGTTCCATATTAGGCCAATATAGATATATTGTATATGAAAAAATAATATTGGTCCAATAAGGGTGAATATTCAAAAAGCAATATTGTATTAAAAATATTGGTGGAATATTGGTTGAACCTGTTTCGAATGTAGATTGTCACATGTAATATTGGCTCAATATTGGTTGAATAATTTCTACCAATATCGATAATACAATATTGTCTATATATTGTTTTCCACATCTAGAATAAATATTGCAATTCCAATATTCCAGTCATGTCGATTCTAGGGATAAAAAACTATATTGTATTTGCACATTGGTTTAATATCATTTCAACTTTATTCAACAAATTGTAATAACTCATATTGGGTCAATATTGGTTCAATGATATTAACCAATATCGATAAAACAATATTCTCTTCACATTGTTTTCAACATCTGAAATAAATATTGCAATCCCATTATTCCCTTCATATCGATTCTAGGAATAAAAACTATATTGTATATCCAAGTGTGATCACACATTGGTTGAATATTATTTCGCCAATATTCAACAAATCTTATTAATTAATATTGGGTCAATATAGGTTCAATAATATTTATCGATATCGTTAAAACAATATTGTCTCCATATTGTTTTCTACATCTAGATTGAGATGAATTTTGAATATTGGCCGAATATTCAATGAAACATAATAAAATTATATCATTATAAAATCTAGATAAACATCCGCTAGATGGCTCTACATATAGAACGTCTTCTAAAACCTACGAAGATATATTAAATACTATAACTTGTTTTCAAGAAGCTTACTCAGTGGTTATGGCGATCAAAAGGCAGACTCTGGTGTCACCTTGATCAACTGAAAGACATTTAATAATTTACCAAGGTATATTCAATTCCACCAATATATCCAAATGATATTGAACCAATATCGATAAATGTTTTGAGGCCATTATTGCTCCAAGAATATTTCGCCAAGAATATTTTTGAAATGTCCAAACAACATTCGACCAATATAACGTTTGAATATTGTGCCAATATTGTAATATATCCAGTTGGATTTTCGACTGTTGAGGTACAATATAAAAACAAAAAATTCACTGCAAATTTATACATTATATCAGGGAGAGTGGACCCAATTTTTGGAAGAGAGTGGTTACGGCACATTAATTTCAGCAAGTGTAATTGCCGAACAGAATCGTTTTACACAAAAGATTCAACAAGAAGGAGAAACCATATCAAACTTTGTCGCTGAAATAAAGAGATTATGTAAAAACTGCAATTTCAAGTGCAATTCCTGTAATGCCTCCACTGCAAATAGTCATCTCCGGCAACAATTTATTAGTGGATTGAGGAATGCAAGTTGGTTAGAAAGACTGATTCAGTTGAAAGAGCCAAATAACACATTTGAAGACTGTGTCAATATGACATCAGCTATGGAATCGGCCCAAAACGATTCAAGAGAAATACAAAATCTCCAAAACATAGCCTCATCTAGTTATCAAAATCAATTGAAACCTCCTGCGTCTTTCCAACATCAACAAAAAAAGATGCAATCAACAGTTCGGTCTCAAAGTGATAGAATATGTTATCGTTGTGGAGATGATTCACATCTAGCGAATACTTGCAAATACTTTCGTTCGCGTTGCTCTTTCTGTCAGCGAATTGGACATCTGGCGAAAGTATGTAGGAACGGTTCCAGTCGAAATTTCCATACATCTCAAATAGAAACAAGGAATCAGAAGCCAACAAGTCAAAATCAATTACAATCGCATGCACTAGGTGAATCAGCACAAGAAGAGAATGTGGAAGAAAACTATTACATAAATACCTTGAATAATTGTATACCAGAAGAAATTGAAAAACCAAATAAAATATTATTAAATGTTTACTTAGACAATATTCCTATTCAGCTAGAACTTGACACTGGGGCAGCTGTCTCTTCCATTTCATTTGACACTTTCAAAAAATTATTTCCATGGAAACAGTTTCAAAAATCTGTACTACCACTTAAAACCTATACAGGGGAAATAATATATCCAGTTGGATTTTCGACTGTTGAGGTACAATATAAAAACAAAAAATTCACTGCAAATTTATTCATTATATCAGGGAGAGTGGACCTAATTTTTGGAAGAGAGTGGTTACGGCACATTAATGTCAGCCTACCTGAAATTAATAAAATATATGAATTCGAGATGAATGATACTTTCAAAACAGAATTACTTAAATCATTGCAAGATACTTACCGTGAAGTTTTTCAACAAGATGTTGGTAAAATTAATAATTATGAAGGAAAACTATTTCTGAAAGAAAATTCAACACCTATATATTACCCAGCTCGGAGAATTCCATATGAATTGGGACAAAGAGTGGATGAGGAGATTGATAGACTAGAAAATGCAGGATTTATATCAAAACTAGAGTACAGCGAGTGGGGAACGCCAATAGTACCTATAGTAAAAAAAGATGGTTCGATTCGTTTGTGCGCAGACTATAAAATTACCATTAATAAATTACTTGAAGACGATCATTACCCAATTCCTAATATACTAGATATATTTGCCACAACAACGTTGGTGGGAAACATTTTCACGATACTGGATGTGAGAGAGGCTTATTTACATATGCCGATGGACGAAGAAAGTGCCAAAATACAAGCAATTACCACTCCAAAGGGAGATTATAAGTTAATAGATTGATGTTCGGAACCAAAGTAGCACCTTTCATTTGGCAAAGGTACATGTCAAGAACACTCTCTGATATTCCGGGCGTATGTTTTCTTAGACGATATTAAAATACAGGGAGAAAATTTTGATCAACATATGGAAAGATTACATATGGTATTGAGACGCCTTCAAGAAGTTGGATTGCGATTGAAACAAGAAAAGTGCAAATTTTTTGAAATAACCATAACATATTTGGGACATACTATTTCATCCCGAGGAATCGAGAAAACTAAAGATAAGATTGCGGCAATCACAAATGCGAGATTTCCTACAAATGTAACAGAACTTAAAAGTTGGTTGGGAATGGTAAATTACTACGGAAATTTTTTGAAAAATCTGGCATCAAAACTCCATCCATTGTTCAATTTGTTACGGAAAAATGTGGCATTCATATGGAATCACGATTGCGAAGAAGCTTTTAACATAATAAAAAACGAAATATCTTCTGATCTAATTCTTTGTTCATATAATCCAAACATATCCCATCCTCGTCGCCACTATTATATCTCAAAAACTGACGTTTTGTCAATAAAGTTATGAAATTATAACTTACAGTTTTTGAGATATAATATAATGTACCAGCGATATTGTACCAAAAACCGCCGAATATTTTGAATTCAATATTGCTTCGAGAATATTTGGCCAATATTATTCAAGTAATATTGGACCAATATCGCCGAATGTTCACATTTTTTTCCTCGCCACGCCACTGAAGATGACTGCCGCAGTTGAAGTTGAAACGTTTGGAGATTTTAACCAAGGAAGACCACGGTAGAACCCGGAAACCAACCAAAACATTGACGCCAGCCGTGTTAGCCTACATTCCTATATTAGACCCTTGTTTACCAGTGGTATAGTCATAACCCCTATAGACTGGTGCCTTTGATATTTGTGAAAGAAAAAAAGTAACAGGCAAGGACCAGGTGGAAAATGTTGTTGAGGAAAATAATAATTAAAATCGAAAACACTCAAAATGGTGAAATGGGGATGCAGTTTAGGGGTTGAAACAGGTTTTTTGCGATTTGCGGCGAAACGTGACCTCTTAGCGGAAAACGTTCAATACAAAAGTTGTTGATAATAAAAAAATCAAAAACTTCTATTCTCATTACTTTCCGACCTCGGATTAAATGTCAAAATGGCGAAAAACCGTTTCACTATTCAATTTTTTTCTCACGTATAAATAATTTAATTTAGATAAAAATTTGTAGAATTTTTTTTGTCGAATAAGCATGAATTTTTCGCAATTCAGAAGACGACTACTTTTCGACTTAGCTACATGTTTCGAAAAAAATACCATTATCTTCCACGAACAATTGTTCTGGTGTTTTTTTTGTATATCGAAGGTCTATAAGTAAATAAACATTTTATTTGTTGGAATTTCTACTTTCGAATGTTCTTTGTAAATTGGTGGTTTAATTATCGTTAAACCGCATAAAATTGAGAAAAACCGACAACAAGTCTCTCTGATTCATGATTTTCTCAATATTTTCAATAATTTTCATTAGTTGTAGAAAAGAATGAAAGTGATATTATAAAATAATTCTGCAGTGTAATTATTTATTTCAATATTTTAAGATGGATAATTTAATAAAAACTACTTTTTGTTTTAAAAGTAATGAAGATATTCGATCGATGGTCACATATTTATAGATCTTCGAAACAACTGAAAAATCGGGTTTTTGTAATTTTGACGGTTAATTTGAGGTATATCAAAAAGTGTTGTATAAAGAAGTTTTCGATTTTTTTCATTATCTACAAGATTTCTCCCAAACATATATCGAGGTTACGTTTCACCGCAAACCGCAAAAAAAGATTTCAACCCCTAAATTGCATCCCCATTTCACCATTTTGGTTTCGTGTTTAAATTTTTTCACCCCAAAGCTGAAACCTCAACATAATTCTCTACCTGGTCTTTTCCTGTTACTTTTTTTCTACAACTATTGAAAATCACTGAAAATATGGAGAAAATCATGATTCAGAGAGACTTACTGTCGGTTTTTCTCAATTTTAAGCGGATAAACGATCAATAAACCACCAAGTTACATAGACCATTTGAAAGTAGTCATTTCAACATTATCAAAAACAAAATTATCACCCATAGACCTTCGAAATACAAAAAACAACAGAACAATTATTGTTCATGGAAGATAAGGGCATTTTTTTCGAAAAATATACATAACTCAAAAACTAGTCGTCTTCTGAATTACGAAAAAATCATTCTCTTTTGATACCAAAAAAGACATGTTTCTACAAAGTTTTATGTAAATTGAATAATTTATTCGAAAGAAAAAATTAAATACTGAAAAATCTGAAAAGTGTTCAATGAAAAAGTTTTCGATTACTTCATCATCTACAACTATTCCATTGAATATTCTTCGCTAAGAGGTCTCGTTTCGCCGAAAATCTCAAAAAACCGTTTTCAACCCCTATACTGCATCCCCATTTCATCATTTTGTGTATTTTCGTGTTTAATTTTTGTTTTTTCTCAAAGTTGGAACCTCAACAACATTCTCCAACTTTGCCTGTTACTCTTTTGTCATTTTAGGCGTTTATAATTCGTTTTGGCACCAACCTATCAGGCTGAACTGTCTGGTCAAAATAGTTAGTTACCCGGCGTATTCAGACATCTTCCCTGTGGTACACCCCTGAATTATGTTATTATAATTGTAAACCCTTTGAGTTCTATTCCCGAAGTAGGATTGAATGGTGTTTCTAGAGACTCCTCTCATTCCATACCATTGTTATCTATCCAGTAATCTTTCAAGATTAACACACTCAAAAGCCCTTGACAGATCAGTGAAAATTGGTTAACATGACCGTTTATTTGATGATCTGTTAACTACATCTACATTTCATTATTCTTATGCCGGAATATGTTCTGCGTCCAAAGGACCTCGCACACCTTATATGGGAAAATGGCTCTCCGTCAAATTTCTTGAATTTTTGATATGTCGTAGAATTGATCATTCCGATGAAATGTTTCAACGGGCGCAACACGATCCTATGACTAGTTTTCGAGATACAGGGTGTTGAATATGAGAAACATTCACTTTTCATCACTCTGTATCTGCCAAGTTACGATTTATTTCGGATTTATCTTTTGTGGGATCATCATCACATCCGTGTATGATGAATTCATGAGAAATTCATTTCCAAATCTTTTCGTAGTACAGGGCGATTTCACTTGAAAACAATGCTATTTTGAGACTTTCATAATTTAGTTGTTTTATAAAGAGAAAATGCGAGAAAAGGTAGAATTATCACATAATATTATAAATTCATTTCATCTAGCATCACAGTTGATACAATTCATACAAGGTGATTCACAAATATGGAAACAAAACGAATTTTGGTTTTTGGGACACCTTGTAGTAATAAACCAACCTAAAATGACAAAATTCACTTGAAGAATGTTAAATGATATGTTCCATCGTATACAGAGTCGAATGATATCAATTTGAAAAATTAGTTATACTTTAATAAATAAAAACCTTGATTTTTTAAATCACCCTATATCTCATAAGGGAGTCCGAAAAGAATTCAATATTTTTCCATGGGAGAACTCGAAATACTTTCATCCATATTGTACAAAATTTTCAGCGGAATCCCATGACGGGTTTTTCATATACAAGGCGAAAAATGTATGAAAAAAGCTACGATCTGTACATTTTCCCATTGCTATATTTTCAGTCCAGTTTTCGGCGGGTTTGCTGTAGTTCTTCCTCGTCCGGCCGCTTTTACTCGAAATAAAAATATTTCAATAAAATAGTGATCAGTTATTATACCGTACAATAGCGTACCGCATCCCTCGAAAAAAAGCCATAACTCGAATTATTATCTGCACAAGCATCGTCTAGTAGGCGATTCAATGGAAAAGTTATTTTTTCATGCTTAGTGTTTCTCAGAAGTTATATTATACTTATTACATCCGCAGAAGTTCGTTTTTTCGAATTTTCACTCTATAAAACAATAAAATAGTGAAAGTCTCAAAATAGAATTATTATCAAATGAAATCGCCCTGTACTACAAAAAGATTTGGACATGAATATCTCATGAATTTGTCACATAACGAAAATACCACATAGGATAAATCAGAAAAAAATCATAATTTGTATGTAATTATTTCTATCGGCTTATATAGATATATATTAAATCAAATTCTCGGCATATTTTTACACCAAATTAACGTTTTATGTTTCAATTATGTTCTTGTATCTTCGAATCGTATATATGTTTGTATATAGTATATACCCCCTTTCAGAGAACGTTTCTCTTTCTTTTTCTTGTATTTGAAACATCATCTGAATCATCTTCGAATACCTACTTATTAATATATTCCTCTTATTTCGTAGTAGGCATGGAGAACAATTCAAAGAGGATAAAATCAACAAAATTCTTATGTCAATAGTCGTTTTCTTGTTGTCATAAAGCCCGAGAACTCTTTTTGGGTTATTGGACTAATTGAAGTTTCTTTTTTACTGTTCAAGTTTATGTGATTTTCAGTGTTTGTTGAACTTTGCTGGACAATATGGCCTTCGCAAATAGAGTGAGTTGTTATGTTTGTGACCGAAATGTTATTCCTAGACTCTCAATGCGTTTGAATAGAGGAGATAATATTGATGTTTTGCAAATTGCAACATATCGAAGACAAACTGCGGGAAATCCACCTATTGATATTCAGGATGATACAAAAATATGTTTCAATTGTAATAACACAGTAATGAATGACATTATTGCTATGGAAAATAACTCGAATTGCCTTCGTCTCAATGTGTTGTCCCGCGTATCAAGTCGTGCGTGCATTATTTGTAATGCTCGTCAAAATATTCAAAGACTTTCTTTAGAATGTAGAGTGGATATTTTTGTTGCTTCTGATATCTATGTCCCAGATTTCTTGAGAATTTGTGGTCACCATCTTGATCATCAAGGTTTCCTTCCAAATTACTTGCATGGAGGTTTGAATTTTGTGAATAAACCATACATAATTTCCAATCTTCAACATTTTCTTCAAAGAATGAGGACATTTGCTAATAGAAACAGGCCACTCCGTAACTGGGAAGATATCAATTGTTTCACTGAAGACGAATTTAAGTATCTGACATCAATCTCAAAAAATCATTTTCGACAATTACTAGAATTTTGTGATATTGTTGAACAAGGTGGCAAGAGAAGAAATGTCGAAAGAAAACATTTGCTGACATTTTTGATCAAAATGAAACATGGAGTTTCAGATGAGTTTTTGAAAATATTGTTCAGTTATCCTTCTCGACAAACAGCAATCTTCATTATTTCTAATGTGAGATTATCTCTTTTACAAAGGTTCGTACTGAACAATATTGGATTTAATTCAATAACAAGAGAAAATTATATTAACAGTCATGTATCCCCTTATACGAATCAACTGTACAATCCCACACCAGATATTCCCAAAGCAATAGTTTATATAGATTGTACCTACAATAAAATAGAAAAGAGCAGTAACTTCCGGGTATTGAGGCAATCATACTGTTTCCACAAGAATGAACACTTGGTCAAACCAGAGATCATAGTTGCCCCCGATGGATATATCTTAGCAATCAACGGGCCGTACTTCGCAGATGCTAGGAATAATGATGCAAGTGTTCTAAATCACGAATTACAAGTTGATTTGAATGGAATGAAAACATGGTTTCAAGAAGGAGATATTGTGATAGTCGATAGAGGCTACAGAGATTCAATCAATAGTCTACAAGAACTTGGCTTGCATTACTATATGCCACCATTTCTACCGCCGAATCAAATGCAATTAACGACAAATGAAGCCAATCAGGCACGTTTAATAACCACTACTAGATGGATTGTTGAAGCTAGAAATGGACATTTTAAGTCAATTTTCAAATTTTTTCGTCAACCCATAACAGCAATACATGCTGCGAAGCTACATGACTATTACCTGATTGCTGGCGCTCTTATAAATAAATTCCATCCATTGATAAATATGCCTGGAACGTTGGATACGGCCACACAAATGTTGGTTGATTCCGATGATGTCAACATTGTTCAGGCACGAGTTGAAGCTGAAAACCTCCGAACTAGGAATGGTCGATGGATTCGTTTAAATCAATATCATATACAATCGTTTCCTCGCCTTGATATTGAATATTTAAAATTACTTACTGGAACATATCATTTACACTTGGCTGCGTCATATATCCAAGATACAACTCGTAGAGATGGTGAAGTAGACAACAATTTAGAAGTCGATGAGTTACATGGGGAACCCAATTTCCTAAGATTCAGAATATTTTCTCGGTTCAGGAATGCTGCTAAACACATGCTTTGGGTTGTTTTCACTGAAAGAGGTGACGAAAATCTAGAAGATCCTGCTCTCCCCATTACGGGGTATTATTGTACTTGTAAGTCCGGTGCTAGGACTTTAGGAACTTGTGCGCATGTTGCTAGCGTGATATGGTTTTTGGGGTACGCTAGATATCAAGAAAACATACATTTTCCATCCAATCGTCTTTTAGATTCCATAGGAGATGCTGCAAATAGAATGCTTCCAGAGGACATGGATATCGGTCCAGAAATAGTTTAATTTTATTGGTTATTGGTAAGAATCTCCTTCTAATTCGTATTTGATAATGTTTTTTGATTAGGGAAAAATTCAGTTATCCATCATGTATTTTCCTTGTTGTATTGTCATGCACATGCTCGTGCCAACCCAATATCCGAAAGATATATCACATCCCGTTGAACTTCTATCAATTTATATATAGATTATATATATATATATATATATATATATATATATATATATATATATATATATATATATATATATATATATAGAAGTAAATAGAGTGATTTATGTTTTGATTCCGAGAGCCACCATCATCTGTCGACAGCTGTTTCGTGGTTTCCCACTCATCAGGACAGCTTTATGGTTGCTCTCGATTCCATGGTTCGTGCCAAATTAAGTTTCAACTAGTGACTGTAGATGTCACAAGTTATATATATATATATATATATATATATATATTCACTGTTTATAGAACTCATTAAATTAAACAGCTGTTTCAGATTACTTATTACTAAGGTATCAACTGATAACACTAGTATCCTACGACATACCTCCATAATGACATGTGCCTGAGATTTATCCACATGAAATGTTCCTTATATCGTTACATTCAAACTATTTAGCAGACATCTTGAACCTCCTGCATTATCCATGACGGGCATCTTTAAGACAGGCATACATTATGCAATTTCCATGCAATGCAAGTTTGGTGCTATGCAAGAAATTCTTGCATAGCTATTGCATATCTCTTGCCGCGCACATTACATTATGCTGTTTCAGTGCAATTCTGATTTGTTTTGACATTTTGACATCACTGAAATTAATGAACATGTCTCGTTTCGTCCCTTTTTCCAGATGATGACCAAAATCACGTAATTAAGATGCCTGGTTACACGTAATCAATAGAGATACACTCTGCTCAACATATCAGTCACAACACAATGAAAATAGCTAGAAGATAATAATACTGTTTTTGTAGTTCACGTTGGTGACGCTGTTACCACTAGAAAAATTACTAGAATTGCATAAAACTTGCATGAAAAATAGAGCAGATGCTATTTTCAAAACTTGCATGGAAATTACACGCGCGCAAGCGCGTTAATGTAGTTTGGACTTGCATGGCACTTGCATTGCACGGAAATCGCATAATGTATGCCTGTCTTTATTATTGGGAATTCAAAGTGGCAAAAAATGGAACCTCTTTCGCGTATTTATGTCGAAAGAACATAACCTCGTTGTCCTTTGTGCTATTGTTGTAGAAATGCTCAAAATGTCAAAATCATAGTTTCAACCTCATTTTCACGTAAGTATAGATTCAAAACTCGACACCAGAGGGAGTATCCCTTATCTTGAATTCCCAATAGCCATGGGATACATATTATGTGTGCCATCTGGCAAGGCCGTACAAGTTGTTATGAGTTGAAATAATGTTGATTTCACTTCACTGAATTCCTTACTTTTACGTTTTGAATAAATGTCAAATAAGTATCTTCTCAATCACATCAGGAGACTTCAATGGATAGGTAGAGTGGTCATTTATTAGCGTAAAATAGTGAAATATATGGACTTTTTCAGAAATTGTTCGCCTTGTATATGAAAAACCCGTCATGGGATTCCGCTGAAAATTTTGTACGATATGAATGAAAGTATTTTGAGTTCTCCCGTGAAAAAATATCGCTATCTTTTCGGACTCCCTTATGAGATATAGGGTGATTTAAAAAATCAAGGTTTTTATTTATTAAAGTATAACTAATTTTTCAAATTGATATCATTCGACTCTGTATACGATGAAACATATCATTTAACATTCTTCAAGTGAATTTTGTCATTTTAGGTTGGTTTATTACTACAAGGTGTCCCAAAAACCAAAATTCGTTTTGTTTCCATATTTGTGAATCACCTCGTATGAATTGTATCAACTGTGATGCTAGATGAAATGAATTTATAATATTATGTGATAATTCTACCTTTTCTCGCATTTTCTCTTTATAAAACAACTAAATTATGAAAGTCTCAATATAGCATTGTTTTCAAGTGAAATCGCCCTGTACTACGAAAAGATTTGGAAATGAATTTCTCATGAATTCATCATACACGGATGCGATGATGATCCCACAAAAGATAAATCCGAACTAAATCATAACTTGGGAGATACAGAGTGATGAAAAGTGAATGTTTCTCATATTCAACACCCTGTATCTCGAAAACTAGTCATAGGATCGTGTTGCGCCCGTTGAAACATTTCATCGGAATGATCAATTCTACAACATATCAAAAATTCAAGAAATTTGACGGAGAGCCATTTTCCCATATAAGGTGTGCGGGGTCCTTTATGAGCATCAAAACAAATTGAGTTTAAATTGTTTAAATTTGTTGTTGTTGTTTAAAATTATTTTTTCCGTTGACCAGCTGTCGTCTTCTTAAGAATGGCAGCTCTCAAAAGTCGAAATTTGTGTGAGCCAAGGATTCACGAGGTCTTACCTTTTTACGTGTGATTGATGATGATATATGTTTATTGTACTTAAAAATACATTCTTGTTGACAAACACACGTGAAATTATAAATAACATGTACTAAACAAACTCTTAATATTCAAAATATAGCTAAATAATAATAATGCAGGCATGATAAAGATATGTTACGGTTAAAATGAGAAACGTGTTGAATATAAAGTTAATTAATTTAAAATTAAAAAAAAGATCAAAATGAATCGTCATAAAACTCTGCTAAACTATAATTTGCATTATCACTAAGTAGTTTTTGATGATGATAAGGGTCAGGATCCCATGTTCAATGAAGAGTGGTTTACATGAGTCTCTAAATTTTATTTTACACAGGTATAATTGTTGTACAAACTCCCCAAAATGATATACTATAACGCAAATGGGATTCCACAAGTGCGTAATGAACTGATATTGCAGCAGCAAATTCCAACTCATTAGAAACCACCCTCAAAACATAATAACCAGATGCCAAATTTGTATTCAAGTTTCTTGTGTGCTCTTCAAATTTCAGATTCGTGTCCAAGTAAATTCCCAAAAATGTTGCTGTGTACTTATTTATCAATATAAGACTACCTATATTCACATCCGGTATCACAGTCTTGAAAGAAATGGCACTTGTTTTGTTGGTATTTAGTGAAAATAAATTAGAATCACACCAGTCCTTGATCAAGACCATGTCATCACACATTATTTCGTGGGGTCTTTCTTTAGCTTTATGGTGCCATAATATGGTTGTATCATCTGCAAATAACGTTAAATTTCCCGAAATTGGTGGAATTGTAAGATAATTTATATACAAAAAAAAGCATAGGACCCAATACATAGCCCTGGGGCACTCTACACCTTATTCCAATTGTATCAGAGGTAGTGGATAATTCAAAATTCATAAATCCATATCGATTAGGCTTCCGCAGCAAAATGTCATGATCTACACAATCGAATGCTTTCGAAAGATCACACAGCACTGCCGCGACAGTTTCTTTACCATTTATGCTTTTATAAATCCTAGCACGATCCGAGGAGAATCTCGAAAAGAGGTCCGTTGGTCACCCATCCAAACCCCGGCCTAGCCTAGCGTTGCTTGGCTTTAGAACTCGGTTACCAGGCGCTATCCGTTCGAACCATCCCCTCGGAGTTTATGTTATAATTTTCGAAGTTTTGAGTGTATGAGATGAGACACTATTCGGAATAATTTTATTATGAAAATTTGATCGTAAAAATATAAAATTAGGAAATAATAACTATTGAGGATCAACATACTCCAATATAATAAAAATACGACAGACCATAATGCAATTAAAACATGCAATAAGCGTGCAATAACGTGTACCTACCCTATACCAAGTAGCCACCTATGCGTACGTGTGAAAAGCACCACCACCACAAAAAAAAAAGTTAATACGATCAAAAATCACTGAAAAATCTAAAATTAGTTAAAATGCACTAAGCCTACTCAAACAAATGGTGTAATCGTCAACTGAATCATTAGATTGGTGATCATAAGATACAAACTTCCGATATCAATCAAAGCAGAAGGATATTATATTTTTTGGAGGACGTATAAACTCATATTGATCCCAGTTCACGGTTACGGTGAAAGGACTTGGTCAATCGATGATTTATTCACTCTGTGGAAATTCATGTTGAAATAAAGAATACAGAAAACTACAACTTTTGTCCATTATACAATGAGTCTTGGTATATTAATTTGTGAAGATAGGTTTCGGTAGTAACTGTTACTAGACTAACAATTATTTCCCAATCTATTTGGTGCATGAAAGTAACACAATTCATGTTGTACTTATGCAACCATTGGCAAAAATCGCTATCACGAAGGAGTTACTCCTATATCGGCACTAAAATATACAACTCTATTCCCGGAAACATAAAATCTCTTAGCAACAAAAAAACACGACTGAATAAATAAATGACTGATCTCAACCATAATTATAAATTATCTTTCAGTGCATTTTCTTTGCGTTTTTTTCAACTTATTGTATTTTCATATTGTATGCATTGTATTTGATTGCATTTCATAATATTTTATCATATTTTATTGTATTTTATTGTATTCTATATTATTTTATGGCTTTTTATGGCAATGAATATTTTCATTGTATTTTACTGCATTTTCATTGCATTTTTTTGCATCTTACTGTATTGTATTTTCATATTGTCTTCATTGTATTTTATTCCATTATGTACATACTATATTTGCATTATCCACTTACTCATAATCGGAACAAGCGCATTGCACTTATCGATTACCAACTTTATTTATGCGTATTTTGTGTGTATTCTTAACAATTATTCTTATTTCATGAATAAAGTTTATTAGTATATTATTATTTAATTAAGATAACTAAAATCTAAAGAAATGCTTCATTAACTACCTGTGTTATTCAATTTCACGTAGATTCAATAACTATAACTGAATTATGATGACAAAAAATGCTCATGAACTACCTGGTTTATATCTGCAACCTACTTGTATATGTCTCCCCATATCCGGGGCACAACCATGGTAATGAAAATTCATAAATTCAGAGTTACATAAATCTAATTGGTCATTGAGCATTTCAAACTTTGTTTCAAATGACTGAATATTTGGTGTGAATACAATCCGAGAAACATCAAAACTGCGTCAAAATCATACTTGACGCGCATTCCTCCAAGAAAGGTACCATCTTCAGTAGCCAAAAGCCCTACAGAAACTATTCATTCTACGATACTCCTATTTTATATTTCTCATCTGAATGGCTAGGTCAAATTATGTAATCTGATTGTAATTCTATTTTTTAGAATTTACCTGCTCTACTCCTTATTTGAGTATTCGAATTATCAGACAATCATGAGACAATTCACAGAAATAGATTATTACGAAAATTGTTAGCAGTAGGAATAGATGGGATAGTCTTGAAATGGTTGGAAAGCTTTTTGAACAACAGAAAACAAAAGCTCAAGATAAATAATGAAGTGTCAGATGATATAGAATTTAATCAAGGGAAGTGTTCTGGGCCCCCTATTATTTTTGATGTATACCAACGATTTGCCAGAGGTGGTAGGTCAGAGCTCAGTTCATCTTTTTGCAGATGATACACTGATCTACTTCTCATATAATGACCCTACGAAACTCGCAGAAACCACCAACAGAACTTTAAAATCTATTTATAATTGGTGTTAAAACGATTCAGAGACTTGTGTAATCAAAATTTGGAGATAAGGGTAGAACCTGATAATGTGGAACAGGTCAACCAATTTAAGTATCTTGGGGTTCAGGTGAACAGAAGATTACAATTGAAAGAACATGCCAACTTCATAATGAAGACGATATCATTTCAAATAAATTTTTTATCTCGTTGTGCCCCATATTTAACGAAGTCGACAAAAATATTACTGTACAATTCATTAGTGCTTCCTCATTTTACTTATTGTTCTACCATTCTCTATCTACTAAAACAAACTGATTTAGCCCGTTTACAGAAACTCCAAAATATGCTCATAATTTTAAATTGCAGAAGATTAACCCCAATAAAAGATATGTTGAAGCAGTTAGGATGGTTACCAATTAATTATTTTCTCCTTTATCAAACATTAATCCTGATTTTCAAAATAAAAAATAAAATTTTCCCAACATATTTACAAGAAAAAGTTATGTACAATGACCAAATCCATGGATACAATACAAGATCCAGAACTGACTTTCATATTCAACAAGTCACATTGAGGCATACCCAAAATTCAGTTTTTTTCAAGGTACTTGATAGCTATAATAAGCTACCAGAATGGATCAAATGTTTAACATCTTTAACATCCTTCAAGAACAAGTTAAAAACATATTTGCTCAATCAATAAGAGAACTACACGTTTTTCATATGTAATTCAGAAAGTATAACTTGTAATTCAGATTAGTAAAATGTAATTCAGATAACGTAACTTGTAATTCAGAATTGTTAATTGTATTTCAGAAACCGTAACATGTAATTCAGATTAGTAAATTGTATTTCAGAAACCGTAACATGTAATTCAGATTAGCAAGTTGTATTTCAGAAAGTGTAACTTGAATTTCAGATTAGTGAATTGTTATTCAGAAAGCATCAATTGTAATTCAGAAACCATCACTTGTAATTCAGAAACCATCAAAGATCTGACCGGTGTGAAAAGAGCGGCCAAAGATAGCAGCCGAAATCTCCGGAGACAACCCGGAGACACCAAAAGGGGGCTATTATGATAAATAATAACAAATATCTACAAAATAGAGTAAGTGGACCTTTTGCATAACTTTACTGACGACAGGGTTGAAAGTGGGTGGGTGAATAATGCGGTTGTAGCGTAAAACGACTTCCGGCAAATTAAGGTATTGTAATAAAATAATTTCGCTTTTGGACTAGGGTTGGATATTTTGAATATGCAATTTTCGTAAAGTACTGAATAATGGGATTCAGGGTTGAAATTTTCAACCCTAAAATTTTGAATATTCATTTCAAATTGGTTCTAGCATACACAGATTTTGAATGTCCATTTTTTGTTGTAAAAGGGCCATTCCGTTAGAGAATCGTTGACCTCCGTTGGGATCCCGGCATGGATTTTTCAACCCCACTATCGGGGGAGCCAGGTGGTGCATTTAGCACTTATCTTGAAAATTCGACTTATGAGTGAAGTCGTCGTCGGAACACTAACAAATTTTGTCAAAATGTTGCAAATCACTTCTCCTTTCCTGTTTGATGAGAAAATTCGACTTCCTGAGAGAGCCAGGGGGTGCATTTAGCAACCCTTATCTTAAAAATTCGAAATATGAATGAAGTCGACGTCGGAGCACTAACAAATTTTGTCAAAATGTTGCAAAACACTTCTCCTTTACTCTCTGATTGAAAAATTCGACTGCCCGAGCGAGCCAGGGGGTGTATTTAGCAACCCTTATCTAAAAAATTCTAAATATGAATGAAGTCTTCGTCGGAGCACCAACAAATTTTGTCAAAATATTGCAAAACACTTCTACTTTACTCTCTGATTGAAAAATTTGACTGCCCGAGCGAGCCAGGGGGTGTATTTAGCAACCCTTATCTAAAAAATTCGAAATACGAATAAAGTCGTCGTCGGAGCACTAACACATTTTGTCAAAATATTGCAAATCACTTCTCCTTTACTGTTTGATCAAAAAATTCGACTTCCCGAGAGAGACAAGGGGTGTTATTAGCAACTCTTCTCTTAAAAATTCGAAATATGAATGAAGTCGACGTCGGAGCACCAACAAATTTTGTCAAAATGTTGCACAACACTTCTTTACTGTTTGATCAGAAAATTTGACTTCCCAAGGAAGCCAAGGGGTGTATTTAGCAACCCTTATCTTAAAAATTCGAAATATGAATGAAGTCGACGTCGAAGCACCAACAAATTTTGTCAAAATATTGCAAAACACTTCTCCTTTACTGTTTGATCAGAAAATTCGACTTCCCGAGAAAGCCAAGAGGTGTAATTAGCAACCCTTCTCTTAAAAGTTCGAAATATGAATGAAGTCGGCGTCGGAGCACCAACAAATTTTGTCAAAATGTTGCACAACACTTCTCCTTTACTCTCTGATTGAAAAATTTTACTGCCCGAGGGAGCCAGGGGGTGTATTTAGCACTTTACTGTTTGATCAGAGAATTCGACTTCCCGATGGAGCCAAGGGGTGTATTGAGAGAAGGGCTGCTACCCTCTCTTAAAAATTCGAAATATGAATGCAGTCGACGTCGGAGTACCAACAAATTTTGTCAAAATGTTGCAAATCACTTCTTTACTCTCTGATTGAGAAATTCGAATGCAGTTATGACTATATACCAATTCCAACACAACCAACCAAATTGCTATTCTGATGGGTCTACAACAGCGAAACAGCAATGGATAATTGGTGTCAACTGGGTATATTGATTAGATCAAAATCATCAAAAATATCATTACAAAAAGTCATTTATAAACTTTCGAATTGGTGAAATTTTATGGAAATCCAGTTACGAAAAACCAGAGAATTTATCATTTACTGCAAACAAAAGTGTTGATTCTCATGTTGTAAACTGTTATCTATAGCCAGAAGTCACACTATCACATTACCTATAGTAAATCAAGATTTAATGCAAACAAAAATGGTCACCTGGAAAAAGTATGATCTAATGAATCCTTTCATCGCCAATTCTGCATCGAAGAAATAACCGGATCCCGTAATGTATCGTTTGAACAGTCTTGTACAGTGCCTGACTATATTTGTGTATTCGTGAACCCAATATGTAGATCATTCTGTATATTGAACATAATTCAAAAATTACAAATTGTATGCTCTCAACTCGGCAACTATGTTCACTTTTTCTGTACAGCAGTACCTCACATTTCCATTCGTTAACGTATTGTTAAGAGACCAGTTTTTTTTTCATTTGGTTCATCTAATTGAAACAATAATCAATTCACCACTACTGATAATTTCAACACTGTGTTTTGAAATGTTCAAGGCGTTTTTAGTTTTGAAGATGTGAAAATAGTTCTTCATAACATGTAATCTGCCTCTGCTTCATTGTGGAATTTAGTAGCTACAGTTACATATTTTAGTGGTTAGAAGAATATCATTACTTATTTGTAGAGAATATAAACTCCCAATTCCTCATTATCAGTGATATGAACAATTTGTGATACTTAGAATTCTAAGCATTTCTAATACTGTAGTACTGAAAGAATATAAATTTTCCTTTATTTATAAAACATAAAGTGTCGTTTCAGAGGCTGGAAAACACTTTCTATTGTTTTGACATATCCTATTATAATCTACGTTGTCCCCTCTATACAGTACTGAACTTACATACGCAGTGATTTTCAGTGTCTGAAAAAATAATTTATCATTTATATAATATTTGTTTTTTGTTTTTCTGAGACTGTATGTTGTTTATTTTGTTATTCTATATGCATTCTAACGTTCGGATACTTTAATAAATTGTTATCTACTTAAGATATGTCGTTATTGAAGAAAAATTTCCACCTAATACAACTCTCAAAAATAATGAATAACAATAGTCCATATGAAATATAAATATCTTTTATAATTCATAAATAATTATATAAAATGTATAATTCATATAAAAAATTATATTGTTTGTAAATTCACTTCAAAAGTTTTATTTTTAAGAGAAGGGTTGCTAAATACACCCCTTGGCTACCTTGGGAAGTCGAATTTTCTGATCAAACAGTAAAGGAGAAGTGTTTTGCAACATTTTGACAAAATTTGTTGGTGCTCCGACGACGACTTCATTCATATGTCGAATTTTTCAGATAAGGGTTGCTAAATACACCCCCTGGCTTCCTCGGGCAGTCAAAGTTTTCAATCAGAGAGTAAAGAAGAAGTGTTTTGCAACATTTTGACAAAATTTGTTGGTGCTCCGACGTCGACTTCATTCATATTTCGAATTTTTAAGAGAATGGTTGCTAATTACACTCCTTGGATCCATCGGGAAGTCAAATTTTCTGATCAAACAGTAAAGGAGAAGTGATTTGCATTATTTTGACAAAATTTTTTGGTGCTCCGACGTCGACTTCATTCATATTTCGAATTTTTAAGATAAGGGTTGCTAATTGCACCCCCTGGCTCCCTCGGGAGGTCGAATTTTCTGATCAAACAGTAAAGGAGAAGTGTTGTGCAACATTTTGACAAAATTTGTTGGTACTCCGACTACGACTTCATTAATACGTCGAATTTTTAAGATAAGTGCTAAATGCACCACCTCACTTGGCTCCCCCGATAGTAGGGTGGAAAAATCCACCCGGGATCCCAACGGAGGTCAACAATTTTCTAACGGAATGGTTCTTTTACAACACAAAATGGATAGTCAAAATCCGTGGATGCTATTGGAATTGGAAATGAATATTCAAAACTTTAGGGTTGAAAATTTCAACACTGAATCTCATTATTCAGTACTCTACGAAAATTGCATATTCAAAATATCCAACCCTAGTCCAACAGCGAAATTATTTTATTACAATACCTTAATTTGCCGGAAATCATTTTACGCTACAACCGCGTTATTCACCCACCCACTTTCAACCCTGTCGTCAGTAAAGTTATGCAAAAGGTCCACATACTGGATTTTGTAGATATTTGTTATTATTTATCATAATAGCCCCCTTTTGGTGTCTACGGGGTGTCTCCGGAGATTTCGGCTGCTATCTTTGGCCGCTCTTTTCACACCGGTAAAGATCTGATAAGTAAGAGTAGGGAATATGAGAACAACGAACTATTTATTAACATCAATATACAAAGAGTAATAAAATTTATCGGCCAACAGGCATATCTTGAAATGCTAGAGCTGCAGCATGGTGAATGGTGGTGTGTTGTGCAGCCCTACCACAGTCACCTCCAACTATTGTATCTTTTGCCTGGTCAATAATATGCTCAAGATAGGAACATAAGCCGTTGTGGACCATATCGTTTCAATTGGTTTAAGCATTGGGGAGCATGGACTGAAACGAAGGAGACATGCTTCAGTTCCACCCAGAACGGTTTCAAACCTGGAATGGCAAGGTGCATTATCACACACAAAGACAACGTCAGATAATTGATTTCCTTGATCTTGCAATAGCTACAATAATCTTGCCATCCATGCATTGGCTAATTCGGGGTGAAATAATTTGTGAACCAAAAACTACCCTCAACAACCCTCCGAAGTGGAAAAATCCTCAAACAGTTCAGCGTGTTCAGTAGCTGTAGAATAATGCATTTCCGTCAAAAAACATCGAGCAACGGGTTTTTAAACTGTTTCAGGATATTTCAACTTCAAAGGGTTGTTGAGGGTAGTTTTTGATTCACAAATTATTTCACCCTATAGAGCGTGTTCAGTAGCTGTAGAATAATTCATTTTTGTCAAAAAAAATCGAGCAACGGGTTTTGAATCTGTTTGAGGAATTCTCTATTTCGTTGTTGAGGGTGGTTTTTGATTCACAAATTATTTTACCACATAAAACGTGCACAGTAGCTGTAGAATAATGCATTTCCGCCAAAAAACATCGAGCAACGAGTTTATAAACTGTTTCAGGATATTTCAACTTCAAAGGGTTGTTGAGGGGAAGTTTTTGATTCACAAATTATTTCACCCTACAGAGCGTGTTCAGTAGCTGTAGAATAATGCATTTCCGTCAAAATACGTCGAGCAACGGGTAATTCAACTGTTTCAAGATTTTTCTAATTTACAGGAGTGTGGAGGGGTAGTTTTTGATTCACAAATTATTTAACCCCATGGAACATATTCAGCAGGTTCACAATAGTTCAGTTCCGTCGAAAAACCTGGAGCAGCGGTTGTACTTGAAGCAAAAAAAAAAAGAAAAAAAAAACCTTTGCTGGAAAAACCGTTGCTGCTTTTACACCCGTGGTCTTCATTAGTTTTTCATAAATTCAATGAGAAAGGTTCAGGGTTTTGTTTGTTTGATTGAATTTTTGAAATATGCGTCAATATGCATTGAGGGTCTGTATAGATTTTGAGAAGGTTCGGAAATTGCATAACGATTTCCCGGGCAATTTTCCGAAAAGAAAAAAAAACACGAATAAAAACCGTACCGATGACTGAAATGAAATTTTGAATAATGCCATGGATAGAACTGGAAAATGCAAACAAATCATGTCACCTGACAATTTCCGAAAAAATGATTGGAAAACTGAGGAAACTTGAAAAATATGAATAAAAAAATTGAAATTTTTTAAAATTCGAAAAATCTCGGTAATGCTCAAAATTTTACTTTTCAAATTTCAGTTTTTAGAATTCGTTAACAGAGCGGGGAAAAAATAAAATCGAAAAAAAAAACGGGACTTGGAAACTTTTTTTATAAAAGCATCAAAATCTAAAAACTAAACGAGATATCGAAAAGTTTGTATGAAAAATTTCATTGTACTAACTCAGTACTACAAAAAACTACGTATGAATTTTTTTAATATTTCAAAAGAAATATAACATTACACGACATTAGCGCCTTCTGGCGGGCCTTTATCTTCCACATAGTCTTCTCGCAATTTTTTCTCCCTTTATTTGTATAACATCTGCCAATTTCCAGCCTTGCACCTTATGACTTATTTTACGTAAAAAAATGCATATTTAACCCTCTACCCTAGCGTTATTCTTCCGGGGTGCCTTCTGACGGGCCCGTCTCACGCTACGTTGGTGAGAACCGAACCTATAAATGCTAAAATTCACTTTGCACCGAGTCACCCGTATTTCTACGTAGTCACCTCTCCGTCTAATACGGGTTGTTCTTGGTTTCTGAAGTACAGTTGACACTTTCTGAATTACAACTCACGCTTTCTGAATTACATGTCACACTTTCTGAATAACAATTCACTAATCTGAATTACAAGTTACACAATCTGAAATACAACTTACTAATCTGAATTACATGTTACGGTTTCTGAAATACAATTTACTAATCTGAATTACATGTTACGGTTTCTGAATTACAATTTACTATTCTGAATTACAAATTATACTTTCTGAAATACATGTTATACTTTCTGAATTACAATTGAAAAAGATGTAGTGGCCACTTCCTCATTTTATTAAGTTCGCTTTACTATTTAGCTAGGACAGATATACATGTTATGTATTAGTACGTTCAAAGAATCTTTTAGTGTTCATAAATTTTTTATTATTTTTCTTGAAAGTGTATGTATGTATAGATTTGCGTGAGTGCAAATAGGTGTAGTAGGTGTATGTATGTGTTGTATATTTTATAAAGTGCGGCTTTTAATAGTCCCCCCCCCTGTTAACTTTTGAACGGTTCGACGTAGAAAAATGAAAAAAAAAACATTTCGAGGGTTTCACCAATACTACTTTTTGAAATTAAAAAAATAGTGATTGCACGATAGGGGGTGCAGGGGGGCCCATCAACTCAAAATTTTTAAATGGCATGTGGGGTCAAGTGTCACATCGTTGAAAAGAGAATTCAATTCTCTTTACAACCATCTGAATATTTTTGAATTTCGGTAATATTTTTTTGTAATTCAAAATCGAAATATCAAATATAAATGCGGATCTGAATACTACTCATACCTCGATAAATTTGAACGGTTTGTTGTGGAATAATGAAACCAAAACTATTTCGAAGGGTATTGCCGAAACTACTTTTTGAAAGAAGAAACATTGCAATTACTCGACAGATGGTGCTGGGGGCACATTAATTTAAAAATTTCGAAAGGTATAAAAATCGAAATTGGGAAAAAAATTATAAACAAAATTCAAAAATATTTAGATGGTTGTAAAGAGAATTGAATTCTCTTTTCAACGATGAGACACTTGATCCCACATGCCATTTAAAAATTTTGAGTTGATGGGCCCCCCTGCGCCCCCTATCGTGCAATCACTATTTTTTTATTTCAAAAAGTAGTATTGGTGAAACCCTCGAAACGGTTTTTTCATATTTCTACGTCGAACCGTTCAAAAGTTAACAGAGGGGGGGACTATTAAAAGCCGCACTGTATATGTGTGTATATAACAACTTTTTATTCTATGGCAAGGGTACAAATGCCCTATAAGTACTTGACTGATTACTTTTAAAAAACTTAATTTAAATTAGCATTAGAGCATGCTGTTTATTGTTCCCATTGTAACGACCAATGAAAATGTAAATTATCCAAATGGCCTAAATAAAGGATTTATATATCAAATTGCCTACTTTTATTTTTCACCATATTTTTGGAATTTACCTGGTCTGAAGCTCATATTGCATTCTATTAGACAAGAGAAACTTGTCTCGTCGGTAATACAAGTCTTACTCACAAACTTGCCTAATTATCTGGAACATCGCAGAAAAATTGGTGATCTTTCTTAGATCTTTCCTAGATATTTTCATGAGCGAAGCTTTCCTGAAACATCATAACCAATCCACCGTTCTGGTGTAGTCTTCACACTCCTTTGTTTTCACTTTGACGACTTTCCTAATGTCTTTGAAACTCATGGCCTCCGAAGGTGTTCCCAGACTCATACAGTATTCAGAAATTCAAAACACCAGTTCATTTATTTTGATTCAGCGATATTTTCTGAACATTGCATGAACATACAGAAAATAAAAAAATTTGCGATGGCCGGGAATCGAACCCGGATCAACTGCTTGGAAGGCAACTATGCTGACCATTACACCACCATCGCAACTTGAAAAATAATTTCAGTACACAGCTAGCGCTCATAGAATTTGAAGAAATCCATCGGTGAAGTGAAAGGATATTATAAATCTTACGATTTGTGATATAATTATTGCAATATAAGGGAAAGCGGAGTGGTGCTCCACACGTGTCCAAAAGGGACTATTCCCGATTATCCGCTTGAAATAGGTGACTTCTTAAATACCATTTTACACACCCTACATATATTTGGAATCTTCCTATTCCCGTATTTTGACAAAAAGTCACCATTAATTAGATCCTTCTTCTCACTCCAATTAAACATAGTTGTGTTACCTACTTAATATTCACGAAATCCATGAAATATTCGTGATCAATTTAGAGATATTTCCTATTGTTATGTTTTTTGTTGCTTTGATTTTATATGATTATGAATGAAGTAATTATAATATCACGAATTACCATACGCCACTGTGTGGTGAACCGTTGCGAAGCGACGAAGACAATTCCAAGAATTCAGATAACCCACTTTTGGCCAATGGTGTATATACGCCACCAACTTAAAATCTATCTTTTTTAATATCATTCTGATCCTCGTTGATATTCTTTTTCTGTCAGAAATAATCATAAACTGCTCAAAAAAATATGGAAAATTTCACTCACGGCGTAAACCTATAGAAAATTGGGGATTAAAAATATGAATTTGTCACATTTCGCGTTTTTTTATTCATGGAACTATTACCAAAATAGCACCTATTCTCCTGGAATAATCGCGATGGGTTTGTTATTTTCTAAAAACAAAAATTCTGCACCATTGGCGCGATAGATGAGGTTTTTGTGAGTCTCGCAAACTAGTTTGGAAGAAACCCCGCATGATTGCAGGGCATTTATTACCGCCTGACTGTCGGAGAGAATGACTATGGATTGGTTCCTCGGGCAATGATAGTGAGGTATGAGGAATATATGCCCCTTATCAGCATTATACTCATATGCATCGATGAATCTATGGTCATCCACCTCCCTAATTAATTTTAAACTTGTGTTATCAAATCGGTGGTGATGATCCAAAGAATACTGGGCAACATTCGATTATTCTGGTCTTCAATATCGGATATGTGCAATGGGCTCTTTGAATCGTACTTTAATGACCCTTCGAGTCTGACCCAAATACTTCTTCTCGTAGTCTTTACAGCTAATTTCATGGATCCTCTACTTTTGTTTTTCTTTTGCCTTATATTTGAGAGTACCCAAGATTTGTTGTAGTTTAGACGAAGTTATATGCCACTTTCATATAGAGGGAAACCCCGAGTAACTCGAAGTTCATATGGGATGACGACAATTTAGGAGGGTCTTCCTCTTTTTAAAAAGTGGAAGAGTTACGGAGGGTTTTTCTAAATCTATTTTACCTTATCAGTTTGTCCACCAAATCCACGGAATAACCGTTCATCTCAGCCACCTCCTTGATAATCATTTTCTCAGTTTCAAATCTCTTTTTGTTGAGTGGGAACGGCAAGAGTCGATTCACCAAAAAATTGAGCACAGTCATTTTGTGCTGTGTGCAATGGTGGAAAATATAATTGAAAATATAATTCCCAGGGAGAAATCAGTACCCGTGCCATGTGACAAACTCAACCAATGAGCAATCAAAGCAGGTCGCGACTTCCATTTCAACTTTTTTTTACCATTTGACTTGTTATGTTATGGTATTTATGAAAGTTGTTAGTTTTGTGCGTAGTGAAAACTGTTTTTATACAATAAATGCAAGATGGAAAATTAAATTAGGCTCATTTATGGGCCAGTTGTGAAAATGGGTAAAATATATTTTGTTTTTCAACAGTTTTGTGTCTAATATCGAGTGACGTTGTTTAAGTTTTCGATCACATTGCTGAATTCTTCGCTAATAACGGGATTTATTGGGAATATACTTATTATTAAACTATTCTCATATTCAATCATTACTTATATCTGAATTTTTCGTAGTTGTGACTCTATACCGGGTGACCACGGGGTGAGGTACGCCCCCCAATTTTTCTATAGTTTTGAAGATACAGGTTTCAAATTTGGCACGTCGATATATTACTCAAATACGCATATTTTGACTCCATAACCGAAAATTCACCACTTCCGGTTTAACCGGAAGTGACCCCAAACTAATTTTTTTTAATGACACCCTGTACAATTTTTTTCATTATCAGGAAGAACACGCAATTTGTGATAACACTGTTCTCCAAAATTGAAAATCGGTTGAAAAATGGCGGAGATACAGTTGATTGTTCAATCGAACAAAGTTGGCCATGAACATCAAACTCAAATCATCACAACTGACGAACGGCGTCAGCATTTACGAGAGGAAGGTTCGAGGTAAGATACAGCTAAAAATTGAGCTTCCCATGTAATTGCAGCAACCATATTTCCCATCAATTATCAAACATTTCCTCAAAACGGATTAGTACCCATAAAGAAAGGCTCACAACTGCCATTTCTCAAATAGCAACATACTCTTTTCACATTGTTATGTTGAAAGATGATGAATTATCAGATTACTCGAATGAAAAGATTTGAAGAATTCCGAAAGGAACCAGAAATACAATATAAGTGTTCCCAAAATTGAATGTTCTTCAACGAAGGCGGCTTTGAACATAAGAAAGCTAAACAAAAAAGCATATTTTGTCAACAAAGTGACAATTTGTTCTACTCATTTAATACAAGAGAATTGTAACTTGTTGAAAAACATTCCGATGGAGCGAAAATTTACTAGAAATGAAAAAGTAGATTTACTGCTAATTTATGGCGAGTGTAGAAAAAATGCAACTGCGGCTTGCATTCTTTACAGTGAACGATTCCCTCTCAGACAACGCCAACCAAGTAGAAACTATGATGGGTGTTATTTGTCGCTGGACATTATAGGATGAGAAGAGACCCATTAAAGTTTCCTTTTTTGTAAACAAAAATAAAGAGACCTTAAGAACGAAATTTTCCATTCCACGAAATAAGACTACATAAATAAAGTAAACAAGTCTATTCCGGGAATCTCACAAATAACAGCGACATACTGTTGGATGAACTATATCAATAAGTACTCAACAATGTGTGTCCGTACCTATTCTATCAAAAATGGTGTTAAAGGTAAGACCGACGAAGTTTTGGTTGATATCTTTCAACGTCACTGAATGAGAAGTCAGCAAATTAAAGTAGTGGTAAAATATTAGCGTTCTTCACCAAAGTCGAGAGGATACAAACTATATTGATTCCAGTGAAGTAGAGGAAATTCTCGTTTATTGAGGAAATTCCCGTTTAGTGACAAATTTCAGTTCAGTGACAAATTTCAGTTCCACAAAGTTTCATGAAGTTCAGAATTGGAATATTTGAGTTTAATTAAATTTACCGCTTGTAGTAGTTGTGTACATAAATTATAGCTCACGATGTTTATGATACGAACACATTCTACCAAGGAATTGATATCATAATGACATATTAGTCAGAGAGCCCGTGGAAGATCTACTTTCACCCATCTGATAACTATTTCTTATGAAATATTATTGCATTAAAAATACGCCTTTGATAGCTTGCCTGTTAGGCCAATCAATAGAGCATTTTTTTCTAACAAAAATACTAGTAGAAAACCGACTGTACCATCACATGAAAAACAGTCCGTAGTTATATTCTGTAATGTTTTCGACTCACAACTGTCATTTATTAATTTGTTATAAACATTTAAATAACAAAAAACGTGTTTTTCTTATTTTTTTTGCTCATAAAATGAAAACTAATAAAGCAATATGGTTGTTCCAATGAAAATAATTGTAGATAATTGAAATACGAAGAAAATGGAATGTTTAACGACTCGATCGAATCACTAGTAACGGCGGAAAACCGGAAAAACCGGAAAATTTTAAGATTTTTTTAAAAATTCATAACTCCTCCATTTTTTCAAGAAATAGGGTTGACCCTCTTCATGAAATTATTGAATCATGTGCACTTTAGGTGTGCATAAAACAGGCTCTGACGGATTATTACTTTTGGCACAATTGCGATTTTAATTTTTTTTGCACTATCTTGCAGCGTGCCTGGATGCTCTAGTGATAGACCGATTTCAATTTATAAAACAGATTTTGAAAGTAGAAGTACAATACTACAAAACCTATATTCTCATTTTGCGCCAAAAAGCTGCGAAATAAATGAAAAATGCTTGCAAACATGACTAAAAAACGGCCGAGCTGGTGGAAGCGGTCGAGTGATAGGAGTGAGCGGGAGATGAGGGGAAGCGTATCATCACGTAACCCATTGAAAGAAAGTTCCCCTCATCTCCCGGACACTCCAACCACTCGGCAGCTCACGCGGGCTAGACCGTTTTCAATCATCTTTGCATTCATTTTCACCCATTTGCACCTTTGTAGCGCAAAATGAGACTATACGATTTGTAGTGCTATACTTCTACTTTCATAATCTGTTCGATAAATTGAAATCAAGCTATCACTAGAGCATCCAGGCACGCTGCAAAATGCTGCAAAAAAAAAAAATTGAAATTGCAATTGTGCCAAAACTAATGATCCGTCAGAACCTGTTTCGTGCACACACAAAGGGCACATGATTCAATATTTTCATGAGAAAGGCCAATTCTATTTATAGAAAAATGACGGAGTTACGGAATTTTCAAAAAATCACAAAATTTTCCGGTTTTTTTCAGTTTTTCTCCGTTACCAATGATCCGACCGTGTCGTAAAACATCCCATTTTGTTCGTATTTCAATTATCTACATTTATTTTTATTTTATACATTTATAAGCAAAACAATTAGAAAAAACATGTTCTTTGTTATTTAAATGTTTATAACAAATTAATAAATGACAACACGTGCTCAGGATATTGTTGATTGCCAAACATGGGTAAAAAGTATTTTTTATGTATTTGTTTTTGAAAGACTATACCTATATCATACGAAGAAATTCTCATATTGATAAAATTCTCATTCATATTAAGTTTATTAATTAATGAACAGACATTTCACGAAACTCAAATATACAGACAAAATATTTTTTTTTACAACTTCTAAACAATCAATATAATGATAAAAAAATATTTCATCCTGTAGATGCTCAGGTTCACATATTCTCCGAGCACGTTCTGCTAGTGTGGAGATAATTCCTCGCTTCTGACTAGGATAGTGGTTTGATAGAGCATGCAGATACCTATCCGTGTGCGTAGGTTTTCGGAATACTTTATGTGTCAGTCTTGCGCCACATCTTTCGATTATTACATCTAGAAATGATATCCGCTGTTCCTGTTCAGTCTCCATGGTGAACTTGATGCTGGGGTGTTGAGAATTTAGATGTTATAGGAAACGGTTCAGTGTGTCCCTTCCGCGTCTCCAAATGACGAAGGTATCATCCACGTAGCGTAGCCACATAGTCGGTTTTAAATCAAAAGCATCAATTGTTTTCTCTTCAAAATGTTCCATAAAGAAGTTGGCTATCACTGGGCTGAGTGGACTTCCCATTGCCACGCCATCTACTTGCTCATAGACGTTTCCATTCCATTGGAAGTAACTTCCCGTGAGACATGCGTTAAAGAAATTGAATGAAGAAAAGTTGTATTTCGTGCAGAAATTTATTTATAAAATCATAGCAAAGCGCTTTCGACTATAAAGTCATCATCAGTGCGTACTCGTCAGGTGTACAAGAGCCAGACCATAAAAATATCATGTGTCCAGAGGACCATGTAAAATTTAAAAACGGGACATCATATAAATAACATTTTAAAAAAGTCCTTATTCCAGGATTCATCTGGATAAAAGTTTCAACAAAGAGTCCGACGATGTCATTCGGAAACATGTTAGTTAGCTCCCTCAGAGAGTCTTCAAGTGGGACGTTGGTGAACAAGGACACCACATCGAAGCTGACCAGAATATCGCTCGGCTCCAGCGTTATGCCTTTAATTTTTCTAACGGAGAGTGTTCAATCCTTGACGTAGGACTTCGTTTTTCCCACATGAGGCTGGAGAAGCAGGGCTAAATGTTTCGCCAGATGATACGTTGGCGAGCCTGGGGTACTGACTATTGATCTCAGTGGTATGTTTTCTTAATGTACCTTAGGAAGCCCATAGAGCCTTGGCGGAAGAGCTTCAGTTCTGAGTATGGTCCTGTGTACGGTTTCCGACAATGAGGAAGATATTATGAGTTTATTAATATTCCTCAACCTTACTTGTGTTGGGTCCCTTTTTAGCTTGCGATAGTGAGATGGGTCGAGAAGTTCTCCAATTTTGCTGTTGTATTCTTCCGCTAGAAGAAACGTGGCATTTCCCTTGTCCGCTGGTAGAATGTTGATATCTTCATCTGTGTTCAAGCTTTTTAAGGCTACAATCTCCCACTATCTGCAGCGGGGATATATCGCATACCATGCACTTGCGGAAAGGTATACATCGGAACCACAAAATGATCGATGGGAACAAGGCTGACGGAACATCAGAGGAACCGCAGATTAGGCCAAACGGACAAATCAGCAGTGGCAGAACACGCGCTCAGTGAAGGAAACCACAAAATTCTGTTTGAGGACGTAAAACTCCTTGCCCCCAACCAGGGATACCATAACCGACTTGTACGGGAGGCAATAGAGATCCACAAATACACAGATAATTTCAACAGAAAAGAAGAAGCTGTTAACCTCAACCGAATATGGAATCCCATTCTTAGAAATTCTAGAGTAACAAAAGAAAACTACTACATTGAGACAGCAGGCAAAAAGGTGTCAATTAATGTTATCGAAAATATGAATCACCATCAAAATCAATGAAAGTTTTTTATGAGTCACACAAAAAACACTGATAACTCATGTTTCTAGATTAAAAATAGCACTGAGCACGTGTTGTCACAGAATATTTTTCTACGCTAAATCAGACTGTTTCTGTCAGTTCCGTGTATGAGAGCATGCGCACTGAGTCACATCCAACAGACTGGTCGCACGCAGCTGCTGTGCTTCGTCCTGTTCTATCACATGGACTTCGAACGCTCTACTTTCTCTCTCGCACATATTTAATCTCTCCGCTTTTAAAATTTTGAAGCATGGCCATACTATTCTATGAACGGTTTTTTGCAGGAACGATTTTACCATTATTTCTGTAATTCAATTATTTTTCTTCTGATACCAATTATTATTTGTTATCATATCGGTGAAGTTATCTAAACTGACTGACCTGTTCATACCTGCTTGCCAGTTAGCTAGGAACAGAAATAAGTAGGCCAGCCTACCAAGGCATATTCTCTATGTTAAAAACTGTTGTTCTGTTGAGACTAAATTTGTTTGGTTATCATAAGAGTGGAATACTATTCTATGAACGGTTTTTTGCAGGAAAGATTTTACCATTATTTCTGTAATTCAATTATTTTTCTTCTGATACCAATTATTATTTGTTATCATATCGGTGAAGTTATCTAAACTGACTGACCTGTTCATACCTGCTTGCCAGTTAGCTAGGAACAGAAATAAGTAGGCCAGCCTACCAAGGCATATTCTCTATGTTAAAAACTGTTGTTCTGTTGAGACTAAATTTGTTTGGTTATCATAAGAGTGGAGGCAATGAAAAAAATGGATTAGCATTACCACTCTTTTTGTTTTGGTTCTCACGAAGAGAAAAATCCTGTTATGTTCAAAGAACATTGTGAGAGCCAAGCCTCACAAAGAGATGTTCTGTATGTTTCCACAGTGGCGACAAAGGGATGTGAAGACTGACCTCGACGGGTCAGTCTCGATGGGACCGCTAACGGTGGAACGATTTATGATATTTCAGAAGAGCATTGTCCATGAAAATATCTGTACAGCAGAGACAGATATCCAACCTTTCTCCGGTGTTCCAGAGAAGTGAGTAAGCTTGTAAGCTCAGCTTCACCGACGAGACGATTGGCTCTTTTTTGGACAGAATCTAAAAGTTTCAGTGTGTGTTTAGGGGCAGCACTCCATATATGGGAACAGTATACCTAAGTTTACCTAATACACGATTTGAGTTCATACAAAGTCTTTGTCTAGGTGCATAATGTACGAGGATGTATTGATAACTAGTTAGCCTAGACCAGTTCCCTGCATAAACAAAATATTGCGTTACCATAGCAACGAACAATAACTTATTAGAAGTGCCAGTGTAAAGTAATCCAGAGTTACGCAATAAATTTAAAAAAAAATATGTCCACCGAAATTGTGAAAATCGGAAAATTGGAGTATCGAGCCATCATCAAATACCTGTATTTGAAAGGGTTAAGATATGCTTAATACCCTTGGTGATCAATGTCCTTCGTATGCAACCGTGAAAAATTGGACTGCAAGCTTCAAAAGAATTAAATTTTCCATTCAAGATGATGACCGATCGGGAAGGCCAGTTTCTGTGTCAGTCCCCGAAAATATCGATGCAGTTCATGACATGATTTTAACAGACCGTCGAATTGGGCTAAAGCGGATATCTGAAGCACTGAATATTTCATACGAACGCGTTCATCATATAGTTCACGTCAATTTGGACATGAGAAAAATTGCTGCAAAATGGATCCCCATAAATGTTTGAATGTTGACCAAAAGCGTGCAAGGGTAGTAGCATCGCGTTCGATCTGTGCTCGATTTGAAAACGAAGTAGACTTCTTAAACCGAATTGTTACTATGGATGAGACTTGGGTACATTTCTACGATCCAGAAACAAAGCAACAATGGATGGAATGGCGATACTCCGGTTCTCCAAGACCTAAGAAGTTTCGTGATTTCATGATTGATATTTTGGATAAGGGTAGAACAATAACTGGAGATTACTATTAGATATTACTGACCACTCTATGGGAAAAAAATTAAAGAGAAAAGACGCGGAAAGCTATCCAAAGGAGTTTTGTTTTTGCAGGACAACGCCCCTGCACACAAATCTCATGTTGCCATGCAAAAAAATCGTGATTTAGGGCTTGAATTACTAGAACACCCCCATTATTCACCAGATTTGGCTCCGTCCGACTATTATCTCTTTCCTCAACTGAAAAAAATTTTAAAAGGAAGTAAATTTTCTTTCAACGAGGAGATAATAAAAGCTGTGGAGGCCTGGTTTGCAGAGCAAGAAGAAATATTGTTTTTAAAGGTCTAGAGACGTTGCAGGTTCGCTGTAATAAATGTATCTAATTAAGAGGAGAATATGTTGAGTAATAAAATATTTCGACATTGAAATTTTGTTTGGTTCCATAGTAGGCTAAGAATTTTTCAATATATCCTCGTATAATTTTTTTAAATTAATTGTAAAATAATAAACTTCAGTCGGAGTCTAGGGGTGACGGTAATGAAATAACGGACAGAGCAGCTAATAAGTAACCATAACAATATTTTTACACATGTTACATAAATGCACTTAATTAACAATTAAATATAATTGCAAAAGAATGACTCTGGAACTCGACCAGATAAATGCTAGTTGAGGGGCTCGAAAAACGGAAAACATCGCGGCTTGAGAACTCAAGTACAACTGATTATCTTTTCCCATTTTTTGAACTCCATCTTTTCATTGCAGGTCTGAAATAATGAAAAACCTAGCCTACGTCATACCAAGTTTCCAAATTCTCCGGCTTACGAAAGCGTCCTCATAAAACTAATTGCTTGCTGGCAAGATTTCGCATAGTAGGTAATCCGATTACCAGAAATATAACTATGAAATTATTGTTGGAAAAACAGCTACACTTCCATCCAATGTAACAAATTGTGCGAATACGAAAAATTCGATTTGAAATTGTCTGAGGCATCTGACAAGAAGGCGACTGGTCTATTTCCAATATTCTCTGACAAAATTCAGTTCAATGGATTCAAGAATATCAAACACGTCACCTGTTCTATTCCTACGAGTGAATTCAATTTAGGAAATAAATCCCAAGAGGAAGTAATTTTGCTAGCTCGAGAACCGAACCGGAATTTCAATACTATTATATCCTATCCCACAACTGTCTCTAGTCTTGTCTGACTTGATATGACACCATAATCCCGCCATATGGATTCTCCAATGTAAAAAATAAACACGGTGAGACGACAGTATCAATAAGATAAGAAAACAATACCTGCGATACAATAAAACGTTTCAACTAGGCTAAGGAATGTTAAATAAAACAAACAGCTTACAAAAGATAAGCATTAGACAGAATTTGTTGCGTCAGTTTGATGTGTTAATATTTGTCGAGTAACAATACCCGATGACTTTATTGTGTTACATTACCTATAATAGCAGATTCATATCAAACAATGAATATCAACTTTTTTTTACTTGAATAGCGTTTCTTCAACCAGTCTATATACATTTAGTGAATGGCCACAATTAGGTCGTGATAGGTCCACATACCTAATGATTTCCAAAAAAAAAAAATGAGTAAATCCTACATTTCACCAAATTATATTTACAACAAATCAAATCCCTGGCTACTACTTCCTGGGGCCATTAGAAAATTTTTGATTATACAGAGTGGATTTTTTTTAGCCTCCTTTCCCCTATGCTGTTAACTTTTGGACGGTTTGACGTAGAAACATGGAATACAAACCACTTCGAATGGTATCACCAATACTACTTGTTACGGGTTTATTTTGCACTAGAAAACCCTTTCTCTTTTAAAACAATAATATCAGAAATTATCTGTCATTGATATACACTCTCCACTCTGTACGCCACTGTATCAAAATGACAACTTGATTGTTGTCTGTATAGCTTGTTCCGAATGTTAGTACTTACCTTTGCCATACTAGTTCGAGCGGACATGAACCGGCCTTGAGCTAATGACAGTTATCAGTTGTTCTATTTTGCGGTATGACAGCGTTATTTTGTAAACATACTTTTGGGTAGTCTATTGTTTTGTGCTTAGAACACAAAACCGTAACATTCCTACTCTATCTCTATCTTGTGTCATTGAGGTACCTACTTCACATTCGAATACTTGACCTTTTGTTTGTTTGTTTGTGTTTGGTTCTGAGATTGAGAGGCTGACGTTTTCGACTTGGTTCAGTTGGCAACACTGAATCTTGAAGTGTTCTTTTCATAGCTCCAAATAGCTCGAGGTAGTTCATGGACTGATCCCACCGAACACCAACGAACAAGAAAGCGCCTTGTCAGATATTGACAGTTTTGACTTTGACGTCTGAGTGACGATTTTCCGGTGTATTATTTGATCTTGGTGAGTGACTGACTATTTTGAAGATTTCCAATTAAAGTTTGATTATCCTTGATGGATCTTGGGAAAATTCATATCTGGAGAGTTTCTCATATTGTTTGCGCATTTTGACGAAATATATTTTTGAGAAATCTCCATTCGCTTTGCGGATTTTTGAGGTTAGATGTCATTTCATCATTGTGTTAAACCACTGGAACGAGAAACTAGCTATCAGAGAGCAAACCGACCATCAAAGCTGTTATCAGAACCCCCCTACTTAATAGAGGTTAGTATTTGCATTAGGGCTCTACTTATGGCCCCATACAAGTGTAATCAGAAGTCAGACTGGTATTGTTCATTCTAGGGTGCTCCGCTGCGGCTAGTGCTTGCTACCAATCTGCTACCACTTTGCTACTGCTCCGCTGCGGCTAGTGCTTGCTACCACTCTGCTACTGCTCCGCTGTGGCTACTACTTTGCTACTGTTACTGCTTCGCCGCTGGTAGTGCTCCACTACGGTTTATTGCTACTACTCTCCTACCGTTTATTGGAGTTCCCCTAATGTGATTGTTCCACTGTTCCGTTGCTACACGATTGTCTTTCCACTGTTCTACTACTGTGATTGTTCCTGCTCAACTGTGGTTGTTCCGCTGTATATCTGTTGTTCAGCGTTCCTTCGCTGTTCGTCCCCATTGTTGGTGTTCTTCGTTGAGGATGTTCGTCCCAGATGTACTGGTACTTAGATTGATTGATTCGTACCCACTGTCTAACTAAGTAAACCTACTTATGATCAGATAAGTTTAGCATAAGAGATTGCCCCTAAGGCATCAGTAATCATAATTGTAAGCTATCGTGACGTCACAAGCATAGCCCTCACTGGAGGTTCAATATTTTATTTAGTTAACCAGTACACCACTCTCAATCTCAGAACCAAACACAAACAAACAAACAAAAGGTCAAGTATTCGAATGTGAAGTAGGTACCTCAATGACACAAGATAGAGATAGAGTAGGAATGTTACGGTTTTGTGTTCTAAGCACAAAACAATAGACTACCCAAAAGTATGTTTACAAAATAACGCTGTCATACCGCAAAATAGAACAACTGATAACTGCCATTAGCTTAAGGCCGGTTCATGTCCGCTCGAACATGACAACGATCAAGTTCTCATTTTGATACAGTGATGTACAGAGTGGAAAGTGTATATCAATGACAGAGAATTTCTGATGTTATTGTATTAAAACAGAAAGGGTTTTCTAGTGCAAAATAAATCCGTAACATACTTTTTGAAATAGAAGATATTTTGGTTGTCCGATAGATGGTTGTCTAATAGAAGGGGTAGGGGGCACATTTATCTAAAAATTTCAATTGGCATAGGGGGTCAAATTACACATTGTTGAAAATACAATTTTTTTGTTTAATGCGTATTTTCACAATTTCGATCTCTGCCTTTCGAAATTTTCAAGTTGATGTGGCTCCAGTGCCATCGGTCGAGTAACTGCTACGTATGTTCCTCATAAATGACAGAGAGGGGGGGGGGGGACTGAAAAAAGCCGCAATGTATTTGTTGAACTCAATTATGCTCTATTGGGAAATTGCGTGAGAGACTTCGTAAACAAGCTCCATTACTGCTTGTCATGATCCCAAGCACACCAAAACAACTTTTTCACATTATTGTCTCCATCAAATTGTTTCGTGAGAGTTCGTTAATTCAGTTCAAGAAGATTCCCAGGATTTTATCCTGGATGAAGTTTCATTTATTTTATTTTCGTATGTGATAAAGAACCACATCTTATGGAAAAAAGTATTCATGGAAATGTTTTCATTGGCCCAATTCGATCGTGTGACTATAGATTTGAGGCTCAATTTGAGAATTCGCAGCTCAATAAAGACATGATTGACATTCACCCCAATAGTGAACATTTCCCAAGAGCACCCAAGAAATTCAATAGTGTTTCTACAGAGTGATCATCAATATACTTATGTTCATAGTAGGTATGTAAATGCATTCGCCTACGAGATTAAGTTGATTTATTCATCTTATTAACGTGATCAGAATATAATAATTATAGATTGCAGAAAAAGTGCAAAAGTTTTATACTTAATTTTTTTAGGTAAGAGGATGTATTCGCCTACGGGACTGAGTTGATTTCGTAAGTATATTAATGACAATTAATCATAATGATCGTTGAATATAATAATTGTAGATTACAGAAAAAAAATGCAATGGTGTTAAGTTGGTCAATATAATATTCATTTTCAAAAAATACAAATGTATTCGCCTACGAAACTGATTAATTAATTCAGTTTGTCGATGACGACATTCAATATATGATATGTTCGATATTAAACACATTCACCTCAAACTACAATGAATTCATGTAATTCAATTTTTTGGTGTATTCAGCGGACTCTGCTTATATTTAATGCTTGTATGTTCACCAGGTACTTCATGATTTTGACGAAATAATTATATATTGTTAAATCTTTCTTCAGAGTAGTACATTTGCCTTGCATGATTGCCACATAACTTTTTGTGAATGGGAAAATTAACATAATATTCAGAAAACAATATTTGTCCTTCTTATAATATACGGGATGACGCGAAAGCAGTTTAACCACCCCTATATCTTCGCTGTTATTTTGTAGGGATGTTTCAAATTTAGTATATCGAATTCGTGTCATGAAGCCGGCTCTAGTAAGTCAAGGACTACCATTGTTTAAATAGAAAATTATTAGTCAATGCCTGTGGAAAAGGTATTGGACACGAGTGTCATCTAGCGTGATAAGTTATTTTAATGCAGGTTTCTTCAAAAACCCCTGATTTTAATACTGTCCCATTGTTTCAATCAAGTTACGACATGACTTGGAGGCCAGATCACAGAAGTTACGACACGACTTGGATGCGAGATCACTGTCGCCATCTACATGTCGCATCCATTTGAATCCAATATAAATCCCATAAGGTTGGCTAACTATCTCACTTCTATATAAACAATGCTACTACTGATGTCGTGGATTTACAATTTAGCAAGTAGTAGCCCAAATATGTAACTTCTAGTTTGACCGGAAGAGCATCCAATTTTAATATTTCAAAAAGAAAGTGTAAACTTTTTTTTTGAAAATTACCATTCCGAACAAAATAATAAGATACGATATATCATAATTATACTTCCAATTCACAAACGTCTAATATCCCTAATTGAGATTTTATAAAATAATACTTTTTGAATTCTCCTCGTACGGAACATTTTCATGAAAGTGTGCTATGGAAGATGAAACAATAGTAGGTGAATAACAATAATTCGATTGATAATCAATAATATCAGTAACTTGATAATGATGTAGTAGTCAAAACCGACCGTAACAAATACACCAAGACTCAGTGGAAATTAGACAAAAGTTGTTGTTTTCTTTATCAAGTAATTTAAATCTATCATTATAATGTGGAATAGAAGTTTTGGTTAATTAACACATTTGGGAAATAAAGTGATCAAATATAACTCGACTATCGTTTATTCTTTGACGCTATTTCGGTGTGCATGCTCCAATCCAATATCCGATAGAAACTTCAGGCTTCCGTTATTTCTATGTGATATGTTTCACTCTCCCAGTCTAGAGTACGGTGGGAGGCCCTGGGCAACTACAGGTGGAGATACGATATCCCAGGGGTAAGTTTCTTTTCACGAAAAGGATTTTTTAAAAGATTGCAGGCTTTGATTGCAATCATTGCTTTGCGGACGAAATATATAAAACCAAAACTTTACTCACTTATGTCCCCTAAAATTTGCCTAATTTGGCTCGACTACTAGAAATGTATTCAGCTCAGTACGTAAGTAAACTAGTCTAGTCCGATAAATAGAGCTGGGTAGAAGAGGAATAGCGGTGTTATAAAAAAGTTTCAGTAAAAACATAATGTATCTTCATCTTCCGACGACATTGATGCCCGGGATAACGTAGACTTGTATATATAATTTTAACAAGCAACCTTCATTCGACTGCCGAAAATTTGCTCTGACCTTGGAACGAAGCAAGTAGCTTTTCGAGGAAAACTGAGTCGACATCAAAAAGATTGTCCAAGCCGTCGAGCCAAGTATTTTCCAACTCACATTTTGAAATAGGGGGCGATTGCTTCGAGGAAGTACTAAGCCGGTGATATCAAAGTTTAGGATACACAGAAGGCGTATAACACCATTATACGGTTTGTGAATGACAGAAAACCCAAAGAAAGATATATAACTCTAGCAAGCAACATTTCTCCGATAGCCGAAAAATCGTCTCGACCGTGGAACTGGAAAAACTGAGTCGACAATCGAAATATCGTCCCAGCCAGGTATTTTCCAGCTCAGTTTTTGGAACGAGAATATACAGAGGGCCTTTACCACATTCATAAGGTTTTACCCACAAACTGACTTTGTTCGGCAGCAGGAAAGTAGTTCTAGCTGTAGAGCAGAATACATCTAGTTCGAAAGCCAAAAGGCCGTCCTAGCTGTAAAACCAGAAACGCAAAAGGTTGATAGAGGCTACCATTGTAACGCGGTAAAACTAATCAAGACCTAGCAAACGCCCTAAATCGCAAATACCAAAATACCACCTTGAAAATTCAAATTCACTTTCACTTGGCTTAGCTATATATCACCAAAACTATGACAGTTAGACTCTAACCCAACCCAGCGTGGAATAATGAAATGAATTGCTAACGACTTGTAGACAGAAGCATTTTTTTGTACCTGTATGGGTAGTTGCATAACTGCAACGTACCAGCCGGTTGATATGTAATAACCGTTACTAGTATACTTCATTAGGCCTCTCCGACCAACCACCTACTCATAGTGAATGCTGCATTAGTTATATATCTAGTACCCTGTATAAGTGTGAAATGGTTCTGAAGAAACAAACTGAAATGAATAATTCGTTTCTTCATTTGGGATGCCTTGGTTTACCACGACATGCCGTTTTTCTGGCCGAACACTTGTTGTTCGATAAATTTTTACTTGTATAAAGTTTTCAAGGTTGTGTTTTTATGGGCCATGTTTGTGGGACGTTGAAAAGTCAAGACACTCTTGCTTGCAACGAAGGCCACGGCTATCCTATGAATAAGAGAAACCGATTTTGAAAGGCTCTCTTCCTGATTGCCATTGAAAGTAATATTGTACGTAATTTTTATAAGGGATCATCAACCAACCTTGCAGGTAGTTGGTTCTACGGCTAGGACGTCTTTTTGGCTGTCGAAGCAGTCTTGTTATTTATCCTGTTCTACGACTAGGGCTACTTTTTGGTTGTCGAACAGAGTCCAATAATAGATAAAACCGCATGAAGGTGGTAAACGCCCCCTCCGTACTTTATCACTCTTCGGCTGTCGACTCAGTTTTCCGTAGAAGCTTCGTTCCACTCTCAAGACTACTTTTCGACTGTCGAACGAAGGTTGCACGCCCTGGAGTCTGTGAAAGAGACCAATCGGGGCTAGCCGTAAGACATAGTCAAAACTCAAAAGTCACCGATACCATATCGAGTATTGCATATTCTCTCAGTCATAGAACATTTTTTTGAACTATTGAAAACTATTGAAATCACACCGGTTGCAATCTGTCTTGGTTATATCCAACGTCACCATCAAAGACCCGTTGCTGTGCGTTATATCCACTCATTTTACTGCTCCATTAGCATCAAGCTTCAGAATTTTACATTCGATTAGGCTAGTTACGTTCATCAGTCAGATTTCAAAGTAAACAAATAAAGATTTGGTTTTAATTTTTCTGTCTGTAGTGTTATTTCTTGTGTATATTTTAGAGCTAAGATCACCAAACATCAGCTATTCCTGCAAAGCAAGTGTTGCAATTAAAGCCTGATGAAATACTTTGCTAGATTATTATAAGAATTGAAACCTAGGAAACCGTATCTCCATCTGTAGCTGGGCCTTCCACTGTGCTCTATACTGGGAAAGTGAATCCCATCGCTGTAAAATAACAGGCGCCCGAGGTTTCCGGATTTAGGGAATCATCAAGATCCAATGGTCGAAAGCGTCACAGTAGCGTTCGTAGGCAGACACAACGAGGTAACGTTACAAATATTGATTCGATTACATTTTCTTTCTTTTACATAAATTTTTTGTTACTTCGGAACAGAGACAGTTACCATTGTAAGGCCTTTTTCGCAAGTTAAAAATAGGTTAGTTAAACAATGAGAATCATGTGTAACCGCATAACCATTGTGTGAAATAGTGTCAATAGTTAATTGGACAATATCAGTCCTTGTACAGCAGATGCTGAAATATGAAATATCAAGTTTGCAGCAACGATGTTTCATTGCATTTCGGAAAATATCAAAGTAACGTGCTTCAATTAAATTTTATCCGTGAATTTGGAATTCACGGCCGGCCGTTACAAAATTTTCTGATATTTCGCGCTTTTTTTGTACACATGATCGAATGTATGATTGAGAACACAAGTGTACCCACTCATCAGCTAATTCTTTTATCCGGACCAGTTGCATCTTGCAAAATTATGTGATTCTAAGGATGATATTTTTGTGCTTTATCAGATATCTTTCCAACCTAGTGTTTCAGATAATCTGCCTTCGATAGATAACAAGCGGCGTTTTAATATCCGAAGTACTATCAAAGAACTAATTGATAAAATGCAATAATCAATACTTTTTCCATTCGAATACATGAAAGTTATTATTTTTCTTGCACAAAATAAATAAATATGAAAAGTCATAATAACATTATTCAAAACATACAATATTTCCTGTACGATTTTTTTAGGAACAATAAATCATTTACGAAAGCAAAAGAATTGTAAATTTTCATAAAGTCAAATTGCGATCGCTCAGTAACTGAATAGTTAATTGACACAATTTGAAAACACTATTGTCGAGAAAACGGTTCTTTCGAACTAGTTATCTGATACATGACATTCATTCTCATTCAAAATGTTGTTGTTATAGTGCCTTTTTGGACACTTTTGACATCTTACACTAATTCGTATGTCTGAAAGTATTGGAACTGATATTTGCACCCCTGATGGAAAATTCTGCAGAATTATATGATTATTGAAAACCGAAAAAATTATTTATGGTACATATGATTTTGATTGCAATTGATAGGTAATCAATCTATGATCATCTGGCACTGAAAAACTGGTTTTATAGTTTGTGTAAAAGCAATGTATTCATCAATATGCGTGGATAGGTTTTTTTACTTTTATGACGACTCCTATACATTTGTGATTGTGTTAATGGAGAATCAATGGTAAAAAACGTACCTTCGGTAATGCAGCCAAACACTGCTGTTTGACATCCCAAACGAGTTGGTCCCTTGGAAACTGGAGGCATTTTTGTACGTTGATTTCGGGCACGTGTATCCTCACGAGGAGGTGGCCCTCTTCGGGGCCTCGCTCGTCCTCCTCCTCCATTATTCTCGCTATTTCCTCACATCTGCAACAAAAAAGGAAATTCAACATCGGAAACAAGAAATGAAATATTGAACGGAATGTACCTCAGAATTTTATTCGATTTTAAGAATTGCTTTCCATATGAATCGATCAAACTTACTTTGTTTTTAAAAAATTTCCAAAATCATCCCCCAAATCATTAGTGGTTTATTGATCGTTAAATCGCTTAAAATTGGAAAAAACCGACAATGAGTCTCTCTGAATTATGATTTTCAAAAATATTTTCAATAGTTGTACAAAAGAATAAAAACGATATTTATGAATTAATTTTGTGGGTAATTATGTTTTCAAGTATTTTATTCTAGATAATTTAATATAAACTACTTTTTGTTGTAAAAATAATGAAGAGAGTCGAAAATTATTGAAAATGTTGAGAAAATCATGATTCAGAGAGACGTGTTTTTCTCCTCAGCCCTTCGAAATACAAAAAAATGTCAAGACAATTTTTCGTAGAAGATAAGGGTATTTTTTCATTATATTCATTAGTTGGAAGTTCTCCCTAGAGCTTAATTACTTTTTTCAAACAGCATTCATCATACTGCATATCATTTTGTATCAAAACTGGTAACAAGCTTATATCAAGTCATTATTGTTATGATTTCAGAATAGCTAATATCGCAGGAATTAATGATTATCTTTCTACACTTAACAGGATTAATATTCTTGAAAATTTTGATGCTAACACAGCTACTACATATTTTATGAAATCGTACTAAAAGTAATTGATATAGTTGTTTCATTAAAATTATACAAACTAAATATTTTTTAAAGTATGTAAGTGACAAGAAAAACTCAATTAATATACCTAACTCAATGTCATGTAATGACAATCTCTCTACAGATATCCATAGCATATGGTTAAATATTTTACTGAATTTTTCTCAACAGTCAATGTAAAATCAGATCCATCCCTTATAAATGATTTTCATTGCGATAAGACAATCAATCTTTCTATTTGTGCATTCAAACTGTTATTTTTCATATATTTGTATAATGAAATCAACATTTTCAAGTGGTCTAGATGGAGTTCCTTCATTTTTTGTGAAACAGTGTGTTTACTTATCACCGTATGTATTCTCTCTTTTATACAAGCCCCTAAAGAGTCGTGGGTATATTTATGAAAATAAAGCTTCATACGTCCCATTTTCAAAAGTAGCTCGAAAGAAGATGTCACCAAGTATAGAGAAATATGCATACAATCCAAAACTAGGATTAGTTAGCAAATTGTAAACGAATGTTTGTAGATACCAGAGCAGCATGGGTTGGTTCACAAACGGTCGATCTACAGTATCCAACCTAATGTACTACCAGTATCTATACCGACTTTTTGAAAGTTTTCGATAGGGTCTCCCATGATTTATTGATAAAAAAACTGTTTGCTATTAGTATTAGTGGTAGGATGTTGGAACTGAAAGCAGTTGAAAGCAGTGAAATTAGGAGTACCTCAGGGATCCGATTGTGGTCCTTTGCTGTTCTGCCTTTTCATCAATGACATTAATTCAAAAATTCATTATCAAATTTTCTCCTTTGTGCTGATAATCTGAAGATTTCCAGAGTGGTGGAAAATATTCATAATGATAAACAATACAACTTTTTTATAAGGCTGTGAATTTAAAATAGCTGAACTTTATCAAATCAAAGTCATTGGCGTAGAAATGGTGGTTAGGCATCATCAAAATTCAGAAAGTTATGTGAATGATCCTTTTTTCAGTTACTCCATATTTTCTTGAAATTCTATTTAATTTTATACACAAACGTATTTTTAAGTTTTGATTAAAACGGTTGACAAAAATAGGCCTGGGAACACAACAAACAACCAGTCCATCAACGACGAAACCAATAAAAGAATTCAGGTAAAAATAAATTAATCAAGGAAATCTATCGATTGATAAAGTGTTGCTATTTCAAATTCACGGCATTATAAGAGAGTTGTATTTTTTAATGTGTAATTTGATAAACATATGAAACTTAGAGTAAAACAGTGGCGTACAATGATTTTTACCATATTTATCAATCAGGTGACCCTTCGCTGCTTATAATTTGAGATCTAACCTCATGAAAACTTGTAACTGCCAATATACAGACCAGGTTTCATGAAAATCGGCGAAAAGACTCTTGAGTAATTAATAAATACATAAATATAATTTTGACACTACGTCACTTGAAAACAAAGCAAGTTAGGACATACGTATAAACGGACTTTTTTCATAAAATATGACAAGGAAATTAATGACATCATTAAGTATACACCCTGTATGCTATTTTTGAGGTTAGTCCACCAGATCTCCCACCACCACTCCTTATTCTAAAAAGATTAACAATCTGGAAGTGAAAAGTTTACTTTCGTATGAACAAAACAAAATCCATGAGATCCATACGCAATTACTATTATCATTCATCGTTTGACAGCTTTACTTATTTGTAATCCTCAACTCGGCTGGAAAAGCCTGATAATTTTGAAATTCACGTCAATAGTGCTATGAAAATGAATCCAGTTATATACTAAATTGAAATTATTGGTACTATATCATACACATCTAATCCATTTGTTATTCAAACGGTTCTCCGTTCGAGTTCAATAATTTATATCTCACCCAACTGAACGTAATTGAAATTATTGGAACTATAAATTAAACCGGTGAAGATTAATTGATAGCGTGCAATCTCTAAGAAACAATGGCTTCATTATAATCAAACCGTTCTGATCCACTTGATTCTATTATTCTTTAGTTATTAATACTAGTTATTAATACTGTTTCGTTGATATAAGGTTACAACAATATCAATCAAACGTTACTGTTCAATTTGCATTGATATATAGAACGCTGGATGTGGTTTCAAGTTTCAAATATATTTAATTATTGGCTATAAGAAACTACAACTTTTCTGCAATTTCCATTGAGTCTTGATTTATTTGTTGTTTACAACTTCATTCACTAGTGAGGTGAAAGTAATTTAGGGAACATGCCTTTCAACGCAGAAATCAAAGAAGATAAATGAAAAAATCAGGTCTACCCGGTGCCCTGGACACAATTAAACTAATACATTTGGAATCTAAACACGTGGTTATAGAGGTTATATAGGTGAGCTGGTAATTAAATGAACGGGGGTGCCAACTACATAAAGAATCCCGCAAACTCCTTATGGAATTTGGGTCCCGCAGTTGATTTTTTTGAATTTTTGGTATGATGTAGGTAGTCCATGTAGTTCTCGACCAATGTTACCATTGCGCCAACTCAAAAAATGAATAATTTTGCTGCTAGGGGGCGTTGAAATCACCCCTTGCGCAGATTAGACTATTTATTTTTGAACCCGGTAACAATATTTTCACTTGTTTCATTGTTGCTAATGTTGCACAATATTTTGCTGTTTTATAAAAACTCCCCAACTCCTATCAAGAAATGCAAAAAAAATATTTCTCGAGTGCCTTAAAGTGTATCGTCGAATATTTAAATATGCCCGACTAAGGGCAATAGCAGTTTTTTAAAATTATCCCCATTCTCACCAAATGACACAAAACGAAAAAATTTCGGTGGATTTTTCTGAATTTTTAATATGATGCAGTTCAAGCTATTTTGAATAGAAATTAATTGGGTAACAAATCCTAAAAATTAATAGTTTTAACGCTAGGGGGCGTTGAAATCATACCTTGCTCAGAATAGACTAGTCATTATTATAGGCAGAAACAACATCTTTAAGTATTTTAGTTTAGATTATGCTAAGAAATTGTGTAATTTTGTATAAATTGAAAATCTAAAACCTCTCCTTTACCCCAAACCCCTGTTTTAAAACAAGAAAAAAATGAATTATCGACTACTTGTAAATGCTTTATCAAAATAAATATTTTAATCAGCTCTAATTAAGGAAATCGTACAATTGTTTAATTTCACCTTTCCCTCCATTCAAAAAAATATTGGTGGATTTCACTGATTTCGTAGTAGGGCGTAGTTCATGTTTTATGAATATCATTTAATTGGGCGAATATCTTGAAAATAACTAAAAATTAGACATCCACAATTTGAATTTGAGGTGGTGCCTGAATTAATTTTTTTCGTGTTTTGAAATAGTGGTTGGGGGTAAGGGGGAGATTTATGATTTAAAATTTATAAAAAATCACAAAATTGTTCAGCATAATCTAAACTAAAATACGTAGAGGTATTGTTTCCGCCTATAATAATGAATAATCTATTCCGAGCAAGGTATGATTTCAACGCCCTCTAGCATCAACACTATTAATTTTTGGGGTTCGTCACCCAATTAACTTCTATTCAAAAGAAGTTGAACTGCATCATTTTAAATTTTTTTTCGTTTTTTGTCATTTGGAAGGAGGGGGGATAATCATAAAAAACTACTGTTTCCCTTCTTCAAGCATCTTCAAACATTCGACGTTACATTTAAATGCACTCGAAATTTTTGTTTTGTGTTTCGTAATAGGAGTTGGGGGAAAAGAGGGGGGAGGAGAATTTTTTTATGAAACAGCTCAATATTGTGCAACATTAGCAACAATAAAAGAGACTATAAAACAAGTGAAAATACTGTTACCAGATTCAAAAATGAATAGTATATTCTGCGCAAGGGGTGATTTCAACGCCCTCTAGCAGCAAAACTGTTCATTTTTTGGGTTGACGCAATGGTAATATTGGTTGAGAATCACATGGACTACATCATACCGAAAATTCAAAAAAATCCACCGGGACCCAAATTCCATAAGGAGTTTGCGGGATCCTTTAACACTGGAGATTATAGAAATTACCAGAGTTTTCAAACTTATAAATTCAAGAGTGGAAACCTACATAAATCGAGTTAATCGTTGAGGGTTCTATATTTAGGGTATTTAATCGATTTATTAATTTCCATGGCTTCCAACTCAATGAATCGATTGAAAACCCGAAATATAGAACCCTCGACGAAAAACTCGATTATGTATTGAATTTATAAGTTTGACAACCCTGGTAATTTCTATTATCTCCAGTGGTGAAGTAATAAAGTTGGCACCCCTGTTCATTCAATTACCTCTCTATCTACTCGCAGCTAAGAACGTCTGATAAGATTGGCACTGATGTCAATTTATGGAGATATTGATTTCCCAACTGAAAAAGTGATATATCAGTTTGTATTGATGCATTGAGAAGGAACAAACAATAAGATTTCGTGTTGGAAAACTTGCATCAAAACCATCCGAATAAAAATCCTGTGTACAAACTTGCGAAAAGCTGTCTGTTTCATTTTCATTGGTCCTCTCTTTATACAGTGTTTCCAAGATAAGAATGAACAGCATGGGGATATCGGAAACGGTAAAAGTTACGTAGTCGATTAAATTAGAGAAAAGTAGCGCATTTTAGTGCCCAACAATATGCCATTTAGAAAGTTTCAATATTCCGAGTAGTTACGGAGATATCCGAGAAAGACCGAAATTTAAGAATATCGTTTTTATTTTCTCCTAGATTCATTTTCAAAGGAAATTTAAAACAAATAGCACTTTGTCATTGCCACTTTTTAAGGACTACCTGATAACGTAAGCAGAATTTTTCTGCGACGTTTCGTCTTTTAGAAAACATCATCATCAGGTTTTAATTTTTATATGGGCCGAAACTAAAGTATACCCTGTATACGACTCCATTTTTTATTGTGAATACAGCAACGTATTACACAGTATGATTTCAGAACCATTTCTTGCGCAAAATGAAATTTAGTGATTACTTAACCTGTTTTTCTTCAATTTTAGATAGTCGGTGCTGGAAAAAATGTCATATTTTGATACATGAAGTAAATTAATTAGTCTTATTTATACAAGTATAAATTTTAACTTAACACTTACCGGAATTTTTACGTAGTTGAATACAATAAGGCGCAATATCAAAAGTTTAGTTTATAAATGTAATTATAATGTAATAACAAGGAGCTAATATGTATTGGAGGAAAATAAACGGAAACTTATAACAAGTGTTCAAATAACCCACCGTTATTTTCTAAGCACAAGTAGGCTCTTTTCACAGACGAATTTAAAATTTGAGTAAACATATTCGGAAAAATATTGTTAAAGGATGCAGTAACCGATCTTAGAAAATTTTCTTCATTTTCAAAATTATGAGTAGAGTTCACTTGATTCTTGATATATCCCCAAAGGAAAAAGTCTAGTGGGGTTAGGTCGGGGGACCTTGCAGGCCAGGATGTATCGCTATGAGTACCAATCCACTGTCCTGGGAAGCGACGGTTCAAATAATCACGAACAATTCTAGAGTTATGTGCTGGAGCACCATCTTGTTGAAACCAGCAGCTGTGAGTAACCGCTAATGGCAAATTATCTAGAGCGTCTTCCATACCATTTACTAACAAATGTATGTACCGCTCTACTGTTTAATTGTTTTGGTAGATTCATACCGAAAATTCCAACCCACATGTTAAAATCGAAACGATATTGATGTCTGGACATTTTGAGTACACGCGGATTTTGTTGTGACCAATAATGAACATTCCGCCTATTAAAAATACCATTGTTGGTGATCATACTTTCATCAGACCAAATTATTTTGAAAGGGAAATTTTCATCGTCTTGGCATTTTTTAGTGTACCATTCACAAAAGGTTCTTCGCCTTGCATCGTCACCTGGTCTGAGTCCATGACAAATCCTAAATTTATATGGATGATATTTATTTTTTCTTAAAATGAAGTGAGCGGTGGATTTGGCTATTCCGCTATTATCTTCAATGGTGCGAGTAGATATCTCAGAATTTTCGACAACGGCCTGTAACACATCACGCTGACTTTCTTCATTAGATAGTTTTAGTCAGGAAACCACAGGTTTTTTAAATGATCCGTATTCTTTTAAATTGATTTACCAGGTTGTCGCCTCTCTGGATACTTATTAGAGTACGCACGTTCAGCATCAACACAATTTCTTTGGCACAAAATGTAACATGACAACATATTTTTCAGTTTTCGAAAAGCTGCCGTTTTCCATTTATAACACAAATTAGGTAGGTACAGGTCGACAAGCGTAAGGATGCCTCTGAGATGCGCAAACGATAGAAAGCGTGAGTAGATGTGCGACAAAGATCGACTACTGTTTACGGCTGGTTATCATCGGAATGTACAATCGGGAGAGAAATTTTTCTGCAACACGTAGGAACGTAGGTTCTTATCTGAATTTTCATTAATTCCTAATGAACTGTTCGAATAATATAATTGTCTATGATCACTGGACCGTTTATGAAAATTGCATAATTTTCCCGAAGCCATAAGTGTAAATAAAGTACGACTAGAAAAAGAATGCATCGCCACACAATATCAGAAATAGGTAAATAAATATAATAAAGAACACGAGGAACATACAGAAGTTGACTAACAATATCACATGACCTCTGACCACTGCCAAATCAGCATTGTCCATGGTAACTTTTGATTTTTTGTTTCTCTTTTTATTTGGAGTTGAGAATTGTTCCATTTCACCATTTTCAATTTTATTCATTTCTGAATTAATTTTCCTAATGCTTCTAACGCAAACTCCCGTTGCGGCAGCAACTCGTTCTTGAACCTTCACAAGAGGAATACTGGTTTCACCTATCATTGCTTCTGCCTGCATAAATTTGATGACATTACTGACAATTTCCCTACTTTGTCCATTCAGATTCTTATTTGTCACTTTACTCTTTGAAGGCATTTTCAAACACAACAAACTACACTATAACCTCTATAATAATGTTTCAAAACTATACACAACACAACCACAACACAAGGATTTCAAATTCAACACACAATCAGAATAACCCCACAATAATTTTATTCCACTGACTGTACACTCACGACGTTAATTGCTTGAATAATGCAAAGCGATTGAGCTCCTGCCCCACTACAGGGTTGTGTCTACTGCGCAACCAATTCCCGGAGGCATCCTTACGTTTGTCGACCAGTAACGAGATGTAAAGGTAGGAACGGTAATATGTCAAAAATTCGACCAAACTACAGTATTATTATGACGACAGAACATTATGTGTCATTTTTTCCAGCGCCTACTATCTAAAATTGAAGAAAAACAGGTTAAGTAATCACTAAATTTCATTTTGCGCGAGAAATGGTTCTGAAATCATATTGAGTGATACGTTGCTGTATTCACAATGAAAAATGGAGTCGTATACAGGGTATACTTCAGTTTCGGCCCATATACAAATAAAAAGTTGATGATGTTTTCTGAAAGGTTTATCTCGGATATCTCCGAAACTACTCGGAATATCAAAACTTTCTAAATGGCATATTGTTGGGCACATAAATGCGCTACTTTTCTCTAATTTAATCAACCCCGTTTCTCTTACCGTTTCCGATATCCCCATGCTGTTCATTCTTATCTTGGACACACTGTATACTGTTAGAGTGCTCTACCTTTGACGTAACCACGACGTAACTCCCGGTATTTATTCATTTGTCACCGGAGTTACAGGCCGCAAGATGAGTGCATCAGATATAAGTCAGATAATTATTCATGGTGTTGGGAATTATTAGGTGCGATTATTCATTACGTTTGTGATGGTGATGGAATAAAGTTGTGTGAGGAGTATTGTCTTTTAATACGTAGTTGTGCCCATAAGTGTAACAATACACATATGGTCACTTGGTATTTTTCTCGAACATACAACTTTCCAAGGAGTCGTGCCCATCGACAGACCCTGTACGAAACCGTTCATTTTGATATCGACTTTATCGTACCTCCGACCGTTTACAACAGCTATTAAAAATCTTTTCGAGGCAAAGCTCGAGTTCGAGTAACCGATAACCTGCGTCCGTTAGCCTAATAACAAATAACGACCAAATGCGGAACAAAAACATCTTCGTTCCGCTCAGTCGATGTTTGGATATTCTCCGCCTGGGGCCGTTTAGAAGAATGGATGGTCATCCAGATGATTTGTTTTGCAACGGAGGTAATTTCTCAAGTGCTCTCAGGAAGTATCAATGATCACAACCTTTTTGTAGCTATAAATGTTGTTTGCGGCATTGCAGTCAGCTAGTAGCTCCGAAGCATATTCAACTTTAATAGCAGTGAAAATATTAACAAAGAAACTTGCCAAATAGGACAATCAATATAGCATTTTTCGTAACAAAAATACTAGTTGGAAACCGACTGTGCAATCATATGAAAGACAGCACGTTGTTATAGTCTGTTATGTTTTCGACTCGCAACTGTCATTTATTAATTTATTATAAACATTTGTAAATAAGAAAAAAACATGTTTTATTGCTGTTTTGCTCATGAAATGAAAACTAATAGAGCAATCTGGTTGACCAATGGAAAAAAATTGTAGAAAATTGAGATACGAACAACATGGAGTGTAGACCCGATCCGATGATTACTAGCGGAGAAAAACCGGAAAATTTTGCGATATTTTCAAAAATTCATAACTCCGCCATTTTTCAAAAAGTAGGGTTGGAACTTCTCATGAAAGTATTGAATCATGTTTACTTCATGTGTAATCAATAAATATAAAAATGTAAAAATATAAAACAACAACGAAAATTAATTGGCGCTCCGGGGCGACTTGATTGATTCCAGTGGCGTATTTGCTTTTTCAGCTGCAGGAAAACCCGGAAAAACCTGCAGCACCACATCACCTAAAGATCTTGATCTGCCAATGTCCTCTCTCTCATAAAATAAAATGTAGGGTGTCTCCAGAGGCTCCAATAAACCCAAGATATCGTCAGAGCATTTAGAAACAAAACTATCGTCAAACTTAAACCAGTCCGTTCCATCTTTCGCCAATGCGTAATAATGGCCACATTCAACGCCGGAACCACAGTGAACAATGACTGCATGAAGATTATAATTGTGGTCTGCTAGATTGAGGTGTTCATCTATTTCCAATCTTCGTATAAGTTTGGTGCCTCCGCCAGAGGTTGAGTCATGTTTGAAGAGCATCAGTATTATTATCAGATTGACTGATGCCTCAGTTATACTCGTTGTCTTATAATTATTAGTCAATTTGGCGCATATTGGGCAATACAGTTGATCATCACCAGTTAAAAGTTCTATTTTCATATGATGAAACAGCAAGCTCCGCACGGACTGGCTATCAGACATATCAGGAAATGCTAGTTGAAGCTCCAGAAAGTCACATACGTTTTTACTGTCTCTCAAACATGTACCACAATATATACTAGTGAGGATTTTTTCAGCGAAAGATCTAGAAACACAAGACGAGATAAGCTGTACGGAACCATTTGATCCAGAACGGTCGAGACTACTGATTTTGTCATTTTACTGCTCACGAAGAGTATTCAATAAGAATCCCAAGAATTAGAAACAATCCTCTTGTTGTCCTAACGAGTATCTAGTAGACTTTAAAGACTCCAGGAAATCGATTGGTGGGAAAGATGATAAATTCTTACGAAACAAGCGCTGTCGGATTATTAGTTTTGGCACAATTGCAATTTGATTTTTTTTTTGTAGCGTTCCTGGATTTTCTAGTGATGGTCCGATTTCAATCTCTCAAATAGATTTTGATAGTATAAGTATAGTACTATGAAACGTATACTCATTTTGCGTTAAAATGCTACAAAATGGGTGAAAAATCCTTGAAACATGACTGAATAGACAGATACAGTAACAATAAAATAAATATAAGAGGTTCAGGCACTTTGATATATACATACATACAAATCTTACAGTATTGATAAAATATGACGACACATGACATTTAAGAATAAAATAAATTATGTTGACAGATAGTTACCATGTAGGTATATACTTGCCTTGATAGGAATGTATGTTTAGGTGAAAAATATAGATATGATAGCTATTTATGATAGATGCTCGTAAAGTAGGACTTTTTTGTATGAGCGTGAAGTTTGTTGAATGAGACGCAGCCGACTTCAACAAACACGCGAGTGCAAAAAAGCCCTTTACGAAAGTGTTTCATATAAAGTTTTGTCTTCGACAGTTAATATATTGCCAAATTGTAGCAATTATATTGAATGTTTAATGATATGAATTGTCGTCGTATTATCAAATTAAGACTTCCGAGTTATATTTGACGCAAAATACTGTATTTTTCAAAAATGCATAAATGTATGAACAGTGTGAAAAAATTACTTTTTCTACGCCCATGTCTGTGAACGTCAAAAATCGCACTGTCAACATTCCTTGTAAATGACATATAACAATAACATACACGTAATGAGATCTCATAACATACACGTGCGTTTTTGAGAAGAAAACTTAAACTTCTTGGTGTAATTAAATTACAATCAAATTTTTATTTACGTAAAACTTTATTTGGTCTATTTATATAAATTTAGTCAATTAAAAAACAAAAACTTTTAGCGTCAGCGAGATATATTGAGGATCGAAAGAGTGATGCCCCTAAATGTAGACAGCACGTTATGCAATTTCTTTAAAAATAGGACACGTTTTCTTAAGTAGCATGCTGTGAAAATAAATGTCATGTCATTTATATTGTCAATTTCTTGAACAAAATATAATTGTATCCGAACATTTTCTCAACTTTATCTACGAATATGTCTGATAGTAGTGAAAGTGATGAAATTATGAGCACTCCACCGAAGATTTTAGAAAAAGCTCAAGCTGCCACACATAATTTGTTACCGCTAAAATCCAAAGAAAGGTACGAAATTACCTATCAAAAATTTATGGATTGGCGACACAAGCATAACGTTAAAATGAATGGGCGTAGAAAAAATATAGTACGTTACAAGAGTTGTAAGTCCATTACGCACTCATGAAATTTATGCACTCGCCGCTGCGCGGCTTCGTGCATACATTTTTTCATTTCGTGCTTAAAACCTTCCGGGACTGGCGTGAATTTTTTGTGATCCAGGACTGGGTGGGACTGTGAGTCCGCACACTAGATATACGGCAATTAATTACTTCTCTATTTTTTTTCTTGCTTATTTGTTCCAATACATTAGGTAACCCATAGAACACAACAATATTATGAGCTAATATACAAAAAAATACTTGCACACCTTCAAAATGAGCCGAAGAATGCAGGTCAAAAATGGGATCGGGAACTGGCGTCGGACTCTCACCCCGCGCAATCTAATGGATCGGGCCTTGGCGTTGGACTCTCAATTGGCAATACTCAAAAACAATAGCATCCACGAACTTCAAACTCTCGTAATAGACTGATTGTCCAATGCTTGAAGAATACTGAAACGCACCGAATCGAAACGTAAGGATATTCGGAGTAAACGACAATTAAAAATATCTGCGGACCGGTAGTCCGCGTGCCAGTCCCGGAAGGTTTGTGTCTCTTACAACTCTTGTTACGTAATATACTATTACGCACATTTGATGATTTTACGCACATGTCATTTTTTACGCACTTGTGCGAGAAAGTATTACTTTACGCACTGTCAGCAGTGCGTAAAAGCTAAGTTTACGCACTGTCACAGTGCGTAAAAGCTAAGTTTACGCACTGTCGTAGAAAAAAATTTATAAATTTTTTTCTGGCAAAAAATGTTTAATTTTTTTTTTTGAAAGTGTAAGGTGACAAATTACCTATTTAAATCATTTGGTAATGAATTATAAAGGCGAATGGCAACAAATTTAGGAGATTTTTCATATTTTGCTTGATTATGTTTTTGTGTTGTGATTGTATTTTTATTTCTTATATTATAGTTATGAATTTCAGCCCTCATTTGAAGGAGTCCTTTGTTTTCATGAATATGTGCTAGTATTTTCAAAATGAACAAACTGGTAACAGTCAATATATTATTTTGTCGGAAAGTCTCTCTACAGGAAGTTCTATTTGTGCAAGATCCCAGGGCCACCAGACGTCAATTATTTTTAAAACGAACGAAATGTGTTGGATTGAGTGTTTGGCAAACATAGCTGAGATTGTGAAATTCCCACTTCTTGCGCGAACAATCACGTGAATATCAATGGATAGTCCGTCGTACGACTAATGCGCATCATGGGCGTGAATATTTTCACAATTGCAGCTATGTTTGCCAAGCTGTATGATCACATGCCTACCCGCTAGCTTTGCCAGATGACCATTTTTGAGATATAAAGGAATCAAGGTACGTAAAAACATTACTTTAGTTGAGTCCCCAGTCTACAGATATATTTTTGTAACGCCTGGTGGGTTTGTTGACAGTGTTGCAGGCATCCATCCCAGAGTTCCGAGTTCAAATCTCGTCTCCGGCAATTTTTTGTTTTTAGAAAAATATTTTGATATTTTCCAAAATAGTTTTATTACTAAATGATTTTTGGAAAGTATTTTTAACTTTTGTCTTCCCTGGCTCTGAGAATCGGGGGGTACAAAAATCTCGTGTTTCGAGTTTTTGCCTTGCACCGAGGAAATCGTAACAAAATCTTTTATTTAATAAAATTCTGTTTTCAAGTCAAATTTCTTTTTGAACAGAAATCCTCCCAAAGTCGATGACGTTTCCAACCGAGATGGCTGACTCTAGTGTGATGCGTCTGGCTGGTTAAAATAAAAAAAACTGGATGGATGGTCATCCAGATGATTTGTTTTACAACGGAGGTAACTTCTCAAGTGCTCTCAGGAAGTATCAATGATCACAACCTTTTTGTAGCTATAAATGTTGTTTGCGGCATTGTAGCCAGCTAGTAGCTCCAAAGCACGTTCAACTTCAATGACAGAGTATGCAATAGTGAAAATATTAACGAAGAAACTTGGCAAATTGCAAATGATTTCAAAGGAAAACATGCAAAATTAATATCGAAAATTCAGATCCAAATCCACAACTATTATTGGTCAGTAGCAGAAAAATTATCTGAAAATATTACAGGTGCTCTCATGGATAGATAAATAAGTTTATTAACTCTTGAAATTCACTTTATGGCAAGAGTGTGAGAGAAAATAGGTGAATATAACTGTATCAGAATAACTCAAACCTAGACAATAGTATTATAGGGTATGTAAAGCAGTAGGTCAACTAATGGTTTTGAAGACAAGTGTAGAATAAGGAGTCAGCATAGTAGTTTAACTCAACCTAATATTAAATCATAATTGATATACAATATTAAAAAAAAGAAAGAAATAGAAACTGATAATAGTGGGTGGTAACTTAGTGAGCACAAATCTATATGGATTCAGATATTGATTATAAAAAACGTAGTTTTAACATATTTCACGAATAGTTAGCAATGGTTTTGGCGTTTTCTGCTGTTGGAGTATCAAGGGCGTGGGCCACAGCAACCATATCCGTTAAAGACTTTAAGTATGCTGGTTTTATTGAACAGTAAATAGGACAGTTGAATAACATGTGTCCGATCGATTCATGGTTGATTCATGGTTACAGATTGTGCAGTGTACATTTGGGTTGATATTATAAGTTGAGCCTCTGTAGGTGAATTAAACGGAGATCGAGTTGCAAAGTCTCAGTTGAGCAATGGCTCTTATATATTTAACAGGGATATTTAGGGAGATTTATCGCTGGGCATATTGTGCAAAATGGTGAAACAATTGTTCATTGTTAAGAATGATGAACGATGCAGGAGTAACCTATTCCTCTCGTATAATCTTTCTTTGAACTTCAGTGTTTATTATAGAGAAAAAACTCCTTACCGTCACGTCCTTATTTATACTGGAAACAGTCTGCCTTGTGCATGAGAATAAATGATAATAATAATAATAAACGGCTTTATTATTTCCAGCATAATACAATATTAGTGTACATTTCATAGTTTTTAAATATCAAAGGCGAAGTTCAATTCAGTAGCAGGTAAAACCTACTACTGACCTGTTCTTCCACTAAACCTTCAACGGTCTCAAACATCCGGTAGGAGCCAAGTTTACTGAATAACATTGTTTTATTTTTATTCGATCTAGTTTTCCACTGTGACAGGTATTAAAAAATGTTCAAGTTTGGATCGATTCATGTTCCATATTCAACCCTTGGCTTAACAAAACTTCCGTACTGAGCTAAATTATTATCGAAATTATCAAAATAACTATAATGCGGCTGCCGTCTTTCTGGATATTCCAACAAATAGCGCTCACAAGCCGTTTTTGAAATCGCGAATAATCGGTTTTTTCCAAAAATCTTCGGAAGTATTCGGAATTTTTCAAATATGAAAGCGGCGTTTCAATAAGCACCAAATTGCGCAACTTTGCCTCCATTTAACCCTTTCAGTGCGCCTGGCATACATGCATGACGCAGCGATTTCTCGCGCGGTGCGAATGACACTCATGTATGCCGCGGATCTACGTGAAAACAAATGGCCAGTATTTACCTAGCCATACAGAGAGCTCAGTTATCGTTGGTAGCATGTTGTGAAGACCCGATACGACATAAAGTTTGTCTCTACAGCATGGTGGATAGTGGGGCGAGGATAGTGATGCAGCTTCACTCGAGTTAGTCACTATCCAAATCCGCAGCGAAAGGGTTAACAGACCTCGTATCTCTTCTGGTCTCCGAGATCCCAATGATGAGGCTCGAATTTGGGACACCCTGTACAATGTTCACATGGGAACCACTCGCCAGAGTATGTAAAATTGTGTTACCTACTTCCAATAACAACAAACAACTTCATGAAGAAGTCATTGATTTACAATGCAGCTAACATAAATAACCATTTACCAATACACCAAGCAATAGAGCATAAAATGAGTGAGTTTTCAACAAAAATCCTAGTAGGAAACCGACTATGCCATCACATGAAGGACAGTCTGTAGGTATGATCTGTTATGTTTTCGACTCGAAACTGTCATTTATTAATTTGTTATGAACATTTAAATAACAAAAAACGTGTTTTTTGAATTGTTTTGCTTATAAACTGAAAACTAATAGAGCAATCTGGTTGCTTTAATGAAAAGAATTGTAGATAATTGAAATACGAACAAAATGGGATGTTTTACAATAAAAACAAAATACCACAAATCAATCTCACTATAATAATGTTGTGATTGGCCTGAACGTTCATGTGTGTTTTTAATTGATGGTTTTTATTAAATGCAAGAAATGCCGAAAAATAATAATTCTTCTCGATTTGAAGTCAATTTTTTAATAAGGGTTTGTAAGATTTTTCAATGTTTATTTCCAACATTTTATTAACATGTTTGATTGATGATCTATTTATTTTGTGGAAATTCATGATGAAATAAGAAAAGGAAGAAAAAATATAACTTTTGTCCAGTTTCCACTAACACTTTACTACTTTATTACGACCGGTTTCGGCTTTTACACCATTTTCAAGTAACTACTACTTTATTACGACCGGTTTCGGCTTTTACACCATTTTCAAGTTACTTGAAAATGGTGTAAAAGCCGAAACCGGTCGTAATAAAGTAGTAAAGTGTTAGTGGAAACTGGACAAAAGTTATATTTTTTCTTCCTTTTCTTATTTCATTTTATTAACACTTCTCAAAATGCAAACAACGGGTTAAAAATATCTTCACTTCATGAAACCCCAATACTTTCATGGTTGGAACGAGCATCAACAAAAAAAACACTCAAGCGGTATTCGAACATATGCCTTTCGACAAAGCATATGAGAGCATGACCACTGTTATGAGAAAATAATGTGACACGACACAATGCAATAAACCAGGAACTTCAGTGTAAGACAATATAAAAGAAATAAAACTTACAACAGTTCAATTGTCTGAACAATCTATTAACTAACAGAAGACATAGTACGGCTTATGAATAGTTTTCAATGAGCTATTACATTTTATGTTAATTTTATGAACACACCATCGTAAACCGTTAAAGTTTCTGGCAATTGTGACGTGCGATTTTCTTGAGTTTGGGTTGATTTGATTTATTTTTCAAATTACAGGGTGTCCCAAGTCGGATACAAGCATGTCATCTTTTTAAAATAGATCTTTTTATTTATTTAAGGACCGGCATCTGGAAAGGTACAATAATTGGCCCTTTTGAATTACCTGACTTTCTAAACGGGGAAATTTATCGCGATTTTCTTTTAAACGAACAGCCTACTCTTTTGGAAGATGCATCTTTCACAGGGCAATGTGGTTCCAAAATGACGGCTGTCCAGCTCATTACGCAGGACTAGTGAGGAATTATTTGGATCAAACATATCCACAGAGATGGACCAGCCATCTTGGTCACATTTTGTGGCATTCCCATCAGTCTCCAGATTTAAACCCGCTGGATGCACACCCAGTGAATGATGAACATGAATTGAGATGTAGTAATGAAGCAGCTGTCCAAATGAGTACTGAAGGAAGTTGTTGGAAATTGAGTTATGGAACATTCCTCGCCCAGTTTAAAGTTGGAGTGAAATATTGTATTTTTCATTTATGATCAATGTTGTTAATTTCAATGTGATTTTGAATTGTTATACAAAAACCTAATTAAAAGTCAGTTTCCTGAATAATAAAATTTCGTCAATTCTATTATCTGTATCAGGCTGCAAACATACTCTGCCATTAGAAGTACACGATTAATAAAAAGATCGTTTTGACACGCTTGCATTTGACTTGGTGGCAGGCAGTTTGTACACTTTCTCTAATTTTTCTTTGTCCTTTGTTGAGTTGTCAATAAATACCTGTCACTTCAATTTATCAAGTGTTTTCATTCAAATTCCTAATTATTGAAATAATTTCACATTGAGCTCCTATTGCAGTAAACTAGGAATATCTTTTTTCCTCAAGTGGAAGATAGTGAATGTTGTATCATGTCAAAAACCACACTGAATGAGCAATTTTTTGAAACAACTTGCCAGGTTCGCATGGTGATTTTGTTTACAGTATGGAAGAGTTTTTGTAGTGAATTCACTACGACAATTGGACATAGATGTAAGTGGCAGATGGGACTTTTCAATACCACGATTTCTTCAACTGTATGTACTATCTAGAATGAACATAGATGTACCTAAGCAGCATATAGAACTCTCTTATTAATGTTTCTTGAACAAGTGAAATAAAATGGTACTGTTCAAATATCTTCATTGCAAAATCTCGTGTAGTAGATATAAACATGGGTAAATTTAAATTTAGCCCTATTCTTCTTAATTCGGATTGCACACAAAAATATTTCACAAGGTGGTTTACTTTCAGAAAATATAAACACGTGTGTTACGAACTTTGACGACCATTTTCTGAAAACAGTTATGTGTTCAGACTTCAGAAAGAACTTTCTTCTCAAGGTGGCGAGGACTCTCGTTCGAAAAGTCGAGACTGGAGGCTGCGAGACAAGGCTGCGAGACAAGGCTGGAGGCTGCGCGACTGGACTTATTATTTCATCGGCAAGACGAGACAAGACTCTATGAAAGTGAGTTGATCTCGTTGGCATCACTAAGAACCACTTGAAATATTGTCTTTTGATATATGTTCACATGTTCATATTTATACACCTTAATCAGCTGGATGTTCTGCAAAAAGATATTGAAGATTATATATAACAAAAAACGCACTTGCCCATCAAGCAGTCTTTTTTCAGAAACGGGTATATTGGACCTCAGACAACTCTACATGTATCAAATTGTCATATACATATACAAAAATAAAAACATACTAGAAAAAGTCAACCACAAGTACGAAACAAGATATAAAGAAAATGAACATGTTAAAACCATACTATCGAAAAGAAATGTAACAACAAGAAGTTTCACCACTTTGTCTCTAAAGTTGTATAACCACCTACCCGAAATATACAAGATTTACCTTACTGAGCTAAACTCCATAGAAATATTTAAAAAAATATTCAAAAAATATATTGTCAGACTTGGAAGGGACGCAGTCCATAATCTCATTGAATGTTAATCCATCATGTAAATGTACGGATAAAATAGTTTATAGACTTACATTTCCTCTTATATAAAGATTTAATAAATCATCTGTGAAAGTTGCAACTAATAACTACAGTTGTGTTAGTATTTTACTGAATTAATCCAACAATATGTGAACCATCTTTATCTTTGTAAGAATGCAGAAAGAAAAAGGAATTTTCACCACGCACAACCTAATCGGTTTTAGTGGAGATTATCAATCCCTCCTTCTGTTTATTCAGAACAGGTGATCTACTTACAATAAATCTTAGCTATTTATCTTATTTACTTACCTATTTTTGTAATTGCCTATAAATTTGTTACACTTTTTACTGAATAAACTATATTATTATTATTATTATATATTATTAAGTTCATGAATTACTATCACTTCATATGGGTGCCACTTATTCTTTTTTAGTCATTTTAAAACAAACGTTTGACTCATTGATTGCTCCAATGCAACTAGACACTGACTGTAGGTAAATCTGTTTCTAAAATTCGGCAATAATAGTTAGCTATCAAATAATTGTGGTATAAATAAGTTATCAAAACCATGCGAAAAGCGAAAAATTACGCAAAGATATTTTAATGATTTTAGGTTATGGGGATAAGACTAGTACGCAAGCTGAGGTTTGTGACTTATTTAACTATAAATATCCCGATAGACCTATTACACGTTCGACAGCGAGTAAAGTCGAAGCAAAATTTAAAAATTTTGACAATGTCGGTGATAATAATACGAAAGGTCACCCAAGCGTAATGGAAGTTCAACTATCATTTCAAGAAAATCCTCATATGAATCATGAACTTAATGAAGATGATTTCGATCGTAGTTGAGGATGTTTAGAATGGCCAGCTAGATCTCACGATCTAAACCAACCAGATTTTTTTTGTAGGGATCCCTTAAGTCAAAAGTTTACGTTAACAGACCTAATATTACATTACTATGAATAATGAAATATCTTTTATTTCCGAACATACAGTTATGTAACATAAGAAAAAATGTGACATCCATACACAGAAAAATGCGTTCTTTTTGAAAGTATTATCAAAATAGGGTAATGCCATTTAAAAATATATATATAATGACGTCATAGCTCGAACAGTGATGACGTTATCAAGAATATGATTAGATCAAAAAATGCGCAACTGAAAAATAAAATCGACGTGTCTGAGCTTATTTTTCCTAATGGCCATATCAAGCGTTTATCGAATTTGTTCCAACCTTTACGTGCTCACTGTATATTATAATGCTATTGCATCTGGTATTATAGTTTTCTAATTTTTCCTATTATATCCAAAGTCTCTCATGTGCCTGGTGTACTCATTTGAGTACACCAATTATTCTTTAAATATTTTTGAAGTCTATGGAAACAATTTTCAAAAAGTTCATTGGGAATATATCACTTATGGAACTTTGTTTTTTCCGGAGTACTCAGTGGATCAAGACTTCGGACTTCCAATGACAAAGACTGTATACACGATATAGAGGAACTTATCCATAATAGATTTTTCAAAACTTTATCGACTAGTTAGGTGTAGCATGTTTGAATACAGAAATCATTGCCTAATGGTGTCATATTCCAATCATATTCAACAGATCCTCACCTTAGAGTACCTGCCAATTATACATTCTTATCACTGTAATCTGTAAAATATGATACCACTGAAGAAACCTTATGATTGGAGTCCGCACATTTCCAAACAATTTTTGAATCAACACCAGTAAAAGTCAAAACACATTCACAAAAACTTGCCAAATCTTTTTCCAAAACTGCGAAACTGTCATTGTTGTTCAGTGAGTGGGGTAAAGCCAACTCTGACGTAACCTTGAAGTGCGCAGTAGCCGCGTAAGGGCGGATCCCACGTACTACACAGAGATGGTATAACAGTAAAATCCTAGGTACCTAAATCGCGGGAGAAAGTTTATTTCGACGTCGAATTCTAGTCACTAGTGAAAAGAAAAGCGATTAATGCAGAATTACTCAAAATCACAATGTCAGTGGATAATAATTAGTCAGAATACATAATTGTGTGACTACCACTGCTACATGATACTGCTTACAATTAGAGAATTATAAAATGTCTTTCTGAAGTGTCTGTCTATTCCGTTTCTAGTACGTATTAAGGTCTATGAAACTCGTATCAGACATGTAATTATCCAAACTTTCACTCAGTTACTCTAGCACGACAGTTTTAGAGTATTTTTTTAATGATATATCGTTTCAACCAATTCTAAGGGAAGTGGCCATTTCATTTCAATTACAACGATTATTATTGGATGGAAAATATGTGATAATGACCAACACCGCTACATAATACTGGTTAAAAAATTGTAGAAATATGAAATGTCGTCCTATATAATCCGCTTCTAGAGTGTATTTAGGTCTATGACTCTCGCATCTCGGATAGAATTAGTCAAACTTTTATTCAGCGACTCTAGCATGAGTTATTTTCTTCATAATGATATTTTATTTCAACCAATTGTACGGAGCTTGGCCATCTCATTTCAATTGCAAGGAGTATTAATGGTTGTAATAATAAAATTGAGGAAAGTTCAATATTTTCCCCAAAACAATAAATGATGATATTTCAATAATTTCAAAGATAGTTCAATAACTGCATAGTGGGGCTGCGTTCCAAAATAAATATCATACCACCATTTCATTTTTTATGACCAAAAACATTTTTAAAAAAATATAAATTCTAGGTAGTTGATTTTTTCCATAAAAAAATTAGTATCATGTACGCCACTAATTCGTCAAATTTGAATCTAAAATGAATAAAAGTAACTGAGTAATATTCACAGTGGCAAACACATCTCAATAGTTGAAGAGTTGGAGGAATAATTTCTTCAGAATAATGTTTAGGAATGTAAAAACTCAAAAAAATTCCTACACCAGAATAATAAAAGTGCAACCTATTTCTCTATAATCTGTGAATTCACATTTCACTCGATAATTCACCTATGCAACACTGATTTCGTTATCACTTGTTATTTGATATAAAAATAGATCCAATCAACCGCTTCTCACAAAGGTCAATATTTCAAAAATAAATCACAAAAATGAACTTAAAGTATTGTTTAAATAGAAGTAAGATAGTAAGACAATACATTTATGGATGTACCCGTTACTACGTGGTAGGAAATCTTCACGAAAAATGAGAAATAAAACTTGCTATATTTTTATACCACTTCTATACCAATTGTATTGTTTGATAATGTTCGTATAGGACGAAACTGCAGTAACGTTGATTACAAATAGAAGTGGTATAAAAACATAGAAAGTTTTATTTCTCATTTATAGTAAGACAACCTTATGGTATTAATATTGGATTCAAATGGAGGCGGCATGTAGATGGCAACAGTGATCTGGCATCCAAGTCATGTCGTTACTTCGAGGGCGAACTCCTCCACCAAATACGTCATCATTGTGCTGTAAACCCCCTCATCCCCAGCACCCCTACTTCTTTGGATCCCAAATGTCCACAAACAAAGAAGTCTAATGGTGATAAATCAGGAGATCTAGTAGGCCATTCTATTAGTTCCTGCATTCCCATACATCTCCCTAGGAAATTGGTATCAAAAATTTGACGTACAGGTGCAACAAAATGAGGAGCTCCATCTGAAAGGTGAGCTGACCTCCAAGTAGATCATTAACGAGATACGCTTGTCCGTTGAGGTTACAAGCAATGAAGTATATACGTATGATCTCCCGGAATCTCAGCCCAAACATTCAATTTATAGTGAGTTTGTGAATGAGTTTACCTGTACCAATGACGATTTACGTCACTCCAGTATCTGCAGTTTTTCCTGTTTACAATTCCTTTCGAACGAAACGAAGATTTGTCAAAAAAGCACAAATTAAATTGTAGAGGTAATTATTATTACCAGGTAATTATTATTACCAATCAATAAATGACTCATGATTTCACAGAACTCAGTACGTCTATCAGGATCACATTCATTCAATTCATGTACATTCTGCATTTTATAAGGATGAAATTTCACTTTTTTCAGAATTCGATGTATGCTACTTTTAGAAACTCCAGAAATAGTCTCAAGTTGTCTCGAAGACATCACTGCATGTCAGCCGTGAAAGCCCACATTCCAATATCTTTACCGTATCTATGATGAATATGACAAGAAAATGATCGACATGACCTAAGAAGCTAGAGAGATATTAGCTACTGAGTATAATTACCTCAAACCTGGACAATTCCAGGATGTATCAAATTACTTCTTGGCTTGTAGAATTGGATACTTGGATGTCTTCCAAATCCCAACTCCTCAAGAACGCATGATCGTTGAACAGGAAGGTGTATGCTCAGTGTGAAAAATCAATGGTCCTCAAGATTTATTGATATTGTGACATATAGTGCCATTAAATAATTTCGCCCCTAATTAACCATAATACAAGGAAAATAAATATTATCCTCAAAGCCATCGAATTAGACGGGAGAGTTATTGAATGGAAAACAGAGGTGGGACTAACACTAGATAATAAACTCATATGGAATAAACACGAAAACGAAGTAACCAACAAAGCCACGAGAGTCCTAAAGGTGTGCAGAAACTATGCTGAAAAAAACTGGGCATGTATGCAGTGGATGTACACATTTATAGTTAGACCGACCAGCACTTACGGGGCAGTGGTCTGGGGCAGCTGTTCTAAGCTACATAGCACAAGTGCAAATCTGTAGAAAATCCAAAGCCTAGCCGGTGTATGCATAACAGGTGCAATGAGAACGTTCCCAACGGCCGCTATGGTAGTGATCCTCAGCCTTGGCGATAAATACACAATACAGAATGACCAGAGAGTGAACCACCAAGCGCAAGTTTCGACTCCAGCCTGAAAATCACTAATCCTGGGATATGCAACAAGATGAGATGGCAAATGAAATAATTCAACAAAAACTAAGTAGTAAAAGTAAATGGGACACCATCCCAAGAAGTGTTATTAAATGATAGCCAGATGGATCCAGGAACAGGAATGGGAGTATATGTTGTGAAAGGCTTTCGCGGCCATCGTCACTTACATGGTGGTTCTTCGGGTAGTAAGGCCGACGTGTTTTCAGAGAAGAACTCGACGTTTCGCCAACACGAGTGGTTAGCATTTTCAAGAGTTATTTTAAAAATTTTCGCTTTCTGTAGTTGCTGTCAAATGCTTGAAAACACGTCGGCCTTACTACCCGAAGAACCACCATGTAAGGGAGTATATGTGTTTGGAACTGAATATTTCGAAAGTCTAGGCAAATCATCCAGCACTTTTCAAGCGGAAATATTCGCCATCGGAAAATGCGTCCAACGATATATAAAAAAATTTTCGCACACAAGAAATTATCACGATGTCAGATAGCCAAGCAGCCATTGATGCCCAGAACTTTCACGTAATCAAATTCAAGATGGCGTACAAGTGACTACAGAAACACAACTAGGTAAGAACAACACTGTTACTCCACTTTGGGTTCCAGGACAAAACTGGAGTGGAGGGTTATGAAATAAAGACGTACTGACAAAAAAGGGACTGAAATACTATTTCTGGGACATAAATGTTCTGCGAAATGAGTACCAGCATAATACTTCATGAACTTGAAAAAGAAATATACAACAAAAGATCCCAATACTAGGATAGAATCAAAAGGAATGAGGCACGCCAAGATACTACTGTAAAATAATTACAAGCAGGAATCCTAACAGGGCTCTGACGATTGAGAGGACATAAAAAAACTTGGATTAGTCGCAGATTTTGTAAGGAAGATGAAGAAACCTTTATCCACATTATCTCAGAATGCATTAACCTACAAAATCCAAGGGTAAGATACATCAGAAACCACCAAATAGAAGAGGGAGATGCCTTGGGACTGGAAGATCTGCTCTAGTCGTTGAGACACCCTAAACGGCTGAGCAGCAGAAGGGAACACAATAGATCTTATAGGGCGAAGGGTATTGACACCCCCACTGAACAGAACAGAATCAAAATACATCATTGAGTCAGTTAACTGAAAATTTAGTAATCTTGAACGCCAAATGCATTTTTCCAGCCTAATAGAGACTGTAGATAAATGAATCATTTTATGAAATAATCATTCACTTTACTAAAGATTACACATTTTCTTTAAACTCAAGTAAGTATAAACAAAAATTGGGTTGCGAAATATAATGATTTATAGTAGCAAATGCACATCAGATAATGAATCATTTGTTCCGTGGAATTGTTTGCTCAACTCAAAATTAGCATTGACAAAGGAAAATGGTGCATTCCTAGTGAGTTATGTAAGAAAACGTAATCTTGAAATTTATTTATTGTTCTAAACAGAGGACGAAACCCGAAAAGCATTGAATCTACATCCGGAAGCCATTAAATTAAGCATTTACGATACCGAGAAGGGCACCAAAACCTTCGCCTATATGTAGTTGCTATGAAAATCGTTTCAATACCGACTTCAGAGTTACGAGGGTAATTTATAAATTCGAACAAAATATTTTGTATACCATAATCAGTTTCATTATGAATTCAACGTCATATTTCCATTAAGAGATTTGATTCAAACCATAACCGAGTATTACAGAAAGTTCCACGATATGGAATAAGTAGAAATAAGATTCATTGTTTAGATATAAGGAGTTTTTTTTCATAATGCAAAAAATTTGCATTATGTTTTTTTCTCGTAACGTCGAAACATCTGAGTTATAAAATATGTAATGCACAAGCAGATTGTAGAAGAAACCAAAAAGAGAGTCAATTCATTATTGAATTTTCGAACAACCCTTAGATTTATTGCCTAAACAGAAATTGGGATCACGAGACCCAGGCTAAATGCAGTCTTGTTTTAAATCTTGAGAGAGTTAGATGGTTGCTAGTAACGTGACCTTTTCTGGTAGATGATCTGTTTCGAAATAGGTATAATGCTTTAGTAAAATAATACCTATTTGAATAGTTTAATAACGTAAATATAATGAAATTTCATTCAATTCATCGATTCTGATTGGTTTTGGTTTGTGAACTTATGAATTAAAAACTTCTTGGTTATTCCGACTTTTCTAATTTTATTCTTTCGGCATCAAATAAATATACAGTGTGTCCCACTTACCATGCTCACCATGGGTATCTTTTTAATGGTGAGAGATACGAGGTCGATTGAATGACACCAAATGTGGAGTTTATCAAGGCCAACTATAATGTGAAAAAATATTTTGAAAAAATCTATTCGTTTTTGTTTTATACGCAAAAATCAGATTTTGATCATTTTCATGTCTCCTCCGTAACTTCCTTATTTATGAAAATATTCGAATAGAAATTTCACATTCTCATGGCCGTTTTTCGATGAGATTTCGAAAAAAATATGAAATTTATACCAATTCTTCTAGAATTTGAGATATCAGCACCAACTTTTATTTTTCAAATGTAGGTCATAGCTCACTATGACTTAATTATGAATGACTTCTTTTTCTTTTACAGATGATGTGTCACAGTAACAGTTTTTTGTTGATAACAACGGAGTAATCGTCATTTATACAAAAACAAGAACTATTTTGAAGTCGCCATCTTGAATTTATAAATTTTAACAAAAAAATCATGATCTCCGACCTCAAAAACCCACACATACCAATTTTGAATGGAATCGGACCATAATCACAAATCTCGTCCGCCATATTGCAGAAGCCGCCATTTTAAATTTTTTAATTCAATAAAAATTCCATAGTACATTGTCACCGGAATTATGAACATTTGCCAAATGTCAAGTTATTAGGACCGCCAGAAGTGGGTCAAAATTCACTTGCAAGAGACATGAAAATGATCAAAATCTGTTATTTGCGTATAAAACAAAAACGAATAGATTTTATCAAAATATTTTTTCACGTTATAGTTGACCTTGATGAATTCCACATTTGCTGTCATTTAACCGGCCTCGTATCTCTTACCATTAAAAAGATACCCATGGTTAGCATGGTAAGTGGGACACACTGTATATTAAAATATTATAAAATAAATTTGGCCGATTTTTTTTGGCCGATTTCTTCATTTTATTAATCTGACTTTTATCTTCCACCTGGGCCTTCAGCCCAGATATTATTGATTAACAATTTGATAAATATTTGAATAGATTGAAATCCAGAAAAGAGTTGAAAATAATAACAAATAAAGTAACTTAAATAATTAAAACTAGTATGTGTATAGATATAGAATTGACAGCAGCTTTCTGATATGGTTCGCCGAAGATTGAGATTTGATAGGTAAGTAAATGTATAATTTTCCTGATGCGTTCCTATATGAACGCTGATATAAAATCATGACAAAGGCACCACTCGGCCTAACAATTAATAGTATCAGCTGTGATGAAACGCTATTTCACCGGAACAGCGTTTTATTATAGTTATCACCGACAATTTCTCTTCAGTATCAGGAAAAGCGGACTCAAATATCCTGAAAAGAAACCTTGATAGTTTTGCAGGATACATGTTAAAATGAGTTATGTGTATAGTAAGTTTTACTATTGATGTACTATGTTTTTGAGCTTGATAGACTCTATATCTGGTATAGTTTATGAGAAATTAGTTCAATCTACGTTTCGGCAGTACCCATATTCAGTCATCCTCAGACTTTGTCAATACAAAATAGTATAGACATGAGTAGAAATGAAAGCTGATACATAATTAAAATACATTCGAAAGGTCGACACAATAGTTATTTATGTATCAAGGGCGTAAAGTAGGCGTTTATGGTCTGAGGCGTGGATAATGGATTATGGCCCGATGGCGTCAGCCGAGGGCCATAATAGTTATTTATGTATCAAGGGCGTAAAGTAGGCGTTTATGGCCTGCGGCGTGGAAGGCCTTAAACGCATTTTACGCACGTGATGCATACAAAATTTTATGCACTAGCGGTTTTATAGCGCGAATCACAAATACTGACTTGAATTGCAATGGTCTACACGTTTCATACGTTATGCATACAATAATTAAGGGTAAGATAATATGAGGAATGTGAAACTATAGTAGCTGAGTGCTATATTGGAGAATCTATTTCAAATAAATAGATCAACACCGAAAAAAATGCCAACGATTATGAACAAATGTTAGAAAGAGTATTGCTCTATTGAACTGAAATGATTCTAATTTGGGTTAGGAATTGCATGAAATGATGTGTGAGTATAGACAATTTGAGAATTTTGTCTACTTTACGGCCCGCCGGGCCATAATGCACCCACGAGCGGTAAAGTGCCACTTTACGCCCGGCGAACCGGGCGGTAAAGTGTACTTTACCGCCCGCTAGTGCATAAACGCATTTTACGCACGTGAAACATACAAAAATTTACTTGAATTTCAATAGGCCACACGTTTCATTTGTTATATCTAACTTCAATAATCAAGAGTAATGAGGAATGTGTACTTTAAATATATTGAAGAATCGATTTAAAATAAATTGATTATCGCTAAAAAGATCGCAGGCGATGGTACCGGAACGATAATCATTTCAACCAAACATCCACTTCTAAAATTTATTCTTATTTTCAAAGAAATGAGGATGCTGAAAAGGAATAATTATATTCAAGAAAAAAGGGAATATCCCATCCTTAAGATTGGTAACTGTACCAACTGCATTGTCAATAAAACATTTTTATATTCAGTGATTCATTAGTTCCTAAGGGCCGGTATTATAAAACTATTTTGACAGACAACTAGAAGTTAACTTGAGGAATGACGTCATATCTCACAGTTAACTTCAAAATGTAGGAGTTAACTTTATTGGTAGGATGGGGTATCAGTGAAAGTTAACTTTCTAGAAAATGGTGGTTTTCGACAGGTCTTCTATCAATAATTTAGCATAAAACCTCAATTTGAATGTTTTTTCCCGCAATAATGTTAGCAAACAATATCCTGGTTATTTTCAAGGAATTGTTAAGCGACGATGAAGGAGATGCTGTGATTATTATTGAAGGCACTCGGCGTCGAAGGATATTTAGAAATCGGTTAAACCATTTTATCTTGTGGAACGAAATAGATTTAGATCATCAAGAAAGTCTGTATATGCATAGTGGGGCAAATTTGCAAAGACCAACTAATGAGTCAACATTTCTAGTTCTAATTACTATGTGGAATTATAGGTATTTTCAATTATAGAAATAATCTTCTATCGCCAGTAATTCAAGTGTTAATTACACTCAGATTTCATTCAACATGTTCATTCTTAGTAGTTGTTGGAGTTTTTGGAGGATTCTCAAATCTTTTGTTGGCAGTTTTACTATTCATTAGAATATTAGAAATGTCACAAGAGAAATTTCGAAAAATTTTAGGTTACATATTTGCCTTCTTCTTCTTTTTATTTCAGAAATGAGACTTTTATAAAACTGCCATTTCAGAACTAAAGTTAACTTGACTGTTAAAATTAAAGTTAACTTCGAGAGATGTTTATAATACCGGCCCTAAAAGATGTAAATTATAAATAAATGTTGTTGAATGAATATTACTTTGTTGAACTGAACTAATTGTTTCGTGGTAGGTCTTGCATTAATTGATGTGTAAATATGGAATATTTTAGATAATTTCCAACTTCAAGGCCCGTGGGCCGCAATGGGTCTGCGGGCGTCCAAGCATCATTTTACGCCTGTAAACCGGGCGGTAAAGTGTACTTTACTGCCTGCATAGAAACAATTGAAACAGAAAACAAGGAAAATTCAAAATTATCATATATAAACAACACAAAACAAAACACTTTAATAGTTTTGCCGATACAAATTGAAAGGACATTGCGATAAGATCGATATTCTGAAATTAACGGTTTTTTATTGTTCAAATACGCGCAAATATTGTCAAAAACGTGCAGTTGAGATTATAAGTATTCTTTCTGACATTTACTAAATCGTATCTGACTATTACCCTAATTATTTCTAATAAATTTAATTTTTGCAGAATGTTGTGATCCGACAATTTGGTATTTGTAAAATCAAATTTGTGTTGGTCACTTGGTATGTTGTACTAAAGAAGTTGGATAAGAAGTCGATAGTTCCGTGCTCCTGACATATCTTTCGTGTTCTTTGTTACACGTTTTTATATAACTTCTGGTTCGTCTGATATAACACTTATTGCAGTTCAATAGAGCAATACTCTTTCTAACATTTGTTCATAATCGTTGGCAATTTTTTCGGTGATGATCTATTTATTTGAAATAGATTCTCCAATATAGCACTCAGCTACTATAGTTTCACATTCCTCATATTGTGTTACCCTTAATTATTGTATGCATAACGTATGAAACGTGTAGACCATTGCAATTCAAGTCAGTATTTGTGATTCGCGCTATAAAACCGCTAGTGCATAAAACTTTGTATGTATCACGTGCGTAAAATGCGTTTAAGGCCTTCGGCGTGTGATGGCCCTCGGCTACCGCCATCGGGCCATCATCCACGCCGCAGGCCATAAACGCCTACTTTACGCCCTTGATACATAAATAACTACTATGAAGTTGGGTTGCAATTCAGTTTTTTGTTCATGTAGTGTCTTCATTAATCATTTTATGAGTAGTTTCAAATATTATTTGGGTAAGTTTGTCTTGATAATCATATGTGTCATTATCTTGATCAGTTGGGAGTATTTCAATTCGATCATATGAACGAAGAGGTGTAATTGCACTCTTATTTATTTAAATTACTCTTAGAATGTGAATAATATCGACAAAGTCGAAGTACCCTTCTGTCTAAATATTTCTAAAAAGTGGAAAATATGAGGCAAAAATCTGACAGAAAACAACTACTTTTCTGGCTAATGCCACGACGTATATTGAACTACAGAAGGCTCTGCATTTTTGCAGTTCGATCTGTAATCACCCACTATTTATTTCAGGTGGTGAACGCCGGCTGGTGCCTCTACTGCAGTGACAATTTGAAGTGTTTATACAGTGCGACGCTAAATTATGGAACAAATTCGTTATTTCTGAATATAAAGATATATCGGACAAATCCTTGGACAGGTCGATTTTCTTTTCCGATGGGCCAATTTTTGAACCTCACCCAAAATATATAGGGATATGGCCAAAGAACTTCTCCATATACCCAATGAGTGCAACCGAAACTTTTAACCTTCTGAATCGTGTGGAGTCTCGCAGTCATACTCATTAGACCTACGAGGAAGTTTTTTGGCCATATCTCCGCAGCCGTTTGCCATAATCCCATCAAACTTGGTATCACTGGATTCGTAATGACGATCCCTAACCAAATATGGAAAAATATACTGGGTGTCCAATTTAAAAATATCACCACAGTCATTTTTACTCAATTGCGGATAACCCTATATATTTTGGGTGGGGTTCAAAAATTGGCCCATCGGAAAAGAAAATCGACCTGTACGAGGATTTTTCCGAAATATCTTTATATTCAGAAATAATGAATTTGTTCCATAATTTAGCGTCGCACAGTATAATTTCTGAAGTAACTGCGAAGATCAGTTTTAACGAAAGTTTTTTATTTGTTTCTAGAATTTTAGAGGACTGATTCACAGTTCTCTCAGCAAATGTTCTGTTCTTCGTTGTATTTTTGATTTGTTTTTCTTGTTTCTTTTGTGATAGTATTTTGAATTTTTCAATTTTACCAGGGTTGGGGAAAGATACCTTTGGCCAATTCTCAGGTGCCTACAATGTAAGCAGAAATAGTCAACGCTGGCCTGTAACCGTATTTTATAATTCCAATCGTCCCAACTCTATTCATAGCAGAAGCAAGTTTCTGAAAAATTAGAACCTTTCAGTTATCGATGAACACATTCGAGCTCGTCAAACTGTCAAACTGTCTACGGTGAGGAACAGAAAGAAAAATTGAAAAAGTCGCAAGAGTCATAGAAAGATGGCAATAAGTGCCACAAAACAGACAAAATAATAGAGGTATTTGTTCTCGAGGGGAGACGCTCAAGTTTCGTCTGTTTGGAACATTCTAATTATGTCTGTCATGATACCTGTCATGATGAGAATGATAAAAGGGATGACAGAAGAAGTTCCAAACAATTTAAAAATATATATATATATATATATATATATTTCACCTGTATTGATGAAAAATTATTAATAACTTAACTTTATGAAAACACTAACTTATTATTCTCATTGGGATTGTGGATTTCTTTGTTAGCCAACTGAAATCTACATCAAGGGCGGGTTGTACAAACCAAGTTCACCAACAGTTCAAGTAAACTTGCTTCAGTTGCTAGGGATTATCAAATGAAATTTCTAGTATAGCTACCTTAACAACTGAACTCAGTTTGGTGGAACTGTTGGTGAACTTGTTATGTACAACCCGCTCTAAGGTGTACGAGGGTATATTGAAAAATTCTTAGCCTACTATAGAACCAAACAAAATTTCAATTTCAAAATATTTTATTACTCAACATATTCTGCTCTTAATTGGATACATTTATTACAGCGAACCTGCAACGTCTCTAGATCTTTCAGAAAAAATGTTTCTTCTTTTTCTGTAAACCAGACCTCCACAGCTTTCATTACCTACTCGTTGGAAGAAAATTCACGACCTTTTAAACTTTTTTTCAGTTGAGGAAAGAGATGATAGTCGGACGGAGCCAAATCTGGTGAATAATGGGGGTGTCCTAGTAATTCAAACCCTAAATCACGAATTTCTTGCATGGCAACATGAGATTTGTGTGCAGGGGCGTTGTCTTGCAAAAACAAAACACCTTTGGATAGCTTTCCGCGTCTTTTCTCTTCAATTTTTCCCGTAGAGTGGTCAGTAATGTCGAATAGTAATCTCCAGTTATTGTTCTACCCTCATCCAAAAAATCAATCATGATTACTCCATGGCAATCCCAAAAAACTGAAGCAAGAACTTTTCCAGCAGATTTTTGGACACGAAACTTCTTAGGTCTTGCAGAACCGGAGTGTCGCCATTTCATCGATTGTTGCTTTGTTTCTGGATCGTAGAAATGTACCCAAGTCTCATCCATAGTAACAAATCGGTTTAAGAAGTCTACATCGTTTTCAAATCAAGCACAGAACGAACGCGATGCTACTATCCTTGCACGCTTTTGGTCAACATTCAAACATTTGGGGATCCATATTGCATCAATTTTTCTCATGTCCAAATTGACGCGAACTATATAATGAACGCGTTTGTATGAAAAATTCAGTGCTTCAGATATCCGTTTTAGCCCAATTCGACGGTCTGTTGAAATCATGCCATGAACTGCATCGATATTTTCGGGGACTGACACAGAAACTGGCCTTCCCGATCGGTCATCATCTTCAATGGAAAATTTACCTCTTTTGAAGCTTGCAGTCCAATTTTTCACGGTCGCATACGAAGGACATTGATCACCAAGGGTATTAAGCGTATCTTCGTAAATCTGCTTACCTCTTAACCCTTTTAAATACAGGTAGGTACTTGATGATGGCTCGATACTCTAATTTTTCGATTTTCACAATTTCGGTAGACATATTTTTCTTTTAATTTATTGCGTAACTCTGGTTTACTTTTTTGACGTCAAACTCTACACTGACACTTCTAATAAGTTATTGTTCGTTGCTATGGTAACGCAATATTTTGTTTATGCAAGGAACTGGTCTAGGCTAACTTGATATCAATACATCCTCGTATATATTGTCGTAAATATTGAATTGTTTTTAGTGCATTGATCCATTCATCTTATTGTTTATTAATTCGTCCACGATATAGAAGTTCATTGTCATATACGACCGACACTGAAACTAGCGAAGTCGCGTGATGAGCTAAAATCGTTGACCGAATGATATAAACATATTTACTTATATAAATACAAGAGGAATGGAACGAGGAGGAGTGAGTAATAGACTCCTATAAGAGGAGAGAGCCCTAGCGCTCAGCTAGACTTGTAGGCTAGGCCCATTTGGCCTTAGCTGTAAGTATTGGTTTAGTGATAGGTTTAGGTAAGAGTTTTATTTGTATCTCATATTTTATTATTGAATGCCCCCTATTTTAAATGTGTCTATAACTTTCACCCCAGTATCCCGTTGTTGAATAATAAATGTTTATATTTATTCCTTTGCTACCACTTGAGTTTCAATAGCTACCATCTGTAGCTACACCCCAAGTCGCATTTAGTATAAGGGAAACAACCCCTTATACGGCTCAGGATGCTACCCTAGTAGCCCTAGTCGTCATTATTCAGTTACGTTTGATCCAGTCTGGGAACCTTCCTTACCGATTCCACGAATAACAGGACAAATAAGCATAGCTCATTGCTGGGTTTCTTTTACCAATAAAGTAACTTTGGACGATGATGAACAACCAACGTGTTCGAAGTGCAGAGAGAAAAGGAAGTGCACGAAATCTCTATTTTTTTGTACATTTTCTAAAATTCTAGTGTTCAATTTAAAACGTTTTTCTCATAGAGAATAATTTAATATGGTCATTGATTTTCCTACAGAAGGACTGGATATGAGTAACTATGCAGCAGACAGTGTAGCCCCTCACGATACAACTTTTATGCATTGTCCAATCTCAGCGGTACTTCCGATTTGGGTCACTACACGGCCCTACTGTAGACATCCTTATGCAGATACGTGGCAGGAGTACAATGATTCTTGTGTGTCAACAATTTCATCAAACATTCTTGTAGGCAGAGAGGCATATGTTCTATTCTTCTATTCTACGAATCCTACTCATAGAAAATCTTGATTTTTGAAGTTTATTACTGTTTGTTGAATTTAGTTACTAATTATATTATTTATATTTTTATCTATTTCTGAATATATTCATTACTATTGAAGAAGGTTCATAGTTCCGAATATCACGACCGTCTTGTTTCGATTTTTTTTCTACAATCTTGAATTGTGGGTATGGTACACCCCAGTGGGTAAAGGTATTCTTATCGGGCTCATTCTCGAAACAAAAGTAAAAGTGGTATTACTTACGTAATTTTATCTCCTGAACATGAATCCGAAAGAATTTCGTTGGGGTCACTTATACCTTTCGAGTTATGACCTTTTGAATACTGAAAATCGTCCATTTTCAAACACGATTTTTATCGGTAAAAAATCGCAGAGAATGCCTCCTTCTTTTTGTCGATACTTTTTTCATTCCCTAATCTCTTTTTTCACTCTTTTTTCACAATTACAAGCACCAAACCAAACGTTTTACGGAAAAATTAACCTTCTTATATTACACTATACTTAACCTCATTCTTCATTGGCGTTCATTCTAGTGTTGGAAGGGTTAGGTATACTTTATAAGAAGGTTGAATTTTTGTGTAAAACGTTTGATTTTAGTGCTTGTAATTGTGAAATATGAGTTCATTGGGGCCTTAACTGGAGTGAATAGCCATTTACAGGACAATATGAAGTAGGTACATAGGATCACATTATATTTATGAAACTATTACTTACGTGCTGGATGACGTAAACGACAGACAGTCATCTCTTTCACTATTTTTCTTCCTTTTTAACCCCATTATTATCCACCACTAAATATCTCAGTTATTATTCAAAACTTTCCCGACTCATAACACCAGAAGGCACAGAACACGAAACAATGAAAATAATCAATGTCTAACTGTCTACATTTCTTCGAAATGTAATGCTACTCGATCACAGATTATAACAAAACATCCAACGGCATGCAATGAACAAATAGTCAGCAAGATGAAAGGAGACATCGTATTCTGCTGACAAGTGAGTTGTTTTATCTTCAATTATCTTCAACAGATTATTTGAGATAAACAGAGATTATGTTCACCTGTTGAGTGTTACCGAAACTATGACGAATATTTATTATTTATTTCAGCGACGATGGAGTAATTTTTGTGGATACCTACGTTGAGTGCCTTGATAAAAAAAAAACTATTGATATAACTCCCATCAATTTATTACCGGAAGTAACCGATAACTTTTCTTGAGTACCTGACGCCAGTTCTAAGTATTTGAAGAATCCTATACAATGGAAAATGGAGATTATTAAAAGGTTATGGATAGAAACGGAATGTACCAAAACAAAAATAATGAACATATGCAATTGATATTTCAGTAAATATTTAATACTTTTAAATTTATCCAATTTGATTTCATTTATATGAACAGGGACTTGAATGTTAGTCTTTGTTTTTATCATTCAAATGCATACGTACTATTTATATTCCTTTATTATTAATAATATCAGTGGTGGTCGGCTGGTAGTGCGTTCGCCTCGCATGCGTGGGGTCGTGGGTTCGATCCACCGATTCACCGGTCTCGTGCATGGCATCACACGTTGAAAGGTAACGGGTGCGTTTTCCCTAGCTCACACAAGTCTCTCGAAAACTTCTGAGGGTTGCGCGTAGGGGTGCAATCGGTTGACGGAATTAACAATTTTAACAATTTTCAGAAGTAATCTGAAAATATTACTGTTATTTCCTGACCGGTGTGAAGTTAGCGGCCACCTTTCAGCAGTCGACTGTTTCTATCTAGCTGACCAGTGGCGTCGGGTAAAATAACAAACTCTACAATCATCAGATATTGAACTGAATTGAATAGTTTGATGAAAAGGAAGACAATAATGGATAATATACCGGTTCTTTTGTAATGATAAGTGGAGGGTGATAAATTGCTTTTATGAGTTGGTTTACAAATATCAGCAGTTTATATATTTCGGTATTTACCATCTAAAATACTCAGTGAACTTGATTTTCAGTAGAATGATTAACTGGGAGATGACTGATTTGGAGGCAGTCTAGGGGGTAAGTACTTTAAATTTATCGAAATTTTCAAGAATGTGTATAATCCTGTCTAAAATGTTTAGCCAACTTCATTTTTAATAAAAATACTACCAGTTGACTCAAGAATGATATACTAGGAGCTGGCTGATTTTGAGGATGTCTACGGGGTAGTTTATATTCATCAAAATTTTGAAAAAGTTGTAACACCACTTAAAATACTTAGCCAACTTTATTTTTAGTACAGACACTCCCAGTTGACTCAAGAATGATATACCAAGAGATAGCGATTAGAAGATCGTCTAGGGTTAGTTTTTATCCATTGAAATTTGGAAAAAGTAATTGAACACAAATTATTTACTAGGAGATGACTTCCTTGGACGCAGTCGAGGAGGAATTTTATGCTCATCAAAATTTTGGAAAATTCATATAACACCTTCTAAAATACTTAACCAACTTCATTTTCAGTACAGACACTTCAGGTTGACTCAAGAATGATATACTAAGAGATGACGATTTGGATGCCGTCTAAGGAGTGAATTTCATTAATAAATTTTTAGTAAATGTTTTGAAATCAGTGGATTTTTTCTTTTCTCGGCGTTAATGTGTTGATCAAAATTTGGAAAAAAATCATAAACAGACTCTAAATACTTAGAGATTTTTATTATTGGTACATACACTTCTCGTTGTCTCAAAAATGATATACTAGGCGATGACTGATTCGGAGGACGTCTAGTGGGTAGTTTATAATAATCGAAATTTGTATAAATTCTTTAAACACCCTATGAAATATTTAGCCAACTTGATTTCTACTACAAACACTTCCAGTTGACTCAAGAATGATAATAATAACGTTTTTATTCAATTAGTAACAAAAACAAGAAATATAACAAGCACATCAGTAGAAAAATTAATTTTGTATAACAATGATATATACCTGTTTACGTTGAACAAAACAAAGAAAAGCCCATTTAGGACCCCAGAGGGTTGCACATGGGCATAAAAGAGTTTAGTTGTAATAGTAAATTGGTATTATAAGGATAGGTAGGTTTATAACCTAAAATAACTTGTCATACAACTATCTAATATTATTACAATTCTTCATCAATTCTACATCAATATAATATTAATAATTAGTAAATTACTCGTGAAAGTAGAGTGCTAAAATATTCGGAGAAGTGAACAATAAACAATCAATTTATAAACAATCAGTGCTGAATGACAATTTATAACTGAAATTAATAGCGAAACTTGGTGTTTTTTCATAACATAAATATCAATCAATTAGATTATGAATATCCTTTCTTGGAGTGTGCTTCAGATAGTTTTTAATTTGCTTCTTAATGAGTGGCAGTGAGTTAGTGGTGAGAATAAACTCGTTGTATATATCAGGAAGTGCATTATACGCTTTACTATATAAGTAAGTGAATATACGTTGGCCTATGGATTTTTGGGTTAGCGGAATTTTTACTGTTAGATGTTGTTTACTGCGAGTACAATATGTGTGGTCCACCTTTTCCAGGAGAGTTCGTCGATTTTTGAATGTGAAAATAAGAAGGTTATAAACATAGATCTGCCTAATATCAAGGATTTTTGTTTCCTCAAAAAGCATATCGGTAGAATACCTGATTTTCTTTTTGTAAATAATCTTGATAATTCTTTTTTGAATCACATCTAGTTTCCTTAAGTGATTTTTTGTTGTTCCACCCCATGCTAATATTCCGTATTGAAGACGACTCTCTACAAGGGCGAAGTACATAATTTTTAGATAAGTTAAGTCTAAAATCTTTCGTAAGTACTTAAATTTGTACATTAGAGGTCTTTGTCATGTGTTTTTGTAATGTTGTTTATATGTGTATCCTAGCGTAACTGAGAGTCTATAGTGACGCCTAAGTATTTACAATTGTTTTTTCCCTTGATATACTAGGAGATGACTGATTTGGAGGCATAATAGGAGGTAGTTTAGAAAATTCGTTAAACATCCTCTAAATGTTGTAAAGAGAAACATTCTCAATTGAAAATGGAACGAAAAAATGACTCCTTTGGAAATGGAAAAATCCTACGATAAATTGAAGTATATTTTTTGTAATATCTAGCAGAAAACAACTACTTTCCCGGCAAAAGCCACACTGGACATTGAACTACACCTGATAGATATTGTGAAAGACCCTATATAATTTGAGACAAAAAATCTGAAAGTGAAAGTTTGCATTTTCATTCAGATAGTTGAAATTAAAAGAAGTTAATTTTTGCAATATCTAACAGAAAACAACTACTTTCCCGGCAAAAGCCACGTTGGACAGTGAACTACATCTGATAGATATTGTGAAAAGAAACCTAACTTGATTGAAAAATTCTGAAAGTGAAAATTTGCATTTTCATTCAGAAAGTTGATTATTTATTATGTCCAGTTTCCTTTGGAGATTCATATCCATAAATGAGATAGGGGAGAATGTTTAGAAGTATCACTCACAGAAAATCGCTCATTTCATTGCTGCGTCAATTGCATCTGTTTCGCTAGGCCTCCAATACATTTTGGTTGACAAAAATCTATTTCACTCTTCTAATATCATCAGGGAGGTCGGAAGAATTGAAAATCATACTCTTCAGAAGCAAGTTCACACTGTAATGATGATATTGTAGGACTATTTTTTGTGCGGTGATACTTTGAACATATTTTTTGACATAAAACCTGTCATGGGTATGGCATGTTGATTTTATTATATTTATTATATTTATATAAAATCAACCGTCTAAAATGTTGAGCAAACTTGTTTTTTTGTACAGATACTTCCAGATGACTCAAGAATGGTGTACTAGAAGGTGATTGATTTGATTTGCTGCAGAGCCCACTAGCTCCTTACGATCAGTATCAGATCAGACGGGAATGTCACGCAAAACTGTGAGAAAAGCATTGAAAATGCATAAATTTCATCCATATAAATTGCAGATTCTTCAAGAGCTCCACGAGGATGATTATGATAGAAGAACAGAGTTTTGTGAAATTATGTCTCATCGAGTCAATACCATCCTTAATCTCCTGTTAAACATGTGTTTCAGCGATGAGTGTTAATTTTTTTTAATGGCAATATTAATAGACAAAATTGTCGCTATTGAAGTGACGAAAACCCACATATTTTTCGGGAAGGGCATACACAACACCCACAAAAAGTTAATGTTTGGGCTGGTATTTTTGGAAATATATTATTGGTCCATTATTGCTGGAAGAAGACTTGACTGGCAATCTGAACCTTGAAATGCTTGAAGAGATAATCGATCCTCTTATAACTCACGAGCTAGAAATTGATGCAAATTGATGCAGAAGGTAATGAACTTCTGCAGGAGGATCTGTTACATTTCCAACAGGACGGTGCTCCACCATTCTTCCTGTCCGAGAGTAGTTGAACGAGAGATTTCCGGATCGAAGGATTGGCAAAAGGGGAGCAGTTGAATGGCCTCCGAGATCACCGGATTTTATACCCTTAGATTTCTCTTTTTGGGGGCGTCTCAAATACGTTGTTCATAAAACACAACTTTCTGATATTGAAGAACTTGAAAGACGAATTACAGCAGCATGCTAGCCTATTCCTGGTGAAGTTTTCCGAAATATTAGAGGGGAGTTCGAAAACAGACTGTTTGGAGTAAAATGGACGACATCTCGAACAGTTTATAAGATAAGCGTACGTAGATTGTATGTTTGAAATGCCTTTCTCGCCAATTAAATTTTATTTTGTGATAGAAAATACCCAACAAATAAAAAAACCCACGTGTAATTAATTTATTCCTGTCATTCAAGGGTTGGAACGGTACCACCTACTCTTCTAACCGTTTATTAAAAGGACTCAATACAATAATGCATCTTACAACAGGCAAATTTTAATTACATGTGTACGTTTAAAACGCTACTTTTAGGAAATTGTTCATCAAAAAATAAGACGTCAGCGTATCAACGGACGAAGAATTCAACGCCAATCAAAATGATGTGCTACTTGACCCCCCTTCCCATTCAAGATTCTAGGGCCGGTTTTAGTCCATGGTAAAATCCAAAGATTTATCAAACTTAGTTTGGAGTCTAATCCCAGATTACTGTCAAATGTGTTGTTCAGTAGAAATTCGACCATGGATAATGAAAACCAAGATTTTGCAGTTCATCTGAACTATTTCATGAAAACTCAAAATCAAAATATACTTTTATGCGGTTATAGCGGTTCGTCGGGTGTAAAGTGGCACTTTACCGCCCGTGGGCGCATTATGGTCCTGCAGGCCGTAAAGTAGACAAAATTCTCAAATTGTCTATACTCACAAATCAATTTCATGCAATTCCTAACACGAATTAGAATCATTTTAGTTCAATAGAGCAATACTCTTTCTAACATTTGTTCATAATCGTTGGCAATTTTTTCGGTGATGATCTATTTATTTGAAATAGATTCTCCAATATAGCACTCAGCTACTATAGTTTCACATTCCTCATATTCTGTTACCCTTAATTATTCTATGCATAACGTATGAAACGTGTAGACCATTGCAATTCAAGTCAGTATTTGTGATTCGCGCTATAAAACCGCTAGTGCATAAAATTTTGTATGTATCACGTGCGTAAAATGCGTTTAAGGCCTTCGGCGTGTGATCATCATCCACGCCGCAGGCCATAAACGCCTACTTTACGCCCTTGATACATAAATAACTATAATGTCAGAAGTTTTTCAACTTATCGACAAAGTTTTTCAAGTATGAATGGAAATGTGAAATAGTTGATGTATTATTGAATATAATGGTGATAGTCTCCCCAATCTGAACATAAGTGCATACTAAAGAGAGTACCACCACCATACGCACCATGGGGTGACTTAACAAATAAAAGGTGGCGTATTTGCTATTCCAACTGCGGATAAAACATGGAAAACCCTACAGTACCACCTGAGGAGACGAGAAAGAGCTCATGTACCTTAATCAGAATAAAAATAATACATCATCACATCAAATATAATCAAACATTTTCCATTCGTAGTTTCTTACTTTCCTGTATATTTTTGGAAAGCTTGGTAGAAAACGGACTCGTTGAAGGCGCCTTAAACGATGAAATAGAATGAAATTCACGAGCAAACCATCCTATGTGATGGATCTTTTAAGGTAGATGTGAGATTTGTTCAAAATAGATATGTAAATATGTCCTAGCTGGTTACCACGAAAAGGAAAATCCTGTATTGGAATGTGCCATTGCAATCTTTGGTGTACGTCAACCACAATATAATTTTCAGTAATGGAATCATCACAAAAATACCTAATATTATCAAATTACATGGTGCACTAACCAATTAGTTTTATTAGCGATTTCATGAGAAACCATTTCACAATAATCCTCACAATATCTTTTGATAATCTGTACCTAAATTTAAATTTTCATGTGACCATTTCTCGAAATGATTTTCACGTAATCTATAAGTTCGAGGCGCCCTATTAGGACTACTTCAATAATATCTTAATCATCAGTTGTGTTATTACACCGTCCATGATCATCAAAGTGATTTCCGATTATTTTCGATTATTTTTCCATACTATTTCATATTGCAGTTCTAATATTGTTATGTCATTGAGTGCCTAATCCATCGATTTTGATGGTTTAGCGAAACCTGGAATCAAACCAGGATTAAAGTTCTAACTATGCAGTGAACAACTCGATAAACCAAGATTCACATAAAACTGCAGATTATCTCTGACTGACCAACTGGCCCTCAGTCCATAGTGAAATCCAAAGATTTATCAAACTTGGTTTGGAGTCGAATCCTAGATTACCGTCAAATGTGTTGTTCAGTAGAAATTCGACCATGGATAATGAAAACCAAGATTTTGCAGTTCATCTGAACTATTTCATGAAAAGTCAAAGTAGAACTCAAAATATACTTTAATGTCAGAAGTTTTTCGAATTATCGACAAAGCTCTTCAAGTATGAATAAAAATGTGAATTCAAATATTTTTGTATTATAGACTACAATAGTGGTCTCCCCGATCTGAACATAAGTGCAGACGAAGGAGAGTACCGCCACCAAATGCCCTATGGGGCTACTTAACAAAAAGAAGGTGGCGTATTCTATTTCAACTGCAGAATATGTGGCAAAACATGGAGCATTTCACCAAAACACGTATATTGGTTGTACGTGACCGTCATACGTCCAATGATAACGTATGGCTCTATAGTCTGTTGGAGCAAGGGTCATAGGAAAATGGCCATTGCTAAATTTAACGGACTACAGAGACAAGCGTGCCTGGCGATTACTGGAAGCATTCGCTCCACGCCAACGGCAGCAATGGAAGTCCTCCTTGGATTACTTCCTCTCCACATAGTTCTGGAGAGAGAGGCAAGATGGGCAACATACAGATTTTACCAAGCGGCCATTAGTCTACCGCAGGCATGTGCCATGAGAGGCAGCAGCATGCTGGAGGGCATAATAGCTCACAACATTCTAGGAATACCCTCAGACATCATGCCTAAAACTATCAACCTTCACACGTCCTACACTGTGGTCTTTCCCAAAAGAGAAGACTGGGTCCGGAATGAAACCAACCTATGTAGGGCAAATGAACGTTGGTTCACCGAGGGATCCAAAACTCAGGAAGGCGTCGGACCCGGAATATATGGGATGAACCCAGTAGTGAAACGCTCGTTTAGTATGGGTAAACTAGCTACGGTATTTCAGGCAGAGGTATATGCCATTGAAATGTGTGCCAGGGAGCTGTAAAATCGACACCACACACGAAAAACAATAAGAATATTTTCAGATAGTCAAGCAGCACTTAAAGCGCTTGAATCCAACTGCTTTAAATCTAGGGCAGTATGGAACTGCAGAGACACCTTAAACCGACTGACGCAACGCAACAACGTTACCCTAGTCTGGATACCATGTCACACAGGCCTAGAAGGAAACGAAATAGCGGACGCCGACGCCCTAGCAAAAGGGAAGGCCGAAATAACGTTCACTGGACCAGAACCGGTAATCGGTCCAGCACATAGCACTGCCAAGAATGTCATAACAGCTTGGGCAGACAATAAAAGACTCGAGTACTGGCGTAGTCTACCGGGCCTAGCCCATTCCAAAGCATTTATTGCTTGTACAAGGAAAAAACAGGACTCTGAAAAAGTGCTAGAACTCAGTAGAGCGCATCTCAGAGTTATAGTAGGTTTGCTTACTGGCCACTGCAAACTCAAACATCACATGCATAAAATCGGACTTGTACAAGATGCAGAGTGCCGGCTATGCATGGAGGATGATGAAACGGCTAAACACATTCTGTGTACATGCCCTGCAGTGGCCAGAACCAGATTCTCAATATTTGGCGATACGACAGTAAGGCCAGAAAACCTGGTAAATTGTTCTCCCAATGCATTCCTCAATTTCGCCAAGAGATTGGAAATACTGGGAGAAATATAACCATAGGGTGAGCCACAATAGGCCATTGGCCGCAGTGGAGGGCCTGATACGGGCCCACTCACGTTCAAACCTAACTTAACCTAACAGTAGTAACACCTGAGGAGACGAGGAGAGAATGAAAATTCAACACTTACGTTCATCATCATATCAATGAAGAAAATTTTACTAATTCATGTGGAATATAACCAAACACTTTCCACTCGTAGTTCCTCACTTTCATGTGGTTTTTTGGAAAGCTTGGTAGAAACCGGAATCATCGAAGGCGCCTCAAACAATAAAATCATATCCTATGTGATGGATGTTTTAAGGTAGATATAATGATTCGTTCAAAATAGATATGTAAATATGTCCTAGCTGGTTCCCACGAAAAGGAAAATCCTATAATGAGATGTGCCATTGTAATCCTTGGTGTAAGTAATTTCTACCAGAAAAATAATTTTCAGTAATGGATTCATTACAAAAATACCTTATAGAATCATATTACATAATGCACTAACCAATTATTTTATAGGCGATTTCATGAGAAACCACCTCACAATAATCCTCACAATATATTTTGATAATCTAAACCTTAATACAAATTATTCATGTAACCATTTATGGAAATGAGTTTCACCTAATCTATAAGTTCGAGGTGCCCTAATAGGAGCTAAGATATTCACCAATTCAATAATATCTTGATAATCAGCTGTCATATCACAAGCTTTTTTTTGAAAGTGATTTCCGATTATTTTTCCATACTATTTCATATTTCAGTTCTAATGTTGTCAGTCAGTTATGTCAAATTGAGTGTTTAATCCATCGATTTTGATGGTTTAGCGAAACCTGGAATCAAACCAGGATTAAAGTTATAACTGTGCACTGAACAACTCGATAAACCAAGATTCACATAAAACTGCAGAATATCTCTGACTGAACAACCGGCCCTAGGGTAACATCTAATCTTCCTAGGGGGTTGAACCATGAGGGCTACAAATATTCTTTGAAAGTGTTTTCTTTGACAATAAAATTGACCTGTTTTTTCGATTCCTCATATTTTTCACTGGAAGGAAGATATTAAGGGTGGGAAGTTTTCAAATTCACACCTTGTATAATATTCCGCATTACGATCATACTTTTCAATCACGACCATATTATGGCTCCCGTTAACACGTACAGAATTTAATTGAAATGTTTCGCTTAATGTTCCTCGTCCGCTTGTCTCTTCGAAGGGTCCATTTAGCTCGAAATCAGTCGACATTTGGAGCGGAACCGGATAAGCCACTTAACACCTACGGATCTAATGATAGTGACAGCGTTCCATTGCGAATCGCTCGGATTTGAGGAGGATGATTGCATTACGTATAAAAAATTAATCGATTTTCACAGAACCCAATTGACAGATAGGGGTATATCGTTTGAATTCATTATTGCATTCCTCAATATGAGATTGGAAAAGTTAATCGCATACTAGAAGATAACCCCGGCGGTCGTGGGAATATGTTACGGGTCTATTTTGCACTAGAAAACTCTCGAGATAAACTTTACACTCTGTACCCAACTGTTTCAAAATCACGGAATACTGCCTCAGAAGCTGCATCGATAGGGTTTTTACAAGAGGTGAACTCCGGTGGTTTGAAAGTTACCTTTCAGATCGACAACAGACAGTTAAAAAACAGTATTTCGAAGACATCACATATTAAACATGGTGTGCCACAAGGCTCAGTCCTTGGACCTCTCCTTTTCCTGTTTTATGTGTCTTTTTTAGATATCAGTGGTAAAATTACATTTTTTGCCGATGACACCACTATTCTCTGGCAAAAAAAACAATGAAACGATACTACACTCTAACATAATGCAGGACATTGGAGTCATTAAAAATTGGTGTGAGTCAAACCTCCTATCTCTTAATATAAGAAAGACCGATACCCTAACTTTCCTCTGCAGTATCCCAAACCTACATATTGGCAATGAGAAAATTGAAAATAAATTATCAACAAATGAAACAACGAGTCCTCAACATTTCTGATAGTACCCTCTGGAAAAAAAACTTGGGTATTTTGTACAACCTATTTCGTAACAATTCTTATCCTCATTATCTTTTGAAAAAAATTTTATATAGCTCAACAATGGAGACTCCCTCAGATAATATTAACAATACAGGTGTTTTGGATGTTGCAGTTGGTGACAATGCGGACCATGTAGCCAATACTTTTTATGCATCTCTTCCATATATAACGAATATGACTCCAAAACTCACTAGAATCTTTAATTCTTTCAATAATATTAAAATTGCAAACAAAACTAGTTTAACTATCAACTCTCTTTTCACAAAAGTGAAGGACAAAACTCCTTTAACTCATCAATCACATGTAGTTTATTGTATTCCTTGCTACAATTGCTCGAATGAATATATAGGACAAACCAATAGGTTGTTGAAGGACAGAATTTGTTCACATAAGAGTGACTGTAGATTGCACCCAGAGAGATGTGCACTTAGTAATCATGTACAAAATGAAGGTCACAACATGAACTTTGAGGCTGCAAAAATCTTAGCCAAAGAATCGAATAAATATAAAAGAACCTTTCTGGAGATGACCTTCATCGCACAGTCATCCTCATGTTTGAACAAGAAAACTGACATAAAACACTTAAGTGAAATATATTCATTTTTATTGCATTTGGACAAACAGAAACATAATGTCAGAGAGCTTAACTCTCAATCGATATTATAATTATTTAACATTTTATCTTTTAAATTTCAATTAAAGACTGACCACCTAATAAGGTATACAATATTAATATTTCAAAATTTCCTTTCTAAAAAAACCAATTTTAATAAACGTTCTTCAATTTTGAAAATTTGTAACAGTCATGTGTCATATTCATGATAAAATGTCTATTCTATTTGTTCCAAGCTTGATGTACACTTTTCTCGTTCTGAGTTGCTTAATCTGTCAAATTTCACATTTCAGTACAGTTCCATGCAGGAACGTACCTAAACAAACTTCACACTGTATACATAACCGCAAATAAATTTGCTGTCTTTTTCACGCCTGCCTCTCAACCGGTGTGACATCGGTATGATATCCATTTTAATAAATTTCAATAGAATTAGATTTTATACACAACTGAGTTGGTAATAATGTGTGATGATTACCTTTAAGATTATCTCACAACTTGTTTTTTAATATGTTCAATTACTGTACACGTCTTTTTATATCATCTATTGCAACCAATCTCACCTACACGTAAGTAGTTTAGAATCCACTTTTGTCAATTGTTTTCACTATAGTTAAAACATTATTGTAGCTTTCCCTGATGATGACAATAATACTTGTCGAAATATTGGAATAAAGTGTTATAAGAGTATACTTCCTGCATGCTGCTCACCCAACAAGTTCCCTAGCTTGATCTCAACTAGTCAGCAAAGACTACCTCTCTCCTAACTTATATATATATATATATATATTTATAAAAAATGTGACAGCTATGTGTAAAAGAACTAGCTTCTGGATGCTGTGTCATCAGAATCATCGCCACCGAATTAGGATTTGTATCTGCCAGAACAGCATATTTTGCTTTACTTGATTCCCACCAAAGATATGGTATAGCATTCTGGGGGGGGGGGGGGGCTGCTGTAATCAGTTATTCCAAAGGAGATTCGTTTTACAAAAACGAGCTTCATTTTACAAAAACGAGCCCTGAGATATATGTGTAAGGCAAAGTCTAGAACCCCCTGTCGAGATTTAATTAAAAATTGCAGAATATTAACGGATATCTGAAGCACTGAATATTTCATACGAAAGCGTTCATCATATAGTTCAAGTCTATTTGGACATAAGAAAAATTTCTGCAAAATGGATCCCCAAATGTTTGAATGTTGACCAAAAGCGTGCAAGGGTAGTAGCATCGCGTTCGATCTGCGCTCGATTTGGAAACGATGATGTAGACTTTTTAAACCGAATTGTTACTATGGATGAGACTTGGGTACATTTCTACGATCCAGAAACAAAGCAACAGTCGATGGAATGGCGACACTCCAGTTCTCCAAGACCTAAGAAGTTTCGTGTCCAAAAATCTGCTGGAAAAGTTCTTGCTTCAGTTTTTTGGGATTGCCATGGAGTAACCATGATTGATTTTTTGGATAAGGGTAGAACAATAACTGGAGATTACTTTTCGACATTACTGACCACTCTACGAGAAAAAATTTAAGAGAAAAGACGCGGAAAGCTATCCAAAGGTGTTTTGTTTTTGCAGGACAACGCCCCTGCACACTAATCTCATGTTGCCATGCAAAAAATTCGTGATTTAGGGTTTGAATTACTAGGACACCCCCCTTATTCACCAGATTTGGCTCCGTCCGACTATCATCTCTTTCCTCAACTGAAAAAAAGTTTGAAAGGTCGTGAATTCGCTTCCAACGAGGAGGTAATAAAAGCTATGGAGGTCTGGTTTGCAAAGCACGAAGAAACATTTTTTTGAAAGGTCTAGAGACGTTGCAGGTTCGCTGTAATAAATGTATACAATTAAGAGGAGAATATGTTGAGTAATAAAATTTTTGACATAGTATCTTAGTATCTATAGTAGGCTAAGAATTTTTCAATATATCCTCGTATAAACTGGAGGAATATTTTTCACAAAAATTCCAAATTCCTGATTTCGACTTCGTCTTGTAATAGGTCCATATTTGTATATATTTTTCTATGTCATACTAGTTCATTATTGTGTTTTTATTGCTTATTTACCAACTATCTAATGTTTTCGTATTCCATGTCGTAAGCTTATTTAGACTTTTTTGGCAACAGATTTTCAGTTGCTTTCTTTGCTTTTTCAATAATTTCGTCAGGAATTCCAAAATCTTCGTTCATTTTGACTTCCACCTTTGACACATAAAAATTATTGTGATTTTATGACATTTACGTTTGTCAACATTCACCTAGCAACGATAGTGTCTACTATGATAAAATGACATGTTATTAATTCAAACCGGATTTTTTAAAATACTGATTTGAATTGAGATTGGAATGCAATAACGAACTAGTATGACATAAAGTTATGTATGTACCGCGGGCATAAACAGATGTGTATACCCTCGGGCGACTTACAAACCCTCAGGCCAGAGGCCCTCGGGTTCGTGAAACGTCGCCCTCAGGGCATAAACATCTATTCATACCCTTGGTAGGTACATAAATAACTATTATTTCATATATTTTAACTTTGGCTATATACAAGCTTATACTTTTTTTTACTCCTGTACACTATTTTTGTAGACAGCTAAAGTTTTGTTTGCATAGTCTGTGTTTTTATCATTTATTTATATGTTTGTATGGTTATTTATACAGTTTGTCTCAATAAGTTGGAACTATATGGAAAACTCTTTCATTATTCATTTTAGAAAAAAGTTATTCTTCATAAAAAGTTCTGCATGTATTGTTATCTAAAATGCAATAATCAGATATCGAATTTTTTCAGTCGTATATGCGGTGTGACAAAAAATATGTACCTTTGTATTTGAAAATATCGAAAATTCATATAGAAAAAAGTTGTTCATAACTGAAAATTACGTTTTAACACGCAATTGCATCCACTTACATGAAAAAATCATTTGTACATATTTTCATATTTGCACAATATATGCATATGCATTCATTATGTGTTTAAATTGCAAAATTATTAGAAAATATTGAGAAACGGAAAGGTGATCATGTGTTACATAATCAAAAGAGATAAATGTTCATTCAAAATAAAAAAAAGGAAAAAGTAACATAATCTAATTTTTTAATGTCTATGGGCGTAATTGCATATTTGAACGCAATTTTTAATTCTGAACAAATTTTTTTTATAAGAATTTTCGATATTTTCAAATATAAAGGTACTTTAACTCTTGAGTAAAATTCATATTTTTTTTCTTAGTGAGACAAACTGTATATAAATGTTTGTTGTTGTTTGGGTTTTGGTTTGGGTTTGGGTTTTACCCAGAAATTCTCACCAAAAAAATACAAAGATGTGAAAATTAAAATGTATATTAATTTGTATTTCATTATGAAACAATGGAATAATTATAACAAATTATCTTTTTTTAATGAAAATAATATTGGAAAACATTTCACAAACGCATACTTTGCTTGACAGTACAAAGGCCACATCTGTAAAAATCTTTGAATAAACCTCTTTTCTCAAGGCAATCAATATGATAAGCTCTGTTGCAATCTTGGCATTTCACACCGATTTTTTTTTAAGTTATATTCGTCCCACATGTAAAACATAAACTTGATTTCTTCCAAATGTTATTATTTTCTTCGAAGAATTTTTTATCAGCATTTTCTTCTTGTTCAGACTGAGTTTTTCCAGTTTCAGTTCTTTTCTCTTGTGTGGGATGTTTTTCTTCTGCTTTACTCTTTCTTGCTTTTTTAGACTGAGCCTCTTTTTCCAATTTCTTCTGCAATCTTTTTTGTCTATTTTCTTCTTTTCGCCGTTCTGACTCTTCCTTTATTATTTTCTTTTCTTCCATTTCTTTCTTGTAAGCACTAGAAGTGATAACAAATGAGGATCTTTCAACATCCTTTCTATTTTTCCTTTGGGGTGTTTTTGCTATTGGAAGAAAACTTTCCAGATTCGGTGGTTTTGATTAATCTATTTTTTCTAATCTGCGACTATTAGGGTTGGATTCTACAGTTTCATTATCAATCAATATATCTGAAATATGCAAAATAACTCAATGTTGACAATATCATAAACATCTTGACAAAAAATACCCGAATTTTTAAGTTGCGTATCTTGGTCTGACATAATAGATATGCTACAAATCCATGTCTTCGGGATAATAATAATCTGAATTGAAGAATAATGTTAAATAAAACCATGCAAATTTCAAAATACAAACCTGCAATATTCTTTGAATTTTTTTTGCTCATTTTGACCTGAACAGTTCGATATATTTTTTGAATAATCAATTGTAAGTACGTCCTGGGAATCAACTACATCTAGTGAAAAAAAGTGGAATGAAAATAATGAAGAAAAATATCATATATAAACATACCGTAAGAGTCGTTGTCAGACTGAATTCCATTGCACTCAGCTATTGACTCTAGTTGTCCGTGTTCTGAACTATTCACACTGTTATTTAAATCTGAAATGAATGAAAATTACTCAGATTATATAGATACGTTGTCAGCTATTCATTTTGTTACCTTCTGCTGTTTCAGAAACAACTATACTGACAGGTTTCAGAACTTTGATATGGCGATGTATGATTATTTTGTCATTATATGGTAGTGTTTCTGGGGATACTACTTCGACGTCCAAAGGCTCATCAGAAAGAATCAAAGGCATGTTTTCAATTGCCTCTTCTGAAAAAATATCTTCTTGAACAATGCCATCGTTGATTTGGGTTATTTAAATAATGCTGTCATTAATGTTTGGAGGTTTTTCAATAAGTCTCTCATTAATGTCTGGAGTTATTTCGGTAAGGCTGTCATCATTATTTTCACTGATAATGGGTGAAATTTCATGATCTTTTTGAAAATATTTGTATATCCTCCTCAAGATATCACTGTTTTCACAGTTGTGCAAAGTTGAATCGTTTTCTAGTTGCACCATTTTACTTTTGCCTACTATAACAGAAAAGTCCTTTAACGTCATAAGTTTTTCGGATGTGTTCTCATTCTTAACATTTGATGTGGCACTTCGTCCCAAACATTTGGTGAAATCAATTCTGTCTGGATTCCATGGACATAAACCACATGCTTCGAATTCTTTCACAATTGTTTCTGATTTCAAATTGGTTAAAGCCGCATTAAGAATTGGCGCGAAATGTTCTTTTCCCAATTTCGAGGGATTTTCCCTACGCCATTCCGATACAGCTTTCTTCCACCCATTTTTGAGTGGTTTGAAACTTGAAACATCTGCGGGTTGAAGAATTCGTGTAGAGTTGGGATATAAAGCTACCAATATAATATTGAGTTCATTGCATAACGTACAAACTTCATATGTCAAGTGGGTCTTGTGACCATCTAAAAACAAAATTACCGGCAATTCAATACGCTTATCAATGATATATGGATGCAAAATATTTTTTATATAGTCTACAAATATTTCTGCCTTCATCCAGCCATTATCGCTTAAACCAATACCCCAGTGATCTGGAATACTCTTTTGGATGGTTGCACTCAGCCTCTTATTAGGGTATATTATCAGAGGAGTGACGTCGCCAGAAGCCAAAAACGAACATAACAGTTAGATTCTGCTTTGCGTCACCCTGATCCACCTCATATACGTTTTTTGCACCAAGAGGGGCAATAACTTTTCCGATTTTAGGGCAAAAAAGGAAACATGTTTCGTCACCATTAAAGACACGGGTAGGATCTTCCAAAATGGAAAAATATTTCTTTTCTTTCAAATAATTTTCTATTTGCCCAAACCATTTCCTAATATCAGCTTCTGCTACATTTGCTGATGCACTTGTCACGGTTTCCGAAGTTCTAAGCACCAGTATAGGATGGCGCCTTAAAAAAAGCCTCATACCAGTGCTTTTCTGGTACATTATTCTTAAAAGGTGTTTTGCGTACAACGACATCCAAAAATCTTTTCACAGATGCCTCTTTTCTTCTTGGAAAGCCTTTTTTGTGGCTTTCCAATATCTAGTTAACTAGAGACTGTTCTTCCTCTTTTGTAAGGATTGGACAGGGTCCTTTTTCGGTTTTTTTAAATTTTGCACTTAGCCTGAATTGTAGAGTTGCTCGAGGAACTCCGTATTTTAGGGCTGATTTCTCACAATATCTCTTTTGGATTTTTTTTTTCTTTCTTTATTTTCGGCATCTGTAAATACAAAGGTTTTGGGTATAATATACACAATTACCTAATCACAAGAATTAAAAGACACCATCGCTCCTTAAATTGTAGTATTCCAATTATTGGGGTGAGCAGATACCAGTTGTTGACCCCCAATGCAAACTAATAGAACTCAAGTAAATTTAGACCCAGTGATTGACACCCCTAGTGTTTTGGTATAATCGAAAGAAATAGTTGTGAAATCTTCTTGAAATAACTCATTGTACCCCGAATATCAAATCAAAAATCCTACAATAACTAAAAATAACAATTTTGAAGAAATACTTACCGTTTTCAATTGTCTGCTTCTTAGCGTTTTTCTAATATTTTACACTTCTGGCGGGAGCACTACATATACCTACTGATACCAACGCCATATTGAAAAAGAAATTCACGAGGGAATACACATTTGACGACGCAGGGTTGCCAAATTCTCCGGATTTTCCTACAATTCTCAAAAATAAACTCCAGTTGCAGAAATATTATAAAAACAGGTCAGGGTGCCAATAACTAGTGCAGTGCCAACAATAGGGGGTTTTACCCTACTAAGAAATTTATATCGTTTAGAAGAACACTACTATCGATATTGTTGTTAATTGATTTATGGAAGAATTTTCCAAAGATATCATTTCAAATCGCGACAACAAAATGTTATGATCGATACCTCTAACTTTTAGACATAAATATTTTAGGAACTTTCTCTGTACACTTTCAATTGACTTTTTTTGGATCTGCCATAAGCAAAATACAACAATTTCAATTTGGCAATATTTTCGAAGTTTTCACTATATCTGTAAATGAAACCAAGCATCCTATTCGCGTGTGCAACCGTAATTTTCATGTGTGTTGAATGTAAGTTTACTATCATATGTGATACCAAGATCTTTCATCTCTTGTACGCGGTTGATTATTTTGTTGTCGATTGCGTAATCATATATCAAGGTGTTCGATATTTTTGTAAATGATATTATGTTACATTTCGTCACATTCATCAGTTGTAGACGATTATCGGTACACCAAAGTTTGATTAAGTCTAATTCGGACTATACTCGCTGACAATCAGAAAAATGTAATCGATTTTAAAATATAATTTGAGATTGTCTGTAAATAGTAAGCTAGGAATATTCAAAGAGGTTGCCAGGTCATTAATAAAAAGTAAAAACAGAAGAGGTCCCAGATTGTATCCTTGTGGCACGCCAGACGTAACTACGTATGAAGCAGATTTGAAAGATTCATATTCTACAACATCTGCAATAGGGTGGTCCTTATTTGTTCACAAAAATTTTATTCGAAATGTTTTTGGGGGAAACATGATATTTTCTATAGAATTTATTGTTAATGTTTAGGGGTCGCGACGGGACTTTTAAAACGAGAAAGTAAAAAATGAAGACTTTTTTCATACACTTATTCATAGCAGTGGAAACAAAAAGAAATTAACTGTCAAATTGTGTAAATAGTAAATTTTAAACATAAAATACACAAGCCAATTGAAAAATTACTTAACAATTGTTGATTTTTTAGAGTTGGGATATTTTTTTCTAAATTCTTTGACAATCATTTTCATTCATGGTAATCAATTTATTAAATTCTTCCATCAATGCAACACCACGTTCTGCAATATCATTGACTTCTCTCACTGACCGCACTATGTCTCTTCCAGCTTTATACTCCTCATCAGCTGACCAGTCAGCAACATCTTTTTTTTAAATTGGATGGAGTATCTCAAAGAAACGGAATAAATTACTAGACAAGTATTCGATTTTTTTTTGCAATATCTTTGGTACTCAGACCCAGGCTTCGAAGAGAAATCGTGACCTTCGTTATATAATGCCTGTACCATATTTTGTTTGTTATCTAAAGCAATTTTGTCATCAAAAAATGCAAATGATACGAGCTTCTCTGACAAGTACCACAAATGTCCCATAATTTTTTTCAAAGCAGTTTTGGATAGTGCTGGATTTATATTTTCGAATATAATTAGGTCTTTCAATAGCTGCAAGTAATTTCTGGGCGCTGACGAAGCAACAGAAGCTTGATACCAGTATTTAACGTAAATCGTGACTGAAAAAATGCAAACATTTTTAATTCCTTTTTCTTCTCTTTTGGTCATTTTGAACTGGTGTCTAAATGAGAATATTTTCAAGGAATGCGTAGCTTTTGCCATTCACCGAGCCGTGCAATCCTGCTGGCATTCTAAACAATGTTCGTTTCTCAGGAACTCCTCCTAGGTAAATAATGGTGATGTTGAGTAGCTCTTTATAATCATCTCGAGGCTGATACTGGTTAAGTTGTTTTGGAGCGAAGGAAATCATATCCTGAGCTACGTTTTGTGTTTCTTAAATCTTTTGAAAATTAAAATATTAGGCCCACTTGAAGGACCTAGTGCTGTGCTCACGACAGCTCCTAACATTATCTGCAGTATATGATGGCGACATGCAAGCCAAACCATATCTTTCTCTATTTTTTGCTCCAGTTGTATGCATGCTCCATTTCTTAGTCCCGAGTTGACTGCGATCGTTTCAAAGCACATGCACTTTACTTTATCGCTCAATCCCCATTGCAGTATTGTACCATAGACAGCTGACGCACATGCCTCTCCAGTTTTGGGACCAATAGTAGCTGATCAATTCCTTGCCCTAACACCAAAATAGGAACACGATCCACGGTTTCATGCCCATCAGTGCCATCTTTTAGTTTTGAATTCACGTTTTAACGACTCCGTCATCTCTTTACGATGCTTTTGACGCTGACGACGAATGGACGACCTGTTGACAGTAAATTACATAGGGACAGAGCCTGCACTTTTTAGTGTAGATGTGAACAAAACTCATACCCTGTTGTAAATTCCCTAATGAAAAATTTTCTTGATCGTTTGTCTTATTTTAAGTTCTTTTTTAAGTTTTAAATGTCGGTCGCGACCCCTAAACGTCATTTAAAAAATCAAATATAAAATCTGTAATCATATTAAAGCACAGAGAAACATAATTAGATGGTGCCCCTTCGATATTTTTCACTTTGACAAATGAGGACCACCCTAATCAGCAACAATGAAAATATTGTTACCGGAATCAAAAATAAATAGTCTAATCTGCGCAAGGGGTGATTTTAACGCCCCCTAGCAGCAAAACTGTTAATTTTTTTGGGTTGGCGCAATGGTAACATTGGTTGAGAATTACACGGACTACATCATACCAAAAATTCAAAAAATCCACCTGGACCCAAATTCCATGAGGAGTTTGCGAGATCCTTTGCTGGAATGTCTTGGTCTGCACTTTTATGTAAAGGAGTATCAATGTCACTTTTTATACAAAATATAAAGCTGTATTGTGGACTACCTACCTAACTAACTAATCGACTGCGACTCCTGAGGTGCGTTTCAATTTAACGTCGGACGTCCGGTAACGGACGATGTATGACGTCATAGTTGTTTCGTAGGGCGATATCTTTCGGATTGAATTTTGAAACGCTCTCCTAAATCGTGGTGTAAATAGTTGACGGTCGGACGTTCCACTCAAGAATTTTGAAACGATGGAATGAAGTTTTCGGACAGGACGTTCTAATATCGAAACGCTTCGTAAGAAAAGTTAGACGTCGGACGTAATATTGAAACGCACCTCTGGAATGCAATATTTTACTTTTGAACTATAGGGCGATAATTGTAATTTTCGATGTAACTAAACACTGCGATGTTTTTCATTTTCGCTTGTGGTCGTAGGAAAACCATTTTTCATTTAAAATAGTGTAACATAAAAACCTAGATAATATAATCTATTTCGACATCTTTTCCTGCAATAATCAATCAATAATTGATATATTAGTTCGATAAATAAGATTCCAATCAAGGGATTATCAAATTAAACTAACATTTTGCACGTAGTGGAATAACTAGAGTTATACAATATCCATGGCGCCTATTGTATTCAAAATTATCATCTGACGTTCATTTATTTGGAATGGATTATCTCAATGTTGATGACACGCATGGAACACGCATGAACACACAGTATGGAACAGCTAAATATATTTAATTGCAGAGGAAATTGCCTTCATTCTATTATTATGAAACAATGGATTTGATCTTATTATTTCTACGCATATCGTGAAATAATAATGATATGATGAGATACCTGTTATGAGAATGAGAAGTACCGAATATTCAGAACTACTCATTCATCAACCTCAGGCAGATACAAGCCAATAAGCCTGATGTAGTACTCCTTGATCATTAAACGATCTTCTACATAGACTTTTGAAATGGTGGTTCTGATTATATATAGGGGCCATACAATTACAATCGCTAACAATAATATTGACGAATCGAAAGAAGAAGTGATCAGAGTTGTTGATCAATTTGAATCCTGGTGCTAACGTAATTCGTTGATACTCAACGTAGATAAAACAATGACAGTGAATTTCTATCTAAGGCGCCCTATTCCCAATACGGTGAGCAGTGATCCATAGATATCAAATTATCTGAGAATGTGAAGTTTTTGTCTTGTATAGATAGTCAGCTCACCTGGGATGACCACATAGACAGTGTTTGTGAAAAACTCAATAAATCATTGTTCGCAATTTCTCGAATGAAGTTTTGTCTTGACACAACTGAACTGACTTCCTGACCATATATTAGGCATTGGCTCACTCACACATGTCACATAACATTTTGTGCTGGGCCAGAGCCACAAATTTTACACAAGTTTTTGTGATACAAACAAAGATTATGAGACTGATATTTGAAATAGGATACATGGATAGTTGTGAACCAATTATGATTCAGAATAAACTCCTAAGTGCTCCCTGTATATTTATCCTCAAGTGTCTGCTGTACGCAAGATAAAACCTAAAATATCTACCCACTCTCTCAAGTACACATCAACACAACACACGCAACAGCAAAACTTTCACCACTTCATAATTTAATCAAATTATCTTATTTTCTTGTAAGTAATTTTTTTTACAGTATATAAGTATTGAATTATTAAAATCTCGTGGCTCGACTAGGGTGAGTCCTGCACGATTCACTGTTGCGTTCCAATTCACAGTGCTGCTCCTAAGGTGGCGTATGGAGTCAGTGACAAGGCCTACCCAGAACACGTGGCTAATGATCATAGCAGTCGATGCCAAAACACCAAGGACAAAAATGTTATTGTGAAACCATGTAAATGTAAAACAATGAAAATGTAAAACAATGTAGAGCAATGTAAATATAAATATTAAAAAAGGTTATTCAAAATAAATGGAGCGTTCTATTGTATGTAGAAATGTTCTACTCGTAGAAGTAGAATTTGACGTTTTTTGATACCAACTATATCTACTTTCGCTACGATCGAATTTGAGGGTAGTCTTGAATAAAGAGTTCTTTTTTGATAAGTTGAATCAGAAAGTAACTGTACCATTTGGGGTATTTGGAACAAGTTATATAATGCTGCGGCACAAATCGAGTAAAACCTTCAAACAAAATTTCATGAAAGGTTAAAACTGCAGCCTCAATTTCAAAATTGAGCAGGGAAGACCAGTTGATATCGGTTAAGTAGCTATTCAGCCCAGCATAATCACATTTGTGGAATATTTTTTTTTCCCTATAGCTAAACGTGGACTGCACTATATTTTCAAAATCTAATAAAAGTTGGAGTGGAGGATGATATGCATCTACTAGAAAATTACTGAGCAATGTAATATCAGACAATCTTACGTCAATTAAAATTTCGTCAGAGAAAACTAAATCCAAAATTCTATCCCTAACATTTTTGACATTATTATATTGCTGAAAGCCCACACAAGAGAGTTCATCAAGCAAGAATTCTACACGTTGGTCAGGTAAGTACTCTGGAACCAAGACTTGTTCCTCATACGAGGAAAGTTGAAGTCACCCACAATAATGAAATTTGCACCTATATGGAGTCTTTTTACCTCTTCAACATGCTCAACAAATATTTGGTATGCATCTATAGGTGAATCCGGAACAAATTATACAACACCCAATACAATCGATTTGTTACTCAGAATCAGAAACTCTTATTTCTGAGGCATGATAAGAGGATTTGATTTCTATCATAACACCTCCCCCCCGCGTACAGTTAGTACTATTGTAGTCACGATCTTTTCTAATAATAAGATATTGAGAATTATTTATTTCTGAACTAGAAACATTTTTATTTAACCAGGATTCCGTGATTAAAATAATGCCAAAATCGCTTATTTGGAGTGCTCTATTCAGATCATCCATTTTTGTCCTAAGACCTGGTATATTCTGATAATAACAAAGAAGGTTATCATTCGACAAGTGAATCACAAAATTTAGACAAAGCATTATTGGTACGCATTATCGCAAGTCGATTGTTCGCTTTCCTAATTCTGAAAAAGTTGACTGGGGATTCATTACATTAATTTCATCGACATCCTCACTTTCCGTGACATTTGTTATATTGATGCCTCTATCCATTATTTCAGTACCTCTACTGAAGTCCCCACAGTCCTCTTCAGCTCCATTCTGCCCTGATGAGTCTATGCTACCGTTGTTAATTTCAATTTTGTTTAAAGCAAGATGGATTTCTTTTGTCCCTAGTATAAAACTTTTCTAAGGTACCCATATACGAGGATGTATTGATATCTAGTTAGCCAAGACCAGTTCCCTGCATAAACAAAATATTGCGTCATCATAGCCACGAACAATAACTTATTAGAAGTGTCAGTGTGAAGTTTGACGTCAAAAAAGTAATCCAGAGTTACGCAATAAATTAAAAGATAAAATATGTCCACCGAAATTGTGGAAATTTAAAAATTGGAGTATCGAGCCATCATCAAGTACCTGTATTTAAAAGGGTTAAGAGGAGAGCAGGTTTACGAAAATATGCTTAATACCCTTGGTGATCAATGTCCTTCGTATGCGACCGTGAAAAATTGGACTGCAAGCTTCAAAAGAGGTAAATTTTACATTGAAGATGATGACTAATCCAAAAGGCCAGTTTCTGTGTCAGTTCATGACATGACTTTAACAGACCGTCGAATTGGGCTAAAACGGATATCTGAAGCACTGAATATTTCATACGAACGCGTTCATCATATAGTTCACGTCAATTTGGACATGAGAATAATTTCTGCGAAATGGATGTTGACCAAACGCGTGCAAGGGTAGTAGCATCGCTTTCGATCTGTGCTCGATTTGAAAACGATGTAGACTTCTTAAACCGAATTGTTACTATGTATGAGACTTGGGTACATTTCTACGATCCAGAAACAAAGCAACAATCGATGGAATGGCGACACTCCGATTCTCCAAGACCTAAGTTTCGTGTCCAAAAATCTGCTGGAAAAGTTCTTGCATCAGTTTTTTGGGATTGCCATGAAGTAATCATGATTGATTTTTTGGATAAGGGTAGAACAATAACTGGAGATTACTATTCGACATTACTGACTACTCTACGGGAAAAAAGTAGAGATAAAAGACGCGGAAAGCTATCCAAAGGTGTTTTGGTTTTGCAGGACAACGCCCTTGCAAACAAATCTCATGTTGCCATGCAAAAAATTCGTGACTTAGGGTCTGAATTACTAGAACACCCCCCTTATTCACCAGATTTGGCTCCGTCCGACTATTATCTCTTTCCTCAACTGAAAAAAAGTTTGAAAGGTCGTAAATTTTCTTCCAACGAGGAGGTAATAAAAGCTGTGGAGGTCTGGTTTTCAGAGCAAGAAGAAACATTTTTTTTGAAAGGCCTAGAGACGTTGCAGGTTCGCTGTAATGAATTTATCCAATTAAGACGAGAATATGTTGAGTAATAAAATATTTTGACATTGAAATTTTGTTTGGTTCTATAATTGGCTTAGAATTTTTCAATATATCCTCGTAACTATTGTCCGAAGAAAAATTAGTACCCTTCAATTACACCAAAATCTTACCTGACCAATAATAATTGACCAAAGGAAGTTTTTAATTGTCACGATTATCAAACGCTAATCTCTCTTTCAACTGAAAGCGAGATCGATCATTCGTGGAACGATAAACTCGTTACTCGTTCGAATATTTTCACTATCGGGTAATGACTCCATAAGGTATTACGAAATTAGAAATTATGATCTCGAGGGCAGTCGCAAACACATGGCCATTACATGGCGTACCCATTTCACTCGCGGTACCACACATGTAGGAAGGATTATATTACGTTCAGAGACCTACTTCTGGTGGTACTGCGGAGTAAGTGAATTATTGTTTGGATTTCATTTCAGTTTTCTTGGTACTTTATGGGTTCAATGTGGGATTTCATGATTCTGTGTAAATTTAACGAGTTTGGTTTCGAATACTTAATGTGCAATCAAACTAATGATAATAATAATGGAAATTTCTTTTCCAATTGTACAGTTACATATTAGGATTGAGCCGAAGATTAGCTGGTTTCTGTTCTTCATATTAAGCTTTAACAATAGTAATATTAATAGTATTCAAAATAACTGATGACAGATAAAATATAAAAATTAAATGATGAAAAAGTGGTAACATTATTAATAGTATTGTTAATAATATCGAATAATTATAGAGATATGATGAATAATTGACAAATCCATAAATAAAAGTATCTTGTTACTTATTGATCATACCTCCAAAAGTTATAGGCATTTTTTTAATTGCGTACAGACATATATTTCAGATCCTCAGCGATTGAATTGTAAACTTGAGTTATTTCATAGGAGAAGGACCATTTAAACTATTCTGTTCGGTGAGAAAATGGTGTGTCAACCTCTATATCAAATTTAAGGGTAAGTTTGGAATATTTTTTTGTACAAAACCTCTAGGAAATTTCTCAACGTCAATTCTACTAAAGAGACACGAGGTATGTGATAATAGGGAATATGCAAGTGATTTAAATTTACTTGATTTTTTTACCACATATACTTTATTGTCTCAAAATTACACCTAAACCATTAGTTTATCATTTAGTTTGTATTAAACTCCATAAAACTTCAATCAAGAAGTGCATAATAAGCGCGCGGAATTCAAATTTGCGAAACGCATCACCATTGGTCGAAACGAAGAATGACGTCACATTGCACGTTATGAAATTTATCTGTGTTGATATTCATACAGTGCTAGTCGTCTTTCATAGAAAATTTGTTTTTATTTATATATTTGTAGTGTTTTCCATTACATAGTTCGATTTTGGTCTTGTGACAATTGTAAATTATCAAGAGAAATGACTGAAAGCGGTTTTGTCAAAGCCCAATCCGACAATACCGGAACTGATAAGTAGTAATAGTTTATCAAATGATAGTTTTCCTTTTGTAATTTAGGTGAGGCAGGTATATACAAAACATTTATGCATACAAAACTTACTTCTGATCAATTCACTTCATGTTAACTATCGAAATACAATGTACTCACGTTGAAATGATCTTCACAACAATGTAAATGTGATATTGGAGATACTTCGCCTCTTCTCATAACGTTACACCATCGTTTACGAATTTTCGCATCTCTTGGAACAAAAAAAATAATTAACTTGGTGTACTTATAATTGTGTTTTGGCATTCCGGTACTAAACAATACCTATAAGATGGTTTTTTAGCATTTTCCATTATCGTAATAGCGATTAAAACTGCATATCCCTAACCTAATAAATAACTGTCAATAGTGTCAATGGCCATAACTATAGAAAGACTTGTTAATTGAAGACTGCTCTGGTTGATCGAGATCACTTTCACATATGTTCATCTCTCTCTAACACTTGTACTGCATTTATCTTACTCTTTTATAAAATATCAACTCCTAGCAAGTAGAACAATCAGAGTACGTCTCAACGAACGACACTGAATAAGAATAACACTGATTGCGCCATGTGACGTCATCCACAGCGCGCGAAAATGGAGGCGTTCAAATAGGTCAAATTCAATCGGTATTTTATATATTATTTTAAAAATTAATTCCAAGACTTTCAACCGTATTTATATTTTTTACTATGATGTAACGAAGTAAAAAATTGATTAAACAAATAAAAATAAATTATGCATATTCCCTATTGCTGTTTTGACATATTCAGCAAACTGATCCCCCGTAATTTGTAGAAGGTACTCCTACTTCATATGCCATGAATTAAGCAAAGGTAGTTATTTCGAAATACTTGTTTACGTATTTTGTCGTCCGAATCAGTATGCATGGACGAAAAACTACACTACCACAATTGAACCTGGAAAGGACCAAGGAATCACATATTTATATATTGTCTATTTGCGTATATTACCTTCATATTCATGTAGGCAATGGAAATACCTTTGTTCATATGACGATTCAATTTTCAATGCGAATCTACAATTAGGACTAAATTTTTGCAAAGTTTTCCTGTTTTTGTGTTGTGGCCATCGTGTTCTGTGGCCATCGTGTCCTGTGGCCATGAATTTCCATCAAGTAACGGCCACGTCAATTCAAAAAAAAAGATTATTTCATGTACAGAGAAATTGAAAAAAGTACATTTAATGGAGTAGTTGCTACATACACCAACCATACCTAGAATCCAACACAACTATCAAGTGTACTCCTCAGAGCTGTGCCAAACACTGTGCTTAGTGATTGTCTAACCCATTTTGTGCTCGTGAGCACTGTGCTTGGAAGCACTTTTTAAAAACCGGTACTTAGTCCTCTGCACTTTATTAAACAGCTTAGTGCTTATACTCGTAATAAGTGCTCGCGGGCACTCAAAAGAACCTTCGACCACTCAATATCGATCTGATCTGATCTGATAGTGCTCAAGGGCTGTCTTCATCAAGACGCTAGGAGAAATTTTTGAAAATTACGCAGGTAAAAACAAACTAATGATAATTTCAATATAGATTTTACAAATTTCGATATTTTTTACAGAAACAAAATACTGAACGTATTCAAAACTTACATGATTGGAACAATTTGTAAATCAGTTCACTAGGGTAAAAGTAGTTCCAAAACACATTAGTCCGGTGGCAGGGAGGGTGTTCGTGGCCGATGAGGTGCGACGGGATCGCCCAAGTTATTCTTATGTATTTTGACACGCTGAATCCGAATTTCGAGGGTGATAGGCCGTGAAAGCATCCGGTGAAAGCATCCGGAAAATTGTTATAGACGATTTTCCGACGAAAATCGAAAAATCCATTTTTTCCAAAAACGAATGATGCTATAATGTTCTCCATAAAATTATCTACAAAAAAAGTCTCCACAATTTTTTCTCCAAAATGTACCGTTTTCCAGTAAAACTTGCTCAAAATTCGACAAAATGCGATTTTCTCAATATTCAGTGCTCTCTCATTCAGTCACATAATGATATTTTCAAGATCACCTTGTCCCAAATTATTCATATATCTCGACTATGAATAACATAAAGGATATTCCTGAAAAAATCATTCGTGTGGATTTCCTGGCACTAAATTTCCCGATACGTTTACCTTGCATAAAAGAGGCATTTTTTTATTCGCGAAGCTCACGTCGTGGACGAACTTCTTAGAGTGTCAATTAAAAAGAGTTCAGCACATATTTTGTCATGATCACAAAGCATCTCAGTAACGGAAAAACGGAAAATTTTGCTTAAAATTACGACAATTTTCCGAGAAAAATCGAAAAATCGATTTTTTTCCTGTAACATATGATGCTATAATATTTTCCATAAAATTCTTCACTAAAAAAGTCCCTACACATATTTCTCTAAAATGCACCGTTTTTTAATAAAACGAGCTCGAAATTCGAAAAAATGCTATTTTCTCAATTTTGAGTGCTCTCCCATTCAGTCACAAAATGATATTTTCAGGATCACCTTGTCCCAAACTATTCATATATGTCTCGACTATGATTAACAAAGGAAGCATTCGTGAAAACATCATTTGTGTGGATTTCCCGACACTGAATTTCCCGATACTTTTAAAAACTGAACAAAAAACGAAAATTTGAAAAGAGAAGAAAACAGTTTGGTATTATCATTATGCTAACTGCTCACTTGTAGAAGATTTACCTCCAACAAGTGCATCTATTAAATTACATATTCTCAGAGCTTTTTACATAGTTTACAATTACACTCATTGTTTGGATGAGGATATTTTTCTTTTGAATCCATTGGAATTTGGGTTTATTGCTTAAACCGCAAAGAGTTGAAATTTTGATCCCCCAAGTACAGAATTGGTACCGAATTTTTCTTGCAAAAGTTGTACCCGGAATACATGCGTTTGTAAGGCAGCAAAAATTTCATGCTGCTCATTTTGTTTTTGTCACCGCGGTAATACATGCCAAAATAAAATTTGAATAAAACAAAATTTTTTCATTAGACCTTATAAAATTCTTTGGCAGAAATTGTGTCTGACAAAAAGTAAGTACGATTAATTTTTTTTTTTCAACGAAAAAGTGAATTTTTCGGAAAATTGTTGCACTTTTAAGCTAAATTTTCCGTTTTCCGCTACTGAGATGCTTTGTGATCATGACAAAATATGTGCTGAACTCTTTTTAATTGACACTCTGAGAAATTCGTCTACGACGTGAGCTTCGCGAATAAAAAAATGCCTCTTTTATGCAAGATAAACGTATCGGTAAATTCAGTGCCAGGAAATCCACACGAATGATTTTTTCAGGAATATCTTTTTTGTTATTTATAGTCGAGACATATATAAACAATTTGGGACAAGGTGATCCTGAAAATATAATTTTGTGACTGAATGAGAGAACACTGAAAATTGAGAAAATAGCATTTTTTCGAAATTCGAGCACGTTTTATTCAAAAACGGTGCATTTTAGAGAAAAATTTGTTGGAACTTTTTTAGTGGAGAATTTTATGAAAAATGTTATGGCATCATTTGTTTTAGGAAAAAAATCGATTTTTTGATTTTCCATGGAAAATTGTCGTAATTTTAAGCAAAATTTTCCGTTTTTCTGCTACTGAGATGCTTTGTGATCATGACAAAATATGTGCTGAACTCTTTTTAATTGACACTCTAAGAAATTCGTCCACGACGTGAGCTTCGCGAGTAAAAAAATGCCTCTTTTATGCAAGGTAAACGTATCGGGAAATTCAGTGCCAGCAAATCCACACGAATGATTTTTTCAGGAATATCTTTTTTGTTATTCATAGTCGAGACATATATGAATAATTTGGGACAAGGTGATTTTGAAAATAGCATTATGTGACTGAATGAGAGAGCACTGAAAATTGGAAAATCGCATTTTGTCGAATTTTGAGCACGTTTTACTGAAAAACGGTACATTTTGGAGAAAAACTTGTGGAGACCTTTTTGTAGCGAATTTTATGGAAAACATTATAACATCATTCGTTTTTGGAAAAAATGGATTTTTCGATTTTCCTCGGAAAATCGTCTATAACAATTTTCCGGATGCTTTCACCGGATGCTTTCACGGCTTATCACCCTCGAAATTCGGATTCAGCGGGTCCAAATACATAAAAAACGAATACGAAAACCCTCCATGCCACCGGACTACATATAGATAATGTCATTGCAGATTTTAATAACGTAGTTTATATTATGTCTACGATATTTCTAAAATCTCCGAACACTCAGTAAAACGTGTGAGCTGTTTTAGGTCTAGAATATGTCAAGTCCAAAAATTGTTTGAAACTAGAACGTACTAAGAGATTACTTTTGGAAACATGAATTTAGAATTGCTTTCCCAAAATTGGCTTTTAGACAATGTTATTTAGAAAGATATTATTGTGGAAACTACTGATATAGTCAATCACCATGCCCTCCAACGTAATGTATTCATAAAACAAAATCAACTCCCCCATAAGAAAAAAATTTCAAAGTAAAAAAATAAGATATAGCTTGTAGACATTTAAAAAAAATTAACTTGAAAATGAGACTTGGGTAAATTTTAAAATGTCAGGAATTAATATGTAAATTTAGTCAAACAAAAGAAAATTTATTATTATGAACAACAAATAGATGCTTTTGAAAATGAACCTAAACAAATATGGAAACACTTTAGTAGGTTCAAAATGAGATTATCAGTATAATAAAATAATTTTTGAAAATGAAAATGACGTCAAATATTCATGTTCATATAGTAAGAGATTGAGAATAGATTCAATTGGTATTTTATATATAAACATTGTCAAACATATTGCAGATAATATCAATTTTAATTAAACATGCTCAAGTCATAATAGCTATCCGGTAATAAATTATTCTTTAAGAAAACTCAAATTGTTAACAATGCAGTACCTAAAAGAAACAGTTGACGTTTTCGGACACGTTTTGTTGAATTTCATCAATACCTGTCTTGAAAAGGACATTGGTTCAGAACAGTTCACCATAACACCAATTCCAAAGGTGACATATTGAATATAGATACTATTAATTTCATGCCTATATACCCTAAACACCAACACTAGAGGATACTCTTGAGTTTGCTGTATATGAACAAATTAAGGAATATTTTGATGAACAATGTCTTCTCGGTCTTCAGTCTTTATGTTATTTTTATTAAACATCACTGCAACATACAGTTACAAAAACAAGTACCTGACAGAAAACAACTACTCCCCTGGCTAAGACCACGACGGGTATTGAATTAAATCTAACAGATACTTGTGCAACGTTCCTCAAGATATCAGAGGACGCAATTGCAAGTGCCCCCTGTGACCAAACAGCAGAATTATGTTTTGATTTGGACAGGGTGACCACCTGCAGACTAGTATCGAGGTTGTTGCCTCTCATCAGTGCGAAGAGTAGGTCAACACAGACAGCACTGAAGCCATCTGTTCCCCGTCCAAACCATTACACACTTCGTTGCTTGGTCAACTCTTGTTCACGCGATAAAGCGGTTTCTAGGCCGCTCCACCTAGCGAGCAGAGGAAGAACACTCCGAATCTCCGGGTTGAGAGATTTATGTGAAGAAAACAGAATTCTTTGGGAGATCGTTTAAAAACGAATAGTCGTTGCCGACCGATGATGAACCCTTTACTCCCATATACACCTACTAAGTAGGCTTATTAAGGCAACTACCTGACAGAAAACAACTACTCCCCTGGCTAAGACTACGACTGGTATTGAATTAAATCTAACAGATACTGTCACCCTGTCCAAATCAAAACATAATTCTGCTGTTTGGTCACAGAGGGCACTTGCAATTGCGTCCTCTGATATTTTGAGGAACGTTTCACATGTATCTGATAGATTTAATTCAATACCCGTCGTGGTCTTAGCCAGGGGAGTAGTTGTTTCCTGTCAGGTACTTGCCTTAATAAGCCTACTTAGTAGGTGTATATGGGTTCATGGGTGATGGGTTCATCATCGGTCGGCAACGACTGTTCGTTTTTAAACGATCTCCCAAAGAATTCTGTTTTCTTCATACAGTTGGAAAAAAACTTCAGATGAAAACAACTTTACTTTTGCAATGTTTCTTGATCTCAAGAGAGCTTTTGAGACTATTGACCGGAAAATATTGTTGGATAAGTTGAGATATGATATACAGTGTATCCCACTTTGAGCAGCCACACCCTCATATTTCGTTGAGCATGAATTAATTCGAAATGTTCTCTTACTCAAGTTGTAGTACTCGGAAATACCTACCTTTATGTTTGCGGAACCTTTGTATATCCATTTTTCACGGCTAACTACGACCAAATGAAAAGTGAAAATTTGGGAAAAACATACTAGGCATTTTTTTATCGCAAAAATAACACCAAATTCTGTTTCAGAACACCTTAAAACCCCCAAAAAATTCTCCATGCTTGAATCATTTGAATATACAGGGTATCATCTGTAGCTGGTAGCATTATCAACTCTAATCCATTGATAATGCTTGGAAAATTTCCAAAATGTCCTCTCTTGTCACATAATTCCCAAAAATATTTAATTAATACTTTGAAAAATAGCCAAATATCGCTTTTCCAAGGCTAACTCTGATCAGATTGAATGATACCCTGAATATTCAAATGATTCAAGCATTGAGATTTGGGGGTTTTAAGATGGTGTGAAACAGAATCTGGTGTTATTTTTGCGATAAAAAAAATGCCTAGTATGTTTTTCCCAATTTTTCACTATTCATTTGGTCGTAGTTAGCCGTGGAAAATGGATATACAAAGGTTACGTAAACATAAAGGTAGGTATTTCCGAGTACTACAACTTGAGTCAAAGTGGGACACACTGTAAATGGCATTATTCTTAAAAATTGCTGTATCAATTTTCCACGTTTTTATTTCTACTTAATATTAATAACACGTCATGTATTTTTAATTACAATTTTATTATGTATCTATAACGGAACAAGTACATATGTGTACTTATCGATGTCGAATTACTTTTTTCGCTCTGTGTGAGTATTGAGTCTTAATAGTTTTAAGTTACTGTTGCGAATAAAGTTATATTCTATTCTATTCTCAGTTGGTTTGCGAATTACTCTAGTAATCGTTTACACATGACTATAATTAATTATACTCTACTTGAAAAAAATATCAAATAATATAGGAGTCCCTCAAGGAAGCGTATTGGAACCGCTTTTATTATATATTTAAATGACATGTATCATGTTCCTTGTGCCCACTCCCTTAGTTCATTGTTTCTCTGTTCCGACACTAGTTTAGAAGGTTGCCTAACAACATGAATACCTCACTAGCTTAGAGACTCTTTAAAAGTTAATAAATCAAAACTGAACGTTAATAAATCCAAAGCCATGGTCATGGTATCCAGATACGTACTGACTCTTCCAATCAATTCCATCAATGGTGAACCGATTGAATTAGTATACAATGAATTTTGTACTTAATAAATGTGAAAATATATCTATTCTTTATTTTTTGATGAAAGTGAGTTACTTTTAATGCTGTTGTCTTGAAATTAAATTTTTAATAGAAACAGCTGGTGTTACAAGGCCAACATTACTAGTTTTTGTAAAAAAATAACAATGTTTTAATGATGATATAATGAATATTTTATGAGATATTTCATTACTATTTCGTTTAAAAGTTTCAAAGCTAAATTAATAAAGAATTTATTTGTCGACAACAAAATGATGTTCATTGCAGCTTCAATATTATAAATCATCAGTGTGGAAGTATTACGGTTAGAGAGCCTGGGTTCTGACACGCGATGACCCATAAACGTCTTCCATTTGGTGAAGTAAAAGTCTATCCCTCGAAAACTTCAAATGCCAAATATTTTTAAAATCGGTCAGGGCCGACTCCAGTAGGAAAGGAAAAATGTCTATCGATTTATATATTATTTCTTCCGTTATCATGATTTCGTTTAGAAAGTGACTAGTAATCATCTGACAAAGTGGAAGACGATTTGGATGGGCCCGGCATCAGGGTTGACCAAATAAACAACTCAGGAGCGGCTGAGTTGAAATCTTAGGCGTCCAAATTTTGCAACGTGCTTCCTCAGAGACCAGAAAACATGTTATCCAATGGGAAGGCTTTTTGGCCAATATTTCACCCTCTCCAACCCACGAAAAAGATTAGCAGGAATAAACAGAGAAAGTGGTGGAACAAAGAACTTGCAGAACTGAGAAAGCAAGCCAGAAGAGAATTCAACAGAGCCAAAAAAACGGAGGGTGGGATGAGTACAAGAACGCTTTGGCCATTTACAAAAAAGCTCTGAACAAATCCAAAAGAGACTCCTGGAGGAGGCACTGTGAGGAGATAGAAGGCTCTCGAGAGTGTGCCAGACTTCAGAAAGTACTCTCGAAGGATGCACAACAAGCAATATATTCCCTGAAAAATGAACAAGGGGAACACACAAGTACAGGAGAAGAAACAATCACAGAACTACTACGAGTTCACTTCCCTACAGCCCAGATAGAGCAGACTCGTGCTATGGGAAACCCAGAACAACTGGAGCGTCTGAAGAGAGGTTCCAGGCTAGGCTGGGACATAGCAAAGAAGGTCGTCACCTATGAGAAAGTTTAATGGGCATTTAAATCACCGGGACCAGACGGGATCTACCCTGCAATGCTGCAGAAAGGTCCCGAAGCACTGCAAATCAGTACTTTTATACCGAAACTTGGAAAAGCTGGACAGGATTCGGCAAAGTCCCTAAGACCAATCAGTCTTATGTCATTTGTACTCAAGACATTGGAGAAGCTAGTGGATAGACATATTAGGGGCGGCGTGCTGGTGGAGAGACCACTGCACCGTGAACAGTATGCCTACAGGACTGGCTGTTCAACGGAAACAGCACTTCACCAAGTAGTAACGAGGGTGGAAAATACGCTGGAAAATAAAGAGGTACTGCTAGCGGCCTTTCTAGACATACAAGGGGCTTTCGATAATACCTCTATAAACTCAATCACCAGAGCTCTTAGACACAGAGATGTCGAGGAACCATGTGTTGCCTGGATAGATTCAATGCTAAGGAATCGGTTGATACACATTACAGTATTGGAGGAGACCATAGTAGCAAGGGCGACCAGAGGATGCCCGCAAGGTGGAGTACTATCTCCGGTTCTGTGGAATCTGATCGCAGACTCGCTGTTGGAAACACTAAACGACGCAGGACATAGAGCCCTTGGATATGCTGACGACATAGTAGTCTTAGCACAAGGGAAATTTAACACAACGGTTAGAGATCGCATGCAGGAGGCTCTTAACCTGGTCACGAGATGGACGGACTTGGAGGGGTTGAACGTCAACCCTAACAAGGCAACCATAGTAGCATTCACCCGAAGACGAAAAACAGAGGGCCTAGAACCTATACGACTTCGAGGAGAGAACTTACAGATAAAGGGAGAAGTCAAATATCTTGGAGTGATTCTCGACTCCAAGTTGACATGGAACCAGCATCTAGAAAAAACAACAAGTGACCTCACTAGTGATGGCCAGAAGATCATTTGGAAAAAAATGGGGGCTGAAACCACATATGCTGCACTGGTTGTATAGCACGGTGGTCATGCCTTCCATCACATATGCCTCTTTGGTGTGGTGGCCCAAGACACAACAAAGAGGAGCCATAACAAGACTAAGCAAGGTGCAAAGGCTTGCCTGTCTTGGAATCACAGGGGCAATTAAATCAACACCAACTGCAGCCATGGAGACACTTATGGGACTGTCTCCTCTCCATTTAGTGGTGCAAGGGGAGGCAAAGCTTGGTGTCTCCAGACTGCAGAATACACCCAACTTGAACGTTGGAACGGGACACATGAGCATCGTCAGAATTGTGATCGGGGACGTGCTGGAAACGAGAACGGACCACATTCCGAAACGATACTGCTTCAACAACCAATTTAGAGTGCTGATTCCAGACAGAACTGAGTGGGACGGCTCGCAGGGTAAAATCTGGTACACAGATGGATCCAAGACTGGGAATGGGGTGGGCTCAGGAGTGTTCTCTAGGAATCCGAGTACTGGCATCAGCTACTCACTGGGCAAACACACCTCTGTCTTTCAGGCAGAGGTGTATGCCATTCTCCAATGCGCGAGGGAGAACAACAGGAGAAACGTTGAAAACGCGCATATCAACATCCTGTCAGACAGCCAAGCGGCACTTAAGGCCTTGTGCAACAAGGAAGTGACGTCCAAACTGGTATGGGACTGCAAAGAAGAACTAGGAGTGCTGGCAGACCGGAATCAAGTCAAACTGATATGGGTCCCAGGACACCGGGGAATTGCAGGCAATGAAAAAGCAGACGAACTAGCGAGAAAAGGTTCGGAAAATCCTCCAAACCATGGGCAGACACTAGGGGTACCGAAGTGCACGGTAAGAGCGTCTGTAAGAGAGTGGATTGGGGACAGTCACAAAAACTACTGGGAAAGCATACCAGGAAACAAACACGGGAAGAAATACATTAAAGGACCGTGCCAGAAAAGAACGGCAGACCTGTTGGCGATGAACAGGAGCCAGCTTAGAATCGTTACGGGACTCCTGACTGGTCATGCACCAGTGAAGGAGCACCTCAACAAAATGGGACTGTATAATGGAGACCTGACCTGCAGACTATGTGGTAAGGATCCGGAAACAGTGACACAAGTACTGTGCTGTTGCGAGGCACTAGACCGCAAAAGACAGGCAATCTTCGGGCAGCCATCTGGCGATCCAGAACTATACAGATCGCACCCAGTAAAGGACTTGTACAAACTCGTACAAGTCACGAAATTACTGGATTGGGTACTGTAAAAGTACAACACACAGGCAAGATACAATGGGCCAATAAGCCTAAGTGTCACCGGGGGCAACAACCTGACGGGCCTAGAGGTGGAAGTTTCAGTGAGTAACCCTGTGACCAGTGGAGTCTCACAGTAGGTCTGGAGTCTTGAGCCGGAGGCTCCTTTCCTCTCTATAAAAGATTTCCTCCACCTCATCACAAAAAAAAAACAGAGAAAGTAGAGGGAATTGAAAGGGGTGGAAAGAGGTGAAAAGTTGTCCAAAAAGTATTCCTTTTGGAATTGAGGTTTTCTGGCCTCCTGGCCTGAAGATGCTCCATGCAAAATTTGGAAGCTTAACTAAAAACCAACCAAAAACAAATTACACAGAATCAATCCAACACAAAACAACTATGGAACATAGTAATTGAAATAAGTAACTGTTAACAAAAAAATAATACCATATCTAATATACAACGAGAATCTGGTAATCTTATTGAGGATATTTCAAGAAAACGTTCACAGAAATCGGCTTCAAATATACAAAAAATACAACCAACCCTTCCAAATAGTTTTGTTCTAGTTCCAACTGATGTCAAAGAAATAGTCGACATTATTTAAAAGTTGAAAAAAGCCCCTGGATATGACGAAATGAGAGCGGAATCCTTGAAAGATGTTGCCCAATATACAGGGTGGCCCACGAAGTTTAGGACAGGCAATATCTCGGAACTCGAAAGTAGTGGAGAATTGTAATTTTGGGTTTCTGAATAAAAGCAATTGGTGCAGCTTTTTTTGATATTATGTTACCCAATGAGCTTTTTGTTTTCGGTCACGTGACATCAGATTCAACAAACGATCACACTTGTGGTCTAAAATGATCAATTCAAAAAATACAGGTACTTCAATAACCTCTGCCCCACGACGTCTGAAACGAGCAATTGTCAAATTATTTAGGTTTAGGGTCAACCTGAGTATTTGGGCAGTCCCATATTTTATGTGATGATTAAAACAAGGCAAAATTAAATTAATCATCCATATTTTATTAAAAATCGTCGTGGGACAAAGGATATTGAAATACCTGTGTTTCTTGAATTAATCGTTTTAGACCACAAGTATGATAGTTCGTTGAAATTGCTTCATCGAGAGGAACATAAAAATGCCAAAATATACAGGGTGTCCCATTAAAGATTTTGAATCAGATGTCACGTGACTGAAAACAAAAGGCTCATTGGGTAACATAGTATGAAAAAAATATGCAACAATTGTTTCAATTCAGAACCCAAAAATTACAATTCTCCACTACTTTCGAGTTCCGAGATATTCCCTGTCCAAAACTTCGAGGTATATCAGAGGTATATCAGAACCTTTGGTTTACATATTTAATAACTGTATGGAGAATGGAATATGACCTGATGTCAAAAAAAGTGACGCCTATCTTTAAAAAAGGCAATGAACTTGTTGTTATGTATTACCGACCTATATCTCTACTTAGCACTTTCTACAAAATCCTTGAACGGATCATAGCAAATCGCTTGAATTCTCACCTCCAAAAATATAAAATAATCTCAGATAATCAAATCGGATTCAAAACAAAGTCTTCAACTGAACATGCAATCTAAAAAATATACTTATAGCGCATCGGATTAGGGAAAACCCAGCCTAGGAGTATTCATTGTCTTATCAAAGGCGTTCAAAACAGTGAGTCACTCATTACTACTAGAAATTCTGGAAGATATGGAATAGGGCGCAGCCTCTTCGAAAGTTACTTACAACACAGAAATCAAATTGTAAGAATAGAAACCACAAACAGCGGCAACCTCCCAATTCAATATGGTAGTTTCCTCGGTCCAATACTATTTAATATTGATGTGAATAATTTATTCTCTATAGCGTCGAATGGTACCATTGTGGGATTTGATGATGATACGGTACTCCTCTATACTGCTGACACGTGGTTAAAGTTTGAACAAAACGCTGAATCGGATTTTACAGAAATTCATAAATGGTTGAAATAGAAACTACTAACCCTCAACATCGAAAAAACATGCTACCTACCCTTCTGTTGCAATACTACCAGAATTCCATCCTTTGATCAACTTTCTATTCGTGACGGCAGTAAGAAATACGAAATCAAAATGGAAACAAAAATAAAATACTTAGAAATATATCTTGATATGCATATGAAGTCGAATATACACATTAACTATGTATGCAAAAAAGTTAGATCAATCTTATCAAAATTTAAGTACTTGAGTAAAATACTAACAATACCACAGTTAAAACTGTTGAATTTAGGAAATGATGTGCTGAGTAAATTTTGTTCAAAATTTTGAGAAAAATTGAAATGTGAAATAATATACAGGGTGTCCCATTAGAGAAAAAGCAACTTTGTTTCGTCCTGACTTTTTAACTGACACCGTATACTTCACTTTTCGTTAATATGATGGATCTTGAAAAACCCTAGAACTTTTGTAACCCAACATTTTTCGCTAGCTATCTTACTTTAGGAAACAATCGACCGTTTCCATACATATTAGCGACTCTGTATATTCTTCACTGTTATACATTTATACATTTTATTATTTTATTAATTTCCTGAATGAACATTATCATTATTTGGTTTGAATCAAAATTCTCCATTCGGGCCCTGTCTCCGATGCTCCGATACATTCGGAGGGCGCGCTGGCAACATCATTACCCCAATAACCACTCCCCAAACTATGGGGTAAGCAGCTATTGGGTCCGGGAATCGTATGCCCTGAGCAGACGTAATGAACCGAGGATGACAGCCTTCTGCATTCTTCCGGCTATGATTTCTGACATCTTCCGACATGCCGGTATGATTTTCAGGTTCGAGAGTAACGAATTCATCACACCGCCAAGGAACCCTAACCACCATTTCTACAGAATGGCCTGGGAAGAGCCTGCGGGGTTCGAAGCGTAAATCTCGATATTTCGTCCATTTCTCCTCCTCCTTTCGAACGATATTTTTATAATTATAATAATTTTTTTTTTCTTTGGTGTTTTGGCATCGACTGCTATGGTCATTAGCCGTGTGTTCTGGATAACCTTGTTACTAAATCCATACGCCACCTCAGGAGCAGCACTGTTAATTATTAACGCAACAGTGAATCATGGAGGATTTTTCCCAGCCGACACGAGCTTCAATCATTTAGACTTTCACATCTTAAAATGAAAAAAAGGTCGCCCCGGCTAGGAACCAAAAACCTGGAACCTCTCGGTTACCAGGCGGGCGCTCAACTATTGCGCTAATCCCCGCCCTATTATTATTAGTATTGTTATTATTATTATTATTAAGATTGCACCCAAATTCAGTTTTCGATATTTCATCTTAGCCGATACCGCGAGTTCTTCAATTTTTATTTAGTCAACCCTGAGGCCGGACCCGACTGAAAAAGTCTTCCTCTCGGATTTTCTCAAAAAAAAAAACACCATAACAAAGTGAAGGAACAATAAATCAAGCATTCATGAGACGTCGAATTTTAGCGATGATCGATTTTGGGTCCTTCGTACTGGAGTCGGCCCTGCCCGATTTGAAAAATATTTGAAATTAGGGGTTTTCGAGGGATGGACTTTGGTCTCACCGAACGGAAGACGTATATCTTCTCGTCGCGATTTTAGACCCGCGGCTCTCTTATTAAAAAGTTATATGACATTAAATAGTGTCAGAACATTCAAATTATAAAAAAAAATTGTTGGCAACAATTTAAAAAAATTATCGGCGCTCCGGGGCGGATACATTGATTCGGTGGCGCATTCACTAATACAGCTACAAGGAAAGCCGGAAAATCTACAGCATCACAAATACTGAAGGGTTGGAATTAATTGTATGAAAACTCCTAAAGAGTTTCGTCGAATTACGAATATATGATTTCCGGTAAAACAGGAGATAAAGTGTCTCCAGAGGTTCCACAAAGTCGAATTCAAAAGAAAACATTTCATTTACACAACTGTCATCAATTAGTACCATTCCGTTCTGTCCGTGGTGTAGTAATTTATTTTGTATGGAATACGAAGTTGTTCCTGCTCAAAATGGGACACACTGTATACAGACACATGCAACCAGAGACTCTGTTTTTTAATATGTAGCAATTAGGAAGCAAATCATCCACCCACGCGAGCTTTAGCCGGTAGTTGACCACCAACATCTGTTCGGTACTCGCCAGATTCACGTGGGTTTGCCGAAATCCCAAACCGTCAAGCAACAAGTTCAAGATTCACAGAACCGAACCGACATAAATCAAGCAACTTCAAAACCGAAAGTGTAACCTCGGCCAATTCCGAACCCACACACGGCGACACGGCCACATGAATAATCGGTAATTATGCCGAAAGCGAAGAGGTCAGGTGAGAGTATTTTTTCTTCTTTACGACGTGCTGGAAACAATGCAACATCGTGCTGCAGTCTCTCACGATCAGACAGGCAATGACCGACGATGGGGGAGGGGTCACGACAAATATTACCAAGTGTTAAATAACATCGCAAAAATGCGACTGATATACAGGGATCCACGGAAGAGGCTGGGCAATGTTCGATGCCTTCAAACGCCATGAAAAAATGGCTTAAGGATTTGATGGTTACTCTCATGATTTAAAACAATTCAAGTGTTACATAAGATGGCAAAAATGTAACTGATATACATCGATATACATATATCCACGGAAGAGGCTGGTCAATGTTCGGTGCTTTTAAACGCCATGAAAAAATGGCTTTAGGTATCAATTTGGTGGTTATTTCAACGATTTAAAACAATTTACAACGATGAATACGAGGTAAATAATCATTGCCATTTAGATTATTTTGTTCCCGATGTAATAGAATATTGAGACGCCTCTGGTCGTGGGACCAAATCCATTTCAATAAGAAAGTTGCATCCCACATGTTCCTCTGGGCGATAATACCGAACTTCAGTTACAGAAATAATGGAACTCAAAATTTATGAAGGACATATTACAAACAATAGATTTCTCGTGAGAATCAGAAAATCCATTCAACTTTGAAGATATTGTAAAATCTGGTAATTTCTGCCTGAATAGCCCAGGGTCGATTGTTTACCATCTGGGTACAACTCGTTTGATGCTATAGATATTCTAGGAACGAAAGGTCGTAAATATATTTCTGACCATTTAATCAATTAATTTTTGTCTTAAATAATACATATATGGAAATAGGTCACTCGTTGTAAATGCATGCAAATTATTGTTATTTTAAAAGAAGGCAGGGTGACATCGGACGAACAAAAGAGAATGTTTGATAGTTTTTTGTCGACCGTTTTCTATCAAAGTGAAACAAAACCACATTCGACGCTAGTCCTGAAATGTACGGGGCGGTCAACCATATGATGTCACGTAATAGGAAAATACATGTAATTAATTAGCACTGTAGAATACCAGAATAGGGTTTAGAATGCCAAGACCATTCAAGTAGCGACACCTACCTAATATCTTACAAGTAAAATATTCTGAGGGCGGGATCATCCCCCCTATCTTTGAACGAATTATAGAGTTGAATTGTTGGAGGTCTCAAAACAAGTTTTAAGTTGAAATGTTGTGTTTGAAGCAGTAAGTCGAGTGAAGAATACTCAGGTCAAGGCCTCACCTTGACCTGGGACATGTCCGATCTATTTTCTCAGAGTTGAAGGGTTTCTTAAGTATATTATCATTTATTTTGTCAAAGTCTCTAATCAGTTTCACGTATGTAAAGATGGTCTTGGTAAGCTAACATGCTAGATAATATATTGTCAATTAGATAGGTTTTTGTTTTGAGTTATAAAAATATTGTTTTCAGTCTGTTCTTATTTAATTGTTGAAGTTTCCAGTATTTTGATTTTAATTGTGAAAGTAAATTCTCTATATCCTTTTTTCTCGTAAATATTAATATTCTAGTCGCATATTTTTACAGTTTTATAATTTATTTATCTCCGTTTGCCTTAATAAATGAAAAACAGACTATTTCTCGAGTTTCCTTTGTTAGTTAAGTCAATAATTGAACCAAACCAAAATTACTGAATTACTGAAACCAATCAGCTCTGAACGGGCTAATTAAAGGTGCATGTTCGATAAGTTGAAGTGTTACCAATCCAGAGCAATGAACCGACGACGGGAGTATATAGGTGAGTAAAATTCATTGTCATGATTGAGATCACATATGAGGGTTTTATAGCTGAATTAATCTCTACAAAAGTGTTATTCTGTGAAGTTGTGTTAAATGAGAGTATTTTGATCATGATATAACCAAACATATTATTTCTCTAGCTTAAAGAATTCACACGCTAACGGCCAACCAGCGCGCTGAATTATATGTATGAATAAATAATGGGATGGGACATTAAGAGTCATTCTAATCTGATATAAAATTAATTAAAGGTTCAATCCAAATGATTAAGATTTGCTAATAGGAAAGTTAGTACAAAAATGGTGTCAGCTCGTGGAGTTAGAAAATAATATTTTGAATTTGTGAATGATATCATAAGGGGAAATATACACGAATGTATATAGTTGTCAAAAATAATTTAAAAAAAAAGATATAAATAGTAAAACCGAACAGAATTTCGCTTACCTGGAGATTTTCTCAGTACTGTGTGTAGGAAATGACATTCAACTCCGACCGTTAAACGGACAGGTCGTTAATGAATTGTTACATCCAAAATTGCCATATAAATTAAAGTGTGTTTGATAAACTTAAGAAGAAAAACCGATAATTTGATTAAATGTAGCCATGGATAGATGAACTTTCTCGACAATACGAAGCTAAACAATGACATTGGTGGTAAATTACCGTATTAAAAATTCAGAAATTTAAGAGAGTAGATTATAGAAATTCAGAGTTAATTTTGAAAATTTTTACTGTACATGTCGAGTCGATTTTGAGAAGAATTTATCGTAAATTTCAAATTTATTTTAATCGTTTTTGCAGTACATTTTCTAGCAAAGTTTTCACCTTCAGTATACCTTGTGAGTTCGATTTAATAAAGTTTTCCACCATCAATCAATTTTAAAATAATACTAAAAGACTATAGGATTTGATTGAATTTTGCTTAGATAAGATACAGTTGTAATGTGTAATTATATGCTTTCTTTTGGAATAAAGGGTTAGTTCTATTGGAAAGTTAGTTCATCGGTCATTATCAGAAAAGTACCGTTTTTATAAAAAATTTAGTGAAATTTGTCTAGAACAAATACAAAATTAGAATCAGTGCTTTATTTCGGAAAAAAAAGTCACTTTTGGATAGTAATAAAAACAAAAGGTCACCGTAACGATGACAGGTAAAAATAAAGTGTGAATTTGGGAAAATCCACACCAGCCTATAAATTAAAATTTTATTTCAGGTACAATAAACGCTTTATCTGTAAACCTCGATTTTGCGAAAACACACGACTATTTAAGATATTGTTTGATTAGTGTCGAAGTACTATTAGTAGAAAATATGCTTTCATTGATCGATTTTGCTAAGGACGAAAGCTTTTCGTTTCAAATTTCGTTCCATTGTTCACTCTGGACAGTAGGATCAAGTAATTACGGTATCTGGTAATCCCTTCGAAGTTAAGGCAGGTTAAGTTTATGAATATACTTCTGACAGGTGTAAACGACCTTATGTAAATATATCTCAGGTGCCATAGAGCGTTACCTTACCAGGTTTTAATAGATTAGTAGTTTACGATAAAAAAATAGTTTTTATGACTTCATATGACACCAACAAATTTGCACTTTGTTTGAGTGTTTTTTTTTTCATGTCATCATGACAGTGCACATTAATAGGAGAAAACCTAGTATGTCAGTTTCGTTTTTAACACTTGAAGTCAAGCAGTAAGGTATGTAAATACCTAGCCTTGCTCTAAATGCCATTGTTGTAGTGATGGCAGTAAAAAAAAAATATTTTTCTTTCAATTTCAAGACCTTTCTGAGAAATAGAGACTCTTAGGAGAGTTTCACGGAAACTCACAAAGGGTCAGTCTCCAGTTAATAAAAGTAGCGAAAATATGTAAAGTCTAGGAGGCAGTCGGCTGATGAAAAGACATAAATTGTTAAAGTTCTAAGTGTGTTTTCGTAAAGGGTGAAGCAGAAAGGGTTATGTTATTGTAGAGCGAGTGAGATAAATTTTCAAAAAGTGTAGAGAGAGACGAGAAGTAGTTCAACCAAGGAATAAATAAATATCGTTATTTTGTGTCATACAAAGAACGAACTGTTAGAATCTATGCAGATAATTCAGTGGGAAGTCAGGGAAATGGTTTTAACGAAATGTAGAGTAACAGAATATAGAATTTGTTTTATTCAGCAAAAAGTAACGTAAGGGGAAATTCTTGTTTTATAACTCTCTCTACAGTTTTGTTGAAATATGTTTTTCAGAGGATAAATGGTCAACACTAGAAGACAACAAATTAATGTCGATGTATTTTCTTTTCAGGTAATTACAACAATAAGCGAATCGTGAAAACGTAATTTGGAAATTATAATTTTTTTTAGCTAGAGTGTTGTCGAAAACCATTAGATTGTTTTAATTTTATTTTATTTTGGGTTTGAACCTCTGCCTTCCGTATAAGTTTATTATGTGTATCAATATTGAATATTATCGATTTGTGGTAACGAGATTATGCGTTCTAAAGGGTAATTAAGCGGAAATAAAGAGTTTCAGTGAAATTTAGTGACAATGTTAGGTGAGTGTGGTGAAAAACGTGGAAATAAGTGTTGTCGGTAAAAGTGCATGGTGTATTCAAGTGTGGTAAAGGTACGTAGAGTGAATTACAGTGGTAAGGAGAGAACGTACCATAGCACACAAGGGAAAGGAGTAGCAGTATTGGCAGGGACGTCAGTACTCAATATAAACTCTCTGATTATGTCGACGATTATCTAATACCGAGTCACCGGACTATAGACACGAATAGTCCAGTAGTGAGGAATATGCCGATTGACGTGGAAACTCGTCAACTGTTTTCGGTAGGGACACAAATGTGTGGCAATGTGGAATGTATAATGGGGTTCACCAAAGTGGACAAAAAAATGTTGGGAAATCTGACGTCAGTAAAATGAGTAAATTGAGTATCGGGACAGCGGAATTTGTACCCCTGGATAAAAGGGTGACCATAGGGACAATTAGAGAGAAAAATGGCAAAGCAAATTCCCCCACATTGACATCAGGCCTGGTTTGTGAACCTACAGGAGATACGTGCATAGACTTCGATTCGCCAACCTGTAAAAGCGACACTAGTATCGCTTCCTTGACAGACAATAGCCCAAAGGAACGAACCGACAAACCGACCCCAGAAAAAACTGTAGATGACGACAAAGGGAAGAAGAAATAAGTTCTTCTTACCAGCGAAGACAATCCTTCCAGAGGTCCGAGCTTGGTCAGACTACAGAAGCCAGTGTATATACCACCATTCCATGGTTGCGACCTCAACATACCAGTGGATATCCGGAACTCTGCTGGCGTGAAGGCCTGCGAACCTCTCAACTTACCCTTTGGATTATTCGTTGCGCACTCAGTTGTAACGATTCCCCCACCGAATATGCAAAATAGTAAACCCAATATCGTCGTTCGTCTCCTAAATATATCCCCAACACCACAGGACATTAAGAAACATACTCCAATTTTAACTTTGGCGGATGTGACAGTATTAGGAAGTCCCGACATATTCCAGTTTGGAAGGATACAGCCAGAGAAAATGAAGTCAATCAACAACACAGAAGGAAAAAGTGAAGAAAAAGGAACCTTCGAGACGGTTCGATACACCTATAGGAAGATATTTTCATATGTACAGGGTTCAATCAGAGTGAAAGTCCGAAGAATTCTGAGCTTCTTAGGAACGGTACTCTGATGTTTCCTTTTTATTAGTTGTGGTAGAGAAATAAAGACGAGTAGTAGTATTGACAGTAGTATTTCTTATCGTGACAACCAAATGGGGATAAGGGGAACCTTTTGACAAAACGAGTAGCATCGCGGTTGCAACTCGAAGCAAGCAGCGTCGAAATCGTGAACCAAGTAGGGGCAGACAGGACGCATAATCACGAGTTAGGGAACATAAATATTTTATTTTTAGAATGGGAGCGCGACTTCATATTATTTTATGAAAACACGAAGGCAGGTGGTAGGGGGGAATTAATGAGTCTGTTTCAGCATTAACCATCAGAAACGAGCAGACCAAGGAAGAAACAGACGTAGGAATAGAGGGACAAAGGACTGTAACACCGTGAGGCGCCAGAGCTGCTGGGTACGAAACGAATGTCAAGAAGGGATCCACGTCAAGGTCACAGGGTACACCCTGAACTCGGGAGACATAGAGAAGGTCCGGACACGAGGTTCACCTGGAAAGAAAAGATATACAGCCAGTAAAAGTGAGAATCGAACATCAGGACCAAGGAGACCAGGGAACAAGCAGACACAGGGTTACCTACAGAAGCAACAACTAGATGAACTAGGCGACGCCAGGTTCACCAGTGGGAGCATCTGCAGGACAACGAGGAAGCTACTGATTCCAGACAGCAGGACGAGAACAACCAAGGATTCACTACAAAGAGGCGACATCCAGCTTGTACAATTGGGGAACATGGTTAGCAGTCGACGAAGACAAAACCGAGACGAGGAGGACTACTCTGCCGCAGGAGGCACTAGCCACCGAACTATGGAAGGAATGGACTTGGACTTCGGAGAATACAAAAAGGAACGTACTAGAAGTTTTGGACCGATACCAGACGATTCATGTGGGCAGAGGAGCTGAATCTATAACCGGGGAAGTATTTTACAGTTAGTCAGTAGATAAGTACAACACGATAGTTAGTGTTGCCTAGACGATTAGTAGCAAGTTGTTTAGATAGTGTAGTTTTGTGTAGACGGCCGAATTAGAAGTAATGTTGAATCGACAGTGTGTTCTCACACGTATGAGTAAGTGATAAGTTTTTTAAAAGGTGCTATATTTCAGAAAAATTAACGAGCTTCGGAGATACACGACACGAACTGCTGCTTTAGAAAAAACCAGCAGACGACCGACCTACTCCAGACAGACGAAAACCAACAAATACGCGCGAGAACGAACATCAACCAGAGGTGAAGGGGACAGGAAGAATAACACCATCAAGGAACTCACCACCAAACCGAAGGGTAACCAACCAGTGTGACTGGGGATACCAGAAATGAGCCGAAACCTTGAACCACACCGGAGTACCTCTGATTGCGAACGAGTAGAAGCTGACAACCGGGGGAGTATTAGTTGTTATTCAGTAGTTAATATAGTTCGAAGCTTTATTCAGTTTTTGTAGAGTAGATTATTTTCATTCAATCGTTTTAAGATGTCATTCAGTTGTAGATTTTGTTTAACATTTTATTCAGCCGTTCAAAAGTTATCATAGATGCATCATAACATTGTTGTTCCGTTGGGGAGACATAGATCAACATTCTAATCAGGGGTCAATAGTAAAACGTCTTTTTTATTTTTTTTTCTTTTACACATAGAGTTAACTTACATTGTATATTATAGGTACCAGTACTGTTAACTAATCCAATAAGACAGTAGCTTAGAATAAGTATGGTAGAATTAACGAATTGTAGAAAATAGCATTTAAGAAACTAGTTGTGAAGATGAGTGAACAGTCGCTTACCTATGGTAGCGAGATCACATAAAGTTGATGAGATTCAAATGCATAAAAAGTTTTCAGGAAGGGACTCAACGTAGGACATAGAAAGATGGACCACTGGAGGAACAGACGATGGCAATGGGCAACGCTGGAATCAAGAGATGTTCAGACAGCAGCCTGGAAGTCCACATGCTCCAAGTAACCTATGAATGGAAAACCACCACCCAAAGCCTAGGAGAGCCTCCAGAAAAAAAAAAAAAAAGAAAGTCAACATCAAGAATTAGTTGTAAGTCAAAGTAGTATGTGTAGTTATGACGTGTCGATCTATTTTCATTAGAAGAAACAGAATCTCACGTCTACAGGGGGGAGATGTAATAGAATATTGAGACGCCTCTGGTCGTGGGACCAAATCCATTTCAATAAGAAAGTTGCATCCCACATGTTCCTCTGGGCGATAATACCGAACTTCAGTTACAGAAATAATGGAACTCAAAATTTATGAAGGACATATTACAAACAATAGATTTCTCGTGAGAATCAGAAAATCCATTCAACTTTGAAGATATTGTAAAATCTGGTAATTTCTGCCTGAATAGCCCAGGGTCGATTGTTTACCATCTGGGTACAACTCGTTTGATGCTATAGATATTCTAGGAACGAAAGGTCGTAAATATATTTCTGACCATTTAATCAATTAATTTTTGTCTTAAATAATACATATATGGAAATAGGTCACTCGTTGTAAATGCATGCAAATTATTGTTATTTTAAAAGAAGGCAGGGTGACATCGGACGAACAAAAGAGAATGTTTGATAGTTTTTTGTCGACCGTTTTCTATCAAAGTGAAACAAAACCACATTCGACGCTAGTCCTGAAATGTACGGGGCGGTCAACCATATGATGTCACGTAATAGGAAAATACATGTAATTAATTAGCACTGTAGAATACCAGAATAGGGTTTAGAATGCCAAGACCATTCAAGTAGCGACACCTACCTAATATCTTACAAGTAAAATATTCTGAGGGCGGGATCATCCCCCCTATCTTTGAACGAATTATAGAGTTGAATTGTTGGAGGTCTCAAAACAAGTTTTAAGTTGAAATGTTGTGTTTGAAGCAGTAAGTCGAGTGAAGAATACTCAGGTCAAGGCCTCACCTTGACCTGGGACATGTCCGATCTATTTTCTCAGAGTTGAAGGGTTTCTTAAGTATATTATCATTTATTTTGTCAAAGTCTCTAATCAGTTTCACGTATGTAAAGATGGTCTTGGTAAGCTAACATGCTAGATAATATATTGTCAATTAGATAGGTTTTTGTTTTGAGTTATAAAAATATTGTTTTCAGTCTGTTCTTATTTAATTGTTGAAGTTTCCAGTATTTTGATTTTAATTGTGAAAGTAAATTCTCTATATCCTTTTTTCTCGTAAATATTAATATTCTAGTCGCATATTTTTACAGTTTTATAATTTATTTATCTCCGTTTGCCTTAATAAATGAAAAACAGACTATTTCTCGAGTTTCCTTTGTTAGTTAAGTCAATAATTGAACCAAACCAAAATTACTGAATTACTGAAACCAATCAGCTCTGAACGGGCTAATTAAAGGTGCATGTTCGATAAGTTGAAGTGTTACCAATCCAGAGCAATGAACCGACGACGGGAGTATATAGGTGAGTAAAATTCATTGTCATGATTGAGATCACATATGAGGGTTTTATAGCTGAATTAATCTCTACAAAAGTGTTATTCTGTGAAGTTGTGTTAAATGAGAGTATTTTGATCATGATATAACCAAACATATTATTTCTCTAGCTTAAAGAATTCACACGCTAACGGCCAACCAGCGCGCTGAATTATATGTATGAATAAATAATGGGATGGGACATTAAGAGTCATTCTAATCTGATATAAAATTAATTAAAGGTTCAATCCAAATGATTAAGATTTGCTAATAGGAAAGTTAGTACACCGACTATTGCATAAAATATTCAAAATGCATGTGTTTCTTCAAGCATTATGATGTCCATAGTGAATAATAGGATCTTAAATTACTTTTTTGTCAAACTTCAATTACATAAAATATTCACAATGCATGTATTTCCTTAAGCATTATGATATTCATTAATCAATAGTGAAAAATAAGATCATAAATTACTGTTTGGTCAAATTTCAATCTGACAACCATAATGGAATTTCTTCCGACTAACAGTTAGACTCTGTACGTATACATAAATACTAAAGGCCAATCAATAGAGCATTTTTCCTAACATAAATACTAGTAGAAAACCGACTGTGCCATCACATGAAAGACTGTAGTTATATTCGACTCGCAACTGTCATTTATTTGTTATAAACATTTAAATTACAAAAAAACGGTTTTCTTTTATCGTTTTGCTTATAAAAGAAAACGAGGGGGAAACCACTGACGAAATTGTGTACACTAACCCACAAAAATCATGAGTAATTCCACTAATACTGAAGTAAATCTCGAGTAATACCCCGAAAAAATGCCACTAATACCTCTAATACCCAAGGAATGAATACAATAGAACTCCGAATCTTTTTTTGTCAAGTATTATTTAGAAGAACTTTTTTTTCCACAATCATGATTTCAACACTTTTATCCGCAAATTTATAATTCCATGGGTTGCACGAAATAATTCCTGTAATATTATTCTAGTAATACCTCTAATTCCCGACTAATGCCCTATAATTTTTTACTTATACACCCAATTCCCGACAAATACCCAAAATTTTCAACTAATTCCACTAATTCCCCATAAAATCTAAGTAATACCACTAATACCCAATACTTGTACTCCAAAATTCCCCAGCGGTTTCCCCTTCGAAATAAAAACTAATGAAGCAATTTGGTTGCTCCAATGCAAGGAATTGTAGACAATTGAAATACGAATAAAATTCAATGTTTTACGACCCGATCGTATCATTAGTAACGGAGAAAAACCGGAAAAACCGGAAAATTATGAGATTTTTAAAAAAATTCATAACTTCACCATTTTTCAAGAAATATAGTCGGTCCTTCCCATGATAGTATTGAATCATGTGTACTTTATTTGTGCACAATTGTAATTTGCATTTTTTTTTGCACTGTCTTCCAGCGTGCCTGGATGCTCTAGTAATAGTCCGATTTCAATTTCGAAATCAGATTTTGAACGTAGAAGTACAGTACCACAAACCTTATATTCTCATTTTGCGCTGAAATGCTGCGAAATGGGTGAAAAATGCTTGCAAACATGACTGAAAATGGCCGACCTGGTGTAAGCTGTCGAGTGGTAGGAGAGAGCGGGAGATGAGGAAAAGTGTATCATCTCGTCACCCGTTCTTCCCCTCATCTCCGGACCCTCCTACCACTAGGCAGCTAACGCGGGCCATTTTCAGTCATATTTGTATCTACAATAAAACGCTGTTCCAGTGAAATAGGGTTCATCACAGCTGATATTATTCATTTTTACTTATTTAATTTAATTTTTATATCAGCGTTTATATATGAACACATCAGGAAATTTAACAATTTCAAGTTTCAAATATCAATCTCTGGCAAACCATATCAGGAAGCTGCTACCAGTTCTGCAAGTTACTTTATTTAGTATTATCTTCAACACTTTTATGGATTTCAATCTATTCAAATCCTCATCGAATATTTTTCAATGTCTGGACCGAAAAGCCCAGGCGGAAAATAAAATTAAGCTCAATAAATCAAAGAAATCGGCCAAAGTCATTTATTATGCCGAAAGAAAAAAAATTAACGCCGGAATAACTGAGAAGTTTTTTATTTATAAGTTCTTAAACCCAACCCAATTAGAATCCGTGAATTGAATGAAATTTCATGATATTTACGCATTTAACTATTCAAAAAAGTATTATTCTTACTCAAACATTGAAATGATATTAAGAAACATCTAACTCTGTCAAGACTTAAGACTGAAGATTAGGAACATAAAATATTTGTCCTCAAGTTAGCCGGGGACTTGTGATCCCATTTTCTGTTTATGTCTGACAATAAATATAAGGGTTGTACAAAAATTAAATAGTGAATTGAATATTTTTTCGGTTTCTTCTACAATCTGCTTATGCATTGAATATTTTATAACTCAGATATTCCGACGTTACGAGAAAAAAAACATAATGCAAATTTTTCGCATTATGAAAAAAAACTTTTTATATCTAAACAGTTATTAAGAAGTAGTAAATATTCATTGTCATCATCATTGTCATCCATCTAATGTCATTTTTTCTGTCGGTTTGGTCCCAATTTCATTTTAATTCTCACGTTGGTAAGTAGCCATCTATATTTATATTTATTTATAAGAAGAAAAGTTATTGGGTATAACCCTCAAAATGTTCTGCAACCGTAGACACGTATTTCGAGCTTAAGCTCTCATCAGTACGGTAAAATCAAGTGCGAAGATGTACAACACTTGGCTTCCTGTTGTTGACTTCCTTTGTTTATATTTTTACATCCAAGTGTTGTACATCTTCGCACTTGATTTTACCGTACTGATGAGAGCTTAAGTTCGAAACACGTGTCTACGGTTGCAGAACATTTTGAGGGTTATACCCAATAACTTTTCTACTTATATTTTCATATATTGCCCCTCGCTATATCCATCCTTATTTATATTTATACCAACTGTAAACCATACATTTTGTAGTCGTCCTGAAGAAGACAATAAACATTGTCGAAAGCTCGACAAATTTCAAAGAGTATTTTTAATTAACTCACCAATTGACTGCAACCTCACGAATTTACTACTTCATATTATAATCAGTCACGAAAACTTCCTACTGTAAACAATTATTCTTATGTCTGCTTATTCTTTGTCATGGATCTTTCTGTAACACTCGGTTATGGTTTGAATCAATTCTCTTAATGGAAATATGACGTTGAATTCATAATGAAATTGATTATTGGACACAAAATATTTTGTTCGAATTATTAAATTCCGTTCGTATAACTCTCAACTCTATATTGAAACGATGAGATGCGAAGGCTCGGGCCCTTCTAGATATCGTGAACTAAATGCTGAATTCAATTTAAAATAAATTTCAAATAAATTTCAAAATTAAGTTTTGTTACATTTGCTTGCATTTTTCACCTATTTCGCAAAATGTAGAGCAAAATGAGAATATACGTTTTGTAGTAAGGTAAACCTGGGAAGAGAGATTGCTTTTTTGATGAGTGCCACCTCAAAGAGTTATAACTTCTGAAACACATGTCTATCAAATTTCTTATATATACCTAGTAGAAAAAATACATTCGATAAATGCGTTCACATTCCAGTAGAGATACTAGAGAAATCAGCGCCTCCGGCATTATATTGAATTTATGAATTAAATAAACATCCTCTGAACTACGACTTTGCAATATTATAGAAGTTTTTATGAAGTAATTTTTTTATGAAAATGAAGGCATGGCACTCGATTGTGAGAGAGACATGACGATCATCTCTTTCCCTGGGCTCGTTCTTCCAATAAACAGCAAAGCACTGCCTCGTGAGATATTCCCTGAGGCATTTTTTTTATTATTATTAGATGGCGGGGCTAGCCAGTGGCTGAAGTGCAGGTTGTTCTGTATAGAACCTTTCTGCACCCCGCTAACAGGTCTATCTCGTGAGTACTCCGGACCTCTTAATGAACTCCTGGAGATTCTTCACAAGGTTTTCCTGTGGGATGATATCTTCTGCACCGCAGTGTCCGAAGATATCCATCCTCATACGAGCCAGAGCATCGCATTCAAACATTATGTGGGAGGCTGTTTCGTCCTCATCATCACAAAATCTGCATTGTGTGGACTCTTGATGTATCCCCAACAGTTGCAGGTGTTTTCTCAGGTGGCAGTGGCCTGTCATCAGACCTACCACCTTCCTGAGAGAGTCTCGGCTTAGTTCAAGAAGGTGTCTTGATAGCCGGTCGGTTGGCCCCATCATCATCTTTTTTCCGTCAGTATTACCCGAGGCACTCTCCCAGAGAGATTGATGATGGTTTTTAACCCATTTCTTTGTGTCCTGCTTGATATCCCCAAACGGGATTCCGCAGGCAGGTTCTGGTCCAGTGAGAGTTGTTGCCCTGTATGCACGCAGGGCTTTAATTGCCGCCTGACTGTCAGAGAGAATTGCTATGGGTTGGTTTCTAGGACCCCTTCTTAGAATCTCTCACGTGCAGACGGAGATTGCCGTTACCTCGGCTTGGAATACAGAGGCTTGAGTACCGAGGCTCAGACTGATATCTTACCTCGGTCTCTCCCCGTATATTCCAGCCCCCACTCCTTTGCTAGTCTTTGAGCCATCCGTGTACCAGATTTGCCCTCTTGACAGCATTGGTATGGCCCTTGATGTAACTTCCCCATCTTCTATGATGGTGGTGTATGTTCCATCAAAGGAGTATGTTGGAGTCATTTTGTCCGACGGCATCTCAGACGTGTCGATTCTTATGACCTCCAGTGTGCTGGAGTGGCATTGGTTATTGCCCCTCCATTATCCCAGACATTTCAGCCTGGATGCTTCTATCATCGCCTCTGCTGCAATATGCAAATGCAGGGGAGGGAGGTTTAATATTACCTCCAAGCTAATTGTCTATGTGCTGGACATAGCACCAGTGACTCCGAGCTTGGTCAGTCTTTGTAAGCTAGCCAGCTTCCCCCTGGTTGTCACTTGTTCTACCTTTGGCCACCTCAGCACGGCTCCGTACGATATCGAGGGCAAAACAATTGCTGTGTATAGAAAGAGAGACTGTTTGGGTCCAAGTCCCCATGTTTTGCCAAAGGAGCGTCTGGCCATCATTAATGATGTCCTTGCTCTTCAAGCACTTTTTCCAGATGTTTGTTCCAGGTGAGCTTTGAGTCCAGGTTTAGCCCCAAGTCTCTCCTGACATCTGTACACTTTAACCAAAGATTCGGAGAGCTCTGTTGGTCTCCAGGTTTCTTTTTCTGGTGAAAGGAACTATTGTGGTTTTTTGAGGGTTGACCCTGAGCTTCTCCCTCGTGCACCATGTCTGTACGTCTGTGAGGGCTAATTGCATCAGCTCCACACAGACTTCCATGTACTTCCCGTTGACTATTATGACGATATCGTCCGCATAGCCCTGAGGCATACAGCCTGCATAAATTCAAGAGAAACTCAAATTCCTACCTACTTTTCCTCGGCTCTCATGATGTTCTCTGAACATTACTGGAATTGTTAACAAGACTTTAAAAACCTATGGTTTCCTGGAGGAACAATATTTCTGGGAATAGTTTGGGATTCCATGGTGACAAAACCAAAACGAGTTTCTAATTGGGTTAACAATGTAAGTGTGAAATTTTCGTACTGAATGAATTGAAAATATTCAAGATTTCCCAATGAACACGTTTAAACCGTCTCTTGGTTAGCTAGCTAATGACTTATTTTCACCAAATACTGTTGGTCATCTAGATGTATACAGTGCACTTGGTCTCGTAACCACCCTGGTTTGGTACCGACCAAAACAGTTAGATGACCAAGATGGTATAAAGAGCTACGAGGATTTATTGAAATATTCTTAGCCTACTATAGAACCAAACAAAATTTCAATGTCAAAATATTTTATTACTCAACATATTCTCCTCTCAATTGGATACATTTATTACAGCGAACCTGCAACGTCTCTAGACCTTTCAAAAAAATGTTTCTTCTTGCTCTGCAAACCAGACCTCCACTGCTTTTATTACCTCCTCGTTAAAAGAAGATTTACGACATTTTAAACTTTTTTTCAGTTGAGGAAAAAGATGATAGTCGGACGGAGCCAAATCTAGTAATTCAAACCCTAAATCACGAATTTCTTCATGGCAACATGAGATTTGTGTGCAGGGGCGTTGTCCTGCAGAAACAAAATACCTCTGGATAGCTTTCCGCGTTTTTTTCTCTTTAATTTTTTTCCGTAGAGTGGTCAGTAATGTCGAATAGTAATCTCCAGTTACTGTTCTACCCTTATCCAAAAAATCAATCATGATTACTCCATGGCAATCCCAAAAAACTGAAGCAAGAACTTTTCCATCAGATTTTTGGACACGAAACTTCTTAGGTCTTGGAGAACCGGAGTGTCGCCATTCCATCGATTGTTGCTTTGTTTCTGGATCGTAGAAATGTACCCAAGTCTCATCCATAGTAACAATTCGGTTTAAGAAGTCTACATCATTTTCAAATTGAGCACAGATCGAACGCGATGCTACACCCTTGCACGCATTTGGTCAACATTCAAACATTTGGGGCATTTTGCAGCAATTCTTGTCCAAATGTCCAATGTCCAAATTGACGTGAACTATATGATGAACGCGTTCGTATGAAATATTCAGTGCTTCAGATGTCCGTTTTAGCCCAATTCGACGGTCTGTTAAAATCATGTCATGAACTGCATCGATATTTTCGGGGACTGACACAGAAACTGGCCTTTCCGATCGGTCATCATCTTCAATGGAAAATTTACCTCTTTTAAAGCTTGCTGTCCAATTTTTCACGGTCGCATACGAAGGACATTGATCACCAAGGGTATTAGCATATCTTCGTAAATCTGCTTACCTCTTAACCCTTTTAAATACAGGTACTTGATGATGGCTCTATACTCCAATTTTTCGATTGTCACAATTTCGGTGGACTTATTTTTCTTTTAATTTATTGCGTAACTCTGGTTTACTGTTTTGACATCATAACTTACACTGTCACCTCTAGTAAGTTATTGTTCGTTGCTATGGTAACGCAATATTTGGTTTATGCAGGAAACTGGTCTAGGCTAACTAGATATCGATACATCCTCGTATATAAGACTTTCCACCATGATGAAAGACTTGGTTTGAATCCTTGCTAGCCAATGTACTAAAAGTCCATTTTTTTACTTCGAATGTTTCAATTCACCGCCTAAATTATTGGCCTTGTGTGTATAGAGGGAGAAGAAAGAAGAATATTGGCATTGGGATTTTTGACATGAAACATCCTGTAGTAGAGTTTTAATTGTTGAGTTGGATGCTGTCTTAAGGATTATCAAACGTACCAAATAAGAACCAAACTGTTTGCTGATCAAACGTGGTGTAAATAGGCAGTTACATATTCCCTTGGTCTGAATTTGGTATGATGAACTTGGTCAGAATACCAAATTCGCGAACGGTATAAACGTGGCCTATGAGGGTTTTCGATATTTCTTCTGACACCAGATGTCGCTACGTAGGGATTTAGTCTACACAACTGTCGAATTGTACTGAATTTTACGCCAGTGAAACTTTTTACCGATAATTCATAGTATTTGCATTGTTTTACAATATAAATATGGATTAGGGTCAAAAAGAAGTAGTTGAACTAAAGATTGAAGTGTTGATGGACTGCCGATGGGATCCGCTCTTTTTCCAGTAATCGCCGACATATACATGGAGTGGTTCAAGGAATTGGCTATCAGAGAGGCAGAATATATAATCTAAAACTATGGCTAAGATACGTGGACACCTTCATCATAGGGAACCACGCAGATGAACACCTTGAGGTTGTTTGGACTTCCTTTCAGGAATCAATAGCATGGGGGTTTTAATCAAGTTCACGATGGAAAAAGAAACTAACAGTACCCTGTCCTCTCTCGATGTGAAAACTGAAATGACAGTTACGGCTCCAATCACCCGAATTTCACGAAGAGGGGCATTGTAGGAACGTTGGTGGAAAGACCGATGTGTATTTGCAACAACCAGGAGACTCTAAATGCAAAAATAAACCACATCAAAAAGGACCTATGCAAAAACGAATATTCCGAAAAACTCATAGGGGAAGTTCAGAAACAACTCCAAACGAGGGGGAAACATCTCCTTTAAATCTCGTACAACTTGAAATTTTGAGTCAATTTTCAGTCATTAAATCATCGCTTCAGTCATCGGTTTGAGTCTTTCAGTTATCGGCTTGAGTCTTTCAGACAGCAGTTTGAGTCTTTCAGTCATTTCAATAATTTAAATCTTGTACACATTTCAGCGAGATGTTTCCCCCTCGACTCCAAAGGACCATGACGATCTAAGAACGACTAAAAAACCCAGTTCTTGTCCTTGCCTACATCAGGGGAATCCCCGAGAAGATCAGAAGAATCGGAAATAGATACAACATCAAGAGTACTCTTGCTTTCAATCCAGCAGTACCTTACGAAGCTTCCTCACCAAGACGAAACCAGATAACGAAACAGAATCCAGCAAAAATTGTATTTACGAGGTCCCATGTGAATGTGCAGATTCCTATATCGGAGAGACCAAGCGGTCATTGTCTGTAAGAATAGCTAAACACAAAAAGTGGACTAAACCGAATTCTTTAGGACGAGGCTAGTGTTCTTCTTAGAGAGGAACATTGGTTCAAACGCAAATTTATTGAAACCGTCTGTATCGAAGCCAACGATGCCTTCAGTCAACCGAGCGTGGAAGTTAAAAACGTATGGAGACCGATAATGGACCGTTTTGGAGGGAAAAAAGAGCAAAAACACGTGCGCCACAAGACCGCGCGTAATTACAACGTTTTTACACCATACCGGTAGACCTATCAAACATCGAGTGGATTGTTAATTTGCAGTTGCAGTTGCAGTTGAAGACGATAGTAAATTCAAGCAATTGAATCGTAGTGAAAAATTTAAAGAAGTAGAAATCTTTCAACCATTAAGACGATGGAAGTCCGAAATGCAAGTAATCAAGTTATTGCATGAATCGGTCATTTGAGAAACAGCACAAGTCAATGTTGGATAATTTTTCAGGAAACCAAAAAAGTGAAAATTAGACTTTAAAATTTTGTCTATTTAGAATTCTCTAAAATGTGTATTTAATTAAAAAATAAATCAGGAAAAAAAATATAGCACTTCAATAACTCGAGACATGTGATGTTTCTGAAATGAACAATAAATTCTAACAGAAAAGCATTGAATTTTATTAAAGAACTTTATTGAACATGAAAGAGAAGTCACAAAATAACAACATTTACAAGAAATTAAGCGTTGTCTTCATTATTTTCAGTTGTTGGCCAACCTATTAATTCGTTATAAAAATCATGGTGATCTTCAGGAATGTATGTAACGAGTTTTTTGATATCTTCAAGCTTCTGGTAATTAATCGGAACTTGTCCCAATAGAAAGGCAGGTTTTTGTGCAGCTTCAGGTACTTGTACAAAATTGGATGTAGCAAGTCTAAATTTATGGCTGGTATAAATTCAAAAGCTTCGACAATCCCAGGTTCAGTAGAGGAGAATCTAAAATGTGTGTAGGTCATAATCTGGAATGTATGTTTTTGCTCCCTTGGTACACCTCTACCAAGAGACTCAATCGAAAAGCTGTTTTTTTTTTGTAAAACCTGGGCCACCAAGATTTAAAATCAGCAATATCTTCACTTTTAACTAGCTTTACAAAGTATTTTGATTGCCTTGATAAGTTGACAATCATTGCAACATACTCCATTATCGAATAGATTCTGTCATACTTTCTGATTACCCTTTTTATGGCTGCAAAATTACGGTCATTGAGTGAAAAAGTATGTCCCCTTTGTGGAAAATACTGATTTATCGTTTGAAATCTATTCGTTTGAACCAATGCCATAAGCAATCTTGTTATTGTATGGTTGCGATTCTGACCATTGCAGCTGTCAGAAAGGATATGCAAGTGCTAAATACTAGATGGAATTTCCTGGTCTATGATGTCCAATATAAACGATGCGACTTCGTTGGGTCGTTGGGAGACAGTTAACTGCCTCGAATGAAAAGTTTCTTGTACTGGAATCACTGGCAACTGGAGATTTTGCATATAATCAAATGTGATTACTGCTGTATCATTATTAGTAAGATTTTTGGATGATTCAGTTAAAAGTTTCAGTTTATTGTAAAACTTCTGAGCCCTTCGTTTATGTATCATCAATTCTGCTCGTTTCGTGCTTTCATTAAGTGAAGGACTTTTGATTTTAATATTTAGTTCTTCACATTTGCAACAGGTATCTACACTGAGAAAATTGTCTAAAATTTGCAATGTATTTTCAATGCTTAGAGTGGAACATTATTTCAGATTCATGGGAATCTTACTTCTATCGTTCAATTTTCAAACTACAAGATGTATCTATACGCACTTCGATATACTGAAAATAATTGTGTGAATATCCCTCAACTATGAGAACATCCACCTGCAACTGAAATGTACATCCGTCTTGGCGTAAATTTTCGAGTTGATTGCAAAATTACGGATCCACATGGTAAAGTCAGCTCCTTACACGTTCCTGTTCATTCTTTTTTGTGTACAACTGAGGTATTGAGGTATTGCAAGTAATAAGTAATGAGTGTATTTTGTGCATTGAATCATCAATACAAGGTAAGTGCGAACTTTATTGAAATCATCACATGATACTTACGAGATTGCATTCAGGTTTCTTTTTCATAATATCTAAATATCTGATAAAATTGAGAAACATAACCTCAAAATCACGACGTGTTTTGTGGGAAACAACGATATCATATGTATGTTGAGTTGAGTACCTATATATGAAAAATGACTTAAGCACATCAAGACTTTTGATTTCGAAAGGTTATTATATGTTTTGAAACGTATAACTTTCTATTAATGAACCCCATGTTATGGAGAAACCAATAAATTCCTCTCGGTTGTGTTTTCTTAACATACACTTACTTTTTTTAGAAAATGTTGGCTGTTGCTGAGTTCATTTGTGACACTTGCTCCCAAAAATTCAAATTCTTAAAAAAACAACGTACGAGTTTTTCCACAAGTACTTGTTCCATCATTGTAAAATGACATTTTCCCTAATAGAAAGCATCTAGCTGTCGAATAATAGTCCATATTCTATGATAATTTAACTTGAATTTTATCGGTCTCTGCCCTGTTTGAAGAATTAACAAGACGATGGAAAGCCTGTGGCTTGTTGTATAATAAGTACAACTTTTTTTTTTGTTTTTAGGACTATCGCACTGAATAGGAAGACCAGCCCATAAATCTTTATAATTTATTGATAATGATTAATGTCAGTTTATGATATGCAATGTATTATTCGAAAACGTTTTCAGTTTTTTGCTATATTGGAATTAAATATTCAGTTTATGTTTGAAATTTATTTTTATTTCCAATTATTGAAGAGAGCTGTACATATTATTAATTAACCGAAATATCGTAAGATATGAAGACATGGGCAGAATCTGTATATACTAATAAAACATAGAATTTTTGTTTTACGACTGAACGCCACAGATTCAATAATTGTTTTCTAGTTCCTACATGAAGTGTGCAAGACGATTCTTACCCGGATAATACGTGGTCAATCTGTCTGCCATTCAGCCAGAGCGGTTAATAAAGGTATAGAAGTGGATGGAAAAATATTGAGGATTTTGGAAACGTTCAACGTTAAAAAATTTGAGCATTATATCTCCACTTCACCAAAACACTATAAATACTCATCTGGAGACTATTATCAGTCTTGATGATGCTAGTTTTATTAGCGAAACGTAAATCGAGTATAATATAATGAAGTGCTTTGGTGAACTGGAAACGAATTTCTTAAATTGATGGATACGTCCATGTTGTGTTGAATAAAAGACAAAATGTACCTACTTACCTACACAATAAAAAAATATACAGTGAGGTCTTAAAGTAACGGATGAATTAATTTTCTACGTTGTTATCTATTTTCAAGAAACCCCCTGAGACACGTCAATTCATGTTTTCAAAAAACTCTGTGACCTAAAAAAAAAAATCGCTGCTCCCTCACCCCCCTCAAAGTGGCAGCCACTACCCCCCAATTTTTTAAAATGAAATAGGCGGTCAAGTGATACCTTATTTCGAAGGGTATTCAATTGTCTATACAGCTGTGTGTCACGTATGACAAACAACAGTTGGTAAATGAACCAAAAAAAATAGGGTGCATTGAATATACAGCGAATTTAATAGTATTCATGGTAATTTTTAAAATTAATTTTGTTGTGACGCAAAAATTCAAAATTCAAAAAAATAGGCAAATAGGCAAATAGACAATTGAATACCCTTTTAAATGAGGTATCACTTGACCCCCTATTTCATTATAAAAATTTGGTGGGGTGGCTGTCACTTTGAGGAGGGTGGAAGAGGGGCATTTTTTTATGTCACAGAGTGTCTTTTCGAACATAAATCGATGTATTTCAGGGTTCTTCTTGAATATTGCTAATAAGGTAGAACATTAATTGTATTTTTCAAGTTAGAAAATCAAACCGTAATATTACAATGTAAAATTCCACTGCAAATTATTTACGTTAGAGAATCAATCCGTAATATTACAATGTAAAACTCTAATGCAAATTTTTGTTGGGAAGTAATACAACAATGTAAAGTTCCATCGTAAAATTATGTCACAACGTAAAGTTACATCGAAAAAGTGCACAGAGTTGATCAGAGTAAAGTGATATAACACGAGGTATGCAAAATTCCACTCGAAGGTAAATTCCCGTTAAAACGGGCGGTAATTAAATTGCCGCTAGTGGGAGCGGAAAAAATTCTCCCAGTGTACTTGTGGTCGGCCAAATCTAAGGTTAAATCTTTCCTTAAAAATTTGTGCGTAAAACTTGTACCTAATTTTCGTTCAAGGGTAGTTCGTTTTGAACAATTCGTACATCATTTTTACGTTAAGCTACTAAAATAATGCGAATTTTTTATGGGGAAACTCCTAATATGATCTTCAATTGAGCAACTATATATCCTGGAATGGCATTTCCAGAAATGCTCTTGCCTTTTTTGACAACAGGTTGTTTACCAACAACAAGAAGTTGAGTCAAACGTCTAACTCTTGCCAGTGTGATTGCGTGAACGTTAATAAAATCTTTTTTACAAACAGCAAAGCGGCCAGAAGAACACGTTGAGAAGTATTTAAAAGAGTAAGTTTTCGGTTTCGGTGGACCCAAATTTCTCGGCCTTCTAACTTTAACATTGTTACATCCCATTAATGCTTGTAAATACACATCCTGCTCATTTTTTGTCTTCATCTGCTTAAATATCTCAAGAATTTCATGCCAATCCCCTTGGGAATATCGCTCATAGCATTTCAATTTACACCTACGACAATGAACATTACTTGAAAACAGACTAACCTAAAAATGTCATCAACTTACCCGCATGTTTCTCCTTGCTCTTTAGCTTAACTACGACACCTTTGCAATTAATATATTCTTTCCCTTTCAATCTTGAATTTTTTATTATCTCACATTTATATAGCTTTCTTTTTCCCTTAATTTTTTCCGAAACATTAAGAACACCATCCGACTCACTTTCACCACTAGACCATGATTGAAAATAAGTCATCGGTACAATGCATTTAGAAAGAACACATGTCAGCGACTAGTGTTATTTCTCAACGCATCAATATATTAACAAACTCAGTGAAGTTTTGCCGGACATGTGTTGTTTCTATATGGAATGATGCGTTCACCCTTACAGAGTATGTTGATGCAATTATCCCAAAATGGCCTACAACCTTCAAATCGAACGCAGAGGTGTAAAAGTCACTGGTACCAAGGAAAACTCATTGAAAAGTAACTTACTTATGCTGCCCATATTTGTTTTCACAATTTGCTTTGGATTCTTTAACCACTACTTTATATCCTTGTGAGTTGTTATAATCATCACTGATTATTTCATATTTCAGGCCAAACGACTATGGCAGAAACACCAACTTTAAACCAAATCTGAATCATAGTTGTAAACTACCCAAATTGCGATGTAAGTCTGAACTTTGTCATGATAAACATAACAAAAATCCTATTTTTCTAATACTGAATCCTTCGCTAATTCATAATCATCAGACGTGAAGTTGATTTTACAGACGAAGCTATTCTTCGTTGGAGTAAACTTGGATCTGCGATTGGAAACTGATGCCTTCTGATTTATGTGCTCAAATCTGTAGCATCTGATCAAACGAATATTCCTCTGTTATTGGTTTAAAAGATTAATAAATGAAAATATAGTTGTAGACTACAAGACTCTCATTCATTCTGACAGATGACTAGACCTCACATAACAGTGGATCTTATCACTTGAAAATCTTAATTTATTTCATGGCATTTAGTACAATTTGTACCATCATCACCAAACAATCATTTTTACTTATACAAAATTACATACCGAAGCATATGATTGAATTTTTTGTGAGGAGCAAGCCGATATCGGAATAAATCCGAGAATATTGCTCGCAAAACACGAAAATCAAAACCATACCGGATCCATCAAGTTTCAATCCGAAGCAATTCTGAAAACCAATTCCACTTAGCCATCGGCAACTGAAACCCCATTAGAGCCTGGCACGACATTGATTAAAAAGATGGATAATCGTTTCGGCGAATCGGAGATTCATCAGTTCTGGGGCAGATTGAGAAGTTCGTAATCCGTTTTGCATTAGGAGAGGAGATGCACTTATTGAGTTCGATCAATAACAATTCAGAAATGCATAGAGCGAAGGACCGGTGCAGGATTTATACTCACGCCGTTGGCTTAATCTGAAGATGCCGCTGCCTGATAATCATCAGTGGTCGGTTATGACCCAACAAAATTATGGTTCTTATATACAGGGTGGGGCACCACCAAATGCTAAATGCTGACTGTTTGAATTATGACAAACTCGATTAGTGCTGAATATCTAACTGACAATTATCAACTCAATTTTATGTTTGACGGAGACCTGGTGGTCAGAAAGCTCTGTAAAGTTTTCTATTTTCCCAATTTTATTTTTTCTAACTCATACCTACCACAGAAACAATTGTATATGGGGTGGACAGACCAATCTAGAGATCTGTGTATCCTCATTTTGAGCTGTTACCGTTCTCCATCAGGAAACGAAATATTTTATGAGAAAATCTCAGTCATTCTTGACACCATATTTGTTCCTAAAAAAGTCATTTTAATGAAACGAAAGAAACACACTTTTTTCTTATTTCCACTAGTTTTTTATTTTCACGGCCGTTTTCGGGTTTTATACCATTATCAAGTATAGAAACTAACTAATACAATTGAACCCTAAAACCTAGTTATATAGGAAGTTTGCAGGTAAACTGATTGGAGAGGTAATTGAATGAAATTAGATGAACAGGGGTGAAACGATATAAATTCAATACTGGATGTTATGGAAATTACCTGGGTTGTCAAAATTATAAATTCAAAAGTGGAGACCTGCATAAAAAGAGTTGCTCGTTGAGGGTTCTATATTTCGGGTTTTTAATTGATTTATTAAATTCCATGGCTTCCAACAGATTCATTTCATAATTTCATAATTCATCATAAAGGGAACACCCTGTATGGGACTGATTGTGCTTGAAACTTCAAAACTTTTATTATTTTAATAAGTTACATTCTGTTAAAGTTTGTTTATTAACATGTGAAAAATGAGTGGACGAAAAAGGGATCCTATTCGGAAATATTTTGAGGAGTGCAAACAACAAAATCCAACCAACAAAAAGGCAGTGTGCAAATCATGTGGTAAAACATCGCAATCTATGGTTAGCCGCATGCAAAAACAAAAGAGTATTTTTGTAGAAAGTATCCTGAAGAGACAAATACAATTAAAAAGGATATCAGTGGAACTGAAGTAGAGGAGGAAGATGAAATGCCGTTAGCTGTGATGAAAAGAAAAATTACGGATTCTTCACAAGATGGATCTACTAGAGAAGGTGAGCCTTTAAAAAGAGATATATTTAATTAATTTGAAATTCAAAGTGTTTAAAGATAGTTTAAAATTTCCAATTAATACCAATGTTTTGATTTACATTTTTTCTGCAGAAGCGACAACTTTAAAAATTCGCAAAACATTTAATGATGCTACAATCAGTACATTTCAAAAATCACAACAAAAAACAATGAACTCCTTTATAATAAAAACTGCAGCAAATGACAAAGATAGATTTGATAAGCAGTGGCCAGATTTATTTTCGCTACAAATTCATTTTTCAGATTTGTGGAACATCCCAAATTTATGAAGTATTCGGAAATGCTACATCCAGGATGTAGCATTTCCGAATACTTCATAAATTTGGGATGTTCCACAAATCTGAAAAATGAATTTGTAGCGAAAATAAATCTGGCCACTGCTTATCAAATCTATCTTTGTCATTTGCTGCAGTTTTTATTATAAAGGAGTTCATTGTTTTTTGTTGTGATTTTTGAAATGTACTGATTGTAGCATCATTAAATGTTTTGCGAATTTTTAAAGTTGTCGCTTCTGCAGAAAAAATGTAAATCAAAACATTGGTATTAATTGGAAATTTTAAACTATCTTTAAACACTTTGAATTTCAAATTAATTAAATATATCTCTTTTTAAAGGCTCACCTTCTCTAGTAGATCCATCTTGTGAAGAATCCGTAATTTTTCTTTTCATCACAGCTAACGGCATTTCATCTTCCTCCTCTACTTCAGTTCCACTGATATCCTTTTTAATTGTATTTGTCTCTTCAGGATACTTTCTACAAAAATACTCTTTTGTTTTTGCATGCGGCTAACCATAGATTGCGATGTTTTACCACATGATTTGCACACTGCCTTTTTGTTGGTTGGATTTTGTTGTTTGCACTCCTCAAAATATTTCCGAATAGGATCCCTTTTTCGTCCACTCATTTTTCACATGTTAATAAACAAACTTTAACAGAATGTAACTTATTAAAATAATAAAAGTTTTGAAGTTTCAAGCACAATCAGTCCCATACAGGGTGTTCCCTTTATGATGAATTATGAAATTATGAAATGAATCTGTTGGAAGCCATGGAATTTAATAAATCAATTAAAAACCCGAAATATAGAACCCTCAACGAGCAACTCTTTTTATGCAGGTCTCCACTTTTGAATTTATAATTTTGACAACCCAGGTAATTTCCATAACATCCAGTATTGAATTTATATCGTTTCACCCCTGTTCATCTAATTTCATTCAATTACCTCTCCAATCAGTTTACCTGCAAACTTCCTATATAACTAGGTTTTAGGGTTCAATTGTATTAGTTAGTTTCTATACTTGATAATGGTATAAAACCCGAAAACGGCCGTGAAAATAAAAAACTAGTGGAAATAAGAAAAAAGTGTGTTTCTTTCGTTTCATTAAAATGACTTTTTTAGGAACAAATATGGTGTCAAGAATGACTGAGATTTTCTCATAAAATATTTCGTTTCCTGATGGAGAACGGTAACAGCTCAAAATGAGGATACACAGATCTCTAGATTGGTCTGTCCACCCCATATACAATTGTTTCTGTGGTAGGTATGAGTTAGAAAAAATAAAATTGGGAAAATAGAAAACTTTACAGAGCTTTCTGACCACCAGGTCTCCGTCAAACATAAAATTGAGTTGATAATTGTCAGTTAGATATTCAGCACTAATCGAGTTTGTCATAATTCAAACAGTCAGCATTTAGCATTTGGTGGTGCCCCACCCTGTATATAAGAACCATAATTTTGTTGGGTCATAACCGACCACTGATGATTATCAGGCAGCGGCATCTTCAGATTAAGCCAACGGCGTGAGTATAAATCCTGCACCGGTCCTTCGCTCTATGCATTTCTGAATTGTTATTGATCGAACTCAATAAGTGCATCTCCTCTCCTAATGCAAAACGGATTACGAACTTCTCAATCTGCCCCAGAACTGATGAATCTCCGATTCGCCGAAACGATTATCCATCTTTTTAATCAATGTCGTGCCAGGCTCTAATGGGGTTTCAGTTGCCGATGGCTAAGTGGAATTGGTTTTCAGAATTGCTTCGGATTGAAACTTGATGGATCCGGTATGGTTTTGATTTTCGTGTTTTGCGAGCAATATTCTCGGATTTATTCCGATATCGGCTTGCTCCTCACAAAAAATTCAATCATATGCTTCGGTATGTAATTTTGTATAAGTAAAAATGATTGTTTGGTGATGATGGTACAAATTGTACTAAATGCCATGAAATAAATTAAGATTTTCAAGTGATAAGATCCACTGTTATGTGAGGTCTAGTCATCTGTCAGAATGAATGAGAGTCTTGTAGTCTACAACTATATTTTCATTTATTAATCTTTTAAACCAATAACAGAGGAATATTCGTTTGATCAGATGCTACAGATTTGAGCACATAAATCAGAAGGCATCAGTTTCCAATCGCAGATCCAAGTTTACTCCAACGAAGAATAGCTTCGTCTGTAAAATCAACTTCACGTCTGATGATTATGAATTAGCGAAGGATTCAGTATTAGAAAAATAGGATTTTTGTTATGTTTATCATGACAAAGTTCAGACTTACATCGCAATTTGGGTAGTTTACAACTATGATTCAGATTTGGTTTAAAGTTGGTGTTTCTGCCATAGTCGTTTGGCCTGAAATATGAAATAATCAGTGATGATTATAACAACTCACAAGGATATAAAGTAGTGGTTAAAGAATCCAAAGCAAATTGTGAAAACAAATATGGGCAGCATAAGTAAGTTACTTTTCAATGAGTTTTCCTTGGTACCAGTGACTTTTACACCTCTGCGTTCGATTTGAAGGTTGTAGGCCATTTTGGGATAATTGCATCAACATACTCTGTAAGGGTGAACGCATCATTCCATATAGAAACAACACATGTCCGGCAAAACTTCACTGAGTTTGTTAATATATTGATGCGTTGAGAAATAACACTAGTCGCTGACATGTGTTCTTTCTAAATGCATTGTACCGATGACTTATTTTCAATCATGGTCTAGTGGTGAAAGTGAGTCGGATGGTGTTCTTAATGTTTCGGAAAAAATTAAGGGAAAAAGAAAGCTATATAAATGTGAGATAATAAAAAATTCAAGATTGAAAGGGAAAGAATATATTAATTGCAAAGGTGTCGTAGTTAAGCTAAAGAGCAAGGAGAAACATGCGGGTAAGTTGATGACATTTTTAGGTTAGTCTGTTTTCAAGTAATGTTCATTGTCGTAGGTGTAAATTGAAATGCTATGAGCGATATTCCCAAGGGGATTGGCATGAAATTCTTGAGATATTTAAGCAGATGAAGACAAAAAATGAGCAGGATGTGTATTTACAAGCATTAATGGGATGTAACAATGTTAAAGTTAGAAGGCCGAGAAATTTGGGTCCACCGAAACCGAAAACTTACTCTTTTAAATACTTCTCAACGTGTTCTTCTGGCCGCTTTGCTGTTTGTAAAAAAGATTTTATTAACGTTCACGCAATCACACTGGCAAGAGTTAGACGTTTGACTCAACTTCTTGTTTATTTCAATTTCTATAAATTTCATTTTGTTCATAATTTTTATTTCATAAATATACTTTAAGTTTGATTTAATATAGACCACTACCCCATCGTTTTGGTTCAACTTGCCATGATTTTAAATCATATCACATTCAGGAATTTTGAATAAGTTTGGATCATGAAGTTTCCATGTTTCCGTTAATACTATGCAGTCTATGTCCACTACAAGTCCCTCTATGAGTATTTTGAATTCCTCCGTTTAGGCTTCATATCATAAAATATTTCCGAAATAACCATATGGCATAAGCATTATCACCTTCCGGATTTTGGATCATCACTTCCATTGCCAATTGAGATACGTTGGAACAGCTCATGTGAATCACTTGAGGCATATTTGAAAAACTGGCATAGACTGGTTAAAATTTGCGAAGAAAATCGCAATATTATTGATAATGACAAATAAATTGAAAAAAGAGAATTGCACAATCGCTAGGCCTGTTGTTATTTGGAAAACATTATTAAACGATTTAAATGAGGGACTACAAGACAGCACTGAGAAAAAAAGGTCATTTCCATAAGATGTTTATAGGTACCACTTCATTGCGCACATGCTAAGTCCAACGAATATGAAGGAACCTATAAGGTTAACCGAAGAAGAGAAGCAAATGGCTTTGGGATGTGCAGCTGCAGAGTTTCCAAACATGTTACCGGTATTGTTAAGAGTCCATGGAAAGTTATCCCCTTATAATGAGGTCCTGGTGCAAGACTCTGTTATTTCAAGTATGACAGATATTGAGTGGTGGATGTCAACATTTTCACTAACAGATTTAGATCTTGCAGCGCAAAGTAGCTTCAAACAACTTATGACAGCAGTAGCTTCATCCGCAGGTGTGGAAAGAATGTTTTCATCCTTCGGATTGGTACATTCGGATCTGCGCAACCCACTAGGAGTGGAAAAAGCCGGAAAACTGACTTTTCTAATGAAGATTCTGAATAAGTAATAAGTTGCATTTGTATTTATCATTCGATATTCAATCAATAGTTTCAGATTGTTTAATTAATTAATTAAAAAAAGTCCGATTTATTTCAAAAAGTTTCGACTTTTTTCGACTTTTTATAAAAGTCATGACATATTTCAACCCTGGCTACAAGTTATTTTCCATTTCAAATTTTTCAAAATTATTCGAAAAGTGCAATAGTTCTCGAAATTCATAAGCATTTAGTAAGTGCTCGGGAGCATTTTACAATTGAAAGTGCTTGCAGATTAGGATGACTATTTGTCAGCTCACAGTCTTTGTCATAATAAACTGGGAAATGGTTACAGATTTCATTCAGTTGACGATTTTACCATTTATGGCTTTAGACAAATTGATGAAAAATTTGAGCGGTCGCCGCATGGCCTTCATTTAAAAAATTCAATTCCGGCACATAACCTCACTTCGACATCCGCAAACCTTATGCCACTTTTTTATGGGACATTCATGATGGAAACTTACATTATTTCAATTGGCAGCAACGAGGAAATACTCTAAATATTAAAAAAAAAATCACAAGTTTTCGCTAACATTGGTACCATTTGGCCACGTGCAACCCCTATGCCTATCATTTTTTCGCTGCTATTGTCTATCTTAACATGCCGTTGATGTACATGGCAGCGGCGATAAAATCGTCCCAAATCACATCTATTTTTTAACGAAAATCGAATTTTTTATACGAAACCCACGCGGCAACCGCTCAAACTTTTCATCATTCTTGTGAGAATTTTCATATTCCTCACTGGTCTCAGAGGCAAAAACGAAAAAGTCGTCAAATGAAATCTGTCACCATCTCCCAGTCTATAAAGGGAATTCTAGTGTGTTCAACGATACAAAAAATGCAATTGCATTTTTTGGTGGGAGCTCTCTACCACTTTTTTCTGAAATCGAGGATTTACAACCGTATCGTCGGTAATCCTAGCAGAATTTTATGACTCTCAGTGCAATCAAACATATTCAGTATTCATTTTCAAGTCTGCAAAAGCTGATAATGAGTAGCAACTTGTTTGTTCACACAGTTGGATAACTAATTTTATGGCTCATTTAGCTTGACGTCGCATTTCAATATGATTTATAGCTCCTACTTACTATAATGCCTTGAGAAGAGCACATGCCATAATCCTTCAAGTAGCACTCATGGACGGGGTGGAGATCTTCAATCAGCTGAAAAAAAAAAAATGTTCACTGGAATGCACAATTGCTTTAAAAGGTTGCAATAACTCATAGGATACATGTAAGAGTAGTTATAATCGAAAAATATACAGTGAACACGTAAAGTATATAATTTTTTAATGGCATTGCCCTATTTTGAATATACTTTCAAAAAGAACGCATTTTCTGAGTATAGTACAGCCCCCGGCGTAAAAAACTCACTAAAACATCAAATGAAGTTGGAATTTCCTGAAATTCGGTATGGGGTTAGTTTAATAATAGACGAACAGGTATCCAATGATTTCCGGGCCCTAATTCGTTAAAATATAAAGAAAATCCGGTTCAAAGAATTTTCCGACGCTTTACAGGCCGTAACTCGGAAAAACCTAGATAATTGAAAACATATCAAGAGATCAAAAATGAAGCTAGGAAAATTGGGAACAAAAAAACTTCGATGCACTTCTGCCGAAAAACCTCACGTTTATCCACTCCGACTTTTGATCGAAAATCCCAAGGTAAAAGATGAAAAATTATTTTTAAAATGTATTCTTTTCTTCACATTTTCATCTTTTCAGAAGAAAATACACAAGAGAGAAAATTTTGGTTTACGTTGAGAAACTCAATAGATTTATTTAAAATTATTCTTCATAGCTAGTTGTCTCGGGATCTATATCATCGAGATCGTCTAGCTCTTCTTCGATATCTTCATCCGAGTTCTTTGCGGAGTCACAAATAGTAGGCATATTACTGCAACCATTATTACCTCATTCACAATATTATTATTTTATTCACAATGAATTTGGTGATATGAATTTGAATTCATACAGAAATCCACTTTTGAAGTTCTTTTATTATGAATCTGCTCACAATACTACCAAAACTGAAATATATACTTTAATATTGGCTGAGAAGAACCTAAAACCCACTTAGGACCTGACTCTTCACGCTGGTTTGTTAACACGCCTGTTGGGAACAGACAACTGCAACCGGGAAGGGCATGCGCAGAACGCTTCAATCCGAGCTATTCAAGAAAGTGATTCCAGTCCGCCCAAATACTCCCTGAACGACACAAAAAACACCAGGCCTTTAAAAACCAGAGCACGAAAAGATACAGGTAGATCGTAAAAAGTCCCCCCCCCCCCTCAACTTTTGAACGGAACAAGCTACCGAGATCGGGTAAAATTCAGGTAAAAAGGTACCACTTTTACTACTTTGTGGCATAAAAAATGATTGTGGTCACGTTGCCCACTGTCAAGAGGGCATCATCAACTTTTTTTTTTTCAAATGTAAAAGTGGGTCACGTGGCTCCTGGTTTTGAAGGTCTTCCTATTCTCTATCCAACACTGCTTTGTTTGTGAAAATCGGCCAAGCCGTTTCAAACTGACAAGCGTTTGAAATTTGCTTCAAATATTTTACAAATAAACTAAAAACCTAAATAACTTTTAATTTCAACAAAATTTCAAGTAACAATTGCAACTACTTTAACAAGTGCTCAAAATGTTCATCGTTCACTTCTTGACAGAAAAAAAGTCGGTTGTGGAATTCATTCCGAACGTTATTAAATGATTCCGGGGTAATACCGCAACACACATCTGTTATTCGGTTCATAAGTTCCTGGAGTGACTATGGCTGCGTGACGTACACCTTAGATTTTATGTACTCCTGCAGAAAAAAAGTCCATGGGGGTCATATCAGGTGACCTAGCTGGCCATTCAATGGGGCCACGTCGGCCTATTCACCGTCCCGGAAAATTCTCGTTAAGCCATTCTCTGTCAGTAGTAGTGAGGGGGTGCACTATCTTGTTGAAAGGTAACATCCATGGTAAATTCATTTGGGTTTGCCCCAACTACTTCTTGAATACTGTGATGGATCTGATTTTGAAGCATATTTGAATACAGTTGCCCAGTTGAATTTTCTGCCATAAATATTGGACCAATGATATGGTCACCCAAAATACCACCCCATACGTTGATCTTCTCTGGAGTTTGAGTATGACCCTTTCGAAATCGTGCAGATGTACATCTGACCAATAACGCACATTTTGTCTATTTACTGTTCCATTTAGAAAAAGACGTACTTTCATCACTAAAACAAATAGAGTTAATGTAACCGGGATTTTGGGTTATGCGATCAGACATGATCTCACAAAACTGCATTCTTCTATCTGGGTCATCTTATGTTAATTGATGCAGAATTTTTAATTTATATGGGTGAAATTTGTGTTTTTTAAGATATTTTTTCACAGTGGTCGAAGATACGTCACAAGCCGTGACTACCGTTTTCGTTGTTGCGGATTATTAACAACAGCTGCCAGAACGTCGATTTGCTGATCTTCTGAAATGGATTTTCTTCCAGATCCTTTTTCCCTAGTTACGGAACCAATTCTTTGAAATTTACTGACCAATTCCCTTAAGTAGGTACGAGATATTGGATTATTTGGGAAGCGCTCATTAAATATTCTTTCTGCTTCATGGTAATTACGCCCAGCTTCAGCGTAAATTAAAATTGCTTCGGTTTTTTCTACTAAAGGACGAGGACAAGGCATTTGAAAATTATAAAGAAATGCTGAAATCTATGAAAACTGCCAAGAGTATTGATATGATTAACGTCAATATTAGACTGAGATTGACATGAAATGCTATTTGGAGTCTCCAGCAAAATAACTATGGTAAGAAAAACTGAAACAAAAACCACAGTGTAAATACCTCAGATCAATAAGTAAACATAGATCGGCCCGATGCTACGTAAACATCATATTCACTGAACCGAAGACAACTTCTTACAGATATTTATAAGAAACATTGAGGCATTCACCATTTTGCCATAGGCTTTTCTTATCTGTAATTTTGAATGAGTTTCTTTGTCCTCCAATATTATATTTCACGAATACGTTTGATTACATGATTTGTATCGTGCATTTGACGCTACTGGAACCTCGCCTGTGGAATGTTTGTTTACTATCATTTGTTTTGAAAACAAAGCAGTATTTCGACATTGTGTCTCACTGAACCACTGCACTATTTTGAAAAATATTCCAAATGTAACTTTGAGTTGTTTAAGCAGGACAAAAACCACGAAAACACACAGGAAAATTTAAACAACACTTCATCAACACAAAACACTGGCACTTGCGTTCTCTGATGCTTTGAGGAACGTTGCACAAGTATCTGTTAGATTTAATTCAATCCCCGTCGTGGTCTTAGCTAGGAGAGCAGTTGTTTTCTGACAGATACTTGCCATATGAATGAACTGGTCCAAAATTTAGGAAGGATAATACTCAACAGAATGAACAATTTATTTATAGATATTGGAGAAGGTTTCTTAACTCATAGGGCCAGTTGTATAAAGAATTTAACAGACAAATAAATATTTGATTTGATGATTACTATGGCAACGCATGTCTAAGCTCACCAGTTATGTTACCTACGTTAACAGAAGGCTTTATGCAACTGGTCCATATTTATTCAAATATTCGTATTGATTCATTGAAACTTGATCTACACATCATAAACCCCCAGGCACCAAACTTGAAATATAGTCAAGGAACTTGTTAAATCTCTCGAATTAATTACTTTAGACCATAAATAATGCTTTATTTTTGATAGCTGAAAACTCCTAGAATCCAACTATATAAGGAAATAATATCATCATAAATCACAAAACTAATCCGCTATCTTGAATCCCCAAATTTTGATAAAAAGCTATTTGCTGCCAACCCCCGGCTTTTTATTGACCATAGGAATTTTAAGACAAAACCGTGACATAACTTGTTGCAGCTCACAGGTACTGCATTTGCATAAGTAATTTTTACCCCCTTAAAAAAGCACAGCACTGTGCTAGAGGTGTTGTGTTTTGGTTCGAATGTCAAAAACCCGAAACAAAACAGTTTGCGCAAGAATTATCTTCGGTTCAGTGAATATGATGTTTACGTAGCATCGGGCCAATCTATGTTTACTTATTGATCTGAGGTAAATACCAATAATATGTGAACCTGTTTCACCACAAAAAATTGGCTTTTAGGCCAGAATCAGTAAAGGAGTTAAAATTCTGCTAATATTAATAGTTAAAATAATTTATTTGTTAAATATTTGAAGCAAATTTCAAACGCTCGTCAGTTTGCAACGTCTTGGCCGATTTTCACAAACAAAGAAGTGTTGGATATAGAATCGGAAGACCTTCAAAACCAGGAGCCACGTGACCCCCCTTTACATTTGAAAAAAAAAAACTTGATGGTGCCCTCTTGACACTAGGCCACGTGGCCACAACAATTTATATGTCACAAAGTAGTAAAAGTGGTACCTTTTTATCTGAATTTTACCCGATCTCGATAGCTTGTTCCGTTCAAAAGTTAAAGGGGGTGGGAGGACTTTTTACGTCCTCACTGTATATCACTATATGGAATTTGAAGAATGAGATTTCAGCTTTCATTTTCCACCGAGAACGTATCAGAATAGTTGAATACAAAAATTAAAAATATGTAAAAGTAAAAATATGGATTTTGGCTGAATGTTTAAATAAATCAATTATATTTCCTGTTATTAATTCACAGGGTGAAAATCACAAATAGTACTTGATCGATTTCGAATCATCCTGGAATTTTTTCAAAATTTTCGCAAGCAACATTCACTTCTAAAAAATACTAGAAAAGTGTGAAAACTGTAAACCGATTTTTCGAAAACGAGATCATGATTCCACAACGGACCTTATGAACATCCTGTTCATATTTGGAATAAAATCGACAAGGGAATGTTTGACCACGCAGCCTCAGCGAAAACCTCAACTGGCCGATGAACAAGGCAGTGCGCACGAGCACGAGAGAGCAAAAAGTATTACCGATACTGACTCGAATGAAGGAAGAAACCACCTCATAAAAATAGTTAAAAGTGTTATAAAATTTGCGCAGTTCCACCACAGTGTATCTGCCTCCAGATAGCATCCAGGTTTGACTGCTACATGCGAATCCAGAGTACATGGAAGTCCCAGGCGGCCGCCACAATTGAAGAAAATTGCCATTCAGCACAACCGGTGAGTGGTCGTTTGTATCCCTTGAAATTGACGATAATTAATAAAAATTCAAACAATCTTTAGTCCACTCTGTCTCTTTCTCGCCCAAAGATGTTTAATTAAAAGCCCAATATCGCGATTCCTTTCTTGTATTTTCATTCTAGAGACAGTATGACTCATTCAAAAAAAGTATTAATATCAAATGAAAACAACTTCATAATATAACGTAAAGTCTCTCCTTATCTTGTTTCCACCGCCTATATCAGGTTTAAACAAAATTCACTGATCTATGAAAGCAGAAAAATATTCAATCATCTTCCTAGCACCACAAAAGAAATACTAAGAAAAATTTAGTTCAGAAAAGAGTGAAAAAGCTCTAGATTGTGAATCGATTCAAAAGGAATGAATAATCGATCCCTTTTGGAGATTACGATAACTTATTAGAAGTGTAAAGTTTGACGTCAAAAAAGTAAACCAGAGTTACGCAATAAATTAAAAGAAAAAATATGTCCACCGAAATCGTGAAAATCGAAAAATTGGAGTATCGAGCCATCATCAAGTACCTGTATTTAAAAGGGTTAAGAGGAGAGCAGGTTTACGAAAATATGCTTAATACCCTTGGTGATCAATGTCTTTCGTATGCGACCATAAAAAATTGGACTGCAAGCTTCAAAAGAGGTAAATTTTCCATTGAAGATGATGACCGATCGGGAAGGCCAGTTTCTGTGTCAGTCCCCGATAATATCGATGCAGTTCATGACATGATTTTAACAGACCGTCGAATTGGGCTAAAACGGATATCTGAAGCACTGAATATTTCATACGAACGCGTTCATCAGGTAGTTCACGTCAATTTGGACATGAGAAAAATTGCTGCAAAATGGATCTCCAAATGTTTGAATGTTGACCAAAAGCGTGCAAGGGTAGTAGCATCGCGATCGATCTGTGATCGATTTGAAAACGATGTAGACTTCTTAATCCGAATTGTTACTATGGATGAGACTTGGGTACATTTCTACGATCCAGAAACAAAGCAACAATCGATGGAATGGCGACACTCCGGTTCTCCAAGACCTAAGAAGCTTCGTGTCCAAAAATCTGCTGGATAAGTTCTTGCTTCAGTTTTTTGGGATTGCCATGGAGTAATCATGATTTTGATTTTTTGGATAAGGGTAGAACATTAACTGGAGATTACTATTCGACAGTACTGACCACCCTACGGGAAAAATTGAAGAGAAAAGACGCGGAAAGCTATACAAAGGTGTTTTGTTTTTACAGGACAACGCCCCTGCACACAAATCTCATGTTACCATGCGAAAAATTCTTGATTTAGGGTTTGAATTACTAGATTTGGCTACGTCCGACTATCATCTCTTTCCTCAACTGAAAAAAAGTTTAAAAGGTCGTAAATTTTCTTCCAACGAGGAGGTTATAAAAGCTGTGGAGGTCTGGTTTGCAGAGCAAGAAGAAACATTTTTTTAAAGGTCTAGAGACATTGCAGGTTCGCATAAATGTTAAGAGGAGAATATGTTGAGTAATAAAATATTTTGACATTGAAATTTTGTTTGGTTCTATGGTAGGCTAACAATTTTTCAATATATCCTTGTACATTCCTCTTTGTTCGAATAGTAGGTATTACAAGAATTTTCTCTGGACTTTTTCTACAGATCAAATTTCAGATTTGTACGGGATACCATATCGATGCTCCATATACAATTTTAACAACTTGCACAGAAAATGTCAATTAACAATTAAACTCAATCCCAACTTTTTTCGCTATGACCGTACCGATCCTATTTGGTACGGAAAATCTAACATCTCTTTCTTTGAAGAAAAAAAAATTCTTTGGGAGATCGTTTAGTAACGAACAGTCGTTGCCGACCGATGATGAACCATTTACTACCATATACACCTACTAAGTAGGTTTATTAAGGCAAGTACCTGACAGAAAACAACTACTTCCCTGGCTAAGACCACGACGGGTATTGAATTAAATCTACACCGAGAGAAATATCTATTACCTATTATACAAAATTGTATAACATTTAAAAGATTTCTGAATTGAATAGGCGACAACATAGTAACCTTTTCAGAATGATCATGGTATTTTTTTCAAAAAAGTTGTATAACTGTTAAAGAACACTCGTATAAAAATGAAAATATTGTCATATCGAAATTACTTGCTTCCAATATAATGGTTAAACGACTGGCGTTTCAATATTATATGAAGTTATTATAAAAATTAAAAGATGCTTATATAAACCTTACTTGTTCCTAATATAATGTTTAAATGATTGACATTTCGATATTAAATGACGACTGTATAAAATTGAAAAGATACTCATTTCAAGATGACTTGTTTTTGATGTAATACTTAAATGAGGTATTTCATTATTATACTACATCTTATAGTGGTTAAAAAAAATTGTATAACAATCAAATGGTAAACATTTTTGCATCCAAAAACTTTCCTTTACCAGCTAAACGGTTTTTGAATAACCTGCATGAAAATAATTTCTTACTGTACTGTTCTGAAAATAGCATTGACGTCAAAACACCTCCACAAAATCTTAAATAGCACATGTGGCGATTAAGCTGATTTTGAACAGTTTCTAAGGATTTACAGCTGTTGAATCTCATTTTACAAACTTAAACAGTTTTAATAGTAGTACATCATGAAATTCGGATCATTAATACACATGAAGGTAGAGGCTATCAAAAATTGAATTATTGAAATTTCAAAATTTTGCCCAACTGTTAATCCTCAAAAATTCTTCAATACCACCTCATGTGCAATTCGACATTTTTCTACTTAAAGGAGTTGATGTGGTGTTTTGGCGTTGATGATGTTATCAGAGCTCTATTTTCATGCGTATGCTATTCAAAAACGTTTTCGTCAGAAACAAAGTGTTTGGAAGTCAAAATGTTTGCCATTTGATGAATATCTACGGAAAATAAGTTAAACAGAAGTTGCAACACGCTGAGTGCCAGTGTCATATTCTCAGAATGAGAATTCAACAAGCACGCTTTTAAAAATTTCAATCTATAGATATAATGAAAAAGCTACTTTTGTTATAGAGATTTGTCATGTTTCATTTAATTTCCTGAAATATTAACACATTATTTGTTCATACTTATCAGTGGACAGTTCAGCATTGAAACTCGTTGAGAAATTGATCAACATTTATTAAGGAAATTAAAATATAGTGACTGATTTTTTATTTGGGGGGGGGGGGGATTTGAGGCCTTAAATTAAAGAAAACTTTATTTGTTTCAAGTCAACTTTTCGTCAATTCATTTTTTGACATCTTCAGGGCACTGGAAGATACAAATAGGAGATTTTTTTAATTAATGAAACAATACAAAAAAACAAATAATACTATACTTATCAATTTTCTGCTACTACTTTTCCAGAAACAATTACTGAACAATGTTTTGGTAACGTATAAAACTTTAGATTGAATTATTATTAATTAACTCTGATCTACTCAGAAGATATATCTGTTACCAGAACATAGTTCAGTGATTGTTTCTGGAAAAGTATTAGTAGCAAATTGATTTGAATATTATTATTTGTTTTTTTTTATCATTTTATTGATTTAAAAAAATCCTCTTTCAGTATCTTACAGTAGCCTGAAGATGACAAAATTAATTAACGAAACGGCTTTAAAGAAATATATTTTTCTTCAATTTATGACCTCAAATCCCCTAAAAAAAGAAAAAATCAGTCATCATAACAAAGGTCGTAAAACTTACATATCAACAATAAAATAAAGTATTTCTTAAATGTGGGAACATTAAAAATACATCAAAATATACACTATTTCTAGTAACCACGGATAGAGATGACAAGATGGAAGAATCTTCGAATTATACAGTAAATTAGTCATCTGAAACAAAAAAATCATAACTTAATATTCAAATACAATTTTATTTCTGCTCAAGAATAATTAATAAAAATCAAATGTATGGAATGGAGTGTTTTATCACAATACTTTCATATGAAATTCCAGAGTTTTGAAAACAGATACTTCATAGAAGTCCGTGTTAGTAGTAGGTTCAATATTTTTCTTACAAAACAAAATGAGTACCCACATGACCTCTTAAAAATAATCAAAAACGTTTATATTTAACAATGTTCGACATAACTCCAAATTATCCATCAGAATGGCGAAAAACCGATTTTTCAGTACTTTTATTTCGAATAAATGATTCAATGTACATGAAAATTTTTGAATGTGGCTAAATCTGTGGCAACCCTACCCTACAAGAAATTGACAGATTTTTAAAATGTTGATTTCATTCAATTTGCAAATTTTAGGAACTAGAATCTTAGGTTCCCATATGAAAAAATCATCTAACAATAATCATCATGTCATAAGATAAAAGTATCTCTTTATAAATAACGTCACAACCTCTTCATGTTCGCAGAATTTGCTCTCTACTTCAGAAACTATAAAATACATAGGATGTTTCTTTTGAAAATATTTTCATTCAATTCCAGCCATCACCGTAATTTTTTTTCGAACAAATGAATATTATCTAAAATAAAAATGTACCATCCCTGAAGCTCACCCAATACTTGATTTTAACCTCCCACAAATAATAACAACGGATAAAATCTGTTGTTGAAATCACACACTCAGATAGACACTTACCCGAAATGTATTTCTTGTAGAAATAAACTATAAACAAAGCGTATTTAACCTTTACTTCTGCACTTACACAACACAACCAAATCCACACGTGAACTGATTGACAATAAGAATTGAAATGACGCAGATGACCCGATGATGAAACGGCCTGTTAGTGGTGAGTGGAATAAAACATAGGAAACACGTGTGTGACGAAGAAGATGCATGATCAGAGGTGGTGGAAAAAACCGTTACATTTCCAGAACCAAACTACAACTATTTAGTGGTTACAAAGTATCGTTTAACAGTTAAAATGTGAATTATAGTGGCTGAACAGTTTGTTTTTTCAATTCCATCTATTAACCACAATCGTGCCCTTTATTGAATCTAAAAGGTAACCTTTTCAAAACAAAATGAGTGTTTAAAAAAAAAAAGACCCGTTTAACGTTTAAAACCTTCACTTTTTACATTGATCAGATCACATTTAGTTGCTAAAATAGTTTAATTAGCAGTAATAAGATTTTTTTGAAAAAAAACTTGTATAACAGGATTTCTCTCGGTGTAACAGATTCTAGAAGTAAGTAATTTTTTCGCTAAATCAGCATCAACTAATAGGAATGAAATTGGTCCTAGAGGAACACCGGTACTTGGGGAATACAAAGGTAATTGGAAGGTTTCGTATTCTACGTATTGTTTCTTACAAAATAAATAATTTGTATATAGGTTTCATTGAATTAATAGAAAAACCAATTGACTTTAGCAGATTTGGAAGAATGCTTTTCGAAAGTCAGTGTGAATAACATCGATTTGTAGTTTTCAATCGAGACCCTCGGCAACACACTGTGATTAGCACGCCAAGTTGGTAACGCAAGCCATTTTTTCTACAAAGCTGTGTTGATCATTCAATATACAATTTTTGATCAACCCATGAAGGAAACAATTAATAATTGTTTCAAACACTTTTGATGTTATACATGTTCGAAACTGTTGGAAAAAATAGAATTTATATTCATCAATAGATCCAGTGTTCAATGTTTGATATAGAGAGTTGGAGATAGGGTAAAGATACCGGTTGTGGCCACTTTAACGTGGTTTCATGATATGATCGTATTCTAATATTTACCTATAATACAGCTCCAAGTAAGATAAGGTTTTCATATTCCCCCATTACATGCTGAATACTAACAAACAGGTTAGAAAAGAAAAAAATATCCTAACGTAGATTAAAATTATAATTAAACTCAACGGAGTAGATTTTCCTGGTTTTGGCCATGGCATGCCCTAGGATGGCCAGTACAGTTACCAGTTATGGCCATAGCCTGGATATACCGTTCGTTAGATATTAAAAATGGTTACACAATGTATTTTATTAGAGAAAAGTAATACAATAACAATGTATATTAAAAAAAAAACAAAAATTCTCTAAAAGAAACAAAATTAAAATAACATCAAATTAAAGATATATTTCGATTTAGTCTTTGGTGAATCAGTCGACTTAGTACTATTTAGACATTTCAGGTACATGGTAGGCCCCACGACAATTTTTTCAATAATGGGTTGAATAGATTCTTGGATTTCCTCAAACTTGTAGACCAATTCGTCGACTTTTGATGGCCACTTCCAATGAAATTGTCCACATTTCCACATTGTAGAAATTAAAAATGTATTGTCGTTCTTCACCTGAACAATTTTACCTGGAAAATATTCAGTTTCGTATGTATCACGTAAGAATTTTCTAGCAATTCAGATATAACTGGTCCTGGTGATTCAGTCTCATCACATGTCATCTCATGGTTTAATCCGTATAAAACTTCAAGTAAATAGATCGTACATGCAAAGAAAGATCTTCTTGTATCAGTTTGTTCCTGAACGTCTCTAGAAGTGATTTTCTTTCTCTTTTGAGTTGAGCTCCATCAACTAGTCCCCAGTATTCATTGTAACCAGCATAGATAGGATATTCTCTTAACTGGCTCATCCAGTTATATTGTGAGACGCTGTTCTGTAAAGCTATGAGGCGAAGTAAAGAGATTTTTGGTAGACAAATTTCATTTATATAAAATATTTTAATGATCCAGTTAAGATTGTTTTCAAACATGCAGTAGGTACGATATTTTTACTCTTCCAGTCAACCTCACAGCAAAATCTGCTGTGTTTTTGCATCGCAAAAGAATTCTTTTAATTGAGGTGATTTCGTTCAGGTTCGTCTACGTAACGCAAACCCCATACTGAAATGCAATCCGTTACTATGCTGGTAATAAGGGAATCAGAAATACATTCGTGAAGACCATGAGTTGGTTTTTGATCTAGCCATTCTTGGTATGATTGATCCATTGACTTGTATGGCTTTGTATGATGTAATTGTGGCCATTTCTCGGTACACTGACGAAGATGAGAAGGTTAGTTCGAGATATGTGAAATGATTTACGACTTCTATTTTTTTATTATCAATGTAAAAATTATAAGTATCCGTTTATCTTTTTTGTGCTCCTAGCAAAAGCGACAATTTTTGCTTTGTTCGTGTTTACGAAGAGTTTATTTTCATTACTATGGTTTCGTAAACAATTTAGATTTCTTTCGAAATCAACCTCCGTGTCGGCCATAATGAACCTTTCCACGAGATATGAGAGAACATTGAAATTAGAAAGTAAATACGCTATTATCACTAGGGATTTTTTACATATTTTTTTTACTGCTAGTTTCTCTTTAATCAGATGAAAAGGGGCTTCGTGACGTCACGTTCATCAAAACTAGACTTGGCAATGTTGCAAAAGTTGTACACCATGGAATCTCAAATTCTCATTATACTGGATTGTGTCTTATGTCAGTTGTCATTTAATACAAGATGGATTTGTTCGTCAGTTTCACGGGGCGATCAATAAGAATAGTTTGTCTCTGCCTAACTCGTTTGCCTACCTATTTGATACAAGTGAAGCAGTTCCATCATATCTAAATGCTCAACGAACACTACATTGATAACTTTAGTGCGGTTTTCGAAGTATTGAAAGTTTTTGTTGTTTGTGTTTTCTGATTCCTTAATTCCTGTATCTGTATCCCTGCAATAACTAAACTTATAGAAAAGGTGCTTTGTACCCGGTTGTCTGAACACCAGTGAGAATTCCAATAAACATTTTTTTTGTGTACCTAAAGATGAAGCGCGTCGGAAAATATGGTTCGAAATAGTGAATAAAACCTTGGGTGAAAGCGGAAATACATGTTTTTGTGAAGAACATTTCCAAGTGAGTACTCAACGTTATATTATTATTGTACTCAAACTAGAGTTCAAGGAACGATTTTAAATTTTAGTAATTGCAAGACAGGAAACTATAAAAAAAAAAGTGTAGGGACTAGTGAAGATTCAGAAAAATTTACTTGGAAAGCCAAATTCAAAGAGATGAAAGTCATAATAACATTCTAGATATTGCTTTATCTGATTTGATTTCAACCGATGAATAATGATAACACCTCACTACACTATTAACGAATTTATCAGTTAAAAGTTGAATGTTAATAAGAACGACCATCAACCTCAATCTCCATGTAACTTTTGAGAATTGAGAACTGTCAGTATGATTTGCTGTGTTGTCAATGATCTACGAGTTGATCAAGTTACAAAGTTATAATTATATCCCAATGGCTTATATCATGCTAGAAGCTATATTTTTAAAGAGATCGGTTTCGGCCTGTTTCGGAACGTGAATTATGGTAGGGTGTGTTTCCGATGAACGTGACGTCACCAGCACAGTTTCAAATGTGATTTTTTTTTAAATGATTAAAAAATAATGGAACTCTTTGGTGAATGGACTTTTCAGACTAACAACTATCGATTTAAATGAGTTTTCCGATTAATTTTTCGTAAATGTAAAAGTCTATTGCGACGTTATTAGCACCATATCGTCATTCTTGTTATTTATATTTATGCCCTTTGTACCATTATTATCGACAAAATGTTCAATGTCAGACAAAAATAAGCAGAAAAGAAAGGGGCGCAGAGTATCACCCTGGAGCACCACAATTGGCTGAGTCATTTGACTGGAACCTAATACTCTCATAGTTGCTTTGCAATATATGCTCTTTAGAATAGAAATTATTCTTACACTCACACCTAATTCAAATAATTTCCGCCACAGCAGCGAATGGTTCAGCGAGTCGAAAGCTCTTTTAAAGTTCACAAAAGCAACGAATATTTTACGCCTTTTAAACCTCAGATGTAGTTGTATTATGGCATTCAGGGTAAATACATTATCAATATAGCCTCTCGTTTTTCTGAAACTCGATTGTGATTATGGAAATTTATTATGCTCTTCGACCCAATCAGAGAGTCTGATTTTCGAGATTTGAGTAAAAACTTTTTTGAACATCTGCTTTGCCTTTTTTATGTAACATTTTTTTTTAAATTTTTGTGGAACAACCAGTTTCTCCATCATTTGATTGGAGAGACATGTTATGAATAAGATCCAGTTATTCGGTAGGTTTTTGTATATTGTGTATTCATACATTTTTATGTACAATGTTCAAACTGACGATTCTTTTGTTATTGCGAAAGGTTCACTCCAAAAAGTAAATATTTATTACGATTTTTATTAATTTACGTAAAAGTGTGAAATATTATTGGTAATTTGATATCTCAAGGAAAAGCCAATCAAATTACGCAATCGTTAACTCTTGTCGATATCCCATGTATTTCAATATCTAGTTGCATAATAATGGACATATTTTACTAGCCATCAACATTATAGTAAAGAACCGTAAAAGCTGATTTCATGAATCAGCCACTCAACAAAACGCATGCTGTCGCTGCTTGATACACAGGATACAAACAATTTAACAAGTTCGTATTTTTGGTAGACACTTGTTACACCCATAATTACAACAAGCTAGAGGCATGAATTATTCAAGGCCGAGATATTATGTAAAAAGTATCTTCAGGTGCTTGGCTAAGAGATTAACTGTGTTCTCTTTCGTAATACCACAGGTTTCTTCGCATGACAGCAGATATTCTTGATTTCTTGATAAGTGCACTCGCAGATTTAGGCACTTGCAAATGTCAACTTTATTATACAGGGTATTTCATAATAAATGCGCTGGACTTCAGGATGTGATAGCTCGTCCAAAAATTTGAAAAAAGTTTCCATTAACGTACCCTCTAAAATGCACCATTTTCGAGATACAGGGTGTTGAAATTTAAAAAAAAATAATCGTTTTTTGCGAATATCTCTGGAACCGTTTACCGCACAGAAAACAGATTTCGTAGGCATTTTCTACTCATAATAAGCTATGTTTTGTGCAGATTTTTTATTTTTCAAAATTCATAATTGGTGAAGATTTTGAAGGGGTAGTGGGTGCTTTTTTCTCCAACTTCTACGCCACTGAAAAAAGTATGATTTTGAGCCGCTTACTTGAACCGCCAATGTTTTCTACACAAAAAAGGTACTCTTGGTCATAAGCTCTAAAGTTGACCGTGTATAAGCCAATACTTGACTGATCAGTTGGGTATTTGCTATCGAAATTATGAGTAGGCTAGTATAAATAATCACTTGCCATCAACACTTGCCGCTTTATACAGTGTGGCAATTTGAATACGTACCACCCCGAATATTTCAGCCCCCGCAGAAAATCTAAAAATATGCAAAAACATATCAAATTTATTTTTATGGAGGACATTTTGTAGGATAGTTTTCATTCAAATTACGTCAACCCTGAAGCGGGGGTGGAAACAACCCCTAGAATCTTAAATAGAGAGGGACGTCGGGTGATACCTCATTTTGAGGACCGTTCAATTACCTTTTCAAAAATACTACATACTTGATATTTCTATACAGTACTTTTGGAGAAATCAGGTGGAAACTCTAAAAAGGTTTAGGAAACAGTGTTTTGCAATCAAACATAAACAAAATAACAGAATGACCTTTATTTTAGCAAATGTTCAAAATGTTGTACATTATGTTGTAAACAGTAATACAGTCTGCTCTCAAACTCTTCTCTAACTTTCCGATAAACATCTACCTGAATTTCTCTACACGCAGCTTTTATCCTTCTCTTCAAATCTTCCAAATCTTGAGGTTGTGTTTTATAAACAACCGATTTCAGATGGCCCCATAAAAAGAAATCTAGAGGCGCCAAGTCGGGTGATCTTGGTGGCCATTCAATTGCTCCTCTTCGACCAATTCATCTACCAGGAAATCTATCATTTAGCCACTGTCTAACTGGAAGAAAGTAGTGTGGTGGAGCTCCGTCTTGCTGGAGCATGGGCATGTCAACAAACAAAATTGCCTATACTGGAGCGATGAAAATCCGCGTCTTTTTCGGGAAGGTCACACACAGTATCCAGAGAAATTGAACGTTTGTGCTGGTATTCTGGGAAATATTATTGGACCTTTATTCATTCAGGAAAATCTAACTGGTGAGCTCTATTTGAATCTGCTTGAAGAAATAGACCCGCTAATAACATCAACTTTGGAAAATCAACTAGGTGCATCTGGTAATATGGTTTTGGAAGAAAATCTTATCAACTTCCAGCAAGACGGAGCTCCACCACACTACTTTCTTTCCGTTAGACAGTGGCTAAATGATAGATTTCCTGGTAGATGGATTGGTCGAAGAGGAGAAATTGAATGGTCACCAAGATCACCCGACTTGGCGCCTCTAGATTTCTTCTTATGGGGCCATCTGAAATCGGTTATTTATTAAACACAACCTCGAGATTTGAAATATTCGGGGTGGTACGTTTTCAAATTGACACACTGTATACAATTCAATATACCAGGTGACAATGGGACCAGGCCCATGCCTATATCTCCTGAACTTATCAAATGATCTGCATGAAATCTGGAACGTACAGGCAGTATCTTTTATGTCGTACCGCTATAGGCATCTCGAAATTAGACAAAAGTTGCCTATTTTAGCGAACAATGAAACGATGTTTCCAAATCGAAAGTATCACGAACCGTTTTCAAAATATACGGGGAAAACCAAAATGGCCCGTTTTCTTTTTTTTTACGCTGGTACCTACCTCTAATTTTAGGAATATGGAAATTTGTTTAGGAAACTTTCTCCTTTGTTTCAAATGTGCTTTCATTTGCCTTACTTCAATTTTAAATACGACGTTTCGTTCTTTGGGGGCCACTCTCAAATCAATTTGACCTGTATTTTTTCAACGAATTCATGTAGTCTTATACCTTACCGAGTTCAGATATGTATCTTCCATGGTATTTGTTTCTTCGTTTCTGCCCATAAATTCCATCATCAAAGTCGGAACAATGAAAATCATCCTTTCCGGAAATACAGTCCTGATTTAATTTTTATTCGTGTTTGAAAATGTATTCGACTTAACCATCGGAGACGATCCATCACATACAGAAGAGGTGAAATCTAACTAGGAAGGTGAACAAACTTTCAGTCTAACTCCACCAAAAATAATTTTCATTGTAGATACCATGTAGTCAGCAGACCAACATCAAGTAGATACCATGTAGGATAAATCCGTCATGTTCAGCAAAATATAGGTTGGATACAAGTTGATCAACTAACCCATATTCTGCTGAGGATGAAGGATTAATCCTTCGAAACATGTCCTTGATGTAAGTCTTCCGACTACATGGTTTCTACTTGATGTTTCTACAATAATAGTTATTTAATCAACAAGTGTATCGATGAAGAAGATTAATGATTCAGATATTTCAACTAGTGAGCGAAACGAGCGCGTAAATTTCCGAAATCATTGAAAGCATTTTATTATAAGAGTTGATGACAATATTTTTCTGTCCACCTAACTGATGTCAAACGCTCATTTTTCCATTCCCTGTCCAAAGAAAATATGAAGGACAATATGACCACATACCATCGTAACTACGCCACCGGTATACGATAAATGAAAATTTTAACTTCAAATCATTACGTTGATAAACCTTGATTAGTGTACCAAGTTTGTAATTTTTTTCCTCCGAAGTTTTGGAGAAAAAAAATTTATAATTTTTTTTTCGTACTTTTGGACATCTCAGAGTGAATGCATTTTCGGACATACCTTGCGGGGAACTCTTCATCTCGAAATGAGGTGAGGAATCTTTAGTCGGAGTTTGTCTGACTCACCCTGTATATTTACCAAATTTCATCAAAATCGGTTGATTTGTAAAAGAGTTATAAGTATGGCCCTGGTTGGTTGGTTGGCCCTGGTTGGTTGGCTGACGAGCGAGATACCAGGTTTACCTTTGAGGTTTCCCTTAACACTGAGACCAGCTGGGGTCTATTGTATTCTTCTGTCGTCAGTGGTTTCTAGCTAAACAGGCCTCTGTTTTTCACCAGGTTTAGTAGTCTATTTACTAGGTGTTTCGGAGTCATGCCTGTTTCTAAGTTGATCTGTCCGAATATTCTGTTGGGCTTGTTGAGCAGCGCGTCGCATTCGTAGATGATGTAGGAGGCTGTTTCCTCCTCGTTACCACAGAGTCTACAGTCCACGGTTTCTCTATTTCTTCCCATGGTGTGTAGGTGTTTCCTAAGGCCACAGTGTTCGGTAATTGAGCCGGTGATCGTGCGTATCTTAGATTTGTTGGGGTTGAGTGTGTCAGCCGTCAGTGTTTGGCTCAGGTGCTTCACCATGGCTGTGCTTTGTCGATGCCTTTCGATTTGGTCCTAATATGTTTGGTGTTTTGATTTCTTCCACTCATTGATTAGGTTTCCGCATCGGGTTGTGCTAATTCCTAACGCTGGTTCTGACCTGTGAATGTGTGCAAGTTGGTCTACTTTTTCATTGCCTTCAATTCCCCTATGCCCGGGCACCCACACAAGTGTAACCTTGTTGCGTTTTGACAAATCATTGAAGCTCTGTGAAGATATTCCCAGACTTCCTTTGACTTTATCTGTATTGAATTCAGAGTGTTTATAGCGCTCTGGCTGTCAGATAGAATGTAGATGTGTTTTCTCTCATACCCACGGTCTAGATTCATTTGTATGACATGTGTCTCTGCTTGGAATATTGTGGTATTGTTGCCAAGTGGGACTATTACGTATTAGTCCTTCTTTTTTGCATCATTCCTCTACGGCCCTCAGTGCATTTTGCATTAGCTCAGAGGTCATTTGGACATACTTTCCCTGTACGAGGACTACTATGTCGTCCGCATAACCTTGGGAGAAGTATCCTTGATAATTTAAAGATTCCAGAAATTCGTCTACTACCATGTCCCACAGTAAGGGGGGTAGTATCCCTCCCTGTGGGGTTCCTTTGGTAATTTCCAGCTTCGCGGAGTCTTCAAACATGTTGGTATGCAAGTGGTTTCGTTAACGCTCCTCCTCCTGGCCGCTGAGACCATACTTTCGAAGAATGTATTGTTGAAGGCTCCTTCGATGTCCAGATGAATGCTTAGTGCTATTTCTTTTTTCGCCAGAGTGCCCTCCAGCCTTGACACCAATTGGTGCAAGGCCGTCTCGCATGATTTTCCTGTTAGGCATGCTGGTTTATATGTAATGGCCGGTCTATGAGAGCTACCTCCCATATGTACCTGTCTATCAGTTTTTCTAGTCCTTTCAGGAAAAAGGATGATAGGCTTATTGGACTATAATCCTTGGCCTGGTCGTTTCAGCCAGGTTTTGGAATGAAGACCAAGTTCACAGATTTCCAGGTTTGTGGTATCCTGCCAAGTGCTAGATTCATCCTGTATCAATCAGTACTTCGAATTCCTTCATATTACTGCGAGCTGAATGCCAGAACTAATATGGGCTCCAGTGAAAAATAATCTAGCCTGGAAAAATGCGACCTTCAAAGGCAAAGATGTTCAGTTATTGTTTGAATGTGCGTTAGTGAAGTGGCCAGCGACAACTGGAGAAAATGCATTGATCATGTTATTACCTTGTAACATGCTATGTGGAAAATTAACAATATTTTTGAAAAATTGATTGATCCAATTATAATTGACCTCAATTAAAATGATACATCTTCTTCCTACTCTAATATAATAGAGTTACTGTAATTACTGTACTTATTAAATTACTGTATTTCTATTTTTAATTGAAAATAACTTCATACAAATCAGTTTTTATTACGATTTAAGTCGGCTACATCATTCTTCATTGATCCCATTATTTCTTAGTTATTTTTTAGATGACTAATGACTGCTGCATTTTACGTTTTCAACTTCAAAGTACTATACTTAATCGATGAAAATACACGTGTTACTATTTTATTTTCAAATTAACTATCAACTGATTGTTAAGAAATAACTTTCTATCGCAATGTTTGACTTAAACCTAAATATTTTCATGGAATATTACCATTATATCCTCAAACATAAAATACCACTGAAAGGTGGCTTATTAGAATTTTATATCCGTTAACTTTGGTCTAATCCGACAAATAGATATTGTGCCAGGTGGTACTACCTAGCGAATGAAAGAAACAGTTGTTTGCTGTTTTCATAAACGTTCAACGTCAAAATTTGCACGAGCCTCCCTGGATAGATTTTACATACTAAATAGGATTTATTACTATACGCGCCCTCAAATTACGGACTATACTTAGATGTTCTGAATTGTTATTATTTTTTACATGCTAAAAATGTATCTACACCAACGTCTTCAAATAAAAACTATTTTAAATTTTTCTACCCAAAGACGATTAAACAAATTTATTGAACAATTCCTAAGGCAAACCTCATTCATTATTGTAATTGGCCAGCATCAAATATTCATCTTCATTATTGAAGATGTGCGACAAGCAACAAAGTAAACCTCCGAGCATCCCTCTCTTGTTATTCATCCGAAGGACGGACATAAATACATTTAATAATTATTTATTTCCTCCACAGCGTCGTAAATAAAGCGATAAATACCAGAAAAATTCTTAGGAAGATTGCATTGCAGCCAACATGGAAAATAATCCCCGAGCAAGATCTGATTTATCACATATAAAGTCTTAATTATTGTGTGTACCTATAAACACTAGTTTTACTAACCGCTAATACCATCATACAGGAATCTAGCTACAAATCATGAGTTTTATCATTATTCATGTGAATCACGTGGTAAAAATAGCTGACAGCAGGACTGCGGCTCATTGTTTGGAATTACAATGTTGAATGAATGCGAACATTCTTATGAACTATTGCAAGACTGCATGAGCTCGATTTTGATAGATAAGTTGCTACACTGAAGAACATTTTGAGATCAAAATGTGAATTTGCGTATATTGACTGATAAGTCAGTCCCATTACTTAAAAAAGGAATTGCCAACAATAACAAGTGATTTTCACAAGCACGCTGTAAAAAAAAAAGTGTTTTTCCACATTCTTCTGAATGGGATGAGATCTCTGCTAATGTTTTACTCCATCTAACACATAATGCAATGTTTACCTCTGCAATAGATAATTTTTGAATGGGACATTCTCGAAATATCTTAAGATAGCGGTAGTAAATCCTTTGCCCAAAGGAGGGGACTGTGATATAGGTAATATCTAATCTAAGGCATATTTCAATATTGCCAACTTTGGCCAAGTTAGTTAAAAAGTTAGTTGAAAAATTAGTTAAAAAAGATGTCTTCATTTCTGCTCAATAATCATTCGCTATGCTCTCACCAATTTGGTTTTCAAACAGAGAAAGGCACCAATGATGCCATGTTTGCTGTACTGGAGAATTTGTATCTCAAAATCAATGAGGGTGATGCAGTTGCAACAATATTTTGCGTCCTTACAAAAGCTTTTGACTGTGTTGATCATAAGATACAACTTCAAAAATTAGAAATTTATGGTTTTAGAGATGTAGCATTTAGATGGTTTCAATCATACCTAAACACGCACACAAATGGTCTCGCTTAACGGAGAAAGTTCGAAATCTCAACTGGTGAGTTGTAGGAAACCAAAAGGATCAGTGCTTGGCCCACTTTCGTTCTTGGTGTATATCAATGATCTGGCAAGCATCACTATCAGAGATAAATTCACTATGTTCGCAGATGATACCACACTACTGTGGCACGGCACCAACAGTGATGTACTGAATGAACACATAGCTACAGACATATCCTTGGTGCAAAACTGGTGTGATGCTAATAAGTTATCATTCAATGTCTCAAAAACATGTATTGTAACCTTCTGAACGAGATAGTCTTAGGAAACTCGATAATAAGTACTGACCATCAGCCAATTTTTTTGGGACTTCATGTGGATAACAGTCTGTCTTTCAATACTCATATCAGGACTTTATGTGAAATGTCATGAGGGTGCTTTGCGGTAAGGGTCATCTCATCAGAATTAAATACATCTGTAGCAAGAGCAGCATATTTTGCTCTGATTGACTCACCATTGAGATATGGAATTTGTTTTTGGGTAATAGCTCTCAATTTCTATTGAACTCGGTGTTCGTATTACAAAAGAGGGCTGTGAGATACCTTTGATTCATGCAAACCCTTATTTATTGCTAAAAAAATATTGACATTGACATGTATCTTTATTCTGGAAAGTGTATGTTTAATCCATAAAAAATATTACAATAATATCCAATCTTTTCCATCTCACAAGACGAGAAGTGATAACTTCACGGTGTCCCTACCAATTCCCAGAAGCTCCTTGATAAAGGGGTCAATAATTTATAATGCTAAAAAAATGTTTAACCACCTGCCTTCACCTGTTAGATCTTTGGTGGCAAATAATAGATTCAGAAAGGCTGCTAGATAAAGAATATTATAATTTGAATGAATTCAATGATGATGTATTTTAAGTAATTGAGTTTTGATATCGATTTGTAATGTATATTTCGCTTTAGATGTGTATCGGTATATACAGGGTGTTTCTTGAGTACGTGTAGAAAATTTAGGAGCATGTTGCTGACATCAAAATAACAAGAAAAGTTCATATAAACATATGTCCGCAAGTTATTCCTTTCTGAGATACAGAGTGTCAAAGTTGAATTCATATTTTTATTTTTTGTGAATAATTTCAAAATTATTTTGATATTTGGGTAAAGTTTGGTATCTGGGAATATTTATTATTTAGTTTGTGTAAAAAATGTATTCTTGGTAGAGGTTACTGCAAGCAACTGTTTTCAAGTTATTGTGATTTGAAATAATCGATGCAAGTGATTTGAATGATAAGATTTTTAAATTTAAAATAGATTCAATTAGAAATTAGTCTTTTCACAATTGACATGAAATTTGATTTTGTCATTGAAAAATCATCCCAGGTACCAGACTTTCCTCGAATATCACAAATATTTTGGAATTTATTCACAAAAAACAAATATAAGAATTAAACTTTGACACTCTGTATCTTAGAAACGAATGACTTGCGCACATGTGATTATGGGAACTTTTTGTCTTATATCGACGTCAGCAACATGCTCCCAAAGTTTCTACACGTACTTAAGAAACACCCTGTATATGACGTTGTATGTGTTATATATAAATTTTTATTATGTGATTAGGACTATTTTATTGATCTTGTCATAATTGTGACTTTTCATATATGTATATGTGTCTCTATGTGTGTTTATATATATCTTTATTAATGTTTATACAGCTATATTTATATCTACTTTATAATTACCTTCTTCTCGCTTTATCAATGAGAATTCAGTTCTTTCGATAATAAAGCATATTTGATTCGATTTGATTTGATTTGAAATTCTGTGAAATTCCATAAAACCTGTAGTATTCACAAGATATGTCAGAAACAAAACATATTTTCTTGTGAATTGCTACACAGAATGTAAAATCACAGATACTTGTTGTTTTTTTAAGACGTATTGTAAGTTCACCATTTTTATGTGTTTTTACAGTCCGTTAGGTGAATTCACATTTTGAAAATACAACTAATTTACCAACTCTCCTCTGAAGTTACAAGACCTGAGGAGTAAAATCGAATTTATTGTAAATTTACCAATGAATTGTGAATTTGCATCCTGATAAGAATATCACATTGTAATATTACATTAATAAGAATAATAAATTGTATTATGACACTGATAATAATATTACATTGACAAGAATGTCACATTGTAATATTACAGTAGCGTTGAAATTTTCGGAAATGTAACGGCTGATATAGGTTAGAATTATAGACTAAATGAAATTCAGCATATAGTTTAGTACCCACATATTTTCGGCTCTTCCACAGACATTGTTTCTTGTACCTTTTACAATAACTCATTTCAATATTAAAATCTATAGTACCTATGAATAGTCAAAAAATGTCTACGGCGATACTAAAAGAAAAACAATTCTTTTGATCCCAGTAACATACGAGGTTGAACTATTTTCATTTCAGATTCTGAATTTATCTAATATGTGAATTAATCATGATTCCGTTGGATATCAGAATGCGATCACTTAAACAGAAATTTTGTGAACTCTTCACAGTTGTATTGGAAAATTCTAAGATTACTTTATTTTCTAACCAATGAAATCGTCTGACGCTCGAGGAATTTCACTTCCAGAGTGCATAACCGTGTCAGAGTGTAACCGTCTCGTCGCCTATTAGTTATTGGCTGTAATTCTACTGTGAACACGACAAAACGTGTTTGAGTAATTATTGTGATCAGTATGTGAAAAAGTGCATCTGAAGTGAGTTAATATCATATACTAAGGTATATGTGAATTCTGTCTTCTGACATTTGACGATGTTAACATGTTCTGTTTGAATGTTTTAGACGATGTAGTAACTTGATTACTTATATTTCGGACGTCCATCATCTTAATGGTTGAAAGATTTCTATCTCTTTCAAATTTTTTCTCACAACGTTTCAATTCACCAGAAGACGATTGCGGATTCAAGCAATTCAAACGTTGTGAAAAAATTTGAAAGAGATAGAAATCTTTCAACCATTAAGATGATGAACGTCCGAAATATAAGTAATTAACATGTTCTATTTGTAAGTATCGTATGCAAACTCTTAGAAAATACGAACAGCTTATTATTTTTTCAGATATAAATGTATTTAATTGTCCTCATTTCACATTTATTAATGGATCACAGTAATTTTGTTGAATAAAAACCCATAAAATTGATGGATGTTTCAATTTCTTTCACATTTTTCGAGATAAAAGTCCATTTCTAGTTTTTGCCAAAATATTAATATTCATTAAAATTTATTAGCTTGAAGAGCAACTTTTCTAATCTTCATTCTGTGGTAGTATGGTTCAAATGAAATGATTATCTTCTACTTTAAACGGTGATTGTAAACGATTCTGTGAAACTAAAGATGGTGTATTAGCTTGTTCCAAAAAGGTGACCATTTGAAAAAGGAGAGAATGTCAGTCATGTTACCTTTCCTCAATTGTAGAAATGTACCATGTGAAACAATATGAATATCAAATTCTAAAATAGAGAAATTTGTTTTCAGAACTCTGGCAGGAATCCGCAAAACACGGGGATGTGAAAACGCGTAGTAAATACAAGACCAACGTGAATCACATTTGATGTTTCTATGAAATTGTTAGTAGTTAAATATTGTTTTTTTCCGTTAACTAGCTGTCATCCACTTACGAACGGCAGCCCTCAGAAGTCAAAACTTGTGCGCGCCGAAGATTAACGGGGTCTTACCGTTCAATGTGCAATTCCTAGCACTTTCTCGGGTCATCAGAAAAATGTCTGCAGTCACTACGATTTGAAGCTTCAACTGGCAGCCAAATTGATTGAAACAAATGAATTAATACAAGCTCCATGTATATTTACAATAGAATTGTAATTCATCACTGTGAATTTACAATCCTATCACAGGCTTCGGGTAATTTCACAATATCACGTGAACTCACATCATTATTGAAATTTTGAATTGTAATTTTGCCATGAGAAATTCCATATTGATGTAATTATACAAGAAATGAATACAATGTGAATCCGCCATATTGAATCACATTCACAATTTAATTTCTCAACACGTTTGCATTATTAGTGGGTACATTCACGAACATATTGTGAAAGTAACATCTGGAATTACAATCTTCTTTTAGTTGTACTGTGATTTATACATTGTCATTTCACAAGTTTCAAGTAATTTCACACCGTAGAAATTCAAATAACATTTATTTCACAATGAATAAGTGAATTTTTAAATTTTCTTATTAAGAGAAACTATAAGATAAAGAATATATGTGAAGGTACTCAAACTTCAAACATTTATTAATTAAATTATACATCAATGTCATCGTATATGACTAGTACAGGATGTTACATATACCGAACAGGTTGTACGTTTGTAATTTTCAAGTTGTGCGAAAATATCCCCAAACTATAAGAAAAGTTGAACAACTTGCAAAGAACTGGTTTTAGTTCGGAAGCATATTTTTTGAGAACGATCGGTGGAATTCCGTCAGATCCACTAACTTTCTTCGTGTTGAGACCCAGCCAAATGGGTCTGATAGTTCGTTGGCGAGAGGTTATTTCAGCTATATGACTGTCTGAGGAAGTTATGTTCTGGGGTTATTTTCTCATGGAATGCAGGGGAAAAATTGCAAAGACCAAAACGAATGGGACACGTTACCAAATTAAGTATTCATTCGAAACATTAAATGAATGAAATTTCCTAATTCTGATCGATTTTGGGTTGACTTTGTTTATTCTCATGTTTCGATTTTGAACCGTTTGAGAAATTACCTGTTAGAAAAATTACTTTGGTTTTATTTTATTTAATGGTCGTATTCGACTTTATCATTCATTTTATTCAATTTCATTTCAACATTCAATTTTCTTCAATCTGTTCAGAAATCAACGCGTTAAAGTATTAACAATTCTCTTCAATATTCAACTAATTTTCTACATTGAAAAACGGCGTTTATTAAAGCTGAAACACATATTGAAAATATTCCCATGAGACATAAGTGAATTCAATTATTGGCATGTTTCAAAACATGTTCAAACACGTCTCCGCCCCAACTCAAACAAATATGTTATCTTTTCAGGATATTATAATGTGTAGTTCTTCTGACAGATTCTAGAGTTGAACTTTTGAAAGCCTAACTCTTGATTGCATGTCTTCTTTGGTTGTCATTTGGAAAGAGTACACCATATTTCCAATGTAACTCCACACAGAATAATCCAATGGATTACTGTCTGGTGTTCTAGGAGACCAACGATAAGTCCCATGGTTGCCAATCCATAAGTCTTTGAATATTTTTATTAACGCATCACCTACTTATTGAAAATTTTGGGGTTTTGCACCATCCATTTGGTACTAAAGAAGTTATTTTCTGGTTGATTATTTAATAAGCACTGTATTCTGATCCGCAATAAAGGACCCCGCAAACTCCTTATGGAATTTGGGTCCTGGTGGATTTTTTTGAATTTTTGGTATGATGTAGTCCATGTAATTCTCAACCAATTTTACCATTGCGCCAACTCAAAAAAATGAACAGTTTTGCTGCTAGAGGGCGTTGAAATCACCTCTTGCGCAGATTAGACTATTTATTTTTGAACCCAGTAACAATATTTCCACTTGTTTCATTGTTGCTAATGTTGCACAATATCGTGCTGTTTTATAAAAAAATTCGTACCCCCTTCCCTTTTTCCCCCAATTCCTAATACGAAACGAAAAATAAAAATTCTCGAGTGCCTTCGAATGTATTGTCGAATGTTTAAATATGCCTAAATAAGGGAAACAGCAATTTTTTATGATTATCCCCCCTCCCCCCAAATGACACAAAACGAAAAAATTTCGGTGGATTTTTCTGAATTTTTGATATGATGCAGTTCAAGTTATTTTGAATAAAAATTAATTGGGTGACAACCGCCGGTTCTTTCGTACACATCCTATATATTCAAGTGAATTATCATCCTCCAAAGATAGCTGATACCGTATAAACATGAGTTCGAGGGGGAAGTAACTAGCCATTTTTTGTACACCTAATGAAAATAATGCAGTAATTAATTCTAATGAAAAATAATTACCATTAATGATGTTATACTATTCATCGGAAAATCACTGATTAAAATACGCGTCTGCTCAGCGATCACCGAGGCGATCACTTACCGATTGTCAGACGGCATAAATTTGCCAACTTGGAACCGAAAAAAATCATATCACGGATCCCCAGAAACATAGATTTCGATTTTAAGTTGAATATGAAATGATTAATGAAGTAATGAAAATGTTATGATGTACACCTAATGAAAGAGTTACTTCCCCCTCGCATGAGTTCATAGGGATATATAGAGTGATCATGAAAATTTTCGATGATAAAAATTACAAAATATCAACGTTTCAGAAATCACCCTGTAATTCACGAATAACTTGGTGAAATTCCTTTATTATTATTTAATGTATTCATCATTCTATCCTCAACACTGTCCCAAAAATTCAGTTTCCTACTATGACCAGTTTCATAGTTATTAATTGAGGAACGTATTACTATTTGCATGACGAGTTGAAGGAACTTGTTCACGCGTACATTCCAATAGTGGCCAAATTCATTCACAAATAGATTCAAGTTCTTTTATTAGAATTAGAAGCGTTCTATCAATCAATTTTCCCAGATAGTTCGTTTTTTTATTCCGACAAAGCTTAAATCAACAAAATTCACTTAACCATCTGTACCTTACATTATTAAATTCATATATCTGATGTGATTGTTATCTCTAATCTTCACCCTCTCTCACATTTATTTTGATCTCCACATTCTCACGTTTCACTATTTGTGAAAAGTCTTGGCCACTAGTAGAATGTACGCGTGAACCTTCGACTCGTCATGCAAATGGTAATAAGTTTCTCAATTAATAACTATGAAACTAGTCGCAGTAGGAAACTGAATTTTTGGGACAATGTTGAAGAGAGAATGATGAATATAATAAATAGTAATAAAGGAATTTCACTGTGTAAATCGTGAATTACAGGGTGATTTCTGAAACGTTGATATTTTGTCATTTTCATCATCAAAAATTTCCATGATCACCCTATATATCCCAACAAAATCATGTTTATACGGTATCAGCTATCTTCGGAGGATGATAATTCACTTGAATATACAGGATATGTACGAAAGAACCGGCCATATATTTCACCAATTTTTCAAATCACCCTATACGAAATGTATGAATTGTGATTAATGATGGAATGAGAATAGTATATTGCATGCCGAAATAATTTCATTAATATTTCATTATTTTATCAAATTTTCAGATATTACTGATATGTTTTTATTTTTCACTCTGTACCGAGGGGTGTCTCACTTCCCTAAAATTTGTACACCAAATTTTCATTTGGGGGATTTCAATTGGATTTCAGAACTTTTGAACGTATTTCTGGATTTCATAAGAAATTTCAAGATTTCCTTCAGATTTTCTGGATTTCATATGGATTCCATGATTTCATTGGGATTTCAAGATTTCATTCGGATTTCAAGATTTCCTGTACGATTTCTGAATTTCACCAGAGATTTCTGGATTTCATAAGGGATTTCAGGATTTCATTCGGATTTCAAGATTTCCTTCAGGATTCCAAGGTCACAAAAATGGTTCACACAGTTGGCAGTAACGTATTCAAGCATACGAGGGGTGTTTCACTGCCGTAATATTTGTACCGAGATTTGTACATCAAATCAGGATTTCTATTGAATTTAAGGATTTCATATACATATAAAAAAAGATGGTTACTTACTAACGTGAGAATTAAAATGAAATTGAAACCAAACGGACAGAAAAACATGACGTCAGATGTATGACAATGATGATGACAATTTATATTTGATTACTTATCAAGAAGGAAAATTCTGATTACTGCACTGAGGGATTCTGTGTGTAGCTGATTTGTTTTTGAAAATTTTGATTTCTGCATCGCAAAAGAAACATACAACAAATTTCGAAATTCTTTCTTCATCTTCACGAGCATCTTTGATAACTATTTCTTTTTCCGTAATTTCTGAATATGTATGTTGTGCCACTTCCTTCATTTTCAAAAGTTGTACTATCCACTGCATAATTAATTTGATTATTTGATCACTGCCCTCATCGTTCCCTGTATTTCCAGAGGTGTTTCCGCCATCGTCAGGCGACGAATCATGCGACCCTTGGAGGCTCTGATCGAGAACCTCATTAGGAGTAAGACTCGGGACGGGACTAACATAACCGCAAGAAACTTTTTGTATTTTGGTTTTTCTAGTTAAAAAGGTAGCATTTCTCTTCTTCCTCATATCCGAAGATTTTTTATGCATGGTGTTGTATTTTTTTTTTAAATGATTCGATACAGCCAAGAGAATTTTCTTGTGTCCAGACAGGTGAAATTTTCAGTATTATTAAGAAAAAAATTCAAAATAATCTTTAAAAAAAATTTTCTTTTACTCCAGAATTTTTTAATATATTTTTGAGGCGAGTTCTAGTAAAATTTTCAATTTCCGAGAAATCATCATTTGTTAATTTTTGAAGAGCCTCCGCTGTTACATATCCTGAATACCTCAAAATATTCTTCAGATAAACTGGTATATCAAATGGAATCTTATGCAGTAAATCTGATAGGATCGTCTGTAGATACAAGAAATAAATATAGTGGGCTCTTATCAACTTTTTTAAGTTATAAATTTAAAGAACCTTCCAGAAGAAACTTCCTGAAGCTTGAGAATTGTCAGTTTCATCATCGTTATCCCTACAAGTAGTCATTCTGTCTTTTGATTTTCTAGAAACTTGCCAAAATTTCAAGCAAAATTCCGAGCAGAATTCTCTATCGGCGATTGTTTTGAAATATAGAAAATCTTCTATTTGTCCCTTTCCCTCCTCTCCAACTTTCGTCCCTCACCCTCTCCTGCCCCCTCTTTACCAACTTCACCCTCTCTACCTCACATCTTAACATCTATCTTTCTCTCGATCTTTCTCTGTCAATCACAGATTCTTTCACTCACCTCGTCACTCACCATCTCTTACCCTTTCTCTCTCACTTTCAGTTCCTCTCTCCCTCTTTCTCTAGCACGACTCGAGCACGACGAGCATTCTGTGAAGTTCTTTGCCGAGAGAATTATTTTCGAAAAAATGAGAAATTCAAAGCAAATACAAATTCTAGTATATTACTTGGTTCACACAACGTTCGATGAACATTACAGTTGTTTACCTTTGGTGTGAATCGAGGTGTAAATTTCAAGTTGAAAAATTGTTGATTAATTCACAATCTGATCGCAATCTGAAAGATTTTCTAGAATTGTTTCAAAATTTCCGTATAGAATCCTTGGAGATATTTGCAAACTGCCTCGCAATGTGCCCTTGCTTATCAACTGAATTTGAAATAATAATTTATTTATGTTTATTCTGAAAAGTACATCTGTGTGTTAAATAATATTTAGTTGAATTGTAGCACGAATTTTCGTTCCCTCCGCAGCTCGCTCCGCAGGTAATAAACATCATAAGCTAACCTAACAAATAATTAAGATTTTAATTTTATTTGATACCACTCGAGATTTTTCTTTTGGAGTTTGATATTAAGTATGTAGTTTATAACTTTACTATATCCTCACCTCTGTAGCCTCAGCAGCCATATTCAATTCTCGATTCAATTATACAATAACTTTTTTTCACAGAAAATGTTTCTAGGCGGCAAACTTTACCGGTACATACAGTACGATGCAAATGTATGGAATAAATTCATTATTTCTGAATATAAAAATATATTGGAAAATTCCTCGAACACGTCGATTTTCTTTTCCGATTGGCCAATTTTTGAACCCCACCCTAAATATATAGGGTTATCCGCATTCGAGTAAAAATTACTTTAGTGATATTTTTAAATTGGACACCCAGTGTATTTTTCCATATTTGGTTAGGGATCGTCATTACAAATCCAGTCATACCAGGTTTGATGGGATTATGTCAAACGGCTGCGGAGATATGAGCACAAAACGTCTCCATATGCCTAATGAGTGCGACAGACTTTTGACCTTCCGAATCGTGTGAAGTCTTTGACTGAGACATTGGACATTGGACATACGAGGAAGTTTTTTTCCCATATCTCCGCAGCCGATTGACATAATCCCATCAAACCTGGTATCACTGGATTTGTAATGACGATCCCTAACCAAATATGGAAAAATACACTGGGTGTTCCATTCAAAAATATCAGTAAAGTAATTTTCACTCGAATGCGGATAACCCTATATATTCAGGGTGGGGTTCAAAAATTGTCCAATCGGAAAAGAAAATCGAAGTGTTCGAGGAATTTTCCAAAATATGTTTATATTCTGAATTAATGAATTTATTCCATACATTTGCATCGTACTGTATATTGCAATAACACGTTTGTGCCGGTTTGTGTCGGTTTTTGTGTCTTCATTCACTCTTCAACAATCAGGTGGGGCTTTATGCGGGGATCCACGAGTATTTGCGAAGTTTTTTTTAAAGATTTTCATATTTCATTAGGAATTTGATTATTTCACCGAGGATTTCAGGATTTACACTTGGATTTCAAGATTTCAAAAGAATTTCAAGATCTCATGAAGATTTCAAGATTTCACTTAGGATTTCTGGATTTCTTGAGAGTTTCAAGATTTCTATTGAGAATTCATAAGGATTTCTAGATTTCATTCGGATTTCAAGATTTCATTCGGATTTCAAGATTTCTCAATTTCACCTGAGATTTCTGGATTTCATAAGGATTTCATAGGGATTTCGAGATTTCATATTGGATTTCTGAATTTCATCAAAGATTTCGGAATTTCAGGTTGGATTTCTGGAATTCAACATGGATTTCAAGGATTTCTGGTCATGTTGTACACCAGATTTCAGAAGTGAGACACCCCTCGCTCTGTACATAATGATATAATCTGCACCATCTGAATGATATTTAGTAATATGAAGGTACGTTGATGATAAAAGCGAAAGAAAATGTAGTTGGCACTTTCAAATCCCGAGACAATAATTAAATAAAAATTACTGATTTTTGAACGCCCTGTATTTCAAAATCTATCCATCAACGAACTTTGCGATTCTGCATGTTCAATCAGTACATCGAATACTACAATATACTGAAAATTCAGACAATTTCACCAAAAACCATTTTACCTATAAAAAGTGCGGGGTCCTTTCAGCCACCGGCAGTTAGAATGAGAAATGGGCACGCAAAAGGCATAGTGGCCATAGTGCATAAGGGTTTGAGTTCGACTGTATGAAAAAATTATCTGAGGTTAAAGCTACGAAACTTATCGTGCTGAACCTGCAAATTGAAACCTGTCCATATCGTTACCTAATGATATCCGTTGATTACTGGTGTCACATTACATAATATGCAACACATAGCTTGAGTTATAATAATTCGGTCAGATAGAATTACTCAACGCTACCAATCATTACGATGATTATCTATTAATAATCAAACATATGTGATATAATTTCAAGAATTATCGACCTACAAATAATACGCGAAGCAAAAAAAAACTTTGAAACACTTCTACAAAATTGATTCTACCAACTTCCTGTGAATGGAATCGTTTATTCTGTACCAAGGTTGGAATTAAAATTTGATGCGAGTGGAAATTTTCGTCTCAAAACCAAGTGGCAGACTGTACTTCCTCCACGAGCCAATTAAGAAATTAAATGAAACCATTACAGGTAAAACAATAGTTCTCATTCTCTTAGATTATACCTTCGACACTATAAGCGATGAGTTCATGAATTCCCTTCTGCACTTTGTAGGGTTTTCAAAAGATGCTATAGAACTTATGAGCAATTACTCACAGAATAGAATTCAATATATGGAAACATCTGGTAGCCAGTCAAGAGAAAGTGTTACTTGTGGTGTGCCTCAAGGGTCCATTCTTGGACCTTTGCTTCAGCAAATACACAAATAATTGTTTATCACGCACAAACAACGCACATTTCTATGCTGACAACAAACAATTGTATTATTTATTTTCTCCTGGAGAATGGTTAACAGCGCAGCAAGCTATCAACAATGATTTGAAACAGTTAGTGAATTTATCTAATAAACATAATTCGAAGATGAATACTCTCAAGTCCCAGGTGATGATTTTTGGTAAAAACAAAAAATACATTGAATCTGGTCAGTTGGAATTCAAGACACACATCTGGATTTCATCAACATCACTAGGAAAATAGGTTTATTTCTAGAGACAGTAGCTGTCTCTATATTGCTTACTACTCTTCGAAAATGATATTTCCCTAACGATACTGGCTAACACAATCCCTCGAAATATTGTTGACTGATCTACTAGTTATAAGTCACTTTAGTCTATGGTCTACATTCGATTATAATGAAACAATGTCCACCATATCTATGTAATAAAATCAAATATAGGACCGATATTTATAACCACAACCTACGTCACTGAGGTCATACTTCACTGCCACCCTATAAAAAATCCTATTTAGGAAGAGTTTCACATATACGAGGATGTATTGATATCTAGTTAGCCTAGACCAAACATTGCGTTACCATAGCAACGAACAATAACTTAAGGTAAATGTACCCTTCACCGACCGTCCACCTATTGCCGACTGCTAGTATTTATAGCATTTGAAATTCAAGTATAAGAAGGAAAAACCAATATAGTGAAGTTATTAATTGAGGAGCTGAAGATACTTAATAATATATTTAGCTTGGTATTTTTCGACGTCGTGCGCGAACTATTCGTCAGTTTAAGTTTATCCGCTGTACAGTGCAGATTAGGTCCGTTTTCTAAACAACTAGGTTTGTTTTGGAAATTTCAAATTTTTTAGAAAAATGTATATTTTAGGTAAATAATATCAAAAACACTTCAACGCAGGTTAACTTATATATTTTTCTTTTCATTACATAAAAAATATGGCCATTTGCATAAGAAAACATTGAAAAATGGCCAAAAGTAATGTGGTCGGTAAAACGTTCATCACAATTCAATGCATTCTATTCACCGACCGTTTGATCGGTAGTAGGGAAACAACACAGATTTTTAAATAAATTCTAACCCCGGAACTAAAGACACCCTACTAACAAAACTTACTATTTTTCAATCTGTATTTTATGTTTAATGTTGAAATCCATCACCGACCGCCAAATATGAAATTTGTAACGAAGCATTTCCTAGGCTAATTTTTAAGTACTAAACAGTATCACAGAAATTATTCGTACGCCTTTCTAAACCATTTTACTGTAATTTCAAAATTTATTGTAAACGGAAAGCAATCTTTTAAGTCAAAAAATGGTAGATGATTCCATCCATATTTCCTTATTTTGAAACCGACCACTTTTTGCTCGTCTTGACTTCTTGCGCCTAAAATATTTACTTATACATAGAGTTTGGGTCTCAGTTAACTTTCTATGATAGGGAATATTTTTTTGCTGAAATTGAATAGTTTTTGTGCCTTCTGCTACGACGGCCACCGTTTGTCATGTGTTTTGCTACGAAGGTCAACCGATGGTATAAATAGTGGAAACACACGAAAATCTGCCTCTTTTGGTGCCGGCAACTTAAACAGTACAGACCGTGAAAATTATTTGAAAGTTAAATTTTGTTTATCGGAGTTCCGAGGGTAAGCTTAAGTTATATTATATATGAATAGGTGATTTCAAATTACCGAACCGCGATTAGTTTATTTATTTAGAAACCACAATTCAACAACCACCTACGTGATTATCAAAGTACCACGTTATTTATCCTAGAAGGTTAGGTCTTACAGCCGGAAAGGGTAAATGCGTTTAAATTCAGGTACCAGAACGTTACAGTTAAATTACTGATTCCAAAAGGGTCTGGCAGATACGACCTTTTGAAATTTAGTTTGTGTATTAGAATCGAACAAGTTGCTAAGGTGGGAAATTGAATTGCGAGTCGAGTCAACCGAATAAAAGTTTCGAGCACCTTGGATACCCGCTATCCCAGTCAATATAGTGCCACGTCATACTGTTATCCACAAATGTGCTTTCACAGGAGTGGAGATTGTCTCGTTTGAAATCAGGCACAGGAATCAGTTTGTTGAAGTTCCTACGTATCCGAAAAGTACGGCCTTTCTGCTTATCGGAACTAGCTGAACTCAACGAGCATATTTGTTGGAGAAGGCGTATTCAAGTTTTTGTCCTTCAGACATCCGGTATCGCGTATCCACTCTTCTGTATCTCTACCCAAGACGTATTGCGAAATCTCTCCCGAAAAGATCGGTGTTACGACCAGAAGGGACAGATTTCGTTTACAACTAGTACGTAGATCGCGATAATTAAATTACGCATTCTGAAGGGACTGGCCGATACGTCTTTCCGGAATTCGTTTGGCATTTTTATTCGATAAATAATAGTCGGTGAGCCAGGAGTGGATAAATTTAATATCGCGAAATCCTAGTTCCCTGAAAGCTGATCTCAGTAATTCGGGACTAGCCATCAAAATTGATATACTTCGTCGTACCTAAGGTTCAAAGCGCGACCGTCATATACAGGGAAACCAATTCACCTTCAACGATTCCGTAAAATCAGTTCTCAGTGGCCGTATATACATTATATTCAATTCATTCCCCTGTTTACTGAAACGATTGCTTTCCCGTACCACTGTCAAGTTTAACTTTCTTCAGTGTACCGAGTGTTCATTATTTTGGGAAATAAATTAATTCCATACTATTAATTCCCATACTTTCATTCCGGGTATAGGGGAAAGTAGGATACTATGAAAACCTTTCATAGAAGGGTGAGAAGGTACAGCCGGTATTCTGACAGTGGTGAGGGCAATTAAAGCCTACCGCTTGCCATAATACGAAACGTGGTCGTAACAACTAACCCCTGGAATACCGTTTCTTCACTGTAGCTGTCCTGGGCCTCCCAAAAGTGGCATATGGGAGAAAGTGGGGCATACCACTATAATCTTACTGGCGCCCGAGGGTAGTATTGGGTGTTAAAGCGAGTGTACCGTTGTCTGATACACCCAGTACCCGTAAGCGTCATTGTAACGTCCGAATAGGGGAGTAAAACACGTCTCTGAAAAATCCGAAAATAGAAAATACTTATTTCTAATTTTTTTCTCAGTTCCGATAATCAACTTTTGTACTGGCTATTTAATAATGAACACTAACCTATACACAAAATAATATAATATCTCTTTAGTTCACATAGATATGTCCTGCATTCAATTTATTTATTGCTAAAATGTGGTCGGCATAAGGATCAAACAAAATTTGTGTTTTCCCTATTACCGACCGGGTGGTCGGTGATAAGCTTTATTGTTCTTTCAGCATTTATTTATTTCCAATTTTATTAAACTAAGTACTTAATATATGAAATAATGAATTTTTCCCGACAATTCAGAAATACTGTAATATTTTAGATTGGACAGTCGTACTTATTAATTCAATGTCTATTCATATATACATTGTTTTTGTTTGAATGACTTTCTATAATTGCAGAGGTTAAGATAAACTCAGTAAAGGGTATTTTATTATTTATCAGAAAATGGAAAGAAAAAATATTCTCAAAGTCGACTAAACTAAGCATTGGCTATTAGAAACGGTATTGTTATAAGGCAGGCTGCAAGAGAATTCAATATCCCAAAGACAACATTGACTGATAAAAAAAATAATAAGTGTGCAGAAGGGGCAACGAGTGGAGCTCATACCGTCTTGACAAAATCCGAAGAAGAAACTATTGTCAAATGGATCCTCTGTTTGCAAGATCTAGGTTTTCCAGTTACTCGAAGCCAGTTAATAGAAACTTGTATCTCAGGTCAAGAGAGAAAATCCATGCAACAACGGAATACCACGGAGGCACTGGTATGAAAACTTTTTAAAAAGGGATCCTGAATTATCTCATCATATTTCTCAAAATTTAACCCATTCACTTGCTAACATCACAGAAGACAAAACTCGTAGATGGTTTATACGGGTAAACGAATATATGAAATATATGAAAATAACTTGAAAGAAGTTTTGAATGATCCGAATTAATTGTGACGAATCCGCCTTTTATTTGTGCCCTAAGGAAAAACAGGTCTTAGTGAGAAAAGGACCAAAGGAAGTATATGCTAGAACACAAAACGATGAGAAAGAACGTCTAACTGTTCCATAAACTGTTGCTGCTGTAGGAAATTTGTCACCACCATTGGTTTCATTTCCATATAAGAGAATGCCAGTTAGTAATCACTGTAAATGGCCTCAAAGAGGAGATGTCCTGCTACACGTTATTCAGATGAAGAAATCGTTGTGATATCAGTAAACCCACCTCAATCAATAAATGTGGTGCATATTCAGTTCCTCAAATAGACAATGTAATAAAACAAAATTGCCTTTTAATTTTAAAATTGTTCTTGAGTTATGTATGGATATTTATTTTTTCAAAACGTAAGTTTATGTACTTGAAATGTTTGTTACTTCTATATATAGTAATTGATACTAATTGGTATTTCTTCATGTTTTGTAAGTAAAATATCTTAAATTCCTCTCAAATTTTACAAAGAGTGTTGTAACGATCGAAATTTTGAATTGAATTTTAACATTATACAACTAGATTTTTTACTGGTCGGTAAAATGGACACAAGTGGTCGGTAGTAGGAAACGGTGTTGGATTCGGTCGGTGAAGGGTACCTTTTTAAAAAAATTAGAATTTACGGTTTGTTCAAAGTATTATCAAAGTAAACTCAAACCTATAAATTCATGAATTATTTTAAAACATCGGCCAGAATGTTTAAAATTGAGAAAAAAATAATTAACTCAGTTTTCTTGCAGTCTGTCCTTGTTTCTTATATTTAGCTACAACCAAGTCTTAAGAGGTCGGTGAAAAGTACGTTTACTTGAAATTCAAGACACACATCTGGATTTCATAAACATCACTAGGAATTTAGGTTTGTTTCTGGAGACAGTAGCTGTCTCCAAATGGCTTGCTACTCTTCGAAAATGCTTTACCCTCAACGTTACTTGCTGACACCATCCCTCAAAATATTGTTAACTGATCTACTAGTTCTAAGTCACTTTAATTTCTGTGATGTAGTCTATGGTCTACATTCGATTATAATGAAACAATGTCCACCATATCTATGAAATGAAATCAAATATAGGATAATTTCACTCTCTTTTCCTTTAATATTAGGACCAATAAGGGACGTATGCCTCGATAATACGCAGCTCCTAGCTTCCGAGCCGGTAATACCACTTTGTCATGGCAACCACGTATCCAAACAACAACGGAGGACCTGATATCATCTTGCTACTAATATGAATGTCAGTCTGACAGACTTCGTGTCTATCAGGCATTATCTATAACTATTGAAGAATTAAAGACAATGGAATTTTTATTTTTTTTACTTTGTTGGTTCGTGAAATTATCTCAATAAATACTACTCGTGCTCAAAATACTATCGATAATTCTGTCAGAAATCTTAAACAAATTGCTTTGAGGTAACACCACTCGTTGATTTCTGACAGAATTACTATCGATAGCACTATCGATAGCACTATCGATAGCACTCTTGGTATTACCCCTGATTATTGATCGAGATAATTCAACGTGTGAGCGAAGCGAGCGCGTTTATTTTTGAAGATCATTAATTGCATTTCAATATTAGAGTTGATTACTATATTTTTGTAGAAAATACTGGATGGGCACATAAGGTGTGGGGCACTAACAAAGCACCCACTCAATGTTCACCAGTATGCCTACCAGGCTGGCAAATCAACAGAACTTGCCCTCAATAACCTTGTCTCAGGAATAAGCGACGCCCTGGAACACCAGGAGGTAGCAGTCGCTGCATTCCTGGACATATAAGGAGCATTTAACAATGCACTACCTCACCTTAATTGAGACCACTGTCTCTAGAGGTATTGAACCGATACTATGTGGCTGGATAAGAACTATGCTTCACAACAGAACTATATCGACCTCTGTACTGGGGGAAAGTGCCACCTTCAAGCCAGCCAGGGGCTGTCCCTAGGGGGGTCCTCTCCCCTCTGTTATGGTCACTGCTGGTGGATGATCTGCTGGCCATTCTCTCGCTTTGGGAGGTTGATCTGCAAGCATAAGCTGACGATCTGGTCCTAGTAATGAACGATAAATCCGAAGAGACGATCTCCACGTCCTTCAGGATATATTGGATATAAATGGTGTGAGAGGGAAGAAATGTGCATTACCCCAGAGTACCATTCACCAGGAAAAGGAAGCTGGAACATTTAATTCCTCCTTCCATCAATCGTGTAACAGTTCCTTTTGTGAGTGACGTGACTAACCCTAGATTAAAAACTAAATTGGAACCTGCACCAGTACCTGGAAAAGACTATCCGGGAGGATAGCCTATCATTAACGCAGAACATGTGGCAAAACATGGAGCATGTCACAAAAAACACGTATATTGGTTGTACGTGACCGTCATACGTCCAATGATAATGTCTATAGTCTGGTGGAGCAAGGATCATAAAAAAAATGGCCATTGCTAAACTTAACGGACTACAGAGACAATCGTGCATGGCGATTACTTGAAGCATTCGCTCTACGCCAACGGTAGCAATGGTAGCCCTCCTTGGACTTTTTCCTCTCAACATAGTTCTGGAGAAAGAGGCAAGATGGGCAACATACAGACTCTACCAAGCGGCCATTAGTCTACCGCAGGCAAATGTCATGAGAGGCAGCAGCATGCTGGAGGGCATAATAGCTCACAACATACTAGGAATGCCCTCAGACATCATGCCTAAAACTATCAACCTTCACACGTCCTACACTGTGGTCTTTTCCGAAAGAGAAGACTGGGTCCGGAATGAAACCAACCTATGTAGGGCAAATGAACGTTGGTTCACCGATGTTTCTAAGGGCGGGTTATACAAAATAAGTTCACCAACAGTTTAAGTGAATTCGCGTTAGTTGCTAGGGATTAATCAATAACATTTTTAGATCCTTGAAAACTGAACTCGGTTCAGATGAACTGTTGGAGAACTTGTCTTGTACAACTCGCCATGAAACTCTGGAAGGCGTTGGAGCCGGAATACGTTGGAGCCGGAATATATGGGATGAACCCAGTAGTGAAAAGCTCATTCAGTATGGGTGAACTAGCTACGATATTTCAGGCAGAGGTATATGCCATTGAAATGTTTGCCAGGGAGCTGGAAAATCGACACCACACACGAAAAACAATAAAAATATTTTCAGATAGTCAAGCAGCAATGAAAGCGCTTGAATCCAACTGCTTTAAATTTAGGGCAGTATGGAATTGCAGAGACACCTTAAACCGACTGGCGCAACACAACAACGTTACCCTAGTCTGGATACCAGGTCACACAGGCCTAGAAATAAATGAAATAGCGGACGTCCTAGCAAGAGGGGGGGCCGAAACAACGTTCACTGGACCAGAACCGGTAATCGGTTCAGCATATAGCACTACCAAGATTGTCATAACAGCTTGGGCAGACAATAAAAGACTCGAGTAGTGGCGTAGTCTACCGAGCTTAGCCCATTCAAAGCATTTATTGCTTGTACAAGGAAAAAACAGGTCTCTGACAAACTGCCAGAACTCAGTAGAGCGAATCTCGAATTATAGTGGGTTTGCTTACTTGCCATTGCAAACTCAAACATCACATGCATAAAATCGGACTTGCACAAGATGCAGAGCGCCGGCTATGCATGGAGAATGATGAAACGGCTAAACACATTCTTTGTACATGCCCTGCAGCGGCTAGAACCAGATTCTCAATATTTGGCGACACGGCAGTAAAGCCAGAAAACCTGGTAAATTGTTCTCCCAATGCATTCCTCAATATCGTCAAGAGATTAGATATACTTGGAGAAATATAACCATAGGGTGAGCCACAATAGGCCATTGGTCGCAGTGGAGTGCCTGATACGGACCCACTCACGTTCAAACCTAACCTAACCTAACTATATTTTTCCGTCTACCTCACTCTTGTTGAAATAGAGAAATTTAATTTTTTTTCTGGCAATCAAGTTAAAGATGCTTCTTTAGCAGTTTGCGCATTATCTGGCAACATAAATGACAAATCGACCTTCAATATGGGTCATTGATGGACGATTTCTCAAAATCATCCATCAATAACAAATCGTTCATTGATAGGGGTCATTGATGGTCGATTTCATTTGCAGTGAAGAACATTGAACATACATGTTAATACGAGGTAGGCGAAAAAATACATTTATGGAATAATTTCATTTGACCACTTCTGATGTTACATTACTGCATCTCTTGGCAACGTATTAGTATTATTTTCTTCATATCGACAAGAGCTGTTGCTTCACGAGTTTATTTTTTAATTGAATTTGAGTTTTATTTTACGTCATATTTACTTAAATTTACTTTAAAATTTGTACTTCCCATTATTGTGCTACCAAACAATTAACTGGGTGCTCTGTCAATAAATGTTGTACTTATTTAATTAACTTGCTAAAATTTTGTCTGTTGAGGTGTTTTTTTTCGATAGTTATGGATTTATGATTCGACAAGCTTCAAATAATTAATACACATACATCAATCTGTACATTTTGGTCGACGCTGTACGAATCGACGACTGCTTATCAAACCTACGCATACGATCACGACGTATCTGATGAGACCGAATGATGTCTGATGGATCAAATTATTACAACATCAGCCTCAAATTGCCGCGTGTCTATTCAAATATTCGAGATACCCGGGAGGACTAGAAAATTATAGATGTGCTCGCCAACGAGAACTTTCGACTCGGGCGATGTAATTTCGTGTGGGAAGAACGAAGAACAGCAATTACAGTCGCAATCCGAATTTACATGATTTCTGGGAAAAATCGAAAAGACAGTTTTCCTAGAAAGGATTCATGAAGGATACAGGGTGCGATATTACTCGACGACTGATCGCCCAGAATGAGTAATAAATAAGAACAAACAAAGGACCCCGCACACCTTATATGGGAAAATGGCTCTCCGTCAAATTTCTTGAATTTTTGATATGTTGTAGAATTGAACAATCCGATGAAATGTTTTATTGGGCGCAACACGATCCTATGACTAGCTTTCGAGATACAGGGTGTTGAATATGAAAAATGTCCACTTTTCATCACTCCGTATCTCCAAGTTATGATTTAGTTCTAATTTATCTTTAGTGGTACTATCATCTCATCCTTGTATGACAAATTCATAAGAAATTCATTTCCAAATCTTTTCATAGTACAGGGCGATTTCACTTGATAATAATTCTATTTTGAGACATTTATAATTCTGTTGTTTCATAAAGAGAAAATGCGAAAAAAGGTAGGATTATCACATAATATTATAAACTCATTTCATCTATCATCAAAGGGGATGCAATTTATACAAGGTGATTCACGAATATGGAAAAATAACGAATTTTGGTTTTTGGGACACCTTGAAGTAATAAACCCACATAAAATGACAAAATTTTCGTGAAGAATGTTAAATAATGTGATTCATCGTATACAAAGACGAATTATATCAACTTGAAAAATTAGTTATACTTTAATAAATAAAAACCTTGATTTTTTTCATCACCCTATGGCTCATAAGGGAGTCCGAAAAGGTAGCGATATTTTTTCATGTCAGAACTTGAAATACTTTCATTCAAATTGTCGAAAATTCTCTTCGGAATCGTATGACGGGTTTTTCATAAACAAGACGAAAAATTTGTTTTGCTATATTTTCACACCAGTTTTCGGCGGGTTTGTTATAGTTCTTCCTCATCAGGCCTCTTTCATTCGAGATTTTGAATTTTCAATAAAATAGTGATCAGCTATAATCGTCTAGTGGGCGATTCGATGGAGAAGTTATTTTTCATGCTAAGTGTTTCTCTGAAGTCATATTATAATTGTTTCATTCGCAGAAATTCTTTTTTCCGAATTTTCACTCTATAGAACATTAGAATAATTGTGAAAGTCTCAAAATAGCATTATTATCGAGTGAAATCGCCCTGTACTACGAAAAGATTTGTAAATGAATTTCTCATGAATTCGTCATACAAGGATGTGATGATAATACTACGAAAGATAAATGCGAACTAAATCATAACTTGGGAGATACGGAGTGATGAAAAATGAATATTTCTCATATTGAATCATTTCATCAGAATGATCAATTCTACAACATATCGAAAATTCAAGAAATTACACGGAGAGCCATATAATGTGTGCGGGGTCCTTTTTTACTTGACTGTAAACGTTGGTATCTGGATCCTTTGATAGAAACGCATTGATTTCCACAAATTTCCACGAAGTGTTCAGATGAGAAGAAGCGATCCAGACTTCTACATAAAGCTATAATACACGAGTATTTTTGTCAACAAGTCTTCAACAGAATTCAACTATTGTCCACTATATCGGTTGAATCATACCTGTTAGATCTGCAAGAACTAATTTGATGAGTCCTTACAGTTATATTTTCATTCCGAGTCCTTGAACGGTAAGTATTTCTTATGGATGGATCTTACGTACCTTAAGTATCTGCATTACTGACTCACTTAAACAGAAATAATAATGAAAACTCACATGCGACATCTGAATTTACAGCAAATGAATTAATTCCCCGACTCTGATGTTATGAACAATTTAATGACGAACTTCAATAACGTAGATAACACAAAGTTTACAACATTTTTAAATGATGCACCTAATGCAAATTTCCAGTTTGCACCTTGGAAATAAAAACTATAGTATCACATTAAAAAATTAAGAAATCATAAGATGATTATAACCTCATTAGCGAGGTTCTAGAACTGGTCAACAACTCAATCGCTGAGTACATTGCACATTTAAGAAACATATGTATCAAGAGAGGGATTCATCCTCAAATATTTAAAATGGTACTAGTCACTCCCATACACAAGAAGGGTGAGTTTAACAGTAGGTACAGACAGTTACAGGCCGATTTCTACCATACCTGTTATCTCAAAAATATTTGAAATTATCCTAAAAAATAGATTACTAGAATATTTCGAAAAAAATAATGTATTGAACAAGTCTCAATTTGGTTTGAGAAGCGTTAATTGTGCTGTGACAAAGTTTACATGTCCAAAGCGTTTGACCTGCTGTAAATATACATCTGTATGTAACATAGTTGAATAAAAGTAATCTATTTGACACGGTGGACCAAGATATATTACTACAAAAATTAGAACATTATGGGATCAGAGCAACAACCTTAAATCTATTCACATCCTACCTTCCATTTAACGGTGATATATCAAAACCTCTAAAAGTCAATAATGGGGCACCACAAGTCTCAGTCCTTGGTCTGTGTCATTGAGACCAAAGGAAATTTGAACTCCAGATTAGCATTACAAACTCATTTTGGTGATATGAGTATCGAAAATTTTACTCATTCGCTAATCTCTTGTAATACTTTCTTAGGACAATCAATAGAGCATTTTTTCCTAACAAAAATACTAGTAGAAGACTGACTGTACCATCACATGGAAGTATTTATATTCTGTTGTTCTCGACTCGCAACTGTCATTTATTAATTTGTTATAAACATTTCAATAACAAAAAACGTGTTTTTCAACTGCTTTGCTTATATAAAATGAAAACTGAAAACTATAAGAGCAATTTGATAGCTCCAATGGAAAGAACTATAGATAATTGAAATACAAACCAAACGGGATGTTTCACGACCCGGTCGGATCATTAGTAACGGAGGAAAACCGGAAAATGTTAAGATATAAAAATGTCATAACTCCGACATTTTTCAAAAAATAGGGTTGGCCCTCCTCATGGAAGTATTGAATCATGTGTACTTTGTGTGTGCACAAATCAGGCTCTTCCGGATCATTAGTTTTGTCACAATTGCGATTTGAACTTTTTTTGCACTACCTTGCAGCATGCCTGGATGCTCTAGTGATAGTCCGATTTCAATTTCTAAAACATTTTGCGCTAAAATGCTGCGAAATGGATGAAAATGCAAACATGACTGAAAACGGCCGAACTGGTGAAAGCGGTCCAGTGGTACCTACTTTATGTGTGCCCAAAACAGGCGCTGTCGAATCATTAGTTTTGGCACAATTGCAATTTGAATTGTTTCTTGCACTATCTTGATTTTGAAAGTAGAAGTATATTATCACAAAATGTATATTCTCATTTTGCTGTACAATGACTGAAAACGGTCGAGCACGTGTAAAAGGTCCGGTAGAAGGAGAGACCGGGAGAAGCGTATTATCATGTAATCCGTTCATTAGAAGAATACCCCTCATCTCCCGAAATCTCCTACTACTCGGCAGCTAACGCTGGCTCGGCCGTTTTCAGTCATGTTTGCATGCATTTTTCACTCATTTCGCAAGATTGTAGCGCAAAATAAGATTATACATTTTGTAGTACTATACTTCTACTTTCATAATCTGTTTGACAAATTAAAATCGGGCTATCACTAGAACATCCAGGTACGCTGCAAGAAAGTGCAAAAACATACTAATTGCATTTGTGCCAAAACTAACGATACAAATTATTCAATACTTTCATGAGAAAGGCCAATCATATTTCTTGAAAAAAAATCGCAAATCCAGTTTTTCTCGGTTACTAATGATCCGACAGAGTTGTGAAACATCCCATTTTATTCGTATTTCAATTATCTACAATTCTTCTCATTGGAGCAACCAGATTGCTTTATCAGTTTTTATTTTATAAGCAAAACAATAAAAAAACGTTTTTTGTTATTTAAATGTTTATAATAAATGACAGTTGCGTGTCGAAAACATTACACAATATAACTACGGACTGTCTTTCATGTAATGGTATAGTCGGTTTCCTACTAGTATTTTTGTTAAAAACTCGCTAATTTTATGCTCTATTGCTTTGGTGTATATATTGGACCGCTGTAGACTACAATGTTGTCATTGAGGTAAAAAATAGACTCAAAAATATGAACTCTGAAGGAATGGATTGCTTAACAAAACAAACATTTTCGAAACGATAGGCATGTTTATAGCGGAACCCTTGAGTCACATAGTCAATTTATCTATTCAATTCGGTGAATTCCCAAAAGAATCAAGAATTGGAACTGTAACGCCAGATTTAAAAAGCAAATATACCACTGCTATCAATAATTATTGATCTATTACTGTTCCACCTATATTGAGTAAAGTAATTGAAAGAATCGTATACAATAAAATAATATCATTTACTACGAAATATAAAATCATCACTAATCACCAAAATGGCTTTCGAAGGTATATCGATGGAGAGTGCTTTCTGTGATCTAATCGAATATGTGTATACATACTTCGAGAAAAATAGATACGTTGGAGCACTCTTCTTCGATTTATCAAAAGCATCTGATACCCTGAATCACTCTATTACAGAAAAGAAATTTTATAATCTAGGATTTAGAGATTGCTTTCTATCCTAGATAATTCCATATCTTGAAAATAGACAAATTCATGTGAAACTCTAAAATGAGACCTCAGACTTTTATAACGTTAACCTAGGAATTCACCAGGGTTCAAAATTGGGACCTTTGATTTTTCTGTTATTTATGAATGATATGTAAACAGACATAAGTACAGAATGCACTGTTATATTTGCCGATGATTGTTCATTTGCTGTGAATACAGGAAACTATGAAAAATTGGAGGAAAAACTTAATATAATATCACAAGAATTCACAAACTGGTGGTCCAAAAATGTTTTAATTGTTGATACCAATAAAACTATTTTCATGCAGTTCTACTCAAGGCTGAAAATTACTCCTCAAATGCATATAAATGTTAAAGGAAAAGATTTGAAATGTCTGATTCTACAAAGATTTTAGGTATCTACATCAATTCTGCTATGAGTTGGACACTACATATTGACCATAGATGTAAAAAAATAAACAGTGGCTACTATGCTCTCCTTCAACTGAGAAATCTTCTCAGTTTACCCATATTATTGGATATATATTATGCTATTGTATAAGTACTCTTATATATATTGATGAGGCATAGATTTTCATTAGAAATAATTCTTTTGAGAAATCAGTAATAAAAAAGATTTTGATATGCTGCGAACTCTTTATGCCAGACACTATATCATTGTGAATTTCACCAAACGAACAGGGTATGTTGTAAACAAAATATTTTGAACACTCGTCAGTGCTTTTTGGTTTCGTTTGTGTAAGTATTGATCTCAATGAATTAGTTATCTCAAATGTTGATATTACATCATACCTGTGGCCAACCCGTTTCATTTTTTCATAAAATGCGGGGACAGAAGGTATTGTTGGATGTTGGATGTGTATTGGAATGGAATACTTCTGTTGGTGATGTTGTTTGCTTATTTTTTTGCATTAAGTACTGTTTCCAATTTCATTTATGGGTTTTTTCACGAATTGATCTGGATAAGCGTTTTACTTGAAAACAGACTTCATAAGATTTAATCTTTCTTCCAGATCCTGGTTTGAATTGCGAACTATTTATGCTCTGATGTAAAGATATTTCTCAAGATATTACAATTTCAAACGAGTCGTATTGACTCGAGATTTTATCAAAAACATCAAGAAACACAGTGATAAAAAATAAGACTTTAGCTTGTAATATTTCCAGAGAGACTGTTGCCAACGATCGTGTCGTATAGATTTCGCAAACACTATTGTTTGCAATCCAACAAAAATAATTTCAAGTATTCATTAAAATAAATTTTAATCCAAAAAAACCTTAAAGTTATTTCAAATAATAAAACCGAAAATTTCAGAGAAATTTTTATTTTCATTTAGAAAAACCAAAACATGATTGCCATCGATAAAAATAATTTTTCTAGATTTTGCAATAATGTATGGGTTGCCATTTAAACTCATTCAGCAGGATTAATGGGAATTATGGGGGCAAGCAAAAGTAATACCAAAACTGTTACAAGCTATTCATAATATTACATTTCGTTCTTGAGATCTAGTTGATTGTAGTTCCACAAACTGTAACCCTGTATATAAAACAGCAACCGTAGAACTTAGTATTATCGAGCAATTTATCCAGAAATTTTCCTGTATGTTCGCCTGAACTGCAGTACACGATTATTAGCTATCAATTATGACATAAACGCTTTTCAAAGACTCCAAGAATGTTGGTGTTATAATCGTAGTATTTTCCCTATGAACTTTTTCATCGCCTGAATTTATAATTTAGAAATTATGCCCATTTCTTGAACAACTTGAAAACACCTTAAGCAAGGCATACTAAGAATAAGTTATTACTAGTAATTATTACTATTTTTCGAGTTTTGCAGGATGATGGTGGCTAGAATTTGAGTCAGTGGCGTACCGAAGACATTTACTGTCGTTGTTTCTCCCCATTTCGTTGTATTCACAAGTCGCTGTATATAGCAGGTACATTTTCGTGGCCATAAAACCCTATTAATTAACTACAACAACTGCGATCTGCTCTGGATCTCCACATTTTTCATTTTAGTTTGACTTTATACACATAAATGATACAAATAATCTCACAACCGCGGTCAAGAAGTATATCAGTTAGTACTCTTCAAACTAGAGAGCATGAAAGAGGTAGAAAATACTTTGGAAAAGACCACAGAAACTCAACAGAACGTTCAACACGGTTTGGGGTGAAATAAGTATCTAGCGGAGCACCGCCTTGCACGGGTCATTAATTGCCAGACAATACTCTAACGAGTTTTTCCAACCCATTGCAATCTCCTTTGTCAATCAGAATGAACTAAATATGCAGTAAGCAAGACGTCACATTGCCAGAATTGGAAGAATGCCTCCAATAGCAAAATCTTCAAGAAATGGATTGGCCAGCAAAGAGTCCATATCACAATCCCATCGAACATACCTGGGTGTTATTGTTACAAAAACTACGTACAAATATTGTCAAAAGCTGCAAAAGATATGGGACAACATTCTTCATGGAAGTTGTAAGAGGCATACATCTACCTAGCACATACTAATCTTGTTAGCCATTTTCTTGTTAATTGTGAATACCTACGTAAGATTGCTTTTCAATTCAATTTTTTAACATCAAACAAGTGTTTTCCACCGTGATACCTATCTCATTATGTCTACAAGCTCATACATATACAGAAGATCACTATAGTGGATGAGTTGGGTAGGGTCATTTACAAGCAATAAACCATAGGCGCACCAAATTGATTATTAATAAGGCAAGGAAACTGTGTATAATAATCGATTATTTATTTGATCTCTGTAAATAGAAAATTATGATGAAAGTGTATGAGAGAGCATTTAAATCATTCGCATAACATTGCCTTAATATTGAATGTGTTTTAGAGGCACTTATTGATTTATTTTATAATAATAAAGTAATAATAATGAAATAAACTCACATCAAAGCTGCGGAGATTGAGGTCCTCCTTCAGCAATATAAAGATAGGAAAATTCATGAGGTGTTCTCCAAGAACAGAGATGACCTTGGCTTATCCAAAACCCTGACGTTCTCATCTCTTAAATCAAGTGAGCTAAAGTTGAAGACCGAGGGATTCATAATGACCTGCTGTTTTTTTTTTGTCGGGAAATGAACAATATACGAATTTTTTTCAATTATTGAAAAATAATCCGTTGAGTATATTCAGAATCGGGGCCCACTAGTAACTTCGCTACGCCCTTGGCCATTTGCCATTGGCCATACGGCTCGACTATAAATATAAGCCGAGTTGGCTGGAAAAACCAGTCATCCGGGAGCCACTGAAGAGCTCGGATGTAGTCATCTTTCGGGGAGCAGTTCTCCCGAGTGGTAGATCTTCCGGTTGGCTCACTCAATTATTTTGAAAAGTGTTTCTGGCCTTCATTTTTAGTAATCTACAGCCTGGCATAATGGTATAATGGAACCTCATTCGGAACACCAAACAAAATAGATAGAATTCATTAACTGTTCCTGATTGTTCCAAGCCGATGAAGAGTTCCGGAGTTTTTGGGTTTTTGTGACTTTGCCGTATCTTAGATGAAGATACTGAGCTAGGCCCAAAGAGGCGAAATATCCTTTAAATTTTTCCACATCAAAGTACACGCATTTGTTGACATGGCGCCCAACGTGGGGCCTGTAACACATGGAGTTTTACGTTGTTTCCAGTGGGAGACAGGGCCCTATCAACTGTTCCAGTAACCCGGACTTGGATATACTTATCGGAAATTTTTCTTGAGTGCACTTTCGAAACTATAATGAAATGAGTTATTCCAGTGGAACTGAGGATACCCATATTCTTCGTGGGTTTGTAGTAAATGATATTCTACTATTTCCATCAGCCAGCCAGTTGTTCCCATGCCAAAGGAGGCTGATGTAATTTGACACAACGATGTTGCCTCACCAACGGTTTGGTTGTCCTTAGCCAGTGGGAAAGGGCAAAGTGAATGTGTGGCACCTTTTACATAAAAGTTTCGTGAAGAAGTATCCTGTCATGTAAGATTAAGAAAGCCAGTAGCAGTACTGAATATTTTCTCTGTTAGGTACATGTAACAAATGAAGGCTTAGGCTCTTGTTAAAAATAATTCTTCCTTTTCAGGACAACCCAACGACGTCCCATCCATATGCCAAGCGATTCCTTGAAGGGGGGAAGTGTTATTTTTGTCCAGAAATGAACAATATATGAAAAATGTTCAATAATTGAAAAATACTCCGTTGAGTATATTTAGAAGCAAGGCTCCAATAACGGACGTGGGGAATGGTAATTGGGGTGAACGAAAACAGTGCCGCCCTCCGAGTGTGTCGGACGTCGACGACAGGGCCTAACTGGGATATTCCTAACGAAAAAGAATGATCGTGTTTGCCAATGTAATACTATTAACAATAATAATATAATAATAAATATTTGAGAGGAGTAAGGTCTAAAAAATCCAAAAGAACACTCTTTTATAGTAATATGAACTGAAAAGTGAAAAACTAATTACAGTTATTGAAAATTATAATTAAAAATAATAAATATGGTTTGAAAAAACTAAAGAAACAAGGATTTTTAGTAATATGAACTTAAAAAATGTGGGGTGCCTTTCACTTACATTTTCATAATCACAGCATTTGCGAATCGCTAAAGCAATAAAGAAAAGATAACTGAAATTGAACCAGCCTTTTTGAACATTGAAGTTAATGTGTTAATGTGTTTCGGTAGTTTTTGGAATCATGCGTTTTACAAAATTTTCAGCATGATTTCAAAAACAATTCTGGGAATGAATTTTAGATCAGGAAATTTTGATACGTCTTATCGGGTCGGTAACGGATATCTGCTGTCACGTATTGTTGACATGGAGATAGCAATTATTGTATACTTATCTGACATGTCGATTTTTTTGAAAATGTAATAAGAATGTTCATAAAATCAGATCCATTACCAGAAGAGTCATGTTCATTTCTTAATTTTCAATTGAAATTATTTTTCTTCTCTCTTATCTGACAGTTCATAAGATTGAATTGGGCGTTGTTACTTAGCAACAACTTTTAAAACACAGCGTGTATTAATATTGAGATTTCGGATACATTTTAGTTCACTTCAATGATTATGATGCAGGTAGTGAAACTGTGAAAATAATTTTTAATGTTCTCTAACCGGGTTGGGACATACGCTACTAGATGGCGCCACGAGTTTGATATCTTGATGAAATTACGGTTTATTTACATAAACCTTTTCAGATTGAAAGTTTCATATAGAAAATAACTTGATATAGTGTTCTAACAAGTTATTACTTTGAGTTTTCCTCAGGTACAACTGTCAATGATAGTGAGAATTTGCTTCGTTTGTTGACTCTTATGTGCGCACGAGTCATGGAGTTGGTGAACAGAAACATTTTTAATAATTGCATGGTAAACCATGTTGTAGAAAGAAAACAGCTCCCAGCTTTCTCCTTTTGTTATATTCTTCTACAGTTCTCATGTCAAATATAACTTTCCGATAGATGGCATTTCAAAATAGCTGCCATTTGAATTGTCACTTGACAGTTAATCCGATCATGAATCATGATGCCAATCAGAAGGTGATCGTGATCTACATCCAAAAAGGAAAGAAAAAAGACAAAGCCTTGGTCTTCCCGATAGGAAGCCATCTTACCTTGCCTTCTTTCCGATTAAGACGTCATTGCGGAAGCATCGATTCGTTAATTCTATTGAATGATGCCTTCGAGTAAGGTGAGTGAACCTAATAAAAGATCTGTCGAAAGAAAATCCCAACTTCCTTTTCATTAGGGTTCCAGGGTAGACCAATCGCTCCCTTACCTTTGAAGCTGTAAAGCCAACAGCCAACCCTCTCCCCAAAAAGTTTGTGGCAGAGCACCCTATCATGCTGATTCAAGCAGAATACCGCTTCAAGCTGTATTAGGATGGTTAGGAGTCCAAAGGAGACGAGATTGAGGGATCCTGTATAGGTAGCAGACTGCGTTAGTTCCCATTCCCATGAGTTTCGTCCCTCCATTTTGTATTTGGTTGTGAGGACTGGAGGATGGTACAGTCTACAAGAACTGTATGGTTAGTTGTAATCCAGGGATGGACGATGGGCTATTTCTCCCACAGTGATTCGGATCTCCATCTCGTACTTGGTTATGGTGAATGGGACTTTCCAATATATGGTAAAATCAATTTGGGAACATAAACTCCACCTTGCCTAGCTCCCTAGGCAATTAGGTATTTTAAACTATGTTATTCTAAACTTTATTTTATGAAATTTACCTGCCCAATATTTTTTAATATTAGTAATCTGACTGATCTTTAAGAGTCACATGTAAAGCCATGTACAGTACTGAACATTCGCAATTGTTAACAGCTAATTTGGAAAATTGACCAGGTATTTTCACGATTATTTTTCATAAATTTTTAGTGCACAAATCAGGTGGACTCACCTATAATTGCATTCCACCTCCTGTGGTGTGAAATATAACTTCCCAGATGAGGATTTCACCACTATGTAGATAATGTAAATACATGGTGTTGAATATAAGGGGTTTGAAGCAAGGTAGTGTTACTTCAATTGGTATACATTCTTTCTCTAACGAAGTGACAGATTGAAAATTGATAAAAACATATGTTTTATTCGAATATTTTCAAATTCCAACTGTTTAAACTGTCTTGTTTTCTCGGATCGGAAAAGATCCTGAGAACTAATATTATTAGAGCCGAGTATTCTCGATTTGCTTTCTAGATTTGATATATGACTGACCGACCACGACCACCATGCTACCAACTACCATAGCTAACGGGACAGTAACTTTTTCTTTCTCGAGGAAAGTAAGAAGGTTACAAGTTCCAGAGGTTTTTGATTTGAAGTTTTCATATTTCTATTGAAACGTAACAATTTCTACAGTTCCGTATAGCTCGATTTGTTTTTCAAATTTACAAAAGAAACTTCTCTTTGAAAAATGACTTCTGCTGAAGATTTTTTCCAGTTGAGCTTGATTTTTGATTTGACATCTGATTTAATCCAAGGGGATATCTATAGGAATATTAGATCATTAAAATTGGTTTCCAAATGACAGGGAATAGTGAAGTTTCTAGGTTTAATGTATAATGGTGTGAAGGAGTAGCCGCCATTATTCAATGAGAATAGTACATAAATAAAACAAAACTTCAATCAGTATTTACTGCTCATCATCACGAAGATTGGATCAATTCTATAGAAAAATGGTGAAAATGTTACAAATCAGAGATCGGCGATTTATATCCCACAGTTACGCCACTGTTCAATGCCTGCTTGCACTGCCTTATGAATAAAAAGAATCCGCACACCCATAAATTAGGTAACCGAATATTTGGAAACAAATTATACACCAATCAAGGACAAAGATCGCAAGATAATTGAAAATAAATTTTAGAACGCGTTCTGTAATTGATTCAGTAATTTGATTCCCTGTATATAAGAACCTTTATGTGGTATTAATTAGCACTTGCAGATAAAATAAAATTTTATTGGTAGTTGCTAATCATAAATTTTGTCCAACACGTTTATCCGCCCAAGGTCGTAAACTTACTCTCTTATCAAAGGCACTGGATTTTATGGCGTCCCATAAAATTCTAGTGTGTATATAAAATAAAAACTGAACGAACTCATATACCTTAACGATGAGAAAAAAGAATTGAAAGCTGTGTCATTCGAGTGGAATGGGGTGAATTCACGTATTTCAAGGGCGTATTTAACGGTAGGAAACTAACATGATTATTATTATAATGTCAATTTTTTTCTGAATTACTTCTTGGATATCTGATCGAATACAAACAGACAACAAATAAAAGTGATTTCATCCCAAAATGAGTTTTTCCAACAAAAAACTTACGTTACTATATTTATTAGCGGTTTTTCAAATTTTCCGATATCTGCCGGGGTCCTGGACCAATTTACCTCCCTGTATCTGCTCAAAGGAGATAAGAAAAATGCTAGTATGAGTTACTCGGAAAAATTATATGAAAACATTGAGAACTATTTTTCCAAATTTGACATAACTTCATTTAGTAGTAAAAGTAATTTAGAGAACATGCTTATCAACGCAATACCAGCGAATTTAATAATAATAATAACTTTAATCACAATACAGATTGGGGCCCAATTAAATGAAATGTGTGAACAAAGTGGTTTGACAGTAAGAGCAAAGTTCTTGTTTCGCAGAAACGTATTACTAATAATAATAATAATTACAATATAAAACGTTATTATAGGTAAATAAATAAAATATAAATGAACACTACTACGAATCACTGCAAGAGGGTGGGATATAAAAAAGTTCGTAAATTTGGTATTGTAGATAAATAAAATGAATGCCAGCTTGCTATGAAATTGGCAGATTGAATAGTGGACTAAAAAAATAGATAAAACCTGAAACAAATATGACACACGCGATAAAAAAATGATAATGTACACAATACACACAGAACTCAAAGAACTAGAAAGCCAATGTTGTAATATAAAAATGAACCCTTTATCGTACCTCAATCAACACCAGTGAGAATGCGAACACCGAACACCGATGCCATGCCAGAGGGGGTTGAACGAAATGTTATGGCCTATGTTTATATAGGCCGTTTTTTAGCTGATCCCACTATTGCTATCGGAAACGGAGAGACCTACAAGGTCGGTTAAATGGGAAAAAAGTTTCCTATTTTGGGGAGCAATAATAAGTTTTTTTCAGATCTCAACTATCAATGGTTGTTTTTGAGATATTCGCCAAAAACTAAATTAGTCGAATTTCGTTTTTTGGCTGTACCGCCTCCATTTCGAATGATATAAGAAAAAGTTAGGAGAATTTTCAATAATGTTTCATATTTTTTATAATCTGATATGAACCAATTTTCAATGCGACGTTTCGTTCATTAGATTCCATCATCAACTTCATTTTTGTAAATACGGACCTCTAGTTTTTTTCTTCTGATTTTGTAGCCACTTTCATAACAAATTCAGCTATGTATTACAATACATGTGTTTCTCGACGTTTTACTCCGAAAAAACATCATCAATATTTGGTCATACAATTCCCGTCAGTGTAGTCTCAAAAAAAAGTCAGAGGAACTTTCAATACTGTTTCATATTTGTTATAATCTTATATGAACCAATTTCCAATGAGACGTTTCGTTCATTAAATTCCATAGTCAACTTTATTGTTTTAAATATGGGCCTCAAGTTTTTTTCATCAATTTTAGTAGCCACTGTTTTAACAAATTCAGCTATCAATTACAATACATTTCTAGACATTTTTCTTATTTCTTATTTTGACATTTTCTTCTGTTTGTTACTTGGTATATCACATTTGCTTTTGATATTGGAGTTTATGTATATCTTTGAGTTCTAGACCCAAAAAATATTGGTACTTACTTTTTTGAGGTAGCTCATCACTATACATTGATCATGAGAAAAACGTCAAAAAATACATGTATTGTAATTAATAGCTGAATTTGTTGAAACAGTGGCTACTAAAATTGATGCAATAAACTTGAAAACAATAAAGTTGACTATGGAATTTAATGAACGAAACGTCGCATTGGAAATTGGTTCATATAAGAAAGTTCCTCTGACTTTTTTTGAGACTACACTGACGGGAATTGAATGACCAAATATTGATGATGTTTTTTCGGAGTAAAACGTCGAGAAACACATGTATTGTAATAAGTAGTGATAGAGCGCCGGTTCTAGATAATGTGGTTGTGGTGGGTGGTGGTGGGTGTCAGAGGGCGCCACTTGTTCGGTGACGTCAGACAAGGCCTTGAACGGCACGTGTTCGAATGACGTCAGGCATGACCTTCGAGCCACATTGGTGGGTGTCAGAGGGCGCAACTTGTTCGATGACGTCAGACAAGGCCTTGAACGGCACACGTGTTCTAAAGACGTCAGGCATGACCTTTCACCGACCTTCATGGAGCTTTTAAGGGTGGGTGGGCTATATAATGATATTTCTAAATAGTGGATTCGGTGGCGTAAGTACTCAGAACTCTCATAGGTATTTTTAGTACTCTCATAGCTATGAATGGGTATTTCTAAATAGTCGGGACGGAGTATCTGAAAGTCTTTTGTGTCGTGGGTGTATCTAGAAATCGACGTTGTGGATTAAGTGGGTGGGGTCAGAGCTGTGACATAATGTTTCAATGTTCGACCTCCCAGTGACCTTCACGTTGTTTTCAAATGCATGGATGAAATCAGTCATAATTTTGGTCACCTATTCGACATGTTAAACATTTGCATTTTTGTTTGGGAAGGAAGCACTTATAAAAAAATGTATCATAGAATTTTCATGTTGTATTCAGGGTTTGTGTTCGACTAGGAGATGACATTGGTATTGAATGGGAGACATTGAATTCACGGTAATAAAGATCGACAAGGCCTTGAAGGCCACGTGTTCGACCTTCCACCGAACTTATGATGTCAGTCACATCCTATGTGTCTTGGCCATCTATTCGACCTTCCACCGACCTTCATGGAGTTGCCAATCACCTTCACATAACTGCGTGCACCTTTCAAGTACATGGTGCTGTATTTGAGACATATATAGTTAGTATTATTACGGGTGATTGGAGAGTAATGCGGGTAATTAGAGTAATTGAAGGGTCTGACCTTGAATACTTGTAATTTACCTCTAGAGTACTTTATTTTCAAATTTATTCTTTCAATACACTACTGTAATTCTTTATTTCAATTACACTCTAGTTGAAACAGTCTGCTTGAAGATGATCAAAAGGTTTGACCATCTTCAAACAAACTGTTCACACATGGTGAAATTTATATATTTCCATACACTATTGCAACTGCTTATTACTCCTTCAAATTGACTTTCAATTAGATGGATCAGTCATATTAGCCTATATGAACTTTTTGACAAAGTCCCAGCATAATAAATTATTTGAATAGAGTTATATAGAAAAAACACATTGGTCAATTTTTTTTTATTAGGCCAGATACATTATTCGTAATGTTACACACTGTAATTGATACAATTTCTTGATTCTGTGAAAACATCATTGCGTGATCTCACCGTGTCCAAGGTTATATTGTCGAATTTCTTCATCATTTCAATTTTGTCTTCATACTGTTGAATTTTCATTTGAAGTATTCTTATATTTACCAAATGCTTTTCCAGTAGACTTTTAATTTTCATGGCGGTACGGTTGAAACTCTTCAATCCACTCATGAATCAGATGTAAGTTTGTTTGAAATGGTATGAAGGTGTCTTTCGATTTGAGATGGACATATCCCAAAGCCTGTATTCATACCTTTGAATGGCAACGACTCTGATGTGGGGGTAATTCAGTTTCAACCAATCACAGTACATGGATTTTGTTAATCACACCATACGTGTACTTGGTCACGCCCTATATGTACTTGCTGATCTGCTCGACCTTCATGGAGTTTTTGTGGGTGGGTGTCAGAGGGCGCCACGTGGTCGATGACGTCAGGCATGACCTTCGAACCACATTGGTGGGTGTCAGAGGGCGCTACTTTGGTTCATAGTGGGGGTTGTTTACTTTTGATTATAAAAGAAATGAATTTACTACAGATTCAGTAGAAAAATATAACCATAGCAGCTAGCAAGGTGGCGAAGAGTTATTCGGTGCCCAATAGAAAGAATAGTGAGTGTGTTTTAGTTTTGAAAATTGTTTATATTTTCCTTATTTATTTTCATTATGTCAGTTTCGAAAGTGGATTTACAAAAAATCAATTTTATGATTGAACAAGAAATAGAAGTATTAGAACAGAGAGTGTTATCATCATTGCCAGTGAATGAAGCATACATAATAAAGAATATGGCAATTTGTTCAACTCGGTTCGGTAAATCTCTTTTATCAACGTTAGTGGATGTAAACAATAATACATTATTCAAAACATGGCTACCAAAACGTGTTTCAGAGCAATTCACTGATGCTGATGTTACTTGTATCAATTCTTCGGGTGGTAAATATACGCTAGCATATTTGGGTCAAAGTCAACAGAGTTTCGTTGGCATGAAAACGCGATCGTTGGTCAAATTCAATCTCATTGACCAATAGTAATAGTTACTTTCCACTTATCATAAGCTAATTCTGATTATTTATATTATAGACGATAATTGTAGGGCGAATATAAAAAGTTTTCATAAATCTTTAAACACACTCTTTCTTGTGTGTCACCAAAAGTCTGATTGCCGAAAGTTCGATGTGAGTATTACTGATTATATCGTAAGCAAACTCATTTCAATAATTTCTATTTGATTTCAGTTCCATTCTTGAGAGATGTGGATGCAATATGCCAGCGAACATTGGAACAAAGCCACAGATATCGATTCCGCTGTTGCAAGGTTGTCTTCAGAGCTGTATGCTCTGGCCGAAGACGCTCACCATGCCACCATTTACGACTTGAGTGTATGTTATGATGAAGAGCAAAGTGAATTGTGGTTGCGAGACTGCGAGAACTACAAGAAGGGTGTGCATTTTTGCGAGAAATATTCAGACGGTAATTTGGATTTGGATCAACTCTGCAATCGCATGATTGTGTGTGAGCTGAAGAGATTTCTCTACCGCCTGCTGCCATACTTACCTGGAGGGATCATCCAAAAGTACCAGCTGGATGAGCAAAGCGATGATGAAATCGAAAATGGTCAAGAAAGTAGTGATGACGAAAAAGAAATTATTTTAGATAGTTTACATATACCCAAAACTAATTGAATTGTAAGCTAGTGATATTTAAATAAAAAACCTAATATCATTTATTCATATTTTTATTTACCTATTTCTCTTTAACATCAATAAATAAAAAAAAGGAAATGGATACTAATGAATACAAATAAAAATAATCAAAAATACATAATATATATATATATATATATATATATATATATATATATATATATATATATATATATGTCTGTATGTGTTTCGTCAATATCTGCCATGAACTGTTCCATCCAATGCGTTGTATGTTAGAAATGTATCATGCAAAATTAGTGCATATACTTTGGTGTTGTCTGGAAACTTAACCTTTCTGGTTTCAAACTCAAGTTTTATATCAATTGTTGATGATTTTGTGGCATTCGGCTGATGTGAGCAATCGATGACGAACAGTGGATTCTGTCGAAATTGTCCAATGTCCATTAGAGGTTCACTCATGTCTTTGTCATAATAACTGCGTTGAAAACTCTCATAGGCATAATATGCTGAAGTATCGAGTTTTTTATCGAAATCCAAATTCCAACGTTCATATGGATACACTTCAGAGTTCAAATACACTCGAATATTATTGATATCGGCAGTTGTGAATTTTGTGATGTCTCTCGTTCTATCTTCAGATATGGTAGTGTTTTGGAATCCGATGATGACGTAACGAGGTGTTTCTAGAGCATTAGTCGTCTTTATAGCCCATATGTCTGAAGATGTTCCACGTAGTGATGGAAGTTCATATAGATCCCACATGCGATACGCCAACTTAATTTTTGCATTCAGACCACTTTTGTTGATCCTACTCAAAAGTTTGAGTTTGTGTTTATCTTCGGGAACTATGTGTCTTATTTTCCATTCAATTTTGTTGATTTCTATATCAGCATCAACCTCGCCAATATACGAGTTTTTGAAAGATCGTGCAATGATCAGAATCAATTCCTGTTTGGCATTCAAGATGCTTCTGTTGTAATCTTCTGCGAAACCCATCAAATATTTGAGTGGTAATTTACCACTGAATACATGACTAGTTTCATCCAAGATATCCTGTTTGACTTCTGAGAGGCCCCATCCGGTGGTCAATAATGTATTAGCATGTGATTGTCCAAATGAAATCATGGTTTTCATTGTGGATGTTATTCCTGGTTTTCGAACAACAGCTACTTGCTCACCTCCCATTTCATAACGAATTTCATCAAACAGAAAAGCAATGGCATTGTTGGAGAGAAAGCATTGTTTGCTGACCTCTTTGGGAGTGAATTTTCCTTCTATATAAATGAAACTCTCAGCAATGTCAAGTATCACATCTTGGTTATTGATCGCGATACGGATTTCATCTGAATTTCTAAACAATGGTGATCCATATGGTTTGTAGGTGTGCTCATGAAAACTTGTGAGGGAATGATCAAGCACCGGTTCGTCAAATATATTCAACTTCTCATTATTTGTTTCAAACACCATCGTTATTTCTTCAATTTGAGTCCAATTGTTTTCAAAAATTCAAGATCTCTCACTGATAGAGTGTGTGCTAGCTGTTTAGCATACGATTGTGGAATGAGCTTCTTTCTACTCGAACCTTGCTTTATAACGGAATTGGTTTGTGTAACGTTTTCAATTCTTTGATGATTACGTCTATTGTAACAAAAACCTATGGTGTAGTAGTAGTTATTCGATTTTCTTCAATTCCAAAATGATAACAATCTCTTCTTCACTTCCAAAATCAATGAGGTTATTTTTGTGATCCAAAATACGTACAGTAATGTTGTCGACAGACTGGCGTCCTTCCGGACTGATTGGCATATAAATAATATTATGCGGCTCCTTTGTGAGATTGTATCCCGGCTCAACATCGAGATCGAATGAAAAAAGAATGTGATTTTCTTCATCATTTACATATGAACCAGATATGATATTGCATTCCAAACGGATGAGTCGAACAGCTGTAATATTCACAGGAAGTATAGATTCATGCAGTTTATTCCGCTCAAACACTAGACGATCGAATCCCAACATTCGACCTATTGAATTTTCATGGGTCAGATCAATTTCATATATTGATTGCATCATACATTTGAATGTATTATTGTTGGCTCGAAGACTGAATATGTCATCCAATTTGATCTCGTCCTGCTTTTTGCCATGAAGCACTTCAGATTCAATTTTCTTTTGAATAACAACATTTAACTCTTCTATCTCGTATGCACCACATGGTATTCTAATGGAGTAATCTGTCCACTTGAAAAGAAGTGTGTCTGAGCCATCATCTTCAATGACCCTGATGCCGATTGTGTTGTTATTTTTCGTGATGTTATTGATAGTGTTGCATCCATAGAATCCTATTAGCCCCAAGCCATAACGAGCATTCCTATCCAATTCAATGGGTGGGTAAAAATCCGCGCTAAGAACGCTTTTTCCCACAACTTGTAACTCAAACTTGCGTGACATGACTGATGACTCATCTATGACATCACATCAATTTATTGTTGTCTACAACACATGCGTAATAACCTACGTTTTTTCGGAGGTGTTTCATCGAAATCCATTTCATTCTTATTGGTACCAATATTCATATCATTTATATTGCAATAACAACAGAATATTTTCCGTGGTGCAGGACCATCATTTACATCAGAATCGGAAATATCATCACTTCCTTTGCCAGGGTGATGCTCACTGCAATATCTGTATTTCATTATGTCCGGATCATCTTGGAGGTGTTTGGGTAACTTTTCCCAAACCCAAGCAATTTCATGTGCTGCACATGCAAGTATTACTTCTTTAGGCAAATTTAAAAGCATGACTCGATCCATTTTTGTCAAGGTGCGATATTTTGAATACATCTTGAGAGAAAATCCCATCCTCTTAATAGCCTCTCGATCCATTTCTGGTGTGATGTCCATTTTATGATTGGGAGAGAAACTTCAAGCACAAGTGACCGCATAAAACTGTATTGAACTTCTGCTGGCGGTGATAGTTATACAGAATTTTGACACTCGATCCTTTTTGAAAGTATTGAATCAATTCCATTGGTGGGGGTAAATCACCAAAACTATCAAAATATGTAATTTCTCTTCCATATTTTCTGTATGCCACCCAATGTGTTCCTGGGCCACTCATTTCATCTAAATTCATGATGGCGGTCTCGCGATGGTGTGGACCTGAAGATGGCAATCTATCACGCATGAAAATGCCTCGAAAATATGGAATTTTCATTTTCTTGGCATAATATTTGAGGTCGAGGTCGGTGAGAGGTCTTCGAGGAAGGGAATCAACTAGTTTTTTGAATTGTATGGTTTCAAGTAGAGTCCCAGTCCTTTACGATATGGTTTAAGGAATATACCACTACCGCTTCTACCCAGAGCAATAGTTTCCATTTTCTTATTGTGACGATTCGCTTCCATCAAAGCAACTCTACTTGCTTTGGCCGAATTTACAGCTTTGGTGATACCTGAAACTGCACCTGCTAAACTTCCAAGGGCAGACAATCCAGCAAAAATCGGAATCAATGGCAGAATTCCTCCAACCTTGGGAATCGGAATTATACGGGGTGTGCGGATTATTTTCTTACCACCTGCAGCTTTGAGATATTTCCGTGCCGCTTGCAGTGCCACTGTAGTAGCCTTTTTTCTATCATTTGTTACGAATTCATCACCTCCAGAGTTTCTCAATACATTCCGCACTTTATGAACTACACCAGCACCAAATGCAACCTTTCTTATTTTCTTTTTTGTTTTCTTGGGATGATTTTTCCTTTTTTTTTTAATAGCATCCACACTGCACCCCATACCAAAACGTCTCTTCGTTTTCATAACGTTGGTTACTAGTAGAGCAGCTGCCCTTTCTCCAATTCCAGCGTCCTTTGATTTAACCCTATTCCAAGCTGCGTATTCAAGTTCTTTGTCTGCTTTATGTCTCAAAGTGAGATCAGTAGGATATTTTGAATATTGGATATCGTGACGTTTACAGGCAATATCCAATTTATTAATTCCGGGGTCGTTGCGAGCTAAACGCTCTCGCAATTTTGTTCCTGGTCCACAGTATTGATAACCTCCAGGTAAATGTAGCTCGAACGGTAGTTTGTTTATTAACGTATTAACAAATCCAAGACCTTTCTTTCTCTTTTCACTAATAGTACGTCCGTATCGTTTCGTGGTAGCCATTTAAATGAAATGTTCATTACATGTGATCGCTTACATAGTCTTCAACCACGGTACTATGCGCATTGTGGAGCAGAAAGAAAAGTTCACCGTAGACAATCTAGATGAAAAATTCGGGAGTGGATTAAATGGTCAGAAGTCATTGCGACATGGTCCACTACTTCCATCATCTGTTCGAGGACTCATAATTGGACCATCAAATTGCGGAAAGACGAATGCAATGATCTCGCTATTGACACATCCCCAAGGACTGCGATTCGCAAATGTTTATCTATATTCGAAATCACTTCATCAGCCCAAGTATCAATATCTACGAAACGTATTGGAACCCATAAAGGGGTTAGGTTTCTACACATTCAGTAATAATGCAGAAATCGTGGAAACATGTGATGCTAAACCAAACTCTGTCTTCATATTCGACGATGTGATATGTGAAAAACAGAATATCATAAGATCATATTTCTGTATGGGACGTCATAAGGATGTCGACTGTTTTTATCTTGCACAGACATATTCACGTGTACCCAAGCAACAAGTGCGTGATAATACGAATTTCATTGTGATATTCAAACAGGATGAGACAAATCTTCACCATATATTTTCCGATCATGTATCACCCGATGTAACATTTAATCAGTTTCAATTGATGTGTATCAAATGTTGGGAAGATCAATATGGATTTCTTGTCATCGATAAAGATAGAAAAATACATGGAGGTAGATACCGCATGGGATTCGATAGTTTTATATATCCATGACATTGCTTTCGAGATTCAATTGATTGTTGAATTCCATAGAGGTAACTGCTTCATTGTATTCTCTATATTAAAAAGATAATCAAAATGAAGACAGATAATGATTCAACTGCTGAAAATAGAGAAATGAATTTAAAACGTCAATTGGTTGAGACAACAGAAGCTGTACGGCAGAAATTCAACTCAATTAAGAGTGGAAATATTGAAAATCGGATGGCACTCGAAAAATTGTATGATCCCATAACGAAACCATTAAACGTTCTATCTTCAGCTGCTACCATGAAACCACCTTCAGTGTTGTCAATGAATCAAGGAAACTCTCGGCCTACTCCGATACATGCAATGAGTACTCCAATAGTAAAAAATAAATTTTTTGGAAGTGTATCTTCTGCTGACAGTGATACGGATACATTGGAAGATGAAGTGGGAACAACACTATATGAAACACCTTCATCATCTGGAATCAGTTCATCGGATCTGGATATGTCTCCTTCCAATCTTGAAAATGTATTGAAAAATCATTTGAAAAATGTCAAAACCAAAAATGCAGCATATGATACCATATTTGGTATACGTTTGGATCCCACTACACAAAAACTGAAAATGGGAAGTCTCGAGGTACGTTTTCAAAAAAGTGGAAACATTTCGTTTTGGAATGCTGATGAAGTGAAGAAACTTGAATGTCCAAGTAGTGCAGCTTTATATGATATGATATTTCTGAAAAATCCACATCATGTCGACGATGAGGAAATTCATAAAACATATGCCAAGATATTGAAAGTAAAGAATGCTCCATATAAACAACACCAATTGAAGAATGGGTTCAAACAAACAAATTCTAAAAAATTTCGTGAAGTTATCAAACCACTGTTATACTCATCACATTATCCGATTAGGAGTCGAACAAAAGAAGGAGCTGGATTCAATCGAAAAAAAATTCAGAAAATGTTTCATCGCAAACCTGTGAATTATGTTTACTGGAACTCACCTAAAGAGTTAGTGGACCGTCTACGGCTACTGATAGCTTCAAAGTCAGCTGGCCATACAGGGCATGATAATGAAATAATTTCAATAATCGAGGAATTACGAGAAGAAGGTATAATATATTGATGCAATCACAAAAATTTCATCAGTTTGTCCTCATCATTTGATGCTGTAACATTATCGAAAGATAGGATGGATAATGAAATAAGTGATGCGAAACGACAAGTAGTCAATGAATTACATAAGCCGGCAAGACGTAATTTTCCCAGAAGAATGACCAATATCAGAGGTTTTGCAGATTTATGGCAAATTGATCTTGCTGAATTACAACCCTATGCTAAAAGTAACAAAGGACATCGTTATATTCTTGTGGTGATTGACTGCTACTCCAAATACCTATGGACAGTACCTGTTAAAACTAAAACAGGTGCCGCTGTTACCGATGCAATGGCAATTGTATTGAAAGAAGCCAAATATTCTCCGAATCATTTACCAGGGGAAAGAATTTTTCAATAGTAGTTTCTCATCTCTTATGCGGAAATATAACATCAACCATTATTTCACATTTAGTACTATGAAGGCTGCCATAGCAGAAAGGGTAATTCGAACAATAAAGACGTGGCTTTACAGAGAATTTTCAATGATGGGACATCACAAATGGTTAGATATTTTACCTATTTTAACAAAGAAATATAACAACAAAATACATCGTACGATAGGCATGAAACCCATCGATGTGAAGTCTACAACAAAAATAAAATTCAATGGAATGAAGAGACTGGGTGCACATAAATTCCACAAGAAACAAAAGACACCTAAATTCCGAATGAATGATATTGTACGTATAAGCAAGTACAAGAATATTTTCGAAAAGGGTTACACTGCCAATTTTACAACAGAACTATTTAAAATTGTTAAAATTAACCAAACACACCCCATTACTTATATTCTTGAAGACATTGATGGAAGCCCGATTAAAGGATGTTTTTATGAATCAGAACTATTGAAAACGCTTAATGCTGATGTATATCTAGTTGAAAGAGTATTGAGAAGAAAAAATAATAAACTATATGTCAAGTGGTTAGGCTTCCCCAGTGAACATAATTCATGGATAGATAAAAGTGCTATGATTTAATATTCTCATTTAATTGTATTACATTTTATTTTCAGTAAGTTGTATAATTATTAATAAACTATGGAAAACATACACTCGTTTTTTTCACATACAATTCATTAAAAGTGATGAAAATGAAGAATTCTGATTCAAAGGAAAAGATATAGCTATTTGACTCACTCAACATTCAGTGTAGGATCTCATATATTAATCAATTCGTCATCTAACGTTTTTCATGCAAATAAAGAATAAAACACGATTATGATGAAACTCATCTTTATTTAAATTTCTTATATGAATATTATACATGTCCCATCAATTAATTTTTCTCTGCATTCATTTTTCTCTGCATGCTCCCAAGTCCTCCTGTGTTGATAACTTGAATTTGATCAACATGTTTCATCGATTCTATCGAATACATGAAAGCTTCTACAGCTGCAATGATTCGTTCATCCTTCATTGATATATTAGTTAATGCTATTTGCAGAGAAGATTGAATAGCTGCGAGAATTAGGTCCTTTACGTTTTTTTATTTCATCTTCGAGATAGGAACGGATCACGCAATCCTCTCCATCAACAGGAACTCCAATATTCTTCAATATTTTTCCCTGCATATCATATTGCCCATCTGTTGTCAACTTGAAACCGATACCTGCAGGTCCACGTATAGTTGATCCATTTCCACATTTTCTCTTACGTCCAAATTTATCTATAGCTCTATTCATCTTTTTCTCACAAAGTTACTTCAACAATGACAATGATAAGAAATAATTTTGTATATAACCATTTAATTCGCTGATACATATTTCAATATTCGAGTATAAGTGTACGAAAATATTGAAGGAAAGTATATATGAATATGAATCCACCTCCACCTGAATCAACAAAAAACATGTTCTAATATAAATAAAACAATATTTGAGTGATGTATAAGCAATTTTCTGACCATAGTAAATATGAATTTTCCGGTTGTTTTACGTAAAAGAAATTTTTTAGTATTTTGAATGATATTATTCAGTTATTTCTGCATCCAATAGTGTGATTAGATAATCGAGTCTACTCTCAGGATCTATATCGAATTCATCGAACAAAGATTCGACCATCATATCACATATACGAATGTTTTCATTGGGGTCATTTTGATAAAACTCAATATCACTATGGCCCCATGGAAGTGTATGCGTAGTATTTGGAATGATGAAACGTTTATCATCATTGAATGATAGGGCTACCTTATTTCTCATTTCAGTGAACATATCATGTGAGATGCTTCTGAATGAGTTCATCTTTCTAAAAATTTGACCCCCATTTTCAACAATATTTTTATAATCTTCACAGGTCAATTGGTTCTTTATTACAGATCTTTTCACCCCTTTGGCTCTTTTTACCTCATTTGCAACAGATTGAACATAGTATGCTTTGGCACCTGTACCATAAAAACTAATTATAGGATCGTTGGGGAATTCATCTTTGAAATTTCCTAAGACTGAAGGTGTTACAGGTATATTGAATTTGTTATCTTCAACGTAATTCGATGTATCAAATCTACATATATTACTATTGATGAAGTTATAGAAATTTTCAGTTTGCACTCTCAGAATTAGTGAATCCGTATCAGTATACAAAAGTGAAGCATTCTGACCGAATTCTCTTTTAACACATCCATAATAAAAATCATACATCACAGTCTTGGATAACTCCAAAACATTGAATCCCAAATACAAGGGTTTATTGTAATGCACTCTCACTTTACCCAATTGGATAGCAACCAAATTTTCAGAAAAAATTGCACAACTTTTGAAGTTTGGTTTAGCAATAAGGGTGGAAGCCCCCATTTTGTTTTGAATATTATTCCAATGTGTGATAAGCCTTACATCTATTCTATTGTCCACGTTTTCCATCGTCTTACCATACACTGAGTTTACCATTAGATGAAAGATGATGGCTCGTTAGAATTAAAATCGGGTAGAAACTTATTATTTGCTTCATGTTTTCTTTCACTACATTGACTTATCCCCCCACGTATACCTTTTTTGAAAAAATTTATCATATCTATATCAGTGAGAAGATCTAACTCAATATCTGTATATTTCAACATTGCATCCCAAGATAGGCCTGGTGCACTATAATACTGAGCTGGATCCAATTTATAGGTATTTAAACACATCCTTCTGAAATTTTCGAAAACATCACATAGTAATAGTACGTCAGATTTCAAATACAAGTCCGAATAATCTCCCAAACTCTCACACTCGAATAGATTCCAAACACGTTTAGCCCTCATATAGTCTGTGTCGGATATATGTTCTTCATTCAAGTTGTCATAGAATTGATTTTTAGTCGGTAAGGTAGTAACATTCAACTTGTCAAAATTGTCAACAAAACTATAAGGAAAGACACCTTTCTGTCTCATTAAATTGAATTTTTCTGAATCGGGAAAATGTTTGGAAATTTCTATATATCAATGATTAAATTAGCTCCCAACTTTTCCAGTGAACTAGACATAAACTTGAAACTATCTATAAACCTCAATTTTAAATAATTTCTCCTCGTTTCACCCTTTCTATTTTGATAGCTATGTGTGTAGATCTTTTTAGAAAAAGAAATGTACTTTTCTTTAGTTTGGGCAATTACTTCCACCCTATCATTTTCGCTATACAATTCTTTTATAAACATGTGGCAATCGTAACCACTCATATTATGACATATAATTGGAATGAAAGTGGGGATTTTGAAATTCAAGTTACATACAAAGTGCGCTGCAGGGAATCTTTTTTTACCACTGATGTGACAATGATCACGCACCTTAATATCCCCTTCTGTGAAAGGTTTTTCACATATACCACATTTGGTGGCATTATTATACTCTTCTTCCTCTTGTGGGGTTTGTTTATGTATTGGTTTCACATACCGTAAATGTTGATGATAAATATTTTTCAAATCGTCTTCGATTCGCATAGTGAATATCTTGGCAGCATCAGCACCTCTATATGTAACAAATTTTGATAATTTATCATTGAAAGAACACTTTATCAGATATGCAAAAGAGTATGGTTCATGTTGGAAGGTTCTATTCGTGTATGAGAATTCTGGGTTTGGTTCACTGGTTTGAATGGGTTTCAACACAGACTCGAAATCTGCATAAACAACAAATGGCACCTTCATTTGTTTTTCAAAATTTTCAAATGTTAATTCATTACCAGCAACCAAGTTTCCATATTTATTGATTTTAAAGTCATTTTGTGGTGTTGTTGTATAAACATGATTACAATCATGCATCTGATGACGTAATAGTAATCGTTCGTTTGAAAAGTAAAGTAAACAACCATCACAAAAAAATTTTTTGTGTTCATAAGAAGAAATTTGACCAGATACCAAACGTGAAAGATCTTTTATCCAACAAAAATGACTATTTCCCACATCATCTGCAATAAGCAACAAATTGACATGTCTTGCGAGCTTCCTCTGTGAGTATCGTAATGGACCTACAACTTCGTACATGACTTTATTGTCTTCAAATTTTGATTCTAAACCATACACATTGACTGAAATATCATTCAAATTCTCGAACGATTTAATATCACGTAATTTAACTGGAAAATTCATACCTGTAACATTTAAAACGGTGCTATAGTGGGGATATGAAGACACTAGCGAAATGTTGATATCAACAGGAAATAATGCTGATGTTATAGCCCACGCAAAGCAGCATTGATCAGTATTCTTCACATTGACAACAGCCTTCTTCATCTCAATAAATCGTGGTAGTTTGATGTAGGAAAATCCACCCAACGGGGTATACTTATTTATGTTCACCTCAAGAAATAGAATTTTTTCACAACTCCATCCTGAAATAAATTAATTATTAGACCTATTATTTTCATACAATCATTTCATCACAAACCTGAATCACGATCAGCAAATTCCGATGTTTGAGCAATTATGGTGTCCCGGAAGGTGTCAAATAATCCATTCAAGTCAGTGGATAAATCAGCTATACGATTTTGTGAGTTGAATGACTTGATATCCATAACTTCCTGGGTTTGGATAACATAACTGCCAAATACTTCCATGTTGACCTTGACAGAGTTGTGCAACTTGATTACTTTCTCCAAAACGTCGACGACTTGGCATTTGATCTCATTAAAAAATGGACTATACTCAGTATATGTGTTTTCAGCAGATACCCTGTAGCTGGCAATTCGACACTTGAACGCGCTTTTGATTTGTTGTACTCCAACACCCAAATCAACACATGCATTTGTTCTGTGAATGAGTGTCCTCTTATGAGAGCTGATTTTGGAATGCGGAATTATCACACTACAGGAATCACACTTATAAAGTGGCAATACAGGAGATTCTAATCGTTTTTTAGAAAGGCCAGCCTGATGTATGTCTCCCTGATTGGATTGAATATCACCACTAGTGGAAGCTACATTATTAACTTTCACCTTTTTTCTGGAAGGGCCAGCTAGAGATATACATCCTTGATCAGACTGAAGATAAGCACCACTAGTGGAAGCTTCATCATTACCCCTCACTGTTTTTGGCGAAGATGTCACTGAACAACTTCCACGCTGGTGCCTGAGACGGCTATCTCTTCGTGTGAAAGATTTTCCACAAATGCAAGAAAACGTGATTTCAAACTGAGTATTTTTTTTTGATAACACACAAGAGGAGCTTTTTGATTACACACGAAAACCAGAAGAATCTGACTGAGGAAAGAGTACAACACATCACTTATATACCAACTGGTGGTGGCGTGGTTGTAGGCGTGGTTGTGGGCGTGGTTGTAGGCGTGGCATTCCAATGCCAATAAAGGAAGTGAAGTGTTGAAGCCATGGATCGTTACAATGTCATATGTAATTGAATACTACACACTCATTCAAGGTTAATCTCAAGGTTATCCATCATAAGTTGAATGAAATCCTCATGTGAACTTCTTGTAATCCAGGAATGTGAATATCAAAAAATGAATAGTGCATTTTCTTTGTAGTGAAATATTGCAAGTATAAATACAGGTTATTCTCTTCAAAACATAAGTCATGAAAACACGATGAAGAGGGTAACATTCGATGAAAAGTATAATAAAATTCACTATATGATATCATGGAACTTTGCATATAGACATGTGAGAAAAAAAATCTAGGAATATAAAAGCATCGATAGATGGAGATTCAACAGGCGAATAAAGGAAACTTCCACCATCATAGAACCAATTTTGGATGTCACACATAGACGAAAAATATATTTTCAGAGATTTTGTGATAAGTATATTCGAAAATAAATAATGTATTTACTAATTGCTAGTCTTTTATTGAGTGAATGTGTTCTATAGTGTTGTCATTTGATGTAATCTTGACTGATAGAGGGGAAATAAAATCTTTCAACTCACGCAAAGAAAATGTATACCTATACGCTGAAATGAGCTAAAAATATTGTTCAACATATATTGTCATTCTCGGAGCAAGTTACAAACCTACAATATCAGCTATGAAAAAAAAAATTGATGAGTTTTAATGAGAAAAAACCGAGATACATCTCGTTTATGCCCACAATGGAACCTAATGTGGTAGTATTATACAAAAAAAGCTCCAGGAAGATCGGTGAGAGGTCGAAAAGGTGACCAAATATATGTAGGGCGTGACGGACATCATTCGTGTACTTGGAGGTTACGTGAAGGTAATTGAAAGCTTCATGAAGGTCGGTGGAAGGTCGAACAGGTTGTAGGTTGGTGGAAGGTCATGACTGACTCGAACACGTGGACTTCAAGGCCTTGTCTGACGTCATCGAACAAGTAGCGCCCTACAGTACCGAACCGAAATCTTTATAACCGTGAATGAAATGTCTCCCATTCAATACCAATGTCAACTCATAGTCGAACACAAACCAACATGAAATTTCTATGATATTTTTTTTTTTATAAGTGCTTCCTTCCCAAACAAAAATGCAAATGTTTAACATGTCGAATAGGTGACCAAAATTATGACTGATTTCATCAATGCATTTGAAAACAACGTGAAGGTCACTGGGAGGTCGAACATTGAAACATTATGTCACAGCTCTGACCCCACCCACTAAATCCGCAACGTCGATTTCTAGATACACCCACGATAAAAAAGACTTTCAGATACTCTGTCCCGACTATTTAGAAACACCCATTCATAGCCACCGAATCCACTATTTAGAAATATTATATAGCCCACCCTCCCTTAAAAGCTCCATGAAGGTCGGTGGAAGGTCATGCCTGACGTCTTTCGAACACGTGTGCCGTTCAAGGCCTTGTCTGACGTCACCGAACAAGTGGCGCCCTCTGACACCCACCAATGTGGCTCGAAGGTCATGCCTGACGTCATTCGAACACGTGCCGTTCAAGGCCTTGTCTGACGACACCGAACAAGTGGCGCCCTCTGACGAGTGTAATTGAAATAAAGAATTACAATAGTGTATTGAAAGAATAAATTTGAAAATAAAGTACTCTAGAGGTAAATTACAAGTATTCAAGGTCAGACCCTTCAATTACTCTAATTACCCGCATTACTCTCCAATCACCCGTAATAATACTAACTATATATGTCTCAAATACAGCACCATGTACTTGAAAGGTGCACGCAGTTATGTGAAGGTGATTGGAAACTCCATGAAGGTCGGTGGAAGGTCGAATAGATGGCCAAGTACACATAGGATGTGACTGACATCATAAGTTCGGTGGAAGGTCGAACACGTGGCCTTCAAGGCCTTGTCGATCTTTATTACCGTGAATTCAATGTCTCCCATTCAATACCAATGTCATCTCCTAGTCGAACACAAACCCTGAATACAACATGAAAATTCTATGATACATTTTTTTATAAGTGCTTCCTTCCCAAACAAAAATGCAAATGTTTAACATGTCGAATAGGTGACCAAAATTATGACTGATTTCATCCATGCATTTGAAAACAACGTGAAGGTCACTGGGAGGTCGAACATTGAAACATTATGTCACAGCTCTGACCCCACCCACTTAATCCACAACGTCGATTTCTAGATACACCCACGACACAAAAGACTTTCAGATACTCCGTCCCGACTATTTAGAAATACCCATTCATAGCTATGAGAGTACTAAAAATACCTATGAGAGTTCTGAGTACTTACGCCACCGAATCCACTATTTAGAAATATCATTATATAGCCCACCCACCCTTAAAAGCTCCATGAAGGTAGGTGAAAGGTCATGCCTGACGTCTTTCGAACACGTGTGCCGTTCAAGGCCTTGTGTGACGTCACCGAACAAGTTGCGCCCTCTGACACCCACCAATGTGGCTCGAAGGTCATGCCTGACGTCATTCGAACACGTGCCGTTCAAGGCCTTGTCTGACGTCACCGAACAAGTGGCGCCCTCTGACACCCACCACCACCCACCACAACCACATTATCTAGAACCGGCGCTCTATCACTACTGTAATACATAGCTGAATTTGTTATGAAAGTGGCTACAAAAATAGATGAAAAAAACTAGAGGTTCGTATTTACAAAAATAAAGTTGATGATAGAATCTAATGAACGAAACGTCGCATTGAAAATTGGATCATATCAGATTATAAAAAATATGAAACAAGTTTTCCTGACTTTTTCTCATATCATTCGAAATGGAGGCGGTAGAGCCAAAAAACGAAATTCGACTAATTTAGTTTTTTGCGAATATCTCAAAAACAACCATTGATATTTAAGATCTGATAAAAGCTTATTATTGCTCCCCAAAATAGGAAACTTTTTTCCCAATTAACCGACCTTGTAGGTCTCTCCGTTTCCGAGATAGCAATAGTGGGATCAGCTAAAAAAAACGGCCTGTATAGAGAAACATGAAAAATACAGAAATTTGTTGTGAGTTCTACAAAGCAACTGATTTGAAGACAATTGTAGTGGGTATTGTAAACTTGGGCAATCCATCATCTAGATTATTCTGCTGATATCAACAAAATTTGTGCAGTGTTTCATTTGATAAAACATTTAATCGCAAAACGAATTTGTTTTTTCATCATTTCTGTTGTAATCCTGATCCTTGTGTGTCTCTGAAATTTTCTAATGATAAATTATAGAACGACAACTGATGGTCTCATAGTCTGAAAAAAACCTCGCTTTTTCCCAACTTTTACAATAAATATTCAGGTTGTCAATAGTGTCCCGATTAATAAGCGACCATTCATTTTTCTCAACACTATATGAACCCTGTATGATACGGCGTACTTTCATTCTGAACAAAATATCAGTATTTAGCGCTTTTTCAAAAAACGACATTCATAAGCTATTCGAAACGTTTTTTTACTAGCATATAAAGTACATACATACCCATATAACTTGTAGCGTTTACAGAGTTGACGTAGTACATACCTGAAAAAAAAAACAAATATTAAATGATTGTGATTTAGAACTTTGAAAAATAAATGTATGGTTTTATGAAGTTAAATCGTTGTAGATTTTCAATGACAAAAAAATACTTATTGAATTGTTAAAAAAATTGTTAAAATTGTTGAAATTATTTTTTCCGTTTATCAACTGTCGTCCTCTTATGAACGGCAGCCCTCAGAAGTCGAAACTTGTGCGAGCCAAGGAATAACGAGGTATTACCTTTTTACGTGCGATTCCTAGCACTTTCTCGGGCCATCAGAAAAAATTCTGCAGTCGCCATGGTTTGAACCTTCGCCGACTGGCAACCAAAGTGATTGAAACATGTCGCCTCAACCACTCGGCTACCTGGCCTACTGTAATACCTAATTCCCTAACAAGTACGGAAAGTGAAGATTTTGTACACGCGGCTACCGTTCTTGTGTGAGAATAATATAATACGATATCTATGCAGAAAATGACACTTTTCACACGAGTGGGAAATATTGTAGAACGACACGCAAGGCGAGTGTGATAATTCTACGAGTGTGAAAATGACTTCAGCGCAAGCGATGTAGACTATTTTTCTTATAACCATTTACCAAATAATGTACAAAAAACATCTGACATTGATACACAAAATACAATAAACGACAACTTAGCCAGCCTATTTTGAAAGTAACCATAACTAGGAGAATAAACTGAAAACAAAAACTTTTTTTCACATAAATATCATGTATGTATCATTCAAATAGGTATAAAGCGGATGATACTTGAATTTAACACGTTCGCTACCGAGACCCTGAAATTTTGGATACCCACTGACCAAAAAAAAAATATTTGTATTTTGGGATAAACCAACATTCATCGTGCTATAAATCAATGTAGGTAGTAGATATTTGGATATAGAAAAAGAGCATTTGAAAGTATTTTTGAACCCGACTCATATATGAGACAGTGGTCTATAATATTAATTTCCCTTTCATAGACCGAGTGTCTTATTTATGAGCAACTCCAAAAATAATAATTTCGACTCTTTCTTTTTTTAGTTTTTATTTCTACTGTTACAAAAGGAGTAAATATAATGTTGAAAGGAAATTAGATCATCGATTCATGGTATTCACGAAAACAAGGGTCAACGCAGAGTCCAACTGATTCTCCATATTTGTCCTTACAATCTTCACAGACAAAATACGACTGAGTTCTCTTCTTTTATGAAGAGCAAACGCGACATCTTTTCCTCTTCTCTATCTTTCTAGGATAATGGGGTTTATGCTAATTTGTTGGTTTTTTGACGTGTGTACATGTGTTTGTGTTTATTTTTAAATATTGTAATATAAGCAACTCTCTAAAATGTAAATAAGTTATTTTCGTTTTCTGAACTTTGTTATATAAGTATGTGCTATTCCAAATGCAAACATCCAATAAGTGGAAAAACAGTTTCATGTACCAACGAACACTTTTCCGGGGCGTCGTGTAGTACGAAACCATTTGGTCACTCCGATCTATGCCTGCCATATGTTTATTGTAGTCTAGTATTACATCTGGTTTCTCTAGTTCAACGGGTCTACGTCAATTGGTCGAAAGTTAATTTATCGAAAGTCAATTGGTCGAAGTCAATTGGTCGAAAGTCATTTGGTCGAATACGTCAATTGGCCGAATACGTCAATTTGACTAAATTGGCCGAATACGTCAATTGGACTAAATTGACCGATATATATTTTTGGCAATCTATAGTTTATACTTTATACAATCGGTTAGGATATTTGATCTGACTTTCTTTCCTTCTCCTCACTGACCCCATCACTAACCTCTTTTGAAACAAATTCTTAAATAAGATGAGCAATTATTCTAAATAAATTATAGATTTATTTTATTACAACTTCTTTTTATTCTTTCAACAATCAATTACAGTTCATATATTTTATATCAAATCAAATATTATAATTATTATTTAAGATTATGTGCTATACTTCGCAAGTAATCAATTGGTTCGGTCACTTCAAATTCTTGGACAACAGATTTTATTCTATTGTCTAGATCGACATATGTTTTTAATCTTTTTGCTTCATTTCCAGCCAACGCCTGTTCAATTTTCCTTTCAAAATATTGCTGTTCCTTCCTTATGTTTTTTAATATATACCATATAGAAGGTTGACTACAAGAAATCAAACTATCAAATCTTCTATGCCATGCTTCTAAAGCATTATTTGATCTAGGCAAATCATTCTTGACTCTATCATAAACATTCCACACATCGATAGCAAAATCTGGTTTTCCACGTCTTTTTTCTCGTAGGCGACCTATATATGTATCTTCGAAGTAGTCTAAAACAACACATGCTTCTGGAGGAAAAACTTCGGAGAGAAATTCGAAATATTTTACAACCTGGTCACATGGAACAAATGCCAGAGAGGACAGCATTTTAACCTTTATTGCGAACTGCACGTCAGTAGCATAGATACCCTGCAATCCATTTTTCTGTATGTTCTTATAAACATTCTGACTAAGGTGGAATAAACAACCTCAAATATTGATATTTGTAAACGATTCATGGAAAGCATTCATTGCTCCAATTTCAAAATCACATATGACAGTATCTAGATTAGAAAAATCAGTTTGCTTTTTTAAAATGTCTATCATACTCTTGTAAGTCTGTTTCTTCTTATTGGATAATAATGTGTATATCAATGGAACAAACAATCCCTTAACATAGGCATGAATGGTATAGAGCTGTTTGAACATTTTCGGTGCTACCTTAAAAGTTCCGTCTACAAACCATACTTGTGTTTTTTGAAGCAATTTCAAATTTTTGCGCGTTGAAAAAACCAACATTCTCTCATTATTTTCTCTAAAATCCTGTAATAGGAAATTCTCACCGCTTAGAGTGGTTTTGTATTCAACAGGTAAAAGGAAATCATTCGATCTTGGGAGAGGCAAATTGTTTCTACTTCTCTCTCTTAAAACCGTTCTTCTCATTAACGAAGTAGATGGTAATATCGCAGCCGTCTCCAAAGTCACAGAATTCATAACATCCCGCAGAATATTGCTTGTTGAATTCAATGTTTCTCTTGCATTCTTCCTTAGGAGGTTTGCTGTTACTATAACTTCTTTTCTTCGAGCATCTGGTTGGTGTGAATGTTCACCCCTCACACATACCTCATCTCCATCCTCCGCAGATATCACTGTATGTGCTCTTCATTTACAAGTTTTTCTCAACTCGCATCTCCAATAGATTTTTCCATTTCTTTCCAAATCTCGTACATAGACAAAACCTTCGAAGTATAGATTCCTTTTGAGTTTTTCTGTTTGCATGAATAATGCCATTTTGCATTCAAAATCAAATGTTTGACAACAAGGTGACATGACAACAAGGTAATACATTTACTATATCTCTGACAAAGTAACATATGAAATTCGACGAATTGACATAATTTAGTCAAATTGACGTATTCGGCCAATTGACGTATTCGACCAAATGACTTTCGACCAATTGACTTCGACCAATTGAGTTTCGATAAATTAACTTTCGACCAATTGACCAGTTCAACACCTCTCTTATTGGTGACTTTACTAAAAGTAGCTTTGTGTTTTGTCGATATTGCTAACACGTCACGCTTATCCCTCCACTTCATCACAAGTACACTTTTCTTTCTTTGAAACACACTTTGTCCTTTTTTCAATTCAGTAGTTATAACTGGTTTGGGATTCTCCTTACGATCTTTACGTAACGTTCCAACGATGTGGGTTTTTTGAGTATATAAATATTCAGCCAAACTTACGCTGTTGTAATAGTTATCAAGGAACAACGTATGTCCTTTGCCTCAATAAGGTCCCGCCAGTTTTGTGACTTCCGATTGAGCGTGGCTAATCTCTTGGGAAACTGTTCCTTTGCCAGAATAAATTAAAATGTCCAGCACAAAGCCATGTGGAGTAAAGAGTTCATATAATTTTATTCCGTATTTGGCACTTTTGTTTGGGATATACTGACGAAATAGTAGTCTTCCTCGCCAAAGTAATAATGCTTCATCCAGTGAGAGATTATCGCCGGGATACAAAATATTCTGTATATTTTGGCGGATATGATCCAACACCTGTGAAATTTTATGTAAACGTGAAGTTCTGTCATCATCTTCTTTGTAAAACACAGACATCTTAGGATAGATTCGAAGCGATTCCTAGACATTGTATTTCCAAAAAGTGGATGGAAGGATAAAGCATTTGTACTCCAATAAGTTTTAATGCTGGGCATACTGATATTACCCATTAGTATGCACAACCCATAAATTTACAGAGCTCATCAGTATCGACTGGGGTCCAATTTTTCATTGTCGAATACCTTGTCTGAATATTTCGGCACGGAGATTTATCCACTCGCATATTTTTTCCTTCAATGATTGGTCAAATATTAATGCAAATATTTCTTCTACAGTACTTGTGGCTGGAATATCAATTTTTATACCAGCTTGCTCTGTAAATTCAAACAATGTGGGATCAGTGTCGACATCGACCCACTCATCATCGTTCTCATTCGATTCGCCTTCAGGATGGCTTTCAACTTCCTCCTCAACATCTTCCTGCGCAGTTCCTTCATTATTTACACTTTCATCAGACACGTTTGGGTCTTCAGAACTTGAACTATTTGGAAATGAAGGTGCATAGCTACTTCCTGAATCAGAAAAGGGTTCCGGAATTTCCTCAGACATACACGATAAAACGTCATCTTCTTCAGCCCATACTGTATCAACTTCTTCTTGAAGCTGTTTTTCAGTTAAGCCTTTACGCCTTCGCATATTTCAGATAATCTGAAAAAAAGTTCTAATTGTAGCTACTGTCCAAATAAAAAATTTTATCAAAGTTTTTAACCTCACTTTTACACATCATACGTTGGTGATTAGCCATTTTGAATTACGCTACTTTAACAATCGACAAAATAAGTAGTTAGTAATAAAATAAAGTCACTTACTTGCATATATATACAACAGAACAGCAATCACTAAAATGTGGACAAAAAAACAGCAGAGCAGCAGAACACGTGTTGTTTGTCGGCCGTTACAAACGAAACTGATTAGTGACTGAGAGACCACCCGACACACTCACGACGAGTCCCTATAGACTACTGCAAAATATGAATCGTTTACAGTAGACCGTTTCGATAAAAATCACATGAAATGGTAATATTGCTGATGGCTCATATTTGAGACGGCGGTCCAGCAGAAAATCGTGAGTGGCTCATATATGGGACGCTCGGTAGCGAACGAGTTAAAAAAAAGTTGAATTCCGTAGACATACACTGTAGATGGGACACGCAGGTCAAGAGTTTCAACAAGGGTTGCAAATCCGGCTCTGAACAAATTTCATCACAGTAATTACACATGATGATGACAACAGTGTTTCCAACTAAGCTTTTGTGAAATAGAAGTTCGTACCACAAGTGCATCAGTTTGTTATATACTCCACTTATTCTCCATATTGCTTTGGACTCTACTCGACAAGTGAACTTTATAAAACTGAGAAACTGAAAACCTATGTATTTTGGCTGTTATTATGGGACTGTACGGATACTCCACAGAGTATTAATAATATATTTTCATATAAGTACGTGAACTAGTAATATTGTTGATGATTTTTTAATTAATTTATTTATTTATACTGCATACAAACAGATAGACCTTTTACATGTATACAGTTTAGATATATAAGTATGAATATTGTAAATGATAAAATATTATAATATAATATAACATAATTTAAAATTAAATTTAGATATGGTCAACTTATAAAACTTATAAAACTAGACATAAAATACAATTAGTACAATTAGATTTTAAACAACCCTGGAGTATAGATTATAGTTCTCAAATCAGAATATCACAATTCATAGTCAACTTATATAAAGAAATAAATGAATGACTGAGTGACTATTCTCTTAATATTGCTAGTATTTGAGTTTTCTTCATATTGAAGAAATCTATGTCATTGTCACTGTTTTTTTATCAACTTATTTGCAGCAATCATGCAGTATTCAATTGGTGAACCTATATTAAATATTTTAAAAGTGGTTTCTCTACGTCGCAGTCTTATGTCGGGTACGTTTATATTGATTTTGTTTAGGAAATCAGGTATAGAAATTTCACCTTGTAAAACGTTGGAGATAAAAATAATTTGTGCATTTTCTCTTCGTCTGCTCAAACAGGTCATGGTAAAGTCCTTCCTTTGTTTTTCATATGAAACCCTAAATGGGTACACACCGTATTTTTCAAAGTGCATTGATCTCAGAAACTTTTTCTGTACTCGTTCGATTGTTTCAGAATGTATTACAGTTTGTGGACTCCCTAGAGTTTAAATAAAAGTGGAACCACACCACTTCAGCTCCGTGACAGGCAATATTGGGAGACGTTCCCGGTTATTTGCCAACTCAGTTTGACATATCAGGTACGATTCAGGTACTTTTTCACCTTTTTTTTAAACCAATAATTTGATTCAAATCGTACCTAATAAATAGTGCGCAAGTGGTGCAAATCAATAATAGTTTCAGTTAAACCAAAAGCGTTCGTCAGGGGGTGCATCTTAGGTCTATTCATGGACCTCTTTCATTTATAATTTTTTCTAACGACCTCGTAACTTTCCTTAAATATATTCCAAATGTAAATATGGTTTGTTATGCTGATGACACAAATTTCTCAATTACGGAAACTAGCATCGATCGGACAATGACTACTGCTGAAGAGGTATACACTCGGTGTTTATTATGATCAGAATTTTTTTAAATCAATTTGAATGAGGGAAAGACAGTATCTATTATATTCCATCGAGGGCACAATCAAACTCCATGTAATAATAACGTGCATAATTTTGGATTTCAAAACGACATTAAGATCATGAGAGTTATCTTTGATCAAAAGTTGAACTGGGAAAGTCACATGCATAATCTCTACCGTAAATTGAGATCAGCCTGCTATGCCTTGAGGTTATTAAAGGAGCACTGCAGTCAAAAAATAGTCCTTACTCTATACTACGCGAATTTCCACTCTCAAATTCGATATGGAATAATGAATTGGGGAGCTGGTACTGATTGTTTAAGAATTTTAATTTGACAAAAATCCGCATTGAAAATCCTTTGTAATCTTTCATGGGAACACTCATGTAGGTAGTCTTATAAAAATATAAATCTTAAACGTAGTTGATACTTACATATACGAAATATCGTGTTATGTCCATAAGACTATAAAATTGTTTATTTTTCACTTGTATATTATTTGTTTACTCTACCTTAGATACGGTTGCTATAAATACACTCATAACGCCCTAGGGCGTTAGGAGCGGGCGTTATGGAACATAACGCCCGCTCATTGTACGAGGAGAAATGAAGCAAAAGCTGAAAAGAAATTATTTATTTGGGAAAATTTTCATACTATTACAAGCAACAACTCAACAAACAACAACGAACTAAGTCTTACCTAATTAAAATTAAAAGTGCAATTTTCGAATTTTCCGGAAAAATTATGTGACCGGAAATCTTCGGATTTTTTCGAAACTTTAGAAGAGAAAACTTGACTACTAGTACTTGGAAGTTCTTTCATAAGAGAACTGCTAGGCAATTCATGAGAATCTGTAGCCGAATTTACTATCATTGTTGACACTTTGTTTTTAGAGAAAATGCTCTGTTCTATGTAACCTTCCGCCACAGATGCACTCTTCCATTTTCCGTGCATTTTTAAAGTTTCATACGTTGCACCAGCCTCAGTTAAAAGAGTTGCCGAAGCCCTTCTCAAACAATGTCCAGTATATTCATTTGCATTATCCAATTTTAAGTATTTGGCAATCATCGAAGGCATACTTCCTATGGTATTTTTGCCAACAGGTTGGACGGTGCACCGACCGTTTCGGTACGTAAGGAAAAATCTGAGATCCTTGACTCCACTGGGTCTTAAGGATATATATTTTCTGACCAACCTCAAAGCCCCTATTTTTTCTTCCTCTACAATACTGAATCCTTTTGAAATACCGGTTTTAGTTTCAGGTATTTTAACAAGTAAACAGCTACCCTTATCTTCTATATCATTTATAGACATTTTCACAAGTTCATCTCTCCTTAGTCCCCCAAAAACACCCATTATTAGAACTACTCTTTGTAATAGATGAATTTCATCCAAAGCTTCACTGATAAATGTAAGAACTTGATCTGCTGTCAAAACCTTGGATTTTTTCGGAATATATCCTTTAGATTTCATCTTCAAAAACGCTATCAGTCGGGAAAAATGGGAAATATTGGTATTTTCATTGACTATCAGTGTAGATTTTAAAATAGAATATTTCGTCCACAATGACGTTGGAGAAGATTTTTCGGACTGAAATAAAAAAATCAATCAAACACATGAACTAAATAAAAAATAAAATAACATGCCAATTCTTGAAAGTACGCCAATAACACGGTCTCATCTATGGCAATAATTTTATTGTTCAACTTCCATTGATTAAATACTTCATAATCCTTGTCGTATACGAGTCTGGATTTCTCCGACAATAAATTATTCGCAGCTTTGGTTTTGTGTTCTATGATATTCTTGGGTAAATTCGTATTCATTTCCATTATTTCTATAAAACTACGCAAAGAAAGCAGCAATGACATTTACTAAATATAATGATGACAGCAATATTCAACAAACGTCAAAATATCAACAAATGCCATGCCTACTATGAGAAGAAAAATGGAAAGAAAATGCTAGGAGCAATGAACCGATTTTAAAATCGATTTTTCATTATAATAAGTTTTTTTTTGTGAAAAATAAAATCTTGTATGCACCACGAGCGTTACTAGATCCTAACGCCCATCGGGCAACATTCACCCCTCGGGCCAAAGGCCCTTGAGCCGAATGTTACCCTCCGGGCGTTAGGATCTATATAACGCAGTTGGTACATAAATAACTATTAGGATCAACAGATCGAAGCATAATTACTCTACCAGATTCAAGAACAATTTACTTCCGGCAAAGCACTCGACCAAGTTTCATCAAAAAAACTTGTATTACAATGTCTGTAGAATCTACAGTGTGTCCATAAAGTAACCCCCCTGTTAACTATTGAACGGGGTGGAATTTTCTTTTGAATTTTTTTTTGGTGAAATGGTATGTCATAAGCTACTTTTTGACAGTAACAAAAAATGTCTGTCCTTCAAAATGGCAGCCAGGCGCCATTTTGAAAGATTTTTTTAAATGGCATGGGGGGTCGAGTGATACCTCATTCGAATTGTTTTTTTATTTTCCATACGGCTACAAAATTTCAGACAAAAATATTCATCCAAAACAAAATGGCGGCACATTGAGTTAGAACTTTTATATGCGATTTCTTTGAATAAATGGGTTTAAACGAGCTCAATTGAAATGAAAAAATATTTTTTGATATCTACAAATGTTCTCTGTCTCTCAGAATCGTATATGGGACATGATTTCTGAAACTTGCTGAGATTCAATAAAACGAGGTATTGCACTACTTATCTACTTATTTGAATTTTTTCTAATATGGCACCCATCTGCCATTTTGAGTGACAAGAAGCTCTTGCAGAAACGAAAAAATATTTTATCATTGCACTAAAGCTCTTCAATAGCCATTTATTCGACAGGATCCTCTCGTGAGAGTTCTAAAATAATGTACCGCCATTTTGTTTTGGACCAATATTTCTGTTTGAAATTTTGCTGCCGAATAGAGAATTGAAAAACGAATCGAATGAGGTATCAGTCGATGCCCCATGCCAATTAAAAAAATATTTCAAAATGGCACCGGGCCGCCATTTTGAAAGATAGAATTGTTTCATCATTGTCAAAAAGTAGCTTATGAACTACCATTTGACCAAAAAAAATTCAAAGGTAAATTCCACTCTGTTCAAAAGTTAACAGGGGGGGGTTACTTTATGGACAGACTGTATAATAACTTACCAGACGAAGTTCAAAGTGCGCCAAATATTTTCATTCTCAAAAATAGGCTCAAAGACTTCTTGACCCAAAAGAACTTTTACACATTTGACGAATTCTTTTCTTGAGATGATGTTGGGACCAACATGTGTCTTGTTTGAATGTTTTAGACGATGTAGTAACTTGATTACTTATATTCCATCATCTTAATGGTTGAACGATTTCTATCTCTTTCAAATTTTTCACAACGTTTCAATTGCTTGAATCCGCAATCGTCTTCTGGTGAATAATGACAAAATCAGATGGTACGCGACCTTTTATAGGTCTATAATTAAGTGTAATTACGCGCGGTCTTGTGGCGCGCGTGGTTTCGCGCTTTTTCTCCCTCCAAAACGGTCCATGAGCGGTTTCCATACGTTTAATTTCCACGCTTGGTTGCCTGGACAAAACACCACCAAATTCTTTGGGACGAAGCTAGTGTTCTTCATAGAGAGGAACATTGGTTCAACCGGAAATTTATGGAAACCACCTATATAGAAGCCAATAGTGCCTTCAGTCAACCAAGCGTGGAAATTAAAAACGTATGGAAACCGCTCATGGACCGTTTTGGAGGAAGAAAAAGCGCGAAACCACGCGCGCCACAAGACCGCGCGTAATTACACCGTAATAACACTTTAATTATAGACCTATAAAAGGTCGCGTAGCATCTGATTTTGTCATCATTCACCAGAAGACGATTGCGGATTCAAGCAATTGAAACGTTATGAAAAATTTGAAAGAGATAGAAATCTTTCAACCATTAAGATGATGAACGTCCGCAACATGTGTCTTGTTGTATATACTTATCTATATTGTAATATAATTTTAATGTGGTGATAATTTTGCCCCACTTTGGGATGACAATTGTTACTAAATTCCAATACTTTTATTTGATTTCTGATAAATTTGTTGTATGCATGAAATATAAGTCAGATGGTAATAAATACTCATAAAAATGTCTTTATTGCTCAAATATATGCCCAGGCTAGATACTTACTCTTGTAATTTGATACCTTTTATTCTGTTGCAGAAACTCACTCAGCTCAGATAGTGCCAATAAGAAACATGCAGTCTCTTCTCCTCAGGGTTAGTTTCTTGGAAAGGGCTTCCAATGTGATATATTGTGACAGTTGTATCAAAATAATGAATGTTTTACTCAGAATTCAAAATTTAATCGTTTTTTTTTTTAAATTAAATTAATCAAAATGTTGTGATTTTTCAGTCTAAAATAGTTATTTTAATTTTCCTGCAAGATACCTTAACCTATATAACCCTTCTTGTTTTCCTTTTTGTACAGAATTGAAACGTCAACAAGTTCTGTGTTCTTTAAACCCATTCTTGTGGCTGTTTAGTCACCACCAAAAAATTCTCCAATTGAGTATCGAGTAATGAATCGAATCTTTCTACGCGCTGTCAACTGTGAACTTGTCGTTCAGTTGAAGGTTTTGCTGCAATGCAATTATTATTTTCTATTATTAATCTAATCAATTGTCCAATAAATAAAAGTGCAAATAAAGTGAGAGTTCTCAGAATGTAAAGTTCAGTTATACGAGGATGTATTGATATCTAGTTAGCCTAGACCGGTTCCCTGCATAAACAAAATATTGTGTTACCATAGCAACGAACAATAACTTATTAGAAGTGTCAGTGTAAAGTTTGACGTCAAAAAAGTAAACCAGAATTACGCAATAAATTAAAAGAAAAAATATGTCCACCGAAATTGTGAAAATCGAAAATTTGGAGTATCGAGCCATCATCAAGTACCTGTATGTAAAAGGGTTAAGAGGTAAGCAAATTTACGAAGATACGCTTGATACCCTTAGTGATCAATGTCCTTCGTATGTGACCGTGAAAAATTGGACTGCAAGTTTCAAAAGAGGAAAATTTTCCATTGAAGATGATGACCGATCGGGAAAGTCAGTTTCTGTGTCAGTCCCCGAAACTATCGATGCAGTTCATGACCTGATTTTAACAGACCGTCGAATTGGACTAAAACAGATATCTAAAGCACCGAATATTTCATACGAACGCGTTCATCATATAGTTCACGTCAATTTGGACATGAGAAAAATTGCTGCAAAATGGATCCCCAAATGTTTGAATGTTGACCCGTGCAATGGTAATATCATCCGATCTGTGCTCGATTTGAAAACGATGTAGACTTCTTAAACCGAATTGTTACTATGGATGAGACTTGGGTACATTTCTACGATCCAGAAACAAAGCAACAATCGATGGAATGGCGACACTCCGGTTTTCCAAGACCTAAGAAGTTTCGTTTCCAAAAATCTGCTGGAAAAGTTCTTGCTTCAGTTTAGAAGGGTAGAATTATAACTGGAGATTGCTTTTCGACATTACTGGCCACTCTACGGGAAAACACCAAAGAGAAATAACGCGGAAAGCTATCCAAAGTTGTTTTGTTTTTGCAGGACAATGCCCCGGCACACAAATCTCATGTTGCCATGCAAAAAATTGGTGATTTAGGGTTTGAATTACTAAAACACCCCCCTTGTTCACCAGATTTGGCTCCGTCCGACTATCATCTCTTTCCTCAACTGAAAAAAATTTTAAAAGGTCGTAAATTTTCTTCCAACGAGGAGGTAATAAATGCTGTGGAGGTCTGGTTTGCTGAGCAAGAAGAGACATTTTTTTGAAAGGTCTAGAGACGTTGCAGGTTCGCTGTATTGAATGTATCCAATTAAGAGGAGAATATGTTGAGTAATAAAATATTTTGACACTGAAATTATGTTTGGTTCTATAGTAGGCTGAGAATTTTTCAATATATTCTCGTATATCACCGTAGTGCACGAAATTAGAACGTTTTTTCCGAATTGTTCTTGCAAGTTTATCAAAAGTGAAGTTATTTTCTTTCGGGACGTGAATGTTCGTAGATTTACCAGGAACAAATGTTGAAACTGATAAATACTTTTGTAAAAGCCTTTGGACTCAAAGCCTTTCTTCAAGATCTGCCTAGCTGTTTTCTTCAGTCTGGAAGCTTCTCTGGAGGTATAAGTTCTTGTTAATATTTAGTGTATACTTTATACAAAACACGTTGACTGCAACTTTGTCTGGATATTTGAAATTTTTCTGGTAAAATTTTGATTTTGATATTGATATTTGAGAAAAAATTTTGACGTGATACTCTCTTCTTGGTCTTCATCCGCGTCCTTCCCCTATCAACTCTCGGTTACCACGGAAACCCGTTTCACTTTTTTTATTTCTCGGCACTAGATTCACTTCTTGTTTATAAATTTTCACTGTGTGTCTTTTTGAAAAACCTTAGCCTACTTTTATTATAACTTAACTAATAGTTACAACTTAAATTATTAACTATTTACAAAGAAACTCTTGCTAAATCTTTTCACTCCTGCCTAATTTTGAACTCTCTGGGGTTCCTTTCCAAAATACTGTCCCATTTTCACTGCCTGGAATTTATTCTATAATCATTAAAATTGAGGTTATGTTGTTAATTTTTGTTGATTAAAAAAAGAAAATTGTGAAATATGGTTCTAAATTGTTCTCTTTAGTCTTGTTTATAGTGATATTTTGATTTGAATTCATTTTACAGTTGGTGTTGGCTGGTAGCAGTTGGTTTTTACTCTGCTACGAAGGATGTTTCGGAACAACCTTTCGAGCTTCGGAAACAGAACATTAAGGCTCAATGGATGGATTTTGATGGTGTTTTCACATTATATGCAGTTATGATGATCTTTAGGAGTTGAGGTATAATATTTAGCCTTTCTTCAGAGCAATAATAATAATAATAACCTACTATTTCTTACATACAACGTTGTTTCATAACAATACATTTGTGGTTCCTCTGTATTCGTGTTTTATTCATAATTTATTTTATATTACTTGCTTTGTATGTTGACTGTGTATATTTTCATTTACTGACGCTCTCGGCAATTTGTTATGGATATCATTGTAATGGTTTTTATATCTTATTGTCGATTAAAGTTTATTATTACCATTATTATCAATTAAATTACAGAACGTATGGCACAAAAGAGGAACAACATCCTATACATTCTGTAATATAATTTAATTGTTGTTCATTTAATTCTTCAACGTTTCCCTTGCCATTTTAAGCTCATGTTCATTTCAAATGAAGATGAACAATGCTGTGATGCAACTTTTGACAGGTTATTGCCAAAGCTGCATTGACAACATCCCCTTCCAATAGGGTTTGAATATATTTTGTAAATACTTCTTTGAGTTATACTTAGCTTCTTCACACTGATCTCCTTCATATCAAAATGAATATTATTAGCTTCAATGAACTGAAACCCATATTATTTATCTTACCAGTGTTATCTAAAGTGTTAGAAGAAGTTATGGAAGACTAGCTAGCAGGTTGTGTATAGTCTTATGGGAAAACACGCGACAAATATTTCACCATTAGTTGAATTTCTGAGATGGATATTTCAAATGACTCCTTAGCAATCTTCCATTACTACTCCATATGAACGTTTCGTATAATCCAACTTACGGGTTAACTTCAAAATATCGCAACAATATCCTAAAATCATTCTGAGAAGAGCCCAACTTCCCCACTTGGGGATTTTAATTAAATTTCATCACATTACCTGTTTCTACATGTTGATGAAACAACTCTTCAAAGCCAACGTCGTCACAGAATAAACAATCTCATTATCGTCAAGTTTACTGACAAAGGTTCATGAACTGAGTTCTGTTTGCTGTTGTTTTTGAAATTGAATTTCATAGTCAGGCAAGCTCATTGGAACAGGAAAGAGAAAAATTAGATGAGATATACAATTGCAGACTTGGGATGAGCCCTAGTCGTACGCTTGTGAGTTGAAACCATGAAATGTTCGAATAATAATGAATGTGAGTAATAAGGATGCATTGAAAACACCATCTTTAAGTTTATCGACCAGGAAAACTCTAAGCGGATACACTACGTTCATGTGAGACGCAATAGTAATGAATGATAGGAAAGGACAGTGCACAAAACCTTATAAAAATGGCTTTAAGCAAAATTCGATAATTTTTTGATATTTTGTTTGGTTCAACACCCTACACAATTTTGACAAGTTATAAGAGTATCGTATGATTAGGAGAGCCGCTCATTTTGGAAGCATTTTCATTTCTTATCGAAACTGACATGATTTGAAAATTATCAGACATAAAGGAATGCAACCGTATTCATAAACAGGCGATACAAAGAAAGTTTCAATAATGACTATAGAGGGCGTCCAACAGAGAGAAAAACATTTGGAATAGAAAAAGTCGACTTGAACCCAGAGGTAAAAGTCCATAGGCGTTAGGTCCGGTGACCTGTCCGGCCAACGGTTGGGTCATTGGTTGGATATCCAATTATTACCAAAATTTGCATCCAACAATTTTTTGACAATTGCAGTATTGTGAGGCGAAGCCCCCTCTTGTTGAAAATTTATTTTCCTGAGCTCCACTAGTGGCAATTCATCAACAAGGGGTTCAATATTTTGCCAAAAATTTCTAAATACCTCTGAGATGTGAGACTGCCATTACAAATGAACGGGCCGATAATTCTACACCTGAAAACACCTGCCCACAAACTAGATCCAAATCTTCCTTGACTTCTCTGCTCCACATTTGAATGAAGATTCTGTTTTTCCCAAGTATAAGAATTGTAGCTCATGTAAGTACTGCTTACATAAGATTCGTCTGTCCAAATACAGTTTGCAGAAAAATCACGCTCATGGTTACAATTTCCCAGGAACCACTGGCGAAAATCAATGAGGCGTTCGAAATCACCTGGTCTGCTTTCTCAAAATCAGCCTAACGTTAGTTCTTTGTAGACGTGTTAATATTTTCAAATTTCGCCGTTGACGTTTTGGGATAATTTTCAATAGCTCCTAAAACGACTATTTCTTCCAACTCCGTATCCCTATTTGATGCATGTAAGTTTGGTCTTTTCTTTTCAAATTGACCACCATCAATTAAGTTGTGTCGCAATCTTCCGAAAATGTCTCTAAAAGGTTGACTTCTCTCTGGATACCTCTCGTGGTACAAATTGCTTGCTGCTTCTGCATTTTCCTCGGTTTGTATAAAACAGACTTATCATATCCAACTTTTCATAATTCTCATACTTCATTGCGAACGTGTTTGAAAATTGAACAAAAACCACGAATTCTTCTTCTTCTTCTTTACTGCTCAAATCAAAATTTGACAGCTACCAGTAACCATTTGCTTTCTGTTTTATCGCCGCGTCGTCCAAAGCCTACTTGTTCAAAATATGTGTTTCAAAGTCAAGATAAAAAAATATAAAAGCTCTGTGTTTCAAAGATGACTCTAGTAAAATATCAATGTGCTATATTATTGGAAAGGTAATTTTGAGCTATATTGAAATATACAGGAATATACAGGGACCTGTGCTTATCTCCGAAGGATAGCTTAACTCTAAAAAAGGTTTTGATAAAAAAAAATCGGAGATTCGGAGTGTTCTTCCTCTGCTCGCTAGGTGGAGCGGCCTAGAAACCGCTTTATCTCGTGAACCAGAGTTGACCAAGCAACGAAGTGTGTAATGGTTTGGACGGGGAAGAGTTGGCTTCAGTGCTGTCTGTGTTGACCTACCCTTTGCACTGATGAGAGGCAACAACCTCGAAACTAGTCTGCAGGTGGTCACCCTGTCCAATTCAAAACATAATTCTGCTGTTTGGTCACAGAGGGCACTTGCAATTGCGTCCTCTGATATTTTGAGAAACGTTGCACAAGTATCTGTTAGATTTAATTCCATACCCGTCGTGGTCTTAGCCAGGGGAGTAGTTGTTTTCTGTCAGGTACTTGCCTTAATAAGCCTACTTAGTAGGTGTATATGGGAGTAAAGGGTTCATCATCGGTCGGCAACGACTGTTCGTTATTAAACGATCTCCCAAAGAATTATGTTTTCTTCAATATACAGGGTGTCTCATTATTTTTTTTTTCCATCAATAACTATCGATAGGTTATTTGAAAGAATAGATCACTCACACCATTGAATTCTACGTAAAAAAGTGCTGCGGAAATGTTTTTATAGAAACAAGGAATTTTCGAAATGAAAAAAGTTACAACAACTTTTCGTGAATGCACATTTTCCAAAAACACGCTGTAACTCATAAACGATGATAGATATCAATATGCGGTTTTCACCATTGTCATAAAATTTGTTCCTCAGTCACAGCCATCATTTTTCATCTATCTTGTGTGAAAATAGGACTTTCCCTTTAAAAGTGTATAATTTGGCCCACCCTGTACACGTGTCACCATTGATTTCATGAAATTTTTACAATAAAAATGCATCGCAATCAAATGAATCATGATTTTTCTATGGAAAATGCCGTTACAATATATTTTGAATTAATCATATGATCCTCCTATAGATTGTCAAAATTGTCAAAAAGGTGTTGGACCAAACAAAATATCAGAAAATTATGAAATTTGGAAAAACCCCATTTTCATAGGGTTTTGTGTACATATCGAAAAATACTTTTCACAATGGGGTTGAAATTTCAAAGTAAACTTATTTATCATTGAGAGTTTTCATTGAGTCAAGTATATGAACAAGAACATGTGAATACAAATTGATTCTTGACCTCACAAAAGGAATGTGACCTCTATCGATATTGACTGGAACTATTCCTAGAATGGAGATCCAATAATCCCGTAGTATTTGAGGTATTTGGAACGCTAGAGCAGTTTTCTCACAGGTACAATGGTACAATGGTATATTTCTCGACGGCGGCTGCATCAGCTGATTTTTTTGAGAATTTTCGTCCATTCAGAATCGGAGATAATTGTACTCCAAGATGCTCCCCAATAGACTTTTAAATCATAGCACCATAGGCCAAATGCAACCATTGTTTCAAATAACAGGCTGTACAGAAGAAACGCGTCTTACAAATTCGATGGAAAACTCGATAACAATGCTAATAACCAAATCTGGAAAAATTCGTCCATCTAATTATCGAAATACAAGCTCCCAAAGTCGGCAATGTTTTGATCGATGAGAGCATGAAAATGACAACGTCAAGATCAATGGCAACAACGCGCTGCAGCTCGTAAGGAACACAAGAAACATATCCCGATATAAATAGACCAGGAAATATAGAAAATTGTAACTCTAGAAATGGAGAATTGGGCTCCAACCTGCCCATATTGTCGTCAGAATATGAGAATTTTGGAAAAGATTAGACGTGAAATTGGAATAATTTTCTGAACAAAATGGTCAAATAAAATTAGTGTTAACTTTTTTGGTTTTCACAGCGTCCATATGCGTCGGAATCAATGATTTTTTCCTGAAGTTCTGCACATTTTCATGAATCAAAAACGATCATCTAACATTCCCTTTTTGACTTTTTTTTTGCAGCCAACATCGCTGCATTGCGTCTTTTTTCAAATGGCTTTCTTCAATGAACTGTCCCTTGTGAACTAAATTAGTTCGAGCTATTCCAGTAACAATTTATCAGTTTTCAATCACTTTCAAACAATCTGATTGTCGGGACTATAAAAGTTACTGACACTTGCGACAGAGCAGTGTTGCCTAGCACTTCCGGCACTACATTGGTTGGTTGAACTTTTGGCGCATACCGTACAGTTCTCAAACACCTGATGGTAAAGTAAGTCACCTTTTATAGAATGGAACACAGTGCCCAGCATTCTCATAGTTTTTTTTTGTCTGGAGACCCCATTCGTTGATGGTATACAAGGATATATTGAAAAATTCTTAGCCCACTATAGAACCAAACAAAATTTCAATGTCAAATTACTTTATTACTCAACATATGCTCCTCTTAATTTGATACACTTATTACAGCGAACCTGCAACGTCTCTAGACCTTTCAAAAAAAATGTTTCTTGCTCTGCAAACCAGACCTCCACAGCTTTTATTACCTCCTCGTTGGAAGAAAATTTACGACCTTTTAAACTTTGTTTCAGTTGAGGAAAGAGATAATAGTCGGACGGAGCCAAATCTGGTGAATAAGGGGGGTGTTCTATTCAAACCCTAAATCACGAATGTTTTGCATGGCAACATGAGATTTGTGTGCAAGGGCGTTGTCCTGCAAAAACAAAACACCTTTGGATAGCTTTCCGCCTCTTTTATCTTTAATTTTTTCCCGTAGAGTAGTCAGTAATGTCGAATAGTAATCTCCAGTTATTGTTCTACCCTTATCCAAAAAATCAATCATGATTACTCCATGGCAATCTCAAAAAACTGATGCAAGAACTTTTCCAGCATATTTTTGGACACGAAATTTCTTAGGTCTTGGAGAATCGGAGTGTCGCCATTCCATCGATTGTTGCTTTGTTTCTGGTTCGTAGAAATGTACCCAAGTCTCATACATAGTAACAATTCGGTTTAAGAAGTCTACATCGTTTTCAAATCGAGCAGAGATCGAACGCGATGCTACTACCCTTGCACGCTTTTGGTCAACATCCAAACATTTGGGGATCCATTTTGCAGCAATTTTTCTCATATCCAAATTGACGTGAACTATATGATTAACGCGTTCGTATGAAATATTCAGTGCTTGAGATGTCCGTTTTAGCCCAATTCGACGGTCTGTTAAAATCATGTCATGAACTGCATCGATATTTTCGGGGACTGACACAGAAACTGGCCTTCCCGATCGGTCATGAACTTCAATGGAAAATTTACCTCTTTTGAAGCTTGCAGTACAATTTTTCAAGGTCGCATACGAAGGACATTGATCAACAAGGTTATTAAGCATATCTTCGTAAATCTGCTTACCTCTTAACGCTTTTAAATACAGGTACTTGATGATGGCTCAGTACTCCAATTTTTCGATTTTCACAATTTCGGTGGACACATTTTTTAAAATTTATTGCGTGACTCTGGTTTACTTTTTTGACGTCAAACTTTACACTGACACTTGTAATAAGTTATTGTTCGTTGCTATGGTAACGCCAATATTTTGTTTTTGCAGGGAACTGCTCTAGGCTAACTAGATATCAATACATCCTCGTATTATTGTAAAGAGCGCAAGAGCTGGATTTCATCTTCCGTAAAATTTCAAAACTGATGTCAGCGTTCTAATGAATCATGATGAAATTGTCCCAGCATAGTTGACTATTCATCTTCCACGCTCTGGAATAGCCCTTCCAGTAAAGTGTATCATCACGAAAGATCACGTAAATCCCCCTAGAAATAAATGGAACGTCATGATCCCAATTCTCATTATGCCACTATAATTGAAGCTTTCACCTCATACATATTTTCACACCGAGTGTGAATGCGAACTCGCCCTTCAGCCAAGAAAATAACAGAACGTTGATACAAAAGGAAAGGAAACCCCACTGAAGTATAAACGACACGTAGCAACAGCGAAATGTTTCAAAACATCAGTAGGCAGGATATATATGGATCTCATGGGAATGGATCTCTTTTGGGGAAGTGGAGCAATAATCGTGTTTCAAATTGACTCTTAAAGAGGTTCTACAGGGTACATGACTGAGCCTTGAGAATAATTCCAATAGCAGAAAGGTCCAGTGAGATTTTCTCTCGTAGCAGTTCTCGAATTATTTGTCAAGAAAATATCTAAAAAAATACGTTTTGCATATAGGATTAGCAAAACATCAACTCAATACAATAGACAATTAATATACAGGGTGGGCCAATGGAAACTTTCCACCCTAATTTGTAGGATTTAAAATCAAAATTTTGGAAAACGCTCGAACAAGTTGATATTTGATTTGAAGGGGAACTAATTTTCAGTTTTTTCACTCCCGTAGCTTTAACCCTATAGCTGGGGGTGAACAACCCTCAAAATTTGAATAAGGAAAAGAGGTCGTGCCATACCTCTTTTTGAAGATCTCATTGAGTTCTTCATGACCCTTTAATTTTGCCTCATTATTTTTTTCATCGATAACAAAATGACAAGTTGTCATAATCTTGGAAATAACCTATTGTCTTTGTAATAAAAATACAAAATAATTAAAGTTTCAAGTTTTATAATCATGTGTACACCTCAAATTTGATTTATCATGAATTTGACGTGTCCACCTGATTTTTGAACATGTAACTCTAATTATTTGGTATTTTTATTAAGAGAATAGTAGTCTATCTCCAAGATTTTGACAAGCTGTCATTTCGTTGTCAATGAAAATCATAAGGCAAAATCATAGGGCCATGAAGAATTCAATGAGACCTTCAGAAAAAGAAGTATGACAGGACCCCCTTTCCCTATTCAAATTTTGTGCGTTGAGAAAAACTGAAAATTAGTTCAAATATCGATGTGTTCGAGCGTTTTCCAAAATTTTTATTTCAGAACCTACAAACTAAGGTGGAAAGTTTCCATTTTCCCACCCTGTATAATAGTAAAACAAAACCTATTTTCGAATATTGCTCCTCTTTTCTTTTTATTTATAATGAATCAGATATTCATAAACTACAGATTCTGAAAAATAGGTGCATGAGATACTTACTAAATACCAACAGGTATGAGAATATAAACAGAATGCAAAAAGAGTTAAACTTCGTACAATGATCTTTATTCACATACTTATCATAGCTATTAATGTGACGAGATTATTATGCGATTTATAATAACCGAGGCGACAAAGCGCTTCGCACCGAGTCGACTGATGCGAGTCGCCTGATGCAACTTCCGAGATTTATTTAAATTGCATAATAATCTAGTTACATTCGAAACGTTATCATATCATTGACAACGATGGTGTGAAAATAAAATCAACAACTTTGGCTATTGTCACGTAATTGTCATTATCGTATCATTGAAAATTAAGCTTCCTTTAAGTTAAATCTTACAACAAATTATTACCATCTTAACATCACAACAACATATGATACATCAGTTACAAAATATAAAACGTTATGGTACAGTTCAGAAATTGTAGATAGTGATGTATCCGGTTTCAGTCCTCTGAAACCCCGATGAAGCATTAAATGTAACTAGATTATTATGCAATTTAAATAAGTCTCGGAAGGTGCATCAGGCGACTCGGTTATTATAACTCCTCGATTAATATAAATCGCATAATAATCGCATTACATTAATAGCTATTTTAGTTTGGTATCTAGGGAATTATAAAGTAACTTACGTTTTATGTTTTGTAACTAATGTATTATGTATTCTGTCATCAATAATAGGAAACATTCATCTCTGGAATTTAATTCAACTGATACCATACACAATCACCAAACTAGACAATCAAATAGTCTCATCACGCATAGAATAAAGACAAACATTGGGAAAAAATCAATTTTATATAATGGAATTTTGATATACAATATTATACCCAATAAATTAAAAAATATCGTATAAAAAGATCGTTTCAAATTTCATTTAAAGAAGTACTTATTACAATGATACTTGAAAAAAAAACTGATGCAAACATTTTCAACTTGAAATTTTGTTGTTTATTGTATTAGTTATAGGTCCCTATTATAAACATTTATGTTTCTTGGGGTCAATAAAGATTATTATTATTATTATGTTAATAATTTGTGATAGAGGTTTAACTTAAAGGAAGCTTAATTTTCAATGATACGAAAATAATATTTCCTTACAAAGGACCCCGCAAACTCCTTATGGAATTTGGGTACCGGTGGATTTTTTTGAATTTTTGGTATGATGTAATCCATGTAATTCTCAACCAATGTTACCATTGCGCCAACCCAATAAAATGAACAGTTTTGCTGCTAGAGGGCGTTGAAATCACCCCTTGCGCAGATTAAACTATTTATTTTTGAACCCGGTAACAATATTTTCACTTTTTTCATTGTTGCTAATGTTGCACAATATTGTACTGTTTTATAAAAAAAATTCTCACCCCCTCCCCTTTTCCCCACAACTCCTATTACGGAACGCAAAAAAAATATTTCTCGAGTGCCTTCAAATATATCGTCGAATGTTTAAATATGCCTAAATAAGGGAAATAGCAGTTTTTATGATTATCCCCCCACCCACCAAAAGACACAAAACGAAAAAATTTCGGTGGATTTTTCTGAATTTTTGATATGATGCAGTTCAAGTTATTTTGAATAGAAATAAATTGGGTGACAAACTTCAAAAATGAATAGTTTTGATGCTAGGGGTGGTTGAAATCATACCTTGCTCAGAATGGACTTTTCATTATTATAGGCGGAAATAATAGCTCTACGTATTTTAGTGTAGATTATGCTGAGCAATTCTGTAATTTTTCATGAAATGAAAATCTAAAACCTCCCCATTACCCCTACCCTTAATTTAAAACACGAAAAAATATATTCCCGACTACTTGTAAATGCTATATTAAAATAAATGTTTCAATCAGCTCAAATTGAAGAAATCGTACAGTTGTTTGATATCAACTTTTCCTCCCTTCAGAAAAATATTGAAGGAGTTTGCTGACTTCTTAGTAGGGCGTAGTTAATGAATTTTGAATATCAATCAATTGGGCGAATATCTTGAAAATAAATAAAAATTAGACATCCACAATTTGAATTTGAGGTGGTACCTGAATTAATTTTTTTCGTGTTTTGAAATAGGGGTTGGGGGTAAGGGGGAGGTTTTAGATTTTCAATTTATGAAAGTTTACACAATTATTCGGCATAAAATAAAACAAAAATACGTAGAGATATTGTTTCCGCCTATAATAATGAATAGTCTATTCTGAGCAAGGTATGATTTCAACGCCCCGTAGCATCAAAACTTTTCATTTTTGGGGTTTGTCACCCGATTTATTTCTATTCAAAATAACTTGAACTGCATCATATCAAAAATTCAGAAAAATCCACCGAACTTTTTTCGTTTTGTGTCATTTGGGGGGATAATCATAAAAAACTGCTATTTTCCTTATTTAAGCATATTTAAACATTCGACGATACATTTGAAGGAACTCAAGAAATGTGTAACTATCTGAGCCTCCTCACATGCGTATCTCCCATATATTCCTAAAGTCACAGACAGAATTGGAAAACTCTTGGGGCAACACAACATAAAAACGGTCTCCAAACCCACCAAGAAAATACAACAAAGCCTTAGGTCAGCAAAAGACAAAAGAGACCCACTATCTGCAGCGGGGGTATATCGCATACCATGCACTTGTGGAAAAGTATACATCGGAACCACGAAAAGATCGATGGGAACAAGGCTGAAGGAACATCAGAGGAACTGCAGATTAGGCCAAACGGACAAGTCGGCAGTGGCAGAACACGCGCTCAGTGAAGAAAACCACAAGATTTTGTTTGAGGACGTAAAACTTCTTGCCCCCAACCAGGGATACCATAGCCGACTTGTACGGGAGGCAATAGAGATCCACAAACACACGGAGAATTTCAACAGAAAAGAAGAAGCTGTTAACCTCAACCGAATATGGAATCCCATTCTCAGAAATTCCAAAATAACAAATGAAAACTACGACGTTAAGACAGCAGGCAAAAAGGTGTCAATTAATGTTATCGAAAATATGCTTAACCCAGTTACGGCAGGAAGACTGCCTGTGGTAAATCAAGTGAAAAACTTGGGAGTAACAATAGACAATGAGCTCAAGTTCAAGAAACACACATCTCTATTGATTCAGAAGGCATTCGGAAAAATGAAAGTGTCATATCCGCATAGACATGCCCTGAGTACCAAAACTAAGCTACTTCTTTGTGACTCCCTAATATTGTCTACCTTCAACCATTGCAATGTGGTTTATCATTACTTTCTGAATATCACTGAACACCAAATAATTCAAAGAGTTCAAAACGCGTGTCTGAGTAAAAGTAAAAGTAAAAAGTATTTATTGGATTAAATAGTATAAAATGTATAAACGGCGTGACAACATATAACGAATATAAAATAAATAAATAAATAAATATGTAAATATAATATAGACGTTTCACAGATCTTAAAACTATCACTTAGCCACAGGGTAGTGGTAGGGAGGGAGTGAAAGACTGTGGGGTGGGGTTCGACACGGGAGGGCCGAACCAGATCGTACCTACCTTGCGGTAGGTTCTACGATGTTATGTAGTTCGAATGCTGTCAGTGTTACGTCGCATGGTGTTGTGGTTTCCCTGCCTCCTCCAAGTTATGCAGGGGGAATTATTACTTTACGTGTGAGACATCAGATCATTGGACGTTTCTCATTGGTGTGCTTAAAGAGTCTCCGGGAAAAAAAGGAAGAAAAACCGGATTTAGACATTGTGGTGTGTTTTGTGTGTGTGTTGTCTTACACGTCTTCTTCTGGGGTTTCCTGGAATATATTCAGTGCCTGGTAGATGAGCCTACTCTGCCTCTTTTGGGGCCTGTTATGGTGGGTTCTGACTGCTGTTATACCTTTGGTCAACGGGCTTTCGCGGATGAAGTATCTGAAGAATTTATCAGACTGTTGTTTGATAAATTCTTCGATGGAGGGAATATCGGCTAGCTCTCTGAGGTCGGTTAGCCGAATGTACCTGTCACTGTTAGTGACGATACGGAGTACCTTGTTCTGCATCCTCTCCAGTCTCGACATTTCAGTCTTGGTGACGCTGCAGAACACTGGACATGCATAAGTCATAGTTGGTCTTATGACTTGTTTGTATATTAACACCTTGTTAGTCATAGACAACTTGGAGTCCCTGGCTATCAACGGGTATGTCCGTCTTATAGCTCCCGCAGCTCGTTGGATTGCCAAGTCGACATGCCTAGCAAGGGTTAGCTTTTTGTCCAGTTGGACCCCCAGGTACCGCGCTGTCTCGCTCTCATCAATCTGATTACCCAGAGCTCTGAATCCCCCAGGAATGTGAACGAAGGTACGTTTCCTTTTCCATGTGAAATTCATGAGCTCTGTTTTATCAGGATTCACCACAATTTTGCTCTTCGCTAGGTACGGTATGACTTTGTGTTGCAGATGCGTTTTCAGCTTTGCTGCTGCTATATTGCTGTACTTTGACTGGGCGTATATTGCCGTGTCGTCAGCGTATATAGCCGTGTTCGTGTTTGGGAACGTGGGAAAGTCATACGTATGTAGCGGATACAAAAGTGGGGACAAGCTCGAGCCTTGCGGTACTCCTGCTTCGGCCTTCCACCCCTCGGAGTTAATGTCATTTACTCTAACCGCGAAAGTTCTGTTGACCAGGTACGAGTCTATAATCTTTACCATATATTCCGGCATACCTACCCTTAGCATCTTCACGATAAAGCCCTCTATCCAGACGGTATCAAAGGCCTTTTGGATATCCAACAGGAGCATGACTTTATTGTGCCCTCGATTGAAGCCCTCCCTCACGTCGTGGACAATTCTGGCCACCTGGGAGGTCGTTGAGTGACCTCTTCGGAAGCCGAACTGCTCCGCCGGGATGAGTTTGAGCTCTTCCTCGAGGTCGCAAATTCTCTTGAGGAGGATTCTGTCCACCACCTTGGCGATAGCACTAAGCAACGATATGGGGCGATAGCTCTCGACCCTTCCACTCGGTTTTCCTGGCTTAGGAATCGGGATAATCTCAGCTTGCTTTAGGCACAGCGGGTAATGTTGCCATTTTACAATGGCGTTTATGATGTAAACTAGCTGTACGAGAGACTTCCTCGGGAGGTTTCTGAGTAGAACTGCATCTATCTTATCTATACCAGGCGCTTTGTTCCTAGGGAGCCCTTTTATGGTGTTCTGAACCTCCTCGTAGCTGGTCATCAGCTTCGAGAAGGCTCTGCCATTTAAGGCCTGTTTCGGGACTTTTCTGAATTCTTTTGCTTCCCTAGAAACTGACTCATGCTCTTGCATTGAGTCAGCGCCTGCCCGGAACGTGTTCTGGTAATACTCTCCGAACATTTTTGCCTTTCCTGGATCGGTCATCGCTTGTCTTTGACCATTCCCTATGGCTGGGATTTCCGTCCGCCTCCTTCGGAGGTTTCGGTTCATCCGCCACAAGGAATTGTCGCCGACTTTGAGGTTTTCCATTTTCCTGTTCCACGTCACATTTCTATGACTCTGAATGAGTGAACTAATTTCTTGGCCCAGGTGTCGCATATTCTCCCTGTGTGCGGGAATGCGGGTGGTCTGCCATTTTTTACGCTCTCGGTTGTTCAACTTAATCAGGTCAAGAATGTGGCTTGGAAGAGGATCCCGGTCCTCTCTAACTTTTCTCTTCCCAGTGGTAAGATCTCTCGCCTTCTGTATGTTGTTGATCAGCCTCTGAGTCTCCCCCTCAATGTTGTTTTCTTGTATATGGGGGGTGATATGTGTTATTTCATTCATCACTCTCCTGTACTCTTTCCAATCGGTTGTTGAATAGTCGTATAATATTCGTTGCCCCTTTGGCCTTGGTCCTCCCTTGATTGTAAAGAGTACAGGGTCGTGATCTGAGTTTAACTCAGAGACTGCTCGTAATTCAGAGATTTCTGTTACATTTTCATTTACCACTAGGTCGAGTGTGCTAGGCGCACCACCGTTCCAGGAGTAGCAAGTTGGGTCGTCTGGAAAGTCGATGATGACTTCGTTGTTCTGAGAGTATTCCCACAGCGTTGTTCCATTCGTAGACCGACGGTTGCAGTTCCACTCGGGCCTCAGCGCGTTGAAGTCTCCCGCCAGTAGCACCTTGTGCCCGCTGCTGCAGAGACTATCCAGATCCGCGGCCGTGAATGTGTTTGTGGGGGGGTTGTATACCACATACATCCTCGTGCCACATTCTAGTTGTATACCAGCGTGCTCCATGGAGCATTGCCGCTGTGGCAGTGGTGCATGTGGTATAGTATTCCTGACAAGGATCGCTACCCCTCCCCCTCTCCTTGCGTTAGGTCTATCAACCCTGATGATGGTGAATCCTCTGAATTTCAGCTTGTGTTCCTGTCGGAGCTTCGTCTCGGATAGGAGCATTGTATCGATCTTGTGCCTGCGGATGAAGTCCGAAACAAGTTGGTGCTTGTTTCCGATTCCATCCGCATTGAGCATGCACACCCGAATAGGCATCTATAAGCCGTAGCTTTGGATATTGTCCGTGACCCTCCAGAAGGCCATGAATTTCTCCCCGTCATCCCGGGCACTCCTCAAGCCATCAATGATGGCGTCCATTGCCTGCAATAGGCCAGTGGTGTTCACCAGACCTTTAATGGTCTGATGCCTCTCCATTACGCCACTCACAGCATTCGAATTGCTTGGCTGGTTGGCCCGTGGCAGTCTTTCTTGGGGTTGGGATGTGGGATGGGATGGTGGATGGGATACCCTGTGGCTTATCCCTATCTCTTCATTCCTCTGCTGCTCCTCTTTCCTTCTCTCCCATATGTTTACTCGGGGTGGAGGGGCCTCAACATATCTCTTCTGGGGGTTTCTTGGTTTTTCTTTGTCTTTCCTCTCTGTTTGGTACTGGAGCTGGCGTTGATATGCTTCACAGGTTGTAGATCAGGATGTATGCTGCCCCCCGCAATTTATGCAGATAGCTGGAGTCGTCCTTGGCTTGGGGCATGCCCTAGACCAATGATCACCTGCACACTTCATGCATTTTATTACAATTGGACTGGGCATGTCCCCAGGCCTGGCATCTGTAGCACTGTGTTACTTGCCTGTTGTTCCGCCGGATTTCCCAACGTACCATCACATCATTTACGGTTTTGAAGTTGGCGTTGAGAAATCCAACTGTGACATTTTTGTTTGTATTCACTGTATACATTTTTCGCACAGTGCTGTTGATCTCTTGGATGCCGAAGGTTTCAAGGCCTTTCGACTCCAGCTCTTCCTTGATGTCTTCTACTGCTGGGTTGTGATCTAATCCTTTGAGACCCACTATCTGCAGCGGGGGTATATCGCATACCATGCACTTGTGGAAAAGTATACATCGGAACCACGAAAAGATCGATGGGAACAAGGCTGAAGGAACATCAGAGGAACTGCAGATTAGGCCAAACGGACAAGTCGGCAGTGGCAGAACACGCGCTCAGTGAAGAAAACCACAAGATTTTGTTTGAGGACGTAAAACTTCTTGCCCCCAACCAGGGATACCATAGCCGACTTGTACGGGAGGCAATAGAGATCCACAAACACACGGAGAATTTCAACAGAAAAGAAGAAGCTGTTAACCTCAACCGAATATGGAATCCCATTCTCAGAAATTCCAAAATAACAAATGAAAACTACGACGTTAAGACAGCAGGCAAAAAGGTGTCAATTAATGTTATCGAAAATATGCTTAACCCAGTTACGGCAGGAAGACTGCCTGTGGTAAATCAAGTGAAAAACTTGGGAGTAACAATAGACAATGAGCTCAAGTTCAAGAAACACACATCTCTATTGATTCAGAAGGCATTCGGAAAAATGAAAGTGTCATATCCGCATAGACATGCCCTGAGTACCAAAACTAAGCTACTTCTTTGTGACTCCCTAATATTGTCTACCTTCAACCATTGCAATGTGGTTTATCATTACTTTCTGAATATCACTGAACACCAAATAATTCAAAGAGTTCAAAACGCGTGTCTGAGATTTTCATACGGAATTAAAAAACGGGATCCAGTTTCTCACACGCTGAAAAAAGCAAAATGGTTGAAAATGTCTGATAGACGCACGCTTCATACCTCGGTGTTATATCACAAAATTATCACCACTAAAACACCACCCTACCTCTATAACAAAATTCAATACAGGACCGATGTACACCATGTCAACATAAGACGTAAAAGAATCCACATTGTTAGACATTCCGCTGAACAGTTTAAAAGATCATTCACCTATAAAATAGCTGAATTATATAACGACTTTCCGCATTCCCTCCAAGCAAAATCTTTGGCAAATTTCAGATATTGTCTCAAACAAAGCTTCCTAAACAAACTATAGCATTCGAGCATCACCATTGAAAAAAAACACATTTTTCCTGCTTGTCAAAAACTGGCTACGAACCAACTGATACTCTATGTTAATGAAATTATTCATACATACATATTATTCTTTTTATTTTTAAATTTTTTTAATTTTTGTTTTAAGGTGCAAGAGTAAGAATGGAGAGATCCAATCTTGTATCCCATTGGCAAACCTTTATTGTTACCATGACTTTGTATTTTTTTTCTTCTGTCAATAAATGCATATATTATTATTATTATTATTAAGAGAGGGGTCAAATCCAGATACGGTAATTAACGCACAAGACTACCTAAATCAGAATAAATACAATCTTCGCAGACGGAATCTCCAGTCACCTGAGATTATTCATGATGTATAAGCCTCTGAAGAAGCTAGCCACTCGTGCTAGCGAAACGTTAGGAAGAAATTCCAAAAAACGACGGCCTTCAAACCCGAGTGAAAATAGATATTTACTAATGTTTAATTTTTCATGTCTCGTATTTGTATTTTCATACATCTTAATCTACCTTATCTTTGGATCTTTGGGCCGGGGGTCCACCATGTGCCCTCGGCGTCGGGCGAGGAGTGCCCACGGTGATTCCAAACACCTTTGGTTGAAAGCCGTGGGTCATCGTCCAGTCAACATGGTAGCGGCTGAAAAGTCACGAACGGTCACCCATCTAACGTAGGCTGGAGGGATCCAGTCTGACATGGGTATGCAGTATGGGTGAAAACGACTGCAGACGGCGACCCATCAACGTTGTCGGAGGAATCTGACTAACATGGGTACCTAGGGGGAAGGGGAGCCCCATCAAGGAAACTTGATGCCCTTCCATAAGGTGTTGGCCTCTAGGGGGCGGGGGTTTCGCTGGATAGGACAATGGAAAACAATACCGTAATTCGGTAGAGGTGGTCAATGCCCTCACCCTTAGGGTTGGGGTGGGCGGCAAAGCCCATCTCGGCGTGTGAGTAACGCTAAATTTGCTCGGGCACTGACACTGCAGAGCCAGTAGTATACTTCAGTATACGGCCTCACCATTGGTAATATGCAAATGGTAGCTTGATTGTGTCGTTGCACAGCCTAAGCGCGCTGATCTGGCGTATCCAAATCCCCCACTGCGTTCGCAGCCGCGCTGCGGATAGACCGAAAGGTAGGTGCCGTGAGCGATGTCGGGGCGTAGTGGGTTACGATGGGCGGTACGACCTACCGTCACATCACAAATTTCACTCTTTTTTTTTTTTATCTTTGGATCTATGTGATAAAACTATATTGTATTACCATTGCTAAATGAATGAATGAAAATAATATTTTCATAACGTACCAATATTGCCTCAGTAAAAAGGTATTACGATACTAAGAATGATATTCTGTAAAAAATATGACCTGGTCATCGTCATGCCCCAGATACGAAGCTCTTCATCATTCAATTCGATAAACAGTTCGTCAACAACAAGATAAGTAATGGAGATAGAATTCTTTCCTGTGGACAATCTTTCTTTACTGACGGTTTAAATGTACTCTGATCAGAGTTGAGAAGAAATAGATAGTTTTTGTCTATCTTCCTATGATCTCACCCATTTAGCGGTTTGATTTATACTCTGAAAATGTTGAGATATATACCCTAGAAAAAGCTCCAATGTGGTTTACATCTAACCAGTAGAACTTGGAGTATATGTGGATCTGATACAATCAGCCCTCAGAGACGTACAGATGTTGTGCATTATGGAGAACCTCAAGATTAACCCTCAGAAAACCACGATTGTTCTTTTGACCAGAAAAAGAATCCTAGAGACCAACCGAGCATTACTGGGAGCCTCCAGATGTAAATACCTGGAGTTAAACCTTAAAGCTCACCTGGGACAAACATCTGGAAAAAGTGTTGGCCTAGCGTTCTTTCGACATAACATGGATACTAGGACCCCATTATCCCTTTGGCTATATACAGCGATAGTGAGACCCTTGTTAACATTTGGAGTCCTGTTGTGGTGGCCCAAGTTATAGCAAGTGACAACCAGAGGTAGGCTGGATAGTTCATGAAGACTGGTCATGCCTGGAAGTGATTCTGAATCTTTCTCCTCTGCAATCGGATATTGCAGCGGAGGTAAGGATAGAAGCCACTGGATGGTCAACAGCTTAGTCCACTCCAACATAACGGTGGTCAGGAATCAACACCAATGACCTCCAGTACCAGAAATACCTATGCAAGCAATAAGCATGAGAATCCAATCTTAACCTAGACCAAATTTCAATTCAGCTCCCCTATTATATATTGAGCAATATGAAGAAGACTCTGGATATGAAGCGAACCCCTATTATATTGAAGAAACCTGTTTTCATTCCAATCAAGACACCTCTGAAGAATTCCAGGTAGAAGAAGACGAACAGGAACGACATGCAAATATTTCAATGGTCCTAGGACAAAATCTAGAAACGTATAAGAACTCCATACCTTGAACGGTAACAGGGAACTTCCTAACAACCATTTCAAATCCTCGTCTCAAACTCCGCGTTCACAGCGGATCGAACTTAAAATTTGAATTTTATATAGATTACATCAAAAAGAACCCCTTTGTAGCCACCTTCATTTTTCAAAACCACTCTGAAGACTACAATGCAGAAATTCCCAAATTTCCTCAGTTCAATTTAAATGGTACTTGTCAATTTTGCCACTTGATATGATATGCTTTCGATCTTCTTAATACAACTGGAACCTGAGAGCATGACGCAAGTACGATTTCCAGTGGTAGAGAAGGATGGAATCAGTATATTACCAAGACAAGAACTACAAGGCGCGTACATTTAGGAAGGTCACACATGCGATCTTCCAGCTTAAACGGAAATCGTAAATTTCAGTTAGGATGATCTCCAAATCGTTCTAGCGGAGTCAGTACGAAGCAACTGAATGAAGAGTATTACCTTTGTTCTGCTGACATTATCCCATATGGAAACTCAGACCCGATCAACAATACAGATGATCTAATCAGAACAGACCGTCTCAACCCAGAAAAAGGGAAGCATATCAGAAAATTATGCAGAAAATACGCCGATATTATCCACCTTCCCGACGCCTTACTTATATTCACCAGGTTAAATACGAGATAAAAACCAAGAACGAAATTCTGGTATACACCAAATCTTATCGATATCCAAGTGTACACAAAGGAGAAGTCAGGAGGCAAATATCTTCGTAACTAGATCAAAGTATCATCAGACCTTCTCCATCTTCCTGGTTCACCAATTTGGGTCGTTGCCAAAAAACCAAACGCATCTGAAAAAGCAAATTGGCATATTGCTGTGAATTTCTGGAAGGTTAACGAGAAGACAATAGACGCTCATCCCCCCATTTCAAACATTTATGACATCCCCGACAAATTGGACATATGTCAATATTTCACTATAATGGATTTGGCAACAGGATTCCACCAAATAGAAATGGCAGAGGCAGACATCCCTAACACCGAATTCGAAGTTGAAAATGGGCATTACGAGTATCTGAAAATACCTTTTGGATTGAAAAACGCTCCAGCAATATTCCAGAGGGTTATGGACTGACGTGTCTACAAGGAAATATCTGCTTGATCTATATTGATAATATAGTTATCTTCTCTACATCTCTGCTGGTTGACCTCACAAAAATATTCCAAAGCCTAAGAGATACTGGTTTCAAAATACAAGTAGAAAAGTGCGAATTTCTGAAAAAAGATGAAAAATTTCTAGGACATATCGCACCACGAGTAGAAGAAAACAAACCCAGCAAAAGTCAAAGCAATCATGGACTGTCCTGTACCTCGAACCGTCAAAGAAATTAGAGGATTCGTCGGTATCCTAGGAAGTTCATCAAGGACTTCTCCAAGATAACCAAATCTTCAACCTCCTGCCTCAAGAAGGATATTTATAAAGAACATACACCAGAGTTCCTAAAATATGTCCAATCCTGCAAGAACCTGCTTACCAATGAACCACTGCGTCAGTATCCGGACTTCACGACACCAATTTGACCACAGATGCGAGTAACTTAGCCACAGGAAAAGAATCACCATTTACTTAGACAACCAGGACTCTGAATGAAACAGAAATAAAATACTCTACTCTCAAGAAGGAAACAGTTAATAAATACCAAAAATATTTTCGACTATAGGTCATAGATCATCGACCCCTCCAGTGGGTTTGTGTGTGTGGATAATCCTCGAAAATTTAACATATACTGTCATCGATATTTGCACTGGGACATTGCTCTTTCCTCAGAGCTGAGAGCATGAGAACAAATAATCTCAAATTGGCTGTGATAAAACCTTTAAACAAAAAAGGTTATTTTATAGACTTTGGAAAGTTCAGACCTTTTATCACGCTTCTCAAAAATATTTGAAATTGCAATGGCTCGCAGGATAGTATCCTTCTTTGAAAACTTTGTAATTTGTAATTTTTCCGCATATCAACATAAATATCTGAGAAAAAATATGGGATGAAACAGCTCTGGTTCACCTCAGCAGCATAGTTCTACCAGCTTTGGAGACTGGAGACTTGTCATTTGGAGTTTTTTAGACATATCCAAGGCCTTTGACTTCATTAACCATGATTTTCTATTAAATAAACTTCACAGGTAAGACGTGACAGTGTCATATTTGAAAAATAGAAAACTCAAGCATGAACATGAACAGTGAGGTCAGAGGTTCTGGAGACTTCCGTGAGTGTACCTCAGGGAAGTATTCTTGGCCCCATATTCTTCATTCTATTTCTGAATGATATACAAAATAGAGTAACGATAAATCTACCACTAACTCAATAAATTATGCGGATGATTACATTTTTTGATATCAGGTCCAAATTATAAAGATATCGTGGAATTAGGCAGACAAATGCTAGAGAAAACAAAAAATCATTTTGAGGAGAAAAGGCTTGTTCTGAACAACGACAAACCAATCTGTATATTTTTCAAGGTAAATGACAGCACTGAGAGCCCCAACATTATCAATTTCGATAACAGTTGAATAGCTTGTGAATCCTCAGTAAAATTTTAAGGACTACACATAAATGAAACTATAAACTGGGCAGGACACAAAGACAATTTGTGTAACAGATTGTCATCAACAATATATGCACTGAGAGTTTTGAAAAAACATATTGATCATGATGCACTCATGATGGTTTATTATGAAAGCTTTCTCTCCGCTGTTAACTTTCAATTTTTTGGATTGACGTGGCCTTTACTTGATGGAAATTCATAGTATATGACACTAAGGTAAACACGATTAAATTTCCACAGATTTATTGTCTTCGCGACATGTTTCGATACACTGTATCTTTTTCAAGCGAATGTAATACATTAAATTATTCTAACTTGAACATTACTTAAATACCCTTCTTAACAATTGAGGTAATTAGGAGCTACCTATGATAAAAATAAAATTGACAATACAATGTAGGTAGATACCTGGAAATCTCAAAACATATCTACTACTTAATTAGTTGAAAAGGTTCAACAAAGGGGAACTATTAAGGTCCAATTGATCATTTAGTAAACAATTCGAATTTTTCAATTTATTAATTTCCAAGAATTCTAAATAATTAAGTCTAATACCTTTATTTTCAACATGAAGGATTTCAAAGTTTTCATCGAAGTCATGGTCTTCTTCCAAAATATGATTGGCATATGTTGAATGTGTTTTATTATTTACATAATTCATACGGTGCTCACGTACACGGCTTTTGAATGGTCTACCAGTCTGGCCTACATATACTTTGGAACAAGAACCACAATTCAATTTATAAACTCCTGATTTTTTAGATTTTTGTGTTTTATCTTTATTATTTTTAATAAACCTTCCCAACGTGTTATCTGTTCTGAATGCTACTCTTAAATTTTGTTTTTTCAAAAATGACGCTATTTTTTCTGAAACGGGCCCTGAATAAGTTAATGTTCTGTAATTATTGTCAAGGTTCCTCATAGTGGGGTACACTTCTTGGATAGCCTTTCTATGTAATTTTTTAGCAAGAATATTCTCTATTAATTTTACTTGATATTCTCTGTTAAAATTGCATAAACAAAACTACCCTGTCCGGCCAGTAGTATCATTCGTAACAGCACCATCAGTTAAGTTATCAAGAAAGTTAATACATTTAATAACAAACTATTCTAAATTTGTACCGAAATTCAGCCTTAAAAATTCTTATGATTTGATAAATAAAATCCAGGATATTTCTGTTCCAGATAACGCGAAATTAATTTCTTTTGACGTTCAAAATCTTTTCCCTAGTATACCTCCTCAAGATACCATAGTCTTGGTTGAAGGTTTACTAGATAGAAATCATGTCAACCCAGTTATTAAACAAGAGATATTAGACCTTTTGTCGATATGTCTTGAACAAAATTACTTTCAATTTGACAATAAAATATATTCTTCATCTGAAGGCTTGATCATGGGAAATCCGCTGAGTCCGCTACTGGCAGATATCTTCATGGACAACCTTGAAGGAATAATCCACAAGCACCCACTCTCGCAACAGTTTTTGTATTGGTACAGATATGTGGATGACATTATAGTTTGTTTTAAAGGTACCAACAGACAGTTAGACACCTTTCATAAATATATTAACACTATTCACCCAAACATTAAATTCACAATAGAAATAGAAGTAGAAAAATCATTAAATTTTTTGTTCTGAATGCTACTCTTAAATTTTGTTTTTTCAAAAATGACGCTATTTTTTCTGAAACGGGCCCTGAATAAGTTAATGTTCTGTAATTATTGTCAAGGTTCCTCATAGTGGGGTACACTTCTTGGATAGCCTTTCTATGTAATTTTTCTCTCTCTATTAATTTTACTTGATATCCATTGTTAACTGCTATCTGTTTTATAATATTTAATTCTTTGCAGAAGTTTTCTTCAGAAAGAGGAATATTAACTAATCTATGTATCATACTATGGTATGCTGATATTTTATGTATATATGGATGTATCGAATTATTATGAATGGTGATGTCAGTATGGGAAGGTTTATGAAAAATAGAAAAATGGTGTTTGTTGTTGGTTTTACCTATTGTCAGATCTAAAAAATTTAATGATTTTTCTACTTCTATTTCTATTGTGAATTTAATGTTTGGGTGAATAGTGTTAATATATTTATGAAAGGTGTCTAACTGTCTGTTGGTACCTTTAAAACAAACTATAATGTCATCCACATATCTGTACCAATACAAAAACTGTTGCGAGAGTGGGTGCTTGTGGATTATTCCTTCAAGGTTGTCCATGAAGATATCTGCCAGTAGCGGACTCAGCGGATTTCCCATGATCAAGCCTTCAGATGAAGAATATATTTTATTGTCAAATTGAAAGTAATTTTGTTCAAGACATATCGACAAAAGGTCTAATATCTCTTGTTTAATAACTGGGTTGACATGATTTCTATCTAGTAAACCTTCAACCAAGACTATGGTATCTTGAGGAGGTATACTAGGGAAAAGATTTTGAACGTCAAAAGAAATTAATTTCGCGTTATCTGGAACAGAAATATCCTGGATTTTATTTATCAAATCATAAGAATTTTTAAGGCTGAATTTCGGTACAAATTTAGAATAGTTTGTTATTAAATGTATTAACTTTCTTGATAACTTAACTGATGGTGCTGTTACGAATGATACTACTGGCCGGACAGGGTAGTTTTGTTTATGCAATTTTAACAGAGAATATCAAGTAAAATTAATAGAGAATATTCTTGCTAAAAAATTACATAGAAAGGCTATCCAAGAAGTGTACCCCACTATGAGGAACCTTGACAATAATTACAGAACATTAACTTATTCAGGGCCCGTTTCAGAAAAAATAGCGTCATTTTTGAAAAAACAAAATTTAAGAGTAGCATTCAGAACAGATAACACGTTGGGAAGGTTTATTAAAAATAATAAAGATAAAACACAAAAATCTAAAAAATCAGGAGTTTATAAATTGAATTGTGGTTCTTGTTCCAAAGTATATGTAGGCCAGACTGGTAGACCATTCAAAAGCCGTGTACGTGAGCACCGTATGAATTATGTAAATAATAAAACACATTCAACATATGCCAATCATATTTTGGAAGAAGACCATGACTTCGATGAAAACTTTGAAATCCTTCATGTTGAAAATAAAGGTATTAGACTTAATTATTTAGAATTCTTGGAAATTAATAAATTGAAAAATTCGAATTGTTTACTAAATGATCAATTGGACCTTAATAGTTCCCCTTTGTTGAACCTTTTCAACTAATTAAGTAGTAGATATGTTTTGAGATTTCCAGGTATCTACCTACATTGTATTGTCAATTTTATTTTTATCATAGGTAGCTCCTAATTACCTCAATTGTTAAGAAGGGTATTTAAGTAATGTTCAAGGTAGAATAATTTAATGTATTACATTCGCTTGAAAAAGATACAGTGTATCGAAACATGTCGCGAAGACAATAAATCTGTGGAAATTTAATCGTGTTTACCTTAGTGTCATATCGTTAACTTTCAAGTCAAAGTTCAAGCGCGGACTTAAAGGGGGTTTTTTATACAAAAAAAATATGAAAAACTCTTCTTCAATACGAAACTGGCAGATACATGCAGAGGAGTCTACGGGATTTTATAATTATAAATGTAAACAGATTTAACTAAACAACCAAAGTTTTTTGAAGCATTAAAAAATATCACACATACGAAACCAGATATAAAGATGATTTATTCACTGCACTAAAAAGCACTCTATGAACACACTGAGTCGATGAAATTTTATAATAAACTTCCATATGAAGTTAAGAGCATTGAAGCTACAGGCACCTTCCTGAAATCTTGTAAAACCTATTAATGCAACTTTCGGGATACAAGTTTAAATACATTTTCGATGTCCTGCACTGTTTCTATGGTATTTGTGATAAATTTGTGTCATATCTCTTTTTTCTTCATTCGTGAAAGCCATTTTTCGCCAAAAATTCAATGAGTTGTACAATAACAAAATATCATTGAGTGTAACAAATTGAAAGTCAAATTTAGAAACATCAAAGTCAAAGCCTATTGTGATATGAATTAATGTTTTTCAATATCTCCAATTTTTCGAAAAAGAGTGACTTATGATACATCATTGGAAAGGTAAAATCTGATTCTATTCAAAACAGAAAGAATCCAATGTAGCGCCGATAGGAAAAAATAAAGTTAATGATGGTGGCCGGAAGAAGAAACGTCGGATATCAAACCTGAAAACACCACTACGTAGAAGAGAAAAAGTGGCAACGTGGAAATGCAATTTATTTTCGAATCTTTCGAAAAATAAAGCCATTAAAAAATAAAAACCATTTTCCAAAATTTCTGTTTTTTCCGGATATCTCTGGATATACTCGAAATTTCAGAACTTCCTCAACGACATCTTGTTAGTCAGGTAAATGCGCAACTTTGCCCCAATTTAACCATCTTCGTATCTCTCATAATTTCCGAGAACACAATGGTGAGGACCGCATTTGAAACACCCTGTATTTTATTTATTTTTATCGAAAGGTTTTATTTTTGACATAAAACCGTTGTTTCAATTGATACTTTATTTTATTTGATTTTGTGCATATTGTATGTATACTACTCTATTGAAATAAATATATTTCTCTCTCTCTGTCGGAATAGTATAATCTAATTCCTTGTATGACATACAAAAGTTGAGTTACATATTTTGGATTTGGACTTTGTATTTTGTTGTTGCCGATCAGAAAATTTGTATAGAAAACTAGCGTACTGAGACGGAGAATATTCTCATTTGAATAAAACTGCTTTCATTTTTCCTTTCCCTACGCTACCAGCAATCCTTGTAACCGCATTGTCCTGACGAAATGAAACCGAAGTAAAAACGCGAGAAAAATCCTCAACACTACTAGCTCAGGAAACAACAAAAAAGAGAAACGTATCCCGACTCGCCCCTACGCCGGCTCCGGGAAAGCTGCAGAGAGTCCTGCGGGTAGAGAATGGATCTGCGGGGTCATTGCACCCTCCCGCCACATTCTCTAGGATGCAGGATTTCAAACGATCCGCATTTCGTAACGATCATAAAGGGGTCACTTTTTTAATTGGACTGAGCGACAACTAGGCCGAGAAGTAATTTTGTTTGCGTGGAATGTCTCATCACATTCGAGAAGCACTGTCACTTTATTATGGAAGTGACAATGTTTATCTAGGTTGATCAAGATAAAAGGATTGAAGGAAAGGTTTTTCACCTTGAACAAGGTCATTCAAATTCGATCCCGACCATTGGGATCTCTTAAACAATAGGAGATAAGACGAAGATTAAATTAGGAAAAAAATGTAAATTTGGATGCTAAACAAATACTGTTTTGAAACTTGAAAAATTCCGGTATTTCCAAATATACCCGGAAAAATCGAATATCGGAATTTCAGTCTTAATTTTCTTCTAGCGTTATTTGACAAGATGGCACAAAACCAAAAACACATTTTCAATACTCCTGTTTAATTACTCTCTGACGTTTCGTCTTCTGGAAATAATCGTCAACTTTTTATCACTATTGTCACCATATTTTTACATTGCAAAATTGTTCTTTTGATTCAGATTTCATTGATGTATTATTTGTTATGATTTTTTCTCCTGAAACCGCATAGATATTCACAAAAATAATAATATCATCGAAGATGGTAATGATTCCATCGAATAATTTTGTTCAATAACACTATTTGAATTGAACGCCAAAACCATAAGCTTGATGAAACATTATTCGAAATCATGAGCGTGTAAAAATCCACAAAAAATATCACAAGTGTTGAAAGCCTTTTATTTGAACAGATAGTCGACTCAAATTGATAATAATCCTAACAATATCCCTTTCTCTAATAGATCCAAATTGCGTGATGATATTTTCTCTGAGTTCATCCACGTGTAACATACTTGCTCTTTGCTGTTTTTTTTTGCTGTTTTTTGAAGTGCCCCAAATGGAAGTATCCAGAACTGTAAGGTCAGGTGACCTTGCCGGCCACGTCACTGGTCCTACATGGAAATCATTGGTCTAAATACTCACGAAATGCTCCTTTGTTACGTGGAGGAGCCCCATCAGGCTGAAACCCGCAATCCACATATTCTACGATGCTTTAATTTCAGGAACTTTTTTTATTAGATATCAAATAATTTGTTTGGACTGTACCTTCGTATAGTACGAAAATATATTCTAATTCAAATGATATATTGAATTATCTCAGCTTGAATTTTTCTTTTGAATCCGATTCAAATGTCAACAGCCATTTTATTAGATATTATGATACTAGGTAGTCCCCCCTCGAAATCTTCAGAAGTTTCGATGATTTGGCAATTTGCCATCTGCGGCACGTGATAAAGGGGGCGTGCCTTCTGTGCTTGGAAGATAACCATACAAACTGATTCCATCCATTTTAAATAGGTGAAATTTGTTTCAAAGGGTTTTCCCAGTTTAAATGTTCTATTTTCAATAAAAATTCAAAGGAACTCATGTGAATCATGATTATAAGATCCTGGAGAATGCCCATGATCAAAATTGGAAATGAAACCAAATAAATTAATAAGGGAAAATGTAATCCAATAACCAACATGTAAACTACCTGATATTGTACCTAAACATATTAAAAGAATGATTATGTGGCTCAATTATGTTTTAATTATATCTCTGAAATTAGATTCATGAATGAGGTTTCACATAATTATCATTCTAATAATGAAAATGGATTATATAATCCAGTCTTTGGCATTAACCTATACAATAGGTATATTCATCGGCAACTCTCTAACTGAAGACAACTACTGCCCCCTACGACCGTTGAATTATATCTGTAAAATTCTTGGCAAAGTTTTCTACAAGAACTACTTTGCAGTGGTCTTCATCATCATCATCATTCATTTCAAATTTGTGCTGATGGAGTTAAATTGTATTATTTGAGAGTCTGTTTTCCTTAAGTTTTGAGTCTAACATTTTTGTCGTTTCTCATAGACCAATGGCAGGTAAACATTATATGAACTTGGATAAAGTCCTTGCTCGAAAACATATGGAAATAGTTTCATGTTTAGGATATGAAGATCCATATTGTATGGAAGATTGTTCCAGCACTGATAAAAAGGATTTTTTGCATCAACGCATAATTGCGTTGATTCAAACAGAATGTATTCTTGAATAGATCCGACCAAATATTAGTTTGATTTTTTGACGGAATTCTCTTGGCCACTTACAAGAAAAATATTTTGAACCAAGTGAACACTTGCTTCATAAGTTGGTTGAGGCAAGAATATTTTAGCTTCTAAATGGGCACTTTATTTCGTTGAATCATGGAAGTAGGTTGAGACAAAAAACATTGCAATTCAATAATGAATACTATTCTTCTATGGTTGAGTTCAAATCTGCAATTTGCACTTGGTTATAAAATATAGAATGGAAGCCATTTTTATTTTGGCAACATTGAATAGATTAAACAAAGCATAGATTCACAACTACGAACAATTTAGGTATAAATAATCGTTTAATATGAGAACAGTTTTAAGTTTAGTAACTGTATTCTCAATAAAACCAGTTAGTACTTAGTAACGCATATTGCAGTTTGATTGAAAACATGAACAACGCCACTCGCTTTTAGACACAAAACTGTAGAAGACCAAAACATATTTCACTCATTTTCACAACTGGTCCGTAATGAGCATAATTCAATTTTCGATATTGCATTTTTATTGTATAGAAACAGTTTCCACTAGGCACAAAACTAACATTTATATCGGTACGCATAGCCTCATAACCTCCAACCCAAATGGTCAAACTGGATGAAATGGTCGAAATGAAAGTCTATGACACTAAGGTAAACACGATTAAATTTCCACAGATTTATTGTCTTCGCGACATGTTTCGATACACTGTATCTTTTTCAAGCGAATGTAATACAATAAATTATTCTACCTTGAACATTACTTAACTACCCTTCTTAACAATTGAGGTAATTAGGAGCTACCTATGATAAAAATAAAATTGACAATACAATGTAGGTAGATACCTGGAAATCTCAAAACATATCTACTACTTAATTAGTTGAAAAGGTTCAACAAAGGGGAACTATTAAGGTCCAATTGATCATTTAGTAAACAATTCGAATTTTTCAATTTATTAATTTCCAAGAATTCTAAATAATTAAGTCTAATACCTTTATTTTCAACATGAAGGATTTCAAAGTTTTCATCGAAATCATGGTCTTCTTCCAAAATATGATTGGCATATGTTGAATGTGTTTTATTATTTACATAATTCATACGGTGCTCACGTACACGGCTTTTGAATGGTCTACCAGTCTGGCCTACATATACTTTGGAACAAGAACCACAATTCAATTTATAAACTCCTGATTTTTTAGATTTTTGTGTTTTATCTTTATTATTTTTAATAAACCTTCCCAACGTGTTATCTGTTCTGAATGCTACTCTTAAATTTTGTTTTTTCAAAAATGACGCTATTTTTTCTGAAACGGGCCCTGAATAAGTTAATGTTCTGTAATTATTGTCAAGGTTCCTCATAGTGGGGTACACTTCTTGGATAGCCTTCAAGAAGTGTACCCCACTATGAGGAACCTTGACAATAATTACAGAACATTAACTTATTCAGGGCCCGTTTCAGAAAAAATAGCGTCATTTTTGAAAAAACAAAATTTAAGAGTAGCATTCAGAACAGATAACACGTTGGGAAGGTTTATTAAAAATAATAAAGATAAAACACAAAAATCTAAAAAATCAGGAGTTTATAAATTGAATTGTGGTTCTTGTTCCAAAGTATATGTAGGCCAGACTGGTAGACCATTCAAAAGCCGTGTACGTGAGCACCGTATGAATTATGTAAATAATAAAACACATTCAACATATGCCAATCATATTTTGGAAGAAGACCATGATTTCGATGAAAACTTTGAAATCCTTCATGTTGAAAATAAAGGTATTAGACTTAATTATTTAGAATTCTTGGAAATTAATAAATTGAAAAATTCGAATTGTTTACTAAATGATCAATTGGACCTTAATAGTTCCCCTTTGTTGAACCTTTTCAACTAATTAAGTAGTAGATATGTTTTGAGATTTCCAGGTATCTACCTACATTGTATTGTCAATTTTATTTTTATCATAGGTAGCTCCTAATTACCTCAATTGTTAAGAAGGGTATTTAAGTAATGTTCAAGGTAGAATAATTTATTGTATTACATTCGCTTGAAAAAGATACAGTGTATCGAAACATGTCGCGAAGACAATAAATCTGTGGAAATTTAATCGTGTTTACCTTAGTGTCATATACTATGAATTTCCATCAAGTAAAGGCCACGTCAATCCAAAAGAAATGAAAGTCGTATTCACAGGTCGCGGTGTCGCCAGCTGGTTTGATTGCTCATTGGTTGAATGTGTCACGTGGCACGGGTAGTGATATCTACCAAGGAATTATATTCTTGTGTTAAGAGGATTATGTTTCACAATGAGTTAATGTGAATGTTTTCTAGGATGAAGAGTATAATGTTTTCACTGCAAGCAAATTCATTTCAAGAGAATTTATGTAAAGAAGCAAACATCTCAATCAGCTTGAAATAGAAGTATATTCATTGATTAAAAATGATTATTCTTTTCAGAAGATTATTCTATTCAAGAGTAAATATATTCTTGATTGAAGAAATCTTTTTTATCTGTGAGGAATATTGCCGACCTGCCACCAGTATTGTATCTAGTCCAGATATTGTCCATATTTTGGATTAGTGTCTGGAAAATCTATTCTTATCTTGGCTAGATTATTTTGTTTTTTTGAAATCCTCCTTTAGTCCTCAGTATATTACTGCCACAATTCACTACCATACAGAGAAATTAGGCATTGTATAACTGAATAAAAAGCTTAAACTACTTGAACTAGAACCAAAACAAATGTACGAACATAAAACATACAACTTGTAACGGCTTTTTTTTTCTCTACTCGGACGTTACAATGACGTTTACGGGTACTGGGTGTAACGGTCAACTGTACACTCGGTCTAACACCCAATACTACCCTCAGGCGGACGCCCTAGCAAAAGGGGGGACCGAAACAACGTTCACTGGACCAGAAGCGGTAATCGGTTTAGCATATAGCACTGCCAAGAATGACATAACAGCTTGGGCAGACAATAAAAGACTCGAGTACTGGCGTAGTCTACCGGGCCTAGCCCATTGCAAAGCATTTATTGCTTGTACAAGGACTCTGACAAACTGCTAGAACTCAGCAGAGCGCATCTCAGAGTTATAGTAGGTTTGCTTACTGGCCACTGCAAACTCAAACATCACATGCATAAAATCGGACTTGCACAAGATGCAGAGTGCCGGCTATGCATGGAGAATGATGAAACGGCTGAACACATTCTGTGTACATGCCCTGCAGCGGCCAGAACCAGATTCTCAATATTTGGCGATACGACAGTAAGGCCAGAAAACCTGGTAAATTGTTCTCCCAATGCATTCCTCAATTTCGTCAAGAGATTGGATATGCTGGGAGAAATATAACCATAGGATGAGCCACAATAGGCCATTGGCCGCAGTGGAGGGCCTGATACGGACCCACTCACGTTCAAACCCAACCTAACCTAACCCTCAGGCGCCAGTAAGATTATAGTGGTATGCCCCACTTTCTCCCAGATGACATTAGTGGGAGGCCCAGGACAGCTAAAGTGAAGAAATGGTATTCTAGGGGTCAGTTGTAAGGACCAAAAGTGTACTGACAATAAATGGCAGGCTTTAATTGCCCCTATCGTCTTTTGAATATCAGCTGTACTCTAATTAGACTTTAACGGAAGGGTTCTGAAAGGATACCTTTCTTTCCCCTATTTACGGAATGAAAGCTTTATGTGCCTATGAACCACTTTTATTTCTAATATAATGGAATTGTCATACAACTCTAGATAAGTCATCCAGTCATCGTAGTATTGGCCGAAAAGTATTATTTCGACCAAGAAATGAGACAGGACGTGAAATCGTACACGGATAACTAAATTTCTTGATCGGTTTGGTTAGCGGAGTCGATGGGTGAGCTGATTTCCCAAATTATCAATTCGTTTCACGTTTTCGGATATCACGGCTGGCAAATGATAACGGTTTTACTATTATTATTATTATTATTATAACGGATAGTCCCGAATCACTGTCCACCACAGCTTACGGGGTACTAGGACTCACGATATGTGTTCAACCAACTCCTGGTTGCCACCTACTATTATGGTATGAAGGGGAATAACAAACTAATGTTAAAAAGAAGTGAAAGCCGTTCCCTTTGGAATGAGTAATTATAGTTCGCGATTTCCGTACTAGCTTTAAGCGAAATCTCACCCTTCTAGTAGTAAAGTCCGTACTTTCAGGATCGAATAACGCTGTAGGGTTCTGGTGGTAACCTCGGCGTGTTGGTACAAGTTCCCGGCTGTCTTAAGGACGATGATTGAACCAACTCCCTCGATTATCGATTTACTTGAGCTCAGCTAGTTCCGGCTAGGGGGTCTATTCTCGAGTTTCAACGTATACGAATTCAATGTTGTTTCTCTTTCCAACGCGCGGTGTTTGTATAGCTCTATGTCAAACGTTTGAAAATGATTTCGCATGAACTCGAGAATAGACCCCCTAGTGGAAGCCGTACCTTGCGGAACGTAGGAACGTCAATAATCGGCATACAAACTAGTTACAGAAGGTTGTGATATCCGAACCCTCGGGAACTATTAACTAATAACGATAGGAGTTCTGGTAACTACAATAATAACGGACTAAGCGGCCGACCGGATTCGAAGTTCGATTTTCCACCTTGGTAAATGGTCGGTCACTATTGTACAAACTACACCTTTTTCATATGTAATTCAGAAAGTATAACTTGTAATTCAGATTAGTAAAATGTAATTCAGAAAACGTAACTTGTAATTCAGAATTGTTAATTGTATTTCAGAAACCGTAACATGTAATTCAGATTAGTAAATTGTAATTCAGAAACCGTAACATGTAATTCAGATTAGTAAGTTGTAATTCAGAAAGTGTAACTTGAAATTCAGAAAGCGTCAATTGTAATTCAGAAACCATCACTTGTAATTCAGAAACCATCAAAGATCTGACCGGTGTGAAAGGAGCGGCCAAAGATAGCAGCCGAAATCTCCGGAGACACCAAAAGGGGGCTATTATTATAAATAATAACAAATATCTACAAAATAGAGTATGTGGACCTTTTGCATAACTTGCATAACTGACGACAGGGTTGAAAGTTGGTGGGTGAATAATGCGGTTGTAGCGTAAAATGACTTCCGGCAAATTTAGGTATTGTAATAAAATAATTTCGCTTTTGGACTAGGGTTGGATATTTTGAATATTCAATTTTCGTAAAGTACTGAATAATGGGATTCAGGGTTGAAATTTTCAACCCTAAAATTTTGAATATTCATTTTAAATTGGTTCTAGCATACACAGATTTTGAATGTCCATTTTTTGTTGTAAAAGGACCATTCCGTTAGAGAATTGTTGACCTCCGTTGGGATCCCGTGGTGGATTTTTCAACACTACTATCGGGGGAGCCAGGTGGTGCATTTAGCACTTATCTTAAAAATTCGACTTATGAGTGAAGTCGTCGTCGGAGCACTAACAGATTTTGTCAAAATGTTGCAAATCACTTCTCCTTTACTGTTTGATCAGAAAATTCGACTTCCCGTTTGAGGATTTTTCCACTTCGGAGGGTTGTTGAGGGTAGTTTCTGATTCACAAATTATTTCACCCGATAGAGCGTGTTCAGTAGCTGTAGAATAATTCATGTTTGTCAAAAAAAAATCGAGCAACGGGTTTTTAAACTGTTTGAGGTATTTTCCACTTCGGAGGGTTGTTGAAGGTGGTTTTTGAATCACAAATTATTTTACCCCATAGAACGTGTACAGTAGCTGTAGAATAATGCATTTCCGCCAAAAAACATCGAATAACGAGTTTATAAACTGTTTCAGGATATTTCAACTTCAAAGGGTTGTGAGGGGTAGTTTTTGATTCACAAATTAGTTCACCCTACAGAGCGTGTTCAGTAGCTGTAGAATAATGCATTTCCGTCAAAATACCTGGAGCAACGGGTAATTCAACTGTTTCAAGATTTTTCTAATTTAGAGGGGTAGTTTTTGATTCACAAATTATTTAAACCAATGGAACATATCTTCATTAGTTTTTCATAAATTCAATGAGAAAGGTTCAGGGTTTTGTTTGTTTGACTTGATTGATTTTTTGAGATATGCGTCAATATGCAATGAGGGTCTGTATAGATTTTGAGAAGGATCGGAAATTGCATAACGATTTCCCGGGCAATTTTCCGAAAAGAAAAAAACACGAATAAAAACCGTACCGATAACTGAAACGAAATTTTTGATCGTGCAATGGATAGAGCTGGAAAATGCAAACAAATCATGTCACTTGAAAATTTCTGAAAAAATGATTGGAAATCTGAGGAAACTTTAAAAATATGAATAAAAAAATTGAAATTTTTTAAAATTCGAAATATCTCGGAAACGCTCAAAATTTTCCAAATTTATCAAGAAATCTTTTTTGATTGCCTTCAGAAAATCTACAAAAAATGTAAATGAATTTTTCCATAAAATCAATGTACCGTGAAATAATCCAAAAAAACCGGGGAATCGATAGATCTCCCAAACCTTTAAAATACCTTTTGACAAAATCTACCTACTCTTCAAATTTCAGTTTTTAGAATTCGTTAACAGAGCAGGGAAAAAATAAAATCGAAAAAAAAAATGGGACTTGGAAACTTTTTTTATAAAAGCATCAAAATCTTAAAACAAAACGAGATATCGAAAAGTTTGTACGAACAATTTCATTGTACTAACTCAGTACTACAAAAAAACTACGTATGATTTTTTTTTATATTTCAAACCTATATTCCACCTAGTCTTCTGGCAATTTTTTCTCCCCTTATTTGTATAACATCCAATTATTCTGCCAATTTCCAGCCTTGCACCTTATAACTTATTTTACGTAAAAAATGCATATTTAACCCTCTACCCTCGCGTTATTCTTCCGGGGTGCCTTCTGGCGGCCCGTCTCACGCTACGTTGGTGACACCCGAACCTATAAATGCTAAAATTCACTTTGCACCGAGTCACCCGTATTTCTACGTAGTCAGCTCTCCGTCTAATACGGGTTGTTCTTGGTTTCTGAATTACAGTTGACACTTTCTGAATTACAACTCACGCTTTCTGAATTACATGTCACACTTTCTGATTAACACTTCACTAATCTGAATTACAAGTTACACAATCTGAAATACAACTTACTAATCTGAATTACATGTTACGGTTTCTGAAATACAATTTATTAATCTGAATTACATGTTACGTTTTCTGAATTACAATTTACTATTCTGAATTACAAATTATACTTTCTGAAATACATGTTATACTTTCTGAATTACAATTGAAAAAGGTGTAGTTACAGAGGGCTGTGATGTCCGAACCCTCGGGAACTAGTAATTTGAGTCAAACAGTACTTGTACCCAATCTTTAAGCCTGATCGCTCTGCCGGTTGTAAAGGCCTAACCTTTGGACCGATCAAGGCGGAACTATGATATTCGCGAAGGTAGTGGTTGAATTTCGGTCTTTTGATAACTGAATATGATACACACGGTTTGGGAAATGAAATTCACTTGTAACAGGACTAAGTAGTCAAACTAAATAACATTCGGTTTTTCAACTCGGCTTTTTAACTAATGAACTACTTCTGACACTGGTCTGGGGTCCTATTCTCGAGTTTGTACTTATGCGAATTCAATTTACTGTTTCACACTAATACACATAAAATATGTATATTTGTCTCTTTTATTCGTATACGCATTGGAAGTTGAATGATTAAAAAATAGCACCCCTGGCGCAAAAAGAGAGCGATTCTTATGTGCTTCCACTATTTATACCATCGGTTGGCCTTCCTGGCAAAACACATGAAAAACGGTAACCCTCGTAGCAGAAGGCATAAAAACTATTAAATCTCAGCAAAAAAATGCCTTGTCATAAAAACGGAACCGAGACCAAAACTACATGTATGAGCAGAATTTTTAGGCACAAGTCACAACGAGTAAAAAGTGGTCAGTATCAAAAATTGGGGAATATGGATGGAGTCATCTACTATTTCCAGATTTGATTGCTTTTTGTTTACAAAAGAATTTTGAGTTTATAAAAAATAAGTCGTACGAATTATTTCTGTGATTCTTTTTAGGACTTAAAAGTTAGTATCAGAAATGCTTCGTTACATCCCCCTCTTACTTCCGCAAAAAAATGGAAACCAAGTTTACATTTATTGTTTTCAAAATTATAAATACCAAGTAAGAAGTAGATGTTCCTGGCTCTGGTCTCTTGTTGTCTCCATCCGGGGTCTCATTTCCTTGTGCTGCAATGGCGAGTAACCTCTCTGTTCCTGGCATCCGAGTCGCTGTAAAGATGACGTCCTGGGTCTCGTGTTGCGGAGCTCACCGCTCTCATTTTGGTTTCTGTTTTGGGCTCCTGCATCGGTCCTCAGATTACGGATGACCCGAAACTGGATGAGGACGGAATTTACGATTGCCAAGGGGTCGGATAAAAACTCATTTGAATTCCAAGTGAACGGATTTATTTAATTTTCTAGGTACAGACAAAAACAACTTAGTGGTGATAGTCAGATCGGTAACGACGACCTGGTTGGTGGCGGGCGGTAGCTGGTTTAATCGGGAGGGTCTTGCCTCTGGGACAGATATGATGTCGTTTACGGCAGCTGCCTAACTCACACTGGACTGCTTGATCTGCAACGGTCTCCGTAGCAGTTTGCGTGCTTTTGGACAATCCCGAATGCGTGGATGGTCTGTCCCATCGCCGAGACGCATCTACTATTTCCAGATTTGATTGCTATTCGTTCACAAAATAATTTTGAGTTTATAAAAAAAAAAATAAGGCGTACGAATCATTTCTGTGATTTTGTTTAGGTCTCAAAAGTTAGTATCAGAAATACTTCGTTCCAAACTGCCATCAATGTTCATCCTCCAAGACACTGACTTTGAATATTGTGACGTCAACCGCAGATGGTCTATACTAGGGCCCCCTCCAAAGAAAACTTCTGGCTACGCCACTGCACAACACCAACATTAAACCAATTTTTTTTAAATGATAGAATATAAAATACTTGTTGTTTTCTTTTTGCGATTAATTTTGTTTTCGTCACCAGGAGAACGTTCATGATTGCAAAGTCAACAATGCAAAGGTATACTCGGTAAAGCTATCGGTTGAATAAGGATATTCACCTATTCGAAAAGGACGTACAATGTTTGTAAATGTCATGATGACAGATTGAATATCATAATGACAAAAACTCAAAATTACTATACAGTAAGATTATAAATTCCATCAGTCCACAAATTCAAACAAAAATTATCTTATGGTCTGACTTCTATAAAGTGTCGTGGATTATTTTCACTTCAAATGTTTTCATTAATAACGCAACAGTTCGGAAAAGTAATTTCGTTGGTCCAAATAATATTTTTCAAGAAGTATGTAGAGTCTACCATATTCGAGAGTCAGCTACGAAATTTATCTTCGCAAACCACCCTGTAGTATTTGAATTTTATTGGAAAAAACACAAAAAAAATTGACCTGTTCGAACTTTTTTCCCAAGTATTTTGGTACGGTTTCAACGAATGTATGCACTACTTCAATGAATAAAATCGGTTTAAAAGCTAGAGCCCACCTGAATCCTTTTCGGACACCTTGTATAACCAAGTATTAGCCAGTCGTCAGTAGAAAAAAATTAGCTTTTGCAGAATCCGCAATAAAAATTGGGGGTTTCAATATAAACAAAATGGTCGATGACGACATATCTCCTACATATATCACCCTGTATATTTATTTTTGGAAAAACGCAAGAATGAGAACAAAAATCGACCTATCCGAGCGTTTCGTTAATTATAATAAATAAAAACGTTAATAAGGGGGCGAGGTAACACATATTCCAGCGCTCTGCATATCTAAAAAATTATACTTCAAAAAAACATTATGGAAAAAAATTCTTCCACTTGGATTCAAATCAATAAATTTTTGGGTTATCGGTCAGTTCTTTGAAAGATGCACTTTTAACCCGGCATTTTTCTGGATTATGTGCATGACTGATATATATGACTGACCAATTTTGCTTTTTAAAAACGATATGATCCTCTGCCAAACCCTCTGACCACAGAATAATTGATAATTAAGAAACAGGTTTCCATTTCGATGAAAACAACAAAATTCAGAGATTTGTATCAATAGAAAATAATTTTAGAAGAACAAGGATTTACTGTTTTGATCGATTGTTTTCCTAGAAAATCTTTCATTACAGCCTGATTAAGCCAGTGGGTATTTTTCCCCGTATATAATTTTGTTCGTTACTCGTTCACACATGCAGATATTTGAGAAACGTTTACCAAGAGATTTGCTGCAACAGAGTTTACATTGTTGAAAGGAAGAAAATGATACCAAGAATTCCTAATCAAATATTGTATTACAGTGAGTTCACAATTGTTGAAGTATTTCATAACACATAGGTAATGTTCCCATGTAATATAAGAATATACTCTTTCAAGATGTTAATAGAGTTTTAATGCTAACGAAGAATACGAGAAAAGCAAAATGTTCCCACTCTCTGCAACATGCATGAATAATTCACCTTATCTTGGCAAGGAGCCCAGACTATCAAAAGACATCGAGGTATATCGTTTTGCGGTTGAATTTGGTGCAGTGAAAATCGAATCGTTTCACTTGAATATTTTCCAATCCGAGTCGTTGGGTAAATTATAGTTTTCGAGTCATTGCTGACAGTTTATTATTCACTTGTTTATAGTCATATGTCGTATAATGTTATCCTCTGGGGAAACTCTGTCAATAATCATAGAATTTTCGTAACGCAAAAAAGAATAATTCGCACCATGTTCAACTTCTCCTAATGAATCTTGTAAGCATCATTTTATCGCCTACGGAATATTAACATTTCCATGTCTATTTGTATTGAAGTGCTTGCTGTATGTTAAAGACAACATTAGAAAACTCAAAACAAACTCTCACTACCATGACTATCCCACTAGAAACAGAAACCTTTTAAGCATTCCATCACATAGGACTGCTAAATTTGAAGGGTGTCCTACTTATCAAGGAATGATGTTTTACAAACATTTGCCTGAAAGCATTCAGCAGCTTGACGTGAATTCATTCAAGAATAAAGTTAAGTCTTTACTAACGTCCAAATGCTACTACAGCATAGGAGATTTTATGACAGATAGGGAGCTAGGTTAAAGCTAGCATACCACATTTTAGTAAATTGTGTTTTTTACTTTATTTTATTATTTGTTGTTACTGTCGTACCTATTTATCGACCTGTCCTATACATCCATTGTCTGAAAGGATTAATAAAGATTATTATTATTATTATTTGTTACGTTAAATTCTGAAGTATGGTTCCGCGTAATATCATCACGTCTCCTAGTAACAATCCGTGTGATTTAGAACATGTTTCACTGGAGTTTTTATTGTTGTTATTTTTTTTTAGAAAGAAAGGACTCTCAATAACCCTATTACAGACATAACGTTAAAATAAAATTCGAAATTTGAAGCATTCGTCGAATTTTTTTCAAAGCTAAAAATCCATAAAACAATATAAGCAATCTCATATTTGAAAATTTGACTATGCTACTGGATTTATGATAATTTCAAACCAGAACAGCAAAAATTACAAAGAAAAATCATAAAAAAATCAAATTATTGTATAAGCTTATACTTCTCAGTGTACTTGAGGTGCAATAAGCTTCACTAATAACTGAATGAATTAACTGGTTTCGTTTCTTGTTTCATGACTCATCATATATAGAAATATCAGTTTCGAACTCTTCTATCGAATTTGCTTTTATATTAAAATATATTCGTGGTGTGTTTAGAGGAAACAAAGATTGATTATACTAGGAACAACTAATAGTTAGAAATTTTCACAACTCAAACTGATAGCGGTCTAATAGAGCACGTAACTTACAATATTTCAGATATTGTGAAATACAGGATGATTTTCTGAAATATTTCGATAACATAATCTAAATATTGATTATTGTAATGTTTGTGTGAGAAAAAAATTTTTGTATGAAATGTTGGTAACGCCCATTTGAAATTATTGCAAATTAAGTGGCGTAGTCAGATTTCTTAAAAAAAAATGTGCAAAAGCATTTTTTTTTATTTTGGTAGTAAAATAAATTCAAAGTAGGCCTTGATATTTTCAATTTCATTTCGAAATGATTGCTACGAAAGAAAACTATTGATGTTTTATTCATTAAAAAAAATTGAATCGGATAGTAAATAACGATTTTATAAGGGTGCCCCACTTTCAAATGGGTTACCCTATATCTGTTAAATAATAAAGTCAAATCTGGCATTCCTCATTTGCAGTGTTATTCACAAAAAAATATATAAAAAGTAGGAAATATGAATCAATTGATTATATCAGTCATGTGAAATTGTCAACTATTAATCTCTAGTGGTGCAAAGCGTTGCCCTTAGAGCCCGCTTTTTGCTTGCTTTTACGGGTACAAAATCCCCTACCAACCTGGTAAGGAAGCTTAGTGCAAAATCATTACATAAGGAGGAAGTTTGTAAACTTGACTCCTATAAAAATATGCAAAGGCGATCTCTTTAAGTCAGCGACAAGCTGTTATCTGGGTTGACCTGCCTGACAAATCAACTCTTTGTTGTTGTTGTATACTATTTCTTGCATATTTCCCAGTTTAGTGTGTTTTTTTTTTTAATGAAACAATTATAAAATCCTATTTTGTTACCAGTATCGACTTTTCTTGTTCAGCAGGAATTCAAGATTCAATTACCTGAATTATCACAACCATAAATACCTTTCTGTGAAGGGAAACATTCTTAATTGAAAATTGAACCAATACATGACTCCTCTGAAAACGGAAAAACCTACTATAAAATTAAAGTTACTTTTTTGTAATATCTAACAGAAAACAACTAATTCCTCGGCTAAAGCCACGCTGGACATTGAACTATATCTGATAGATATTGTGAAAGAGAAAAAATCTGAGAGTGAAAATTTGCATTTTCATTCAGATAGTTGATTATTTCTAAAATTTCCAGTTTCCATTGGAAATTCTTATCAATAAATGAGATAAGGAAGAATGTTATCACTCACAGAAAATCAATTTCATTGATACGTAAATTGTATCTCTTTCGCTAGGCATCCAATACATTTTGGAAGACAAAAATCTATTTCACTCTCCTAACATCATCAGAGAGGTCGGAAGAATTGGAAATCATACACTTCAGAAGCAATTTCACACTGTAATGATGGAATTGTTGGACTATTTCTTGTGCTTTGAAAATATTTTTTCTACAAACGTCAAAAAATGACAAGGTTCGCGCATTGACAACAGTATGCGAAGTGGCACTTTTTTTCATTTTCAGTCGTTACCATGACACCGTGCGCGAAGTAGTGTGCGAAATATATTTCGCACACTGCATGTAAACTATATGGGATTTTCATATTCTAACCTATATGGTCCTCAACTCCTCAATCAAGCAAAAAACAAGAAATTGTTTTTTATTAATGTAGAACAATAATTAAGGATTTCAAATTGTGAGAGATATTTTTCTGGCTTTATTTGCTTCACACCACTCTTTAAATTGCCGCCTCGATTTCTCCGGTAAAAGGTTGGAAATTACGGAATTGGCCGCATCTATCAAGTTAGGTGGGGTACTGCTTAGTTCATCGTCGCTCGAAATTTCCATTCTTTTACAATAATAAATATCACGCACGAAATTGACGCGAATAAAAAGTCACTCCAAAATAATGATCAAGAACTGTCACTTTGAAATAATTGTCAACAAATGCCATTTTATTTCCATAGTTACAGTAATTACTTGATTTGGAAAAATTATTTAAGCCATGTTCAATACTATTTTTCATAGTTATTACTTATTTTAGAACAATATTTTTGACGTTTGTAGAAAAAATTTTGTTTGCATCTCATGCGCGAAATACTTTGGTAATCTCGACTATTTTTTTTAACTCGGCTGCGCCTCGTAAAAAAAAATCAGTTCTCGATCACCAAAGTAGCATTTCGCGAACTAGATACAAAAATAACTATTTCTGACATATAACCTGTCGAGAGAGATGCAATTCATGCATAGATGAAATGAGCAATTTTCTGTGAGTGATACTCCTGAATAACATTGTTCCTTATCTCATTTATAGATAAGAATCTCCAATGAAAACTAGACATTTTAGAAATAATCAACTATCAATAAATAAATCAAATTAAACAATCAAATATCAATTGTTATAGTCGGACGAGCAAGATGTGTTTTTAATCCGCTCCCGAAAATGAATTATAAATGCTGTAAACTTAAACCTTTTGTGCATTATGTATGCACAAAGTGTTCCAGTGTGTTTCACAAAAGTTGTCTGCAGCAACACTTGAAGAAAAAGGTGAAATTTGTTAAAGACAATAAAATAATCTGTTGCCAAGAACATAGTTTCACGGGTGAACACGAAGAAGAAACCAGCCTATTAGAAAGAACAATAAACGAACTAGCGGAAGATGGATTTTTGAAAGACAAGTTCATTCAAAAATTGAAAGATGAAAACCAAACTACAATACACCAGGCATTAGAATCTGAGAAAGAAATGAATTCACTCATAGAAAAGCAAAAAAAAACTTATTGAAGAAATTGAATGTAAAATAAATGAATTAAAGAAAGAAGCAGCTGAAAAAGTAGTCTCCGTAAAAACCATGGAAACCCAAACATGCACTTATCATATGAATCACCAGTCTACAATGACTGATATCCCTTTCAACAGTGGCGTAGATATAGAGGAGCCAAAGAATGTACAGAAAAAGATCAGTGGAGAAAATAAAATGAAGAAAAAAGTGCAACTGGGAGGAAAATCCGTAAGGTTGCCTAAGAAAAACATTCAAACAAAAAGAAGAGTCAATAGATGCCACAAGGGTAAAAATAAGAAAATCTCCATAAAAAATGAAGTAAACAGAGAAGTCAGTGAAGGATTCCTGGAAGAGATAGTCAATATAAGAGAACATACAACTTTGAAATCAAACAAGGATTTTACTGAAATAAGTGAAGAATGCAATGACACCAGTAATCTCATAATTAGAAGTGAAAATAACCGTAAATCGAAAATAAATATCATACGAACGGATGTTGTGGAAAAACATAAAAACGTCCCCAACAAAAATGAAACAAAAATAAATCCCAGTGGAGAGCATTTGGAAGCCCAGTCAAATAAATCAGGTAACAACAAAGCCGAGTTAGCTGATTACAATATCACTGTGTCAACGCATCCGAATCTCCAAGAAGAACTCTCAGTTACAGGAATCAAGAGAGTTGAAACTCAAAAGAATCTTCATACAGAAGATGGTTCCTTGGTGGCAAGCTCTTCAAACCCATCTAGGAAAATATTCATCTATGGCGACCAATATGCAACTGGTTTTCCAAGAGTTGTTACAAAAATCCTAGGTAACTCAAATTATGATATAAGTGAGAAAATCATAAATAATATTGAAATCAGTAAACTTACAGACAATATATTTTATGAAACTATAGAATTTGGTCATGATGACACAATCATTGTTATGTTCAACACTAGCAATATTAGTAATAGTAAAGCCTTGCATGAGTTTTTAAACAACATTCTGGGTCTTGGCAAGTTCACCAATTTAATTATCATATCAGAACGCAATACAATTTTTGACAAAAACATCAATAGAATCATTTTCACTAAAGTAAATTTATTTAAACGGCAAAACAGAAGTTGTTCCATACATTTTATGTCCGATAAAAAACATAAAGGCAGCAAATTTGGTATTACTAAAAAAATAAAAAAAATTACTGATCATGTCTCTATGAGTCAGCCCCAGATTGTTTTAAAAACAGTGTGAACAAATCCGTTCCCCACGGAATCTGTGATTATTGTTGATCAATCAGGTATTAAGAATCTATCAAACATAGAACAGAGCAACTCCAACTCAAACCACAATACTTTTTTAGACCAGACGGATTTTCAGAAAACGAGCACATAATCCTAATCTTTACACTCAATGTCCAATCGATTAGAAACAAAGTTGATGATTTGTATATTCTCCTTGAAAGCCAAAATTTTGCCCATGTTGTATTACTTACTGAACATTGGTTACATCAAGGAGAACCTATATACATTCCTAATTACACCATGATATCTAATTTTAGTAGAAGTGAATTCAACTGTGGTGGAACAATGATTCTGGTTCGAAATTTGGCTTTATTTGACCTGAAACTCACTAATGTCAAAAAATATGATGACCTTATAGTGGAAAAGCAATTTGAATTTAACTTAGCTCACTCTAGCACAGCGAATCTATTTGTGTTATGTATATACAGATCACCTAACACAAATGGTCTAATATTTCTTGAAAATCTGGAATTACTTTTACTTAAACTACCCACTAAGGCGACTGTTATTTTGGCGGGTGACTTTAACATCAACTACGACGATGACACCTCTCCATTGACCATTCAACTCCAAAATCTTCTCGCTTCTTTTAACTTATGTATGCACACAAATGGCCCTACCAGGATAACACCAAGTTTTGAAAGCAAAATCGATTACATGTGCACTAACCTAACTGAAGGAAATGTTATCTGTTCAGTTATACCATCATGCATTTCTGATCACGAAGCTATCTGCTGTGAAGTTAAGGTTATGTCTAGAAGTGTATCCAACAGGTTCACATACGGTAGATTATTCAGTGAAAGCAATTATAAAACTTTTTATAATAACTGTCTTGATGCCAATTGGAATACGGTACAACATGCCGATGACCCCTTCCTTTCTTTTCATAACATAGTATCATATTGCTTTGAAATTTCCTTCCCTATTCAAAAAATAAAAATAAAAAATAGAACTAAAAAAGTATGGCTAACTAAAGGAATTCGCAATTCTGCTAAGAACCTGAGAAGTCTTCATCATATAAAAAAACACAATAGTAATAATCCTTGGTTCAATCACTATTACGTCAATTATAGAAAAATTTACAGAAATATCATTAAGGCTGCAAAAAGAATGTATTATCATCACCGAATCTCGGCAAGTAACAACAAAACTAGGGAAACCTGGCGTATTGTAAATGATCTTCGCGGTAAAAATATTGGATCAAACAATATTACTTTGAATCCTAACATTCTTAATGAATATTATTGCACCATCGCTGAGAGACTGACAGAAAATATTGATTCGGCACCGGATCCTTTTCTTTATTTGAGTGAAATCCATATCACAGAACCATTTGTATTGTATCCAACGAATCTGGAGGAGCTCATGAATACAATTAAACAAGTTAAGAATAAAACCTCCTGCGGAATTGATAATATTTCAATAAATATTTTTGAAAACATGCCCATCTTCTCTCTAGAATTGTTGGTTCAACTCATTAATGACTCTTTCGCGAAGGGACTCTACCCAAACTTCCTTAAAGTTAGTCTTGTGATTCCCCTTCATAAAGGTGGAAATGCAACGGATCCCTCTAATTTTCGACCGATTTCTCTTATTCCGACCTTGGGAAAAATTATAGAAAAGCTTGTCAAATCTAGATTAATGGATTTCATCAATGTGCACAACATTCTCAATCCTCAGCAATTTGGCTTTCAGCCACGTAAAAACACAGGCGATGCTGTCTTCTCCTTCCTGAGAGAACTATACTGCAAACTGAATCAGAAGGAAGTTTGCGCGGCGGTATTTTGCGACCTTTCAAAAGCATTTGATTGTGTAAACCACGAAATCCTGCTGCGCAAACTCCAATACTATGGGTTCAGAAATCTTAGCCTCAGTTGGATAGAATCTTACCTAGGAAAGCGTACCCAAATTGTGAGAACAGATACGTTGTCTAATACTGGTTCGATTAGTCATGGCGTACCACAGGGTTCTGTATTGGGACCTATCTTGTTTCTGCTTTATTTCAATGATATAGCTAATCTAAAGATTGACGGTAAATTTACTATTTTTGCGGATGACACAACAATCCTCTGGCATGACAATGAAGTAAAGAACCTGCACACAAAAATCGTCAAGGATATTTCCGTTGTGAAGGAGTGGTGTGACTCGAATTTGCTTTCGTTTAACATAAATAAAACCAGCCTCTTATCGATCAAGTGCAATCTACCTGAGATTCAAGTGGGTACTGAAATGTTCATTGAACAAAAAAATAATACCAAGTTTCTTGGTATTCATCTAGATGATAAGCTCAACTTCGAAAGTCATGTGAAAACACTGAGATCAAAACTAGCCTCTGGTTGTTATGCCGTGCGGGTAGTGTCTTGTGAACTGGGTATGGCCACTGCAAAAGTAGTTTATCATGCTTTGATTGAATCCCTCATTAGATACGGGTTACCCTTCTGGGGTATCTGCAATGAACACAATTTCCATTCTATTTTCATCCTCCAGAAACGGGCCGTTCGCTACCTCCTCAATGTTGGACCTAGGGTATCATGTAAACCTCTTTTCTTGGATCTCAAAATCCTTACTCTTCCAAATTTATTTATTCTTGAGACTGTATGTTTGGTCCACAGCAACAAATCGTCATATGAGACGGTTGTTAGTTCTACCCGCCAAAATAATAATTTAAGACTTCCCATTCCATCATCGAATTTAACAAAAAAGTCTCTCATTTATAATGCTTTGATATTATTTAATCATCTCCCGGTTACTACCAGAAGAATTGTCTCTCCAGTTCTATTCAGGAGATCTGTAAAAAGTCTTCTTATCAGTGAACCATACTACAGTGTTCAAGAGTATCTAGACAAAGATTGGAATTGCTCGAACTTATCTTAACCTCATACTCTCGTATGTTCACTCTCTTTTCTTTATATGACATTCGCTTCTTTGCGTAGTCCAATTTTAACATTTGAGCAAAACTAATATATATGTTGTAGTTTACTAATTATTTTATCATCATTGTGCCATGTAAGTAGCATTATTTTCTTCCATGCTATACACGCTTTTACATTATACTATATTATATTTTATGATGATATTCTATGATGTACCTGTTCTCTTTTCTTCTTCTTTTTTTTTGACGACTTGTGATTTTATCAACACATATTTACGAATACCATTTTTATATTTCTGTACGTCTTTATTTTTATATTTATAAAAGCTTTGTCAACAAGAATTCATTCTTCGGAAAATAAAGTATATTTTGATTTGATTTGATTTGATTTGATCTGAATGCACATCTACACTTTCAGATTTTGTCTCTCAAGTTATATAGGGTCTTTCACAATATCTATCAGATGTAGTTCAATGTCCAGCGTGGCTTTAGCCAGGGAAGTAGTTGTTTTCTGTTAGATATTACAAAAAAGTAACTTAATTTTATAATAGGTTTTTTTCATTTCCAGAGTTGTCATGTATTGGTTAAATTTTCAATTGAGAATGTTTCCCTTCACGATAAAAATAGCGACTAAAGTTTATTTATCAGTCGCAGATGATTCCACATTTGATTTTATGAACATCATGTTCATATTTTCAATGAAATCAATAAATACCCTATTGGTATATGGTTTTTGCGAATGAACATTACTATTGAAATTAGCTTCGTAGAATGAAAGAAAGTGCCCTTTGGCCAGATATCGACAATCGACATGGAAAGTCTTGCTTTGAAAACAAACGCTTCACACCATAGACCATCAGTCATTACTACATGGCAGAGTTAAATCAACTGAATTATACACTTTCAATACTTTTTGACATGAGACATAAGAGCTTGAAATGAGTTACTGGATCTTGGACTAGTATTTTCATTACATTACTTTTGTTTAAAAGAGATTTTTAAAAAAGACAAGCCTGAGCCTGAGGTATCGCCTTATTTTAAAACTCTCCCAACCCCCTTCTTCATCGTTCTGCATGGTTTTTGACCAGATTTTCAGTATACCGGGTGATTCTCCAAGGTGGCTCACCCCTATAACTTTTTTATTATTGAAGATAGAAAAACGAAATTTGGGGGTTGTGTATTATAGTTCAATTTACATTTTTTGACATATTAACTTGCTTTATCGTACTTCCGGTTCGACCGGAAATGAGCATAACTTTCGATTTTTAAATGGGACATCCTATATATTTTTACTTATTTCGATCGAGAATGACATTCTAAATCCAACAACACCTCACTTGTCAATATTTGACAAATGAAGTAATTTTTATTTCAATTTTCATTTTTTGATCTAGAATGCCATGGATCGTGTAAATCGCTTCATTCTTGATCAAGTAACATGGGAAAAATACGACTTTGAGGCTTTTGACTTCACAGTCGTTGAAAGAATTATTCAAAAGTCTCAAATATGAATTTTTCCAGTTAACGTGAATTTTTCAAATGGAAAGGGGGTGGCTCGTCGGCTTTTTGTGAAAGATCATTTTCTTACGAATAATTTGATACCACACACTTTCACTTTATTTTCACTATTTCTGTGAGCGATTGCAAGAAGCGACCATACCCAATTACAAATAATACGTATTCGGTATGCACTGAGTCCTGTTATTCTAGTTATTCGTGACAAACAATTGAAGCTGTTGCTAGGACTATACCTAAACAAATAGGCCAATGAATATGCTGTCACTTTCAAAAATTCTTTTGTTGCATAGTTCATAATTTGATATGGAAAATTATACTAGAAACGAGAAAATTGACATGTTGCTAATTTACGGAGAAGCAAAAAAGAATGCATCTGATGCAGCTCGAATTAGTGAAAATAAAGTGAAAGTGTGGGGTATCAAATTATTCGTAAGAAAATGATCTTTCACAAAAAGCCGACGAGCCACCCCCTTTCCATTTGAAAAATTCACGTTAACTGGAAAAATTCATATTTGAGACTTTTGAATAATTCTTACAGCGACTGTGAATTCAAAAGCCTCAAAGTCGTACTTTTCCCATGTTACTTGATCAAGAATGAGGCGATTCACACGATCCATGGCATTCTAGATCGAAAAATAAAAATTGAAATAAAAATTACTTCATTTGTCAAATATTGACAAGTGAGGTGTTGTTGGATTTAGAATGTCATTCTTGATCGAAATAAGTAAAAATATATAGGATGTCCCATTTCAAAATCGAAAGTTATGCTCATTTCCGGTCGAACCGGAAGTACGATAAAGCAAGTTAATATGTCAAAAAATGTAAATTGAACTATAATACACAACCCCCAAATTTCGTTTTTCTATCTTCAATAATAAAAAAGTTATAGGGGTGAGCCACCTTGGAGAATCACCCGGTATGTCATCAAATTGCAGGGGTTCCAGTAATCTTGTTTCCATTAGAGAGGAGATATCATCAATTCCTTGTCTTACTGCTCCAGGCTTCCGTAGGATTTTGAAGATGATAGGCTGGTTTAACCCTTAACTGGTAACGTGCCGTCTGCGAGACTGAAGCCATTTTTATTTTCGAGGTTTTTCTGAAACTGTTTCGCTTTTCTGGGAATCACGCCGCCTAATCTATTAGCTATTGGTTCCCCACTAGTCATTCAACTGGGTGTAAATTTGGGTAAACGACGTCTGCGATTTCTGCGAAATATTTAGTATTTAGTTGAGCACAGTCCGTGAATTTTTTAGTAGCGTAGTTGTCGAAAATAATACTGATGCAACAAATTTTACTGATAATTTACAAAATTGTATTGGGACGATCACTGAGGAATCCGTTCTTCCATACTTACATCATTAGATGAAAACAAAAATTTTCAACAAATCACTTGAAACAAGCACTTATCCGTCTCAATGGAAAGTGGCAATTATTTCACCGTTATACAAAAGTGGACACAGACATTTGGTGAAAAAGTATAGACCAATTAGCAAATTATGTATTTTCGCAAAACTATTCGAGAAGATCGTTTATGAAGAGATATTAGCATCCGTGAGGAACGTAATTGTGGAGGTTTCTTTCCCAAAAAAGTATCGAGACGAATTTATTATGTTTTTCTGATTTTATTTCCGATGCTCTAGATAAAAAAATTCAGGTAGACACTGTGTATACCGACTTCAGCAAAGCATTCGATAAGATAGACCATTATATTCTTGTAGAAAGGCTGACGGAAGTCGGGGTGCACAGATCGCTTTTATAATGGATCTGGTCCTACTTAACCCATAGGGAGATGATGGTGTCAGTGAATGGATTCAACTCACATACCTTCAAAGCAGTTTCCGGTGTCACGCAGGGTAGCCATCTTGGTCCAATATTTTTTATCATCTATATAAATAATATAAAGAGCTGTTTTGAACATTGTCGAATACCACTAAACGCTGAAGACTTCAAAATATTTTCCTCGGTAAAAGATTTCGACGACTACTTGAAAATTCAAAGTGACCTTGACAGTCTTGCTGAATATTGCGAAAATAATATTCTCTTTTTGAACTCAAAAAAAGTTTTGCCATAACATATTCAAGAAATAGAAATCTGATCCAGCATATCTACACAATTAACAATTCCAACCTTGGATATATAAGTGAAATTAAAGATCTAGGCATCACACTGAACCAAAAATGGACTTTTAACAATCATATAGACAAATTGATCAACGGGACAAACAGGATGGTTGGGTTCATAATAAGAAAAGGAAATATTTTCATAATTCTGACACTATCATCTCTCTATATTATGCAATCGTCAACAGCAAGCTTTATTTTGCGTTAGCAATTTGGAACCCTCAATATGCAGTACACTCAATAAGTATAGAAAGTGTTTAAAATAAATTGTTAAGATTCCTAGCCTTTCAAAACAAGATTCGCATTCAGGACCACAATTATCAGCCGATTCGAAAACAATTTAAAATTATGCCACGTAGTAAAAGACGTACTATGTCAGACTTATCTATTCTTTTCAAAATTATTAGACATGAAGTCGATTTCCCATATCTACTTGCAAAAATAAATTTCAATGTTCCCAGTAGAAACAATCTTCGATAAGTTACTCCATTCAATATCCCTTATTGTAGAACCAATCTAGGACAAAACTCTCCACTAATTCGTATGCAAAAAGCATTAAACACATACTGTCTACCAACTAGACATTTTTTCGGTGTCTCTGCCTCGATTAATTTTTTTTTTAATGTTTCTCAATTCAGATTAATAGGTATAGTTCTTCATTCCCTGTACTTGTTCTTTTATGATATATTATGTTCTATTATAAGACTATATTAGTAATGTAAAAACATTTCACACCATATTTTTAAGTAACGTATTACTGCCAGACAATTTTATACCGATAAGTAAAGTTTATGTATGAAAGGAGTTTTCTATTGCCGAACGCCAGCCTATGATGGTACGTCCAGTATATATTAGTCATGTGCCGCGCATCGTCATATGCCGGTTTTTAGGGATCTTCAACAAAAACGTTTGTCTGGCGGGAGGCGAGAAAAATAGCATGGGAATGGGAAGTAAGTTGGTGTTGACTCGAGAGTTGGTATTGAGTTTCTGAAATCATTGTTCTAGGGGTGATTGTTTAAATATATTCATTTGTGTTGAAGTGATACCTATGGTTGGAATAAAAGGTAGGAGTTGTATTTGTTTGAAATTGCTTGGAATTATCTTCGACAAATGGCTATAATACCTGTTTGAGTGAGTAATTGTTGGAGTTTACTTTCAATAAAAGAAAAGCAGGTTGTTATTTAGAATCAGTATGTTTCATTATATTTTTCTTGGATGTACTTTCCATTGCTTGTTGACTATTAAACAAAGAAAATCATGTGGGAGTTCCGTTCGTGGCAGCATAAACATTTTGAAGAATTTGTGTTTTGCTCTTACGATCATTGGTACGGAGCTTTCCTTCAATACTGAATATTGAATACTTGTTGATATTTGTATTGATGTTTACAAAAGTAATGTTTTGAAAAGGGGTTTTATTTGGGTATTTATTGGTTGTACATGAGTCTCAGCACATTGGAATTGAGTGAATATATTCAGTTTAGCTATCGAAAATTCAAGGACTTGTAACGTGCCTGTGTGAGAAGTTACATGTCATTCGGTGATTTGCAACGTGCCTGTGTGAGAAGTTGCATATCACCGTTGTATTAATTTCAGCCTGGTGATTGTAACGTGCCTGTGTGTGAAGTTACCTATTATTAGGGTGATTTGAGTGTTTATTGGCTTGCAACGTGGCTTGGTCAGGAGTTGCCTGCTTTTGTTGGATTTTCAAGAAGCGAAGGACTTGTAACGTGCCTGTGTGAGAAGTTACATGTCTGTGAGCTGTATTGGAAATATAATAATAACTAACGTGCCTGTGTGAGAAGATACGTGTTATTATATGTACAGTACTGAGATGAGGTACATTGACTTGCAACGTGCCTGTGTGAGAAGTTGCAAGTCAAAGTGTTGACTCATCAGTTCATTTTTATGAGTTTATTGAAAATGAGATTTGCTTGATTTGAAAAAAGCTCTAGCATTGTTAAAGAGAATCCATTGTGTTTTGGCTCATGATATCAGCCTTTTTGAAGCCTACCCAATAATTCTTTGGATTATTGATATTTGATAATTCCGCTGGAAGAAATCATTTTCTGATTTATGTATATGTGTGTAATTAAATTCGTAGCCACAATTGTTTCAATAAATAAATCCATTTTTCAGAACTAGATGCATTATCAATATGAAGTTCCTAAACCCCACAAAAAAAACCTAACATGTATAATTTTGGAAATAGCTTAGAATAATTCCTATATAGTGGATGCTGTTTTCTGGAAATTTGTTCTATTAGCAACCTAAAAGGGTAAATAAATGAATAAATAAATAAATAAACCTGCTTTGGAGACTAGCTGACACTGATAGTTTTGTCAGATCAGTAATATTCAGAGTTATCAATTGGAAGTGATTCCGTTATGAATAATTTTACTTTCGCTAAAATGGCTAAAAATGTGGAAGAAGCACGAATAATTTACCAGGATAGATATCAGAACAGAGTAATTCCTTGTGCTGAAACATTCAGATCGCTATATGCAAGATTATGTGACATTAAGAGTTTCAATAAAATTGCAGATGGTGGAAGACCAAAAACGGTAACAACGCCTGAGCTAAAAGAAGCTATACTTGATGCGATAGAAAGAGATCCTTCGAATAGTACCAGGATGATTGCAATGCAGCTTGGATTCAGCCCAAAAATCGTTTGGGAAGTTCTCAAAAAAAAAAAACTCCTATACCCATATCACATACAGAGGGTCCAAGCTCTGTTGCCTGGGGATTTTCATCCAAAATTTTTGTTTAATGTTTTACAGGTGATTGATTCATACGATAGCACACAATAATTTTTCACCAAATATTTAATTTACGGTCGAGGCAAATTTTTCACGATTTGCTATTTTGAACTTTCACAATAACCATTTTTGGGTCGACGAAAATTCCCACGTTGATAGAAAAAGGCATTTTCAGCAACAATTTCCGTTTAATGTTTGGGTAGGAATTATTGGTGACTACCTATTGGTCCATTTTTTTAACAGGGGAATTCTAAACGGACTTTTTGCGAGAACATAAACCCAATTTTTTAGAAGAAGTACCCGCACCTGTAAGAGACAACATGTGATTCATGCTTCAGCTCCTTTTAGTGTTCTAACTCGTCAGCATCTCGACATCACCTACCCTAATCGCAGGATTGGACGTGCAGGACCTCAACATTGGCCAGCTCGCAGTCCAGATATGAATCCTCTAGATTTCTATTTATGGGGTTAGCTGATTATGAAACTCCTGTACTAGATGTGAATGACTTGAGAAATCGAATAATTGACAATTGCATAACGTTATATCCTATTCTTAGCATTAGAATTGGAATGAACCCCTATTATGTGACAAATGTAGGAGTGGCAATTTAGCTAATGTCAGTTTTTTTTAAACCATTATCAAATAACATAAAGACCCATTTAAAAAGTCATGACGACGGTGATTTTGTGGAAAAAATTCGCTTCTTGGAATGGCCTTTTGGGTCTTTCGAACTTCCACAGTGTGAGAATAAATCTGATACTTCTATTCGCTTCGAGTCGTGCCCCCAATCTCATTGGGCATGTTTCAAAGGCTCTCTTGTACACTTATCATAATGTTCTACTTAACCCAATATTATATTCCCAAAGTTTTTTAGATTCTGTCTAAGTCTAAGAATTTTGGAAATCGCGTCAGTTCCATCTCGCATAAATTACCTTGCCAAGACAACGCTGAATTTGATTTGAGATGACTTCATTTTATTCTTTCCTTTCAAGGATGTATTATAGAAGCATTATGAAGGAAAAACTACCTTTGTCAAAAATAACGATACAGTTTTTCATTATTCTCCTTCAAATCATCATAGTTTACACGATATTTTGATTTCTATCTTTTTTATTTTACTTGGGACATCCTTTATATAATAGTCAAACGAAATCTAGTTATCCAATCATTCCTTCGTTTCCAAGGACCACAATCCTCTGTCTCTATGTTCGAACAAGGATTATTGGGCCATCGGAAAGGACGGCGATATGGCGACGCCAGAGCGAGGAGAGGATAGATAAAAAACAGCGGAGAGTAGCGGGTTGCCTAGCGACCGGGCAGACGCCATCTGATCAATAGCAGGAGCCCAAAAAGCATTTCGAGAACGCCGGATGAATTATTGCTGTAATTGCATTTGCCGAACAATTCGACACTTTTCAATATTCATTTAGTACCGTGATCCGCGTCACGGTGCAATTAGAGTTGCCAAATAGATTCGCTAACGAAGTCCTGCAAAGCCGGCGACTATCATTTTAATATTTTCTATGGCATGTTTTCGGATAATGGCAATTTGCATTTTAGGTGAGATAGATGAAAGCGATACTGAATGAATTGGATATTTTAACATGTTATATCCTCTCACCACGCTTGTCCAATATTGTTACATATACAGAGTTAGTCGAATGTATGGACCCTACCATTTTCTCAGTTAATATTGTAACAATGCCGTTGAATCTACATCCGGAAGTCATTAAATTCAGCATTTACTATACCGAGGATGGTAGAGAACCTTCGCACATGTGTAAGCATCATTTCAATACATATTTAAGAGTTACACGAGGGAAATTTGATAATTCGAACAAAATATATTGTATCCAAAAATCAGTTTCATTATTTATTTATTCATTTATTCAATCCAATATGGTCACATTACATGACATGAGGACAAGTCACTGATACTAAAGATGACACTTTCAGCTACATCTACAAACACATATTACATGAGTAAACAGCAATTAGCGCATGTTAGTCTATGAATTTATATTAAAATATTCATCTAATGAGTACAATGAGTGCTGAAGTAGCAGTTTTTTTGTTTCACATTTAAAAGTTTTGACATAAGATACATTTTCAGTGCATTTGGTAAGTGATTATATAACTTTTTAGGCATTACAGTACAACTTTCTGCCGATAAGGTGAGTCTATTAGGGGTAGTCTAATTACCGACTTAGATCTCATATTGTAATTGACAATATCACCAGATGCATTGTACATATAGACATTTTTTTAAATAAATATAAAGCGAGGTGACAGTTAGAATGCCTAAGTCCTTGAAAAGGTTTCTGCACGAGTACCTTCGATCTATGAAAGTTATTGTTCTCAGATTTTTTTTGAATTAGTAGGAGAGATTTGATTTTCTTCGAGTTTCCCCATATGGTTATTGCATAGGACATTGTAGAATTTACGTATTAGTGGTAGTACATTAGAAGAATACTTCTGTCTACAAATTGTCTCAGTCTCCATAGCACAAAGCAGTGAGATGACATTTTTTGGCCACATATTCTATATGCGTGTACCAATTTAAATGTGAATCCCTATTCACTCCAAAAAATTGAACAAATTTTGATTGGCGAAGAGAAGAATTTTTATATCTCACCAGTAGAATGTAGTCCATATTTGAGGTAGAGAACTGTAACATCAGTTTTCAAGGTATTTAGTACCAGGTGATTTTTTGTACTGTATTCATTAGAAGCTCTTACATAATCAGTTGAAGCTCGACTAAGTTTTCACGTGGAGTTACCAGATGCAACCACTGAGAGATCATCAGCAAATAGAGTAGAATGACTATTTCTAAAATAGTCAGGTGAGTCGTTTACAAAGATAATGAAGCGAAGTGGTCCCAGGATGCTTCCCTGAGGGACTCCAGTGTGTATGCATTTATTTGATGAGTAGTAATTTGCATTAGGAACCCTCTGGGTCCTGTCAGCTAAATATAACTCCAACCAGCTAAAGGGCTGTCCTCTGATTCCATAGAAGTATAACTTTTTGATAGTAATTCGTGATTTACAAGATCGAACGCTCGAGAGAAGTCAAAGAACACCCCCTAAACCAGTTATTTGTTGTCCAGATTCATATACACCATGTTCAGGAAATGATAAACTGCATCTTCTGTCTTCATCTCTCTGCGGAAACCAAATTGGGAGTTGGAAATTATATGAAGAGGTTAAAAAGTTAACTAGGCGAATATGGAATAGTTTCTCATAGATCTTGGAGAAAGCAGGCAGAACTGAAATAGGCCTATACTTTGACATTTCTGATGAACAATTTTTTTGAGTATAGGTACTACAAGTGCATTTTTTAATTTGGAAGGAAATATCCCTTCCTTGAATGATTCATTTACTAAGTAGGTTAGCATATGTACCAGGTCATTCGCGACAATAGATACCAATGAGCATGGAATCCAATCATCACCTGCAATTTTTTTTTGGTAATTAGTTCAATTATTTCTAAAACCTCAGTCTCAGTGACTGGACTCAAGAAGAATGATTCTTTGTTAATAAAATTCAGTGCACTATAAATGAATTTGCAAATTCACAGAATCAAGGAAATACTCGTTGAATCCTTCTGCAATACCCTGCGGTTCACATATGTTATTTCCTTTGATAGCTTTAAGAGATGAGGGATACCTTCTTTGTCCACATTGTGAAGTTTCATTCATTATTATTTTCAAAGCAGACTTACTAAGGTTATTTGATTTTCGAAAGAAGTTATTGTAGTGGTTCCGTTTTGTATTTCGAATTTCATTTTTATGATTTTTCAGTTTTTCTTTATATTGGCATTGAAGTTCAATGCTTCCAGAGCATTTGCACAATTTGGTCAAAAAAAAAAAGATTATTACCCTGATCAATAATTTCCTTACTGACCCAAGATTTATTATTCAAAGTATTTTTTTTTGCATGATTTCACAATAGGAAATGAATTATGCATAATATCCAGGAATGCATTGAATTATGAATTCAACGTCATATTTCCATTACGAGAATTGATTCAAACCATACCGAGTGTTACCGAAAGATCCATGACATAGAATAAGTAGAAATAAGATTAATTGTCTTTATATCTAATGAGACTTTTTTTTCATAATACCAAGAATTTGCATCATGTTTTTTTCCTCGTAACGTCGAAATATCTGAGTTATAAAAAATTTGATTCATGAGCAGATTGTAGAAGAAAACGGAAAGAGTCAATTCACTATTTAATTTTTGAACAACCCTTATATTTATTGACAGGCCTGAATAGAAACTGACATTGTGAGAACCAGGCGAACTTGAGGTCAGCTATTGTACGCTTCTAAATTTCAGTCCTGTTTCAAATATTGAGAAAGTTAGATGGTTGCTAGTAACGTGATCTTTTCTGGTAAATGATCTGTTTCGAAATATCAGTTTAATACTTTAGTAAGAATAATAACTTTTTGAGTAGTTTATCCCATTAGTGCATAATGTGTCTTATAATGAACTCTCCCACTTGAATTTTGCCTGACGTCACTGATGCAGGCATTTCCTGTTGGACGCACCAGAATCATTAGTGGAGTCTACAAACAAACAGGCATTGCATCAGTCGCATTCAGTTTGGCCTAGCGAGTGTTCTGCACGTGTTCAAATGGATAACAATTTGTATTCTACCAGACGAGGAGGGTAAGTATTTATTATATTGTAGTAAACTAAAATTTAGGACTTTATACCCTTCAAGTTCATATTATTAGCTTGTATTTATAAACCTATGATGCTATTCGAATTATTATTTTTCGTCAATGACACTAATGACACTCAAAAAAGCGATTTTTTTTGTGTCCATTTTGATGGACTCTAGGCATATGTCATTAAGATTTTTTTTTTGCAGATTGTCCCTTCATCTGCTAAGAGACATAATACAAAATGACTCAGACATAGATCAACCAACGGAGATATATATTTTGCCTCTAGATGAGAAGTCGGCAGAAACAGAAGAGGATAGTGATGATTCTGATGAAGAAACTGCCAACCCCAATCATATTTCTAGGAGAATTCTGAAACAGCCATGTGAAGGTCGTTATTCTGATTCTGATTTTGATGAGGCAGAAGATAATAAATATACCGCTTTCCATTATAAAAATGAATATGGTGTCATCAAATGATTCTATATTATGTGGATCTACCTCTACTCTAGACACGACTACCTCCACTTCAGGTACGACTCCTTCTCCTTCAGCTATTTCATATTGCACTCCACGTTCTCGTGAGAAGAACACTTCGAAATGGGCTGAAAAGATTCCCCACAAGAAGCTTGACAAAAATCAATTTAAAAAATAATACATTTCCAGAAAACCATCAGTTGAATCCTATTCAGCAGAGACATCATTCGATTTTTTCATCCTCTTTTGGAGTGAAGATAGAAATGAGATAGATTCACAATCGAATATATTTGCTCAACAAAAAAATGTGAACTTGAACCTCACTAGAGATGAAATATACGTAGTTTTTGGTGCCGTGTTAGTATCCGGCTATTCGAAATGTCCGAATAAACGACTGTATTGGTCAAGTTATGATTATTGTTAGTCCGGGCGCGGGGGGGGGGGGGAGGGTGAGTATCCACTTTTAGGGCCACGACTATTCACCTGAAAATTACTCCCTGTAACTGACAATGTTCTTGTAGAAAAACTATTTCTGAAAAGTTTTTGTTTTATAACAATTTTTCATTCAGTTGATATTTAGACCGTAAAACGTTAAAAATGAAGAATCAATATTTCAGCTGCAATTTTTGAAAACACTGGGATTTTGCCAACAGGTTTCATAAAATCTTTCAATTTTTGACATGATAAATTTTCATTGAGAGATTTTTTATTTGTGTTGATTGTTGTGGAAGAAATTTTTGGCTTTTCCAGAATTTTTCCAGAATTTTCTTAAAAAAGTACTGAAACTGTGTCATGAGTACTGTTTAGACCAGATTGTGTAGCCTCATTGTGATCAAAGTTATCCATAGCTCCTATCGTAAATTTTGATTTGTCAAAATGACTGGGAAGAAATGTAACTCCTGAGCATGAATTCAAAGTGAACAATGCTAAACTAGTTTTGATCCTTAAAATTTCATCATACTAAATACTTATTCCCAAATGATTCAAGCTTTCGATCAAAGTTTTACTCTTACAAGATGAATGAACAGCTAAGCCATTCATAACGTGCAGAGGAGTCTTAACATTTACAAAACAATACAAAATGTACACTGCTACGAACAAGACGTGTTCAGAAGTTCGCTGACAAATAGAAGTGATTTATAAGAGTAAAACTGTGAGTATTTTCTTCAGTTTTGTAGCAATTAATTGAGAATAAAAAGCCGAATTATAATATCTGAAAGTAAATTTCGTGGACCTTTGAATAAAGGATATAATCAAGAAACACCCATAAGATAAATCTGTTGATTCAGAGTACAACACCTTCGCACATAAATAAAAAGTTAAAATAAAAACAACAAATAAAAACAAGTACTCGCTAGGACTATCTTGGTTTCTCGTTGTTGACTGTTTAGTCAATGAGCCAGTCGCACTTTGGAAATGGGCGATTTAACCAAAGATGAACTCCAAAAAATGTTTCAAGTGATTGTCTCTCAAAACGAAGCTATCAAATTCCAGAATGACCAGCTTTTCAGTCAATTTGCATCACTAAAAGAAGAATTCAGAGATTATAAAAAATCTGTCGAAGATAAAATAAACAACTTGGAGACTGAAACAGTTTGCTTGAGGGAAGAAATTGGAAAACTGAAAGAGAAGATAACATCAACTGAAAGGAAAAACAAAAAGTATAATCTTATCATCTACAATCTAGATGGAATAGATTCATTCCAGTCTGTTATCAACTTATTTCAAAGAAAATTGGAAATTAAGGTTGAGGAAAGAGATCTGAGAGACGTTTATAGACTCAACTCTGGAAATAAGAATAGTAAGTCAGCGCCCATCCTGGTTGAGTGTCTAACCAACAAGCTTAAGGTGGAGGTTCTTAATCAAGCCAAGAAACTGAAGGGTACCGGTATCTATATATCACTAGACTACGTTCCTGAGGATTATCAAAAAAAGAAGTCTTTATATGTGTATCAGAAAAACTTGAGGGGATTAGGCAAGGAAGTCAACGTCAGAGGTTACTCATTGGTTGTGAACGGGATTACATTGAACCTGGATGAATTGAAAGAAAAAGTATTGCTTGAAGAAGACAATCCAAGAAAGGAAAGGAAAGACAGTGTGTCGTCCGGTGGATCGCTATCACAGAAAGAAAAAACACAAAGACATTTACGATCAAATAAACAAAAATAGTATGTAATTTAATCCTTATCCTAAATTTGTCTTTAAAACTGATTATTTGCAAAGTGCGCAGCGACTATTTAGTTTTCTCTGGTTATTTGCTGATAATTTCATTTCTTAGTAAACATTCATCATAAAATATGAAGCTCAAAATTTATTATCAAAATTGTAGGGGTTTGCGAACGAAGCTTGCAGAATTTTATCAGAATGTAGTGTTAGATAACTATGATATTATCGTCCTAACTGAAACTTGGCTGAACAGTGATATTTTTGATGCTGAAATTTTCAATAATAACTATAGTATTTTCCGGTGTGATTTATAAGAACTGAGAAAGCGAGAGGAGGAGGAGTGTTGATAGCGGCACTGAAGAAATATAATAGTTCTTTAATTTTGTCATACAATTCCCAATTTGAATCAATATTCGTCAAAAGTAACATTTTGGGTAATGAAATCATCCTCAATGCTGTTTACATACCCCCACATTCTAATTCTCAATCGTATAAGAATTACGTAGATTTATTTGATGCCATTACTAATGAATATCGACCATTACGCACTACATTCTACTTGGTGATTATAATATAAGTTATATCAATGGTACACAATTTAATTTTTCTGTCAACAACAAAATTGTTGGATACATATATTCCCTTATGAATTCGCTTAATTTGAGATCGTTTAACAACTGTATGAATGAGGATAATAGAACACTTGATTTAATTATTGGTGATGTAAATATAAATGTTACTGAAGTAACTCCACTAGTCCCCATAGACAGAAAACATCCATCGTTATTATGTGAAATTGAGTTACAGAAACAGGAAAAGTACAAATACCCAGAAATTTCATTACAAAATAAATACAATTATAAAAGAGCAAATTTTGATGAGTTATGCGAACGCCTTCGATGTATTGATTGGACTCCTATAGGGTATTTGAAGGATATTAACGAGCAAGTGAGTTATTTTTATGATGTCCTGTATCATATCATTGATTTGTGTGTTCCAAAAATAAAAATCAACAAAAACAGAAAAAGTTTCCCCGCTTGGTTTTCCTGTGAAATAAAACAAAAAATGAAAGAAAAAGAATATTATAGAAAAGTAAAAAATCAGTCAGATGAATTTCTAAAGGAATATAAAAGGCTTAGATCAGAGTTGAAGGTTGACATAAAAAATGCTAACAATGATTTCATTAAGGAAACTGAAGCTAACCTAAAAGATAACCCTGAAAATTTCTGGAATTTCGTAAACTCCAAAAAACAAAGTAGAGATCTTGATTCTCATTTTATATTGGCAAATGAAACTACGCGAGATCCACAAAAAATTGCATCAGCTTTTGCTGATTATTTTACCTCAGTATATGAAAATGACTCTGTAGGTAACTCTGGAGATGTCAAAAATGAAGTATTCACTCGTTTGAAGATAGGGGAAATTTTGCACATATCACATAACTGTATCTGACATGAAATATGCCTTCCGTAAACTGAGACCAAAAAAATCATCTGGGTCAGACGGCATACCATCTTATATTATTAAAGCCTGTAAGGATTACATAATGTATCCACTTATGATAATCTTTCAAAACTCACTACGGTCTGGAATTTTTCCTGAAATATTTAAAAAAACTAAGCTGACACCCATTCACAAAAAAAACGAAAGATCTTGTGTCTCAAATTACAGACCTATTGCTATACTCAATGGGACCGCGAAGCTTTTCGAATACATCTTGTATCGTAAAATATTTTGGCATGTCCGAAGCAGTATTTCTGAGTCGCAACATGGCTTTTGCACTGGGAGATCGATTGAAACAAACCTAGCATCTTTTTTAACCAAGGTCACTGAAGTGACGGAAATGCAGCGGGCACAAGTTGATACGATTTACACAGACTTTGCTAAGGCATTTGACAAAGTCGATCACCGAATTCTTATGGATAAACTACGAATGTATTCTTTCAGTAATTCACTAATAAAATTATTCACTAACTACCTTCGTGAAAGAACGCAGTATGTCGCATATAAAGGAAAGGTGTCTGAAAATTTCCTTGCAAAGTCTGGTGTACCTCAAGGATCAAACCTGGGCCCTTTACTCTTTTTATTGTTCATTAATGATCTTCCTGAATACTTATCATGTGATTGTCTTTTGTATGCTGATGACTGTAAAATTTTCAAGACAATTCAAGACAATCAAGAGGATCATATGCTTTTACAAAACGATCTCTGTTCTCTTCATAATTGGTGTGAAGAAAACAAATTACATCTGAATTAAAGTAAATGCTTTGTGGTTAGCTTTTGCAAGTCAAAAAATGTTTTGGAGTACAGTTATCACATAAATCATCAAGAATTAGAGAGGTGTCATGAAACGGTCGATTTGGGAGTCACTTTCCAAGCGTCTTTAACATTTGAAAAGCATATAACTAAAACTTGTCAAAAAGCTCGAAAAATGTTAGGATTTGTTAAACGATTCACGTTTGAATTCAGAAACATAGATACAATAAAAACTCTTTACTGCACTTTTGTTCGAAGTCGCTTGGAATTTGCTGCCATCGTTTGGGACCCAGGAAAAATAATTTTGAAAAAATGCCTCGAAACTGTCCAAAACAAATTTATTTCATATTTGTATTATAAAAAATATGGCAAGTCCCCGGACCACTCATCGTATGACCCCATAAGAATCGAATTCAATCTAATAAAACTTGAAAATAGAAGACAAATACAAAAAATAATTTTTGTTTATAAAATTTTGACAAGCAAAATTAACTGTGAGTTCTTGCTATCCCAGCTCAAACTGTATGTTCCGAGACAGGTGTTGCGTCCAAAAAATATCTCATTTCATATTCCTAAAGTGCCACTCATTATTGATAAAATGTGTACTCTTGTTAACAAATTATTACAAGCCGTTCCTACCTTAGATATGCATACCGTGTCTCTCCCAGTTCTTAGAAATGAAATACATAAATTACTCTCACCCTCAACAACCTTTCAATGATTACACATCCAAAAAACACACCTTAATTGAAATCACAGCCACATCCATTAGGTTGAAATTATCATAATTCGTTTATCTTGTTTTCTTTTTATCATTCATTGTAGGTACATTGAGATAAAATACATGAAATTAGTAGTAGTTATAGCTTATAGTATATAAATAATTAATCCGTAGCTTAAGTTGAATGGAAACATGTAATTAGGTTAATCCCTGTATGTTTTCGAGAAATAAATAAATAAATAAATAAATTTCCATTTTGAAAAATATAAAACATTATTTGGAATAATGATTTAATCCTAAGCTTCTTGTTTTCAGAGATTCCATCTGTGAGTAAGCTATTTATTGAATTGAAATCATTACTAGTAAAATTTTACACTACACTCAAAAATAATATCTCATCTGGAATTTTGATACTTTCCCAAGAATTTTTCAATGTACTCTCATCACAGAATTTATCTTCCAGTTCCAAATGAATATTCTTCATTGAATTTCTTATAATATTAAATAATGAATCCATAGCTTAAGTTGAATGGAAATATGTAATTAGGTTAATCCCTGTATGTTTTCGAGAAATAAATAAATAATTTTCCATTTTGAAAAATATAAAACATTATTTGGAATAATGATTTAATCCTAAGCTTCTTGTTTTCAGAGATTCCATCTGTGAGTAAGCTATTTATTGAATTGAAATCATTACTAGTAAAATTTTACACTACACTCAAAAATAATATCTCATCTGGAATTTTGATACTTTCCCAAGAATTTTTCAATGTACTCTCATTACAGAATTTATCTTCCAGTTCCAAATGAATATTCTTCATTGAATTTCTTATAATATTAACACTCTCTTTCAAAATATTTTCTGGCTGTACTTTTATTATTATTGTATCCAAAGAAACGTCACAGCTATAGAGCAAAGTGCTTTTACTTTTATTCGATGGAATTGAATATTCTATTTTCTCATCAAAATGTTTTATTAGAAATGACTTCACGTCTCTATTTCTTATTTTGAGTTCTGGTATGAGGAGCTTGTTTATTTGATCGCGAACATTTGACAGTGTGAATATTAAACCAGAGTTGACACAGAGTTAATTACGTGAGCCATTGCTTCATTTGCACTCGAAAACAATGATTGTGTATTGTTATTTGACGGTTCTTCACCACTACCGATCTGATCGTTACTAGTAACTGCGCTTCTACAATCTCTATTGTATTTTTGTTCGTAAGCTCTCAAACAATTACTGTGATAATGTACATATGCAGCGAAAACATCTTTAGGATTCTGTAAATGACTGGTACGCGTAAATACTTCATCTTGATAAAATCTTGTAATTTTGAGAAACCGTTCAGCCCGTATCATTTCACATATTCTCAATACTTGTTTACTTTTGTTACAGAAATGCATACCGCAAATGACACAAATTTGCTTCTGACTAGCATTTTTTTCAATTGTGTGTAATTTTGCCCTCGTAACTCTTGAATTATTTTGATTTTCACTTGTTGATTGTCGTTTAAATCCCTTTGTTCACTGCTCTTGTTCGAAAGCTTATTAACTTTATTTGATTTCGTATAAGTTTTGTAACATTCATTTGTCGTGTGATATTTGAAAAGATCATCCTTTTGTAACCCACTCAGTCTTTCAAACACAATGTCTTTCCTTATATCAGCAGCCCACCGAATTCTCTCGCAGCCATTATGTGTACTCGTAAGTTTTCCATCTTTTGAACAAATTATGCACACATTGTCAGACATTTTGTCTTTATAATGAATACTTTATCGTTCTAACCAAATAAAACATCGTAACTGATAGAATCGTAACGTTCAAGTGCCGCTCGTCTCTGCAAGGCCTGACATGTCCAAGCGCTGATGCTTACAAGTTCAAGCAAGAAAATTCGACAGGAAACTTGAGAATCAGAATCGTGTTGAATATTTTATTTAAGAATTGTATATACAGAAGAAAAAATGTAAATTTCTATTATAAATTCATTCAAACGATAAAATAATGAGTTTCCATTGTCATCTAACGTGAACATATGATAATGCGCATACCAACTTCAATGTTAACTCATTTGTTCGTTTCACGGCCTAAATATCAACTAAATGAGAAATTGTTATAGGACAAAAATTGTTCGGGAATAGTTTTTCTACAAGAACATTGTCAGTTACAGGGAGGAAAATGAAATTTTCAGGTGAATAGTTCGAAATTCGCGTTTTTTATCCTAAAATGGGCCATAGTTCAAAATGGGACCGGAATTGGGCCTGGTAACCTCGAAATTCGGAATCAGCGACCCAAAATACGTATTATAACATCAAGTTACCTCGTGGACCTAAAAATGGATAGTTGACCCCCCCCCCTCCTCGCGCCCTGACTATGTATAACAGTATGAGACTGAATATGTTTGAAACAATATTGCACCATATTCATTTCAATGATTATTTCACTTATGCTAAAATAGCGTGTTATGATTGGTTGAAATTTTTGTGTTGATAAATGAAAACATCATGTTTTCGATTTTGTAGTTCGGCTCTTGATTGGCTACTGGATATGTATATTATGTGTTTTCGATTTTGTAGTTCGATTCCTGATTGGTTATTATCAAAACAAAAACTTACCACTAGCAAGCTGCTATAATGACACAACACCAAACTTTGACCAAAACTAATTAAGCACTCACTATTAGGTAATTCATATCAACTTCACAATTTTCGACAAATTTTGCATACTCGTTGATTAATCAAATCACTAAATCACTAAATGTTATCAAAACATAACCTCAGCAGTAGACTATGCAATGAAAAAACTACGATGACGCGCTCTGTCACTGTCATTGGATATCAAGTAAATGTTTTGTTAGTTGCATAATTTCAGAACTAAATGCGGGATTAATGTTCCTATAAAATAGTTAAATTGAATAGTAAATAAATAAAAATGGTTTCGATTTTATTCATGAAATAATCTTAACAAATACAACTCGTGTTATCGGCGATTATTGTTAATTCCTTCTCGGTTTCGAATCAAATTATGTTGCTTTAAGCGGGCCATACACTTAGATACAGGTTGCGATGCATGTATCGATGCAGAGGTTTCATGAAACACGTAGGTTGTATCAGTGGTACATACACTACTCTTTGGTTTCACTGATACCACAGTGATGATTCAACACTATTTACAAAACCTTTCAAAAATATTTTGCTCTGAAACTAAATAGTTCAAATAATGGATATACCACCTGAAGTTATCCTTGCGCTTAGTGTAGTAATGCTGGCAAATAAAAAAAAAAGAGGAAGTGGTCAAAGAAATGGCTGCTTGAGAGACATAGGTTCTCAAACAGTAAGTTGTTAAAGGAACTAGAAATACACGAACCAGGTGATTTGTATAATTATTTGCGCATGAACAAAGAATGTTTTGAAGAATTACTCAATAAAATTAGATCAAGGATTGAGAAAAAGGATACCAAAATGAGGCAGGCAGTCACAGCAAGAGAAAGACTCACCGCGACATTACGATTCTTAGCTACAGGAAATACCTACGAAGACCTAAAATTTTCTACTGCCGTTTCCCCTCAATTATTAGGTAGAATTATTCCAGAAACATGTGAGGCTATTTGTGAAGAACTAAAAAAGGACTACTTGCAGGTGAGAACAAAACTGAAATTTATTTATAACAAATCAAATGTTTTCCGTAAGTCAAAGTCAATATCTTTATAATTCATAAATTTGTCATATTCATAAACAATATATTTCATCATTTGTTGAAATTCAAAAATGGTGCCAGTTCTGCTGTCGCTGCTTCCGTCGGATTCTGGACAACTGCATGACCATGAGATTGTATATTATTTAGAGTTGCATAGGTGTTACTAGAAGCACTATGATAACCAGTAAGTATCGAGGTTGGTTGCAGATAATTGGCGTTTATGTAATTGCGAGGAGTATATGTACCATTACTGTTTGTCAGTTCAGTGTTTTGTTGGATTTGTCCACCAAGTTGAAATGAGGAATATTCAGTCAACTTGTTTAGTTTGCCATAAAAGATCACTTCGCTAACAAACCTTTCCGTTAATATTCGTTGGTCGTTATTCATCATTTTTAAATCAAAAGCAAATTTCTTTCCAGCTACACTATATTCATCTTCTTCTATTTGATGCTTTGAAGATGTTTGAGAAGAAGCGTTATCATTATAGGTTTTCAAAGTCTTTGCGGCTAATGTGAATAATTCCTGTTGAGTAGTGGACTTTTTTTTCTGCGATGGTACAGTCCTTGCAGTAGATAGAGATGACGTCGATGACGATGGCCGAGATGAGGGAACAGTATTCTGGCTAGCTGGAGATGTAACTGAGATATTATCATCTTGTACGCTTCGCTCGTCGACATCTGAATGCACCTGTAACATGTTGCAATAAATACATGGTGATTTCACAATGAATTTTGATAATACATGTATTAATGTTTTAGTTTTAGAATTCACGCAAAATAATAAAATATGCTAACACGCAAACTAATATATAGGGTGGCCCAGGGTTAAACCGCCAAATGATCAGTATCGATTTTTTAGGTGAAACTAAGATGTTTTCTTCATATAAGCATGTATCCCAAATTGATTTGTTTTCAAGATACAGGGTGTCAAAGTTTTCAGGAAAAAATGTATATTTTTTAATTCTAGGTACATTAAAATAAGCCTTTCAGTACCGCAAATCAGCTTACCAACTTTCATCAAAATCAGCCAAAACGGTTTTGAGCAGTGAATAACAAACTGATTTTTTCTCAAACCTTTGACTCCCTGTATCTCGAAAACGAAGCAAATTGGAACACATGCTTATGTGAAGAAAATATCTTCTTTTCAGCTGAAAAATCGATACTGATCGTTTGGCAGTTTAACCCTGGGTCACCCTGTATAATAATAAAAAAATTAAAAAGCAAAACAGAGCACTAATAAAGTTGATATCGCCTTTTTGTTTCAGTTTCCCACAGAAGCTCAATGGAGGAGTATAGCAGATGAATTTAAAACTAAATGGCAGTTCGATACTTGTTGTGGTGCTATAGATGGCAAGCACATAAATATTATCAAGCCGCACAACAGCGGATCTTACTTTTTCAACTATAAAGGAAAATTTAGTATCGTTCTCTTAGCAATTGTCAATGCTAATTATGAGTTTATTATGGTACATACAGGTATAAATGGAAGAATCTCTGATGGGGGGGTTTTACACGAAACACCTTTTTACAGGATGCTCTTGGACGGTACGCTACAGTTACCACCAAACAAAATTGTTCAAGGACTTGAAACTGAATATTCTCTGCCATTTACTTTCGTCGGGGATGAAGCATTCCCACTTCTAGAAAATTTAGTAAAACCATTCCCTCAAAAACACGGTTTAAGTAAAGAGGAAAAAATTTTCAATTACAGATTAAGTCGCGCTAGGCGTATTGTTGAAAATGCGTTTGGCATTATGGCTTCACGATTCAGGATATTTCATACTGATATAGGACTTGCTACACACAGTACTGATAGTGTTGTGTTAGCTGCATGTGTACTTCATAATTACTTGCGACATAATGCAAAAAAAACATATACACCTACTTTATATGTAGACCACGAAGATACAGAAAGTGGAGAAATAATTCCTGGGGAGTGGCGTATGAATGGAAACCCAATGGAATCGTTACAAAAAACACCCCGAACAATAAGATCTACTCTAGATTTGGCTAAACGAAACCGTAATGAATACAAACTCTATTTTAACAATGAAGGTACCGTTTCAGGAAAAAATGGCATTCAAATTACACTAAATTAGGTTAAGTATTAATGTATCAGATATGCACCTACGTATTTTTACCTATACAATATCAAATTAAAGAGGAATACGATACAAAATGTGTTTTTACCTCATTTTCAGTGTCACTCCCTGCTTCATCGGCTTGTACTGTCAACTTGTCGGTAATAATATTGGATTTGCCTTTTCTTGGGGTTTCCGAGTCTATTATAAAAGAAAGGAGGTCGTAATACCATAAATTTGGTGTATAGACGTCATCTACCGAACTTCCTGTCTTTTTTTGTGAATCCAGTACTTTTTTTAATTCTCGTCTGAACGAACATCTCATGCTATGAATTTTTTCCCAAAAAATCCTTGTTCGCAGTAGGATATATTTCCTTGCATTTTTCAATAAGTAATTCATATGCATTATTTTTCACTTGTCTATCGGTGTATTCTTTGCTCTTAATATCCCATAAACACGGATGCATTCTATAAATATTTATAAAATCTTCCATGAACTCACGGTCACGTTCCATTTTCGACACAAGAAACCCAGAAAACACGCAGTACCACTGAGAATAATAGAAATTGTATCGATACCGTGCCATACACGTTGAAACCTGCATCAGTTGCTGTTGCGTGGAATCCCGTTCGGTTCGGGACTCTGAAACATGTATCGCACCCGACCGATACCGATACAATTTCACAGATACATTGCCATTAACTATGAAACTTGCATCATGAAACCTCTGCATCGATGCATGCATCGCAACCTGTATCTAAGTGTATGGCCCGCTTTAAGCAACCACACGAGCGCTTGCGCGAGTGTGGTTGCCAAGCAACATAATTTGATTCTCAAATTCAAAGGAATTGCTATTTCGATAATCACCGATACACTTGTGGTATTACCTACGATAATTCATCAAATAACAATAACATGGTTACATTGTACAAGTTGCGACCAGTTTTGAATCACCTGAATGATACATTCAAGAAGCATGGTGGATTAGAAGAATGTATTTCAGTTGATGAGAGTATGATCCCATATTATGGGAAACATTACGCCAAACAATACACAGATGGTAAACCGATAAGATTTGGGTTTAAAAATTGGGCTTTATGTACCAGTACAGTGTGAGTTTTGACATTTATACCGGAAAGACTACGAACGTAAACATATTTGGGGTTGGAAGAGATATGGTCATGTATTTAGTGCAACAGGTAGAAATTACTCCCGTTTCAGGCAATAAGGTAGTATTAGAAAATTATTTCAATGGAATACCGTTGCTCATCCATCTTTGTGATCTAAAGATATGTGCCATCAGAACTATCCGGCAAAACAGAACTGAAAAGTGCCCCTTTCCTGATAATAACTATTGGAAGACATCGAAAAGAGGAACATACAAATTCATTGGCAGCGAGGAACTAGTTTTGGTGGTTTTGGTGAAAGATAATGAAGTTGTTACAATGGCTTCTAATTTTTATAATGAAAATATTGTCAAGACATCCCGCTTGTGTTGAGAATCTAAAACTCATCTAAAACTAAGAAACTCATAGATCAACCAGAAGTGATTGCATTACACAACAACGGTATGGGAAGAGTGGATAAAATGGATGGATTAGTAGCAGTACACAACTCGAATAAGGCGTCGCAAATGGAACTGGCCCATTTTTGCCTATTTATTCGATGTAACAGTCACTAACAGTTGGCTACTTATGAAAAAATTAAAACCAAAAAATCCTCACTGTGCGAGTCTTCTAGACTTCCGAAGATATTTGGCTCAAAGTTTGCTACAAAAATATGGAACACCACCTGCGAGAGGGCTTGTTTCTACTATAACAAATGATACAAGATTCGACAATGTGGGACACATAATAGTATACTCTGAAACACATAGGAGGTGCAGGCAGTGTACAAAAAAGATGCAATTTCATATGTGGAAACTGCAATGTAGGAGTACATCCAAAATATTTATTCAAACTTTATCATTCGAAATGACTTATTTTATATTTGTTGCTGAAAGAATGCGATTATGTTGCATGCTTATTTATTTTTATTGTACCAAAGAAAAAAAATATCATCATGATTCACATCATTGACTTTTCTCCTATGTTCTGGATATGTACTCAAATATAAATAAAGTCCATTAAAATGGACGTATCATATAAAAAAAAATCTTCATTATGTGTTATCATTCTTGAGGCATATTGAATGATATTACATCTTCAAAATATTGAGATGTAAAGAAAAAACTTCATGCACTAATGGGTTAATAACGTAAAAATCATGAAATTTCATTCAAATCATCGATTCTAATTGGGTTTATTTTAAGAAATTATAAATTGAAAACTTCTTTGTTATTCCGGCGTTCTGATTTTTTTCTTTCGTCATAATAAATGATTTTGGCCGATTTCTTTTTTATTAAACTAAATTTCATCTCCCACCTGGGCTTTTGGCCCAGATATTAATGAATAACAATTTGATAAATATTTGAATAGATTGAAATCCAGAAAAGTGTTGAAAACAACAATAAAGTAACTCAAATAATAAAAACTAGCGTGTGTGCAGAACTGGTTGCAGCTTCCTGATATGGTTTGCCGGAGATTTGAAAGGTAAGTACATGTATAATTTTCCTGATGTGTTCCTATATAAACGCTGATATAAAAACTGACAAAGGCAGCGCTCGGACTAACATTTAATAGTATCAGCTGTGATGAAACTTTATTTCACCGGAATAGCGTTTTACTATAATATGAGGGTTATCGAAAAAAAAATTCGGATGAAAGTTGAAGGGTATTCCACTTTGTACCTTTATATGAATTCAAATATTTTTTAGATCTGCTATTGGTGGATAAGTGACATCATCGACATTTTTTTAAATTGAACCATATGCCATGTTCAGTATCGCAAGAAAGATTGTGTTTTTCTCATGTCAGCAGTACTAATATTATTCCAACTGTCTCGTTAGGTACAAAAATTTTACGAATGAATTTTATAGATTTTTATTAAGCGATTCTAAAAAAAAATCACCTGTGAGGTAATAATAGTATATTGTGTATCTAGTGCGTGAAGTATACTTTTTTACGCGAGTGTGGAAGATTGTGGAACGAGCCGCAAGCGAGTTTCACAATCCGCACGAGCGTAAAAAAGTCTTCACGCACGTGGTGCACACTATACTTTTTCTACGACCTTTTACTCAGAGTTTGAATTAAAGGAAATTTTCATCGGGTGCCTCTTTGAGAAATTTTAATACGCGTTCCTTTTCCAAAACGCGTGATTTTTTAGGAATCTATCCCTCGTTTTTCCGTTTCAAGAAAGCGCGAACTTTCGGATAATCACCAATTTGTACATTGTACTTAACACTAAGGGTGCTTTTCAACGTTGAGTAGTGACTCCATAATTGATAATTCAGATAGGTAGGCTAATATTACCCTTTCGGAGAATGATTGGACGTTGTTTGTATTGCGCCATTGCATATACTTTTCCAAAGTGTTTTCGTAAATTCCCAACGATGTTTGTGGCAATAACGATGAACTTGCTTCACTGGCTGCTAACGTTATATTTGGAGGAGTTGATAGGAGTACTTCAATGCTGTCCATCAGGAATTTGCGTGAAATACACGGCTAATCGGTTTAAATCAAAATTTCGTCGTACTATTTATTAATTCAGAGGGTAATTAATTACTATTTACGGTCTATTAACTGATGTAACTCTGAACTTCACTCTGCGGGAACTGTCATATTTGTCAATTTCTCTCGCCACCGCTACCTAGACCAGCGACCGGTGTGTGAATTTGTATTGACTCTTATGGCACCGGTGCGTGAAATAAATCCCATAAGAAAAGCATGGCACTTCACACACCGATTCGTGAAATTAAGCTTTACACATTTTTATCGATGTGTGACGTTAGTAATTCACATACGGGAGTAGAAAAAACATTTTATTGAAATAAAAAATAAAAAATTGTGGCTCCTCCAATATGGCGGACGAGATTTGTGATTATGGTCCGATTCCATTCAAAATTGGTATGTGGGGGTTTTTGAGGTCGGAGATCATGATTTTTTTGTTAAAATTTATAAATTCAAGATGGCGACTTCAAAATTGTTCCTGTTTTTGTATAAATGACGATAACTCTGTTGTTATCAACAAAAAACGTTTACTGTGACATATCATCTATAAGAGAAAAAGTTATTCATAACTAAGTCATAGTGAGCTATGACCTACATTTGAAAAATAAAAGTTGGTGCTGATATCTCAAATTCTAGAAGAGTTGGTATACATTTCATATTTATTTCGAAATCTCAATGAAAAACTGCCATGAGAATGTGAAATTCCTATTCGAATATTTTCTTAAATAAAGAAGTTACGGAGGATACATGAAAATGATCAAAATCTATTTTTTGCGTATAAAACAAAAACGAATGGATTTAATCAAAATATTTTTTCACATTACAGTTGGCCTTGATAAACTCCACATTTGGTGTCATTTAAACAACCTCGTATCCCTCACCATTAAAAAGATACCCATGGTGAGCATGGTAAGTGGGACACACTGTATATGTATCAAAATATATAAAAAAACGTAGCATTTATACAATTGCAGGGACAGGAAAATTTCAATATCCTACACACAGATTGGTTGTAACACAGATAATATACTTTTTCTTCATAGCCGATTAGTTCATGATAATGTTTAAGATTTCATTTTTTCAGTTCAAATACCCCTGAGGAAGAAATATTCTTATGATTTATATCTATGAATTTTTATTCAAAATATCATTATTATAATATCTGTGCTGGGATTTGAGTCCATGGTCTTATGGTTGACAAGCGAACGGCCACCACGGCCCATATTAAATACACTTTTTTCAAAGTGATACCCCAGTAATGTTAACTAAAACAGTACCTGCTAATATATCAGATTCTCCATAGTTTCCCCCTAAAATAATTTCTGCAGAAAAAAAATCCACAAGATAAATTTTAATGAAATCTTACTTCTTTGAGAGAGAGAGAAAATTGTGTTACAAGCACTTGACAAAACTCTTGTCCGTCTCCAGAATAATTCAATGCCCCACCACACATTTTTCAAAAGATAAGCACATTGTATTGCATAAGAAATTGTAAATTTCGTTATATTGGTGTTTAATTAATAAATACATGTTCCTTCACATCCTGCCTAATTATTCATTCTAAATCAGAAGGTGAACATATTTTTTTACTAGAGTAATTGGGGATATGGCTTAGGGGGCCGCCATTCCCCCAACACCCCCTACTATTTGGATTCTGTAAGAGCCTTGGGTGGCTGCCCACGTAGCCTGAGAGCTGATATGGTCACAGAGAATGTCATTGCCGAGGAAATGTAATGTTTATTGAGAAACCAAAGTATTTTTTGATCTACGCAAGATAGAATAAGAGCATTTTTATATGGTACTAGTCAGGCAAATCAAAGAATTGAGGCTTGGTGGGCTATTTTGCGATAACATCACGCCCAATTTTTGCTAAATATATTAGGTAAATTGAAAGAAAATGGTTATATCTCTGGATCACAACTAGACAAATCCCTTATTCATTGGTGCTCTATGAAAATTATTCAAGTGAGTTTGATGGATATATTTCTGTGTTCAACTATATATAGGTTGTTATTTTTTATTCCGTAATAGATATATCACAATAAGTTATTGCTATCAGTATCTTCTAGAAAATCTAAACGAATGGTTTGTTTTGTTTTCAGAAACAAAAACGAACTAACATTATTTCACGAAATACCTATAGATTTATGTATGACTTGAATTTACAAGTCGAAAGAAAGATTGCGAACCAAAGCATGTAAGCAAGTGTTCTCATTTGGCTTTGGTAGTGGATAATTTCATAGGAATTTAATATAGCTCCAATCTACCCGACGAATTTTTTAGGTCCTGCCTGCTCTACAATAAATTTCTACTCCCTTTCAGTCGGACCAATGCAGTCTTATTATTTCAATTTCCACAGCAAGAACACAGTTATGTATATTTTCCACTAGAATGAATACATGATATTTTCAATATTACTTTAGATTGGCATTGTGGCTAAAGGCAGCCTGCAGAGAAGATTTGCTTGAAAGGAACACCGAAGAACTGCACAGAAATTGTAGAATTTGTGTGCTGCATTTTGAGGAATAATGGATCATTCAGGGTGATTCTAGAAAATATCTCTATGATAATGCAATTCCTACAATCCTGCATCAAAAACTTAATCGGATCTTCCCAGCAATAATTCTTTCAAGTCAGTCATGAGGACGATTTTTGGACTAAGGGTCCGTTTCTGTAGCAATACTGTAGCTATGAATGGATTGTTGTACCTCAGCAGCGATTGCAAAAAAATTTAATTGTATTTTCAATTTATTATTATAATGCTGTTAATTTTTTCCAGATATATTGGCTGTTTCTCTGGAAGATAACTCATCAGAAGTGGATATTTCAAAACAGTCTTCTGCCACAAGTATATTATATTTTTGACTGAAGTTCAAAACTCAAAATTAAATGTTTCAATGCATGCGGAGACTGTATGTATAAATAAAATAATATTAATAAATAAGTTCTAGAACACTTTAATGAAACGAAAGAAAAACAGTTTTGTCTTATTTCCACTAGTTTTTTATTTTCACGGCCGGTTTCGAGTTTTATCCCATTATCAAGTATACAAACTAACTAGTTAGTGGAAACAAGACAAAAGTGTATTTCTTTCGTGTCATTAAAGTGATCATGAATTCCCACAAAATAAACAAGTCATCAATTATACAAAAGTTTGTAGAACACTGTTCTATTTGTGTTTTAATACTTTCAGACATTTTTTGTTTGCCTCACATTCCGAAGACTAGAAAGTATGCAGAAAATAGTTATTTACCTAACAAGTGCGAAAAGTAGTACTTTTCGCAAGAGTTAGACGTTTTCCGCAAGAGTTAGGTACAATGTTTTTCCTACGAGTGTTTTTGTCCATCTTATTAATGAAAAAAAATATTTTTATTAAACAAGAATTTATAATAATGCTACAAAATGACACATAAGACAGAATAGTTACATAGATCATTTAGTTAGTCCTAAATATCCTCATTTGCAACAATATAAAAATCGTGCGGAAAAGTAACTTTTCAGCATGATTTTATCTTTCCGCGAGATTTTTTATGCACTGAAAAATAATGAAACAATTGTATGATTATAAATAATATAAGATCGAATCTAGTCGGGAAAGTAAAAATCGTGCGGAAAAGTAAAAATCGTGCGGAAAAGTAAAAATCGTGCGGAAAAGTAAAAATCGTGCGGAAAAGTAAAAATCGTGCGGAAAAGTAGAACTTTCAAAACGAAAAATCGTGCGGAAAAGTAACTTTTCTGCACGCTCGTAAGAAATAGTTATTTTCCTAACAAGTGCGGAAAGTGATACTTTCCCGCACGCGACTGCCGTTGACCCGAACGACGCGAAGCGGAGTTTGGGCAAGCAGTCAAGGGCGGGAAAGACACTTTACGCATGAATTAGGAACATTATTTTTTCTACGACCGTATAAAGATTCAAAAAGCACATTGAAAACATATATTTTATTTCAACATACAAAACATTCCATGAAAATCCACTAATTATTATTAATATTAATGTTGAAAACACAATTTGTTGCATTCTGCAAATGCGTCAGAATAGCCGGTCCAGAGTAGTTAGTTGGTGGTAACTGGCTGTTAAGAGTAACACTGTAGATTGCAAAGTGCATGATGATGACGGAGACGGCATCGGTTGCAAGTTGCCAGTACATGAAAGAATTTTATTCGAGATGGTTTTCTTCTGTTCTACGGAGTCCTCCAAATAACTCTCACCAACAATGAAATTTAGATTTAATAACGATAAATTGACATATTTTACTTTCCCGCGCTAGTGCGGGAAAGCGAGTTTTCCCGCACTAGTGCGGGAAAGTGACACTTTCTAAACTAAAATGAGTGCGGGAAAGTGGGTAAAAACGCACGGTCGTAGAAAAAATAAATGTATATACTCATACACATGTGGAAAGGTAAATTACTTTTCCCAAGAGCGCACCCAGAAAGGCAGAAGGGTGGGGTGGCTTGCCTCCCCAAGACCAAAACTGTCACCGATACCGAGTGTTTTAGATAATTTGACTCAAAAGAAGATAAAAATAGATTGAGTCTCAAGGTGCCTTTCCCCAAAATAATGTTGGGTTCGCTTCTGAATATGACAGTGTTAAATAATAATATATACGAATAATATTCTAAAACTGGTGTAGGGATACATAAAAGTTTCCAAGGGTTTTCATTTCTCCTTTCCTTTGAAGTAAGATATGCTGTTATATCAAAAAAATACTTTTCAATATTTCGAGCACGGAATGTCTATATTCTGTAATCAGAGTATTGCAACCCACGACCAAGTTTGGTTTTTCTTAGTGTAGTTCTGCGTTCATCTCATTCACGTTTCTCAGTGTGGCTGTAAGTGGTGTTCGAGGTCATTGAATTTGAACATGAAACAACGAAATTCTTCTTTTCTGTGTAGTAGGTCTTTGTTCTGTGGCAAGAACAAACAACATGACAGTTAGGTTATGACACGTCTATAATAATTCAGAAGCCGGGAGTTCAAGACCTGCGCTCGCAGATCATAAATCATGATTTGAACTGGAAGCACACTGCTTCGTCCATTGTTTGCTTTGATATAGTGAGATGATCCTGGTGTGTTGACTATATAAAATGAACAGATAAATCCATCTTCTTCCGTTTCTGATATTCATAATGGATTCTGAAAATTCATAAGTTCGACAAACATTTTTATCGACAAAAAAATACGAGTTTTTGGACGAACTTTGAATTTTTGAAATTGTGACTCGATTTTGGGTTGTTTTTGTGACTCAACAGCACGAATGTACAAACTTCAAGCTTACAATTGCATACTTCCTTTTTCATGCAAGATGTGTATAAGAGATTACTTCCAACATTGAGGCCAGTATGCACCGCACATAAATAAGCTAGGCTTAACACATGAGCTCGCTTAACATGAACATTTTGTATGCACTGTCGTTCAAATGGTATTTCAGCTCGCTTAGAGTTAAGACCTCAGTTTCAGAGGCTTAAACTTAGAATCTCAGCTTGAACCTGTACCGTAACCTCACTTCCCGCCATATTTATGAAGTAGGTAGCTTTGAATTTTGTAATTTGTTTTTTTTTGTGCAAATAAATATGAATATGAAGTAGAGGATGATATTTTCTTAGAAGATACAGTGTGTCTCACTTCTCATGGAAACACCCCCGTATCTTCCGTAATAATTGAGGTTCAATGATGAAACACTCTGGACTGATGGATATGCTCAAAATGCACCTACCACCTAAATGGGGTTGGCCTACGTGATATACACTGCCCGCCAATCGCGATGGAACAACACATTTTTACGGTAAAACATACAAGGGGGCAAAATAGGCTAAAAATTCTTTCAGATTTGTGATCAGGACCACCAACTTACTACAGATACACTTTTTCTCTGAAAAAATGTCAGTCCTGAAAAATCCGAATTTGTCTCACTTCTCATGGAAACACCCCCGTATTTTCCGTAATTTTATACGTAGAACCCTAGTAGAATTTGCAGTATCGATAGATACACTAGAAATGATCTCACTGCACGAAACGGGTCATCCTACATGATGTGCACTGCGCGCCAGCAGCGATGGAAAAATGGGTGGTTCCTTCGCTGCTGGCGTGCAGTGTATATTACGTAGATTGACCATTCCCGTGCAGTGAGTTCATTTCCAGTGTATCTATCGATCCTGGAAATTTCATGGTTCTACGTAAAAAATTACGGAAGATACGGGGATGTTTCCATGAGAAGTGAGACAAATTCGGATTTTTCAGGACTGAAATTTTTTCAGGGAAAACGTGTCTCTGTAGTAAGTTGGTGGTCCTGATCACGAATCTGTAGGAATTTTGAGCCTATTCTGCCCCTTAGTATGTTTTACCGTAAAAATGGATGGTTCCATCGCGAGTGGCGGGCCGTGTATATCACCAACCCCATTCAGGTGGTAGGTGCATTTTGAGCATTTCCATCAGTCCTAAGAGTTTCATCATTTTACCTCTATTGTTACGGAAGATACGGGGGTGTTTCCATGAGAAGTGAGACACACTGTATATTGGACATAACTGAGTTTGGATTTCCTCGTCGCTTTTATAATAGATCCAATAACATGAAAGAGATGGATTACTTGAATTGTTTTCGATAGTTTAGATTCAACGAAGCAGCAGCTAGATCACTGATGGAAATGGCATAGCCCACCGGTTGGAATTCGAAAATAATTTGTAAGGAACTTTGAATAAGTATAATGACAATATTTAACGAACAGTTTTAGTAATAAGAGTGTCTCCTATAAACCGCAGCTTATTACAGCTCCTATGTTTTATGCCAGCAATTCATATCGAATAAACTTTGCCTCTCTTCGCCGAGGATTTGCTTGAAAAGAAAAGGAAAAGATTATGAATAAGCAAAACCTTTTCCTTCTACCTTTTCTTGTGAGCTCTTCCTCTTATTTCTACCTTTATCTTTGAAGGAAATACTTCATTTTTATAAATATGGCCTATTTTATGTGAAAACGAGTGCCTTTTTGAAAGGGATTGTACCCAAAAATACGTTTTAGTTTCTAATTGGTCACAAGGCACGGTTACTCATGTAGCGGAGAGCCAGGCCGAGAGTAAGGACACTTTGGTGGTTGGCTTATTGAGCGCCACCTCGTTTCAAAAGTAAGAAGAAAAAAAAAGGAAAACGGAATATCAGTACCTAATAAAATAAACCCTTGACTAGGAAATGAATTTAATGGGGACTGTCAAACGATTCCTTGTAACACTAGAGTTCAAGATAAAATTAATTGATTGTCACATCTCCTATTTAAGATAAAATATTTTAAACATGTACCTACCCTTGAATAGGAAATAGGACAAAATGGAAATGTTAATGAATTTAGATTTAATGCAACAAGGGCTTCAGTTTTACTGAAGTTGAACTTAACGTAATATTAGGTTACATTGTCAACAATGACTGCAGTCAGAAGGGAAAGAAATGTACCGATTATAGATCTATAATGGTTCACATTAAGTAATTTTATTTAGGATTTCAAGTAGGTACTTGAGTACTAATCCTTGAAGTTGTGAAGTAGTTGTATGGTAGTTATATTATTATTTCTACCCTTGGAGTAGCTGATACTTTCCCAAAAAGGAGGGGTCCCTTCCTTTTTACAAAAGCTTCCGGAATCAAAATTTCATACGGGACATTGGTCCATTTGGCAGCACCTCATTATATCTTCAAAAATTTAAATTTCCAATAAAAAACATATAGGGAATCAAAATGGCATCATAAAATCATGCCTTCATGGCCGCCTAGCATCCCAACTCAGAATTTGTTTGTAGGTATACCCAATTTTGGCCTTCAGATCTGAAATGATCAAAAAGGTTGTAATAAATAATAGAATATGTAATAAATCATTCAATATGATTTTCTGAACAAAATTAACCTTCCACTACGGAATGGCCAGCATACACGTACGACTCAGTTCAATAGCAAACGCAAAAGGGAAGAACTAGCTGTTAAAGTGCATAGCTTGCTACGCTCTCATTTTTCGTCTCTATTTAAAAAACGTCACGTCTTCAAACGTCCGTTTCACAGTAGAGCATTCATTTGGAATATATCCACGGAATGACAAGAACAGAGACAAAACACAACTCATATTAGCGCAGCTGATGTGGTTAGAGTACGTTCAGAATCAGTTGACTATTGGTATAATCCACTGACTGATTTTCTTAGACACACTAGCTTGGACTGTAGGTATAATCCACAGACTGATTTTCTTAGACACACTAGGCTACTCAGCCTACCCATTGTAAACCGACCCCCGTAAAGCTAGCCCCGTAAAGCGCTAATTTTAGGATAATTTATTTCCCTATTTCCAAATTTTTTGCGCTACAATTGTGAGAGATATCGCGGGTTCTGCTAGCTTAACGTTAAGCTGTCAGAACCAAACCGCCAAACGAATGATTATGGAAAGTCTAAGTACACCATAATTTTAGGCTCATTTTAGGCACACGTTTGAACCTATCGCCGATTTTTATGGAATGCGTTTTTAAAAAAATCCTTGGTTCTGCTAGCTTTACCGTTAGGCTAGCAGAACCCAACCATAAAGAAGCAACTCAGAAAAAATCCAGTTGGACAATAATTTTAGGCTATATTCAGGCTAACTTATTACCCAATTAAATATTTTTGTGCTCTTCAGTTGGAGGAGAAATCAAAGGCTGTATTAGCTCAACACTGAGCCGGCAATACCAAAAGGCTATCCGAATCGTTATGATAAATCTGATCGCACCATAATTTTAGGCTCACGTTTGGCTCACGTTTCAACCCATCGCAGATTTCTTGGGAATAAGTTTCTTTAAAAAATTCCTGGGTTCTGCTAGCTTTACCGTCAAGCTAGCAGAACCCAACCATAGAGAAGCAACTCAGAACAAATCCAGTTGGACAATAATTTTGGGCACTATTCAAGCTAATTTACTACCCAATTATATATTTTTTCGCTCTTTAGTTGGAGGGCAAATAAAAGGCTGTGTTAGATCAACACTAAGCTGACAGTACCAAAAGGTTACCCGAATCGTTATGGAAAATCTAATCGCACTATAATTTTAGGCACATTTTAGGCTCACGTTTGAACCCACCGCTTATTTTTTTGGAATGCGTTTTTTTTTTTAATCCTGGGTTCTGTTAGCTTCACCTTTAAGGATTTTTTTGAAAAAATGCATTCCAAAAAAATCGGCGATGGGTTCAAACGTGAGCCTGAAATAAGCCTAACATTGTGCTATCAGATTTTTCGTAACGATTCGGTTAGCCTTTTGGTAATGCCAGCTCCGTGTTGAGCTAACACAACCTATGATTTCTCCTCCAACTGATGAGCAAAAAAATTTATAATTGGGTAATAAATTAACTTGAATAGAGCCTAAAATTATTGTCCAACAGGATTTGTTCTGAGCTGCTTTTTTATGGTTGAATTCTGCTAGCTTAACGGTAGAGCTAGCAGAACCCAGGATTATTTTAAAAAAACGCATACCAAAAAAATCGGCGATGGGTTCAAACGTGTGCCTAAAATGAGCCTAAAATTATGGTGCGATCAGACTTTCCATAACGATTCGGTTAGCCTTTTGGTACTGTCAGCTCAGTGTTGAGCTAACACAGTCTTCCATTTATCCTCAAGTGAATACCAAAAAAATATATAATTGGGTAATAAATTAATAAAACTCATTCCACAAAAAACCGGTGATGTTTTCAAACGTGAGCCTAAAATGAGCCTAAAATTATGGTGTGCTTAGACTCTTCATAATCATTCGTTTGGCGGTTTGGTTCTGCCAGCTTAACGTTAAGCTAGCAGAACCTGCGATATCTCTCACAATTGAAGAGCAAAAAATTTGGGAATAGGGTAATATTAGCCTAAAATTAGCCTAAAATTATGGCCCTAAAAAAAATGAAAATTCCAAAGTGGTTCTACTAGCGGGGGTTGTAGTAAACCGTGGTGTTGACAGTTGTCAAACCGAGATAACCTGCACATGAAATGCATACTCTTGATGTAAACAAGAATTCAAAGTTATGTTTTCGAAAATACAAAATGAAATTTGCAGCAGCTGTAATAATCAATTTACATGAATTACAGTATACGGTTGTTAGCAAAAATATACAGTAGCAACCATTCCTCAGTCCGGCTACAGAAAATATCGTAAGAAATATCAGTGGCATGCAGTTGTTGTGATTACTATACCAGAGTTATCAAAAAGGTAATTTATAGTGTTACAGGATCATCAAAAATCATTCTTGTTTGTTATGGTTTCAACTACTAGCATGCCAAATTTGGTGCAGCTACGACCGATCCTTAAAGCCTAATTGCAATGTATTATCAATGTAACCGGCAATCAATTGTCCAAAGAGAAGAAGGAGGTTAACTCGATCTAAATCTGTTAATGCAAATCTGTCTTGGGCGGTCCCCCGCTTAACGTAATCTCAGGAGGCATTGAAATTAACGATGTCTCAATATAAAAGAGTGGGGGCGGGCATCATGCGTGTTCATGACTCTTAGTCACGTCATTCGCTGATTTATAACACTCGGCTCCCGAAACGAGAAAGGGAGGTCTAATTGTTTCAATAGAAAACACGTGTTTATGTTATCATTTATTCCGCTTATCTGAACGCTAACTGATTTCTTTAAAGAGTTGTTTACAAGCCGAGATATAATATGGTGACGGAGCCGGGGTTCAATCAATAGAATGAAATCCACAGTCGTAATAATACAGTCTAATTAGGTTTTGAGACGATGATCGATAATTTGGCACGCCAGTAGTTGAAATCATGAGAAAGAAGAAAAAATGTTTACCAATAATCCGAGGGTGGAACCGACAAAAATAATTGATAAAAAAATAAAGAATTTGTTTTTATCCTGGAAACTATGGTCTGCATTTGTACTACCACGGTTAGATTCAAGCAAGAATTAACTATATGTTCTCATTATTTGGGGGTAATTCTCCACCTGCATACAGCGTTTTGAGAAGCAGAAAAAAATCATTAGAACCATCGCAAACGCATCACAGTATCGTGTAGAACATTATTAACAAATTTAAACATTTTTGCCTGTTTCAGGTCTCTATATTCTGGAAGTTTTGTTGTACATCCATACAAATCAAGAATTTTTTAACAGAACCAATCCTTTCATGATTATAACACCCGCATCAGGAATGATTGTCACATACCCAAAACTCGTTTGTCTCTACTTTTCAACTCGTTCGAGTTTCAGGAGCTGAGATTATATAATGCACTTCCGGAGTTTTTTAAAAATATTACCAAGGTTCCAAGGACCAATTAGTATTTCAACATAACATAAAACAATTACTTTTCAGATCAGCCCCTATACAATCGAGTAGTCTTTTCTACATTAGTAAAATGTTTCGTATTTCTTTTTTCTTGCATCATTGCTGCACTCACTTGATTGTTTCAATACTTTTTTGTTGATTTAATTGAAAATATGAACAGGATGTTCATAAAGTCAGTTGTGGAATCATCTGCGACTAAAAGTTGATAATTAGTCGTTGTTTTCCATCGTACAAGATAATCTTTCCTGGAAAGGATTCATGTTTTAAAGAGAAACATTCTCAACTGGAAATTGAATCAATACATGACTCTTCTGGAAATGTAAAAACCCTACGATAAAATTGAAGTAACTTTTTTGTAATATCTAACAGAAAACAACTACTTCCCCGGCAAAAGCCACGCTGGATATTGAACTACATCTGATAGATATTGAGAAAGACCCTATGAAACTTGAGAGAAAAAATGTCCAGTTTCCATTGGAGATTCTTATCTATGAATGAGATAAGGGAGAATGTTATTCAGAAGTATCACTCACAGAAAATCGCTCATTCCATAATCAACTATCTGAATGAAAATGCAAATTTTCACTTTCAGATTTTTTCTCTCAAGTTATATAGGGTCTTTCTCAATATCTATCAGATGTAGTTCAATGTCCAGCGTGGCTTTTGCCGGGGAAGTAGTTGTTTTCTGTTAGATATTACAAAAAAGTTACTTTAATGTTATCATAGGGTTTTTCCATTTCCAGAGGAGTCATGTATTGATTCAATTTTCAATTGAGAATGTTTCTCTTTAAAACTTTTTTGTTATTTATGAATGTGTTTTTTTATCATTATTTTTTCATATCTGATTTGTCCAATTGCTTCTTTTAAGCTCTTTATAATGGATTGATCTAGAATTGAATTGAATTGAAATTGAATGATGGTTTTTCGGGTTTTTAGGCCGACGTTTATTTAGAGAAAATCTCGACGTTTCGCCAACACGAGTGGTTGGCATTTTATGTAACAAGTAGTGTTCAGTGATCGAAACTGTGAACATTTCTCTTGAAAATGCCAACCACTCGTGTTGGCGAAACGTCGAGATTTTTTCTAAATAAACGTCGGCCTACAAACCCGAAAAACCATCATTCATTCAACGATGGCCGCGAAAGCATTTCACAATTTTAGAATTGAAATTGTTGTCGTTGGTTTCGTTTGTATTTTTTGTTTTTCCAATATTCGAATAAAATATAATTTCAAATTTCGAATGTCAGTTCATCTTTCTTCTTCTTTCTGTTTTCACATCATCTCCTTCTTCCCCACACATTCCTTACTTTTAAAAATTCCCCGCACAAATCCCAAATGAGGCAATATCTCTCCACAAGTGAAGATTCAGAATGGTGCCTATAATTTTTGCGAAAAAAAAAAATACAGGCAAGGACTAGGTGGAAATTTTGATGAGGCTCCAACTTTAAGGAAAAAAAAAATGAACACGAAAATGGGGATGCAGTTTAGGGGTAAAAACGGTTCTTTGCGATTTGTGGCAAAACATGACCTCTATAGATAATAAAAAAATCGAAAACTTTTGTATCCAACACTCTTCGACATAACCTCTTTACCGTCAAAATGGGGAAAATGTTTCAATACTTAATTTTTTTCTCGCGAATAATTGATTCAATTTACATAATAATTTGTAAACATGTCTTTCTATTGTCAAACGATTCTTTCGCAATTCTAAAGACGTCTATTTTTCGAGTTATGTACATTTTTCGAAAAAAATACCCTTAACTTCCGCGAACAATTGTCTTGAAAACCTATTTTTGAAAATTTTGGACCTCAAAATCGATCATCGCAAAAATTCGACGTCTCCTATAATATGCTTAATTTTGTGTTCATTCACTTAGTTACCGCCTTTAAATCAAGAAAATCTGTGCAGAAGGCGTTTTAAGGAAGGGCTCGGCCTCAAGATGATCCAAATAAAAAAATTAAAAACTCGCGGGAGCGCCGAAGGTGTAAAATCAAAATTAACACTTGGGTTCAATATCAACCGTCCAAATTTTGCATGAAGAATGGTGCTGGAGGGTTTGTCTGCAGCTGAAAAGAGAATACGCCACCAAAACTCAGTGAGTCGCTCCGGAGCGCCACAGCAAACAATAATAATAGCCGTCCTCTACCCGCACAGGCCATGTTGGGTACACTTTCCGGGTGCTTATGATGAAGTAATATTATCATTATATCATGTGAAAAAATTAAGCTGTACAAAACGTGGAAATTATTGACATAATTTCATTGCTTGTGTTAAACCATTCACTGCGATTTTTGAATATCTCCAAAAGACTAAAATTTCGAAATTCAAATATTTTTGAAGAGGTCTAAAAACAGACTACTTTTTCCAATTTGATCTCTTTCACACCTCTTACAATTTTTGATATAGCAATATTAGCACACTGTAAATGAAGCGATTCGTAGATTTGAAAAAAGATGTTGGAGGATGATCCAACGAAAACTCTTTAACATATTATATACTATAGAAAACGTTTCAATATATTATTTCTCAAATAGATCAAAGTTAGTCGGATATCACTTTCACAAAAGCTGAAGATCCGAATCTTCCTAACTTAAATGAGATCGAAAATGAGCCTCAGAGTCGTGCGACGGGAGCCGCAGGATTCGTGTAATAGAAATGGTAGAAAAAAATCTTGAGAATCGTTTCTCCACGATCATCACAGAATTTGCCAATTCTGAAATCAAATTTGATTACAGACTGCTGGAATTGTCTCTCTTGAGATTGAAGAAATATTCTGCAACACCTCTGCCCCCATGCAATTTAAATGTATTTTCCCGCTGCCGACACTGTAAATAGTCCATACATGCTTAGCAACAAAACAGGTAAATGGCCTATATCATTCGTTTACTAATTCATCTTGACAACGGAATGTAAATAGTGTCATTTACATGCCTAGGGTAATAATGACTTTGCCTTTGACAAGTAATACCTTCAGCTTCATTCATATCAATTTTTAGGTTATGAGACCTTTTGAATATTATTGTTGTCTGCTTATTCGGTAACTTAGTTACACGCACAAGCAACTTAGAATGAAATAGCGAACGAATAATCATGAAGGAAGGGTAAGAAAACAAACTTCAATTCAGGCAAATTTTGAGAAATGTCAACAAGCAGCGGGAAAAACGTAATAAGTAACACGGAATGTATCGACTGTTATCATCCTCGGCAAGCGACAAGCCTCGGCTTTGCCTCGGCTCGTACTCGCTCACCTCGAATATTCCTTGTTACTTAAATAACTATTTCCCGCTGCCGACACTGTAAATAGTCCATACATGCTTAGCAACAAAACAGGTAAATGGTCTATATCATTCGTTTACTAATTCATCTTGACAACGGAATGTAAATAGTGTCATTTACATGCCTAGGGTAATAATGACTTTGCCTTTGACAAGTAATACCTTCAGCTTCATTCATATCAATTTTTAGGTTATGAGACCTTTTGAATATTATTGTTGTCTGCTTATTCGGTAACTTAGTTACACGCACAAGCAACTTAGAATGAAATAGCGAACGAATAATCATGAAGGAAGGGTAAGAAAACAAACTTCAATTCAGGCAAAAACGTAATAAGTAACACGGAATGTATCGACTGTTATCATCCTCGGCAAGCGACAAGCCTCGGCTTTGCCTCGGCTCGTACTCGCTCACCTCGAATGTTAACACGTCTTTACATTCCTTGTTACTTAAATAACTAATCTTTTAATTATATTTTTATTATTTGTACAGTTTAGTTTTTCATTTCCCTCATATGATATGAGGTAAGCCTATTGTATTTTTTCCAATAATAAGCCCTCTTAGACGCAACGTTTACGGAGTCATGATAATAAGCAAACCTTGAAAAAAAATGCCCTTGTTCCGCAACTGTTGAATGAGAACAATCTTAATGATAACAACTCCTGTTAATGTAGCGGATATATCGATATCATTCTAAATTTCTACAAAGCGTAGAAATAATTTACATAAGGTTTGAACATATGTGGCTGATAAAGTGTAACCCACTTACATATTCTTGGTAGTCATCCACTGCGAACTACATTCACTTATTTCAGAATAACAATCGTATAGATTTTTCAGTGCATAATTCACTGAGAAATATCCTTCAAACTTACATTGATAACTCAAATTATTTAAAAAAACAGACATTCACATATATAAATTGATATGAATATAATTTGCATAAGAGTGACATTTATTTACTTTCTTGAGTAACTCTGAACATAATTTATATATTAAATTTAGTTAACAAGCGTTTCGATGTTTTTAATTGCATCATTATTATCCGCAATAGCTTCATCTGAAATATATTCTTATATCATCCCAAATTTTACTATACTTCCTTCAATAAATATGATAATGAATTCCAAAGTTTTGAATTTTTTGACGTATACACAATCTCAACCAATTTTATTCATGTTATATGTTAATTCGATTATTTTCCTTGGTCGGCATTTTGTTCAGCTAGAATATTTGAAATATTATAGAGATTGTAGAATTTTGACTAAAGCATTAAATTCACCAGTTTATTGGAATTAATTAGGTTCCAATAAAATGTTCGGTGATGTCATTAATTTCAGGTGGTGATTCCTTGTCATATTTTATGAAGAAAATTTCATATGAACGTGTGTCCTAACTTGTTTCGTCTCCGAAATACGGGGTGTCAAAGTTTCATTTAAAAATCGACATTTCATCAATTACTCAAAAGTCTTTTTGACGATTTTCATGAAACCTGGTGTGGTTATTAGCAGTAGCAAGGGGCTTCTTTTCATGAAATCATATTTCAAATAATAAGTGGCAGATTGATATTTATTGTAAAAATCATTGTACGCCGCTGTTATTCCCTAAGTTTCATATTTTTTCAGAATAAATAATTCAAAATACAACTTCCTTATAATTCTGTGAATTTGAAATAGCTAAATTTTATCAAATAAAAGTCATTGGCGTAGAAATGTTGGTTACACACCACAAAATTCATAAAGTTATGTGAATGATCTTTTTTTCAGTTACTCCATATTTCCTTGAAATTCCATTCAATTTTATGCACAAATGTATTTTTGAGTTTTGATAAAAACAGTTGACAATACTAGGCTCAGGAACACAAAAAACAACCACTCCAAAGACGAAACCATTAAAAGAGTTTAGGTAGAAATACATTAATTAAGGAAATCTATCGATTAATAAAGTATTGCTATTTCAAATTCACTGCTTTATAATAATATATTTTTAAATGTTAAATTTCATAAAAATATGAAACTCAGAGAAAAACAGTGGCGTACAATGATTTTTACCGTCTTTATCAATCAGGTGACACTTCACTGCTTATAATTTGAGATATAACCTCGTGAAAACAAGCCCCTTGTAACTGCCAATAGACATACCAGGTTTCATGAAAATCGGCGGAAAGACTTTCATCACCTGAAGTTAATTTAGTTAATTTAGTATTCACCTTGTATAGATGACCTTACAATTTTACCAATTTCGGGAAATTTAACGTTATTTGCAGATGATACAACCATATAATGGCACCATAAAGATAAAGAGAGACTCCACGAAATAATGTGTGGTGACATGATCTTAATAAAAGACTGGTGTGATTCTAATTTAGTCTCACTAAATTCCAAAAAAACAAGTGCTATTTCTTTCAAAGCTGTGATACCGGATGTGAATATGGGTAGTCAAATATTAGTAAATACGAACACAGCAAAAATTTTGGTAATTTAATTGGACACAAATCTGAAATTTGAAGAGCACATAAGAAACTTGAATGAAAATCTGCATCTGGTTGTTATGTTCTGAGGGTGGTTCTAATGAGTTTGGATTTGCTGCTGCAAAATCAGTTTATTACGGACTTGTAGAGTCCCATTTGCGTTATGGTATATCATTTTGGGAAGTTTGTATCAACCAATTGTTTCAGTCAGTGTTTATACTACAGAAGCAGATACCTGTGTAAAATACAATTTGGGGACTCATGTAAACCACTCTTCAATGAACATGGGATCCTGACCCTTGTTTAAATTTTTATGTTAGAAACGGTTTCGTTAATCCACAAAAATAGATTAGATTACGGAGTAAATGATGTCTCCTATCATTATTAACTCCGGTCACCTGTCACTAAGCTGAAGTGGTTCGGATTCCACTTTTATTTAAACTGTAGGTTCCGGATCTCCCTTGCTTGCACTAGCTCTGCTTTTGAGGGGTTTTCCACAAAAACCTGTGAGTTTCGTAAAAACAAATTTCATGACGATTCATCTCGATGTTTACTTTTGTAATTTTCAAATAATGAGCTTTATATTCAACACATTTCTTATTTTAACCGTAACATAAATTTATCATGCATTCATTGTTATTATTTGGCTGTATTTTGAATGTTAGTATTTCACATGTTATTTATGATTTTACCTGTGTTTGTCAACAATAATTTATTCTCACTTACAATAAACATACACTGTGTCCCAGCTAACTCTTGTCACCTCCTAAATCTCCGAACTCGTTAAAAAAATTGAACATCGCTCAGACCTGTCGATTTTTATTTCAAGGGGAATACTTTCACCAAATAAATCATCAGTGTTGTCAACCTTCTCTTCCCCAGCACCCCCTACTTCAAAATTTTCAAAGGGACTACTATACTTGTGATAAATCATTTTGAGGGGAATTCAATCCCTAATATATAGGTGTAATGAAATTGAGGATCAATCAAGTGTTGTTGTTTACTGAAAACTAAGTTTTATCAAGGTATTTTTATTTTTCATGACCTAAGATGTTATCATCGTAAGAAAAGTTCCATACAGAAGTATAAGCAATTTTCGAAATGTCTTCGCACATTGGCCGTATGACCTGAAGAAAGATCATTCAAATAAATGTTGAAAAGGACTGGTCCCAGCACGGGTCCTTGTGGTACACCATATGTATCGGATAGTACAAATTAACAGTATCCGAAGCGAGCAAATGGAAGTTACCTATGGTGTACCACAAGGATCCGTGCTGGGACCAGTCCGTTTCAACATTTATTTGAATGATCTTTTTTCAGTTCCTACTGCCGGTGAAATCATAGCATACGCTGATGATACTTGTATCTTCTACGAAGAAGAAAATTGGGGAAAAGTCAAAATACCAGCAGTAAAAGATCTTGCTATTATTCAAAAATGGTTCAATAGCAAATTACTAACCATAAACTTTACGAAAACATCATTCCTTCCCACATATATTGACAGCAGAACATCACCGGACTTTCAAACGATAAAAACTCAAAATAGCACAAATATAAATACTGTTACTGATTTTAAATACCTGGGAGTCGTCTTGGATTCAAACTTGAGATGGGATAAACACGAAAACACGAAAAATGCTCAATCCTAAGATGCTACATACGGTTTATATCTCACTTGTCCAGCCACAGTTACTGTATGGTATAGTAGCATGGGGAAGTGTTGGAAAAACTACTTTGTTAAATCTTGAAGTTACTCTAAAAAAAAATCATTAAAGTTATGTATAAAAAAGACTTCACCTATCCATCCGACGATCTATTTCAGGAAAGCTCCATTAAGGGCAAACGGCAGCTATACTATTATTTTACAAACATCTGCCAACATAAAAATAAATATCAACTCAAAAATTTCGATCATAAATACAATACAAGAAATTAAAATAAAACGTATGTACTGAAAAAAAACAAAGAAAGCGGCAGGCCAAAAATGTTACACTTACTAAGCTCCTAAACTGTATAACACACTCCCAGATAATATTAAAAATAAACATAAATTAGAAAACTTCAAATATCACTTAAAAAGTTTCATATTTGAAAACTCTAGAGAAATGATACATTAAATAATAGAATAACATGTAAAGTGCCGTGGTTGTATACTTCTACCAATTTTATTAATGAGCTTTTTTTGAATGCGCTTCAATAGAAGCTCTCCTTTATTTGTTTGTACCAATTGCTCCATTTGCTTCACTGCAAACGCCCCATATAGGTATTTCATTTTATTTTAATTAACTTATTTTACTTGTCGATTTTATTTTAATCAACTTGTTTCACTTGTCGATTTTAATTAGTATAGGTTATATTATTACTATTACTGTTGCAGTTGTTTTATCTTATATTGATTGTTTGTTTATTGTGTCACGCACAGGTTAAACCTTCAGTGACTTGTTTCCCAGTTTATTTACTTTAGCTAGGTATCAATACTCATGTATGTGACTCATATTTGGTAAATAAACTTACATTATTATTATTATTGCTCAACATTTCTGTAGTCACTGTACGACACTCCACAATTCTCCTGCGTAGATCATCAAGCGAAGTTGGCTGTGTAATATAAACTTTGGATTTCAAATGACCCCATAAAAAAAGTCTAATAGTGATAAATCAGGAGATCTAGACGGCCATTCTATTGGTCTTCCAATCCATCTCACTGTGAAATTGTCATCTAAAAATTAACGTACAGGTGCAACAAAATGTGGAGGCGCTCCATCTTGTTGAAACGTGAGCTGACCTTCAAGTAGCCTATCATCGTCTTCAAGTAAATGAATGATTCTGGGGTTGACAGTTGTAACAAGAAGTTCAAGATACGTTTGTCCATCAATAAAATATGAACCTACAATATGGTCTCCCAGAATACCTGCCCAAACATTCAATTTCTGAGGAGTTTGTGAATGAGTTTTGTGCGAGACTTATGCAATGGACTGTATTAAATAATAAAATTGAAAATCAATTGGCACAAGAAAAATTAGCGGAAAAGGCCACTCACCGTGCAGGATTTCTTGATTTTAATTGTCGAGAGCAGGATATTCTGCCTAGCTAGGACTTCGTTTTTGAATAGCGAAATTCACACCACCAATCTTGAAACGGACACCTTTTGAGTTGTATTAACCTTTTTGTAAAGCGATCTGAAAGAGAGTGTCTTCGAGCCAATTTTCCTTTGCGTTGCCTTTCACGCAAAACACTCAGTGGCGTACCTACTTACAACCCTTGTGCCATGAAAATATTGATTGTAAAATAAATTGAATAATAATTAATTACATCTCATTGATGCCTTGAAATCTGATCTGATACCAAAATTAAAAATATATTATATGGACGAAACAAGTTTCCCAGTACCAATGGGGATTTACGTCACTTCAGTATCTGCAGTTGTGCCTGTTCACATGTCCATTTAAATGTAATTATTATCACCAATCAATAACTGACTCATGATTTTACAAAACTATATACGTCTGTCGGGATCATCTTCATGTAATTCTTGTACATTCTGCATTTTATAATGATGGATTTTTGCTTTTTTCAGAATTCGATGTACGCTGCTTTTAGAAACTCCAGAAATAGTCTCAGGTTGTTTTAAAGATTGAATGTTGTCCATCACTGCATGTTCTACAACTGCAACAGCGACCTCTTCATTTCTCATAGGCTTCTCTCGTTCAGGTTTTTTATTCAGCACTGATCCCGACTCCATGAACTCATTCATCAATTGAAGCACGTACTGATATGACGTGTTTTTTTTTCGGATGAATTTCATTGAAAATTCGAGCCGTAGCTCTAGCACATCGTCCATTTTCAAAATACGCATCTACAATGGATATTCTTTCTTGTACATTATAAACCAGTATAAACAAGGTTTCAAATAGTTGAATGAAGTGACTCGAATACATCAAATACCAAGGCGTAAACAAAGATATGCGTATACAAGAACACATGGCGACATTTATTTTCATTAAAATGTATGTCTCACCTTCCAAACGATTATTTATGACAGCATATTTTCTTTTAATACAGTGGCGTACCCACAGTGAACCTTTCTCACGATCAAACATTTCAGGTGATGAAAAATAAAAATATCTTGATAAAACTTAGTTCTCATTAAAACTTCAACAACACTCGATCTTTCCTCAATTTCAGTACACCGATGTAGTCGGGATTGAATTCCTTTCAAAATGATGTATCACAAGTATAGTAGTCCCATTGAACATTCTGAAGTAGAGGGTACTGGGGCTGAAGGGATTGACAACACAATGATGATGTATTTGGTGAAAGTTTTCCCCTTGACATAAAAGTCGACGGGTCTTAGCTATTTTCAATTTTTGTCACGAGTTCAGAGATTAGGGGTGACAAGTTTTATCTGGGACACACTGTATATATCATCATCATCAGGTGACTTCGAAACTCAACATTGGAAAAGAAATGGCTGAAAGACAAATTCTATTTACAGAGACTCAAGATTGTTAGTGAAACTATTGATTCGAATTTCTCTTTCGCCTCTGTTTTGTTTTATCTTTTTGTGGAAATTCATTTTGTTTATTAACGTATCCCTGAAATGCCGGAAATACCGGAAAGTAATCCTTGTTTTTATAACTGTAATCCTTCCGAAAAAACAACTCTGTCGTAATCACTAGAGAACGAGAAAGACCATACATAACATCGAGCAAAAACAAAATCAATTCAGATGCCATCACACAGCCAGCGCGTATATCAGCAAATGATCAATTTGTGCCATCCGGCCATCTCGCTTATTACACACTCAAAATACAGCGCTAATTAGTGCACTACCGTATGTGTAACGGTAAACGTTGGCGAGCATATGTTTCACAGCATCATAGTTGTCCGTGATAGTTCCAACAGATAGAATAAGTTTTTGTTCCATTCCACTGTATCACATGCTAATTGTGCGCAATATGCTAAACTAGGTTTATTTGTATGTTTATTCATTTCGATCGAGTGGGTAATTGACAATTCCATGGCATTTCTATAAATAATATAACTTTTTTTTATGGTGTGAAAAATAACAAACACCATTGACTGAACTGGACGAAAATATGTAGTAATAACAATTACAGTGTAGGGTCCTATGGAATACGTTATACAAAACAAATTCAATACACAAGTCTATATACCAACGTTCCGGTTGAAGATTCTTTACAGGTTATTCGCGAAAAACTACATGAGGACGAAGCATTGAAGAACAGGACGAGCCTACCGATAACTGGTATTATGGAACTACTGGAATGTTGCCTTCGGAACTGTTACTTTCAGGAAGAAGGCCGTTTTTTCGCCCAGGAGGATGGGCTACCGATGGGATCCTCACTGTCACCTGTCATAGCAAATATATATATGGAATGGTTCGAGGTCTTTGCTATAGACAAAGCCTACAAGAAACCTAGGATGTGGCTAAGACACAGATTAAGTTCCAGATGCGAAACTCCGCCCACCGCCTTTGATCTTTCTTCACTCGTTGCAGTGACCTCGAAACAGCTGGGACATTTAAATTGGAGTGCGATGAGAAATGCAAGGGCCGGCCTTTCAGCTTCCAAAACGTGTAATGATTTTATAACGTATGCCCTTTACGGTTTTGGTAGTTATAAATATAATGATCAATGAACAGGCAAAATTAGCGCTATCCCGTGGAACTTAATAATAATGGTTATTACAAACATGAATTGTCATATTTTGGTGATCTTGAAATGTTTTTATAACTACTAGTTTCGCTGGAAGTAACAGGAATAACTTTGGAATTTCAAAGTGATATCCTACATATTTTTGGAATAAAAGTCCGTGCTCACAAAAATTACGTAAAGTTTTTATTATAAAATAGAACATACTGTTTATTTCTTACAAGTTCATTAAAATGCAAAGCTTGCGATTTTTTCTGTTGCTACTTTTAAAATCTCTGTTGCTGTATTTCAACAGATAGTATAATCTTAAACGTATAAATAACTTAACAAGGTAGTCAATTGGAAAATTACTACAAGGATGGGAAAAACCTTTTACGGCTAAGCAGAGCAAATACAAACTATAGCCAACTCTTGGCAAAACCAAGCATTTCAAAACGTTTTCAAAAAAAACTTTCTCCAAACAATAAATATAGGAATAAAAACTTTCGTGTGGCGTTTTCAAGTAACCAAATAATATTTTTTTGTCGTAGGCTTTGAAATGGATGAAGATATTTGAGTCGTCTAAACAAGAATCTTCGGTAGCAAATCTGTCACATACCTGGCATGAGTGTAGACGTAAACATTTCGAAATCAAATATCCACAAACATATTTAAAAGCATTCTGTTCGGTTAGTAGAGTTATACGGTAATCAGCATCACTAACTCGAAAAGAAGCATATTGGGTATTTTGAAAAACCGCTACAGAGGCTGTCTCAAAGTCCTGATGGGGTAAAGCTGTCGACGGAATTTCTGCCAATTTTGTAATTAAAGAGCCCAAATCGTCTTGGCAATTCATGTTGTCTGTGTGGAAATAATTGGTGAAAAATAGCTTCTGAAAAGCTCTAGAAAATTGTATAGGGGTTGGGTTGATACAACTGCCACTTTGTTGCCTGATCAAAAATTCATTTCCAGTATTGTTTTTGAAGTCACGATGCAGGCATAATCAAAAATAGCGTATGTTACACGTGTCCAGTTCAGTTCTGTTCAGTTGTGCCTTTAAACTGGTTGCGCATAATTTAAAGGCTCACTTGTGTACTTGTATCATTCTTTCTATTATTAGTGAACATGAAATTTCCATAAAATAAATGAGTCGTCTATCAAGTTAGTGTTATAATAATATCACAACAGGCAATAACATTTAATTGATATAAATGTAAAAAGGTTGGCTTTGGACTAAATCTAAAACCACTGTCAGAAACCAAACAGCTAATGCCGTGCCTGGCCGATTCTATGGAAGTGCGATGAATTTACAGCGTTGCCACATTAACTGTTGAAATGTCGCGATTCGGGTGGAAGCGTGGAAGAGCGCAGCAGCGGCCGTCATCGACATCGTGCTATGCTGTGGCAGCAGCCATCGCCAGAGCGTTTAACTCAATTTGGCAACAGCCAGGATACCTGGACCTTTAAATCGGAGTCTCTTCCATTTCTCTCTAAAACTAGTTTCTTTGTCCCTCTGTCGCATCTGGAACTTAATCTGTGGCTAAGATATGTTGATGATACCTTTATCATATGGAACCATGGAGACGAAGAACTCGAGGCCTTTCTGCGGCTCCTAAACAACATTAGACCGTCTATAAATTTCACAAGTTTCAACATCAGTGTACAGAAAACCAACTCACACCGGACAATACCTGAATTTTGAGTCGAACCATCATGGAGCGACGAAGAGAGGAATCATTCGCTCGTTGGTTGACCGGGCCTACAGCCTCTGTAACACCGATGAGAGTCTGACCAACGAATTGAACAATATCAAGAAAGATCTGCGACGGAATGGGTACTCCGACAAACATATAACAGCGGTCCTTAACCGCAGAAGAGGCAACACCAAGAAATCAGATGAACCAACACAGCCCACCCTATGACTTCCCTATGTGAGAGGTTTATCGGATAAGGTAAGGCGAATTGGATCAAGTTACAACATCCGAACATGCTTCAGATCAAGTAATACCTTTCGTAGCCAACTAACAAAAACGAGAACACCCAACGAGAATAGTGACTCCAAAAACTGCATTTATCTTGTTCCGTGTGAATGTGAGATGTATTATGTTGGAGAAATTGAGAGGTCACTGAATGTGAGGATCGGTGAACACAAAATAAATACTCAGCGAGGAGAAACAGCGAAGTCGGGAAGCCGAAGTTATCCACAAAGAACAGCATTGGTATAAGAGAAAGTTCATAGAGTCGGCTTATATTCAGAATAATGACGAGTTCAGTCAGCCGAGCATAGAGATTCGGAATGTGTGGAAGCCACTTATCACTCAGCTAGATCGATTGAGATTTCAATAAAAACTCTTTGTCAAGACCTGTCAAAATCGGTCATCAATAATAACAATCACCAAAAAAGGTCTTCGTATCACATTAATTAACATTGATGACCTGAGAGAGACCCCACGAAGATCATAATTATCTTTAGAGCAGGTTCATCAGTTGCAGGCTATATAATAAGTAACTGAGATATCTTGTCGCATTCACACACTTGATAACGACAGTAGATGTTAACTGTTGAAACGTCGTGACTCAAACACATGCAAAGAATTTATTTTCTTTGTTTCCAGACAATGGAAATCCAGAAGAATTCCACCAAAAATAATTTCCAATTTCTGGCAGAACACTTATAAAAATTCGATTATTCAAAATGGATATAAGATGTTTTAATCCTGTCAGTGAGGATTTTTGCCCTACAAAAGTAACGAATTTGGAATATGTCGTTTAGGTTTGTACTCTGTTGAAAAATCCAAGTTTGTGACCTTGAGGACTGGTCGCTCGGGCAGCCATCGTGGGTGGAAGGTGCTTAAAGTCTGTTTTTTTTTTCAATATAATACTTCAACGGTTGATCCTACGACGAAGAACGTTTCACAAAAACTCAAAGAGAATAAAATTTTACACATTTTTTATCGCATATATTTTTTGTAAGTCTCACATGTATCGAGTTATAGCAGCGTAAAGATGAAAATGTGTAAGTAAGTTGTCTTTATTGGTTCTGTTGAATACCTCATAGAAGTGTTTACAAAATCGTGAGTTTTCCAATTTTCGGGATTCATTTTTATTAGTTCTAGTTATTCCTTACACAATTATAATAGCTTTATCCTTTTTCACGAAATTTCCCAATTTCTTTGAACTCATTGACTGTATATGAGGCCATTATTTGCAAAACTTGCTTTTTGTTCGGAAGCATTTTTTTGGAAAATAAAAAAGAAACGCCCAACAGCTTAGTAGTTATATTTTCGCAAATTAAAGTGATTTCTGAATTTGGCTCAAAATTTTCAGGAGTAGAATTGAGAATTTTGCAGCCTAAAATATTTACAGCTTTGTTCAAAAAAAAATTAATTTATTGCAAATAGCAAGTTTTGCAAATAATTGTCTAGTATAAAAAAAATTTAGGTAATTACCAAACTCAAAGAATTTATTTATGGCAACATACAGGTTCCATTAGTAATATTATAAAGAAAATGTAGAACTTATAACAAAACGAAATAAACTCAAAAGATTTGATTACTTATATTTCGGACGTCCATCATCTTAATGGTTGAAAGATTTCTATGTCTTTCAAATTTTTCACAACATTTCAATTGCTTGAATCCGCAATCGTCTTCTTGTGAATAATGACAAAATCAGATGCTACGCGACCTTTTATAGGTCTAAAAATAAATTGTAATTACGCGCGGTCTTGTGGCGCGCGTAATTACACCGTAATTACACTTTAATTATAGACCTGTAAAAGGTCTTGTAGCATCTGATTTTATCATTATTCACCAGAAGACGATTGCGGATTCAAGCAATTGAAACGTTGTGAAAAATTTGAAAGAGATAGAAATCTTTCAACCATTAAGAAGATTGACGTCCGAAATATAAGTAATCAAGTTACTACATCGTCTAAAACATTCAAACAAACTCAAAAGACTTCTAAACTGAAACGAATTAGCAGTCATTCTAAGCATTTTCTAATCCATCAGCACTTACTTGCGGTACAGCAAAATCTTTCTGCAAGTGTTTGGTATAAAAACGTAATTCTGGAATGATTCTCCAGTTTTTTCCGTAATGTTTGGAAAGGAGACTATCAATCGTTCCTTCGTTCCCCTTCAGAGTTGTTCCCAGATGTATTTTCTCAGAGCCGAAGAGAGAGATTTTTTTTTAGGTTTCCAACGTCAAGGGAGTAATTGAGTCCACCTTTTTTTTGTAAAAATTAAAGCGCTTTGCCTTATTAAATTGAAAGTGCCATGAACCAGGGAGCTTAATGACTCCCTTGATTGTTGTTTTCCAATCATACACATCCCAATCAATACCGATTTTTCGAATAGCAGAATGCTTCCTGATTATATCATCGTAGCCGCTAAGTTCCACGATAACAGGTTATTTCCTTATGTCTTCTTCTATAAGGCCAAAGATGCGATCAGGAGGAGTAAAGGAATGACCGACGATCGAAAAAATCAAGTCATTTTGTTTAATATGTTTTGGCGATTCTTCTAGAAGCCAGTAAGCAAGCATTGCCATCGTATTCGTATGATTCTATTCCTATAATCAACTGTTAGTAGGATAACGTGTTCGTCACGTGGTTCGACAGGCAAATTTTATTGGTGGAAAGCAAACAACCAGTTTTGCAAGTCAAACGTCAAAGCAAGAACAAGTTCTGCAAATAACTGTGATATTTGGACAGTATTTGCATGCTACAGAAAGAGTTTTGGCAAATTCTGATTTTATCATTCGATTCCCCTGTAAAATTTGAACGAGTCTCAACGAAAAAAACAGTTTCGGAGATTTTGTCAATAGCGAGTTTTGCAAATAATGGCCTCATTTATTTTCAATATTATAATATTTTTCTCATTTTTGAAGGTCCAGGTTGATTGATGTTGATGTCTTCGTTATAGTTTTCGTTCTCAATATCATCATTCAACTCGTCTGTATTCAGGTCTCTTGGTTTCCATTCCTGATGAAATTAAAAATCGTTGTTTTCTGTAGATTGACCTTGAGGTTCTGATTCATACACCACGTGTGTACGTGTGTGAGGGCTGATTGCATCAGATCCATACGGACCCCCGTATACTTCCAATTTACCATTATGACGGTATGGCTGATTTCCACTGATTCAGGGCTGGAGCAACGTTTCTTTCCCTGAGTGCGGAAAGTACATGGGGGTCTGTGTGGAGCTGATGCAATCAGCCCTTACAGACGTGGTGCACGAGGGAGAACCTCAGGGTCAACCCCTCAAAAAACCGCAATAGTTCCTTTCACCATAAAAAAAAACCTGGAGACCAACAGAGCTCTTCGAATCTTTGGTGAAAGTAAACAGATGTCAGGAGAGACGAAATACTTGGGGCTAAACCTGGACTCAAAGCTCACCTGGAACAAACATCTGGAAAAAGTACTGATAAGAGCAAGGACATCATTAATGCACGAGAGACAGTCTAAGGAGGAGTCCTAGAAACCAACCCACAACGATTCTCTTCGACAGTTAGGCGGCGATTGAAGCCCTGCGTTCTTGCAGGTTCCCTTCCAAAATGATTTGAGAGGCACATCAAAACCTTAACGACCTGGGAGCACAGAACAGGGTAAAACTTGTCTGGGTACCAGGTCATAAGGGCATCCAGGGAAATGAGAGCGCAGATGCCCTAGCAAGAGCGGGAGCAGCAACAACTCTCATTGTACCAGAACCAGCCTGCGGAATCCCGTTTGGTATATAAGCAGGACACAAAGAAATGGGTTAAAAACCATCATCAATCTCTCTGACAGAGTGCCTCAGGCAATACTCACGAAAAAATGATGATGATGGGGCCAACCAACTGGCTATCAAGACACCTTCTTGAACCAAGCCGAGATTCTCTCAGGAAGGTGGTAGGACTGATGACAGGCCATTGCCACCTGAGAAAACACTTGCAACTGTTGGGGATACATCAAGAGTCCACACAATGCAGATTTTGTGATGAGGATGACGAAACAGCCTCCCACATAATGTTTGAATGCGAAGCTCTGGCTCGCATGAGGATGTCTATCTTCGGACACTGCGGTGCAGAAGATATCATCTCCAGGAGTTCATTAAAATATCCGGAGTACTCACGAGATAGACCTGATAGCTTATCAGTCGCTGGCTAGCCCCATAATAATAATAATTTCCTGAGTGCTGATGTGATACACGCATGTGATGTGTTATGAAATGCCCCTTCTACGACAAGAAACGCTGCGAGTGCAATCTTTTTATTCAAGAGATTCCTCAATCTTTCCGACTAGCCTATGAAGCGCCTTATGACAGATTTTTCCAGGTCGATCAGAGTGTTTGGTACACCGAGAAAACTGGATACTCTGTTCATTATCTCGAATATTTCTATCGCCTAGTTTTTGCCACCTTTTAGAGCATGAACGGGCGTAGGAAGGTTTCCCCAGCTTCCGCATGAAGATCACTTTGGACCTTCGCCAGGTGTTAGGTGCCAGGTTCGTCTGTAGGGCTGAACAGCCTAACTAGGTATCATTATTGTTGTACAGGGTGATTTATGACCAATTATAAGGAAATTAAAATGGGTTGTTATGACTGATCGTGTTCACAGGTACATTAATTACCTCACACCTGTCGTGCGGTCTGTCATTTTTAGGTTATTTTTAGTTTTTTTTTAGGTTTTTACTGAGACATTATTTTGATGTATTTTCTTTCGACGATATTTCAAAAGGCAGTGATACATATGGCTTGGACACAATTTGTATACAACTTCGTTTAAAACAACCAGCTTCAATCCCTTGTTTGATGAAGGAGATAGAACATTGATTGTGGCTGTCCACATGTTTTCATCCAGAGGCGGAGCTTTTCTACACATACAAAAAGTAAATATTTTTGGTAAAAATTTAAAAAATTTATGTCGTTTTCCACTTCTTCTGGACGTAGTTGGTAGTAGTTCACCCCGTATATTTTGGAAACGAAACGGTAAAATATCGATATTTTCTGCCTAAGATAAAATCACGAAGCCGCAAGTGAATTGTTTTAATAAGGATGTCCCTCTTCAAAATGAAGTTGACCCACCCAAATATTATTTTTCAACCGAGATACTTGATAATGCGTGTTGTTACATCACAATATTTTGACACCTTCATTGATGTTACAAAATGGGCACTGAATAGGACCGACATTTCATGTCATTTTTATCACATTTTGCAGCAGAATGACGTGGTAGTGAAAACAACAGCATCTCGGTCTGCACTGAAATGGCTGAAAATTTCACAGTGATGTTTTTTTTATCGTATTCTCGAACACAAACGGTGTTTATGGCTTTTCACGAGAAGCTGCACAGCACCACCATTGAGTACTCATAAAATACTGAGTGAAATACAGTCACCCATAGTCCTCGTTGGCAGTAGTGAGAAAATAAAAAAATAATAATTGATTATCTGCAGAGGAATTCAAGAAGATGATCGTAAATCTTATAATTTTATGTCTTAAATGTAAATCTTACCATGCACATCCTGCATCGCCCTTGCAGTTGAATTCTAATAAGTTGAGGTTCATTGTTGTCAGGCATGAACTATTCTCATGGTGTAAACACACAAGAAGTTATGTACCTACTACATGCCAGATAAAACAGGTACCTGGTACTTCCGGAAGTTGGTTTTATAATTATCCATGGCTGTGGATACGCTATAATATTTTCAAGGAATAAGTACTGACGTATGTGATTCCTCCGAACGTTACATGATTCGTGAGTTCTGTGAGACATGGCCTACACATAATGGGGGTTCATATTGTATTATATATGGTGGCCCACGAGGTTTTGGCCAGTATAATATATCTCGAAAACTATTTGAACTACGATAAAAAATTTGGCAGATATTATAAACTGATAGATGCAATTTTTAATACAATATAAAAACAATAAAAATACAAATGAAACATAGAATGAAACTAAGAATGATCTGGAAGCGGCGATTTAGTGCTTCTCATAGAAAAGAACATAGGCATCTCCGCTCACCAGGGATCCGGATGAAATTGGGTTCACACGTGAATCATCATATTCATGCCACGTGTTCGCATACGGATGTCTACAGTAGGCTGTGTAGTGTCCGCTATAGGTAGTCCCACTATGATTACATAATGCATACAGTCTATATCGACAAGGAGTTTCATTTTCTGCTGTAAAATTACTCATATCCAATGCCTCTAAAGGAAAATCAATGGTAATATTCAATTTTTTTTGGAATCTTTCTGTTGAAGAAAACCGTTTCAAATGGATCACTAAAATTTTTGGGAATTTATGAATTGATAGGGATTTCCTGCTTTGCCTTCTCTCTTTGCACTTCGCACATGTCGGCTTCTCGACACCATTTAAAGTTTCTTCCCTTTTGAATGAATCCAAACATTGTGACAAATTTAGTTGGCCTGCTCTTCGTGGTATTGTGAGGGAAAGATCCCAAAACGGATCAAAAGAGACTGAACAGTGACCACAATAAGTACATTTCAATGTAGATTTTAACTGGCCAACGAAGTTGTCTACAATTTTGGAATTGTTCGACCTTAAGTATCTTGACCATGACTCTTGAGCCTTCTCACTGTCACTCAATTTCTCATCTATATCTGTCATTAAGGGTATCGGCTTTTCCGGTAAACTGTGGGTAGTATTACACAGTTTGGGCAACATCACATTTCGGGTTACGTGGTACCATTTTTAGATTATTTAAAGAGACACCCAGTATATTTTTCCACTGCTGTAAAGGTCTCTCTTATACCAATACAAAATAGTATGGTTTCATTAAAGGTATTACGTAAACAACCCTAACCATTCTCCAGTTGTTGATTTTTTGTGAAAATGCTATGTTCTATTTGAAACTAAACAACACCGAAATCGACTTGACAATGCATCAAATGGGTTTTGGGCTATTGATTTCAATACAACCAGTTTCTCAACAAAACACAGAATTCAAAATAAATGTGACATTTTATAAATGTCGAGGAAAAATAACTGTTGTTTCAAATAGAACACCTAATTTTTTTTAGTCGGAGCAATAGAAAATTCACTCATTCTCTTTTTCATGTTGGGGTTCTATATACCTAATCTCACCAGTTTTTCAGATATTGTCTTTTTTGAAAAGCAGCTATTTTTTTGAATGCATTATCTGAATCAAGGTTAACTATGACGCGATTGCTACATGGATTTCGCAGTACTGAAAATGTAACTAATGCAAAGGCAAATAGACCAAAACCAGACATAGATATGCAGACCGAACATTTTCAGGGTAATGAAAAAATACGAATTCCACCCGTACCGTACTGAGATGAACAAGGAATTATATGGAGTAGACTTCCACCGACGACTCGAATTTTCTTTTAGGGTTCTGAAGAAGTTTAGTTGTAATTAAATATTTGGCTCCATTTTGTTTTCCCAGCTATACAGTGTGGTCCACTAACTGTGCAACAAATGGGAAACTTGTTTATTATCGATTTCTCAGAAAATTTTATTCTTGACAAAAGTTGGTGCATGTTCCAAAACTATACCAATTGTACCTGAAATGGCTTTATGACAAACACCATACAGGATAGGCCAAAAAATATAAAGTTCGTTCAGGAGTTCAAAAAATATAGAAATATGTTAAAAAAAAAAGTTGCTTAGAATTAAAAGTTATGTTCAGATACGAAGTCATGGCCTGCTATTCGATTTTTTTTTTCGTTTGGAAAATATTGAATTACCGTATGATACATATTTTTACTATTTTGATTTAATATGTATATGTGAACTAGCCACAATCAAATCAGGTTGGAGTTTTTTTTATCAAATTAAAGTGTATTTGTAAAATTTACTTGGATTTGAATTTTTTTAGGTGACCGTCAACTTCATGTTTATTGCAACGATATGTAACAGAACTCTAGAATAAAACAAATACTCTTTTTAACGAGGCAAATACTTTACTAAGTAAATGTTCATGAATAAACTGTCAAAATCTATCGCGGATAGCCATGAACAAAAAAGAACCAATAAGCGATAGTACAGAAACTTACAGTAGGTAACTGAACAGGTGCGAACAATAAAAATTATCGACGCGTCTCTGTATGTCCACCTTCTCTTTCGATGCATCTAATAAAATTCGTTTACTGTAGATCGCAACACATTAGCGGGAATATTTCTGCAATGAACTCGTATTGAAGTTTCAAGCTGAGCAACATTATTAAAGGGGCGATCTCTGTAGACTTTTTGTTTTAAGTATCCCCATAAGAAATGATCCAGAGGTGTTAGGTCTGGAGAACGAGGAGGCCATCGGGGATCGGTATTTCGTCCTAACCATTTATTACGAAATGTCCTATTCAGCCACTTAAAAACATTCCTAGTAGAATGGGCAGGACACCCGTCATGTTGGAACCATACTTTTTGGCGTTCTTCTAACACCATATCATCCAAAAACTCTCCTATTTCAGTTTCCAAAAAGTTCAAGTACCTGTCACCATTCAAATTCTCGCGAAAGAAAACGGACCTAGTAATGTATCATTTAGTATACCACACCAAACGTTTGTTTTCTGATAGTATTGATTTTTGTTGTCAATAATAAAATTTGGGTTGACATCTGACCACCATCTGCAATTTTGTGATGATACAACCCCATTTGTTGTAAAAGTCGATTCATCTCCAAACAGAATACATCGATGAAAATTTCTTTGTTCTTCTATTTCACCCTGAATCCACATGGAAAAATCATATCTCAAATCATAGTCTCTTTCTTGCAATGTACAAATGAATGTAGGTTTGTAAGCATGGTACTTATGTTTCTTGAGAATACGCTTCACAGAGGTTTTTTTTTTATGCCGGTATAATCACTAATTTTTTGGGTGGACTTTCTAGGATTTTCTACTACTGCTTGAAATACGTCAAGCTGGTTTTCTTCTGTGCATACAGGTTTCGTACGCTTATTATGTTTATATTCTAGTGAGCCGGTCTGTTTGAAATTCTTTAAAATTCTACTTACACTTGAATAGTTGTCTGGATGCCGCTCGTTGAAAATATTTGCAGCTTCGCGCATTGTTTTATAACCATCACTACAGATTAAAACTAATTCTGCCTTTTCAGTTAACGTTAATACTACTGGGCGAGGCATTTTTAATTGAGGACAAATATGAAAACGCTTGACAGGCAAGTTTCAAGACGCCACACTATCAAACTACAGTATTGTTTTCGGGCGTATGTGTTTTTTGTTCATGGCTATCCGCGATAGATTTTGGAGTGTTTTTTAATATCTGTTCTAGTTGAGGCATTGTTGTCAGAAGAACAGAAATTTTATACTTTTATTGACAGTTTATTCATGTGCACATTCACTTAGTAAAGTATTTGCCTCGTTAAAAAGAGTATTTGTTTTATTCTAAAGTTCTGTTAAATATAGTTGCAACAAACATGAAGTTGACGGTCACCTAAAAACATACAAGTACATTTTACAAATACACTTTAATTTGATAAAAAAATTCTCCAAACTGATTTGATTGTGGCTACTTCACATAAATATTAAATCAAAATAGTAAAAATATGTATCATACGGGGGTAATTCAATATTTTCCACGAAAAAAAAAATCGAATAGCAGGCCATGACTTCGTATCTGAACATAACTTTTAATTCTAAGCAACTTTTCTCTTCAACATATTTCTATATTTTTTGAAGTACCCTTACTTCAAAAAATATACTCTTGAACGAACTTTATATTGTTTGGGCTATCCTTTATGGTGTTTTTCATAAAGCCATTTCAGGTACACTTGGTATAGTTTTGGAAAATGCACCAACTTTTGTCAAGAATAAAATATTCTGAGAAATCGATAATAAACAAGTTTCCCATTTGTTGCACACTTAGTGGACCACACTGTATAAATTAACGCCTTGATATCCCAAGTCTCAACTTTCAAGCAAACTGCTTTCTCCCATACGAATAAATAAATTTAGGAATTAGGAGTTAGGACTAAACCTTATATGTGGGATTTGACGAAAAATTAATGCTTAGTTTTGATTTGGTAACTCACCTGACGTAATGACGATGTGTACTGATGGATCTGCTTTTCTGAAAAAAAAAAAGATATTCCTAATTTTGGTCGCTTTGACTTCAACCGAGGTATTGATTTTCTTTTCCAGAATTATTACTGGGTTATCATCAATAACTTTCACACTTATGTTAAGCTGGCACAGCCGTTTCAGTACAATAAAAAAAAACTAGTGCTGCATTTTTTAACTGATCAATAACTATTTTCTAACTTAACTCCTAATTTTTAAACTCAAGGGGTTTCGGAGGAATATGGGTTGAGCTAGCTTAACGCTTAAGATGGCACAGCCGTTACGTAACTTAATTTTCTGGTGAAAATATTCAGATGCTCACTTCCTCGTTCATTGCAGGGTCGTTTAGCTACGGTGTTGGGACGTTTCCCTGCGAAACACCAGCGTTTATTAAAAAGGTTTCGTATGCAACCACCCGTCAACAAAAACTACATAGAGAGATTTGTCAGAGAGGTATCTGAACCAGTCACATAGACCACTTGAAAGTAAACATTTCAACGATTAGAATTATCACTAACAGGCCTAAATACAAAAAAAAACAAGACAATTGTTCCAGGAAGATAGTTTTTTTTCTAAAAATGTTCATTCTTCTGAATTGCGAAAAAATCAAGATATTCGACGTCAAAAAAGACATTCTTAAAAATTTCATATAAATCAAAACATACGCGAGAAAAAAAAATACTGAAAAATCTGTTTTTCGCCATTTAGACTGTTAATTTGGGGTTATGTCGAAAAGTAATGAATACAAAAGTTTTCTATTTTTTTATTATCTACAACTTTTCTATTGCACATTTTCCGCTGAGAGGTGACGTTACGTCACAAATCTCAAAAAAACCGTTTTCAACCCTAAACTGCATCCCCATTTCGAGTGTTTTCGTGTTTAATTTTTTTCTCTCAGAGATGGAACCTCCAAAACATTTTTCACCTGGTTCTTGCCTGTTACTTTTTTACTTTATCAGAAAAATTATAGGCACCAGTCTATAATGATCAATAGCAAAAGCTTGTCCGCATTAGCTATTTTCTATTAATACTGCCCTTCGAATGAGTACTATATCAAATCAAATCAAAATATGCTTTATTATGAAAAAATAATTTCTCATTGACAAAGTGTATGTATTATGAATGTAAATTAAATTATCAACATTTCATTAATGTTTGGAAATAATCATAACCATGTAAAATTAAGGTGGAGTCAAAACAATCAGTCACATAGTGAAATTTGCATACATATACAGGGTGTCCCAGAATAAAGGGGACAAACTCCGGCGGTGAAATCCTCACCTAATATCAACGCTAAAAGTTTCAATGAACATATACTCTAAAGTGAATATTAACTTTCACGCCACTGGATTAATATCTATTTCGTCTTCTTTTTCTTGATTATCGATATTTACTACACGAAAAAGGGTGAGGTTTCGTTATAAAGATTGTCAACGGTTTTCAAGATATTCGAAGTTGAATAAGTGCGTATGTGATTCGGAAACTCATTGTCAATTGTTTTGTTAGAAGTTGCTATGTAATTTGTTTCAAATATCGCGAAATTTTTGTGGAAAGGTCCCTTATAAATGAATTTGTACTCATTGCATGGTGTGAAATCTCTTTGTTGGTTATATTGTTATAAATAGTTATTCATTCCTTTCAGAAATGAGGAGATTTTTGTTAAATTTTAAATGTTTTTCGGTACTACAGTTTTATGGGTTTCTAATCCTTAGTAAGTAGGTAATGCTTTAAATTTTTTCCGCCATCTTCTGAAATTCATCGAAAAATACCACTGTGGACACAATATATCTGAAATTTCACCATAATGCCATGATTTTCAATACAAAAGACATAGCAACGTTTAACAAAATAATCAACAGTGAGTTTCCTCATCACATACGCACGCACTTATTCAACTCAAAAAATCTTGAAAACCGTTAATATTTTTAATAATGAAACTCATCCCTTTTTTGTAGAGGAAATGTTAAGGATTAAGAAAAATGAGATAAAATCGACATCAATCCAGTGGCGTGAAAATTGGGGAGGTGCGATTAGGGGCAGCCACCTCCCGTACGCCTCTGTTCGAAGTTACAAACTCATGATTTGCATTGAAATTTGGAACTGAATGCTGTCATGTGACATACCAAATTTCATCAAGAAAAGATGATCCGTTATGGAGTTATTCTGGAAAACATAATTTTTTTGTCATTTTCAACACCCTGTAACTCGGTAATTATTCATATTAGGGTATATGTTAATTGGAACTTATAGCTTTAAAATGAAGTGAAAATTCTACCATCGGAGTTTGTCCCCTTTATTCTGGGACACCCTGTATGTATATATAATTATATTTAAACAGTCACATTAATTTTTTTTTCAAATATAAAAAATTGAAAAATGTAAAAGTCATCAAAATTCAAGAATCCAAAGATCTAAAAAGCTGAAAATCTAAAAATTTTAAAATTCAAGATCTTAAAATTTAAGAATATAACAAACAATGAAAGGGTTTATGATATCACAGTATATAGTTCATTTATCATTCTATTCTATCAACATAATATTCATCCAGACTATAATAGCCCCCGTAAAGCTAGCAGAACCACTTTGGAATTTTCAAAATTTTTTTAGGCCATAATTTTAGGCTAATTTTAGGCTAATTTATTACCCTGTTCCCAAATTTTTTGCTCTTCAATTGTGAGAGATATCGCGGGTTCTGCTAGCTTAACGTTAAGCTGGCAGAACCATACCGCCAAACGAATGATTATGAAAAGTCTAAGCACACCATAATTTTAGGCTCATTTTAGGCTCACGTTTGAACCCATCGCTGATTTTTTTGGAATTCTTTTTTTTTTTTTAAATCCCGGGTTCTGCTAGCTTTACCGTTAAGCTAGCAGAACCCAATCTTAAAAAAGCTACTTAGAACAAATCCAGCTGGACAATAATTTTAGGCTCTATTCAGGCTAATTTATTACCCAATTATAAATTTTTTTGCTCTTCAGTTGGAGGAGAAATCAGAGGTCGTGTTAGCTCGACACTGAGCTGGCAGTACCAAAAGGCTAACCGAATCGTTATGGAAAAGCTGATCGCACCATTATTTTAGGCTCATTTTAGGCTCACGTTTGAACCCGTCGCCGATTTTTTTAGAATTCGTTTTTTAAAAAAATCCTGGGTTCTGCTAGCTTTACCGTCAATCCAGCAGAACCCAACCTTAAAAAAGCAACTCATAACAAATCCAGTTGGACAATAATTTTAGGCTCTATTCAGGCTAATTTATTACCCGATTATAAATTTTTCTGCTCTTCAGTCGAAGGAGAAATCATAGGTTGTGTTAGGTCAACACTGACCTGACAGTCCAAAAGGCTAACTGAATCGTTATGGAAAATCTGATCGCACCATTATTTTAGGCTCATTTTAGGCTCACGTTTGAACCCATCGCCGATTTTTTGAAATTCGTTTTTTAAAAAATTCCTGGGTTCTGCTAGCTTTACCAATAAGCCAGCAGAACCCAACCTTAAAAAAGCAACTCTGAACAAATCCAGTTGGACAATAATTTTAGGTTCTATTCAGGCTAATTTAAAACCCAATTAAAAATTTTTTTGCTCTTCAGTTGGAGGAGAAATCATAGGTTGTGTGAGCTCAACACTGAGCTGGCAGTACCAAAAGGTTAACCGAATCGTTATGGAAAATCTGATCGCACCATAATTTTAGGCTCATTTTAGGCTCACGTTTGAATCCTTCGCCGATTTTTTTGGAATTATTTCTTTTTTAATTCTGGATTCTGCTAGCTTTACCGTTAAGCCAGCAGAACCCAACCTTGAAAAAGCATCTCAGAACAAATTCAGTTGGACAATAATTTCAGGCTCTATTCAGGCTAATTTATTACCCAATTATAATTTTTTTTGCTCTTCAGTTGGAGGAGAAATCATAGGTTGTGTAAGCTCAACACTGAGCTGGCAGTACCAAATGGCCAACCGAATCGTTATGGAAAATCTGATCGCACCATAATTTTAGGTTCATTTTAGGCTCACGTTTGAACTCATCGCCGATTTTTTTGGAATTCGTTTTTTAAAAAAAATCCAGGGTTCTGCTAGCTTTACCGACAAGCCAGCAGAACCCAACCTTAAAAAGCAACTCAGAACAAATCCAGTTAGAGAATAATTTTAGGCTCTATTCAGGCTAATTTATTACCCAATTATAAATTTTTTTGCTCTTCAGTTGGAGGAGAAATCATAGGTTGTGTGAGCTCAACACTGAGCTGGCAGTACCAAAAAGCTAACCGAATCGTTATGAAAAATCTGATCGCACCATAATTTTAGGCTCATTTTAGGCTCACGTTTGAACCCTTCGCCGATTTTTTTGGAATTCGTTCTTTTTTAATTCTGGGTTCTGCTAGCTTTACCGTTAAGCCAGCAGAACCCAACCTTAAAAAAGCATCTCAAAACAAATTCAGTTGGACAATAATTTTAGGCTCTATTCAGGCTAATTTATTACCCAATTATATAATTTTTTGCTCTTCAGTTGGAGGAGAAATCATGGGCTGGACTAGCTCAACACTGAGCTGGCTTTATACCAAAAGACTGACCGAATCACTATAAAAAATGTATTTTTATTTTCAATAGGACATTTACGTCGAGTGACATTTAAAGATATGAAAAATAACTGAAAGGGAAAAAAACACAAAAACACAAATCCAGCCATAATCTTAATTAAATAGAATTGTTAAGGCAGTCGTTTGTCAAAAATACCAAATGTTAACCATCCAGTTGGTGCACAGTAGCACCATTGTTTATATTCTATATAAACAATGGTAGCACAGAACACTCAAATTTATTCGCTAGTACATGGAACATAAATATCCAGAGAATTTTGAGGTTCTCATGTAGACAGATTTCTAGTTATGTCGATATTTCATTTTATAACATTAAATTATATTTAGATTAGCCCGCATAGGTGAAAATTGGTGGAAAACGAAAGCAACCAGGTAAATCGGTAGATCTACCGTAAAGTCCATAGGAACGGCAACGCCAAGGGATGGCACTGTTCCGCTCGAAATCGTTCAAACGGACACCTGCCGACAGCAATAAAAAATAATTTATGGTAATTTATGCAACAGTCGGAGTGAAACGAAAATCATACTCAAATATTTTTTTGTTTTCCTTCATTATTCCCACATTCACATGTGCCAATTTCAACAAACCTTATACCCGTATTCTATTAACTCTTATTTACAAATAAACATATTTTTGACTGCAGTAAAATTACCCCTACCTAGCCCATTTTTTTCGACTGAAATACATGAAAATATCATGTGACTTGACATTCGACGGGGATGATCACAGTTCGCAATAACAAATACTCATTGTTTTGTCTATCATTGTCCAGTGGAGCGTTTTGATTCGCCTAAAATTATTGTCCAACTGAATTTGTTCTGAGATGCTTTTTTAAGGTTGGGTTCTGCTGGCTTAACGGTAAAGCTAGCAGAACCCAGAATTAAAATAGAACGAATTCCAAAAAAATCGGCGAATGGTTCAAACATGAGCCTAAAATTATGGTGCGATCAGATTTTACATAACGATTCGGTTAGCTTTTTGGTACTGCCAGCTCAGTATTGAGCTCACATAACTTATGATTTCTCCTCCAACTGAAGAGCAAAAAAATTTATAATTGGGCAATAAATTAGCCTGAATAGAGCCTAAAATTATTGTCAAACTAGATTTGTGCTGAGTTGCTTTTTTAAGGTTGGGTTCTGCTGGCTTGACGGTAAAGCTTGCAGAACCAGGATTTTTTTTAAAAACGAATTCTAAAAGAATCGGCGACGGGTTCAAACGTGAGCCTAAAATGAGCCTGAAATTATGGTGCGATCAGATTTTCCATAACGATTCGGTTAGCCTTTTGGTACTGCCAGCTCAGTGTTGAGCTAACATGACCTATGATTTCTCCTCCAACTGAAGAGCAAGAAAATTTATAATTGGATAATAAATTAGCTTGAAGAGAGCCTAAAATTATTGTCCAACTGGATTTGTTCTGAGTAGCTTTTTTAAGGTTGGGTTCTGCTAGCTTAATGGTAAAGCTAGCAGAACCAGGGATTTTTAAACGAATTCCAAAAAAATCGGCGATGGGTTCAAACGTGAGCCTAAAATGATGGTGTGCTTAGACTTTTCATAATCATTCGTTTGGCGGTTTGGTTCTGCCAGCTTAACGTTAAGCTAGCAGAACCCGCGATATCTCTAACAATTGAAGAGCAAAAAATTTGGGAATAGGGTAATAAATTAGCCTAAAATTAGCCTAAAATTATGGCCTAAAAAAATTTTGAAAATTCCAAAGTGGTTCTGCTAGCTTTACGGGGGTAATAGACCCTATCGGAAAGAACTATTTTAACTGCTTTTCTGAAGCTGGCGTTGGACGATATATCTTTGATATTATTTGGAAGATGATTATACATTTTGCAGCCGTTATATTTAATTTAATTCTTCACTAGTGTAGATGATGGCAATGGTAGTTTGAGATGATTACGTTGACGGGTGGCGTACCTACTCTCGGTAATGAAATTTTGTTTGTTTTTATTAATGAGACTCACTGTTTCAAGTATGAATATTGGGATACCATATCGAATATGTGACTCAACCAACGAGTATACTGTCTTTACAGTTCATTTGTAGCAATTTTCACGGCATAACAACGAGGACAATTTTTTGTTCAAGCTTTTCACATGTTCATTGAATTTAAGACCGTTGTCAATGTATAGTCCCAGAAATTTTTAAACCACACTGTTTTCAATAATCTGATCGTTTAAAACAATATCAGCAACTGCATATTTGAAAGACACCATCTTGGTTTTCAATATGTTGAAGGATAAAAGGATTGAGTCGCACCACTCTTTGACTTTTATTATAACTGAATCAATGATATGGTGAAGATCAGCTTCCTTATCTTTATGCCAAATGTAAATATGGTTTGTTATGCTGATGACACTGATTTCTGAATTACGGAAACTAGCATCGATCGGACAATGACAACTGCTGAAGAGGTATACACTCGTTGTTTATTATGGTCAGAAATTTTTTAAATTAATTTGAATAAGGGAAAGACAGTATCTATTATATTCCGTCGAGGGCTCAATCAGACTCCATGTAACAATAACGTATATAATTTTGGACTTCAAAACGACATTAAAATCTTGGGAGTTATCTTTGATCAAAAGTTAAACTGGGAAACTCACATACATAATCTCTGCTATGCCTTGAGGTCATTAAAGAAGCACTGCAGCAAAAAATACTCTTTACCTCTGTATTACGCGAATTTTCACTCGCAAATTCGATATGGTATAATGAATTGGGGAGCTGGTACTGACTGTTCAAGTATTTTAATTTTACAAAAATCCGCATTAAGAATCCTCTTAAATCCTCCATGGAGACGCTCATGCAGGAAGTCTTATAAAAACAATAAAATTTGAACCGTACATTAATAACAATTGAATATGTGCATATTTTTCATACATACCTCGTTACACATTTAAAACACATTAAACATTTACCATGTCATTCATTCACATAAAATTTGTAGAGCGGTTACTACACGTCAAATTATTCATATAAGTAAAAGTCTATAAATATATACAAAATCAAATACATAAAATAAATTTCAAACAATAGTACTGTTTGTTACTAGACGTCAGTTTCAGAATTCAGAATTCTGATCTTTTCAATTAATTAAAATGTGATAATATAATAGGAATAAAATAGAATGCAACAGAATAGCACATACAAAGTGAATACCGTTACGTATCAGTCGATTTAAATCGCCCAACAAAAAAAAATCCAAAATTTCAGGGTGATATTTCCTGAAATGTCTAGCGTTTTCAGATCATCAATAAAAACAGAATTGGACCTAATACCGATCCTTGCGGAACACCACATTATATGTTACCCAAATTTGAAATTAATTTTGTCTTGACTACTTGTGTGCGACCAGATAAATATGTCGTGAACCATGAATGTGCTTTATATCGATAATGAAATATGTTCAACTATTTCATGTATACCATGTACACTAAAACTCAAAGCCTCTTCAAATGAGTGGCTTAACGCTCTAATAGTTCAGTCTGACCGAGGGAAATGACCGTGAAAAATTTGAATGTTTCACTTGTTGTAATTTCCGTAGCGTTTACGACGTGCAAATTGACTCTAAAGTAATTAAGTTTAGTACCAATAAAGTTGTGACAACATTCCCTCCCTACAGTAAATATACCTCTTCCGGTCACAAAACTATTACAGATTAGGCGAGGAAGAATTTTCACACATGATTATGCAACATTTGTGCCGCTGCTTCCATTAATTGATGTCATTGAAAATACTTATGTGATAAAAACGAGAACTTTCGGATTCAACCAGGAATGAGGGATAGTCCATTGAAGGTGTGATTCCCAAAGAAAAAAAATCAAATAAAAACTTTTTATTTGTTTGTCTAATGGAAATTGAAAGAACAAATTGAGGAAGAGAAGAATACAAATTATATACTGTGAATTAAAATTGTTTCGCAAGATGGGTCGAGCTACTAATTCTCTGCAGCTTGTATTTTTTCTTTACTTCTCAACTTCAATTTTTTTGGAAGGTCTATCTCTCAAGAAAAATTTTCTAAGGAAATGATTTGACATCTTCTGAGTTATCATAAATAAAAACAATATTTGAATTGACTGAATTTGATCTGTAACAATTTATTCTTGATTAATTCTTAGTAGGGATCCGTTTCTTAAGTTTTTGATCCTTTTCATTCCACAGCTGTGATTATTTTAGATCTCAAGTTACTTTCTTGGAACATATGGTGAGGTTTGTTGAATAATAAATTACTGGGAACCAATTTTATTGACGGCAACCGAACCGGAGCAAAATATGTAGAAGTTATAGAAGAAATGTTGGATGATCTTCCTATACGGTATCGGCGTAATAGTCCATGGTTCCAACAAGACGGATGTGGTCCACACAACTGAAGAATAGTCACAGACTATCTAAATCGAAATTTTCCCGATTCATGGACTGGAACAAGATGTCCAGTAGCATGGCCTGCCAGATCTCCGGATTTGAATCTGCTGGATATTTATTTGTGGGGATATCTCAAAAATAAAATTTATGATACTACGAACCCGACAATAGAGAATCTTCGCGAGAAGATTGAGAGTGTATTGGAAGGTATTCAAGGAGACGAAATAAGCAAAGCATGAAGGATGGGTTCCAGAAAGGCAAAGTTTATTTTAAGAAATGGTGGACATTTCGAACACTTACTTCATTAATTTTCATTTACTTTCGAATAATAATTTAATTTTTCTTTCATTAAATGATAGTTTCGTTGAATTATAGTGAATTAGGTTTTTCTCTTCTTGAAATATGTAAAGAATTATAACTTGTTTCTTGCTTTGATTGTGACACGTTCCTTTCAGTTTAAGATGAGTAAGTTGATTTTTTTATCGAAATGTATTGCATGTTGTTTATTAAACTAAAAGTAAATGTAATACAGATCTCACCCAAAGAAATTTGGATAAGGTTCAAAATCACCCGAAAATCAACTTTGAATGACATTGTATGATATATCGTTGAATTCAGCGGTAAAAGTTATTTCGAAAAGTGTCATAAAATATGCAGGTCCGTATTGAAAAAATGAGGTTGGGGTGGCCCAGACAGTACGAAACGTTCAATACGAAATCTGATTACGTGAAATTGAGAATAATTGTCTGTCGAATAAAAAATTCCTGTAACATTTTTTGATAATATTTTAAATAAAGTGAGAAAATGACAGAATTTACTTTTCTCTCCACTTTTCTTATGATATCTCTATAACCGGCCCTGATAATCTCGATTTATTTGAACTGCTTGACAATGCTTCGATGAATGCAACTTTTTCTCCATTTGACCGACATTCTAACTCTCATGGTTTAAAAGTTACCAATAAAATCCCATTACAAAAGTGGCCACTCTGTATAACGTATTATAAGAAGAACTTCTCCTGTTTTCTCAAAAATGTTTCATAGTTGTATTCACTCCGATGAACTAACGGTGCCTGATGTGCCTTGACGTACATCATAATACACACAATAACTTACGTTCGATGAATAATATCTATTTTTGTCGAATTCAAGGTAATATAGGCTCATAAAGCCTCTCAGTTACCTATTCTAACCTAACTTTATACTGTAATTTCAAAATATTTAAGAAACAAGTCCGATTATCTATGCAGCACTCCCAACTCTTTTATGTGGTTTATTCATCTAGTCTCTCTCGAGTCCTTTGTCCAGATCAACCACCGAAAGGATCCAACCCATTCATCTCAGCAAAAAATTAGACTTCCGAAAACCGATTAGTGGGCATTCCCAATTCGACAACAATAGCAGTCTGGGCAGCCAAATTAAAAGTCTCGCGTGTTGGTAAATTATATTATTTCGCGAATAGCAGGTAGCAAATCGTATGATTCATGTCCCCCATCAATAATAAGATAGGATAGTTACTTCTCAAAGAATATAATATTGTATAAATTTGAAATTCAAATCAAGTTTTAATGCCGAGTACCGCACGGTAAATCAAAAATTTACATACATCATTTAATATGATGTCGGTAAGCAATATCATTTTGAGTGTGACAGTTTAGTCGATTGTGTTATTTAACAATTCAACAACTAGATAGCTGCATGGCCGGGGAGCACTCCCGTGAAGCTAGCAGAACCCACTTTGGTAATGTAGTGTTGGGTAATAAGGCCCACTTAACTTTTGCAAATTTCTGTATCCTTTATATTTCATTAAAAAAATCCGAAACTTGATGAGATGATTGTTTGTGATGTTTGCCGCTATGTTAACATCAATATTCGTCTCTTTCAATACCTTAGTAACCAAAATGAGACAAGTTTCAAAAACTTGCTGTTGGGCCTTATTACCCGCCTATTAGGGTAATAAGGCCCATAGTAAATTATGCAGAATATATTTATTTATTGTAAATATAAATATATACAGATCATTTATATCAATCAGAAATGGTAGAAACTCAATGAAACTCTAATAGGAAAAACAAAAATAAACATTATTTTCTACAAAAAGTGATAAACTTAACAAAACTCAAACAAGGAAATCAAATTATTAAAAAAAAAACTGATTGACTAAATTTTAAGAACATTCCCTACATTAAATATCCTCAACATCTTCAGTCGTCAGTCCTATGCAAGTTTCGTGTAACCAAGTTCCACATTCTAGACACTTTCGCATATTACCCGCGGGCCTTATTACGCGACCGTTGGTAGGGCCTTATTACCGGGCGAACACTTTTTCTCAAACATGCAATTTCCAAAAAAATGAACAATTCTTTTAATTTTTCTCTCAGTGCGAAAGATAGTACCAATGTTATAGTAACTGATGGAGAACTATTGTTTCTTCAGGTAAAATAGGTTGAATTAAAAAAGACGTCTCACCTATTTGGGAACTTATAATCTGTGCAGCCTAAAACTGCACAATCACCTAGTGTTGTTAATGGCGAATTGAAGTCAACGATCTTTTAATAAAGCTTTACCACTCGGATGATGAAACTAACCATGTTGACAGATTTGAAAAAAATTGCCAGTCTTCAAGGAAAAAGACAGTGGGCCTTATTTACGGCCGGGCCTTATTCCCCAACACTACCTTATTTTCAAATTCAGTTTAAGCCATAATTTTATCCCCGTAAAGCTAGCAAGAATCACTATGGAATTTTCAGAATTTTTTCAGGCTATTATTTTAGGATAAACAGGCTGATTTATTACCCTATTCCCGAATTTTTCGCTCTTCAATTGTGGGAGATATCGCGAGTTCTGCTAACTTAACGTTAAGCTGGCAGAACCAAACCGCCAATCCAATGTTTAAGAAAAGTCTAATCACTCCATTATTTTAGGCTTATTTTAGGCTCACGTTTGAACCCATCGCCGATTTTTTAGGACGCGTTCTTTTTAAACCTGGATTCGACTAGCTTTACCGTTAAGCTAGGAGGACCCCAGATTTGAAAAAAACACCCAATCCAAAGAAATCGGTGATGGGTTCAAACGTGAGAATATTATTATGTGATAGGATTTTTCATAACAATTCGGTTAGTCATTTGGTACAGCCAGCTCAGTGTTGAACTTAAACAACCTATGATTTCTCCTCCAACTGAAGAACAAAATATATATAAATATATATATATATATATATATATATATATATAATTGAGTAATACATTATCCTGAATAGAGCCTTACATTTTTGTCCAATTGGATTTGTTCCAACTTATTTTTTTATGGTTGGGATCTGCTAGCTTAACCTCCGAGCAATAAAAGATATAGAGGTGCCATTTCTATATAAACAACACATATTGATGTGAAAGCTGCATACCGCTATCCTTTGTTATGATTTGTTGGTGAGGGGGAGATTTGTTATTGTTTTGAAAACTGGAGCTAAGCTTAGAACCAGTGGCGTGCTACTACATTTTCTTATATATTATTAATTAGATACGGTCGCTGCAGAAAAATTTGTTATCACATGTATCGGCATCGATAGACGACCACATGCCTGGTTGGAAAGCAAGTTGTTATTTAGCTGCAACCCTGACCTCTAATGTTCGGAATGCGCACCAACCACCAGCAGTAGTGCTGTAGGTCTCCCTACTGATGAATAGTGAATGCGCTTCCAATGAAAACAAAGTCGCCCTGGAGCGCCACGGCAAATAAAAGCTGCCATGTACCCGCACAGGCTATGCCTTTGGGTACACTCTACGAGTGTTGTAAAAACTAGTAACATGTTCTTACGATGATACAATCAATTTTTGGATTAAACTCTTCCTATCATACAAATGGCAACATTTCCTAAATGGTTGCATGAATAACTCATTCATAAATAGAACTCATAATGGATATGTAGTGGACAAATAGTTATTTATGTAACAGGTGCAAAAATAAGTGACTGTTTATTGTACTTTATTGTGATAATTGTCAACACGCTACGTGAACTAACACAGCATACACTAATTCTTTTACGATCATTAAAAAAATAGACTTCCATCCGTCAATTTTGAATATTTGAATATGAAAAAGTAGTGCTCATTACTGTGGGGCAATATAAATTAAATTGCAAGTCGTTATCAAGTTATCATACACTTGATAACGACTGTAGATTTTAACAGTTGAAACGTCGTGAATAACATTGCAGAGAATATTTCTTTGTTCTTTTTTAGACAATGAAAGTCCAGAATAACCTTACTCAAAGTGAAACATTGTCAACCACTTTCAAAAAAACGATAGCAATGTTGTTGCCAATTCTTGTTCGTTCACGTGGTAAAGTCTTGTTCATACCCTCACAAATTTCGTAATTTTTCTGCGAATGAAATGGCTACATCAACAATTGTTCCGGCATGACTGGCAGCCATTTTAATCGCAGAAAAATTGCGAAATTCGTGAGGATATAAAATAGACTTCACGTTGCTGTCGTTCGTTGTTCGCCTGTTGTCGCTGTCTACGATAATTTTGTATTTCGAGTATTGCTTCAAACTTTGGGGACAGTGCCAGATGCAGAGCTATCCCTTAATATCTTTCAACGCTGGAAGGAGTTGGAATCCTCTAAATGAACGAATTTGTTAGAAAACTTCATGTTTGCAGTTGTTTTGCGAAAAAAAATACCTTATATTGGTCCAATGAACATGAAATATTGAATAAATATGATTAATCAGATACGTGCTGGAAGCATTTGATTTGATAATCAGGACGAATATCACACTCCGGAAACCCTTAAACTGCGCTCAAATTCATACTGGTAAGAAAAATAGTTTGAAGAAAACTGAAAAATATTACCTTATCATCGCATCAGATGACGATTCATCATAAAATTCCAAGACTGGTAATGCTCCTTTACTGATAATACACAGAGAGAAATAAATGTATGTTTTCTACACAATTGTGAATAATTTCAGCACAATTTGTTTCTAAAAAGTAGACAGCACCAATTTGTTCATTTTTCTTTTATAATATTGTAGTAGAGATATTGTGTATAAACGATACACTTCAGTATTGTATTATACTGAATAGTTTTGTTTTAATTTTATACACAAAATATACAAAATTATTCGGTATGTTGTGCAACGAATGTCAACAACTTGTGTACTGTTCATGCATAAATTGTAATGAATGGTAACAATTTGTTTACCTAGTTTGTACAAATTGTGTAGGTATTTTAAATATAGAATGCTAAAAATGTTACAAATTTTTAGTACTCCGCATACATGAATTGTGTATCGTACTTATTTGTGTACAAAGCAAACCCAATTTTTATAGGTACCATTTATAATTTTAAGAAAGGATACACTTGAGGCTCATAACATCCAAAATAAGAGTAAGGTAAGAATAAGCATCAGTTTCAACCTGCTCGCTTCTTCATATCTTATTCTGTTCAGAAATTATAAGCTTGATTTTACAGAAGGTTGAAATAAAATTAAATGTCATTCAAATAATGTTTATTTCATCACAAAGAACTAATAACAAAAATAACTGAACTATAAACTGTAATTACAAATAAAATAACAGAAACACAAAATACCAAACAGAACATAAATGAACCATACATTTTATTATTTTGGAACACGTTGAATAGTAATAAAGTTTAAAGTAATCTTCGTGTCAAACTATATTCATTCAAGTAGGAAGTAGGTATGAGGATGCACCTTTCAAACCGTTAAAAATGATGAAAATGAGTCAGTTTGTAGATTTCATGGCAACAAAAAATAATAGCAATACTAACCTTCAAATATTGGAATCAGTTTGCAAATATTCTAACACTTACATTTGACACAAAACCACATACACATGAGCAAATAATAAATAATATGTAAGTACACTTAACCAGCCCTTCGATCAGCATAAAACAATCAAACAATGATGGACTGGACATTTGGAGTGCCGCGCATGTGTATTTAGTTGGGTGAGACGACGCCTTGGTCAAGTTGTGGCAAATTACACAATTGTTTTGAAATAGTATACAATTTGTGCATATCAAATAGGAAGTGCACAACGGGTGTAAGATGAGTTCAGTGCGTTGTAGATGTTTTCCATATAAATTGTGTTATGGTTGATGTACATATTTTTGTGTATTTTTAGACAATGTGGAAGTGTATGAATATTATACAAATTGACTTGCACAAATATTTATTGAATTTCACAAAACGCATATGATGAAATAATTAACAAATGTGTAAAATATCTACACAACTGTGTCTTACACAACGTTGTGCATGAACCGCTGCAATCTTTTCTCTCTGTGTAGTTCTACAACCTGACCGAAAAATATGGTGAGGCCAAAAGTGGTTAGAACAGATAACTGAGGATTTCTAAGAGAGTGATGCACACCACAACTGGGCAATTGCTCTATTGCTTGGTAACCTGAAAATATAATCTGAACCAATGTCAAAGTATCATAAGGAATATGAGAGAATGGGATTATTGTCTTGACAATCATTATACCTACGTAACCCGTTCATTAGATTTTAACTTGTGATGATATACAGTGTTTCGTTTACAATCAAGAAGTTCATGTCCACGTACGGTTTAACCGGAAGCAACATTTTTATTCAAATGGAAACATCGAAAACTTCTGATGAACGGGTTATGTGATAATCCCTGTATATGAACAAAACATTCCAGTACCCAGCAGATTGGGTCTATAGCTAGTGACTTATAATTTGAATTCGGTTTTGAAGAGTTGAGTTTGTTTACTTACTTATTTTTCAGTGTACCTACTGCAACAGGTATTTTCCTATTTATGAATAGGTAATCATTTCTCAAAGTACAAAGTTTCTTTTAAGCTATTTCAACAAAAAGTGTATTTTTGTCTCACAATCGGGAATCAATTAAAAACAACTTTAATAATACTACTAAGAACTAAGTAAGGTATGCCCATCAAACATGGTAGATGCCATACTGCGACGCCCATGGTTTAGTGCTTGATAATTTTTTCGGACCACAAACTTCACACGTTTTCGCCATTTCGCAGAGATAAGGTCTCTAATATAACAATTCGATAACCAACACAACACTTCTACCACTTATTAAAATTAAAACAATTGTACAAATAGGCTCAAATTCAAACTGAACTGACAAGACGATAAATAAGTTGTCAACACATGTAAACAAACTAGATCGCCAAGTTAAGAGCGAATAACAATACGGAATTTCAACCTGATTATTGAGTGGAAACGGAAATATCCGATAATGTTCTTTTTAACATGATCCGAGCATAGATATTTATAAACAACGTCGGGTATGTTGCTTTCAAGAAAGAGAAAGCCCTCTCTATATATTTCATTGCTCGGAGAGCAATAAAACGACTTCCAAAAAAATCAGCAATGGGTTCAAACGTGAACATAAAATGAGCCTAAAATTACGGTGTGATCGGATTTTTCGTAATGACGCGGTTAGCCTTTTGGTACTGCCAGATCAATGTCGAGCTAACACAACCTATGATTTCTCCTCCAACTGAAGAGCAAAATAATATATAATTAGGTGATGAATTAGCCCCAATAGAGCCTTAAATTATGGTGTGATTAGGCTTTTCATAAAAAAATCGTTTAGCGGTTTGGTACTGCCAGCTCAACGTCAAACTGGCAGAACCCGCGAAATCTCCTACAATTGATGGGCAAAAAATTCGGGAAAAGGGTAATAAATAAGTCTAAAATTTTGAATTTCGCAAAGTGATTCTGCTGGGGTCTTGTTTACCGTTAAGCTGATAGAACCCAACCATAAAAAACAACTAAGAACAAATCCAATTGGACAATAAATATAGGTTCTATTATACATCATTTAGCTCTTTAGTTGGAGTAGATATCGTAGATTCTGTTAGCTCAACATTGAGTTGGCTGTACCAAAAGGCTAACCGAATCGTTATGAAAGATCTGATCAACCATATTTTTTGGCTCACGTTAAAACCCATCGCCGATTTTATTGGAATTCGTATTTTCAATATCCTGGGTTCTGGGTTCTGTTGGCTTTACCGTTGAGCTAGCAGAATCCAACAATAAAAAAAACTCAGAACAAATCCAGTTGGACAATAATTGTAGGATATTTTCAGGCTGATTTATCACCCAATTGAATATTTATTTTTCTTTTTGGTTTCTCATAGGTTATGTTAGCACAAAACTGAGTTGGCTGTACCAAACAGCTTACCGAATCGTTATGAAAAATCTGACCCACCATTATTTTATGCTCATTTTAGGCTCACGTTTCATAACCCATCGCCGATTTTTTTGGAATGCATTTTTTTAAATTATTCGTTCTCCTAGCTTTACCGTTAAGCAAGCAGAATCCAACCATAAAAAAAACTCAGAACAAATCCAGTTGGATTCAAATTTCAGGCTCAATGCAGTCTGAATAATTATCCAATTAATTATATAATTTTTTCTCCAAATGAATAAAAGCCGCTTTTAGTGACAATTGACAGGCTTAAAAGTCGTACATTTACTGCCAGAAAAAGTGGACTTTTTATGCCCAGGATTTTCAAAATTTCAAAATTGACAATGACATTAGAGTAAACACAAACAATTCAACAAACGTCATCAGCGGTAAACATGGTAACGAAGAGCCCAGTTACCTTTGATAAAATAATTTAATAATTTTTATATTGATAATGAAACGCAATTATTAATCATATAAAAAAGTCGATTTTGCGTGGAATTGGAAGAAATTTGAAGAAAAAATTATATATTTCACATGGCAGAAACGCAGATTTAATGTCTTCGGCTATGAAACACCAGCCACGGCATTCAATCTTGTGCTTTTATGGCTAGTAATACAAATAACTATTCTGGCTCTTCAGTTGGAGGATAAAAACACCAAGCAATAGAGCTTAAAATGAGTGAGTTTTTAACAAAAATTCTAGTAGGAAACCGAATATGTCATCAAATGAAAAACTGTCCGTAGTTAAATTCTGTTACGTTTTCGACTCACAACTGTAATTTTTATCAATTTGTTATTGACATTTAAATTACAAAAATCGTGTTTTTTTAATGTTTCGCTTATAAAATAAAAACTAATAGAGCTCTAATGAAAAGAATTGTGGATAATTGAAATACGAACAAAATAGGATGTTTTACAACCCGGTCGAATCATTAGTAACGGAGAAAAACTGGAAAAACCGGAAAATTTTGCGATTTTTTCAAAATTCATAACTCCGGTATTGTTCAAGAAGTAGGATTGGCCTTTCTCATGAAAGTAATGAATCATGTGTACTTTATGTGTGCACAAAACAGGCGCTGTCAGATTGTTAGTTTTGGCACACTTGCAATTAAATTTTTTTTGCAGCGGAAGTGGAGGTATATTACTATAAAACGTAAGTATATTCTCATTTTGCGGTACAATGGTGCGAAATGGGTGAAAAATGCATGCGAACATAACTGAAAACGGCCGAGCCTGCGTCAGCTGTCGGGTGGTAGGAGAGTCTGGGAGATGAATGGAATTCTTCTAATGAACGGGTTACGTGATAATACGCTTCCCCTCATCTCCCGCTCTCTCCTACCACTCGACCTCTTCCACTAGCACGGCCGTCTCAAGTCATGTTTGCAAGCATTTTTCACCCATTTCGCAGCATTTCAACGCAAAATGAGAATAAACATTTAGTGGTATTGTACTTCTTCTTTCAAAATCTGTTTAAGAAATTGAAATCAGACTATCACTAGAGCATCCAGGCACGCAGCAAGAGAGTGCAAAAAAAATTCAAATTGCAATTGTGCCAAGACTGATAATCCGTCAGAGCCTATTTAGTGCACACATAAACTACACATGATTCAATACTTTCGTGAGATGGGCCAACCCTATTTCTTGAACAATGGCGGAATTATGAATTTTTTTTAAAAACGGTAAAAAAATTCGGTATTTCTGGTTTTCCTCCGTTACTGATGATCCGATCGGGTCGTAAAACATTCCATTCTGTTCGCATTTCAATTATCTACAATTCTTTCCATTAGAGAAACCAGATTGCTTTATTACTTTTTATTTTATGAGCAAAACAATTTTAAAAATACCTACACGTTTTTTGTTATTTAAATGTTTATAATAAATTAATAAATGACAGTTGCGAGTCAAAAACATAGCAGAATATAACTACGGACTGTCTCCCCTGTGATGGCACAGTCGGTTTTCTACTAGTATTTTTGTTAGGAAAAAAATGCTCTATTGATTGGCCTAAAATCGTAGGTTCAGAACCAAACCGTTTAACGAATGTGATCGTACTGGGATTTGAAATCACGAGAAATGATTGCTCTCCACTAACGACAACAAAAGCCCATGTAAGTTCAGACGCAGTGTGCAAGTGACAGTGCAGTACTATTGCCTCTCATGGTTATAAAAGTAAATTTCAATACATGGTTAACTTATCTCATCAACAATATTGTTCGTTGGTTATATACTACAAGTCATAATCTACTTGTTTTAACCGTTATTAGACTATAAAATAGGGAAATTTGCCTTTTTCAAGTTTATACAGGGCGATTTTTTTTAGTCCCCAATGTTAACTTCAGAACGGTTTGATTTACAAACATAAAACAAAAACTATTTGATAGGTATCACCGAGTACCGATCCTAGTTTTCGAAATAAAATACATTGTGATTGCTCGATAAAGAAGTTGGATGGCATATCAATTTAAAAATTCCAACTGGCATGGGGTGGGGTACAAGTGACACATCGTTGAAAAGAGGATTCAATTCTCATTTCAACCATCTGATTTTTTTTGTATTTTGTTTATATTTTTTTTACTATAAGCACTCGAAATATCATGTATGAGTGTGGATCTGAATGGTACCATTATTTTGAAAATTTTCAACGGTTTGATGTGGAACAATGGCAAAATAACTTATTTTGAATGGTATTGCCGATACTATACTCTTTGAGATATGATGCATAACAATTACTCAACTGGCGCTGGGGGTATATCAACTTGAAAATTTCGAAAGGCGAAAAAGAGATCGATATCGTAAAATACGTATTAACGAAAATTTGAAAAATGTATGATGGTTGAAGAGAGAATTAAATTATCTTTTCAACGATATGTAATTTGACCCACCATGCCATTTGATGTTTTCAAATTGATACCCCCCCACCCCACCCCACCCCTCCTTTATCGGCAACCACAATATTTTTCATTTCAAATAGTATAGTATCGGCGAAACCATTCAAAATTGTTTTTGTTCCATGTTTGTCAAACCGTTTGAAAATTAACAAGGGGAAGGGCTAAAAAAAGCCACACTGTTTAATATTTCAAACTTCCAAAATACTTTAACTTTTTTTCTTAGATTGGTGAATTTAAAATAATTATAACGTATTTACGAGATATCCCAAAATTGGAACCAACTCTTCCTTGGGAGTTCGAAGTGACTGAATACAACCTAACAATGTTTGGCTGCCTAACTTTTAGGGTCACTTGGGATATATTATGGATATGACATGTTTGTTCGTGTCCTCAGTTGACTGAGAGGTTGGGACAGTTCACAAAAATTTTGTTCACACCGTCAGAGTCGATCTCAAGGGTCCTGTATAGAAGTGGAAATTTTCAAAAACAAAAATGTTGTAAATCCACAAGTTTTGATATTATTATTATTATAATAAAATCAATTCGACTCACTGCTGCATGCGTATACCGTTGTTATAAACAAATGGGTGTCCTTGTCCTGTCAACGTGCTGTCTCTCCACTAGTGATTTTTTCACTCTTTATAATTTATTTTCCTTTCATAATGAGAAATTATTGAATTTTTCACTTCAAATACTGAAAGTCGTTTTCCAAAGTTCAATTATGTTATGATTTATTATGATTAATTTGATTCCATTCATTTTCCTTTCTTGGGCATATAATTTTATATTACAAGGTGGTCAATATGTTTCCAGAAACATTTGGTGTTGTTACATCGATTCAAGCCGAAGACCTAATACTGAATGATTCGTGGAAAGGTACTAGTCATAGTATTTTAATTGTTTTATTGGAATATCGCCATCTTTCAGCATTACTTTCACTTCCACGATGACGAACTATGACATCACGCGTTATGAGCATTCAAACTCAGACATGCTGACCTCACATATGCGTCATAGGCGGTGAACGTGTTAAAAGTAGTTCTCCGCATTTAAAAAAATTGAAATATCGGTGGTTTCCCTACAAATATAATTACGATGATTCCACAATTGTTCAATAAATTTCCAACCAAAAAATTATAATTAATCATCATACCATAAGCGTAGGTCTATACTCCTGAGAGAATGGAAGTACTGGAATTGCACCAATATTTATAGGTAGTTAGGAAATTCGACGTTTCACAACAAATAAGTTTCGGTCATTCGATAACAATTATTGAATACATTCTCGGGTGCAGAAAAAGATTATCTACCATGTTACAGGGTGTTTCATAATAAATGCGCATGACTTCCGGATGTGATAGCTCGTTCAAAAATATGAAAAAAAAAGTTTCTATTAACTTACCCTCTTAAATTCAACATTTTCGAGATACAGGGTGTTGAAATTAAAAAAAAAATATAGTTTTTTGCGAATATCTCTGGAACGTTTATCGCACAAAAAACAGAATTTGAATGTTTTTCCTACTCATAATAACCTGTGTTTTGTGCAGATTTTTTATTTTTTTAAATTCAAAATTGGTGAAGATTTTGAAGGGGTAGTGGGTGTTTTTTCTCCAACTTCTACGCCACTGGAAAAGGTATGATTTCTACACAAAAAAGGTACTCTTGGTCATAAGCTCTAAAGTTAACCGTTTTCAAGAAAAATCAACTTTCATGTTGAAAAACATGGTAAATTTTTTTTAATAATTTTTTTCCTAATTGTACAAAATTTATTTAAACGTTAAAACAAGTAACAAAACCAAACATTGACTTCTTAATTGCAAAATAAAAAAACAATAACAATCATACTCTTTTGAATTGTTGGAAATGTTCGCCGTTAGCTTCAATGCACGCAGCAATTTTTCGAGGAAAAAACCGAGAGGGAAACATCTCCTTTAAATCTCATACAACTAGAAATTTTGAGTCTTTTGAGTCAATTTTCAGTCATTAAATCTTCGCTTCAGTCATCGGTTTGAGTCTTTCAGTCATCGGCTTGAGTCTTTCAGTCATCGGTTTGAGTCTTTTAGTCTTTTAAATATTTTAAGTCTCGTACAAATTTTAGCGAGATGTTTCCTCCTCGGAAAAAACATTATTTAAACAACATGAAAGTTGATTTTTCTTGAAAACGGTCAACTTTAGAGCTCATGACCAACAATACCTTTTTGGTGTAGAAAACATTGGCGGTTCATATAGGATGCTCAAAACTGTACTTTTTCCAGTGGCGTAGAAGTTGGAGAAAAAAACACCCACTACCCCTTCAAAATTTTCACCAATTATGAATTTGAAGAAATAAAAAATCCGCACAAAATATAGCTTATTATGAGTAGAAAATGCCTACGAAATTAGTTTTTTGTGCGATAAACGGTTCCAGAGATATTCGCGAAAAACAATAATTTTTTTTAAAATTTCAACACCCTGTATCTCGAAAATGGTGCATTTTAGAGGGTAAGTTAATAGAAACTTTTTTTCATATTTTTGGAGGAGCTATCACATCCTGAAGTCCTGCGCATTTATTATGAAACACCCTGTATATAAGAAACGGATTTATTTTTATTATTCTGCATTTAAACGAAAAATTTCTACTACTGAAAAATCATTGATTATTTGCTGAAAATGATGTTTTGGTCATTTGACAATTGTTATGTGAATTTCAGACCAAAGAAAAAAATTAACCACGGTACTTACATGGGTGCATTGTTAGAAAATCAAATTTTTCTGTTATCTTGCTTCAAACAAACTTTTCCGCTACTTAAAACTAAAATTTAGAAGTTTTCATGAGAAAAATGTTTTCATCATTCAACAAAATAATGTTCATTGAATTATGAAAAGGAAAAAAAAATTGCATGGGTGCATTGCTAAGACAATTGATTTTATATTTATTATTCTGCATAAAACGTAACTTTTCATTGGTTTCAGGACTATTACGATTTGATAATTAGACAACTGTTTAATAAATTGCCACCTGAAATAATATTAATGAATCATTTTAGAATAGGTAGGTATTGCTGAGAGACTGGAAATAATGAAAGTCTACCAATCACAGGTAGTCTTCCTGCTTCAGAAAGTTCAAACGTTTCAAAACCATTATTTTGTTTTGCATATTCCAAAAAAAAATCAATATACCTAGTTCATCGAATTTATTACTGAGAAAATGGAATAAATCTACTATTCAGCATTCAAAATACTATTTCTTCTTACAAAAATCGGAGGTTTCAAGAAACCAACCAAATTAAGTCTGGTTCTGAGAAAATGAAATCTTTTCCAATCCTAAACAACTTCTGTATGTAGTTTTACCCGATTGACAAAACATGTGTTTTCACGGCAAATGTGTTTTTGTAATTCGTGAATTATTGTTCAGAGAGTTTTAGAGCGGAGAACAAACACCATTTTTTTACAAGTATCATGGATTCATCTCTAGAAGAATTGAATTTTTCTGTGTTTCATTCTCGATTTTTGAATATATTGTTGTCACTAAAACCCCTCAAAGTTGTAATACCTTCAATTGCTGACCAGTCACAGCGCATATTGTCGAAGTTTTAGGTGAAACTACGAAAATTATTCAACTGCCCGATGTTTTACACAATTTTTCCGGATTTTTCAAATTTTCTCTTTGTAAGTTTTTGCAACTATTTTCGAGAATGAGGGGGATCCGAGCTCCCTTCTGGTGGACAGGGGATAGAATAAATTTAATAATGCGTTAGTCAGATGTTTTTTACAATTTTTATGGGATTTTCAGATTATATTTTCACTAATTTTCGCAACAATTTTCCACGTCTTACTCCCTTTGTATCATGAGGACGACCCCCTTGGCAGCCCTAGACGCCGTGCGGGGTCTGCCGTCGCTTCCAAATTGTATAAAGAAGGAAGCGATGGCGTCCTATCTGAAATTGCGGGACTCAAGGAGCTGGCGAGGAGAGGGATACACAGGGCACACTGAAATCGCTATGGTAGCGGAGAAAGAAATCCCACTGCTGCTATCAAAGTGATACGGGCAGAGGATAAAATTAGGTGGAAAAGGACGATCTCGCCAGAGATCCCAGACAGGAGAGAGTGAGAAGAGGAAAGGAAGATATTACCCCCAGAAAGCCTAGTCTGTTTTAAAGACGGGTACAAACTGGAGGAAGGACAAGCCGAAATAGGAGTTTACTTTGAAAACGGAGAGAAAAGAGCATATGTATGCGCTAGGTTCTCTAACAACAGTTTTCCAAGCAGAGGCAACCAGAATGGAAGGGGTGAGGTCCGGCCTAGAGAGACATGTATATGTCTGCTCGGACAGTCAGGCCGCCATCAGAGCTCTGAATGCAACCAGAACCAGATCAAAACTGGTTCAGGAATGCAGAGATGCCCTGGAGAGTCTTGTGACTAAAAAGGAAATATCGCTGATGTGGGTCCCGGGGCATGCAGGAATTACACTCGGCATAACAAGGAGGCAAGTAACAACGGAATTAAATGAGTGGGCCGTTGGTACATTAGGAAAAGAGTGGAGAGGTATAGACGGCTGCAGGCAGTCAAAGCAGATGATATCGTGGCCACACTGAAGCTAAGCCGCAAAGAACTCCGACTGTTGGTGGGAATTCTAACCGGCCAAAGCTGCCTCAGGAGGCACCTGGCACTCATCAGAGTTGAAGCAGACCCACTATTCGCGGAATGTGATGAGGAGGAGGACTCCTTCCACTTCCTGTGTGAATGTGGTATTTATGGCAGGATCAGACAAAACGCCATCGGAACTGACACTATTGAGGAGAAAGAAATGCACTCATTGCAATAGAAGGATTTCGACTTTCATAAGGAAGTCAAAGAGGTTCGAGCAGGTATTCGCCATGGGATGATACTATTTTTTCGATTTTTGTTTTTGCGAGTTTTTGCAACTTTTTTCAAGAAGTCAGATCTTGAAACCACTAAATGTTGTATTCTTTCGTTATGCGAATATGAAACAATCAGCATTTTACTACGTCAAAACTTTGCCGAATTGGTCATGTTGAATTGAATTTATTTAAATAGTTTAAATTAACCATATTACTCTAGATTTTGAAAACATTTTTTTAACCCCGGTCAGAAGTTTTCATTTCATTACCTAGTCAAGGGTGTTATTTTCTCAGGTACCCATATACCCTTTTTTTTTTTTTCTCACATTTGAAACAAGGTGGGGCGCTCAACAAAGTCAACCAAAAGAGTGTCCTTACCATCGGTCCAGCTCTCCGCTATATGAGTAACCGTACCTTCTGGCCACTTAGAAAAGTATCTTCTTTTTGGTGACAAGCTCGTAGACGATCTTCTGAGAGGTTTCTCCAGGTAAACCAAGAGAAACTCTGAGAAGCAATTTTGAAACATTTTTGTATGTGCTATCCAGAAAAGAGCTAGTCGTGTATTAGTTGGTTTGAGTTATAGAGAAAATTGCACAAGCACTATAATATAGGTATTCCAATTGAGTATAGTGATCAATGTAAACGCGCATATATGAAATCAAAACTAAAGAGTAAGTATATCTTGCCAAATCATAGCAACAAAAGAATTGCGAATGGGTCGTTGTATTCCGGAATCTAAGTATACAACCACGTACCTTCCATCAGTATGAAATCTTTAATCACTTCGCATTTCAACAAACAACTGAAACAATTATTGCATAAACATATTTTTTATCCGGGCGTTTTCTCGAAGATTAAAATAGGTAATGAAATTATTGTTATTATTTGCACTGCACCTTTCACTTTCTCGATGCTGTATGCTATAAAGTCTTTATACATATGTTGTTAAATTAATTAGGCACCTAAGCAATTTTGAATCATATAAATAAATGTGTCTAATGTATCTAAATAGTTGAAATATTTCCGCATAGCTTGGTCTCTCGATATGGTCCATTAGGTACCTCATAATAACTTAGTCCCTCGGTATAGTCCATTAGGTCTCATAAACTAATTAACGATCATTAGGATATCACATTGTGAAATGAGTACCTACTACTTTAATATTATTAAAAGTCCTATTCTGTAACGGTGCCCGAGTCTTATCGCATACCTACAATCAAACACTAATGGAATATTTCACTTCATTTCAACAATTAAAAATCGATTAACTCTCATGTCATCAACAAATCATTGTTGTTTAGAACTAATCAACGACGGTAAGGCATTGTCTGCTACATTAATACCGAAAAATGTGTGTCAACCTAGATTGTCAACAATTTATAACAACTCTCGTTAATCCAGTGATTTTTTGTCACTCATTTTTTGTTTAATATTCGTGTCGTTCCCAAAACCAACGAAGCGTCGTCATCTTGACATTAAGCGGGTACGACAGCCTCGTTTATTACTCGTTAGATTAAAAAACGCTGGAAGCAAAACGTATACTTTTTTGGTAATTTGTCACTAAAATGAATTAAGACTCACCCTGACGTTAAGTTGGTAAATCTTCATTATCTTATCAAAAAAATCACGTTATTCATGTTCAGAGTGGAATTTCCAGTGAGCATGATGGCAAAAGTGTTGTTTTTGCCGTTCTTTGATAGCGAGAAATTCTGCCATTATGCAAGCTGGCGTGAAGGGTTGTGAAAACTGAAACTCCCTAAAACTGCTAACAGGGGAACGGTAGATTATATTTCATACGAGCAATGTCCATTAAACTATTTATGTTGGATTTTTTTTATTGGGTTTGATATTTCACAGTTCTAAGAAATGGATTCCTTTATTTCAAAAACAATTGTGACTACGAATTTATATACAGGGTGAATCAGAATAATACCGACAGATTCCTCACCCTATTTCGAGGTGAAAAGTTTTCATCAATGTATGTCTCAAAAGTAATTCATTTTCTCTGTAAGATAAGATAATTTATTTCCGTGGACAATACATTACAGCATCGTATAGAAAATTGTCATACAAGAGCAGGCATGTAGTATTCTAAATACTATATGAAAAAAAGGAGTATAAATTGATTAAAAAAAAAGTAGACATAATTACAAATATACAACATAGACATACAGTGATTGTTCAATATGAAACAACAGTAATTTTTACACAACACAAACAAATGATCTCTAAGTCATAAAATCTGTCAAATTATAAAAGCACATTTCATAAAGATAATTTTTAAGTTTTCTTTTAAAAAGTCCCTCAGACTGACTACATTTTAATTATTTATATATATATATATATATATATATATATATATATATATATATATATATATATATATATATATATATATATATATTTATCCTGTCTAGTTGACTTCTCACGTTTACAGTCATTGGCCAGAAATAGTTTTCTGTTTTTGAAAACGTAAACGGACATTTCCAAAATGAACAGACAAACCAGGGGCAGAATCTTGTACTTAACAAATAATGTTTTACAGGAAATGCGTTGAGAGACACCAGCGATCATTCTAACAAGTTTTTTCTGTGCTGTGAATACATTAGGAGCCAAAGACAAATTTCCCCAAAATTGAAGGCCATATCTCAATCGGGAATCGACTTGAGCGAAGTATAATGTAACTAGCTGATTACAAGTTAACAACGGTTTGAGATTTCGAAATAAAAAACAAAATGAATTTAATTTTGTAATGCAGGGTGTGAAAAGTATGAAAAGAATAAAGTTTTATTCTTATTCAAAACTCCTGAAGGAAAAAAATTTAATGCTGGTACACCAATTGTTAGGTTTTTTTTTTGCAACTAGTTCTGAAAAATAGAATCATTTATTGAAACAATGCTGGCTACGAATTTATTTACACACATATACATAAATCAGGACATGGTTTCTTCCAGCGGAATGATCAAATATCAATAATCCAAAGAATTATTGGGTAGGCTTCAAAAAGGCTGATATCATGAGCCAAAACACAATGGATTCTCTTTAACAATGCTAGAGCTTTTATTTTCAAATAAGCAAATCTCGTTTTCAATAAAATCATAAAAATGAACTGATGAGTCAACACTTTGACATGCAACTTCTCACACAGGCACGTGCAAGTCAATATACCTCATCTCAGTACTGTACATATAATAACACCTAACTTCTCACACAGGCACGTTAGTAGTTATTATATTTCCAATACAGCTCACAGACATGTAACTTCTCACACAGGCACGTTACAAGTCCTTCGCTTCTCGAAAATCCAACAAAAGCAGGCAACTCCTCACCAAGCCACGTTGCAAGCCAAAAAACACTCAAATCAGTCTGATAATAGGTAACTTCACACACAGGCTCGTTACAATCATCAGGCTGAAATGAATACAACGGTGATATGCAACTTCTCACACAGGCACGTGCAAATCACCGAATGACATGTAACTTCTCACACAGGCACGTTACAATGTCCTTGGTTTTTCGAAAATCCAACAAAAGCAGGCAACTTCTCACAAAGGCACGTTGCAAGCCAATAAACACTCAAATCAGTCTGATAATAGGTAACTTCACACACAGGCACGTTACAATCACCAGGCTGAAATGAATACAACGGTGATATGCAACTTCTCACACAGACACGTGCAAATCACCGAATGACATGTAACTTCTTACACAGGCACGTTACAATGTCCTTGGTTTTTCGAAAATCCAACAAAAGCAGGCAACTTCTCACAAAGGCACGTTGCAAGCCAATAAACACTCAAATCAGTCTGATAATAGGTAACTTCATACACAGGCACGTTACAATCACCAGGCTGAAATGAATACAACGGTGATATGCAACTTCTCACACAGGCACGTGCAAATCACCGAAGGACATGTAACTTCTCACACAGGCTCGTTACAAGTCCTTGGTTTCTCGAAAATCCAACAAAAGCAGGCAACTTCTCAGAAAGGCACATTGCAAGCCAATAAACACTCAAATCAGTCTGATAATAGGTAACTTCACACACAGGCACGTTACAATCATCAGGCTGAAATGAATACAACGGTGATATGCAACTTCTCACACAGGCACGTGCAAATCACCGAATGACATGTAACTTCTCACACAGGCACGTAACAAGTCCTTGAATTTTCGATAGCTAAACAATATATATTCACTCAATTCCAATGTGCTAAGACTCATGTACAACCAATAAATACCCAAATAAAACCTCTTTTCAAAACACTACTTTTGTAAACATCAATACAAATATCAACAAGTATTAAATATTCAGTATTGAAGAAAAGCTCCGTACCAATGATCGTAAGAGCAAAACACAAATTCTTCAAAATATGTGTTTGCCATGAGTGGAACTTTCCTCAGAATTTGTTCTGTTTAATAATCGACAATCAAATGAAAACACATCCAATAAAAATATATTGAAACACACTGATTCGGAGTAACAACGTTTTTCCTCCATTAATGGAAAACTCCAAACTTTATTGCATCAAACAGGTATTAAACCTTTCAAATCAAATATAATATCAACAAACCCAAATAAATATAATTCCTACCTTTTATTCCATAGGTATCACTTCAACACAAAATGAATATATTTAAACAATCCCCCAAGAACAATGATTTCAGAAACTCCATACCAACTCTCGAATCAACACCAACTTACCTCGCATTTCCCATGCTACGAGGGCTGTTTGGTAACTCCGTGACTATTTGAATAAAGAAAAAAAAATTGGCAAATAAGCGTTTTATTTTTCAACATAATCTCCTTTTAGATCAATACATTTAGTCCAGCGTTTTTCCAGTTTTTTTATTCCTTCCAAATAATAGGTTTTCTCGAGGCCCTCAAAATAGGCGTTTGTTTCGGTTATAACCTCTTCATTCGACCCAAATCTCTTACCACCCAGCCATTTCTTCAGGTTTGGGAAAAGAAAATAGTCGCAAGGGGCTAAATCTGGAGAATATGCTGGATGGGGTAGTACTTCGTAGCCCAATTTATGAATTTTTGCCATAGTGACTACACACGTGTGCACTCGTGCATTGTCTTGATGAAGCAGCACTTTTTTTTTCGCTAAATGTGGTCGTTTTTGCCTCAAATCAATATCGAATCTGTCTAAAAGCTCTGAATAATATTCGCCGTTGATCGTTCTACCCTTCTCTAAGTAATCTATATGAATGACACCGCGTGCATCCCAAAAAACTGTGGCCATAACCTTGTTGGCTGACAGACGCACCTTAGCCTTCTTTGGTGCACGTTCACCAGTTGACACCCACTGTTTTGATTGTTCCTTGGTCTCTGGGGTATTGTGATGGATCCATGTTTCGTCTACGGTTATATAACGGCGTAAAAACTCGCCCGGATTGCGATTGAACTTTGCCAAACACTCCTTTGAAGTGGTCACACGGTTGCGCTTGTGGTCGAGTGTGAGCAATCGCGGCACCCATCTCGCGGATAGCTTCTTCATGTCCAAATATTCATGTAAAATGTGATGTACTCGCTCAGTTGAGATGCCTACAGCCTCAGCTACCTCACGTACTTTTATTCTCCGATCGTCCAATATCATTCCATGGATTTTATCGACGATTTCTGGCGTGATGACCTCTTTTGGGCGACCTGAACGTACGGCGTCACTTGTGCTGGTACGACCACAACGGAACTCAGTAAACCACTTCTTAACCATTGAAATTGATGGTGCAGAGTTCCCATAGTATTTATCAAGTCTTTCCTTGGTTTCAGTTATGGTTTTTTTACGCAAAAAATAATGCTTAATCAACACACGAAATTCACTTTTTTCCATTTTTGTTAAAATTCACGAGGTTGTCTGCTTCTAATTGCTGTCAAACACAAACCAAATGTCGCAGCTTGCTCAAAATTTGACAGTAGTCTATTGAAAGATGGTGGTTGACAGCAGCAGTGTTGCATTTAAAGTTACTGCGCGGGAAATTTAAAAAGTCACGGACTTACCAAACAAGCCTCGTATCTTTCTCGCCTCCCGCCAGCCAAACGTTTTTGTCGAAGATCCCTAAATACCGGCATATGACGTGCGTGGCACATGACTAATATATACCGGACGTACCATCATAGGCTGGCGTTCGGCAATAGAAAACTCCTAACACAATGTAGGTTCATCAGCGTGATAATTTATAATTTTCGTGAACCGTTGGCAGAGGTATATACGGTGGTATGTGGCAGTACTTTCCATCATATTTTTTTCAGACCGTGGTGGTCGGCTGGTAAAAGCGTACGCCTCGCAAGCGTGGGGTCGTGGGTTCGATCCACCGATTCACCGGTCATGGCATCACACGTTAAAAGGTAAGGGCTGCGTCTTCCCTAGCTCACACAAGTCTCTCGAAGACTTCCGAGGGTTGCGCGTAGGAGTGCAATCGGTTGACGGAAATAACAATTTTAACAATTTTTAACAAGTAAATGAATGTTTGACATCAGTTAGGATCATCGATACTCATCCTAAAAGTCATGATATTTGATACGCCTGAAACTTGGGGTTTTAGAGAAGACATAATTTCCTATGTGCAATAACCGAATAATGCAATTTTCTTATAGGAATAATTGTCAACCTCCTGAACACTCTTCAATATTGGGAGAATTCAAAATATATTTCTGATAGGTCAGAATGAGACCGATAAACTCCGTTTCAATTCGTCATATTATTTGATCGAATCGATGTCGTTCATGCATGCACCTTGTATCTCAAAGGCGATGTGTTTTAGGATTTAAGTACATTGATGAAAACTTTTCACCTCGAAATGAGGTATAGAATTCTCAACTCATTTCAATTTAGACCGTCAACCTCCTTATTTTTATTCCGGATTATGGATTTTGAACCTAAATTCTCATTAATTAGTGAATACGCTGGTATGTGTCTATAGGGGGGCACCGTTCAACTGCTACCAACAACTTCGATTTCAATGAAGCGGCAAATTATTAAAGAGTTCCTAACTGTTGTTCTCATATTATTCAAATATTTTCCATATAATTTTCTGAAGGAAGTCCATATTTAAAACCATTCACAGAAATCAACACGTTTTTGAAGGATCATCTCTTGACGCCTCAACATTCCCAAACACAGCATAATTTCGTTCGATTCTTCTGATTGTTTTTCTATTTATTTGTGGTACGTTCATTGAATTTTCTGCATATTATTGAAATAATGTTTTTGCACTAACCGTGAATATTAAACAGATTCGAAATATCAGCATTTCAATATGTATTATAATCCATTTTTAATACTTTCTTCTGACAGAAATACCATGAAAATTATGTCTTGTTAAACTAAAAGTTTGCTCTTTTCTGGTCACGGCTCGTTACTATCATTTTCAATTACCAGATTCGAAATAGGTAATATCACCCAACTGAAATAATCTGTAGTATGCCGTGTCCACAAAAGAGCAAAACAACTTCAAGTTTGACAAACAGTGGATTTAATTGTGATTCTGTCAGAAAGAAGTATAAAAAATGGATTATAATGCATATTCATATGCAGATATTTAAAATTCATTTTATATTCATAGTGAGTGTCAAAGAAATGTTTCCAGAACGTGCCGGAAATTCAATGACCTTCATCAAAATTCATCACGAATTAATAAAAAAAATGTATTGATTGAAATAAAATTGAGTTCTCCTTATGAACACACGATTTTCAAATACCCTGAATGGGAGATAAAATTATCATGGAGATGAAAAACCGAACCAAGCATACTTTGTTCAAATCTGAATCAAAATTTCAAGTCACTGTATTTCTCGGTTAATGCAATATTAGTTTTGCAGAAGACTGTTGTACAAAAAAAAATCACAATCGAGTAGGGCTTATGGAGACTCTTACTCAGAATGGCTGAAGCAACAACACACAAAAATTCCAGCCGTTTTCACCAAAAGACTTTTTCCAATAAGATGTGTATGTGGTCCTTCGAAAAGAATGAAAAAAATGCCAAATTTTTTATTTTTTTTATTTGACAAAGTTCCCGTGAATTCTGTAAGTTGCATAAACTTGAGTTACATATCAAAAAACGCAGTATCATGCCATCTGCAGATCATCCAAATTTCATTCCATTTTATTCATAAACAGATACAGGGGCGAGTTACCTTCCGCGGACACCCGGTATATGAACAGTAGTATCAATTATTATAAAACATATATCGTCAAAATCTCGTAATAGTACTTCTGTAACTACGCCACTGGACGAAGAATTACTTTATGAAAATTATCACAGTATTCAATGGATCAATCTCATCAGTTGCTAGTTATATTTTAGTTTTTGTTAAGTAAGTGGTTTTTTACAACAAATGTAAAGTAATATTTTCTGTCTATTTTCAATTTCGTGTTTATCAAGCAGAAAGTGTTTAGGAAGTTTTTCCCTGAAATACCGTGAATATTCATCTCCCTGAGACTGTCTGTCTGATTACTCACTCTGTGTGCATGTTTCTAGCAACTTCAATTCTGTTGAAAGCCACGTAAAAGAAAATACGGAAAACCAACTCGAACGAAATGGTTACTGTAGGGAGAATGCAAAGAAAGTTTTGAATGAAAATGGAATTGGAACATGCCCCAGATCGGTCTAGTCTCGTGCATAATCAAATGGTCATAATATATTGTTTATGTGCATTAATAACAATTTAATGCATTTTTATTGCAAAGTGGGTCGAGCAGCAAAAGCGTTGAACTGTTTATTGATTCTAAATCAAATTAATAATATATTTTATTTTAATCTATGCATTTAAAATTGGAGTGATTATGAAATTCCAAATCAATTTCATTAAAACAACAACCAAAATCATTTTGTTTTGCAAGAAGTAGATATAACAATTGGCAGTTCATCATTATAATGTATATGATTTTATTACAATGCGTAATTTTAAAACAATATTATAAAATTATTTATCCATCGGGTTGAAATTCGGGGTGTTACCGAAATGGGGTACAACTTCGGGTACAGAAGTAAGTACATGTACATGGTGTTCCAATTTCGAGCGTCATCATTGGGATCTTGGAAACTAGAATAGATATCAGGTCGCAATTTGGTGCATATTAAAACACGGATTTGAAAGGACCCCGCACAAATCAAATGAGAAATGGATCTCAGTCGAATGGTATGAAATTTGGATATGTTGTAGTTTATACCCTTCTGATCAAAAGTCTCCATGGACCCGAGACCTAAAAATGGTCAGTTTTTTAGGTATCGAAGGTCAAAAGTTGGGACTAGTGCAGATCTCGCAATCGAAAAAGAATTTGCATATTTACTCTTATTTTGGATGGTCTATTCAACCGCTCTCGTCTGCGTTTGGCTATTTCACTTTTGTCGGCATTTTCTTCCAAAAGCCATATGTATTGATCAAAATAATGCTACTTAAGAATCTTCAAAACATTAGCTTTTGTAGAAACTTGACATTTATTGACAATTCAGAAATTGATGTTTGAAAGTGGTTGACAATGTTTCACTTTGAGTAAGGTTGTTCTGGACTTTCTTTGTCTAAAAAATAACAAAGAAAAATTCAATTCTCTGCCATTTTTAATCACGACGTTTCAACTGTTAAATCTACAGTCGTTATCAAGTGTATGTATGTATGAATGACACTTGATAACGACTGTAATAATAAAATAATAATCCCCGAGCTTCACTTAGAGTTTTCTCCGATAAAGTAGGATCATCGCTAATGAGAGTTTGGAGAATAAGCGTGGATATAAACCTTACAAAATTCATATCAGAGTAGAGAAGAGGATCATTATTTGACTACATTACAAATACATGTTTGTAGCAAGTCTTAAAAGCGACAATACTAATATTGAATTATTTAAATATAAAATATAGTTGTCATGACAAATATAACAAATAGTGTAAAAAACATATTGTAAATTACTGTAAAAAATATTGTTAAAAAGATGAGTAACACTAAACGTAACATAGACAGAATGGAATTTTGGAGAGATAAGTGCATACTTGATGACTTCAATTCAGCCGGTAGTATATTGTAGAGATGGTAATTTAATGAATTTTTCCTGGATATGCTCAGACGAAATCGGTTTAATCTTAAGTTATCTGATGCTTGCCTAGTACCATAGGTATATCAGATTGCTTAGTGAGCATTGAAGACTTTTTATAAATCTCTATCAAAACCTGATGAATATATAAACACGGCAAGGGCATTATTCTGAGTTTGATAAACAAAGGTTGGCGGTGTTCCAGATAACTCACCGTGGATAAAATCTCAACAGCTTTTTTTCTGCAAACAAAAAATTAAGAGAGATTCAGACGAACCACCCCAAAGAATAGTACCTAATGTGAGAATGAAATAACGAACTGGTTGCAAAATAGAATTTATGAAAATTACGACTTCCTAAATAAAATTATATGGACAGATGAATGCAATTTTTCAACAGATGGAATATTCAGTAGACTTAACGAACGTTATTGGTCAATTGAAAACCCAAGGCAGAATCAAGAAGTAAGACCTCATCAGGGTCGACAATCATTTAAAGTATGAGTCGGTATATGACACATTAAAATTATCGGCCCATTTTTTCTTGAAGAAAATTTAAATTCTGATAGATATGCAGAATCAATAGGTACCAAAATTCTGGATTCCTTAATGAAAGAACCTTTGGATGTATTACGTCAACTGTGGTGGCAACTGGACGGTGCACCACCTCATAATGGGAGACGTGTTAAAGATGAGTTCTTCTCTAATAAATGGATTAGATACCAAGGTCCCGTACGTTGGCCAGCTAGAAGCCCCGACATAAATCATCTAGACTACTTTCTTTGAGGATTTCTCAAAAACTGTCATCATCGAAAAACTTTGAAGTTTTATGACAGGACTTAATAAGGGAGATCAGGGCTATCCTGTAAGGACCATTCAGCGGGTCAGCCTTAAAATTCACAGACTTACACGAAAATGCATCCACGCAGGCGGATTGCGATTTGAATATTTGCTCTCGTATTTGCTTTAACTTTCATTATTCAATTTTATAGTTTTCGTTTCACTTTTTTTGGAATGATTAAAACAACATGGCTATATTTTTGAAAATTATTAATGACAGCCTGTCTCATTTATCTTGAAATTCTCTATTCAACCGTGTATCACAAAGTGGCATTCGTTTCTCAATTCGCAGATGAATTGCATTTTATTAAAAAACATCAAGTTGGCTGTTATCCGAATTCGATAATCTTTCGATGTTTGGTAGGCTTGGAAATCCGAAGAGTATGAGTTAAACGATATAATTTCAGTTTTTTCCATACCTGATCATTTCCTACATATTGTCAATAATTTCTTTAATAAAAAGAAAAAACATCTGAAAATAACTGACGATATTGCGAAAACTGAGATAGGAACATGTTTTTTTCAATTTGGCTACTTGTGAAGGAACTATCTGTCTTTCTCTTTGGCCATGTAGCCATATCATGATCTTTCCTTTTGGAAACATAAAATTGTTTCCCTGATCCACCAATTCACAAGTCTATTAGTCTAGATATTTGCAATAATATTTTGCCTAGTAAGCGGTGGATACAGAATGTTTTGTGTTTGACAGCTAAACATACGTACTGATTATCTCCGTCAGTTTTATGCTGATTAAAATTGCATCGTTTAAATAGATACTAAATATGTATTCAAAGAATGAAAAGGTAGATATGTTGTTGATATTCAGAGAGTGCAAGAGAAATTGTAGACAGGCTGAACAATTGATTTCCGGAAAGACGCCATCCGCCTAATAATTATTTCGCTAGAGTAGAAGAGCAGTCCAGAAGAGAACCGGAAAATCAAAACAATCTCCAATACATTGTTGACGAGGAAATATAAGTAAACGTTTTGGCCATAGTACATGCAGATCCGACGATATCACTAAGACAAATTGAGGACGAAATCGGTGTGAATCGAGAGACCGCTAGAAGAGTTTTGAAAAGAACAGCTCTGAACTGCTCTTTTACTCTAGCGAAATAATTATCAGGTGGGTGGCTTCTTTCCGGAAATCTTTTGACATACAATTGTTCAGCCTGTCTACAATTTCTCTTGCACTCTCCGAATATCGAACAACATATCGACCTTTTCGTTCTTTGAATACATATTTAGTATCTAATCAAACGATGCAATTTCAATCAGCACAAAACTGACGGAGATAATAATTGCAATCAAATGATGTTTACCTATCAAACACAAAACATTTTGTGTACACCGCCTACTAGGCAAAATATTATTGCAAATATCTAGACTATAATAGACTTGTGAATTGGTGGATCAGGGGAACAATTTTAATTTTATGTTTCCAAATGGAAAGATCATGATATGGCTACATGGCCAAAGAGAAAGACAGATAGTTTCTTCAAAAGTAGCCAAATTGAAAAAAAAATATGTTCCTATCTCAGTTTTCGCAATATCGTGAGTTATTTTCAGATGTTTTTTCTTTTTATTAAAGAAATTATTGACAATCTGTAGGAAGTGATCAGGTATGGGTAACAGCCAACTTGATGTTTTTAAATAAAATGCAATTCATCTGCGAATTGAGAAACGAATGCCACTTTCTGATACACGGTTGAATAGAGAATTTCAAGACTAATGAGATAGGCTAGATAAATGAACAGTGTGTCATTCAAAAAAAAGATGTTGGAGTTACTGCCGATCAAACAGGTAGTTGAAAAAAGTTGTCGTTAGATTCAAATGAAGCGCTATCATTGATTACGTAACTTCTGCAAATTTCAAATTTTTATCTATTCAAATAAAAAAACTACAGGCTGCTACATGTCTGCTGTGTCACCCGGAACATTTGATGGGTATTATCTCTTAACAAAACTTTTACTGCCTGAACAGAACTTGCACTTCATCTTGTACAACAGATATAAGTGGGAACATATTTTCCGTTTTTATATTGTTGAAATTAACAACCACATCCAATAGAGGTGATTATTTCATTCACACATGGCTGCACCAATAAAATTTCATGATTGAAGTCACATGATGTGTGATATGAGCGGCTATTTACGTAAACAAGCGGCTATTTAGGTAAACTCGGCTATTCATGGAAACAAATAAATATTAGCGGCTCTCTTTTGTTTGTATAAGTGTCAAAGTTTGACATAACTAAGTCACTCAAAATTGAAATGTATCGTTTTGAGTTATCTTCTACTACAAAATGGTTGGCCAAATACGGGTTGAATTAAATACTGAAACGTATATGGACGAGTATATGGATGATTTTGTGCTGTTCATGACATAACATCACTTGACAATGACAAATAGCGACTATTATTTTCTTCAATTCATCTTGATTAACATGTGTTTTGAGACTATTCAATTCGACCATATGAACATTAATAACTAATGAATAACTACCCCGAGCTAAAGCACTCAAAATAATCCTACGCCCCTTTTTCCAGAAACGTCTAATAGGTCATCGAGTTTGGAACACCCTGTATATGAGTATACGCATTTTTTCTATACTATGTTTTATATAAAACGAAAAATAAACTACACCATTAGAAAGTTCAGATTTCCTACTTGAAAATAGAGTATTTGAAATTCCAATTTGAGATCTCGTAAGTACGTATCAGATTATAATGTAATACGCCCGGTTCTAAAAAATAGGGCCTCATGCGGCTGACCGGCATCCTACGCACGGGATGCCTGGTCAGCCGCGTATGTATAAGTCCCTAAATGATTTTTTTGCGGACAAACTACTGTAACTCTGACAAAAAAAATGCTTGATTTCTTTTTGGTAGAAAAAAACTTTCCTTACAAGATGGTATTTCTTATTTCTCATTATATTCATCCCAGCCCAAAATATTTTAGGATTTTGAAATATTTTTTGACTTTAGAAAATGGATTGACCAATGAACTTTTTCTTATATAATCCAATATACTCTGAACTAATTAAATAAAAAAATCAGAGAGATTGCTAATTACTTGTGCTTTTAGTGTAAAATTTACTCCACCAACTGGGCTAATAGTTCAATTTCAATTTTTCAAATAGATTATGAGAGTAGAAGTATAGTACTACCAAACGTATATTCTCATTTTGCGCTACAATTTTGCGAAATGGGTGAAAAAAGCATGCAAACATGACTGAAAACGGCCGAGCCCATGTCAGCTGCCGAGTGGTAGGAGAGTCCGGAAAATGAGGGGAATTTTTCTAATGAACGGGTAACGTGACAATACGCTTCTCCAGATGAACTAAAAGCTAGACCAGCATTTATGGCACACTCCAAAAAAAACTATTACATAATTTTGTACACATTTATTACAAATTTGCCTCTCAATCAAAAAATTTTTTACAGCCCCCGTTTTCCAGGAAATGGGCGTGGGCTAACTTTTAAGTAAAACTGCACCACGCATTCTGTATTTTTGAAATTTTGATGTTCAAAATGTTGCTAAAATTTCTTACACATTTATTACAAACCATTGACGTATTGAAAATTCCAAAATTTTCACCCCCTAGGGGTTAAATACCCCTTATTTATAGAAAATTCCCAAATAAATTGGATTCCACGTGGTCAGTACCAGAATTGATCACAAGATTGTTTATAATTTTTGTTCAAACAATCGAAATATTCAAAATTACAGAATGGACGGCCCCCAAGGGGTGAAACACACCCAAAAGGGGTGAAACACACCCAAAAGGGGTGAAACACCCCCAAAAGGGATGAAACACCACCAAACTTCTGTAAATTCCTATAACGTTATCCACAAAACTTAAAAAAAACTCATTAGAATGTAACGACGTGTTGAAATTTTCAGAATGATGATTTCCATGGGGTTGAACACCCCACACAACGCATAAACTTATTTCACTGCTTTGCAAAGTGAACGATTTCGGATTTTCGTATTATACCGTTGATGAAATGAATAACTATATTGACAGAGCATCACCACATTTTTTTGAAAAATTGATCGTTGTTGCAAAAAATAATATACTGCTAGATACGTCAGAACATTAGTATACGTCCATAGCTAGCTTTTTCCACATGGTCGGAAAACTGGAGAACACAAATAAAATGCTTGAGGGAAAACGCTCCCTGTTTGGTTTTTAATCTACTGGACTCGGATGACGCACAGGTAGCTAGAGCTGCCTCCGTGGTAACGTTAATTGTTGCCGTTAAAGACATGCTTCTACTACATGTCTTTCATTGCGCATAGACTATATTAACTGAGGAAATTGACATATTCAAGAGTGGCATGTATTAATGAATAGTTTTGTAACAATATTATAGGAAATCCAACGTGAACTATTTTTAATTGAGGATCATAATTCTTTACAGAATCCCACACGCTTCTACTGCGTATTTTTTGGTGCGCATGGATAATATCAACCATGGAAATTGACATTTTCAAGAGTGGGCTGTGTTAATAAATTTTTGTGTTGCAATATGATAGAAAATCCGCCTTGATATGTATTTTGTTGATTATTAGAATTCTTTACATCAGGTCACACCCTTCCATGGCGTGTCTTTTGGTGCACATGGACTATATCAACCATGGAAATTGACAGTTTGAAGAGTGGGCTGTGTTAATAGATTTTTGTGTTGCAATATGATAGAAAATCCGACTTGATATGAATTTTGTTGATTATTAGAATTCTTTACATCAGGTCACACCCTTCCATGGCGTGTCTTTTGGTGCACATGGACTATATCAACCATGGAAATTGACAGTTTGAAGAGTGGGCTGTGTTAATAAATTTTTGTGTTGTAATATGATAGAAAATACGACTTGAACTGTATTTTATTGAGTATTAGAATTCTTTACATTACCTCACACCCTTTCACGGCGTGTCTCTTGGTGCACTCGGACTATTATATCAACCATGCTTATTGATGTTTTGAAGAGTGGGCTGTGTTTATAAATTTTTATGTTGCAAAATCATAAAAAATCTGACTTGCACTGTAGTCATGAAGTATTAAAATTATTTACAGTATCTCACTCGCTTCAACTACGAGTGTTCTGGTTCACATGGATAATATCAACCATGGAAATTGACATTTTGAAGAGTGGGCTGTGTTAATAAATTTTTGTGTTTCAATATAATAGAAAATCCGACTTGATCTGTATTTTATTGAGTATTAGAATTCTTTACATCAGCTCACACCCTTCCATGGTATGTCTTTTGGTGCACACGGTATCATCATCTGAGCGAGTTGATAACTCGCTCAGATGATGACACCGTGTGTCGAAACAATTGTAAGCACGTTACAAGTATATTTTTGTGTAAATTGGAAGATTTTATTTCCTCTTTATTTATCATTCGTGTGTTTTGGTTCGCATGGATAATATCAACCATGGAAATTGACATTTTGAAGAGTGCGCTGTGTTAATAAATTTTTATGTTGCAAAATGATAGAAAATCTGACTTGCACTGTATGTCATGGAGTATTAAAATTAATTACAGTATCTCACACACTTCTACTGCGTGTGTTTTGGTTCGCATGGATAATATCAACCATGGGAATTGACCTTTTGAAGAGTGGGCTGTGTTAATAAATTTTTATGTTGCAAAATGATAGAAAATCTGACTTGCACTGTATGTCATGGAGTATTAAAATTAATTACAGTATCTCACACGCTTCTACTGCGTGTGTTTTGGTTCGCATGGACAATATCAACCATGGAAATTAACATTTTGAAGAGTGGGCTGTGTTAATAATTTTTTATGTTGCAAAATGATAGAAAATCTGACTTGCACTGTATGTCATGGAGTATCAAAATTAATTACAGTATCTCACACGCTTCTACTGCGTGTGTTTTGGTTCGCATGGATAGTATCAACCATGGAAATTTACATTTCGAAGAGTGGGCTGTGTTAATAAATTTTTATATTGCAAAATGATAGAAAATCTGACTTGCACTGTATGTCATGGAGTATTAAAATTAGTTACAGTATCTCACACGCTTCTACTGCGTGTATTTTGGTTCGCATGGACAATATCAACCATGGAAATTGACATTTTGAAGAGTGGGCTGTGTTAATAAATTTTTATGTTGTAAAATGATAGAAAATCTGACTTGCACTGTATGACATGGAGTATTAAAATTAATTACAGTATCTCACACGCTTCTACTGCGTGTGTTTTGTTTCGCATGGATAATATCAACCATGGAAATTGACATTTTGAAGAGTGGGCTGTGTTAATAAATTTTTATGTTGCAAAATGATAGAAAATCTGACTTGCACTGTATGTCATGGAGTATTAAAATTAATTACAGTATCTCACACGCTTCTACTGCGTGTGTTTTCGTTCGCATGGATAATATCAACCATGGAAATTGACATTTTGAAGAGTGCGCTGTGTTAATAAATTTTTATGTTGCAAAATGATAGAAAATCTGACTTGCACTGTATGTCATGGAGTATTAAAATTAATTACAGTATCTCACACGCTTCTACTGCGTGTGTTTTGGTTCGCATGGATAATATCAACCATGGAAATTGACATTTTCAAGAATGGACTGTGTTCATAAATTTTTGTGTTGTAATATGATAGAAAATCCGACTTGAACTGTATTTTATTGAGTATTAGAATTCTTTACATTAGCTCACACCCTTTCACGGCGTGTCTTTTGGTGCACTCGGACTATATCAACCATACTAATTGATGTTTTGAATAGTGGGCTGTGTTAATAAATTTTTATTCTGTAAAATGATGGAAAATCCGACTAGAACTATATTTCTTTCAGTATTAGAATTCTTTACAGTATCCCACATGCTTCTACTACATGTCTTTTATTGAGCATAGACTATATCAACTGAGGAAATTGACATGTTCGAGAGTGGGATGGTTTTGAAAATCGAAGGACTTTCTATAACACTTAAATATATTTTCTGAACGGTCATACTGTCTCCTATTTGCAGTTTCAATATTATCCATTATTTACGGGACACCCTGTATACAGCGTGTTTCAAAAGGTATGCAACAAATGGGTTTTTTTTATTGGAATTGGCCTCAAGGCAAACTGATTTTACACTTGTTTTACAACAAGGCATGTAGTCGCCTATCGATACTGATGCCTCTTTGAATGGCAACTTTGCAATATATAATTCAATATCTATGCGGAGTGTCTTTGCAGATAAAGTGGTTCGCCTATTGGTAAGAATATGATGTTTGCTCAGGTTTTCTGATTTAAACCACCAAGAATAATTTCAGTTCGAATTTTTGAACCACAAAAATTTAATAAAAAAATCAGTATCAGCACAATTCAAGTTTCTTGTTTTTAGTTGATAAAATTTTGGGGTTGAGATATAGCTGTCTCAGGATCTTATACGAGATCTGACAAAGTGTGTTCGTCATCCAATCATAAACTAAGTTTCTCTGACCAAGAGATAGGGAAATAAATGCACACAATTACTACAAACTCTCAAATCATAAGCTTAGCATATCGTTTTGAATATTTTCGTATCCGAAAGCGTATCATACAATTCATATGTACCTACCTACCTGCGCGTTCCTTACTGAGGGACAAGTTTTCTGTATTTGTATTTCAATTTGCAATCACTCAATCAGCATGGCTAACTCTCGGGTTCTCTTAATGAAATATGGATATGGATATATTTGAAGCCAATTGGTCCCTCATCATCGTCAAATTGTTAAATCGCCTCCCGGACTATAAGCACATCTGAGGAGCACTGGCTCATGTCGAGTTTTAACAGAGTTGTATTTATGAACCCTTGATCTGTATTAATTTCATGAATCTTTCTTCTTGTGTGTCTTTGTTTCATCATTGTTTGTTTATTCCATTATGACTTTTTGGCGTGCGTTGAAGGTGATCGGAATATTATTTCGAGACCATTTAATGATTCGCGTGTAAATGATGGTAATAATGAAAACAGACCTCTTTGGAGACCATTTGAGTTACAAAATGAATCGCTACTGAATAGACGATCCCGTATTAAGAATCGGCGACATACGCTTCCTGTAGAGACTCAACAAATTATCATTAATATGTATAATAAATTAGAAAGTGAAAATAATGAAAACAAAAGAGGTGTCGTCAAAAGCCTACTTTTCAAAATATCACTTTCCATGGTTGGTTTAATCCATGCGCACCAAAACACATGCAATATAAGCGTGTGAGATACTGTAAATGATTTTGCAACATGAAGATTTATTAACACTACCCAATCTTCAAAATGTCAATCAGCATTGTTGATATAGTCCGTGTGCACCAAAAGACACGACGTGAAAGGATGTGAGCTAATGTGAAGAATTCTAATACTCAATAAAATACAGTTCAAGTCGGATTTTCTATCATATTACAACACAAAATTGTATTAACACAGCCCACTCTTTGCGAACCAAAACACACGCGGTAGAAGCGTGTGATATACTGTAAATAATTTTAATACTCCATGACATACAGTGCAAGTCAGATTTTCTATCATATTGCAACACAAACATTTATTAACACAGCCCACTCTTCAAAATGTCAATTTCCATGGTTGATATTATCCACGCGAACCAAAACACACGCAGTAGAAGCGTGTGAGATACTGTAAATAATTTTAATACTCCATGACATACAGTGCAAGTCAGATTTTCTATCATTTTGCAACATAAAAATTTATTAACACAGCCCACTCATCAAAAGGTCAATTCCCATGGTTGATATTATCCATGGGAACCAAAACACACGCAGTAGAAGCGTGTGAGATACTGTAATTAATTTTAATACTCCATGACATACAGTGCAAGTCAGATTTTCTATCAATTTGCAACATAAAAATTTATTAACACAGCCCACTCTTCAAAATGTCAATTTCCATAGTTGATATTATCCATGCGAACCAAAACACATGCAGTAGAAGCGTGTGAGATACTGTAATTAATTTTAATACTCCATGTCATACAGTGCAAGTCAGATTTTCTATCATTTTGCAACATTAAAATTTATTAACACAGCCCACTCTTCAAAATGTCAATTTCCATGGTTGATATTGTCCATGCGAACCAAAACACACGCAGTAGAAGCGTGTGAGATACTGTAATTAATTTTAATACTCCATGTCATACAGTGCAAGTCAGATTTTCTATCATTTTGCAACATAAAAATTCATAAACACAGCCCACTCTTCAAAATGTCAATTTCCATGGTTGATATTATCCATGCGAACCAAAACACATGCAGTAGAAGCGTGTGAGATACTGTAAAATATTTTAATACTCCATGTCATACAGTGCAAGTCAGATTTTCTATCATTTTGCAACATTAAAATTTATTAACACAGCCCACTCTTCAAAATGTCAATTTCCATGGTTGATATTATCCATGCGAATCAAAACACACGCAGTAGAAGCCTGTGAGATACTGTAATTAATTTTAATACTCCATGACATACAGTGCAAGTCAGATTTTCTATCATTTTGCAACATAAAAATTTATTAACACAGCCCACTCTTCAAAATGTTAATTTCCATGGTTGATATTGTCCATGCGAACCAAAACACACGCAGTAGAAGCGTGTGAGATACTGTAATTAATTTTAATACTCCATGTCATACAGTGCAAGTCAGATTTTCTATCATTTTGCAACATAAAAATTCATTAACACAGCCCACTCTTCAAAATGTCAATTTCCATGGTTGATATTATCCATGCGAACCAAAACACATGCAGTAGAAGCGTGTGAGATACTGTAAAATATTTTAATACTCCACGACATACAGTGCAAGTCAGATTTTCTATCATTTTGCAACATAAAAATTTATTAACAGAGCCCACTCTTCAAAACTGTCAATTGCCATGATTGACATAGTCCGTGTGCACCAAAAGACATGCCATGGAAGGGTGTGAGCTGATGTAAAGAATTCTAATACTCAATAAAATACAGATCAAGTCGGATTTTCTATCATATTGAAACACAAAAATTTATTAACACAGCCCACTCTTCAAAATGTCAATTTCCATGGTTGATATTATCCATGCGAACCAGAACACTCGTAGTTGAAGCGAGTGAGATACTGTAAATAATTTTAATACTTCATGACATACAGTGCAAGTCAGATTTTGTATGATTTTGCAACATAAAAATTTATAAACACAGCCCACTCTTCAAAACATCAATAAGCATGGTTGATATAGTCCGAGTGCACCAAGAGACTTGCCGTGAAAGGGTGTGAGGTAATGTAAAGAATTCTAATACTCAATAAAATACAGTTCAAGTCATATTTTCTATCATATAACAACACAAAAATTTATTAACACAGCCCACTCTTCAAACTGTCAATTTCCATGGTTGATATAGTCCATGTGCACCAAAAGACACGCCATGGAAGGGTGTGACCTGATGTTAAGAATTCTAATAATCAACAAAATTCATATCAAGTCGGATTTTCTATCATATTGCAACACAAAAATCTATTAACACAGCCCACTCTTCAAACTGTCAATTTCCATGGTTGATATAGTCCATGTGCACCAAAAGACAAGCCATGGAAGGGTGTGACCTGATGTAAAGAATTCTAATAATCAACAAAATACATATCAAGTCGGATTTTCTATCATATTGCAACACAAAAATTTATTAACACAGCCCACTCTTGAAAATGTCAATTTCCATGGTTGATATTATCCATGCGCACCAAAAAATACGCAGTAGAAGCGTGTGGGATACTGTAAAGAATTATGATCCTCAATTAAAAATAGTTCACGTTGGATTTCCTATAATATTGTTACAAAACTATTCATTAATACATGCCACTCTTGAATATGTCAATTTCCTCAGTTGATATAGTCTATGCGCAATGAAAGACATGTAGTAGAAGCATGTCTTTAACGGCAACAATTAACGTTACCACGGAGGCAGCTCTAGCTACCTGTGCGTCATCCGAGTCCAGTATATTAATAACCAAACAGGGAGCGTTTTCCCTCAAACATTTTCTTTGTGTTCTCCAGTTTTCCGACCATGTGGAAAAAGCTAGCTATGGACGTATACTAATGTTCTGACGTATCTAGCAGTATATTATTTTTTGCAACAACGATCAATTTTTCAAAAAAATGTGGTGTCTATTGATGCTCTGTCAATATAGTTATTCATTTCATCAACGGTATAATACGAAAATCCGAAATCGTTCACTTTGCAAAGCAGTGAAATAAGTTTATGCGTTGTGTGGGGTGTTCAACCCCATGGAAATCATCATTCTGAAATTTTCAACACGTCGTTACATTCTAATGAGTTTTTTTTAAGTTTTGTGGATAACGTTATAGGAATTTTGAGAAGTTTGGTGGTGTTTCATCCCTTTTGGGGGTGTTTCCCCCCTTTTGGGTGTGTTTCACCCCTTGGGGGCCGTCCATTCTGTAATTTTGAATATTTCGATTGTTTGAACAAAAATTATAAACAATCTTGTGATCAATTCTGGTACTGACCACGTGGAATCCAATTTATTTGGGAATTTTCTATAAATAAGGGGTATATAACCCCTAGGGGGTGAAAATTTTGGAATTTTCAATACGTCAATGGTTTGTAATAAATGTGTAATAAATTTTAGCAACATTTTGAACATCAAAATTTCAAAAATACAGAATGCGTGGTGCAGTTTTACTTAAAAGTTAGCCCACGCCCATTTCCTGGAAAACGGGGGCTGTAAAAAATTTTTTGATTGGGACGCAAATTTGTAATAAATGTGTACAAAATTATGTAATAGTTTTTTTAGGAGTGTGCCATAAATGCTGGTGTAGCTTTTAGTTCATCTTCTCCAGGTCTCTCCTTCTACTGGGCCTCTTACGCAGGCTCGACCGTTTTCAGTCATCTTAGCAAGCTTTTTTTCAACCATTTCGCTGCATTGTAGCGCAAAATGAGAATATACATTTTGTGATAATATACTTTTACTTTCAAAATTTGTTTGAGAAATTGAAATCGGACTATCACTAGAGCATCCAGGCACGCTGCAAGATAATGAAAAAAAAAATTGTATTTGTGCCAAAACTAAAGATTCGACAGCGCCGTTTTGGGCACACATAAAGAACACATGATTCAATACTTTCAGAACCAACCATACTTACGCTCTATTGATTGGTGTATTATCATATTGGGTGAAGTGGGGTGAATGTAATCATGGTGCAAGTGTATTCAGGCACTCTCTCACTTTTGTGTTATCGTTTTTGATTATTTTCTAAATAAGATTTGAAAGTGTACCCCTTTTGCCTTTATATGATGTTTGTTATCCTTTTCAAAGTGCCTTAGTTCAAAATAATAGTTATTTTATAGATCACCTGTATTATCACTTATTATGCGAATATTGTAAATTTAATTTCATATTGCTGATACAAATAATACCCATATAAAGTTAGAGAGACAACTTCCAAAAAGTTGATAACGGATTATTCCATAATTTGCCGCCTTTTTGTCGCTAATTAGTTGCGAAGAAAAAAAAATTGTCGCTCTTTCCTTTTTTTTTAAATATGCGTTGTTTCGCTAACTTCATATGAAGTTAGCAAAACAACTTCCATAATTTCTATTTTTTCCATAGTTCTGAAGTATCCATTATTTGCCGCCTTTTTGTCGCTAATTAGTTGCGAAGAAAAAAAATAGTCGCTCTTTCTTTTTAAAAAAATGCGTTGTTTCGCTAACTTCATATGAAGTTATCGACATAACTTCCGTAATTTCTGTTTTTTACAGTTCTGAAGTATCCATAATTTGCCGCTTTTTTGTCGCTAATTAGTTGCGGAAAAAAATTGTCGCTCGTTTTTTAAATATGCGATTTTTCACTAACTTCATTCAAAGCTAACAAAACAACTTTCGCAATTTCTATATTTATTTCTATATTTTCACAGTTCTGAAGTATCCATAATCTTCCGCCTTTTTGTCGCTAATTAGTTGCGGAAGAACAATTGTCCTTTTTTAAATATGCGATGTTTCGCTAACTTCGTTTGAAGTTAACAAAACAACTTCCGCAACTTCTACCTTTTATCTATCCATAATTTGACTATAACAAGTGGGAATCCTTCGTTTGAGGTTATGATGATAAAAATATGATGTATTTGCCGAGGTATTTGCCATAAGATCTCATTTGGAATAAAATTAAATTGTTTGCGATTCAGAAGATATTTATGACATATTTCAGGTAACCGTAAAATAAAATTGTGGCAGACCTTTGTTTTTGTAACTGAATTCCTTTCAAAATGACATTTCACAAGTGTGCTGTAAGTAGTACCAAATGCAATTTGAATTTGATTTATTGCTTTTTTTGTTCCGAATATGTTGAAGTACCGTACAGAAGTAAATTCACTGCCACCATATTTTTGTGACGTCCTCTCCCCAAATTTTACTTATCCGATATACTCTGAGACTCATAACAAGTGAGCAAAGTTGAGGCATGCAATATTATTACAGAGTGAGTCGTTGTGAGTTGAAGTTTTGTATCAAAATGAACAAGTGTCGAGCTATGAGTTGCTATGGGAAGCATTCATTTTTTATTTTTTCACATAACATTATCTAACTGAGGCCAAAAATGATCCATTTTCAATAGTTCAATGTAGGGTACATGGTTTCCTCTGTAGCTGGTGTGCTTTTCAGCATGTTCAGCCCTTTAATTTGATATCCATATTAAGGGGGTTGAACAAAATATGTCCGCCATTTTGGGGCGGCGGTCATCTTGGATTTGGAATTTTTCCATGATGTACGGTATTCTACTAGTTCAGCCCTTTCATTTGATACCCATATTGAGGGGATTGAAAAACAATATGTGCGCCATTATGAGGTGGTGGCCATCTTGAATTTACAATGATAGTAAATATACACATAAGCCCAGTTTCAAAATTGTAGATAGTGACTCATCGTCAGTTTACGTGCACTCCGCACTCTGAAACCACGTAAACTGACGATGAATCACTATCTACAATTTTGGAACTGGAGTATAATTGCATTGTCATCAGAATTAAAGGTGTGCACAAAATTTCAGATCAATCGCTCAACAGGGAGTTAAAATTTCAATTTCTAGATTTGACTGAAACAAACCGATTAGAATATTAAAAAATGACCCGATAACTTCATATGAGGTTAGCAAAACATTGCATATTTTTTTAAAGAAAGGAGCAATTTTTGTATACCTATAAAGTGAGAGGAGATAAAAATAACGGAAGTTGTCAAAACATGGTATATTGTTATTTGAGAAAAGAGACAAGTTGTTTCTCTCTGCAACTGATTAGCTACAAAAAAGTGACATATTCTGGATATTTCAGAACTGAGGAAAGATAGAAATTACGCTTCATATGAAGTTAGCGAAACATCCCAAATTAAAAAAAAATAGCGACAATTTTTTTTCTGCGCAACTAATTAGCGACAAAAAGGCGGAAAATTATGGATACTTCAAAAATGTGCAAAAATAAAAATTATGGAAGTTGTTTTGCTTAGTTCATATGAAGTTAGCGTAACAACGCACATTCTTTTTAAAGAAAGAGCGACAATTTTTTTTCTTCGCAACTAATTAGCTACAAAAAGGCGGCAAATTATGGAATAATCCGTTTTCAATTTTATCGAAGTTGTCTCGCTAACTTTATATAGGTACAAATAATTCAATGGGATTTCAGTATTTTACTTCCGTAGATTATTTTCAACAAGGAATCCGATTATGCTGTCAGATTTCGATTTAGATGACGACAAAAAGCAAAATAGTGGTGATTACTACGTTAACCCCAGTAAATGTTGTATATGGGGTAAGTATAATCACAGAGACTGGGGTTAATATAATCACTGATTACATTTGCCCCAGATTATGTTTTTGAAAAAATCCGACCAAAACTCACAACACTCGATCATCACTCCGTGCCTGCATCAGACAAATTCAGGACGAAGAGAAGAATTAATTTTCCAGTATCCTTCGCTACATTATAATGTGAAGTAAAAGGAAAAACTACATTGTACTGTTTGTTATCTTCATATATTTCAATAAACGTTTCTAGGACAAAGATGAGAATTGTACTCATTCTACAAAAAAGCTTTTAACTTCCTTATAAATTGAGATATTAGGCAATTTTTCTTGTTGAAACTGCATTTTTCATACTTCATTACACTTGCCTCAGATAGGTACTCTAGCTACGATGCATATGAGCATAACAAATCCTGATTACGTTTGCCCCAAATGTTGGGTTAAGTGTAATCAGTGAACATAACTTATTATTTTTGTTTATAAAAATGCATTGTGGCTAGCAGAAGGAAAGAAATTACTTCAGTTATTTAACAATTAAATAGGTAGTACCTCTGTAAAAAAAATCAAAATTGTATCTCTTCTAGGTCTCTTGATATTATAATTGTTACCTACTACCGTTTTTCTGATTACACTTAACCCACTCCACCCTTACTTCAATTAACTATATTTCTTTTTTTGCAACAATGTTTAGCAAACGACGTCCACTTTATTTTTGAGAAACTTTTAACCGACGATGTATAAGATTTTATGCAACAGGTTAATTCTTGGTAGTTGCTGGAGATTTTCCGGGAAATTCACAAGTTTACTGGTAGCATTATTATTTATGAGAAATGTCGCACGGCAAAATGCGAAAAAATTCTAGGTTACCATTGTCTTCTTTTTATTTTATAAATGGGATTTAAAAAAAACTGCCATTGTAAATGAGAACTCAACTTGACTGTCAAAATTAAAGTTAACTTCAAAACATGTTTGTAATACCGGCACTAAATGAAACAGAATTCCAGAAAACTTGAGGAATTCTGAGAAACTTCAAAGAAAACTATGAGAATACAAAATATCCAAATCCTATGTGGAAGCATGGGTGATATCTAAAGATTAACCTGAGTCATAAGTTTTTGCCGGTTGTTGTCAATTTGCCTGTCACGAAGAGATATAGGTATTTGCAATACCTTCTACTTGGTAGATAGGACATTTGGTTTTTCATGTTAGAATATCACAGATTGAAGTTGTAAACAAAAAATTCAATCGAGGAAGACTTACTGAAAAAATGTGTTTCCTCGTTTGACACCTGGTATTTCCAGTAAGCCACAGAAGTAAATCCTTCAGCTTCTCCACTTTTTAGACGAATCACCGTCCTGTAACGTAAGCGAAAATCACAACTTGAACACTCCGAATTGAACACCTACGGAGTTCAATCACGCACTCGAGTTAAAACCCACTTTTGACGATCGGCTGTTCGGAAACAAGAGAATAACGCAGACCTCTCGCACACGGGTCTCCAGCGCCTACTAACTGTTAAAGTCTGTAAAGGCAACAATCGACCAATTCTTTCTCTCCCATACACTATCACTTTTTTTGAATGTCCCGCAATGATTAATGTGGTGTACTCGAGCCAAACCACAGTCTTTCGGCGTGCATACTATACAATAATTTTAATATAAGAAACGGCCAGTGGCGCCTTTATGGGTTTTGCCGCCCATGCCTTTTTGGTGTTTGTATACTTTACACATAGCTTGTTTACTGATCTTCTGGTAATGTTGAAAGATTCGGTTGAACAGGTGGTTGATAGTAGTTGCAGAGAAATGAAAGATACAGAAAATTTACCCATTTCCAGGGTATTTTATATTCATTTTTAAATACGACAACTCTTGTCAAAGTGGTTTATGTCATCTTGCTAGATTGCACTACTAAGAATATACAGTGTGAGCATTGCAACAAATAGGAAAAAATGTTTTATAAGAGTTACAAAAAAACATTATAGGGAAAACCTACGAATCGATTTTAACATATGTCATGAGTTTACCAATATGGCGGCAATAAAACAAAATCATCAGTGGTGGGCAAAAATTAGGGTTATGATAACAAGAAAACTTATTCGAAAAATTTGTTCACGTACAATTTCATTGGATGAAAAGCTGTGTTTTTTTCGTCTCATTCACTTTCAGTAGGATAGTAGCAGTATAATAGACATCTTGTTCCTTTTTGATTTTACTGATTTTCTTTCCTACTTCCTAAACTAAAAATTTATTGGTTTCGTTTTTACTGCATTTTTAAAAACATACATTTAGGGTAAATAAAACGAACATTCTTTTTTGGGGATATAGTAAAACTGAATTAGAAAATATCTCCATGTTGTCCTGCGGAATACATGTTCTTACCCTTAGTTTTTCCATAAAACTTTGGAAAATTGGTCTTTCGTGTTACGACAAAGGACCCGGCACTTTCCTTATGGAAAATAGCTTTCGGTTAAATTCCCTGAATTTTTGGTATGTTGTAGATTTTGACAAAAGTATCCACAGGCACATAAAAATCAGCCGACTAGTTTTCGTGATACAGGGTGTCAAAAATGAAAAGTGAAGCTTTCTGCTCAGAATTTTTAACAACTCCGACAATTGACAAAGCGCCCATTTATTCATGGAATAACGTGCATGAAGGATCGTACAATATCATCTGGATCTCGTATCCATTATATTTTTTCGTTTCGTGCTCTACAACAGGGTGATCAAATAAAAATCCAATTCGATTAATTTTACACCAACCAGTGTAAGTTTGTTCATGAGAATTAAAGATCCAATTGAGCCTGGATGAACTTCCTCTATCTAGGTCAAAGTTTACTGACATTTTTCTTTATATACAGGGTGGTTCGAAAATAGGGGTGCGTCAACCCCTAGTTTTTTTAATCGGATAGGGGAGAGCATGTCATATACATATTAAACATTCTTCAATGTTAAGAACGTCGCATAGTCATTTCATATATAGGGTGAGTAAAAAGATACAGTCCAAGTTTCTTGCAAAAATGCGGTTTTTTTTCAATGAATACCCTGTATTTCGATTAATTTTCTTGAATCTTTGATATTATGTTCGATTTGAGGAGTCCGAGATATTGTCATCAATCTCAGCATAGGTCTCTGGACTCGTTTGTCGGCTATATACTTTTGAATATACGGATTTTATTGATACCCGATATACTCCATTGGAGACCGAAATGGGCTATTTTCCAACAATTATTGTTGAAAAATAATCGGGCTAGATTAGTGCGTTACCTATTCCAATAATGCAATACCGTATATACATGGTGAATGAAATGTTTTTCATTTGAAAGCCCTGTTTCCGACGAAACTAAAGAAAATTGTAATGTATCAGAGGCAATATCTCTCTCAAGGTTGAGACTAATTCTACAGTATTTGAAAGCTATTTCATTTCAGATGGAGAAATATTTTATGATTTATGTGAAATGTGCGGGATAATTGGTACACAATGAACAAATTAATGGTGAAAGTATTATACCTTAGTATTAATTTCTGTTGCCTTAGTTCCAACCACCCTCTTATATCGCGGTTTTCAAGTCTTTGAATCTGTTATATAATGAGTTGACAATCCTAAAGAAATAATTTTTTCCTTTTCAGTGCAATTCAATAAAAGCTTATTTTTAAAAAGTTTCTTCATTTATATATACAGGGTGTTAATTAAGTACGTTGAAAAACTTCGGGAGGTGATTCTTTGAAGGTTTTCAGGACGAAATGTTCATATAAACATATGTCACAAACGGCTTGGTTTTCGAGATACAGGGTGATAAAAATACATTTTTTTCAAGATTTTTTAGAGTTAACTTCGACATTTTCTACAATAATCAGTTCAATTTAGGCAAGTACAATCCATTCGATGGTACGCACGATACAAAATAATGCATTTCTCAAATAATTCACAGGGTCCTCCTTTTTTCAGAGTCAAGCTTTGTTCAACCCTTCAGAATTTTTTTTTCCGCCGCCACTGACATATTATGAGAAAGGAATAATGAATGTTGTTTCATTTAACATCTTTTTGCTCACTTGATGTTTTTCATTTACCTGTACGGTTCAGGAGTCACAATGAAAATATTAACGCAAACATTTTCCAGTAACGCATAACATAAAGAAATTTGAGAAGCAAATAGTCTAACAAACTTGAAGGGTGATTCTTTGAAAGGTTTCAAGATGAGAAGTTCATATAAACATGTCCCAAGCGGCTTGGTTTTCGAAGTTCAGGGTGATCAAAATACATTTTTTAGGAGTTTTTGGAGTTTACTTCGAAATTTTCGACAATAATCGATCCAAATTAGTTCAAATTGGACATGTACAATCCATTCAATAGTGCGCATGATATAAAATAATTCATTTCTCGAAGTGCCACTCTCCAAAAATTAGCGCGTGACGCAATACGCATTTTGTTCTCATTACACAAATAGCTATTTTCTGCTCGTGTAGAGAAAATGTAATGTTATGGAGCTCCCATACATTTTTTACCATAACTCAGGTTGAATATGTATTGCACAATGTTAATTATGGCATAATAATTTTGAACATTTTCAATAGTGAATAACTTTATTATCAAATACTAGAGCAAAGTAACATAAATTCCCTAGGAATAAAATTAAGTTCAGAAAAGGACCATTATTGAAATTGATATGTCAGAGCAGCTGCTGGAAATAGCCACCGCCAACTTCAATGCATGCGTTTATGCGCCTAACCATAGACTGGCGGACACGCTCAAAAATACCAGGAGTGTTTCTTATAATTCCGCATGACTCCTGTATGCGATTCCTCACGTCTTCTTCACTTTGAACTGGAGTTCGGTACACTAATGATTTAAGGTGCCCCCAGAGGAAAAAATCAAGTGGATTCATATCGGGTGACCTTGGTGGCCAAAGTTGTGGCCCACCACGCCCAATCCAGCGATCAGAATAATTCTCATCTAAATATTGGCGTGCAACCAATCTGAAGTGTACTGGAGCACCATCATGCATAAACCAAATTCCAATTCTTTCCCTCGGTGGGATCTCTTCTGGGAGTCCAGGTAAGATGAATTCAAGAAAATGTCGATAATGGTCACCATTGAGTCTATGAGGCAGAAAATGTGGCCCGATAAGGAAATTCCCTACAATTCCAACCCAAACATTCACAGAAAACGTCTCTTGAAAATGGTTTTCAATCACGGCGTGTGGGTTTTCATCAGCCCACATATGATTGTTGTGAAAATTAATAATGGCTTTACGGGAAAAGCATGCCTCATCGGTGAATAACACTTGAGATAAAAACCATGGATTTTCCAACAATTTGTTTCGAATACAAGTGCAAAAAGTTAATCTCTTTGGAAAATCCCTTGGCAGAAGAGCTTGAACACGCTGTATGTGATAGGGATAAAGTTGTTGCTCTTTTAAAATTTGCCATACCAATACATGGGTTACGTTAAACTGTGCCGCAATTTGTCTTGTACTGGTGTCTGGATGCTGCTCAATTTCGTTAAGTACAGCTTCTTCTATCTGAACTGTTCTAACTCTCCTGGGTCTTCCTATGAGAACAGCAGACCTCTTGAAAGTACCCGTTTCACGAAGACGGGAGTGAATATTGATGAACATTTGTGTGCTGGGAATATGACGTTGTGGAAATCTTTCTAGATACATTCGTCTGGCGGCACGAGCGTTACCATCAGCCATTCCATACATTAAGTGCATGTCTGCCATTTCTGAATTTGTATATTCAACCATTTTATCCAAAGGAATATTGAATGAATCTGCTTTATAGCTTGCACTAATGAAGAATTAACAATGAGACAGTTTCTCAACTTTCGATAACTGTCAAGTTGTTGATATTTAAATAAATGAATTAATATCAAAGCCCACTTTGCTATTTTTATGAATTCAAATTGATTACAAAATTTCTGCGTTACTGCAGAAGAAAAAACAAACCGAAATTTCTGATAAAATAATGTACTCCGTACGGAAAAAAAATTTGTTTGATTTAGTTTTTCGGAGTTATGACCAGAGATTCATAAATAAAAATCAAATGTGTAATGATCTGCGACTATTAGATAAACCCTATTAACTATCTTCCATTACAGGATTACCTTTCGGAAGTTTTTTATGTTGAAAAGGAAACGTTCAATTGAAAACTAAAAAATATCTTTTTTTAAAATAACAAAAAATTTGTATGAGTTCTCTATCAAGACTGATGGGTAAAAACATTTTTAATCAAATATCTCAATGAAAATGCACATTTTTACCATCAGAATCTTCAGGTTGAAAGTTAAGGTTTTCCCAATATCTGTCAGATCTAGTTTAATATCCAGCGTACCGCAGTGACGGGGAGATAGTAGTTTTCTGTTAGATATCACAAAAAGAAATCACATCTTTACAATAACAAGCTTTTATTTAGCTTCACTTGTAACTAACTAACAAACAATTTAATAAAAGTTGAATTTGACCCACTTCTAATACTCCGATTAATTTGAAATTTGGCAGGTTTCCTTAATTCCGGTGACAATGCATTAAAAAAATGTTTGTTAAAAAAACAAAATGGCGGCTCCAATATGGCTGACGAGTTTTGTGATTATGATCCGATTCTGTTCAAATTTGGTATGTGATGGTTTTTGGGTTGGAGATTTTCAGTTTCACATAAAAAATAAACTAAAATGTTAAAAATGAAAATTATAAAAAGAAAACATTTTAAAGTTTTTATTCTATACACTGACAAGGAAAAAATAATTCATTTCATTGTATGATCTTGTAATCTTGTACAGAAAGATTTTGATACTCACAGAATAACCTACAAAAAATGAAACAAATTATTTTTTATATAAAAGCTTGTCTTTATATTTTTTATTGTATAATTTTTATTCATCGTAGATTTTTCTAATTCTGAAAAAATATTGCCATCAATTTACAATAATTGAAAATGTTTAATTTTCAAATTTTCTAATGTTATGCCACACTGGAAAATGTTTAAATTAATATTTTCATTATAGCCCCTGAACCGTACAAGTAAATGAAAAAATGCAGGATATCAAAAAGATGTTAAATGAAACAACATTGATTATTCCTTTCTCATAATATGTCAGTGGCGGCGGAAAAAAAAATTCTGAAGGGTTGAACAAAGCTTGACTCTGAAAAAAGGAGGACCCTGTGAATTATTTGAGAAATGCATTATTTTGTATCGTGCGCCCTATTGAATGGATTGTACTTGCCTAATTTGAACTGAATAATGTCGAAAATGTCGAAGTTAACTCTAAAAAATCATGAAAAAAATGTATTTTTATCGCCCTGTATCTCGAAAACCAAGCCGTTTGGGACATATGTTTATATGAACTTTTCGTCCTGAAAACCTTCAAAGAATCACCTCCCGAAGTTTGTCAACGTACTTAATTAACACCCTGTATATATTCATCTTTTTTGGTGTGAAAAATTATTCAAATACATTTCAAAATTGGTTCGAAGAAGAAATGACCACAAAAGGTACATATTTCTTTTCGCGGACTTGTAGAATTTTGGGAGGTATAATAGTCTAGTCAACAAGTGCCTTGGTGGTCAACTTTTTTCAGGAGTCTCCGAAAATTATAATTGAGGAGTCATTCGATTCAGAATGGCATCTAGATAGTTTTAGAAAAACAATGAAGTTCCGCAAACAAAAATTACAAAAGTTATTAACAATTAACTAAAAGAACGGGGGGGTTTAGTTTTTTGCAAATATCTCATAAACTAATAAAGATTTTTTAAATTTGAAAAAAGATTCAAAAAGAAGAGGAAATTTCCAAAAACAATTCTGACTCCCGAAATTGTAGGACTAATATTCATAATTTTCCCAGAGGGTTGAAAATACGCCCGAAAACGGGTACTCCGGCTTGCGCAAGCCACGCTTCCTTCAGACCTTTAATGAATAAATATTATTTAAACCTATTAAATATGAAAATTAAAAATTGAAAAAATTCAGGTGCCTACAGAATAGACCAATGAACAATAATCCGTGGTCAAACATTTTTATCGCGATTTTTCAATAAGTTATCCATTAATTAATTAACAATTTTTTGTAGCACGAACATTAACATTGCAAGTGCGATAATTGTTAAACTATTAACCTAAGAATTTTTTCCTTTCGTGGAGCTATTTTTCAAAGGTCTGAGAATAGATTCCCGTTGGAAAAATTAAAAAATTGCTAATTTTCATTTTGTTATTAACAATTTACTAAGGTGAAAAATTAAAAAGCTTTATTGAACACTGAAAAAAAAATTTTTCATAATATTATTATTGATCCGTTTTCTTATGATCAGAAGCTACTTAAAAATGATTTTTTATAATTTTTATCTCCTATTGTTTAAAAAGTTGTTATAAACTAATGCGTTGTTTATGAGATAATTTAAATTTTTTTGAGAACATAATCTTTGATGATAATTATAATTTTTAAAAAAATCCGTTTCTTAAAAAAATTTGTTTATTGCTGAAAAACGCATTTGTTGATTAACAATTATTTTCTCCCACTTCTAATTAACATTAAGGAACCATTTTTTTTAAATCATTATTTATTTTTCTTTTTGATATAAAAAAATTGTTTCATTTAAATTTTTTATTGTTTATGTAATAAACAATTTGTTATAAACAAATAAATTTTTACCTCTTATATTTTTTCTTATTTTACTTATTGTCACAAAAACAGACATGATTTAGTTTTTTTTACTATTTTTTTTTTAATTTTTAAATATTCGTTGTCCGTAATTTCGTCATTCTTGCCTGGTTTTTCATCCTTAAAATTATTATAATTTATGAACTAATGGGGTTATGATGAAAACACTAAAAACTTATTTATGCTTTATTAGTTAAAGAATAAATTCAGCTGACAAGTTTAGTTGTTACTAATTTATTTATTATATTTACAGCAATTGTTAATGAAAAATACTCTGGAATTTTTTTTTTCTTGCCTTAATGCTTAAAAATCTTATCAATTATTAAAAATATGACTACCTCTTTCAAGCATCTTGTCATTTATTGTTCATTAGTAAACAATTTTATCTTCTACATTTTAATCTTACCTAATTATACTACAAATTTTGAATATTACTATGTAAAATAAACATTTTTGCACATTTCATTAGCCTAAGAGTATTTTTCTTAAACAGTTGCTATAAATATAATAAATAAATTAGTAACAACTAAACTAGTCAGCTGAATTTATTCTTTAACTAATAAAGCATAAATAAGTCTTGAGTGTTTTCATCATATCTCCATTAGTTTATAAATTATAATGATTTTAAGGATGAAAAACCAGGCAAGAATGACGAAATTACGGACAACGAATATTTAAAAATAAAAAAAAATAGTAAAAAAAAATTTAAAAAATTAAATCATGTCTGTTTTTGTGACAATAAGTAAAATAAGAAAAAATATAAAAGGTAAAAATTTATTTGTTTATAACAAATTGTTTATTACCTACATAAACAATGAAAAATTCAAAACAAACAAATTTTTTATATCAAAAAGAAAAATAAATAATGATTTCAAAAAAATGGTTCCTTAATGTTAATTAGAAGTGGGAGAAAATAATTATTAATCAACAAATGTGTTTTTCAACAATAAACTAATTTTTTTAAGAAACGATTTTTTTTTTTAAATCATAATTATCATCAAAGATTATGTTATCAAAAAAAAAATTAAATTATCTCATAAACAACGAATTTGTTTATAACACTGAATTTGTTTAAACTGGTCGTAATAAGGTAGTAAAGTGTTAGTGGAAACTGGACAAAAGTTATATTTTTTCTTCCTTTTCTTATTTAAACAATAGGAGATAAAAATTATGAAAAATCATTTTTAAGTAGCTTCTGATTATAAGAAAACGGATCAATAATAATATTATAAAAAAAATTTTCAGTGTTTAATAAAGCTTTATAATTTTTCACCTTAGTAAATTGTTAATAACAAAATCTAAATTAACAATTTATTTATTTTTCCGACAAGACTCTATTCTAAGACCTTTGAAAAATAGCTCCACAAAAGGAAAAAATTCTTAGGTTAATAGCTTAACAATTATCGCACTTGCAATGTTAATGTTCGTGCTATAAATAATTGTTGATTAATTAATGGATAACTTATTGAAAAATCGCGATAACAATTTTTTGACCACGGATTATTGTTCATTGATCTGTCCTGAAGGAACATGAATTTTTTCAATTTTTAATTTTCATATTTAATACGTTTAAATAATATTTATTCATTAAAGGTCCGAAGGAAGCGTGGCTTGCGCAAGTCGGAGTACCCGTTTTCGGGCGTATTTTCAACCCCCTGGGAAAATTATCAATATTCGTTCTACAATTTCTTTAGGAAATTTCCTCCTCTATTTGAATCTTTTTTCAAATTTAAAAAATCATTATTAGTTTATGAGATATTTGCAAAAAACTAAACCTTCCGTTTTTTTAGTTAATTATTAATAACTTTTGTAATTTTTGTTTGCGGAACTTCATTGTTTTTCGAAAACTATCTAGATGCCATTCTGAATCGAATGACACCTCAATCATAATTTTCGGAGACTGCTGAAAAAAGTTGTTGACTAGACTATAATACCTTCACCATTCATTTGTTCATTGTGTACCAAATATCCCAATTTTGTAGAAACCGCACATTTCACAGAAATCATAAAATATTTCTCCATCTGAATTGAAATAGCTTTCAAATACTGTAGAATTAGTCCCAACCTTGAGAGGGTTATTGCTTCTGGTACATTTCAATTTTCTCTAGTTTCTTCGGAAACAGGGCTTCCAAAAGAAAAATATTTCATTCACCATATATATAAGGTATTGCATTTTTGGAATAGGTACCGCACTAATCTAGCTCGAATATTTTTCAACAAGAATTGTTGGAAAATAGCCCTTTTCGGTCTCCAAAGTATATCGGGTATCAATAAAATCCGTACATTCAAAAGTATATAGCCGACAAAACGAGTCTGGAGACCTATGCTGAGATTGATGACAATATCTCGGACTCCTCAAATCAAACATAATATAAAGAGTTCAAGAAAATTAACAGATTCTTTTTCGAAATACAGGGTATTCATTGAAAATAACCGCATTTTTGCAAGAAACTTGGGCTGCGTCTTTTTACTCACCCTATATATATGAAATGACTATGCGACGTTCTTAACATTAAAGAATGTTTAATATATGTATGACATATGCTCTCCCCTATCCGATTAAAACAAACTAGGGGTTGACGCACCCTTATTTTCGAACCACCCTGTATATAAAAAAAGTCCGTAAACTTCGACCAAGAATGAGGAAGTTCATCCAGGCTCAATTGGATCTTTAATTCTCATGAACGAACTTACACTGGTTGGTCTAAAATTAATCGAATTGGATTTTTCTTTGATCACCCTGTTGTAGAGCACGAAACGTAAAAATATAATGGATACGAGATCCAGATGATATTGTACGATCGGATCGTTCAGGCATGTTATTCCATGAATAAATGGGCGTTTTGTCAACTCAGAGTTGTTAAAAATTTTGAGCAGAAAGCTTCACTTTTCATTTTTGACACCCTGTATCTCGAAAACTAGTCGGCCGATTTTTATGTGCCTGTGGACACTTTTGCCGAGAATGTCGAAATCTACAACATACCAAAAATTCAGGGCCATTTTCCATAAGGAAAGTGCGGGGTCCTTTAATAAGTTATAACATTAAACGATGTTGTAATAAAGGGTTAGTGAATTGGTGCAACAAACTAAAGAGGGTGATACTGTATGAAAAAATAATGTCATTTTGCTACATACCTTTTGTCCGATCGAGATACGCAAATGAAATATGGTTGGTTTCAAGAGGTAGTTATTGCGCATTTTCTGACATGCAATAAAGAATTTTATGTTCATCATTAGCGCGTATACGGGTAATGATCTCAATTTTTTTAAGAAAAAAATTGTATGCCACTGAGATATTCCAAATTAACAATCATTTTTGGATTCTTCGTTCAATTTGTGACAAAAAACCTCTATTGTTTTTTTTTGTGTGGGGAGCCGTTTTTATGCAAAAAATTAAAACATCTTAACACGTTTTTTTTTCATTTCTTTAACACATTATCTAGTACCGACGCTAGTAGGCTACTGTCAACATTCTTAAATACGAATATTTCAACGTAATGTCAAATTAGCGTTTAATCATTTTTAAGCTTTCAGTTTGGTATAAAATTAATGTTAATAAGTAATTAAATTTTCCTTTATCGAAAAGAATGGAAAATTATACAAAGGCGGAATTGTCAGACATGCATTTTGTCTATGGTCGAAGTACATGATCGTCGGCAGGCTCGACGATTGTATGCTCAGTGGAATCCAGGACGTAGGGTACCCCATCACACAATATTTACTCGTCAAAAAACGGCTGACTGCGGGCGCCCTCGAGAAGTACGAACTGTGCAACTAGAAAAGGCAGTTATAAATAAATAAATAAATAAATTTATTCACACACATTACAATAAACAATCCGACATTTCAATACAATGATATATAATACAGCATACAATAAACACGAACAACGACGGACTATTGGAACAATGTAACTTTATAATAAATAGATTGGGATAAATATAAATGCAATAGGGTGAATAAATATACTCGGTAAGTGGATACTTGTTCCGAGAAAATATAAAAATATAAGATATGTTACAAAATCATGTTAAAATATAAAATACATAGAGTAAGATTTTCAATGTTAAATATTGGTAATTAATAGTAGACAATAGATTATTAATGATCATACATTTCTGTAGATAAAAATATACTATAGTTCCATCACTAAAGCATAGCTTGTATGTGACGAAAACAAAAACAAAGTTCAATGATAAATAAGATATTGTGGTGCCGAAAGTGGCAACCTATGAAGATATAGTTATGAACTAATTTGGTTTTGAGTAATAATAATACGTGTATTTATGTATATAGCAAGTTGTGCAGATCAGAACGCGGTTTAGATGATATGTACATTTGTAGTTGTTTTTTAAATGAATTTGGGTTTGTTTCATTTTTCAGTTCTGAAGGTAGAGCATTATACAGCTTTAAGCTGACATATTCGTGACTCTTTTGTCCGATAACCTTGTTCATCATAGGTACTCTGATGGTATGTTCCCTATTTCTGGTGTAATAATCATGGTCCATTTTTTGTAGTTGGTCCATTTTTTGTAGTTTGTGCCTTGTTTTATGTTTTCTAATTAAGCTGGTATGGAGATATGGTTGTACTGGATCGAATACTCCTGTTTCTTTGAAAAGTTATCGAGTTAATTTCGGAGTCACCTGAAACAAGTACTCGAAAAATTGCCAACATATTGAATGTAAGCAACTTCACTGTATTTACAATTCTCACTACTACCTAGAGACTTTCCTCCTCGCCTAGTTTTTTGCCATTGGATTCTTTATCAAATCGCTCAAATTCCTAATTTTTCAAATGGCGTTTTGTTTACTGACGAAGCTAATTTTGGACGACAGTATATACGAAATTTTCATAACAATCACTTCTGGGCTGAGGAAAATCCACCAGGAATCATTGAAGCTCATTTTCAGCTTCAGTTTTCAGTAAATGTTTGGCTTGGGGTAATTGATGATCATTTAGTCGGTCCATATTTCCTCCCACAATGACTAACAGGCGACTCTTACTTTCATTTCCTACAGGAAGAGTTACCTATTCTTCTTGAAGAAATCCCAATACAGCTAAGACAACACTTATGGTTCATGCATGATGGTGCACGAGCCTATTTTATCATTGATATACGTAATCACTTAGATACAGTATATCCAAATCGAAGGATAGGTAGGGGAGGAAACATTGGACTGCTCTATTTTTTAATTTGGAGTTTTCTTAAGTCGTTAGTTTATTCCACTCCCATCGAAAATGTTGAAGACCTGAGGAATCGAATTATAGCCGGCTGTGAGACAATAAGAAATACACCAGGTATACCTGCGCGAATCAATGAGGCGAAGAGTTGAATCTTGTATCACGTCTGAGGGAGGTCGTTTTGAACATTTGTTGGAGCTTTGCGCATATTTATTTATTAGTGTTATTTTCTGTTATTGTTCTGGTTTAATGTAATTGTATTACGCGTTAAGATGTTTTATTTTTTTGCGTAAAAACGGTGCCCCATTCAAAAAAAGGCAAGAGAGATTTTTTGTCACAAATTGAACGAAAAATCCAAAAATTATTGTTAGTAAAATTCTTAATTGCATGTCAGAAAATGCGCAATAACTACCTCTTAAAACCCACCAAATTTAATTTGCATATCTCTACCGCTTTAAGAGCAATAAATATATAGTCAGTTTTTGAGCTATATAACAAACTTTCATCATGTTTTCATGCAGAATCTGTATATGGTCAATTGCAACGGTAACAGTCAGTGTAAATTAGTTTTTTAATCTTGCATTAGCATTTTGGAAAAAAATTTGAAGATTCTATTTTAGTATTCGAATGAGTTTTTAACGATTGCTCATAGTAATTTAACAACAAAAACCATTTTTCTATGAGTTGTGGGAACAGAAATTTCGAAAATATTGCATTATCCAATTATTTCAGATAGATATTTAAAATTTTCTGTGTGGCTAAAATTAAATTGTGAATTTTGAAAATACATTTTTTACGATCTTTAAAAATAAATAGCTCTACTTTTCGCCGATTTATAAACAATTCTTAGAAATTGCCGCCATATTGGTGGCCAAGTGACATATTCTGACTCTGATAATAATAAAAATGTTTCTGACATGTTGAGAACATTATGGCCGACACTTTGTGATACTTTTTTATTGCAACTGAAGAAATTGTTTTGAATATGATTGAATTCCAAACATACTGTAGTACGTATGGATGTTTCACCATATGAAAGTATTTTTAGATAATACAAAAGATTAGAACAGAACAAGGCACAAAACTCAATGAAAATGGCTTTCAGCAAAATTTGAAAATTCTTTGATTTTTTGTTTGATACAATTTTGATGAGTTATAAGATGATCGTATGATTAGGAGAGCCGACAGAGGGCGGCAAAGTTGAATATTTCAAAGTGCATTGTTACGTTATTTTTCATGGAACCATCATGATTTATTTGATTGCAATGCATTTTTATTGCAAACATGTTATCAAATCAATATTAACATATGTACAGTGAACACCCAACCTCAATAAATTGATGAATTACAAAATAGTGAAGGGGATGAAATAATATAAAATTAATCGAACTGAAAATGTCGACTTGAATAAAAATGAGTAAGGTAGTGCAATAACATGAATGGAAATATAACAGACTGGTATATCTATCGTTCTCATATCATATCGTTGCAAATTAGAAAAAATTGGAAAGCTATTCGTTGAACAACGTTCTTTGAAGGGAAACTGCTCATTCTGAAAATACATGCACATAAAAACATAAAAAGAAACTTTTGAAAATAGTAAACCCAACTAGGAAAACCAGAAAACAAGATTTTGGTTTCGAGTTCAATAAACACTGTTTTTTCATTTGGGTATATGACTAACGTTTTGTTCCAAATGATTGAATCTCAATCAACATAGATTATTTTTTATTTTATCATTTCGTCTTCAATTGATGTGAAACAATTCAGACTCACCCAAGTATTATTGTCAATTTCTTCCTCGTATCTACATAGGGAGTCTGGACAGTTACCAACAAGTATAGGTATATAAATATACAGTGAGGACCAAAAGTCCGTCGCCCTCCCTGTAACTTGTTCATTCTACATATTACAGAAAAATGTTAAAAACATAAGTTGTAGAATTTCATTCGATCTCTTTAATGGTTCAAGTTTCATCCATACAGAGTGTCTCAAAAAAGCCCAGCGACTTAGAAGTTTAATTTTGTAAATGAAACACCCTGTATTTCATTGCATTATTAGATTTTACGTTAAATTTTGAACAAGTTTGATGAATGGTTAAATAATTATTTCGACTACTTTTGCACCAGTTCACAAATAAATTAATGAGGTAGGCTATGCACGCTAGACGCGTTTATTTTATCCATGACCACGAAAAAAACTCTTATCTGTTTTTGCCAAATGTAATTGATATTTTGTATGTTTTTAAAACTTGTTGTCAATTTCTCTTGTTGATTAATATGGCTCGTTCAGTTCATATTTGGTGAAGCTAACCGAAATGACCACGATGCTATTCGCATTTTCAATGAACGGTTTCCGGTACGTCCGATGTATCAAAAATATCTGCACGAATTGGTGGCAAAATTTAACCAAACTGGCACCGTGAAAGATCCTCCGAGATCTGGGAGGCCGAAAATAATTACGAAAGATGTTGAAATTTAAGTACTAGCCAAAATGGTAAATAACCCGCAACAATCAACTAAGCAAGTAGCTGAGACATGTGCTGTTTCTACAACATCAGTAAAGAGGGTAAAAAAAAATTCCTAGATTAGTTATGTTGAAAATACTGTATTTGACGAGATGGAATTAAAATATACAGGGCAATTCAAATTCGACCCCCACCATTTGGGATCTCCTAAACTACAGGAGATACGTCGAAGCTTAAATTTAGGCAAAGTTGCGTATTCTGGTGCTTAACAAAATACTGTTTTGAAACTTTGAAAATTCCGAGTATGTCCGGAAATATCGGGAAAAAATTGAAAATCGGAATTTTCGTTTTTATTTTTTTCTATCGTTATTTGACAACATAGCTCAAAACCAAAAGTACATTTTCATTGATACTATTTTCAGCTACACGTTTTCATGTTCAGATTTACTATCCGACGTTTCGTCTTCTGGCAATCATCAATAACTTTTTTTTTCTGTTATGGGCACCACATTGTTTTTTATTCATAAAAATATTGATTCTTATTCTGATTTCATTGATGTATAATTTGTTATGATTTGCACTTCTGAAACCACAGATAATTAAAAAAACAACTTCATCTGAGATGGTCATGACTCCATCGAAAAATTTTGTTTAATAAACACTAGTTGTCAGAACTCATTAAACATCATAAGTTTGCACAAATACTTCAGTCGAAATGCCCTCATTCTCAAATGAAGAAAAACGAGATTTGTTGAAAATTTATTATAAATTTGATACGAATAGTACGAAAACAACACAAATTTATTTTGAATTATATCCGGAAAGACAACAGCCGGATAGAACATTATTCGGAATTTTGGGCAAACACTTGGCTGAGTACGGTGCGTTTCAAAAAACAAGAATGAAATCATGAGCTTGTAAAAAATGCACAAAAAGTATTACGACAAGTGTTCGAAATGATGGCCTTCCTCTTGAATACATAACCGAGCTCGTCGTCTCAAATTAAGAACAGCCCTAACAATATCCCTTCTTCTGATAGACCTTAATTGCGTGATGATATTGTCTCTAAGTTCATCTACTGTGTCATATTCTTGCTCTCCATAGATTCTGTTCTTTAAAGTGCCCCACAAGAAAGTTTCCAAAACTGTAAGGTCAGGTGGCCTTGCCGGCCACCTCACTGGTCCAGAATTTCCTAACCACCTATTAGGATATCTTTGTTGTAAATATTCGCAAACTGCTCTTTTATTGTGTGGAGGAGCCCCGTCATGCTCAAACCAGCAGCTGTTATAATTAACAAGGGGAAACGTATCCATATATTATTCGAATTCGTTTCTAAAGAACCGAAGATAGGTTTCCAAGTATTCGGTCATCATAAATTCCAGCCCACACATTCAAACGAAACCGAACTTGTGGTCTGACTTCTCTGAAGTGTAGTGGATTATTTTCACACCAAATGTGCTCATTATTTCTATTAAAAACACCACAGTTCGAAAAAGTACTTTCGTCGGTCCAAATAATGTTTTTCAAGAAGTTTGTAGGGCCTACCCTATTCGAGAGCCAGCTACAAAATTCCATCCTTCTCTCTGGATCACCTGGATGTAATTTTTGTGAAATATGTATCTTATAACATTTCAAATCACTTTTTTTCCAAACGGTCGTCTGTGGCACATCCATTTCTGCCGAGACATGATGTGTTGATTTGGAAGGATCTGCATTTATCTAAAAAAGTACCAAAAATAATTATACTTCTTCGAATATGGATTGAACAATTATTTTACCTCGGCTAATAAGTTACGTCTAATAATTTGTTCCTTTCTGCATCCATATTTCATTCTTGGTTTTTGAAACGCACCGTACTCAGCCAAGTGTTTGTCCAAAATTCCAAATAATGTTCTATCCGACTGTTGTCTTTGCGGATATAATTCAAAATAAATTTGTGCTGTTTTCATACTATTCCTATCAAATTTATAATAAAGTTTCAACATATCTCGTTTTTCTTCATTTGAGAATGAGGACATTTCGACTGAAGTATTTGTGCAAACTTATGATGTTAAATGAGTTCTGACAACTAGTGTTTATTAAACAAATTTTTCGATGGAGTCATGACCATCTCAGATTGAGTTGTTTTTTTTTAATATCTGTGGTTTCAGAAGTGCAAATCATAACAAATTATACATCAATGAAATCAGAATGAGAATCACTATTTTTCTGTATAAAAAATCAATATGTCGCCCATAACAGAAAAAAAAGTTGATGATGAATGCCCAGAAGACGAAACGTTGGATAGTGAATAAGAACATGAAAACGCGTAGCTGAAAAAAATTTATCAATGAAAATGTACTTTTGGTTTAGAGCTATGTTGTCAAATAACGATAGAAAAAAATAAAAACCAAAATACCGATTTACAGTTTTTTCCCGATATTTTCGGAAATACTCAGAATTTTCCAAGTTTCAAAACACTATTTTGTTAAGCACCAGAATACGCAACCTTGCCCCAATTTAAGCGTCGACGTATCTCCTGTAGTTTAGGAGATCCCAATGGTGGGGGTCGAATTTGAATTGCTCTGTATATCAGAACTAGTAAATCAATGTTTTTTTTTAAATCCATCAATAAATGACTGAGATATAGATTATTTGAATATACGTATTTTATTTAGCGTGGAACGTCTTTGGTCTGTGACGTCACGCCACATGTCTGAGATAGTCATACCACAAATTAGATCCTCAGCTGTGCCAAGGCACACATATGTAGTACTTTTGGGTCCAATTAAGTCACGCCTCATTAGTTTGCACCACTTCTTTCTTTTATTCATGTAATTTGGTACATGAAAAAACAATTTATTTGGGTTTTTGATTGTCGTGCTTTTACACTTAGGTACAATTCAATATTTGTATGATATTTTTTTTTAATTTCAGACATCGTGCAATGAACAATATACGATACGAACGATGTGATCGTACACCGATAAATTTGTAAGCACTCTGCGAATACCAGTCTCGTTCATGTGGCGTGACGTTTCACACTAAAGCGCTGCGAACTAAGAAATTATTCTTCCAAGCGCAACTTCAAAGTTCCATAAGTTTATCATTTCTAGAGATACTCCAATGATTCTTTCACATTTTTGTTTCATTTCAGTTACATTTTTAGAATCAATCCATAATAAAAAAATGAGAACTAGTCCATGTTTGAAGATGATCCGGACCGGCGACTTAAATTTTGCGAGACCATGGCAGGAAAAAATTGTTGCAAATCGACTTTATTTGCAACACATCTGCTTTAGTGATGAAAGCACTTTTTACCTAAATGGAAATGTGAATACCCAGAATTGTAGATATCGGAGTGATGAGAATCCCCATGAATTTCGCGAGGGGCATACTCAATTTCTCCAGAAAATCTATTTTTGGGCTGGTATTTTAGGTGACCACATTGTAGGTGCCATATTCTTGGAAGAAAATTTAAATGGTCTCAGATACCTCCAAATGCTGCAAGACACAATGAGTCCCAGTGTCGATGAGATTGTTGCGCAAAAGCCACATGAATTTTACTTGAATGTAACATTTCAGCAAAATGGAGCACCACCACACTATTTTCAGGAGGTGAGAAATTACTTAGATGAAAGGTATGCAGTTAGGTGGATTGGACGTCGAGGTACACCAGAGTGGCCATCTCGCTTACCGGACCTCACACCGCTTGATTTCTTTCTCTGGGGCCATGTGAAATCCGTAGTTTTTAAGACAGTTTGTGGGTCGTTAGATGAACTGCGTGGTCGAATTATTGAAGTGTGTTCAGAAATAACACCACAAACCTTGTTTAATGTTAGGAAAGAGTTTACAACCAGACTATTTATGTGTTAAGAAATGCAGGGTGGACATGTCGAACATCTTTTGGAATAGATAAAAACCCACCGTTTTTAGTTATAAATTAAAATTGCTCTTCACTTCAATGATTCTTGATCTGTATTTATGGACTACCTTTTTGTAAATAAAATGTTTCAACTTCATTTGTACTAGTTTTTCGTGAGATACAACAACTCTAACAATTGTAAAATGGTACGACGAGGTAAGTTACACATGGTGCCCGTCAGCAGTTTGCAACATTGGATAGCTTTCAAAAAGTTAGGATAGGAAAGTGGAATATATTGTGATCCATTTGTTACGATTTTCTCACTGAAGTTGGGCAAAAGCAGTCGAAATAATAATTTCATTTCTAAAACTATCAAGTTCTGTGATATAAAACCATTCATCAAACTTGTTCAGAATTCAACGTAGAATGTAATAATGCAATGAAATATAGGGTATCCCATTTAAAAAAAATCAACTTCTAAGTCGCTGTGCTTTTCTGAGACACTCTGTTTGAATGAAACTTAAACCACTAAAGAGATCGAATGAAACCCTACAACTTATGTATTCAACATTTTTTTTGTAATATGGAAAATGAAGAAGTTTCTGGGGGGGGGGGGGACTTTTGGTATAAAATTCAGGATCCAGTTAACTTAGGAGTGTCGTTCCTATATTCATTGAGACTGTGGTAACATTTCAATGTTAGTTGGGCTTTGATATTTGTTTTGAACGATTGAAAAAGTAATTTTTTTATTGTGGTAGGCACATTTGTACACCCATGGAATTAGAGGAATATTTCAATGATTTATTTCTTGCAAACCGTATAAGACCAGCTGATCTTGTATGGTGATCATGAAATTGTGAGTTTGTGGTCAAATCATTCTTACATGAGTGGATTTCGGGGAAATAATTGTAAATGCCTCTTCCCCAATTTTATCTATTTCGGCATCAAGTGTCCTTGAAACCTGCAATCACCACCATTCTAACAGCTTTTCTCTGAAGGTTGGACACTTTGTGTAGAAATTTCCCCTCATAAAAAAAATCGTTAGCTGGCATGGGAGTTGAATGGAGCATAATACGCTTTTGTTTCACTAACTATGGTCTTCAATTGTCTGGGGAGAAACATAAATGATGATAGTTTAGAGCAAAGTTTATCAACATGGTGGGACCAGCTGAGAATATCGCCTAGTGTGATTCCTAGCAGTTTCCACTTTATCGCCTTCTTTCATTTTATTATCAGACGAAAAAATCAAGTCATGTGTTTTTTCTCTTTTCAACTTCTAGAGGTTGACAGTAAACCATTGCTCAGCTTGACTTGACTTGACCATACGCTTCATAGTTGTAATGAGATTTGGACAATTTGTTTGTGCATATGAGTGTGCTGTCATCGGCAAAAATCACACATTTACTGGACATGATATAGAAGAAAAAATCTTTAATGCATATTATTAATAGAAGGGGACCCAATACAGAACTCTGAGGCACTAGGTATATTGTTGAATGGAACTCCTTCGCCACCACGTGGAATCATTTGTCTGTGAGAGAGCTAGATAGCAAGCACCATAACTGTGATGGTAACCTTGGCGAGAAGTCCCTGGTGCTAATGAGCTACTTTAAATGTTAATGTTTTTTCACCATAAATCTCGAAATTGACTTCTATTCTATGTTCAAGTTATGCATATTTTCACGGTATATTGCAGGTTTTTCACAATTTCTCATAGTTCTGTAATAATTCCAATTCTTCTCACGATTCATTCATTTCAATTAACTGCATCCTTTCTCTCTCAAGTTAATTATGATTTCATTACTATCGTTATTATTTTCAAAATAGAACATGACCTACGGTCAATTCTACAACTTCCATTTTGACGTACTTTGAATTGATGGTAATTTGTTTCAGTAAGCTAAAAAGCTTCTGTATTTAGGATAAATGAAAAGGTTCTCGAATGAAGCGTAGCGGTTTGCTTGCGAAATAAAAAATAAGTGAAAATATTCCTATAAATAAAAACAATTAGTAGAAATGAATGGAAATCATCGTAAAAATTGAACAGTACCGTTGTTTAATTACTATATTAAAAAAAGAGAAGGTTATCATTTCGACACGACTTTTGCTAAAGCTCTGCTTTTTACCAGGTTCTATCGATTTATACAGGGTGTTATGTAATAATAAGTGTCCAATATTTAACAGGACGATTCCTCAGTTATTTATAAGGTAAAAAGTTCATATAAACATGGGTCCGCAAGGCCTTCAGTTTTGAGATAGAGGGTGTTGGAAATTTAGTTTTATTTTGGTTTTCCGTGAATAAATTTTGAAATAATGTCTTTATTTGAACAAAAATTGGTATTTGGGGAATTTTCAATATGAGAAATTCAAATTTGATCTCTGTTTGAAACTTTATTGTAGGGGGAGCCAAATACAGGTCTTTGTCTCTTTTGGGGAGTCACAACTTTTTCGTGCATATACCGGGTGGCTACGGAAGTATTGCCTACGGAATATCTCAGTTTTTGTATGAAGTAGGTTTGTGAAATTTGGAGCGTCGATATAATGATGAGCTAAAATTTGAGCATATTGACATGTCGAAGTTAACTTCCGGTCTGACCGGAAGTAACATCAACTTTCTTATTTTAAATGAAAACCCTATTTTTTTTTCTTTTCGCTTTATTCAGCATTCAATTCCCTTTCTAATGACATATCACAAGTTGGTACCTAACAGGAAACTAGATCAGAAAAAAATTATTATTGAAATTCACCGAGTAGGCCGTGGAAGCAAAATGAAAGCCAAAAATTGAAAAGTTGGCTATGGAAACCATACGTCACTTGATAACTGTTGCTACTACTGTGATATTTTATTTTCATTCGTCGGCGTTATAAAAAGCCGCCAAAAAAAATATTGGAAAAATTGGGAAAAAACAATACTCTGTAGGTCCATAACTTAAATAGGAACATACAACTTTTTCAGCATAACCATTCCATTCTAATGATATAATAGAAAATAATTTTTTTAACTGAGATACCGAAAAATCCAATTATTATTCTTCTTCAAATAACAAAACAGATTATCGCCATACGCAAAAATAAAATTAAAAATAATGTGGAATGATAAATTATATCCTGTAGGTTCTAGGTTAAATAGGAACATAAACGTACTTGGTCTGTGCCATCGTCCATAGATATTCTAATATCTACCTATGGACGATGTTTGTGCTATTCAGAATAATCATTCCATTGCAATAATCATTCGAACCAAAATATTAACAAGTAGGCTGATTAAGATGTATCTTGGAATGAAACAAAAAAGAAATGAGAGCTGTCACGAACGCTGCTATCCATATTATTTTGACGTTCGAAGTAGTGTTTTTGATTCTGCCATTTTAAAATGGTTTGGAAATCGAAATCAGTTAGTGGAATATTCAAAAAATGCCCCATTATTCACGAACCGAACAAATTGACATGCTTCTCATTTATGGAGAATGGTTAAAAAATTCTTATGCCGCTGAACGATTGTATTTAGAGCGATATCCAGGGAGGCAGCAACCGTCAAGAAGGTATTTCCAGTGGCTTGAAGAAAAATTAATAACTGAGCCTGATGTTCACGAAGACCAAGAAGCATTTGTTATTAATGAGGAAACTGAAATTAATGTATTAGCTTTAGTACAATATGATAGCACAATTTCCTCAAGGCAGATTGGCGCCGAATTAGCTATAAGTAAGGACTCTGCTAGGAAAATTTTGAAAAAACATCGATTGAAATCCTTCAATTATCAGTTGCATCAATATTTGTATGAAAATGACGGTGAAAGGCGCCTGGAATATTGTTATTGGTTTCTTCGACAAAAAGCTGAGAATCACCTATTTAACTATTATATCTTGTTTACGGACGAGTCAAGATTTACCAACAATGGATTATTTAACAGGAATAATACAAGGTAGGAACTGTACTTTATTTGGATTATTGTCGATAGTCGAAGTGTTAAGTGCTAAAAGTGTGAACGGTCTTTTGTTCCAGGTACTGGGCGATAGCAAACGAGCACCGGTTTCGACAAGGCGGCTTCCAGGAGAGATTTGGTGTGAATGTTTGGGCAGGAATAGTTGGAACTCATATTGTTGGCCCCATTCTTTTTCAAGGCCAACTAACCGGAGAGAGATACTTTAATTTTTTAACGAATGAAATTTCGGAATTCATTAACAACCTACCAGCGGAAATAACTGAGAGAATGTACTTCCAGCAAGATGGCGCCCCTCCGCATAATTCAAGAATAGCGAGAATCTTCAAAATCGCTTTCAAGAGAGACTTATAACAACCCATGGTCCAGTCAGGTGGCCACCAAGGTCACCTGATCTTACTCCGTGCGACTTTTTTCTATGAGGGCATCTTAAAAATAGGGTGTATTCCACACAGCCTACAACTCTACATGAGCTAGAAGTAAAAATTCGTAGAGCTTTCCAAGATATCACGCCCCAAATGTTGAGAAACGTTTTACATGAAAATATCACCAGAGTCAATAAATGTTTTGACGCTGAGGGAATGCATTTCGAACATTTGTTTTGAATTTATTTTATCTTTAATCCTATCAATTTGAATTTTTTTTTTCGATAAATCTGTTTTTTTGTTATTTGAAGAATAATATTTGGATTTTTTGGTATTTCATTTCAAAAAATTACTTTCTATTATATCATTAGAAAGGAATGGTTATGCTGAATAGTACAGGAAAGAAAAAGTTGTATGTTCCTATTTAAGTTATGGACCTACAGAGTATTGTTTTTTTCCCAATTTTTCCAATATTTTTTTGGCGGCTTTTTATAACGCCGACGAATGAAAATAAAATATCACAGTAGTAGCAACTGTTATCAAGTGACGTATGGTTTCCGTAGCCAACTTTTCAATTTTTGGCTTTCATTTTGCTTCCACGGCCTACTCGGTGAATTTCAATAATAATTTTTTTCTGATCTAGTTTCTGGTTAGATACCAACTTGTGATATGTCTTTAGAAAGGGAATTGAATGATGAATAAAGCGAAAAGAAAAAAAAATAGGGTTTTCATTTAAAATAAGAAAGTTGATGTTACTTCCGGTCAGACCGGAAGTTAACTTCGACATGTCAATATGCTCAAATTTTAGCTCATCATTATATCGACGCTCCAAATTTCACAAACCTACTTCATACAATAACTGAGATATTCCGTAGGCAATACTTCCGTAGCCACCCGGTATGTATCACATTTTCTAGAAAAAAAAACATATTCCACTATCATTTTTACGTGAAAAAGGAATACTTGTCATAAGTCTCTACAAGCAGCCGTTTTCGAGATATTTTAATTTAAATTAATCGATGTATGCGTTTGTCCAAAAACGAAAAGAAAAGATTTTGTTTTTTTATTTAACCTAGAAACATTTCAAAGGCAAATTCCTAATAAACCATAAATAACGGAACACTAAATATTAATCTAATTCAAAAATACAATAAATGTTCGAAATATCCACCTCCTGCCTGTATGCACGCATACAATCTTCTTTTCATTGATTCTCGCACTCTTTGGAAAATTCCTGGAGTATCTTGAAGCGATCTGCATGCGTTAATTATTCGATTTCTTAATTCTTCTCTATTTTGGATAGGTGTCTAGTAAATTAAGGATTTTAGATGTCCCCTTAGGAAAAAATATAAACTATTAAGGTCTGGTGACCTAGGGGGCCATGGTTGAGGCCCTCCCCGACCTATCCAACGGTTGCCGATAGTTTGGTCTAAGAATTCTCGCGCTTGTATGCTAAAATGTGCCGGGGCACCGTCATGCATAAACCACATTTTATGTCGTAGTCTAAGCGGCACATATTCCAGTAAAATAGGCAAATCTGCTTCAAGAAAATGACGACATCTCTCTCCGTTTAATCTCCCCGGAATAAAGAATGGGCCTATCAGATAATCTCCAAGGATTCCTGCCCACACTTTGAGAGAGAACTGTTCTTGAAAATGTGATTCCTGTATCGCATGGGGGTTTTCCTCTGACCACAAATGATTGTTGTGAAAATTGCGTATGGCGTTGTGTGAGAAATTTGCTTCGTCGGTAAACAGGATTTGATTTTCAAATAAAGGATTTTGAATAAGGCGTTGGAAAAACCAACGACAGAAGTTGATACGTAACGGAAAGTCACGAGGGAGGAGTGCCTGAACTCTCTGAATATGGTAGGTATATAACAAATTATCAATTAAAATTTTCCATACCAGAACATGAGAAATGTTCAACGTCAGCGCTATTTTCCTGGAGCTTGTTACCGGGTGTTCTCCTACCGCTTCCTTGGTTGCTGGGGTTCTAACCATCCGATGTGCACCCGACAGATGACTAGCTTTCTCAAAACTTCCTGTTTCCCTTAACCGAGTGTGAATTCTTGAAAGGGTTTTTGAAGTAGGAGTTGTGCGGTTCGGATAACGCTCCTGATATAAACGTCTAGCCTCATATGCATTTCCGTTAGCGAGTCCGTATGTAAAATGTATGTCAGCATACTCTGCATTGGTGAAGTTTACCATTTTCAATAAAATAATCACACTAGTAACAAATAAAAATATTTAACTATGCGTCAAGATATAATTTTTGAAATGACAGCACAAAAAAAAACATTGGAATAAACTTGCTAGCCTACTTGATTATTTAATTTTCAAAGGGTTCGCGAATTAATGAGAAGGCGATTGGATGTTAATTCAAATTAAAATATCTCGAAAACGGCTGCTTGTAGCGACTTTTGTTGCAAACAGTGGCGCCCCCCAAGGAAGTAACCTAGCACCTATCTTATTCTCACTTTTCATTAATGATATAGGAACTAATATCTCAAGTCACTTCTTACTCTTTGCAGATGATTTGAAAATATTTCGACCCATAGTATCTGAGGAGGACTGCGCAATCCTACAAAAAGATTGGGAATTCTTGCACATTTGGTGCGTCGAAATTAATCTCCCTCTCAACACAAATAAATAATCTCAATATACCCTGCAAAATAATGTTACACAAAATGACTACCATATAAATAACACTTCCCTTCAAAAAAGCAATCAAACAAGGGATCTTGGTGTAATTTTTGAAACAAAATTGAGCTTCTCTATCCAATACAGTACAATGACATGTGCAGCCAAACGAATGCTTCGTCTTATATATCGTAATTGTAAAAACTTTCGTAACCAGGACAGCTTTATAACACTTTTTAATGCCTACGTGAGATCTCTGATGGAGTATGGTTCCTTAATATGGTCGCCTATTTACAATATACACACAAACAAAATAGAGTCTATCCAAAGAGGCTTTATGAAATATATTACATATACATTAGATGGAGTCTACGCTGAACAAGGTATCGACAATGGAATATTATTAAATGAATTTCAACTACTATCCCTTCAAAACCGAAGAACCTACTATTCAATCATCTTCATTTTCAAATTAGTGAACAATCTTATTGACTGTCCTGAATAACTGCCCTATTTTAATTTTCATGTGCTGAGACAAAATTCTAGAAATGAACTAACTTTTTACTTACCTAATACAAGAACTAACGTACTTCTCAAATCATCAGTCGTAGCAATGAGCAAATTATTCGATCAATTCTGTTTAGATTTCGACATTCATTATCAGCCAATTGGTCTACTAAAGAACCATATTGAGATACTTTTACACGCTAGCCAAAACAGATAGGCCCAGTTTATATGTACCTTACTCTAGAAGCTCATTGAATTGATAGTGATTCAGTTAAATTATGTTTTTTTTTCACTTTGCTTCTTTATTTTTTTCTATGTTCAGGTGCTTCCTGACAATTTAAGTTAAATGGTATACATGTACATATGTGTATATGTGTCTGTATGTATATGCAGGTATGTGTGCCTATGTGTGTGTGTATTTAATACTATAAACTTTTTGCTTATTAATATAAATATATGTCTTGTTATTGAGATTTACTCCTGTTTAGACATCAAACACGTTTTTTTATAATCAAAAAAATTGCAGTCACAAATTTTTTCGATTTATTGCTGTATGTGAGTATAAAATTGAATTCCAAGCAAGTTTCTCAAATTACTTTTTTCGGTATCTTGTCATCTTACCCCACTTTGGGCCACTTCATGGTATTTTTTTCCTGTTTTCCGACATACTAGTAGTCACGTGACATGTGTCAGAATCAATTTTTAGGTTGTCGGTCATGCACAGACTTTCCTTCAGAAATGTTTTCCAATACAATAACAATAAACTTTTTTCCCATATGGTACATACTTTTTGGCGGTCCTGTATATTGAATCAAATAATTTCGAAAAATCAGGCAAATGTACGACAGAGAACAATTACTTTTCCTTGTGGTCATTGAATTATATCTGACATCCATTTGTGCAACTTTTCTCACGTACACGATAATAATAGGCTGTCCAGTAATTTCTGATTACACGGGTGTTAGAAGACACTGTCGGAGTTTTCTCTCGCAAGTTCTCGCGAGTTCTCTCCCGCGGTGTCGAGTCCTGGTGGCGTCCCAAACGCTAGGTCACAGGGAAGTCGCATTTCTCGGACCATTATAATACTAGTAGGGGTTTGGCCGGTTGACTCGTGTAGTGCACAACGATAAGTCATCAGGAACAAAAGGAGTTACTGGTCTCTTCGATGCTCGGAGACCACCTTGGACAAGTAGCGGTTTATCGTTCTTTCCATCCGCTCTACCATTCCATCGGACTGTGGGTGTATGGCTGTGGTTCTCGTCTTCCAGCTGTTCGGCAGTTACACATTTCCTGGAATAGGTTGGACTCAGAATTTCTGCCTTGGTCTGAATGCAGCTCCAATGAAACACTGCATCGGTACATCCACTCCTTTACCAAGACGTCGGTGTCGGTGATGGTATCTTGGTTGGACAAGGCATTGGCTTCGGCCCACTTGTTTGAGTAGGCCATTGCCACAAGGATGTATTAATTCCCGTGCTCAGATTCGGAAAACGGGCGGGCGATGTCAATGGCGATTCTCTCGAATGGACTACCTACGTTATACTGACGCATCGGGGCCTTGGGTCGTGTTCGAGGTCCATTGCTGGCAGCGCAAACAGCACACTTTCTGCTTCAGTCATTGATAACAGCTTGGCTATTGGACCAGTAAAACCGTTGCCTCACTCTCTGCAGTGTCTTCGTCACTCCCAGATGTCCTCCAGCAACCCCTGTCTTCTATTCTTGGGTACCACTATCTGACGTATGTCTTCCCCACCATCTTCGAATTACAACACACGTTTCAGGACCCCATTGTCCAGGGTGAGGAAATTCCATAGTAGGATTTAATGACTCAAGGATAGCTTGCGATTTCCTGCCATGACGATCTTCGATTACTCTTTTTCCAGCCGGGTACTAAACCAAGATCTGGATCTTAATCTTGGTCTTTCTGGACCTCGTTGTTATTCCAGTTGTTTTCAACTGCAATGGTTCTTCAAATCGCTGCTTCCTTCTCTTCTGTTCGTCGACAGTGTGAGCAGTTGTCTGGGTATGGTTTTCTCCACAGGGCATCTGCGTTCTTGTGGCTACTCCCTGCTCGATGTTCGATCTCGAAGTCTAATTCAATAATTCAATACTCCAATGGGTATATCGATTCAACTTGCTCGGGATTTCGAACTGAAGCCATTTTAGGTCTGCGTGGTCGGTCCTCAACAGGAATTTTTTCCCGTACACGTACTTATAGAAGTGGTCTACTTCCTTGACAACAGCCAACAGCACCCGCCTGGTGACAAAGTAGTTATGCTCCGATTTACTGAGAGTCTTGCTGAAGTATCCAATGACCTTCTCTTGTCCTTCCTTGATCTGGGACAAAACAGCTCCAAGTCCCACGTTGCTGACGTCCGTGTTCAAATTGAATTTTCCGCTTGGAAGGGGATAGCTTAAAATTGGTGCTTTGGTCAATGCCCCTTTCATCTTTCTGGAAAAATCTTGGCATTCTTCGGACCATTGGAACTTTTTTTGACCTTCCATGAGCCTGGTCAGTGGTTTCGCGATGTAGCCGAACCCGAGCACATATCGGCGATAGTATGTTCACAAACCAAGAAAACTCATAAGTAAGTGTATGTCTTTTGGGACAGTCCACTCCTTCACTGCTCAGATCTTCTGGTCATCCACTGCTACTCCATCCCCAGAGAAAACGTGGCCGAGGTATCGCACTTCTTTTGGGCATTTCAGCTTTCAGCTTCAATCCCGAGTTTCTTAGGAGCAAAAATTCCTCCTTCATCGTGGTCTTCGAACGATCTGCCAATTATTATAATGTTGTCGAGATATACCAGAAACGTCCTCCACGAGAGTCCTTTCAGAACCGTCTCCATCAATCTGAAGAATGTGGCTGGAAGATTACAGAGCCCGAATGGCATACGTTTTTTCTCCAATGTCAGATATTTGCCTCATATTTTTCACTTTGTGGGAATGTGTGGAGTGAATGGTATTTAGATTGTCAAAATTTCTCGTTTCTTTAAAATGGAAATGAGAAAAATTCCTTCATTCTACCGCGTTCCACATAAATTCCACATATTCAACTATTTTGTACTAAATGAGATATGAATGTTCGTAGTTGGAGCTTATACCTCATATAATTTTACTTTTAAGCAATCAATATTCATAATCCAATACTGTACAAATCCGCGTTACTATCCTACTACAGCTGTGCTCTAGAAATCCTTCAAACAAAATAGTATATGCGTTAATTGTGTAAATTACCGACTGGTAGTTATTGAGAGGCGTAACTTTCTCAAATGTACCGAGCAACTATAAATTAAAATACCACATACTCCACAAACTAGAACATATTTCAGAGGTAAGCGATATTGCAGCTTATGGTTCTCATGGAACGTATATCATTGCGCTATTATACCGGTTGTCCGTACATAAGAGCTTTGATAAACAAGCTTTTGATCTTTTTTTTCTGTTGAATCTAAAATAATGAAACTTTCCAACCTTTCCAATCCTATTTTCAATTGTAATTTCACAAGAGATGGGGAATAAATTAAAAACGATTAGACGAATTTTTTGAAAATTTATAGCCAGGTAACACAGAAAAAATATTGTTACGTACTATTAACGTGACAGTTCACAGCCACAGTATGAAAAACTAAAGAACATTTCGAATCAATGCCTGCTATATAGTTGCCATATTTATATCGTTGATCCCACAATAGTTTATGTTTTTTCGGAAAAAATTTAACGCGCCAACTATTCGTTTACCCGAACTGTTCCGATCTTAGCAGGCAGTAAGAAAATGAACGTGACTTGCGCCAATAAACCCGCTGCTGATTATAGTTTCGGTAGTAATATCCCGACAAAATGCTGAATTTTCAAAAAATATTTTTACCTTGCTGTCACGAAAACTGTCTTGCTCAGAAACATCACGAGTGGTGTTTTGTACAGCAACACAGTTTGAGCAACTAGAAAGTATTTTGAAAATCTGCATTTTGAATGGATATTCGATAGGACAATTTCACGAATTAATAATAATAATACCCTAATAGCACACCATGTCCCAGGGACGTCCTTATTTGGTACAAATCATGTCCGAATGTCCGGGACTTAAAATCATTGTCCTTGGGACGTCCTATTCAGTGCATTTTCATGAATTTCCCCAAAGGAATTTCTATGGATGTCCCAATGATGTCTCAATCGGTACATCGTATAAAACGTCTCTGCGCGGACGTATCTGGGATGTCCTGGGTCGGATATATTTAGTAATGGTTCCTAGGACATCCATCGGACGTCCTTGTTAGTAAGTATTCTGGCATGTCTTTGAAAGGACGTCCTATGGTTGTCCATGTACGGGACATTCAGGAACATCCCGCATGAATGAATATTGGACGTCCCAATTGGTTAATCTCAGAATATCTCTCTGCGAGAACTTCCTTGGGATGTCCTAGTTCGGATATATTTTGTAGAATTTTCTAGGATATCCATTGGTTGTCCTGGTTGGCAAGTATTCGGCATGTCTTCGAAAGGACTTTCTATGGTTGTCCTGGTATGGGTACATTCTGGAACGTCCTTGATGGATGTACAACGGACGTCCCAAACAGTGAATTTTAGAAAATGTTTCCTAGGTGCATCCATTCAAAGATGAAGGATGGATGATCATAAAAAATAAAACAAAATTCGAAAACAGTTACAATAATCATGCCTCCATGTGAACACAGTACCCGTGTATCCATTCCAGCTACCCACAACCCATCTGAAATGAAACCATTGTCACTATCAATAAGGTCATCAGGGGCCATATTCTCGAGTTTGTACGTATGCCAATTCGGTTCACTGTTTCACAACAATGAACATGAAAAATGTATGCTTGTCTCTCTTGTTTGTATACGACTTGAAACCAAACAATTCCTCTATGTATGGATTCCGTGCATAAAGTTGCTTTCTGTGTTTTGTGTTCTGTGTTCAGTGTTCAAGTGAAGTGTTGACGAATTGACAGACAATTGTTGAGTATTTAATATTTACCAGCTATGGCGGCTTTTCTATCACCTTTTGTGATTAGTTAGTTTAGTGAGTGTTGTGGAAGTTATTTTGTGTTTATTCGGTATAGTTATATCTTTAAATGAAAATAAAAGTTTTGTTCTACTATTCAATAGTTATTTTTAACCTATTCAACACTGTTTTGAAAAAGGTGTTTCCGTAAGTAGAGTATCTTTTAAACATGTACAAACGAATATGAAATATATCAAAACGCCAGCGCAATAGAATCGCTAAACGATTGTCAGAAGCTTTAGAAAGAGGAGTCTCGACTGATTCAGATGTATCCTGATGTTTCCAAAACCGAATTGAATGACTCTGTGAGAGTGCTGAGCATACAGTAAGTGCATCTGGTTCCATCCAAATTGGTATCTCCAGGAATCCACAACAATATCATAATCTCAGCCCTGAAAGAGATGTACGAACAAACACATCTGATAATTCTGCACATCCTAAGGACGTCCCAGATGTACTTTTGATTTATGTGATTCGGGGACGTCCAATGAACATCCAAGGATGTCGATTGACTATCCTTGAAGAACGTCAAATTTTGGTGAGAAGTCAAAACATTGGTACTTCCCACGGATGTCCAATGGACGTCCGCGGTATCAATACTGCTCGTCCTCAGGACGTCCCAAATGTACTTTTGATTGATGTAATTCGGGGACGTCCAATTAACATCCAAGGTGGATGTCCACTGGATATCCTTATAGAACGTCCAATTTTGGTGAGAAGCCGAGACATTGGTGCTTCCTATGGATGTCCAATGGACGTCCGCGGTACCAATTCTGCACGTCCTAAGGACGTCCCGAACGTCCTGAGAGGATGTCCTATGGAATATTATTATGGACTAAATGCGAATTACAGGAAAGGTTCATCTTGTGTCATTGATGTCAGTTGAAGAGTTGAACCGTCAAACTGACGTTTCTAAATTTACAGTGACTGTTGTTACTGTGGAAACGTATAAATACGGGAGAGGCGAAACACCGATTTGAAAATACCACGGGCTGGAGACAGTGTTTTCGAAAAGTCCTTTTCTCATTGGTTCGAATTCAAAACATGATGGAATTCGATTGGTTTATATATCATGAGGGAAATTGTCAGTAGTAATATTCCGACAATATTTTGAAAATTCTGCATTTTGAAGGGATATTCGATCAGACAATTTCACGAATACATTAAATTATTATGGACTGAATGCGTATTGCAGGAACGGTTCATCATGTGTCATTAATGTCAGTTGAAGAGTTGAACCGTCAAACTGACATTTCTCTATTCACAGAAATTTTTGTAACTATGGAAACGTATAAATAAGGAAGAAGCGGAACACCGATTTGAAAATACCACGGGCTGGTGTTTTCGAAAAGTCCTTTTCTCATTGGTTTGAATTAAAAAAATGATGGAATTCGATTGGTTTATATATCATGAGGGGAAATTGTCAGTAGTAATATTCCGACAATATTTTGAAAATTCTGCATTTTGAAGGGATATTCGATCAAACAATTTCACGAATATCATTATGGACTAAATGCGTTTTGCAGGAACGGTTCTTCTTGTGTCAAACTGACATTTCTATACTTACAGTGATTGTTGTTACTATGGAAACGTACAAATTAGGAAGAGGCAAAACACCGATTTGAAAATACCATGCACGGGCTGGAGACAGTGTTTTCGAAAAGTCCTTTTCTCATTGGTTTGAATTCAAAAAATTATGGCATTTGATTGGCTTATGTAATATGAAAGAAATTATCTCTGAGATGACTCTTTGAGTAAATAGCAGTTGGTTATGGTTATCGTTATGGTACTAAGTTTTAAATATGTAGGAAGTTACACGTAGCAATGGAAGAATTATTGCGATCGTGGGAACTAGAATCCTCTATCCTGGTTTCGTTGGTGAGTACAATAGTTGTTGATTCGTCTTAAAGATGGTGGACAATGTTAAGAAAATATCAAACTTGAAATTATGAGAAATGAAGTTCATAAAATAATTTATTATATTTCATTTTATAGAAATTTTATTAAGATATTGTTTATTCTTGAATATTCATACTGAATGAAATGTGTTCTATGAAATGTTTTTTTTTGTGTACAGGTATCTAGCTTGATTACTGAAATCCAATTGAATATTAGAAATGTACTGCTCATAAATGATATTATCTCTAGAATTGTTAATATCATTCTACCAATGAGAGCCAAATCTGCTTAACTGAGTTAAAGTTCGAGCAAATGACAAATATTTCATTCAATGTACTATGGTATATTATTAATGTTTAAGCTCTATCTATATCAGAATATAGCTCAATGGAAGATGAGATCAATGACAAATTCGTTATTGGAAGTGATATAGCATATGGTTGAATGAAGTTTTACTGTACTAGTGGAATATCAAATAGAGCAAATCATTGATAATAATAACAATAATAATAATAATATGTCGGGGCGTGGCGCAGTGGTTAGAGCGTCCGACTTTGGGTCGAAAGGTCCGGAGTTCGAGCCCAAGTTGCGGCTGGGATTTTTTAATTAAGGTGGCGCATGGAGTTAGTAACAAGGCCAATCCATAACACGTGGCTAATGACCATAGTAGTCGATGCCAGATCACCAAAGAAAAAAAAAATAATATTATTTTACCCACTATGTTATACAGAGAAATGTGTACATTTTGATAACAATAATTAACACAAAAATTTACCGACACACATAATATCGGAGCATAGGAATAATACAGTGAGTAAAAGTCACATTGATTCAGATAACAGCTGAAACTGTTTCTGTTCTTCCATCACGACCAAAAAAAAAAATAAAGAAAAATTGTTTAAGAGCGTAATGACCCATTTGATATAAACGTTTGTGTTGATAAAATCGAAGGAAACAGAAGAAAAAAAGACAAAGAGGAAAGCGAAACAGAGAAAGATTTACAATTTAGTCATGAGTTCACTTGACATCGAATAAATATTATTTGAATTTGAAAAGGAATGCTGTTCGAGATAATTCTAGAAGTGTACGATCTAGTTTGAAAATATTATTGATCCAAATTGCGACATTGTAGGAGAAAGAGCGTCTATATATTTCTTTGTTGTGTTTAGGAACAGTAAGCAATGTTCGACGGCGAATGTTTAGATTATGGACGTCTGTCCTGAATTTTAATTTTTTGTGAAGATAAGGTGGTGTTTTCGATTGGAAAATGTTATGGAACATACACGCCATGTGGTGACGTCGCCTATTATACATATTGAGCCATCTTAACTGTTTGAGCCTCTCTGAAATAGATATTCTACTGAATTTACGTATGCCATAAATAAGACGAACACACGAATTTTGCACTTTCTGTATTCGACGAACATCAGCTCCATTCAGACAAGCACCGTATACTGCATCGCAATTATTGAAGTGTGAGAGTAGCAAGGAATCACATAGCAATTTTTTGACCTCCTCTGACAGAAATTGTCGTTGCGTGTAAATCAGCCTAAGTGAAGAATATGCATTTCTCAGTTTATTCGTAATATGTTCTTGGAAACGTATAGATGTATCTATTGTCAATCCCAATTTTTTATGTGACGATTTAATAGGTATATCCGAGCCACCTATTTTCAAAGAGACTTGATTATTCGTGGAGGCTGAGATATTTTCTCTACCAAATTTCATAGCCACGGATTTTTTTGGATTAATTTTCAAAGCATGATCGGTTGATAATTTTTCTAATGAATCTAGATCAGTGTTAATACAATTTATGGCTGTAGCCAAATCCAAAAAATTGAATGTGAAATATAACTGGGTATCATCAGCGTAAAAATGATAATCACAGTATTTCAAAACGTTAATAAAATTCGAAGTATACAGTGTAAATAAGAGAGGGCCAAGAATACTTCCCTGGGGTAATCCAGAAAGCAGTTTCATTGGAGTCGATGACTCCTCCTTGATTTTTACAATTTGTGATCTGTTATGCAAATATGAAGCCATTAGAGAGCGTGCTGATTTGCTGAATCCGGAATGATGTAAGATTGATAAAAGTATATCATGGTCTATTAAATCAAATGCCTTGGAGTAGTCAAGTAGAATTAATATACTCATTTGATTTTTATCAATCGCATCTAAGATGTCATCCAATACATCTGAAAGGGCCGTTGCACAACTAAGTATACCCTTTTCTGAATCCCGATTGTTTGATTGGTAGGATACTACGGGTTGTCAAAAAGTTACGAATTTGTGTTTCCATTATTCTTTCAATAATTTTAGAGCAGGTTGGTAGAATGCTAATCGAACGAAGATCACTGTAATCTATTGGTTGACTAATTTTTGGTAGTGGGGTGACCTTAGCAAACTTCCATGTATTGGGAAAGTAGTTTTTCGAAAGACATTCATTTATTATATGGGTGATAATGGGTATTATAATAGACAGCATAGTTGAATCATTATTATATTTATGTCATCATTGCCATAGGCTCGCGATTCAATATTTCCTATAACATCACAAATAGTTTCTTCAGAAACTTGTGTAAAAACAAACTCACTATCAAGTCCTGCTTTAATATTATGATTATAATAATCAGTCAATTCACTGCTTATTGAAGTGCGATTTTTCGTAGAATCGATAAAATATTTATTAATATTTTCCACATTGTTTAAAAAATTTGGGATTTCATAGTTTTTACTTTTCGTGACATTAAATGAATGAGTATCCCTTTCATATTATGATGGTGATTTTTCTATGAATAGACACGAAATCCTTAGGAGCCATCAAAATCAAAAATTAAATTCATCATAAAAGGTTTAACAGCGTAACTCAGTACGAAGATTCAACATTTCTGAATAAATTTCCACTTCGCCCCTGAATCAAATAACTGAACAGTTTTCCACACTTGGTCAGAGCGTATTACAATATTTGCCGCAATATTAGCCCGAAAAGCAGTTTCTTTACTTCTTACAGAAACGTGAAAAATCAAAGAAAACGTAAAGCATACGCTCACCTGCGGTTTTCAATTTCTCTCACGGATGATCTATCTAACTATAGACATACATCCTATTTCGTACTCTTACTCCACTGGTGGTTGAATTCAGCCAACGCCACCCTTAATACAACCAACCGTTAGGAAAATCGATACAATAACAGCATTCTAGTGTAAACATATTTTGAAGTGTATAGGAACTATGACGCAAGCAAGTATTCCAAATGATTGATTTGTTAAAGCATATACAAATGATTATTTTGTAAGGGTGAATGTTGTTATTGATTCGAAATATTTGTTTATCATAGAAGATATTTAGGTAATAGAACAAGTGGATGCGGTAATGGCCTCAATGAAAACAACAAATTCATAACTTAATTTAATGTGGGAAATATCGGACGAGTTATTTAATAAATTAATGAAAAATTTCGACGAAGGTTGCTTGTTCAAAGGTTTTACAGATTTCTTTAAGATTAAATTCATTCTGCGAAATATATTAACAATGAACAACCAAATATGTCAGGTTACTGTGAGGAATATTGATACAACTATTAAAATTTATTTAAAAATTCTTCAAAGACTGAAGATTCATAAACCAGTTTATGTAAGAAAATTGCCATTGCTTGGTTTGTTGTTTCTCCATATGTGAAATGACTTAATTTATTCATTATGAATACTGCAACAACGAAGATGATTGGAAGAAGATTTTTAGAATTTTGCAGGGAGATTTTCAGCAGGGAGTCGCAATGACTGATCAGATTAACACTAACACATTATTTCATTTGTATTCAAAATTCTGCTGTTTTCTATAAATCCATCTCACATGCAATTTTGAAGTTTTATGGGAAACGTTTTGGATATATGGAGAGATGATTGAATGAACGCATATACTTAGTAACAATATGTGAAAATTAAAGTACGTAGACATTTTTTCGTAGCTTGGTATATTAGGATATCCCAAATAATATATCTCCTATTATGATAATCGAACTGGCGGCTTAGGAGAAAGAAAAGAATGTACTGGGAATGTTCAATGATTTTTTACGTGCGTTTGATTGCATGAATCACAGCCTTTTGCTGGAAAAACTGTGGAGATATGGAGTTAGAGAATTGTCGCTTAATTTACTGACTCATAAAAAAGGACATAAGCGTCTCCACTCACAATTGATCCCATTGCAATTGGAGATACGCGCGAGTCATTATATTCAAACCACGTGCCTGCATGTGGGTGTCTACAGTAAGCTGTGTAATGTCCGCTATTAGAAGTTCCACTGTGGTTGGACAATGCATACAGGTTGTAACAAAGAGGCAAAAGCTTGTGTGCTGCATAGTTGCTCATATCGAACCCTTCTAGAGGAAAATCTATTACAACATTCAACTTTCTATTGAAATTTCCTCCAGGAGAAAAACGTTTCAGATGGATCACTAAAATTTCTGGAAATTTATGAATGGAAATGGAATTCGTGAATTTCCTTCTCACTTCGCAATTTGAACAAAGAGGTTTCTCATCACCATCTAAAGTTTCTTCTTTAGTAAAGGAATCCAGATATTGCGAAAGTCTTAGTTGGCCTGTTATTTGCGGAATTGGTATGGAAAGGTCTTGCTCATAGGATTGCTGAGTTTCATCGTTGATTGCTGTTTGGTTTTATCCTGTTTTTCATTTCACACTTTTATATTATTATACTTTTATAATGTTTATATATGCCTAATTTTTATTGTAATTATGTTGATAAATAATAAATAATTTGACCAATAAAAAAAAATTAACTGACTTCCTACTGTTGTGTATTATATTTCAAGCTTTTATCAGTTTCATCAAAGGCGAATTGACATGAACTGTAAATCTTATTCAAAATATTCACCCGTTAATAGGCATATATTTTTGTAATAACTTTGATACGAATTGTCAAATGAAAGGTCAATTATCCGAAGAGTATATATTCATTTAATCAATATATAACATGTATCTGAAAAATAGAAGACAAGTAGTATAAAATCGCAGATAGCGTACCTCAGAGATCCATTTTGGGACCTTTTTAATATCTAGTTTTTTCTAATGATTTGTTACCGTATATGAATATGTTATGCTGATGACACTAATATATTAGTAATCGAAGATGACTTAAATACCTTGAGAAACACACTTGAAATCACTTCGAACAAAGTTATCTAATAGCCTGAGAAAAATAATTTGCAAATGAATGAGTGACCATTTCAATTGTTGAAATGTCTAATTTAAAATGTTCTATGTCAGGTGGTTTATTGATAGTTGAACCGCTTAAAATGGAGAAAATAGTCTCTCTGAATCATGATATTCTCAATATTTTCAATTATTTTCGACTTTCTTCATTATTTTCATAACAAAAAGAGTTTATATTGAATTATTCATAATAATATATTAGAATACACAATTACACTACAAAATTATTTCAATAATATCATTTTTATTCTTCTCTACAACTATTGAAAATCATTGAAAATATTGAGAAAATCATGATTCAGAGAGACTTGTTGTCTGGTTTTCTCAGTTTTAAACGGTTTAACGATGGATACCACAAAGTTACATAAACCATTTGAAATCAGACATTTTAACAATTAAAATGATCACTTTTAGATCTTCGAAATACAAAAAAAACACAAACACCAGAACAATTGTTCGTGCAAGATAAGGGTATTTTTTTCGAAAAATGTACCTTACTCGAAAACTAGTCGTCTTTTGAATATATAATATATATATATATATATATATATATATATATATATATATATATATATATATATATATATATATATATATATATATATATATATATATATATATATATATATATATATATATATATATATATATATATATATGTACATTACTAAGTTCATGGGTTGAACCGCGTTGAGAGTTTATAACTCGACGTTTCGGCTCCTGCTTTGGAGCCATTTTCAAGAGTGTGACTGCGAGGCCTCTATCTGCCTACTCCTCGAGTCGTGGTCTTGAGAGATATCAAGGTCTCAACCTGCCTACTCCTTGATCTCAAAAGACGATCCGATGTTGGTTGCACTGTAGTATTTATAGGTGGTTGGCTACCTGGAGGTGGGCGGGTCTTACGGGTTTTCTCGTTTGTCTTGTCTGCTGGTGCCTGCTGTGTAGTTGGAGTTAATGGGATAATAATTGATTGCGGATAAGTTTCACGTGGCCTGGTAATTACGGTTGGAAGAAGGGGCTTCCAAATGGGGTTCAATTTACGGCTATCATCTTTAATGTTCAGGCAATCAGGCCGTTTTTTCGATTTCGATGGCTTCTCTGATAAAACGAGAAGTTCTTGAACGTACTGGGGCGATGGTTTTCGTTTTCTCGAAATCTATGGGGTGACCCGTTTGGATGAAATGAAGAGCTAATGCGGAGCTGGTGTCTCGATTTCTAACTGAAAGGGAGTGTTGATAGGATCGAAAATGGATCTGTTTCGAAGTTTCTCCTATATAAGAGTGGGGGCAGATAGAACAGGGAATTTCGTAAATACCATGGTCTTCGTTGGGAATTTTGTCTTTTGTTGGTCTGATGAGGTGTGATAGTTTTTGTTCTGTGGTAAAGATGGTTTTGATATTTGCTTTTCTGAAAAGTCGACTGATTTTGTCCGTCACCCCTTTGATGTAAGGGAAGAAGACTTTGGATGGACGGTCTTCAACTTGTGGTTCGTTTTTGGTTACTAATGGTTTCTGAAGCTGTTTTTGGATGTTTCTGTCTATGTGGTCTGGTCTGTATCCGTTTTGTAGGAGAGCTTGTTATACGTTGTGAAGTTCGGATTGTCTGTTGTGGTCGTCGGTTAGTCGGATGGAGCGAGATATCAGAGTATTTACGACTGAGTTGAGTTGTGAGGGATGATGGTGGGACTTGGAGTTGAGATATCGGTTGGTGTGGGTGGGTTTTCTATAAACCGTGTACGAGAAACCTTGTTGAGGATTTTTAGTGATTTGTACATCTAAGAATGGCAGAGTTGAATTGCTTTCTATCTCCATCGTGAAGCGAATGTAAGGGTGTACTTCGTTCAGATGGGTCAGGAAAGAATCCAGGGTATCTCTCCCGTGGGGCCAGATGACAAAAGTGTCATCAACGTATCGTAACCAGCAGGAAGGTTGAAGAGTGGCTGATGAAAGGGCTTTGGTTTCGAAATCTTCCATGAATATATTGGCAATCGCAGGTGAGAGAGGGGATCCCATAGGGGCACCTTTGATTTGCCTATAAAAAGAGTTTTGGAAGGTGAAGTATGTGTTGGACATACAATGTTTGATTAGAGTGAGGATGTCTTGTGATATGTCGTGCTTGTTTTGTAATATGGTGAGGGTCTCGTCAATAGGGATGTTGGTGAAAAGAGAGACGATGTCGAAGCTGACTAGGATGTCGGAGTTAGATATGTTGAATTCCTTAATTCGATTGATGAAGTGGTAGGAGTTTTTCACGTGGGATTCGGATATTTCAACTATAGGTTGAAGAATGTTAGAAAGATGTTTTGCTAAGCGTTGGGTTGGGCAGTTGAATGCACTGACAATGGGTCTGAGAGGGGTTCCGATTTTGTGAATTTTAGGAAGGCCATATATTTTTGGGATTCGAGAGGATCTCTCCTTCGGTATTAATAGGGACTTGACGTCGGATGGAAGGTTTGATTTATTGATCTGGGCTTTTGTTGTTTTTTCCAGGTATGTGGTGGGATCATTGGGGACTTTCTTGTATTCATCTGTACTGATAAGGGAGTTCATTTTGTCGAAATAATCCGACGAATTTAGGATGACGGTTGTATTTCCTTTGTCGGCTGGAAGAATGACTATGTCGGGATTTTGATTTAATTCTTTGAGGGCGTGTCTTTCAGCGGATCGAAGGTTTGTGGAAGGGGGTTTGGCTGAAGATAAGATTTTGGCCACTTCGCGCCTGATGTTTTCGGCGTCGTTTCTTGGTAGATTGAATAGGGCTTCTTCGGATTGGGTAATGATCTTTTCTACCGGAATGGTTTTGGAGGTGACGGCAAAATTGAATCCTTTGGCAAGAGCTGAGTGTGCAGCATCAGAAATGGGAAAATCATCTCTTCATCTAGAGTTACAGCTTCAAAATGTGCTTCAGATATTGAAAATCGGTTGAAGATGAAATACATTATGAGTGCAAAACCAAAGAGTAAATTTTTTAGGATCACACTGTGAATAAAAGAGATAAGAAGACAATTCGGGAAATATCTCAAGGTAATGAGATGCCTCTTCTGTCAAATTCGAAAAAAAAAGTTTTCCTTCATTTGGGATCATTTTGAAAATTCAGAAATTTTGCACAGTTTCAGGTAACACCCTGTAGTGATTGTATATGAGGAACTCTATAGTTTGAAGAAGTACGAGATCACAACTGGAGGACTGGGCTAGCGAACAGTGTAAACAGAATTCAAATTCGTCAAAGACGAAAAAAATTATTTAGATTTTATCACGGGCAAAATTTTAGGATGCGACGAAATTAGTGTTAAGTAGTTTACGTTATTGTAAGTTTTTCAACTGTACATTGATTTACACACTTAATGTTATTTTTTTATTGTGATATGATTTATTCACGGAATATTTTGTCACTAGTTATATTACAAAATTCCTCTTCCGAGAGAGAAATCGTCCTGAAATGCCTTCCTTGAGAATGCAATTTTATGGTGTCCAATTTAACGCCAGCGATGCTACTTAATATTTTACATCGACACCATTAAAATTGTTCAATCTGTTCATAATTCCAATTCTGATAGTTTCACGATCATGGGGAAATAAATTTGCAATAAAATATTTATGGTGTCGGGATAGAAAATTATAGTCATCCACATAATTCCTAAGGAAAAACAGATACAGGTGATAAAACCGAAGTGGTTTGTGATACAGAAACCCAAGAACGTGTATGTGGGTAGATTCGCGTAAGAATGGCCGTGATAATGCATCCCGCCCGAGGTATTTTATTAAGAGTTTATTATTTCACTGTTAGTGAGATAGCAGGGTTTTATGTGCACTATTATGCGAAGATGATATTGGCTTCTTGAGGACCCCTCTCGCATCTGCTTCAAGCAAAATAATAATGATAATCATAGTACATCTATGATACCACATTATAGGGGCATGTCAAAAAAGATGACAGAATATATACAGTGTGTGGCACTCTGAGCAGCTACATCCTCGTATTTCATTGAGAATATAATAATTTAAATCATTGTTTTTTTTAATGGTAGTACTTAGAAATACCTACCTCCTTGTTGATGGAACATTCGTATATCCTTTTTCCACGGCTTACTATGATCAACTGAAAAGTGAAAGAATTGGGAGAACATATTAAGGATTTTCTAATCACAAAGCTAACACCAATTTCTGGTCCAGACTATTCTAAAACTTCCAGATCCCAGTGCTTCAACCATATGAATATATAGGATGTGATGTGTAGCTGGCATTATTATAAACTTTTTTGTATGGGTAATGTAGGATAACTTCCAAAATGCCTTCTTTTGTCATAAAATACCCAAAAATGTTCGATTGATACTACGGGAAATAACCAAATAATACTTTTCCATGGCTAACTGTAACCAGATTAACATTATCATAAAATTCTGGTTTGGAACACCCTGAAACCCTAGGTCTAAATGCCCGAATCATTATAATAGACAGTGTGTCATCTGTAGCTGGCAATATCAACAACTTTCATTCCTCCATAACCAAGCCTTTGGATGATTTCGAAAATGTCTTCTGTTGTGACAAAGTCCCCAGAAATGTTCCATTAATTCTGCAGAGAGTAGACAAGCATCACTCTTCCTCGGCTAACTATTATCGGTTAAAAATGAAGAATTGTGAAAAAAATATATTATGGAATATTTTTATCACGGAACTAACATTAGAAATTGTTTCAGAGTACAATACTCTTGGATCCTAATTTCCGAGTCATCTGCAAATACCCATAGCATCCATTATTATGAATTTGTGGCTACGGAAAAGAAAAAAATTGATGGGCGCAATAATTTTCAAAATAAATCTTCAGGGTGAATATTTAGGAGTTGATCTGTTGCCATTGAAGATGACACCCTATATTTTCATGGCTCGGGAATTTAGATCTGGAGGTTTTAGAGTGTTCTGAACTAGAATATGATGTTGGTCCAATGATAAAAGAATCCGTAAAGTGTTTTCCTCAATTTTTCACTTTTCAGCTGGTCATAGCCATGGAAAAGTACCACTTTCTGCAGTAGTAATGGAACATTCCTGGGACTTTGTGACAAAAAAACATTTTGAAATCAATCAGGCACTATGAATGCACAAATGTTGATGATATTGTCAGTTACAGATGACAGCCTGTATATTTTTATGATTCGAGCATTGACATCTGAGGGCCTGGGGCATTCCAAACCAGGCGTTGGGGTTAATTTTTCGATAAAAAGATCCTTGATATATTTTTCACAATTTTTCGCTATTCAGGTGGTCATTGTTTGCCATGGAAAAGTAATATTTAGTTATTTTCTGCAGCAATAATTCAACATTTTTCCGATTATTGGTTACAAGAGGAGACATCTTGAAAATTAAACAATTAGAAAAAGAGTCCATCATATTGCCAGCTACAAATGACACCCTGTATAATCAACTGATCCAATCTTTGATATATGTAGGTTTCAGGGTATTCCTAAACAGAATTTGACGTTATTTTTGTGACAAAATATTCCCTAATATATCTTCCCCAATTTTTCACTTCTGAATTGGTGGAAAATGGATATACGAATGTTTCATTAACATGAAGTTAGGTATTTTAAACAAAAAAGGGAGTCTGCTTGCTAAATCGATGAAGTAGAATAATTAGTCATCGAAATAATTGAGAGGCAATGTTGCCGCTTCGCATTTTTTGACAAAAACTAATCAAATAAGATAATTTAGTCTAGATTGAAAAATAAAGTGAAGTGACTGCATTACTCATTTCTAAGCATTTGAGAGATTTTTTGTTCAAGAACCGCCCAAATTTCATTAATAGCATATCCTCCTTTTTTGAAACTTACATTATAGTTATTTATACACTAGCGGGTGGTAAAGTACACTTTACCGCCCGGTTCGCCGGGCGTGAAGTGGCACTTTACCGCACATGGGCGCATTATGGCCCGGCGGGCAGTAAAGTAGACAAAATTCTCAAATTGTCAATACTCACACATCATTTCATGCAATTCCTAACACGAATTAGAATCATTTCAGTTCAATAGAGCAATACTCTTTCTAACATTTGTTCGTAATCGTTGGCAATTTTTTCGGTGATGATCTATTTATTTGAAATAGATTCTCCAATATAGCACTCAGCTACTATAGTTTCACATTCCTCATATTATGGTACCCTCAATTATTGTATGCATAACGTATGAAACGTGTAGACCATTGCAATTCAAGTCAGTATTTGTGATTCGCGCTATAAAACCGCTAGTGCATAACATTTTGTATGTATCACGTGCGTAAAATGCGTTTAAGGCCTTCGGCGTGTGATGACGCCATCGGGCCATCATCCACGCCGCAGGCCATAAACGCCTACTTTACGCCCTTGATACATGAATAACTATTATGTATCAAGGTCGTAAAGTAGGCGTTCATGGCCCGAGCCGTGAATAATGGCCCGATGGCGTCAGCTGAGGGCCATTACACGCTGAATCCCGAAAAACCTGTTTTACTGAGGTTTAGTCACTCAGTAGAGAAACAGATTGCATCTGACGGAAGCATTAATTTAATTGTCAAGAAACGTCAAATTTCGACAGATAGAGAAAATCAGAATTCTTATACTTGAGAGTTAGTTTGAATACCTAGGGGCAATCGTAAGTTGAATATTAACAATTCTTTCGACTGATTACTCATATAAAATTCTCTTTTGTAGGAATTTGAGTATATACAGGGTGTTTCTTAAGTACGAGTAGAAAATCTAGGAGCGTGTTGCTGACGTCAATATAAGAAGAAATGTCCCTATAAACATATGTCCGCAAATCATTCGTTTCTGAGATACAGCGTGTCAAAGTTGAATTCTGATTTTTATTTTTTGTGAATAATTTCAAAATAATTTTGATATTTGGGTAAAGTTTCGTATCTGGGAATATTTATTATTTAGTTTGTTTAAAAAATATATTCTTGGTAGAAGTCACTGAGAGTAACTGTTTTCGAGTTATTGAGATTTGAAATAATCGATGCAAGTGATTTTGAATGACAAGATTTTTTAATTAAAAATAAATTCAATTAGAAATTAGGTTTTTTCACAATTGACATAAAATTTGATTTTGGCATTGAAAAATCATCCCAGATACTAAACTTCACTCAAATTTCACAAATATTTTGGAACTTATTCACAAAAAACAAATATAAGAATTAAACTTTGACACTCTGTATCTTACAAACGGATAACTTGCGGACATGTGTTCATAGGAACTTTTTTGGCGTCAGCAACATGCTCCTGAAGTTTCTACACGTACTTAAGAAACACCCTGTATATACTGCCAAATTTAGTCTGAAAAACAGTTGCTAGCAAAACTAGTAAAATACAAGTGCTTTATTTATATACTGCAAACTGGTCTCCAAATTTAAACTAAAAGTATTCTCAATGAATGGTTGTTCTCATAGCGATGAGGATGTTTGTAAAGCAGCTTTCCATAAGGAATAATTATATTCAAGACATTATCCTTAACATTGGTAACAGTACCAAATGCATTGTAATTATAAAATTTTAATATTCAGGATTATGGCGTTGATAATGTAGGTTATGAATAAATGTTGTTAATGAGTATTTCTTCATTGTACTGAATTAATTGTTTCGTGGTAGGTCTTACATGAATTGATGTGTAAATATGTGCAATTTGAGAACATTATCAACTTTACGGCCCGCGGGCCTTAATGGGCCGGCGGCGGATGGTGAAGTGTCATTTTATGCCTGTAAAACCGGGCGGTAAAGTGTACTTTACCGCCCGCTAGTGCAAAAAGACATATTTTACACTATCAAAGTGTACCTACTCATACATGTCAAAAGATACTGTAATAAGGTCAAGAAGACCAACTGCCTTGATAAAGTGTGGATTATGTCAATTATGTCAGCTATGGGTTGATTTTGGAATAAATCCTAAGAAATGTAAGTATTCATTTTCAAATACGCATGTTTTGACGTGAACGTCAAATTTCTGTCTAGGAAGTGACGTCATCTCTTATTTTTCCATATAGCAATGTGTGCCGTTATATATCTCGTTTGAAACGACTTTCAATGCTCGTTACAGCCAATTATTGTTTTCATTATTTTCTTTCTATAGAATGGAATCGAATATTAAAGGCATGAATTGATTTTCTGTATGGAATTGAACGTCATTTTGTGAAATGTGTAGAAATTAAGTGTTTCTAATCTACCGTTAGTTGTGAGGAATGAAGAACATGTTCAATAATTCAATTAGGTAGTAAAGAGCTGAAGCCAGACCAGAAAGCAACAAATTTCATTATCTACTTTTTACCCAACTACGGCGAAACCAATTCAACGGTATTTGTTACTCAGACACAGAGTTGTCATTTATCACATACTAATTGATAGTTTCTAACATTGAAGTGCATTTATTTAACAGACACACGAATTATTGATAATCTCATTTCGTTTTGTTTTCTTACATTTATACGTATTTTATTTGATCAATACTTTTTTTACTATCTTGTCTACAAAAATTGTATATTTGTTTATTGAATTTGTGAAGATCCAATTGATTATTTTATACCACTCTTCAGAGAAATTTGACAGCGCATTTAGGACTTTTTAAAACCGAAAAGAACCTTTTAGAGATAGATTACTCCGAAAGAAACTTATTTTAAATAATAATGTACCCTACGCTACTTTAATTATAATGACCGTGCAACAGTGCTTTTTCATCAACAGGAAGACTTGTCATTTAGATCTGTCAATCTTGTCAGAGATCAGAGACGGTTTTTAGAATTTCAGATTTCCTCTTGTCGTTTTGTGTGGTGCAAGATACATAGAAACCCTGGTGTGATCTCTTATAGCTGTGAAACTGACATACAGTACGGCCTACTTGATTCGTGATATTTTTACTGCGTTGATACCGTTTCACCTCTTTAGCACACAGATGGCGGCAAAATTACAGATTCATGATGACGCTTGGACAAGTGTCATGTTATGTAATTTTCAACATTGAATTTTATTTGTTGTGATATTCATTAACCATAATTTGTAAACATTCAAATTTCAATCAAATAATTATGACTCAGTACTTCGGAATGTTGGAAACTCCGCTATTTTCGACTTATACGCCATCCATCGACGAATGAAGCCAACGGTATCAGTGCAATTACAGTCTCAACAACTTTGTCGAAAGAAAAGCGAATCATCAATAACACCATGGTTTCTATACATCTTGGTGTGGTGTTTGTTGTCGTTGGTTGTTCTTTCATCATTCGTGAATTTGAATTAATCTTGTTCCTTTAAAGACAATTACTAATAAAGCCGTTTTTTCCTACAAATACACAATGAACTGTTTAGTGTTGTGTGGAAGTAAAGGAAAAATACCTGAAATAAATTAGTTTTGGTAGATAATAATTTTTTTTACTCAAAATAGCTTAAATATCATTTTAGCTTTACAAAAAAGGCATGATTTTTGGTTACTGTTTTTAAGAAGAGACCCCGGCAGAAAATTTGAGTGAGAAAATTGTAATTTGTGGCAGACATTTTCCTCATGAAGATTTATGTGAAAACAGCAATAGAATAATTTGAAAGCTAGTGTAGTACCAATAATGTGTCTGCGTAAGCATGCATGGTGAGTGATACAACTTTCTGCCACATCGCTTATATTATGAGTTCTAGATTCCTACAAAAAGTACTGAACATACAGAATCGCCTCAGAAAATAAATGTCAATATGGAAGTGATCTTCTTTAATGGTAAGGAAAATGCTTCTGGCCTAACTTTTTCATGCACCCCCATTGTGGAAATTCCACTAAGGTAACAACCAGAATTACCCGTAGAAGCATGTTAATCTCTTCAAATGATTTGAATTAAATGAAGTTGCATATTTTGATATGAATCGTTCTAAAAAAAAACCTCGAGCTTCCAATCATCCAATTTCATAAATCCAATTTGAGTTGAAATGATTCATGATATTAGATGAAATACTTTTTCATAGTTTTTTGTACTTTCAATTTATTTTCCAATCCAGTGCTTCCTTAAAATTCGCACCGACGATTTGGGGTGGTTCCGTAGGTTTTTGTTGGTTAACTACAGCTGGAAAGTGAATGTGATACCAAGAATCAGTCGCTTCAGAGCGGTAAATAATAATAATAACCGTACTCTACTTTCTGATGGCCTTTGCTGAATATTTGGGATCATAAATATGTGAAAATATGTATTCAAATCGGCTAAATACAAATAATAGGTATAAGTACAAAGAGGTTGCCAACTTTATTATCCGAGATTCAGAATTAACGTTTGTTAATCCATAATATTTTACTAAAACCGGGCCTGTTACAAAAATCACTAATGACGCACATGCGCATTACGGACCTGCCTGAACTTTTTACAACACTTTTGACATGTGGATTAGCATTCTAGAGTAAGTATATAATATATATTTCTATGGTTTAGATCCATTTGACACTGAGTTAAAAATTTGTAAATATAATTATTATGGAGAAAGTTAACGAATACGACGAAATTGTTATAACCGACGACATACAGAAAGATGCAAAATTACTGAACGTGTCTGTAGTACCAGAAAATCAAGATTCTTCTTGGAAGACCGTTGCACAAATATCTGGAGTCTTTGCTTTCTCGATGAGTGCATACTGATTTTGCTGGCGGGTGGCGCTGCGAATAACTTCACTGTAAGTCTCTGCTTCATCCGTAGGGAATTATTAGATGAACATTAGATTGTAATTCATTTGGCAGGAACAAAACAACTCAAAATTGTTAGACCTACCCTTGCACTGATGAGAGACAACAACCTCGAAACATGTCTGCAGGTGGTCATCCCCAGCCAAATTGAGGATAATGTTTTGTTTGTTTACAATAAGCACTAGCAATTAAGTCTTCTTGGAAGAACGTTACACAAATATCTTTCAGATGTAGTTCAATATCCGTCGTGGCATTAGCCAGGGAATTATTTTCTTCTTATGTCTAAAGAGATTGCACTCACAGCGTTTCTTGGCGTCCATCACATCAGCCCTCACGAAAAGAAACGTTGCTCCAGCCCTGAACAAGTGGATATCTGCCATGCTTGGCTCTAGGGTAGTACTAGCCTTCTTGTTCGGGGACACAATGGAGGGCTACGAGAGGCAGCCCTCAGGAGGGAGTACTATCCCCTCTACTGTGGAATCTCGTGGTGGGCGGCCTTCTTGTAGATCTGAATCAGAGAGGAGTATTTGCCCAGGGTTTGTGCGGACGATATCGTCATAATGGTCAATGGGGGTCTGTGTGGAGCTGATGCAGTCCTTACAGACATACAGACGTGGTGCACGAGGGAGAACCTCAGGGTCACCCCTCAAAAAACCACGATAGTTCCATTCACCAGAGAAAGAAACCTGGAGACCAATAGAGCTTTTCGAATCTTTGGTGAAAGTGTACAGATGTCAGGAGAGACGAAATACTTGGGGCTGAACATGGACTCAAAGCTCACCTGAAACAAACATCTGGAAAAAGTGCTGATAAGAGCAAGCATCAATGATGGCCAGACGCTCCTTTGGCAAAACATGGGGACTTGGACCCAAACAGTCTCTCTGGCTATACACAGCAATTGTTAAGCCCTCGATATCGTACGGAGCCCTGCTGTAGTGGCCAAAGGTAAAACAAGTGACAACCAGGGAGAAGCTGGCTAGTTTACAAAGACTGGCCATGCTTGGAGTCACTGGTGCCATGTTCAGCACATCGACAACTAGCTTGGGGGTAATCCTAAACCTCCCTCCCCTGCATTTGCATATTGCACCAGAGGCGAGGTTAGAAGAATCCAGGCTAAAATGTCTGGGCTAATGGAGGGGCAATAACCAAGACCACTCCAGCATATTGGAGGCCATAAGAATCGACACGTCTTTGACGCCGTCGGACAAAATGACTCCAACATACTCTTTTGATGGAACATACACCACCATCATAGAAGATGGGGAAGTTTTATTTTATCAAAGGCCATACCAATGCTGTCAAGAGGGCAAATCTGGTACACGGATGGCTCAAAGACTAGCAAAGGAGTAGAGGTTGGAATATACGGAGAGAGACCGAGGCAAGACATTAGTCTAAGCCTCGATACTCAAGCCTCTATATTCCAAGCCGAGCTAACGGCAATCTCCGTCTGAACGAGAGAGATTCTAAGGAGGGGTCCCAGAAACCAACCCATAGCGGTTCTCTCCGACAGTCAGGCGGCGATTGAAGCCCTGCGTTCATGCAGGTTCACTACCAAACTGATTTGGGAGGCACACCAAAACTTCGACCACCTGGGAGCACAGAATAGTGTGAAACTTGTCTGGTTACCAGGTCATAAGGGCATCCAGGGAAATGAGAGCACAGATGTCCTTGCAAGAGTGGGGGCAGCAACAATCCTCATTGGACCAGAATTAGCCTGCAGAATCCCGTTTGGAGATATTGAGCAGGACACAAAGAAATGGGTTAAAAACCATCATCAATCTCTCTGGGAGAGTGCCTCAGGCTATACTCACGGAAAAAAGATGATGATAGGGCCAACCGACCGGCTATCAAGACAAATTCTTGAACTAGGCCGAGACTCTCTCAGGAAGGTGGTAGGACCGATGACAGGCCACTTCCACCTGAGAAAACACCTGCAACTGTTGGGGATACATCAAGAGTCCACATAATGCAGATTTTGTGATGAGGAGGACGAAACAGCCTCCCACATAACATTTGATTGCGAAGCTCTGGCTCGCATGAGGATGGATACCTTCGGATACTGCGGTGCAGTAGAAATCATCCCGCAAGAAAACCGTGTGAGGAATCTCCAGGAGTTCATTGAAAGATCCGGAGAACTCACGAGATAGACCTGATAGCGGGGTGCAGAAAGGTTCTATACAGAACTACCTGCATTTCAGCCGTTGGCTAGCCCCACCATCTAATAATAATAATAATAACCACAAGTTAAGTATTAGGGCCAAGAAACCTATTGTTTTTTCTAGAGAGGAAAAAGTTTTTCTTCACTAAGTCATTGGTTATTTTTTTGTAAGTTGCTTTACTAATTGTGGTGCATGCCGATGTGATGAATTGTGCAATATTACCGTTGTAGATATACAAGATGAGGTTAATAATATTTTGATAGTACTGCCAGTCACCAAAACGAAAATACAAAGGGGACATATTGTTGCAAACAATACCATTGGCAATGACAACATCCTTGACTTCACCAACAAGTATGCAGCTCAGAGAAAAGCAATAGAAAATCAAAATGCTCAGTATAAGTTGAAGGAAGATATACCATGTCAAAAATACCGTTTGACGCAGCCAAATATTTGAAGTTGCATAATCCAGAACAATATACCCGACATTGTTTGAGAAGAACTCTTAGCAAATGAGGAAGGAGACATTTTAATGGTAAAGAAACATGGTGTTTGGTGCTCGACAAGTGTGGTGGCACGATATGTAGATTAGTCAACTATCAAAAAAAGTCAAATTACAAATCAAATTACTCGATATGAAATATTTCAGAAATTGTAACAACGACAAAAGAAGCAATTCCTTCTTCGACAGTTCAACCCTCTATATACCATTTCTTTTAACAGCAATACAAATAAAATTGTTAATTTTTGTTACAGTAGTTGTTGAAAAATAAAATGTGATGAAAATATAGACTGAAAAACACACCTGTATTTATGTGAGAAATTATTTAATTTTCAGGTAGGAAAAGTGCCACTTTCAACCCTAAAACGGTAGGAAAAGACAATTTTCAAAGAAAGTGTTAGAAAAAAGTTATCGCACAGTAGCTTCATACTTCATCTGTTACAATTTCCTGTGGGAGTTTCAGTCGAAACTTCCGTGTAATTTTTAAACTTTTTATTGGATAACCTGATGTCAGCTATAAAAAAAATATGAATGCTATTTATGGATTCGATAAGAAAAGTAATTGTTATTTGGTGATTTGCACGAAACTTTCTCCACATATCGTTGTTATTATGATCGAAGTGTTAATTTAGTAACCACCTGACACGGTCTGTGTCACGATTCATGTGAAATTTAATAACCCAAGAGGCAGGGGTCAAATCAAATAATCCATACTGAAATTATCAGGGAAAATTTCATAAGCGCCTTATTGTACAATTTCGCCACATCTGGAGCTAGTTCCAATATTATCCTGACGAAAATTAATTTCGAAATCAATTACTGGGGTGGAGAGATTAATTATTACCTGTGTAGATTGACTGTTCATATTGTTTCTTGCTGAATATCGTTTGTGAACACTTAATTGAAATCTTACGAAAATTATATACTGTCTAACGGCTTGGTTCTCAATATTAATACTTTCCCATATATTGTAGGTAGTATGAAGAAATGTATTACTGTAATCAAATTTGCTAATGGAATACTTTCTTTAGTCTTTCATAACATTATTCTACCCGAAGGCATATCCTGGGCGGATGGACAAATTACTGATGCTCCTGGACAACTTACTGTTGTCTGCTAGTATTCGCTTCATCAGCTGAAGGAAAACTCGGAAAAATCAACAGCACCACCAGGTAGACGACATAATATCCCTTCAATGTGGCATGTGGGCGACCATCGAGCTCCGTATAATAATGATTTGATGATAATATGAGTTTATTCATAATTAAACACATACATAATTATTTATACGACTATAGAATGAAATGAATGAACTAACCCAGTTAGCACATCATATCGGCTGAATCTTGGTTCTATAAAATTTTATGTTTGATTTGCTTTGAATGATAGAATTAGTGTTAGTTTTATCAAAGTATTTTTTTATTGACGTTTTATACTTCAAACAATATTCAAGTTATATTTCATAACAGGCTGTCGCTAAGAGTAACCGAGAGTTCTTGATAACGGCCAACATCATAGATACAGGGTCATAACACAATAAATGAAAGGATCGATGGTATCTTAGACGTTTACGAAGAACGGGAAATAGTATCATTCTGTAAATTTGGTTTCTAAAGTAGTTGCTCTTGGTCTATCGATCTTAAATATTCTCAGCAATGCAGCGTTGCCGCTTATACCAGAAAGTAGCAGCATCTTTGTTATTTCAGATGGGTCACCCTGTATATTACCGCATTTTTGAACTTTTCATTCCTTTCTGATTATTCGTGCCTCATACTCCCCTATACCTATCTCTAACGGTTTTTGTGATATTGGTTATTTTCCATATTTTTTATTCAAAACATAGCTCGAATTGAATGTTTATTTCTGCGGTATTTGGATTCTTAAGAAGTTGCAATTTTGTGCTTAGTTCATCATGATCATGTACATTGATTCTGTATAGAGAAGTTTGTTCTGCGTTGTACAGGGTCGTTCAAAATTCATGATCTTACTGCTAGATACGAAAAGGGTTGAAAGTGAGTTTTTTTAAATGGAACATCCTGTAAATTATGAAATATCCTGAAAGATGACTAAATTCTCTTCGAATTGATATATCATGTTCCTATACCTAAATAGCCAGAATTCCGAGATAATAGCAATTTTCACTTGTAATCTCCCAAGTGCTTGAATTATTGCCGGAAATTTTTCGAGTACATGAATTTTCTTTGAAAATTCATGTACGAAAGAAAATTCATGTACGAGATAAATTTACGGCAATTAATTCAAGCACGAGGGGGATTCGGTAAGAAAATTTCACACCGAGAAATGAAAATCATCCAACAATTCATAAGACATAACTAACGATGGTTTCACCTGAACTATTTATAATCACTGAAATATTGATATGTAAAATACCTTTATTATTATTATTATTATCCATTTTGTTGTGATAACAATAAAATCGGGAAAGTCGAAGTACCCTTCTCTCCAAATATTTCCACCAAGTGGAAAATATGAGGCAAAAATCTGACAGAAAACAACTACTTCCCTGGCTAATGCCACGACGGATATTGAACTACATCTGACTGATATTCGTGCAACGTTCTTCCAAGAAGACTCAATTTCAAGTGCTTATTGTAGACAAACAAAAGATTATCCTTAATTTGGATGGGGATGACCACCTGCAGACATGTTTCGATGTTCTTGCCTCTCATCAATGCAAGGGTAGGTCCGACAACTTTGAGTTGTCTTGTCCCTGCCAAATGAATTATAATTTATTCTTCATCTAATAACTCCCTACGGATGAAGCAGCGACTTACAGTAAAGTCAGTCGCGGCGCCACCCGCCAGGAAAATCAATAAGCATTCCTCGAGAAATCAAAGACTTCAGGTATAGTAAAATGCGAAAATTCGAACAAGTTCGAAGGTTGTTTTCTGTCAGATTTTTGCCTAATATTTTCCAATTTGTGGAAATAATTGGAGAGAAGGGTAAATCGACTTTTGTCGATTTTATTCTTTGTCATTTATTTGTACTCTCCGGCAAAACCTTTGAAGTTGTTCGAATTTTCGTATTTTGAAAATAAAAATAAGATTTTTTTAGTGTTTCAAATTTCATATCTGACTATGTTTTGTGTCCGATTTGAAAATTGGTACATAAAAACAGAATAATTAATAATTATTTATCAAATTGTGATAAATATACCTATCTGTGATAATCAACCAGTGTGCGATTTTATTTTTGTTGAAAAATGGAAAATCAGTTGTGTCAATAATTTTTGGGGACATATCAAATAATTTTGGTATAATATGAGTGATGATTCTTGTGATGTATTTATTTATTTTATTTGTTTTTAACTGGAATTGTGATAGCCCTGGATGAACTACTGACGTCTACTAGTATTCGACTTTTGGATTGACGTGGCCGATACTTGATGGAAATTCATAGTATATGACACTAAGGCAAAACAAGATTAAATTTCCACAGATTTATTGTCTTCGCGATATGTTTCGATACACAGTATCTTTCTCAAGCGAATGTAATACACTAAATTATTCTACGTTGAATATAATTCGAATACCCCCAAGTAGCACACCTATATTGGTAAAATATTGGTACAATATTGTGAACATATCGGCGAAATATTTGAAATGCAATATTGACGAGAAGAAAATGTGAACATTCGGCGATATTGGTCCAATATTACTTGAATAATATGGGCGAAATATTCTTGAACTAATATTGGCCTCAAAATGTTCGGCGATATTGGTACAATATCGCTTTTACAATATTCTGACAATATTGTCGAGAAGTAAAATGTGAACTTTTTGCTATATTGGTCGAAAATTGTTTGAATATTTTAGGAATAGTTTTGGTGAAATATTCTTGAAGCGATAATGGCCACAAAATATTTATCGATATTGGTACAATATCATTTGGATATATTTTGGTGGATGTCAATATACCTTGTTAAATTATTAAATGTCTTTTAGTTGAAGGTGACACCAGAGTCTGCCTTTTCATCGCCATAACCACTGAGTGAGCTGTCTTGAAAACAAGTTATGGGAAGTATTTAATATACTTTCGTAGGTTTTAGAAGACGTTCTATATGTAGAGCCACCTAGCGGATTTTTATCCAGGTTTGATCATGATATAATTTCAATATGTTTCATTGAATATTCGTCCAATATTCAAATTTCATCTCAATCTAGATGTAGGAAATAATATGAAGACTATATTGTTTTAACGATATCGATAAATATTATTGAACCAATATTGACCCAATATTAATTAATAGGATTTGTTGATTATTGTCGAAATGATATTCAACCAATGTGTAATCACACTTGGAGATACAATACAGTTTTTTTTCCTAGAATCGATATTAGGGGAATATTGGGATTGCGATATGTATTGTAGATGTTAAAAACGAAGTGAAGACAATATTATTTTATCGATATTGTTAAATATCATTCAACCAATATTGACTCAATATGAGTTATTGGGAGCGGATCGGGCACCGCCTGCTTCCCACCAAGGGGATCATTTGGTACACAGATAGCTCCAGAATGGGTAAGTCAGGCGGCGCCGGGGTATACGGGCAGTATCCGAAAGCAGAACTTAGTTACGCTCTAGGAACTTTTGCTACTGTATTTCAGGCAGAAATGTTTGCCATACTCGCCTGTGTGAGAGAAAATCTCAACAGAGGCTACCGCGGCCAGCAAATCACGATATGCACCGACAGCCAAGCGGCGATCAAGGCTCTTACATCATATAGAGTCACTTCGTTGCTGGTGTCTGAATGCATCGATGATCTGCAAAGGCTATCTTCCGCCAATAAAGTGAAGCTACTTTGGGTCCTTGGTCATACCGGAGTGCCTGGAAACGAACGGGCTGATTATTTGGCCAGACAAGGTGCGAAAAGCCCAGCGATGGGACCAGAACCTATCATAGGAGTCTCAAGATCATGGTGCGTCACAACCATGAAGGAAATTCTGGAAGTAAAATTCCAGGATACATGGAAAGATACACCATGCATGAGGCAATCCACATCGGAGGCCCTTCTACCAGGAGGACCAAGACTCTGCTCATACTGAGCAGAAAGGAAATCAGATTAGTGACAGGGCTCCTGACGGGACACTGCCACCTCAACAGGCACCTCAACATTTTAGGTTTCACGGATGATACCGAATGCAGGTGGTGCTTGGAAGATGAGGAGTCAGCCACTCACATCCTCACGGAATGCCCGGCAGTGGCAGCAATACGGGAAGCACACCTCGGGAGCATCGTACTGAACCCGGAGAGTGTAAGGGTGGTATCGGTCAGAAGACTGGCCTCTTTCGCTCGCGAGATAGGCTACCTTCAAAACTGAACCATCTCTCAGAAGTAGTGGGTGCATAACGGGCCCGATTGAGAGGCCTACATGCTTATGGCTTCGTCCGCCCACATTCCTTGTTCTATCTATCTATCTATCTATGAGTTATTACAATTTGTCCAATAAAGTGGAAATTATATTCAACCAATATTCTAACAAACTTGGAAATACAATATACTTTTTTTCCCCTATAATCGATATGACTGCAATATTTATTCTAGATGTGGAAAACAAAACTTAACCAATATTGTATTATCGATATTGGTAGAAATTATTCAACCAATATTGTCCCAATATTTCGTGTGATAACCTACATTCAAAACTAGTTCAACCAATATTCCACCAATATTATTAATATTCTTCTTCTTCTTCTTCTTGAATATTCACCCATATTGGACCAATATTGATTTTTCATTTACAATATATCTATATTGGCCCAAAATGGAACCAAGATTCAGCCGATATGATGTGCTACCTGGGCCCATCATATCAATTGAGGAAATTAGGACCTACCTATGATAAAAATAAATATAAAAATTGAAAATACAATGTAGGTACCTGGAAATCTCAAAACACAGTTACTACTTAACTATTTGAGTAGGTTCAACAAAGGGGAACTATTTAGGTCCAATTGATCATTTAGTGAACAATTCGAATTCTTCAATTAATTAATTTCCAAGAATTCTGAATAATTAAATCTAATGCCCTTATTTTCAACATGAAGGATTTCGAAGTTTTCATCAAAGCATGATCTTCCTCCAAAATATGATTGGCATGTGTTGTGTTCTCAACATGATTCATACGGTGTTCACGTACGCGGCTTTTGAATGGTCTACCAGTCTGGCCTACATATACTTTGGAGCAAGATCCAGAATTAATTTTAAAAATTCCTGATTTTTCAGAGTTTTGTGTTTTATCTTCATTATTTTTCTCAAACCTTCTCAACGTGTTATCTATTCTGAATGCCACTCTTATATTTAATTTTTTTTTTTTAATTTCGCTATTTTTCCTGAAACGGGTCCTGAATAAGTTAAAGTTCTGTAATTATTGTCAACGTTCCTCACAGTGGGGTACACTTTTTGGATAGCCTTTCTATTTAGTTTTTCAGCAAGAAACCTTCCGTTAGACGCGCAGCACCTGGGAGGTGACCGACGCACTTAAGTCATACGTCACTTGCATAAAATTGGTGGGGCAGCGCTGTGCTTGCTGCTATCTTTCTAGCCCGGTATTCTCTTCGTGGCAGTCGATCAACAGCATTCGAAAAAGTTACATTGTGTGAGCACTTGAGAAGAATCACCTCTTAGGTGCACTGCGACGTTTGGCGTAGGTAAGTATTTGTAATTTTGTTTTTGTATTCATTATACATTTTTTCCACCTTTCTATTATACATTCTTTCCACCTTTCCATTGGTCTTTTTTTATTTTAGGAACCATTATGTCAAAACAAAAAAAATTCAATTTAGAAAATGACAGTGACATCTCCGAAATAAGGTAAATGTCCCAAATTCGGACAGGTTAAGGCATATGTAGAACTAAAATCCCTGCAGAAATGCTATAATAATAATGTTTATTCACTAAAAAAATTTTACAAAATAATTTTTCACAAAACATAAGACTACAATTGAACATATTCATCAATATTGTAAGAAATCGATCACAGTTAACTAAGTATATTTTTGGAACAATAATCATGAGGTTCAAATATGATAAAAACTCAGTTCTTACCCAAAATATAGTTTTTTGATATATTTGCCATTGAACTCAATTGTGACACTGACAATGATATACGGTATGGAATTCTGACACATCTGTGTACATTTTTCGGACACAGTCCTAAATTCTGACACTATTGCACCCAATTCAGACAGTAATTAAAGAAAATTAAGTAGTACAAGTAGGAAATCATTTAGGATACTTGTTCATCTCAGGAACACAAAAAATACCACGCTTGTTAGTTAATACAGGATCCTTTATTTTTTCTTTCATTTCGTCAAAATTGTACTATAAGACATCTTTCTTCAATGGCCACTTCCAATTGTTTCCACTTCGCATCATCACACTGACGAATGCTTGGTCCTTTCGTACTTCTTCAATAAGTCCAGGAAATTGAATATCAAAGTAATCGACTATTACATTCCTACATTGACATTTTCATCGCTTATGAGTGGGTAATCAACTGCCGGTTTTTGAAAGTTGCTGGCATTTTCCTCTTCCTCTGAGGTATCAGTTGAAATTCTTCGTGTAACTTTTTTAATAATAGTATTTCTTTTCCTTTTAGCCTCTTTGGTGTATTTATTCAGTCTTTTTCGATTTTCTTTTTCTTCCTCCTTCTTGTCTTTAGCTTCTTGTTTATTTCGATAATAAGCCTTCCATTGTTCTGATGTTGCAACACTAGGAACTTTTACTATATTTTTCTTTTTTTTCAGTTTTCTGTTTTCTGGCCAAAATAAAATGGTTTTGAACAAATGGAACATTGCTGGAAGTTGCATCTTGACTTTTATTATTTTTGTTTCGTACCATAATCATTGTATCTTCCACATTGGATTCTTTCAATTCAAATGGATTTTTCTCAAGCAGCTTATCATTTTCAGCTTCTTGGTCTATTTCATTCGAATTTTTCATCATTTCGACCTCCATTTCCATACTGCTGACTGTTGTGTTGACTTGGCCAGACAAATTATTATTTTTCTCGGTAACTTCAATTATTTCAATGTCAACTGTTGTTTCTGTTACAAAAGCATTCGTAGTAGAAGGTCCTGCATGATCCATGTTTTGATTCTGACTATTATCATTTAATATTTCATCCACCCAGTCTCCTTCTAATATAATAATATCGTCTGGTAAGTTTTCTTTTTCTTGAAGATCTTCAATATTAGGTTTTTCAAGTGGTATAGTTGATGCTGTTTTTATTACACTATCTTTTTTACACTCAATGGGATATATTCCATGAAACTTAGAATGCAATGTTGTTTTAGGAATTGTATATTCCCTACTAGCGCTTTAACAGCCATTCCATGTTTGATAGCTTCTAACGCCAAATTGAGAGATTCTGATGAATAATTTTTATTTTTTTTTTCGCAGACATTCTAAAAAAAAAAACAAAACCATATCAGAAAGAAACGTACGAACCTGATTCGGACACCTCAGAACCTAATTAGGACACCCTGTGTCAGAAATAGGGCACTATATTTGTTTCCCACTAGACGGTAGAAGGAAATCAAATATTGGCTTTCATTGAACTAAAAAAGGACAGAACAAATACTAGATTATTATTTTCAGTGAACGTTACTCGGACACCACATGTCATAATTAGGTAAATGAAGGATTGTATGACCATAATTCGGACAACCATATAAATTCGAGGTTATTATATTCTAACTTAATTAAATGAACTTCGTCGTTTAGACATATATCCAGCATCTAGTTTACTGGAACGCAGTTGTCTTGCTCTAGGCAATACTGCATCCCATATTAATAAATTCCAGTAGTTTTAAATATCAGTATGTCCCTAGCTCCGACAAATCCGTTGTCATCCGGCCTGGATACTGGCGTAGGAAGCTAGCACAATACTGCTAATTTTCAACAAATTTACATTCACACACATTTACTTGACTTCCAACTAAGGACGCCGTCTGTCCTCCACCATTGCCGGAAGTCGAATCTTCGAGGTTTTAATGAAAATACGGAGTTTTTTAGAGAAAATATTCAGAATCATCGCCTATAAACTCATTACAAACATCAAACATGTAATATTGAACAAGATGTGATGTAAAACTTACCTAAACAAATCTTTGAATTCACCTTTCTTATAAGAATTACAACGGATTGCACTCACAACTGTACAGCCTATTTCAGCGCGCGAAATGAAATGCCAATAGTGTTGGTATCACTGAAGTTCATAGAGAATAATATGGAATTATAATAATAGATGTCTCTTCAATGTCAATTTTGATATTTTATAGGCACATAATCTTAATTTGTTTATTGAAAAGGATTGTGTCCGAAATTGGGAGTTCAGGCAGCGAACAGAGTAATTACGAATCAAGCGATGATGAACAAGAAACAAGGAATAGTTACGCAGCTCATAGAAAGGTAAACGGGAAAATTGTTGAAACCATTGCATGGCATAAGAGACCGCTATCTGCGAGAAGAAAATTGGGAAAGTAAAATCTATTAGTTCATCTTCCAGGAGTGAAAGGTGAAGCCAAAAAAGCTAAAACTGTTTTAGATTCTTGGAGTTACAATACAATACAATACAATCTTTTATTTCCTGAGACTATTACAAGCATGGAAATCGTCAAATACAAAAGGTTAAGAAATAAAATAGCAGTCTAAAATCATTTCAAAAAATTAAATTAAATTAACATATAAGAATACAACACAATTAATAGTAGTGGAAAAAAGGGAATTGTATGATATAAGTAAAAAAACAATATAAATAACAAAAAGTACACAAGCAAACATTCATAACGTGTTAGCCAAATCAGTTTGTAAAAATTCATCAAGAGAATATAATGCATTCTTGTAGAGAAGATTCTTCACACAATTTTTGAAATTATTGAGATTAGAAATGTTTTTAATGGATATAGGAAGTTTATTATGAAGTCTTATAGACATGATATGAGGTCCGTTAGATACACATGCCCTTTTCTTGGCAAGACTTTTTTTTCACAGAATCGATTTTATTGTTAGTATTTTCCATATGGAAGTGGTTCATATGAACCAGGAAAAATGTAAAAAAAAATATTTTTTGAATATTTTCCTAGAGAGAATATCCCATAGCTTTCTCGAAGAATTCGAATTAGTTCGAGACTAGTAAAGAAGTTATCGAAGTATACTACAGAGCATGCGGGATTTGGAATTGATCTACATAATGTAAGCACAACCTTCGCGCCTATACCCAAACCGGCTTCATTTTCCAGGAATTTATTATAACGGAATGTGTCTTCTCCGCCATATATGAGAAAATCATAAATGAAGCCCGACACACCAGCCCTGACAAAGACTTTGTAGCCCCATTTTCGAGGTTTCCCACCGTTGGAAGTACCGACAATGCAGGCGCCACGTCTGGTAGCTACACGGATGGCAGAAGAAGGATGAAAAGGAAACCAAAATCTCCCAAACAATCAATGAAACAGTCGAAGATACATATACAGGTCCATCAAAATGTCATCCTTGAGGACAAGGCCGGCGAAACCCCCCTAAGTAATATGGACACTAATCCCTCCCCCAGTGATAGGACACATATTAACCCCTGGCCTGAAATAGACAGTGTTAGTAATAGGAAATACCCGTGTGTAAATATAACAAAAAGTAATCTAACTTTGCGATATCTACTTCCTCTTCAGAGGTAGGCCACCCGCAGAAAAAAAACAAAAATGGACTCCAGTGAAGAGCCCTGATTATCGAATCAATCAGGTGAGCAAGCCACCAAAACTAACACGGGAACATTGGGAATACACAAGACGACCCCCACACAATTCTCCCTTCAAGCTCCACAAATAATGGAAAGTGTGGTGAAATCACTTTCTAGGAAGCGGTCCTGCAGAATTGTAATAATTTTTGAAACCAAAGATGCCAACAATAATTGTATATAGAATATAAAAACCACTGTTTTGCAGGTTTTGTAAGTTCATTTATCTGATATATTTTTAATAACTAACTAGTAGTAGAGTATGAAAATACCTATCATACTCTATCAAGGGGGTGATGGGGGTTGACTATAATGGGGGGGTGATAGGAAGGATTATTTCATGAGTCAGTTTAACTTTCTTATCCTAGTAACAGTTATGGACAATTCGTAATGATATAATTTTATTTATGAGTTGTAGCATTTGAAAGCATTCAAATCGTCACCCTGTACTTGCAAAACTATATACTGTTGGACAAGCAATCATATAAATCCTCATGTAGTTGATCAAGACCCATATTTTATAAAAAAATTGTCAAATTTTAACGGATTGAGTGAAAATCAAAACGATTATGGTATTGATTTTTACATTGTCTTGTCATGCTGTAATGCAATACCCTTTGTTAGATATTATATTTCATTCGTATGGAGGGACTCATGAGCTACAACTTAGATACATTATGTTCATTTCTAAGACAGTACAATTTCGAATTAGAGCACAAAAATCAAATCGATGCATAATACCCAAAATAGCGAAAATCGAATTTTTGACACCCTGTACCTCGAAAACTGGTCATAGGATCGATCTGTAAATAGGACTACGTAATGGGGATGCCAAGATCTACAATATATCAAAATTTGAGCAAAATTAGCCGAAAGCCATTTTACGAACTAAATGTGCGGGGTCCTTTAGAATCAGCATCCACTTCCAATACATCTCAAGAACTTCAACTAAATAGGAAAAAAATCCATGGCAAAAAGAAAAACAAAGAAAAAATACAAAATACTTTTGTTCAACTTGTGGCCAGTACCTCTGCTTGGGTCACATCACTGTTAGCTGTACTGACTGTCATCAAAAATCTCATAAAGAAAACATGAATATGGAGACTGACAATGAAAGTGCATAATCTCTGTCGGTGATATTCTCCTAATTTCATAAATAATGTTATAATGATATGAGTATAAGAATTCATTATTATTTGTCGTTTTTGCTCTAAAATCAATACATAATTTCATGAAAGAAGTTTTCTATTCATTTTTGAAGATAGATTAATTGTTGAAATGAAAATAATCCTGGAAATTAGAGGACTACGTGATGAAGCACCTAACAGGTGCAACGCGCCGATATTTTTTTTTTTTTTGAATTTCAAATTTCATTTCTGAACCAGTGTTTCAATTGAATGTCATTGGAATTTGAAAATTTTGTTGTTTTAATAATGTTTGGTAGCATGCCGTGGTGGCCGTGTGGGTAGAGCGTTCGCCTTTGGAGCGAAGGGTCGAGGGTTCAAAGCCTCGCATGGTCATCGGTCTCGTGCATGGCATCACACGTTAAAAGGTAAGGGCTGCGTCTTCCCTAGCTCACACAAGTATCTCGAAGACTTCCGAGGGTTGCGCGTAGGGGTGCAATCGGTTGACGGAAATAACAATTATAACAATTATAAAATTATATCAAATAATTCCTTGTTGACACTCATGTGTTTATTTGTTGTTATTGTGGACTCTTATATCTTGTATTATATAAACGATATCTAAAACTAATTTTATTTTTAATTTTGATAATTTTAATCAATATTTTTCAAGTAAATAATTGAACAATATCGTAATTTTTTATATATATGAAATCAGGGGAAAACGAATACATTTTTAAGTACATTATTATCAAAAACATTTATTTCTCTGATACACTTCCAAATCATGAAGAGTGCTTTCGTAACACATCCTCTGTGATTGTATGAGTGTTTGGTCAATCACATGAATATGGAGACTGACAATGAAAGTGCATAATCTCTGTAGGTGATATTCTCCTAATTTCATAAATAATGTTATAATGATATGAGTATAAGAATACATTATTAGAAGAAGACAGAAATCTTTGGGAGATCGTTTGCTAACGAACAGTCGTTACCGACCGATGATGAACCCTTTACTCCCATAAACACCTAACTACGTAGGCTTATTATGGCAAGAACCTGTCAGAAAACAACTACTCCCCTGGCTAAGACCACGACGGGTAATGCATTAAATCTAACAGCTACTTGTGCAACGTTCCTCAAAACATCAGAGGACGCAATTGCAAGTGCCCTCTATGACCAACCAGCAGAATTATGTTTTGATTTGGACGGGGTGACCACCTGCAGACTAGTTTCGAGGTTGTTGCCTCTCATCAGTGCAAGGGCAGGTCAACACAGACAGCACTGAAGCCATCTGTTCCCCGTCCAAACCAATACACACTCCGCTGATTAGTCAGTTCTGGTTCACGAGATGGAAGCAGTTTCTGGGCCGCTCCACCTAGCGAGCAGAGGAAGACACTCCGAATCTCCGGGTTGAGAGATTTAATTGAAGAAGACAGAAATCTTTGGGAGATCGTTTGCTAACGAACAGTCGTTACCGACCGATGATGAACCCTTTACTCCCATAAACACCTAACTACGTAGGCTTATTATGACAAGAACCTGTCAGAAAACAACTACTCCCCTGGCTAAGACCACGACGGGTATTGAATTAAATCTAACAGCTACTTGTGCAACGTTCCTCAAAACATCAGAGGACGCAATTGAAAGTGCCTCTATCAAATCAAAACATAATTCTGCTGGTTGGTCATAGAGGGTGAATTCCTCCACCAACAAGGTCCACATGCCCTGGTGTCCTGGTTACGAACTCCATTCACGATGCAGATTCAAAGATGGTGTTTGCCTTTACTCTCCATTCTTGCCATCGCGAGGACAGTTTGGTGCCAAAAAGCTTTGATGAGATATGGTTCAAGCTGGCTAATACCGAGCAAGCAAAATCCCTCTGCTGCATTCACTCACCTCCTAATGAACCATCCTTCCAGACGTGGTGGTTGATAGAGCTCCTTCTTCAAATAAATGATTAGCCCAGAGCATATCTTTGCGTAAATCGTAGTACCCTTCATTCCGCTTCCTCTTCCATAGCTCCAATATCAGGCCTTGAAACCGGAAGAGAACGGGGGAGGAAAGTGAACAATTTGAATAAAGACTTAGCGAAAATTTTAGAATAAGAATCCAATAATTTGGTAAGATTAAATACGAACAAAACCCAAGAATCTATTTTCTCTGGAAAGACCGATCTCACTGCACCCAGCTTAATTATGTTAGGAAAATCCATAACAATGAAGTCCTCCAATTCGATGATCGGTATTATCATCAACTATACCATTTCCATTGCCAAAGGTGCTTCCCAAAACTTGGTTGTCTTTTTCGTGCTAAGAGCTATTTCACACCTCATCAACTGATTTATAAAGCACAGATTTCATCTGTTCTAGATTACTGTTCTTATTGTTTAATAAATATTAACCGTGGTTGCCGTGCTGGTAGAGCGTTCACATCTCGAGCGTTCAAATCCCCGCATGGTCATCACACGTCAGATGGTGAAGGCTGCGTCTTCCCTAGCTCACACAAATCTTTCGAAGAGGGGTGCAATCGGTTGACGGAAATAACAACTTTAACAATTTTTTTTACAATTCAACAGTTACTTTCATTTCAAAAATGAACCTTGTGTACATGATCATATTTGGGCTGTTGGTGATTATTCCTAACGAAATTCCAATAAGATCGAGTTGATAAAGATATGAATTTGTGGTTTTTCAATTGTCAGGAGCCAGAGGATTGATTTTTTTTGTATATCCAGGAACCTTTGAAGTTTCAGGAATCATGTTCAGGCAACTTGGACCAAGGTAGGCAAAGTATCTTTGCCTAACTGATTTGTTGGCCCGTGGCAAGTATAATTGTTGGTCCCGTCTCGTCTTGTGGCTATGGCGGTTGGTGTCTAATTTGTTTTTGCTTTCGCTGTAAAACATAATTATGGTTTGATATCCAAAACACCCACTTCTTTATAGAGTTGCTCACTGGAATATCGAGAAGTTTTTTTAATCTCTATTTTCAGTAATGTCCTTGGTAGAGTCATTAATGGAAAAAACTTCCGTATTGGAGAGAAGATTCAACTAAGCCGTGATATAATATTTTTAACACAGATAAAGTGAAGAAATTTCTGAATCGGTAGAACTTGTAAATCAATCGTCTTATTTTCATTTGAAAAAACTATCGACAGATGTCCCGAGGTATTTGGCTGTGTTGACTAATGCAATCTTCTTGGTCTATTTTGATGCAGAAATTAGGCAAGTCTGACTGAATGGTGAAATGTTTGTTTCATTGATATTGGCTGTGGGCAGATTCAAATTAAACCAGCCAAATATTCTGATTAAGTCCTTCTCAACTGCTTCTTTCACTTCAGATCAGGAACTACCATCATAGATGAGTGCCATGTCGTTATCAAATGAGGAAATTGTACTCATGGAGCGAATTAATGATAAATCATTGATGGATATTAGGAAGAAGATGGGACCTAATACAGTTCAAGATACTTCAATCTTTCTTTATTTCTACTATTTGTTTACGATCTCAAAGGTAGGTCTCAATCAGGCTGAGAATTTGGCCGCGAATGCCAAGACGTTAAAAAAATTCCAGCAGAAGCTTATGATTCAGTGCATATCCTAATTTCACTTTGAAACCTTCAGATGTCGTACAAAACAGAGCAAATCGTCTGGTCGGTGGTGCTTTGCTTACAAGCTCGATAACTTATCTGGAACTCCGCAGAAAGGTTGGCGATCTGTTTATAGATTTTTTCAAAGACGCGACTCTTCTGAAATATCACTAATCTTTCGTTTGAGCTCAGTCTTCATATCCCTTTGTCGTCACTTTGGGCTCGTTCTTCCAACGAACGGCAAAGATCTGGAATTCATTGTCTTGAGAGGTGTTCCCTGGGGCATACAGTCTACTGAAATTCCAGAAACATTAAAAGCGTGTCTCGATTCAAGTTACAATCAAATGTTTTCCCATGAAATATGTTTACCGATTTCAAAAGGTACTTCATTATGTTTTAACGAACAGATAAAGAATCATATGCAAGGAACAGAAAACATATAAGTGTTTAGTTTAATTAAATTGGTTTGGAATGGGTCGATATAAACATTGACGTATCCACTCAAGTAAGTGGTTAATAGCCTTCTGCACACACACTCTGAAGTGTTTGGTTTTATCATTACTCGAAGGTATCATTATTCCACACCACATATCAAATATTGATTTTGCATCATTGAAGTAGGCAAATTAACCACAATACATGTGGTTCACCAGTTGGTGACAAGTATATAGTGAGTATTCGGAATAATTGTGTGATACTTATGATACTATGATACTTATCTGCTCATAATTTCAGTAAAATTCGTTTTATATCAGAACAAAAATCACGAGAAATGTTTTTAAGAGCGTATGAAAATGTGCGATAGGTTGTGGAGTATTATTGATATTAGTTCAAATCAATAAATTGTGAACATAAAATAGTTTCAACATATATATTATATAGGGTGTATCAACGATGCGTGGGTGGACAATAGCTTCTTTCTCAAATGAGATAAAAAGAGGTGTCTCAATTGAAAGTTGTAGAAAGCAATGGAAGTTACTATGTTCCAACAATAACTACCAGTATACTGCCGTCCTATGATCAAAGGGCGTAACTCAAGACCAGACATATTATGTTAGTCACTTACGCCTATACGCAGTGTGTCCATTTAGAGCGTAATTCTTTGATATCTCGAAAGCCATAACCTACAGAGAAAAACTTTGAATGAAAAACTTTTTCAGTTACTGAAGTTGCTTATTTTCAAAATATTTTCAATATTACTGGGTGATTTTTTCCTACTGCTTGGACTATATATTCTAGAGGCTAACAGACAATTACCATGGCTTTTCCCCAAAGTGTACACCATGCTTATCAATTCTTCCTGAGAATAATTATTCATTTCAAACAGTTAACATCAAACACTTAAAATTTTCGAAACTGAATTAAACGAAAGTGTCAAAACAACACGATCAATTTTTTTTCACGGCTAACTGAGAAGGTAGGACGCGCAGAGTTATTTTTAGGGATAGTGGGACCAGTTAACCAAACAATATCAAATTTATGATCCATGTGTGAATATTTATGGTATTTTTCAGTGTATAATTGTGCTTCAGTGGGGATTTTGGACTAGACAATAAATAATGGGTTGACGCTCTGAACTAAAGATTGTAATTGAAATAGAAACACTTTGAATTAGGTTCAACTGTTTGAGCAGGCCAGTGGATGAACTAACTGCCTTTAGACCACTATTCTGACGGCCTTCAGACCACTGTTTTAAAGGCAAACGTTGCTTTTGACATGTTTGTTTGTTTCACATAGGTACATATGATTTAAATCGTAAGTAACAATACTACGGATTATTTCAAATTTGGACAATGCACATATCGCAATAATACATGAATGATCTATGTAGAACCTCGATTGTCATGTGGAAGGCAATATTCCCACAATCAAATCAAATAAAGGAACCATGCCTTATAAGTAGCCCTGAGATGGTGATAAACATAAGCTAATTACTCATAACTTGACAAGGCCGCAACCTATTTCGATTTTATTTTTCAGCGAAAAGAAGGCGAATGATGACGGATTAAATTTATGAAGAAAAATACAGGGTGTTCCATTCGAAAAATTCTAATGAACGTCGTCTGAATCATACAATATTCATGTCGAAAAATTACTGGATTGGTGAACGTGATACTTCACTACTACTGTGTGCCAAAAATATTTTGAAAATTTGAAAGAATTAATATACCGTGCCCAATTCAACATGACCCTTCAACACCGCTACCGATTCCAATTTTTTTAACAGTGATTAAGAGGTAAACCTTGGAGGGATAAGTTCTGAATAAAAAAAACAGGGTGTTCTATGCTAAAAAAAATCGTCACTGAATCGTCCCGCTTTTATGAAACATCCAGTATTGTTGAAAATATTTTTGAAATGGGTATCTTTAGTAAAGGAAGAAATATATTTTCAAAGTTTCTCTCTAGTGATAATGGCTATCGAGATATTGAAGAATTACGAACTAAATGGACACACTATACAGGGTGGGTCACGGTCGATGGTACCTTAGACGTTTACGGAGAACGGGTCATAGGATCATTCTGAAAATTTGGTTTCTCAAGTAGTTGCTCTTGGTCTATCGATCTAAAATATTTTCAGCAATGCAGCGTTGCCGCTTATACCAGAAAGTAACAGCATCTTTGTTATTTCAAATGGGTCACCCTGTATATTACCGCATTTTTGAACTTGTCATTCCTTTCTGATTATTTCTGTCCCATTTTCTCCTATACCTATCTCTAACGGTTTTTGAGATATTCGTTATTTTCCATATTTTTTATCCAAAACATAGCTCGAATTGAATGTTTATCTCTGCGGTATTTGGATTCTTAGGAAGTTGCAATTTTGTGTTTAGTTCATCAAGATCATGTACATTGATTCTGTATAGAGAAGTTTGTTCTGCGTTATACAGGGTCGTTCAAAATTCATGATCTTACTGCTAGATACGAAAAGGGTTGCGTTTTTTTAAATGGAACATCCTGTATATTATGAAATATCCTGAAAGATGACTAAATTCCCTTCGAATTGACATATCATGTTCCTATACCTTAATAGCCAGAATTCCGAAATAATAGCAATTTTCACTTGTAATCTCCCAAGTGCTTGAATTATTGCCGGAAATTTTTCATCTGTTGTTGTGGGATGACCTAAAGGAACAAGTAAAATACCTTCTAACTTGCCGTTTAAATCAGGACTGTTTGGAAAACTTTTTTTGAGTCCGTGAGACAACAGAACGGCAATTGTAGGAATCCCACTCCGGCTCAATTCCAGGGATCCTTTAGAAAATTAATGTATCTGGTACTGAAAAGTGTGAGGCTGATCCTGATTCTGTTTTATTACAACTAAAGGACATTTCTTCGGGCACAATATCTCCGCCACCTTTCAACAGAAAATCGAAACTTTTATTTTGAAACCACTATTGTCAAAATCTATTTGAAACGGCCAATGAACTTCCTTTTTCACACCTATTTGACAGTTTCCCCAAGGAATATGCTGTTAAATTAAATTTGAGGGTTCTTCTGTAGCATATACCTCAAAAAACATTAATAGGAACATCAGGGACCAAAAATATCTTAAAAACAAATTGATTATATTACGCAACCTGTAGTATTCAACATATTGATTACCGATACATGCATTTTGTTTTAATGAAGATCCTTGAAAGTATATCGTTTTATTATATATCCTATCACTACTTAATATAGGTATAACCAATGCCTGTATAATTATTTCAACTTAAAAACCACCGAATGTACAGGGTGTTTCAGAATAAATGCGCAGGTTTTTTTTATATATCCTATCACTACTTACTATAGGTATAACCAATGCCTGTATAATTATTTCAACTTAAAAACCACCGAATATACAGAGTGTTTCATAATAAATGCCAGTATTTGGAAGTGGTCGGGAATGACCTTGAAGACGCGATTCGGGCGTAAAAGTCAGGGTTGAATTAGAAATATTTGCTGGGAAACAGACAGGACCGTACTTTAGAATTCTAAAAACTCTTAGAATAATTCAGTTGAACGAAAATCATGAAATCATAATAGAATGATTCACAGTTGCCAAGAAAAACTATCGAACAGTATACAGGGTGTTTCATAATAAATGCGCAGGACTTCCGAATGTGATAGCTCGTCCAAAAATATGAAAAAAAGTTTCTATTAACTTACCCTCTAAAATGCACCATTTTCGAGATACAGGGTGTTGAAATTAAAAAAAATAATCGTTTTTTGCGAATATCTCTGGAACCGTTTATCGCACAGAAAACAGATTTTGTAGGCATTTTCTACTCATAATAAGCTATGTTTCGTGCGGATTTTTTATTTTTTCAAATTCATAATTTGTGAAAAATTTTAAGGGGTGGTGGGTGTTTTTTTCTCTAACTTCTACGCCACTGAAAAAAGTACAGTTTTGAGCCTCCTATATAAACCGCCAATGTTTTCTACATAAAAAAGGTATTCTTGATCATAAGCTCTAAAGTTGACCGTTTTCAAGAAAAATCAAATTTCATGTTGTTTCAATAATGTTTTCTCTAACGGTGGACATTTCCAACAATTCAACTTAGTATGATTATTATTGTTTTTTTTTTATTTTGCAATTAGGAAGTCAACGTTTGGTTTTGTTACTTGTTTTAACGTTTAAATAAATTTTGATTAATTAGGAAAAAAATAATTTGAAAATTTTTTCCATATTTTTCAACATGAAAGTTGATTTTTCTTGAAAACGGTCAACTTCAGAGCTTATGACCAAGAGTACCTTTTTTGTGTAGAAAACATTGGCGGTTCAAGCAGTAGGCTCAAAATCATAATTTTTTCAGTGGCGTAGAAGTTGGAGAAAAAAACACCCACTATCCCTTCAAAATCTTCACCAATTATGAATTTTAAAAAACAAAAAATCTGCACAAAACATAGCTTACTATGAGTAGAAAATGCATTCAAAATCTGTTTTTTGTGCGATAAACGGTTCCAGAGACATTCGCAAAAAACTATAATTTTTTAAAATTTCAACACCCTGTATTAGAGGGTAAGTTAATAGAAACATTTATTCATATTTTTGAACGAGCTATCACATCCGGAAGTCCTGCGCCTTTATTATGAAACACCATGTATACTGTTCGATAGTTTTTCTTGGCAACTGTGAATCAATCTATTATGATTTCATGATTTTCGTTCAACTGAATTATTCTAAGAGTTTTTAGAATTCTAAAGTACGGTCCTGTCTGTTTCCCAGCAAATATTTATAATTCAACCCTGACTTTTACGCCCGAATCGCGTCTTCAAGGTCATTCCCGACCACTTCCAAATACTGGCTGAGTTTCCTAGCTGTGTGTTTATTAAGCTGTGACCGGAGTGAGAGACAGAACGCAGCGTGGCAGCAGTTGAAATAAATAGTGTACTTTTGTGATGTGAATTTGAAGTAAGACTTTATGTTTGAGAATAAATTGATTCAAAACCATTTAAACTTTAAATATACTTCAATATGCAGTTGCAACCACCTGATAAAATATAAGTAAGAAATTAAATTCATTTGACTCAAATACAGCATAGTCACAATTGCAATTAATTAAATTTTAATTGCAACAGGCATAATTAATAACTAATTAATTGTTAATTAGGAGTTTTCATAATTGCAATCAATCAAATTTTAATTGCAACAGGCATAATTAATAATCAAATAATTGTTATTTGTGAGTTCTCACAGTTGCAATTAATCAAATTTCAATTAGAACAGGCATGATTAACATTTAAAATTTATGCTGGGAATTTCAATATTAATTTTCGCGGCAGTTCCTCTTCTCTAACTGAACTTGTTAATGTATTACACTCATTCGGTATTGCCATCACTATCTGATTACACCAGAATAACTGCCCAATCAGCTACTTGTATTGACAATATCCTCACTAATCTAAATGATGATATGTATAGTTCAACAGTCATTGATCCTTGCTCATCTGATCATCTGGCACAGGTGATAACCTTGAAATTAGATGAAATGAAAAAAGAAGACGACGTAATCTGGAGAAGAAAAATATCGGAACATGGCATTGCTGATCTGAGATCATCTCTTGCCGAAATTAACTGGGATACAATCGGGTTACTTAATTTGGAAATGCTCTGTAATTGCCAACTTCTTGATAAATACTTTCACTTCATTAATTGAGAATCATTTTCTTATGAAGAAACGTTTTATCAATAAAAAACCACCAGTTGAATGGTTCAATGACGAACTCAGGACTCTGAGGGACACATTATCTGAGGTCAATTCAATTTTTAATTTTACCAGGGATTTCAATAATTACACTTTTCTGAAAAAACACTACCAATTGAAATTAACACAATATAAAAAAGCAGCATATGATAAATTCATCGGAAAATCCGATAACAAAGTTTGAGATAGCTGGAGACCTGTAAATTTTGAAAGAATTCATTCAAAGAAAAATGTAATTGATCCCACCATAACAGCTAAAGAGTTCAATGATTACTTCTCCACAATTGCAGCTGATCTGATTGGGAAAATACCTGATGATTCAAATGACCATAATTACTTGAAAGGATTGCCCACACCATGTTCATCTTTTTTTATAGAGCCAGTTAAATATCTGAGGTAGTCGAAGCTGTACGCAGCTTGAAAAACTCTGAATGCACTGATGTATATGGGATGAATGGTGAACTTGTTAAACAAACCCTAGACTTAATAATAGATCCGTTGGTAACTCTCTTCAATGCTTCCATTGCAAAGGGAGAATTTCCAGATACTTTGAAAGTCACGAAAGTAATACAAATTTTCAAAAAAGAGGACATTTCACAGGTGGCAAACCATAGGCCAATATCAATCATTCCGAATTTTTCCAAAGTTTTTGAAATCATATTAAAGCTGAGACTCATGAAATACTCTGAAACGAATACATTTATCAATAGTTGTCAATTTGGTTTTAGAAGCAAATGTGGTTCACCCAAGATTGTTAGCGATATAGTCGAGGGTTTTGAGAATGGCATGGAAGTTGGTATTACTTTATGCGATCTATCGAAAACTTTCGACTGTGTCTCTCATAGTATTCTTATTGGAAAGCTTAACCACTATGGTGTCGGGGGCATACCGCTCGATCTATTCCAGTCTTACCTGCATAACAGGAAACAAGCAGAGTATATAAGTGATTCTTGTTCTGATTTTCACAATATTACATATGGGGTGCCGCAGGGATCTGTTTTGGGCCCTTCTCTATTCATCATTTACATGAATGATTCGTTCCATTCTATGTTACGTAATAAATGTGTGGCTTATGCTGATGACACAACTTTACTCAATACTGCTTCCGACGCAGACAGTTACGTATGACGTGCTCTATCGAATCTGCACAAAATTGGTTCAATGCCAATAATCTGAAATTGAACCATGATAAAACCCAAAATCTTGTTCTTTCCACCAAGAACGCAGGTGATGGTACGAGTGTCAAACTTCTTGGGGTTGTTTTAGATGAAAAATTGACTTGGTCAGCCCATATAGATCAACTATTTTATAGATTATCGAGTTCACTATATGTTCACTATATGTTATTTTTCATTTTTCTATGCTCACATAAATCATTGTCTTATGGGGTAATTCTTGTCACGCCGTTAGGGTTTTCAAAATGCAGAAGAAAGCAGTTAGAATGTTGGTTACAGGGACAACTGTCAAAAAATCTATCATGCCTGTTCCATAATTATTTATTTATAATACGGTATTAGAGATACATAAAAACATTAATTCGGTTTTGCATGGCCAACGCTGATTTTCATAATTACGCAACTCGCGGTGTTACCGATTTGAGACCTCCTCGCTACAGACTCAATCAAACTCAAATGAATTCACTGGATGTCAGGCTCTACAACTTTTTGCCTGATGAGTTCAAGATTTTGACTTGGAACTGTCTTAAATCGAAACTGAAACGACACATTCTCAATCACTGTTTTTACTCCATTGACGAATATTTGAGTATGCATCTGTGTCTCAGCAATATCTAGATCTTCCAAATAATGGGACACTGTTTTTTTAGATTGTTTTTGTATGGTTTTTCGTTTTTATTATTATTTTTTTACCTATGACTATTTTACCCGAACTCTTTTGATGTCGATTTTAAACATTTTTAAACTTGTACTGCTGACTTACCAAAAACAATTGTAACTTGGTCAAATAAATCTATACTACTCTATTCTACTCTATTCTATTCTATTCTATTGTAACTTTTCAATTATCCAACAATTTAATTTAGCCCAACTCTAACTGTAGGAACAGTAAAATAAATCCAACTAGTCCTTGGGGAATATTTTATGTGAGTTATAAAAAGGCATTACATCTCCAAAAACAAGTGAATGAGGGAGATCGACTACGATTCGAAGGTAATTTGGAAGAACGCCGGAGAGGGTAATAAAGTTTCTCCAAAAGAAAAAATGCAGATTTGGGCGATTACCCAATTTATTGTCAAAAGAATTTCATTGCTCTCACAAGAAATATAAAACGTGGAATAAATTGCGAACTTTTGGTTCTTTGCCTTATTTATGAACATTCTCTAGTGAATTGTAATATCGATTTGTGCAGTTAAAATCCTTGATTTTTACTTCAAAGACGAGAATTGAAAAAAAAAATCAATATGACAATCGTTTTTCATTATCGATGACTAGTTCCTGTCCTCAAGGTGACTTCACATCACCTTTGAGGAATAGTCTAGCCATATAAGGAAATTCATCTAACAGAAAAAATTTAATCGTTTCTCCTGACTGAACTCTTTGAAGGCAGATTCCATTGTTGCAGTAAGCAATCACTAATTAGATTAATAATTGAATTTCAATTCATTAATTATCAGGAAGTGCCAGGCAATTTTTATAATCACGGAACATGAGCATAGAGATGACCAACTCAGTTAATACTTAATAATGGAACTTTGAAATGTCTACTATACCGGGTGCCCGCGGAAAGTGGCTTGCCTCTATAACGTCTTTGTTTTTGAAGAAATGAAATGAAATTTGAAGGATCTGTGTAAAACATGAAACTGCGTTTTTCACGGATAACTGTTTCACCTGTTTCACCGGAAGTAACCTAAACTTTCGATTTTTGAATGGGACATTTTTCCTACTTTTTATGACATACTGAATACAACCATGTTTCATTTGTCACTTTAAATGAACAAGTTTTTCTCACAATTTTGAATTTATTTTTTAGACGAGAGTGCTATGGAACTTCACTGTTTTCGGTCAAAATTTATGTGCTAGGTGAACTTCAATTTTATTTATACGACCTAAAACATGAGCAATTTTTCAAAATATACCTACATAATTTGTATCTCTTTCTGTACCTGAAAAGTCATCAATGATAGTTTTCAATAAATCAATATTAACAGTAATAGCCGCCAGAGTCATCAATACATTTGAAAGGATATGCTGGATTTATGTTAGCAAGTGAATTTTTTTCCAAGGACGAAGTTTTCTGCAGAGCTGCCCTAACATCAGCTACTGTTAAGTCTGTACCATCACCAAGTAGCCAGAGACCAGGTAGCCGAGTGGTTAAAGCAACATTGTTTCAATCACTTTTGGATGCCAGTCAAAGGTTCAAACCCTAACGAATGCAGAACTTTTTCTGATGGCCCGAGAAAGTGTTAGGAATCGCACGTAAAAAGGTAAGACCTCGTTAATCCTTAGCTCGCACAAGTTTCGACTTCTTAGAGGTGCCGTTCGTAAGAGGACGACAGCTAGTTAACGGAAAAAACAATTTTAACGATTTAACCAAGACCTCTAACCATTATTTCATAAATTAATTTATCTCTAGAAAGATGATTGACATCTTATTTTATTCTGGAAAACTCATTTTTAATAGAGCAAAGAAAAACAGTTCAAATCAACCAGATGATAAAATACTTTGAATATCACAAACAGATTAAAGTGACTAGAAAAGAAAATTCAATAAATTAGTGACTTGAGAAAGGCGACGCCGTACGTTTGTATGCTAAACTATATAAAAGTGTGAAAAAAACAAATTATACTAGAAATATACACTTTTAGACAAACGACGCCAGACGTCGGTGAGCGTCGAAGCGCGTAGGTACGTTAAAATTCTATAAAAGTGGAAATAAAACTGAAATATACCAGTAATAAGTACTTTTAGAAAACCGACGCCTAGCGTCCATGAGCGTCGGTCAGCGTCGGTACTTTGAAACTATAAGAAAGTGCTAACAAAACCAAAATATGCCAGAAGTAGCAACTTTCCAATAACCGACGCTTGGTGACGGAGAGCGTCGCGACGACTGAGACAAAAAACATAAATAATTCACACTGTACCAGTTGACAAAAACTTCAAACAATAATGAGAGATACAAAATAATTTCAGTTATCAAATTATGAGACAACATAACTCTCAAAATGACTATTCTCTATCCAGATCCAACATACCGAAAAACACATTATATGAGTACACCAAACAGCTACGCTTCAATTCTAGATAAAATATAATAAATAATAACAGTATTCAAAATAAGCAGTAAGCGGTATATATTTATAAAGTGCACTTCTATTAATATTCAATATAACGAACTGAGGCAATACAAATACTTCTACTTGATTTCATTCGAAACATAAAAAAATCGAAATCGAAAAAAAAAAATTATAAACGTTAGGGCGCCATTTTGTTATGAGCGAAATTTAGGAAAGGGGGGCAGTGAATGTGCAATGATGTTTTACGCCACTAACATACCCGGGAGCTCAGTTGGCGTGGGTTCGACAATAAAAATTGATTTCGATAGGATTGAAACATGGGGTTCAATTTTCCGGAGCGCCACGGATTTATCGCATTGAAAAATCCGAAACCACCCTGATGGACTGGGACAACCAATTGCAATAAAATTACTAAAATATTAAACAATTGATGCCTGTAATGGTATGAAAATAATAAATAAATATGTACAGGTTTTGTCTTCCCTTATGCTTGGATAACTTGGATCAGTATGAAAGAAATAGTCAAGTCCCTTACTGATAAAATATCTTAATTGATGTTACATATTCTGTATGTGCACAGTTCGGCTCAAAATACAAAATAAAATGAAATTAATGTAAATATGGCACCACCAAGATGAATTAAAGTGTACGCTACTATTGAGAGTAGTGTATCGTTCAAGTATGTCTATGTACGGTTGCGGCCAATAAAAAAGGGACAGTTGTCTATTTTTGCGATTATTCCACCTTTCGTCACTGCATGTATATGCGGCATGATTACTTCCTAATTTGGAATTGTTTGATAGATGTCAAATATTGAATGTTGCCATGTGACATATTCATAACACAAATTCAAGTAGCTAGAAATAAACAAAAATCTGCTATAAGAGTTATCCCATTTTTTATTGGCCGCAACTGTACGAGGATGTATTGATATCTAGTTAGCCTAGACCAGTTTCCTGCATAAACAAAATATTGCGTTACCATAGCAACGAACAATAACTTATTAGAAGTGTCAGTGTAAAGTTTGACGTCAAAAAAGTAAATCAGAGTTACGCAACAAATTAAAAGAAAAAAATATGTCCACCGAAATTGTGAAAATCGAAAAATTGGAGTATCGAGCCATCATCAAATACCTGTATTTAAAAGGGTTAAGAGGTAAGCAGATTCACGAAGATATGCTTAATACCCTTGGTGATAAATGTCATTCATATGCGACCGTGGAAAATTGGACTGCAAGCTTCAAAAGAGGTAAATTTTCCATTGAAGATGATGTGAAGATGATGACCGATCTGCAAGGCCAGTTTCTGTGTCAGTCCCCGAAAATATCGATGCAGTTCATGATATGACTTTAACAGACCATCGAATTGGGCTAAACGGATATCTGAAGCACTGAATATTTCATACGAACGCGTACATCATATAGTTCACGTCAATTTGGTCACGAGAAAAATTGCTGCAAAATGGATCCCCAAATGTTTGAGTGTTGACCAAAAGCGTGCAAGGGTAGTATCATCGCGTTCGATCTGTGCTCGATTTGAAAACGATGTAGACTTTTTAAACCGAATTTTTCCTATGGATGAGACTTGGGTACACTTCTACGAGCCAGAAACAAAGCAACAATCGATGGAATGGCGACACTCCGGTTCTCCAAGACCTAAGAAGTTTCGTGTCCAAAAATCTGCTGAAAAAGTTCTTGCTTCAGTTTTTTGGGATTGCCATGACTGATTCTTGGATAAGGGTAGAACAATAACTCGAGATTACTATTCGACATTACTGACCACTCTACGGGAAAAAATTAAAGAGAAAAGACGCGGAAAGCTATCCAAAGGTGTTTTGTTCTTGCAGGACAACGCCCCTGCACACAAATCTCATGTTGCCATGCAAAAAATTCGTGATTTAGGGTTTGAATTATTAGAACACCCCCCCTTATTTACCAGATTTGGCTCCGCCCGACTATCATCTCTCTCCTCAACTGAAAAAAATGTTTAAAAGGTCGTAAATTTTCTTCCAACGAGGAGGTTATAAAAGCTGTGGAGGTCTGGTTTGCAGAGCAAGAAGAAAATTTTTTTTGAAAGGTCTAGAGACGTTGCAGGTTCGCTGTAATAAATGTATCCAATCAAGAGGAGAATATGTTGAGTAATGAAGTATTTTGACATTGAAATTTTGTTTGGTTCTATAATAGGCTAAGAACTTTTCAATATATCCTCGTGAAACCTCCAGTGAGGGCTATGCCTCTAACGTCACGATGATGACTAACAATTATTAATATGCCTTAGGCTAACTTATCTGATAGTAAGTAGATTTTCTCAATAATGCCAGTTCACCAGTTGTAGTTCATGAATCCAGAGCCTTAGTGAATACCGGTGTCCACAGTGGGTGCGACACAATGAAACGAAGTACGTGTACAGCTGGGACGAATACCATCAACGAAGAACAAAAATAATAGGGGACGAACAGAGAAGAAATACTGAACAACTGCTAAACAGTGGAACAACCACAGCTGAACAGTGGAACATCCACAGTTGAACAAGAACAGTGGAACAATCACAGTGGTGAAACAGCCAAAAAAATGTACATAATGAAAATAAAAAGAAAGTGAGTACCCATATTTTAACATGAAATAAGAATATTTCAATTTGTAGAAGACTAGTAGAAGTAACAGTAGGTAAATGTGTAATTAATGCCAGGAGGAAAACTTCTCGGGCGTTATATCATTGCATTGTTTTTGAAAGACTTATTGGATTTAAATCTTTGAGACCTGAACAGATTTGCGTTGCTTGTAATATTGTCAAGGGTAATATAACAAGACCTTGATAAATAGTCGACTATTTTTATTGCATCTAAATTTCGACTGTATTTTATAATAATTTAACGAGACATTATTTTGGCATTAATAATCTGATGAGAGCCCGAGAGCGAAGCTCGAGGGCTTTCTTCTCTGATTATTAATGCCAAAATAATGTCGAGTAAAATTAATTAATACAAGAGAAATTTAGCAGCAATAAAATAGTCGACAATTAATCAAGGTCGTGTTATATTTGTGAAGATTATTTCTTGAATCTACTTCTTTATATCAGTCATATGAATGAATGAAAATTAAACAATTTGGAATAATTTATTCAAAATATCAAGAACAAAGCACAAAATCTAAACAAAAACAGCACCATCTTTATAATTTATCAATTGAAATTAAAAACACAATTATTGTATGTGACATTTCCACCATGCGTAATTTGTGACATTTGTTCAGCTTTTGAAGAACTTGCAGTATTAACCGTAGAAGGTCCACATTCATTCTGATTTCTCAATCTGTTCAAAATACCCTGGTGATGTTGTTCATCCATCTGCAAGTAAGGTTCAACACGATTGATTTTATTTGACGTTTAATATGTATTTATTTAGAGTACTGTCAGATGCTCAGGCTCCTTGATATGAGTATCATGCTGAATAGTCGGTGACTATTGCGCATCATGTAAATAGTCGCTAATAGAGCGTGTTGATTGGTCCTGTCAAACAGAAAACAAACGTATAATTGGTTGATGACTGATATTTAATAGACGAAGGAAATAATCATAGTATTTTGAGTTACTCAGGAGTTTTTTTATTTTCATGAATTTCGAGCAGATACTGATGAATGAACAGAGTTGGTAAAGGCATGATTCTGAGTTGGAGGAATAATGGCCGACAAGAATCCTTATAACTCGCACCACAGGTTATTCTGATGGATTGCTTTTGAATTTTAAACACCTTCTCAGAGTGAGAGGAATTTCTCCAAAGCGTCAATCCATAGCTGATAATATGATTGGATGAGAGCAAAGTATCCAGAAAAACGATTTCAGTTTTTTCAGAAGAAAATTGTGTTTACTCATTTTGGAACAGGTATTTTCGATGTGTGGTTCCCAGCACAAACTGTCGTCAATAGTAAAACCTAAAAGTATGGCATGGTCACTTACTTTAACTTTATTATCTGTTGAAAAAATCATACATTTCGTCTTATCTTTATTCAATTTCAATAAGTTGCTTGGGTAAGGTTTTCAGCTGATTTTATCGATGTTATTAGCGACTCGCAACTATTTTCAGAGCTTATAAGAGAGCTATCATCAGCAAAAGCAATACCTAAATGAGGCAACACATGACAAAAAAAAAATCATTGGTATAAATTATTAATAGAAGTGGCCCCAGAACCGAGTCTTGGGGTACACCTGTTCTAACTAGTTTGAGCTGGGAGGATGTTTCATTGATAGTATACATGAAAACTGGACGGTTTAATTACTGTAACCTATTTTGTGAAAGAAAGCTATCAACCGGTCAATTTCTGGAGCAATCACCAATCTAGGAAACGATTTGAAACCCACCGAATATCATTTTCATAACATCGAATTAAGCGAGTAAACCAGCTAGTCATATGGTCAGCAAGCATTTCATCGGTATAGAAAAAAATGTGCATAAGCATTCGAGTAGATTTCGGGAATGTTTCGTCTCTCAACATTTAATTCAACCCACACGCTACATAACGGAATATGTCACCCCTCCTGGTGTATACTATAACACCCCGCAGGACACTTGGCCTCAGTGGATTATCTACTGGAAATAACATACCAATGACACTACCGACTGAAAACTGAATATTGCGTACAGTGTGTGCATAAAAAAGTCGTTCAAGGTACGATACTAATTGAGGCATTGCAGTTATGGCACTAAAAAAAATGTTATAAGCACGATACCGCACCAAAAAAAAATTGAATTTCAACAGTACTTGTCAAAGTCGATAAGAAGTTTTATAATTAAGATTGCCAAGCCTGATTCACAATAGCCTATAACTGCTGTACGACTCTTTTATGCACACAACTGTACAGGGTGTCCCAAATTCGAGCCTCATCATTGGGATCTCGGAAACCAGAAGAGATACGAGGTAGGTTAAATGGAGGCAAAGTTGCGCAATTTGGTGCTCATTGTAACGCAGCTTTCATATTTGAAAAATTCCGAATACTTCCGAAGATTTTTGGAAAAAACCGATTATTCGCGATTCCATTTTTATTTTTTTGTGACTATTTGAATAGATATAACAAAATAAATGTCACATTCTCATTGCTACTTTTTCTGTTCTACAAGACGGTGTTATCAGATTTTCAAACAGACGTTTCGTATTTGAGCTACCATCATCAACTTTGTTTTTTTAAATACGGCCCTGGATTTTTTATTATAGATTTTAAAAGTTTCTGATGTCCCAAAACAAATGATGTATCGCACTTATTCTAAAAGTTTATATTAATAGCAATTTTCATAAGAACTCATGAGTTAGAGAGAGACAAAAATTATATTTTTAATAGAGTTAAAACAAACTTTTTTTGCAATAACGCACTGCATAAAACTCAAAAACTAACATAAAACTGGGTGGTTAATAAATAATATAATTGAAGAGTCATCCCTCAAATTCTAGGCACTAGGCTATATTAGCAAAAATAATTGCATTTTATCAAAGTGGCTGTGCATCGTGCATTCTGGCTATCTTCATTTGTTAATGTTTAAATTATCCAATATTTTGACAGTTCACTGTTCGTTCACTAATCGTTAACGCTTATTAACCGAAAATAACTTTTTCTAACGAAGAAAAACGAGACATGATAAGGATTTGTTATATTTCGAATCGAAATTAAAAAACGGCTTGTGAGCGCTATTTGTTGGAATATCCAGAAAGACGGCAGCCGCATGATAGTTATTTTGCTAATATTGATAATAATTTAGCTCAGTACGGAAGTTTTGTTGAGCCAAGGGTTGAATATGGAACACGAATCGATCCAGAAGAGGAACAAATTATCTTGAACACTGTAAGTTTGAAAACTGTTACAAAGTAGAAAGTAAAATGAATAATTTTAAATAATTTTTTAAGGCTTATAATAATCCTCGAGCTTCAGTTAGAGTTTTCTCAGAAGAAGTACGATTACCGCGAATGAGAGTTTGGAGAACTTTGAATAAGCGTGGATATAAACCTTACAAAATCCATATTAGTCAAACACTAAGACCTGGCGATGATGAGAGACGATTAGAATTTTGTAACTGGTTGCAAAATAAAATTAATGAAAATGATGACTTCCTAAATAAAACTATATGGACAGATGAATGCAGTTTTTCAACAGATGGACTATTTAACAGACATAACGAACACTATTGGTCAATAGAAAACCCAAGGCAGAATCAAGAAGTAAGACCTCAGGGACGACAATCATTTAACGTATGGGTCGGTATGTGGCACATTAAAATTATCGGCCCGTTTTTTATTCAAGGAAAATTCATTTCCGATAGATATGCAGAATTAATAAGGACCAATATATTGGAATCCTTAATGGAAGAACCTTTGGGCGTATTACGTCAACTATGGTGGCAACAAGACGGTGCACCACCTCATAATGGGAGATGTGTTAAAAATTTATTAAATGAATTATTCCCTAATAAATGGAATGAAAACCAAGGTCCCGTACGTTGGCCAGCTAGAAGCCCCGACCTAAACCCTCTAGACTACTTTCTTTGGGAATTTCTCAAAAACCGTCTTTATCGAAACACGCCACAAAATCTTGAAGTATTACGACAAGACCTAATAAGGGAGATCAGGCCTATCCCTGCAAGGGCCATTCAGCGTGCCATCCATAAACTTCACAGACTGACACGAAAATGCATTCAAGCAGGTGGATTACCATTTGAATATTTGCTTTAACTTTCATTGGGTATTCAATTTTATAGTTTCTTTTTTACTTTTTTTGGAATAATGAAAGCATCATGCCTATTGTTGAACATCACATATTGTTTTATATTTATTTTTAGGAGCTTCTGAGGTCCTTAAAACAATGATGTATCGTTCTTTTTCGAAAAAAATATTTTAACGATGTCCTGCTAAGATCTTACCAAAAATCTATTCTCTGTCTCTCTCTAACACATGAGTTCTTATGGAAAATGCTATTGATATAAACTTTTCGAATAAGTGCGATACATCATTTGTTTAAGGACATTAGAAGATTTTAAAATCCATAATAAAAAATCCAGGGCCTTATTTAAAAAAAAACAAAGTTGATGATGGCAGCTCAAATACGAAACGTCTGTTGGAAAATCTGATAACATCTCTTATAGAACAGAAAAAGTAGCAATGAGAATGTGGAATTTGATTTGTTATATCTATTCAAATAGAGTCACAAAAAAATAAAAATAAAATCGCGAATAATCGGTTTTTTTCCAAAAATCTTCGGAAGTATTCGGAATTTTTGAAATATGAAAGCGGCCTTTCAATGAGCACCAAATTGCGCAACTTTGCCTCCATTTGACCGACCTCGTATCTCTTCTGGTTTCCGAGATCCCAATGATGAGGCTCTAATTTGGGACACCCTGTACATTGCTGCAGGATCGATATGAACTATACAAAACTATTGGCTGATACGCTCCAGATAAATCAATTTTCGAGAAAAATTTATTAACCTTATTCAACTGCGAAAATAAGTATAAGTGGCAATAGAGAGTAGGTAATGTACGTTCAAGTGGGGGTGTAAAGTTATTTAGAAATCGCCACATAATCTCAAATCTCCATTTGATTCAAGGATTGAAACAATAGAAGTTGCCCATTTGATAAATTCAGTTCGGCTGACTGAAAATTTATAGAAAAAAAAGGTCCAATTCATTTTCACATCTGCATATATTATGTTTGTAACAAATCAATTGTTTTCTTTAATGTGTAAAATTTTGTCAACAGGACAAACACATTTTATTTATATAAATTTCTTGTTGTAACGAAATAATTTTGCAAATCAGTAATTTTGCGAGGTAAGTTTTTCGAGCAAAATTACTGATGGAAAAATAAAGGAATCCGCACGGAATTCAATGAAACTCTAGTATGTTATAGATCATGATATGTCCATAACAATTCAAATAGACGATAATCAAATCGTATGATTAGTTCCGGAGGAACAGGGTGATTTTAGAAGTAGTTCCGTAAAAAGAAAATTAGGCTAATTTATCACAAATTGGGACCATTTCTAGTTTATTCCCGTGATTTGACTTAAATATGTCATGCCTTCGGAAACGCATTATTATTATGATCCAGAACAGTATATAGTTTACCAGTAAAAATACTAAATTGCATTTTTTATGAGCAAATAAAGTTCATCGTAATCAATTTTAGAGTAAAACTCAATTTTTTTCAAATGGAACCATATTGGTAGCGTGGTACCACTTACTAGTACCATTAATAAGGATTTTATTCATACCTGGTAATGAAATGTGCTATAAATACAATCAAAATTACAGCTAAAAGAAAATACAATTATTTTGTTCTAATTCAATGCTAAGAAGTTACTAAGGTGGCTTTGAAAACAATGAAAGTATTCCTTCAGATTATCAAATAAACATTTGTATCGCTGTTTTTATTGTGTATTGGAAAAGTCTTTCTACTTGTTATTTTTGTCAAAAAATGCCGCACATTCATACAAGGGATTTATACAAGTGGACAGGTTGTTACGGGTTTATTTTGCACTAGAAAACCCTTTTTGTTTTAATACAATAACATCAGAAATTCTCTGTCATTGATATACACTTTCCACTCTGTACGCCACTGTATCGAAATGACAACTTGATCGTTGTCATGTATAGCTTGTTCCGAATGTTAGTACTTACCTTTGCTGTACTAGTTCGAGCGGACATGAACTGGCCTTCAGCTAATGACAATTATCAGTTGTTCTATTTTGCGGTATGACAGCGTTGTTTTGTAAACATACTTTTGGTTACTCTATTGTTTTGTGTTAAGAACACCAAACTCATTCCTACTCTATCTCTGTCTTGTGTCATTGAGGTACCTACTTAACATTCGAATACTTGACCTTTTGTTTGTTTGTTTTGGTTTAGTTCTGAGATTGAGAGGCTGGCGTTTTCATCTTGGTTCAGTTGGCAACACTGAATCTTAAGGTGTTCTTTTCATAGCTCCTAGTAGCTCGAGGTAGTTCCTGGACTGCTCCCACCGAACACTAATGAACAAGAAAGCGCCTTGTCAGATATTGACAGTTTTGGCTTTGACGTCTGAGAGATATTTTCCTCTTCCTTATTTGATCTTGATGAGTGACTGACCTATTTTGAAGATTTCCAATTAAAGTTTGAAGTTTGAAGTTGATGGATCTTGGAAAAATTCATATCAGGAGAGTTTCTCATATTGTTTGCGATTTTTGACGCTATATATTTTTGAGAAATCTCCGTTCGCTTTGCGGATTTTTGAGGTTAGAAGTCACTTCATCATTGTGTGAAACCACTGGAACGAGAAACTCGCTATCAGACAGCAAACAGACTATCAAAGCTGTTATCAGAACCCTCCCACTTAATAGAGGTTAGTATTTGCATTTGGGCTCTACTTATGGCCCCATAAAAGTGTAATCGGAAGTCAGACTGGTATGGTTTATTCTAGGGTGCTCTGCTACGGCTACCACTGTGCTACTGCTCCTCTGCGACTACCACTTTGCTACTGCTCCGCTGCGGCTAGTCCTGCTACCACTCTGCTACTACTTTGCTCCGCTGCGGCTAGTCCTGCTACTACTCTGCTACCGATTATTGGAGTTTCACTAATGTGATTGTTCCACTGTTTCGTTGCTACACGATTGTCTTTCCACTATTCCATTGCTGTGATTGTTCCTGCTCGACTGTGGTTGTCCCGCTGTTTATCTGTTGTTCAGCATTCGTTCGCTATTCGTCCCAGCTGTACATGTACATTGATTGATTGTGTCGTACCCACTGTGCACCTGTATACACCAAGGCACTGATGAACCACAACCACAATAATTGGTGAATTGGCATGCTTGAGAATATCTACGTAGTATCAGATAAGTTTAGAATAAGATTGCCCCTAAGGCCTAAGTATCCATAACTGTAAGCTATCATCGTGACGTCACAGGCAAAGCCCTCACTGCAGGTTTCATATTGATATATTCAAACAATTCCATACTCTCAATCACAGCATTCACTTGAATTCATCTTGGTGGTTGATATTTACATTAATTTCATTTTCTTTTGTATGGTGAGCTGAACTGTGCCCATACAGGGTGTGTAACGATCAATATATTTTATTAGTAAGGGACATGACTATTTCTTTTATTCTGATCCAAGTTATCTAAGCGTTAGGGAAGACAAAACCTCTACATATTTATATATATTATTATTATACCATTTACAGTTATCTATTGTTTAATATTTTAGTAATATTAGTGCAGTGGGTTGTCCCATTCCATCAGGGTGGTTTCGGATTTTTCACTAGCGATAAATCCGTGGCGCTCCGGAAAATTAACCCCACATTTCAATCTTATCGAAATCAATTTTTATTGTCGAATCCACGCCTACTGAGCTGCTGGGTTTGTTAGAGGCGTGACACATCATTGCACATTCACTGCTCTCCTTTCCTTAATTTCGCACCTAGTTTATGGGGGAAGTAGAAAAAATGCCGTTGCGGATAGAAACCTTTATGCCGACCGATATCCTGATAGACAATGTTAATCGAGAAATTATTTTAATCATCTTGAAACTCAATTCCGAAGAGAGACTTACCATGATCCCGAAGAAAACGTTATCATTGACGAAGGACCGGAAATTATTGTTTTAGCTCGAATAGAAGTTGATAATAATGATTCTTTAAGGCAAATTGAGTTTGAATTGGAAATTATTCACCAAACGGTAAGCCGAATCTTGCACAAACATAATTATAAAACTTTCAAATATTACTTGCACCAGCACCTGTACGAAAATTATTATGAACGTAGGATGAAATATTGCAATTGGATCTTGCAGAATAATGTGCAGCCAAACAATGCTTTTTTGGGAAGTATTTTATTTTCGGATGAGTCTAGGTTCACAAATATCGGATTATTTTACCGACAAAATACAAGGCATTGGTTACAAAAAAATCTAAATTTATAATGGGAGGGTAACTTTCAAGTGCGGTTCGGTTTCAATGTTTGGCTTGGAATACTCGGTCGTAGAATAATTGGTACAATAATATTTGGAGGTCCCTTGACTGGAGCTAGATACTAAGGATTTGTGCAAAATTGAAATGAGGACAGGTTAACTGAATTACCTGTCTATTTACGAGAGGGAATGTATTTTCAACAAGATGGAGCTCCTCCCTATAATTCAAGAATAGTATTTAATTACCTTCAACAGGCATTCGAACCTAATTTCGACGAATGGTGCTTTGCGATGGCCTCCAAGGTCACCTGATTTAACACCGCTTTATTTATTTGTTTGAGTACAATTAAAAAGTTGAGAGTAAGACGCGCAATTAATAGTATAACGGCCCAGTAATTAGCGAACGTTCTCAAGAAACAGCTATGCGAGTTCAGAAGTGCATTGACGTTAATGGACAGCATTTCGAATAATTGTTGTTTTTGAATCCATTTTTTGTATTTCAAAGCCAGCTGGTAACTTCTTAGCATTAAATTAGAACAAAATAATTGTATTTTCCTATTTTATTTTACCTGTAATTTTGATTGCATTTATCGCACATTTTATTACCAGGTATGAATAGTACTAATGAACGGTACCACGGTACCAATATATTTCCATTTGAAAAAATGGAATTTTTTTTCCCAAAATCGATTACGATGAACTTTATTTGCTCATAAAAATCGCAATTTGGTATTTTTGTCGGGATTTCGATTTTTCTAGCATTAGACGGGTCAATTGGAATGAACCGGAACCATCATGGCACACTTATAAAAAACTGAAAGTTAAATTATCAAAAATTTTGATGATTGAAATGTCACTTATGTAGTATCATTGGATTCAGAAAATTATGCAGGTGCTCCATTTGAAAATCGAAAATTGGAATCACATACGATGAGAAAAAAATCATTTGTACGTCAAAAAGTGCCGCATGTTTATGGGTTATCCTAAATTTGAATCGATTACCTCCAAAGCTTACAGAGATACGGGGGATGTACCATGATCCTGTTACACCCAGCATATTTTTGTTAATCATTTTTGAATGGATATGCCACTTTGAATCATATATCTCAATTATATTTCAAATTGAATTACCCCACCGTCGAATAAGTTTCATTCATTTACTATTTCAGATTTTCAAAATATGAATTAAAATTGATATTCTATGGAAGATATTATCCAATCATATTTCTCGATGAAAATTCGGTGTTGAGTCACGTTACATCTTTCATTTTCCTTACTGTAGTTTATTTGCAATAGGATGCTCTCCCTGATTAACAGCCCCTATAAATTAGATTTGTGATGAAACATTAATTCATATTTTTCATAATTTTACACATATTTCGGAAGTAACAATAAATGCGTTCAGTTTCAATGTATCGACTGAATAACATTTTTATAACTTCGGATATAGCAATGAGTCAACCAATTGTAGGGTCAGCCGGCATTTCATCAGTAGTAATTCAATAAGAAAATTTGCATAAGCATTCGGAGAGATTTCGGGGAGGTTTCGAGTCTCAACATTTAATTCAACCCACACGCTTCATAATGGAATATCTCACCCCTCCTGCTGTGTACTGTAACAACCCGCCGGACACTTGGGCTCAGTGGATTATCGACTGAAAATAACATACAAACGAAACTACCGACTGAAAACTGAGTATTACGTACATTGCTGCAGGATCGATATGAACGTATCCAATTGGCTCACATTCCTGCATAACATAAAACTCCGCCGAACATCCTCACATACACTTATTTCCAAGGATGGTTTTCCTGCAATTGATCTACTTGAGCGATTTCGACCTGAGGCTCTGTGCGCGCACACACGGGCACTCGGTAACTGCCTTTTACAAGGTTCATTCCGGATTGAATCGTATTTCTTGGGGGTGGATATCGGCGTTGCCACGGTTTCGCGACGCAGGAGCCGCAGGAGTGAGCTTTATTCCTTCTGGAATTCCGATAAATGCGAAAAGAGGGGACGCTTAGGTGTTTTTTGATATTTTGTTGATCTTTGTGAAATGTTGCACATCCAAGATTACGAGGTTTACAACAAGGATTACGAGGGAGAAAAATGGTTCTTTTCCTCCCTGTGGACAAACATTTTCACCACTCTAAGTCCTAATAAGGTGAAGTGGGGCAAATGTGATAAACTTTTTGAATAGTTCAACTTTCATTCAATATAAAAAAGCTACAAAGAAACGTTTACAAAATTTGAGAAAGAAAATATATACTTTTGGAACGGTTTTGTATTGATTGTTTACGAGAAAGTTAAATAATGTTTAATATTGTTGCGCGATGTTTTATAAAATCATATCAATATATCACATTTACCCCAGTGACTGGGGCAAATGTAAAGAAAGTGTATATTTTTGTAGTAAATAGCATATTCCTTAGTCTGGGACAATTGTATAAAAATTCAATTTAAGTTCTCTATTTGTGCAATTTTTATAATTTATTTTGTTAAAAAATACCAAATATGTGAACTTCTAGAAAACAATGCCAGAACAAAGGAAACAAAGAGCTATTAAAATTAAAAACAAAACAACTCTTAGATGTCTTAGAGTTAATGTTGAATTTTAAAGTTTTTAGAGAAAATTGAAAATCAATACATTCCACGTCTATCAACGATAGGAACAGGTATCACTTTTGTATCCTGTTCAAGTACATTCTCAATGTTTATTGGCCATATACATTGTTTTCCTTCAGATAGTCTGAATTTAACTATCCACCCATCATCCGTGTATTCTGATACAAGTCCCACATAACGTCTGATTTTTTTTGGGCAATATTTTACCAATACCCAATTGCCTAATAAATTGACGTTCGGTCTGCTAAAACATCAGACATTGCAGTGTTGAGATCAGCTGCCGAATATTTTCCATAAGTTTTTTTTTGTAGCAGCGAACCATGATATCTATAACAAATAAAGCTTGTAAAACTTGTTCTACAACTGTTTAAATTAATTGTTTGAGTAGTACATAAGTATATAAAAATTAGATTAATATTCCTACATACCGAAAAAATAATATATTATTTCACCAACGGGGTAAATGTATAAAAAAATTTGTGTTAAAGTGAAACGCACTCTTCGCTGATCTGTACTCAAATGAAATCCAAGTTTGGATTTCGATGGCTTCTAGTGGTGGCTCACTAGACAAGCATATTTCGGGCTCCGGCTAATAAGTGGCACAAGCATATTCATGCAAATTGCGAGTTTCCAACGTACTATCGCAATTGCCCCATTATCACATATACCCCACTTCACCTGACTTGTTTCTATACAAGTAAGAGTTATTCTATGTTATCTGTTTGTTTTTGTAAGAAGGAGATATATCTAAAGCTTTCAGCTGCGTCTCACATTCTTTAGTTCTCGGGAAAATGGAACACTATGGGGTTAGAGGACTACCTCTTGAACTATTTGTATCATGTCTGAGTAACAGATCTGAATCGGTATTCATGAATGATGAATTTTCTCTCAACAAAATTGTCAAACATGGAGTTCCTCAGGGATCGGTTTTGGGGCCAACTTTATTCTTGATTTATATAAATGATTTTAGCCAATGCATGTATACTCTTTGCTGGCGATACAACCATCTTAACATCCGACAAAACAGTAATCAACTTAACAGAGACAAAAAGTTATGCTTCTGACCATACTTCTAGATGGTTTACAGCCAATCAATTGAAACCGAATGAAGACAAAACACAAAAAAAAAAATTGTCCAATAACAACATTGTTGATAACAGTCAAAGTGGTAAATTACTTGGTTTGACCATCGACGGAAATTTATCCTGGTCAGCTCACGTGGAATTATTATCACTTATAATATCACAAGAGCTTAAATTATTTCCGGAAATTTTCTTTCGGGCACGAGGGATAATTTTCTTAAAATATTCGTGCCCGAAAGAAAATTTCCAGGAATAATTTAAGCTTGCATGGTATTCGTTAAGAAAATTTCACACCATAATTTGGAAAAAATTATTAATCCAATCTGACATTTTAAATTAATTTCACTGCTTGTCAAGTCCACCATGTTTCGTTAAATTAAAAATACTACCAACTTTAGTTACACCAAATGCTAAAACTCAGATGGGTATTAGATCAGTCTATCGCCCTTTCATAATTTTAGGTTGCTAAAGGTGGTAGAAATGTATTTTTTGTTAAAGTAATCCATAACATGATTACTTATATTTCGGACGTCCATCATCTTAATGGTTGAAAGATTTCTATCTCTTTCAAATTTTTCACAACGTTTCAATTGCTTGAATCCGCAATCGTCTTCTGGTGAATAATGACAAAATCAGATGCTACGCGACCTTTTATAGGTCTATAATTAAAGTGTAATTAGGGTGTAATTACGCGCGGTCTTGTGGCGCGCGTGGTTTCGCACTTTTTTTCCCTCCAAAACGGTCCATGAGCAGTTTCCATACGTTTTTAATTTCCACGCTTGGTTGACTGAAGGCACTATAGGCTTCTATATAGGTGTTTTCCATAAATTTCCGTTTGAACCAATGTTCCTCTCTATGAAGAACACTAGCTTCGTCCCAAAGAATTTGGTGGTGTTTTGTCCAGGCGTGGTCAGCAATTCCTGATTTTGATGTTTCCCTTCGTTGAGTCCACATTTTGTGTTCGGCTATTCTTACTGATAATGGCCTCTTGGTCTCTCCGATATAGGAATCTCCACATTCACATGGGACATTGTAAATATAGTTTTTGCTGGATTCTGTTGTGTTCTCTGGTTTCGTCTTGGTGAGGAAGCTTCGTAAGGTACTGCCGGATTGAAAGCAACTCTTGGTGTTGTATTTATTTCCGATCCTTCTGATCTTCTCGGAGATACCCCTGATATAGGGAAGAATGAGAACGGGGTTTTGTGGTCTTTCTTCGGTTGTCTTGGTCTTTTCGAGTTGTTTCCGAACTTCTCCTATGAGTTTCTCGGAGTATCCGTTTCGGCGTAGGTCCTTTTTGATGTGGGTAATTTCCGCCTCCAATGACTCCTGGTTGTTGCAAAAAGACATTGCTCTCTCCACCAACGTTCTTACGATTCCCCTCTTTGTGGAGTTTGGGTGATTAGAGCCGTAGTTGAGTACTGTCCTGTGTGTGATGGACATGCGAAATATAAGTAATCAAGTTACTACATCGTCTAAAACATTCAAACATAATCCATAACACTTCTAATGCAAAAAATATAATATTAACATGGTTTTTTGCAGTAGGTGGCCGTGATATAGGCGGCCATGCTTTTGACAGATAATATAATAATAATATTTATTTGCCAAAAAAAATAATACAGTAACAAATGTCTTACCGAAGTCCTAAGTATAACAAATAAATAAATAGGTAGCCACATAAAGCTATGCTTTGAATTGTGGTTGCAAAAAGAAAGAAAGGAAACGGGAAAGAAAAAGAAAAGGGCACAGTAGGAGAAAAAAAAAAGAAAATAAGGGGAAAAATAGGAAGAAAAATAACAATTTATCTATAATACATATATACCAATGTAACCTACATGTATATAATCTATAGACCATAATAATAATTCATAACAGTTATTTATCCATGTTATCATAACTAACAATTTTTTTTATGTACTGGCGTTATAGAACAGATTAGGTTTATATTGGTAAATTACATTGAAGTACTGTATAGTAAACCAGCAAACAAATATATTCTTATGTAAATCATTTCTTGTAAGCATTTGCGTTAAACAATTTGAGAAAAATTAAATGCTTTGAAAAGTACAATTTATGTAAATACTGCAAAGAGTTGAGTCAAGTGCAAATATGTCATCCAAAATTAATATATTTAACGAATTTAATGGAAGATTGCGACCAGGAAGCGTTAGAGTCGAATGGTTTGTTTACGAAAATCCATGAAAGTCTGCTGCAGATGTCAAGTAAATATGGCCTTTTGCGTAAAAGAGATTTGAACATAATTGTTTCAAAATATTACATATATGTCTTAAAACACAGACATCTAATTAATTCGTCACCTCCCTATTCACCATTAAGAAGAGAGGATGGGTTAGAATTCAAGCAACATTTAAATCTTACTATGTTTGTAGATCCTACATTTTTTGAAATATAAATTGTTAATGCATACTAATTAAACAAATTTGTGTTTTCTCTTTCATGAAACTTCATAGCGAATAATAAATAATAATGTTAATTCTTATAGAAATTTTGCAATATTCACAGGTATATCTACAATATTTAATGGTTGTAGATCATAAGTTCACCTTTTCAACTGTCAAAAAATTTCCACTTAGGTATAGTGGCGCCACGAAAAAATTTCCGGAAATTTTTTTAGTTGCCATGGTAACTAGTCAAAATTAAGGCATCTTATTGGTTAAAAAGTAGAGGTTTGAAATTTTCAAAAAAAATGGTCCAAGAATATATTTGCCTTCAGACAACTCAGGGAATTCCTGGATCTTATGCATTGAAGAGTGCATATTTTGCATTGTTCCACTCTTATATAAATTATGGACTTTTTTCATGGGAAAATTCACCTCACTCTTTAAGAGTATTTTATTGCAAAAAAGGATCATTTATACAGTGTGTCCAACTTTGAGCAGCCACACCCTCATATTTCGTTGAGCATGAAATAATTCGAAATTTTCTTTGACTCAAGTTGTATTCTCGGTAATATCTACCTTTATGTTTACGGAACCTTTGTATATCCATTTTCCACGGTTAACTACGATCAACTGAAAATTGAAAAATTGGGAAAAACATCCTAGACATTTTTTTATCGCAAAAATAACACCAGATTCTGTTTCAGAACACCATAAAACCCCTAAATCTCAATGCTTGAATCATTTGAATATACAGGGTATCATCTGTAGCTGGTAGCATTATCAACTCTAATCCATAAATAATGCTTGGAAAATTTCCAAAATGTCTTCTCTTGTCACAGAATTCCCAAAAATATTTAATAAATACTTTGAAAAATAGCCAAATATCACTTTTCCAAGGCTAACTCTGATCAGAATTAATGATACCCTGTATATTCAAATGATTCAAGCATTGAGATTTGGGGGTTTTAAGATGTTCTGAGACAGAATCTGGTTTTATTTTTGCGATAAAAAAATGCCTAGTATGTTTTTCCCAATTTTTCACTTTTCATTTGGTCCTAGTTAGCCGTGGAAAATGGATATACAAAGGTTACGTAAACATAAAGGTAGGTATTTCCGAGTACTACAACTTGAGTCAAAGAAAATTTCGAATTATTTCATGCTCAACGAAAAATGACGGTGTGGCTGCTCAAAGTGGGACACACTGTATAATATTGAACGTTGATTACAGGGAACATTCTAAACCCTTATTTATGAAGATCGGTGTTTTACCGTTCCCTTCCTTGTTTATTTATAAAACCATTTTGAAAATACATAAAAATAAATCTAACTTCACTAGACTTTTGGATGTCCATGATTATAGAACACGTAATTCGCATCTGCTCGTACCACTTCGGGACAGACTAACAAAATCTCAGAGAAATTGCTCAGCATCTATTCATTCAAAATGAAAATTAAATCATTATGTCTAGAGAGTTGTTTCTGTAGTATTGAAGAATATCTGTTATACTTATTTACGTAGATTAAATCAACTTGTGACTACCTGTTCGGTCACATATTTTACATATTTTTGTTGTTTTTGTACTCATGCAATTTTATATAATCATTTTACATATTTCTGTTGAATTTGTGTTTACATACTTCTGTTGTATTTGTTTTTATACTATTTTTTTACTCACTAACAGACCTGCAACAAACATGTTACGTAACGTTGTCAAATAAAATCAATCTATCTATGGAAATGTTTACATACAGCGACATTCAATAATGACACAACACAAGGATAGAATATGTATTTGTGATTAAAAAAAAAAAAAATTCATCAACTTAGGTCCGTCTTGAAACCTATAAGACAAACTGAGTGATTTTCAGTTTTTTTTAAAAATGCATTTTTCAAACTTAGCAAAATCACAAAATTTATATTATTCGAAATATAAGTAACATTTGGAAGAAAATTGTCAAATCCTTTGTTGGAGTTTATCAAACAATCTGAAGGTGCGAATGATTCAAATTTTCCTTGAAAATCTACAATTATCGATGATTTAAATATTTTTAATTAATTACATATTTAGTATAGCAGGAATAGATTTTGAAAATCAGTTTGTTTTTAGGATGATCTCCACTGATGTAATTATTGGCAGAACCATTGAAATCTGTCAATTATTCCTTTGAATTTCATAGAATTCATTCAGGAATGAACTCTGTGGGAAAATGTGGTTTTTGTTGCAAGGCACTTTTTTGGCAAAATACTTTCCATAACTGACTGATTCCCATTTTAGGCCAATCGATAGAGCATTTTTTCCTAACGAAAATACTAGTAGAAAACCGACTGTACCATCACATGGGAGGCAGTCCGTGGTTATATTATGATATGTTTTCGACTCGCAACTGTCATTTATTAATTTGTTATAAACATTTAAATAACAAAAAACTTGTTTCATTATCGTTTTATCGTTGTTATCGTTTTATTATCGAACAAAATGGAATGTTTTACGACCCAATAGGATCATTATTGACGGAAGAAAACCAAAAAACCTGAAAAACCGGAATATTCAACGATTTAAAAAAAATTCTTAACTCCGTAATTTTTCAAGAAATAGGGTTGGCCCTTCTCATGAGAGTATTGAATCATGTGAATCTTTGTGCGTGCACAAAACAGGCTCTGACGGATCATTTGTTTTGGCACAATTGCAATTTGATTTTTTTTTCACAATCTGGCAGCGTGCCTGGATGCTCTAGTGATAGTCCGATTTCAACTTATAACACAGATCTTGGAAGTGGAAGTACAGTACCACAAAATGTTTATTCTCATTTTGCGCTAAAGTGCCGCGAAATGGGTGATAAATGGTTGCAAACATGACTGAAAACGGCCAAGCAGGTGTCTTCTCACGTAATCCGTTCATTAAAAGAATTCCCCTCATCTCCCGGACTCTCCTACCACTCGGCAGCTAACGCGCGCTCGGCCATTTTCAGTCATATTTGCATGCATTTTTCACCCATTTTGCACCATTGTAGCGCAAAATGGGAATATACGTTTTGTAGTGGGTACTATAGTTCTACTTTCTTGATCTATTTGAGAAATTGCAACCCACTAGAGCATCCAGGCTCGCTGCAAGGTAGTGCAAAAAAAATTATATTGCAATTGTGCCAAAACTAAAGATCCGACAGCGCCTGTTTTGTGCACACATAAAGTACACATGATTGAATACTTTCATGAGAATGGCCAATTCTACCTTTTTGAAAAATGGCGGAGTTATTAATTTTTCAGAAAATCGCAAAATTTTCTGGTTTTTCAGTTTTTCTTCGTTAATAATGATCCGATCGGGTCGTTAAACATCCCATTTTGTTCGTATTTAGATCATCCGGATTGCTTCATCAGTTTTCATTTTATAAGCAAAACAATTTAGAAAAACACGTTTTTGGTTATTCAAATGTTTATAACAAATTAATAAATGACAGTTGCGAGTCGAAAACATAACAGAATATGACTACGGACTGTCTTTCATGTGATGGCTTGTCGGGTTCCTACTAGTATTTTTGTTAAATACTCATTTTATGCTCTATTGCTTGGTGTATTTAATGTTGCACTTGGCTGGTGGACTGATGTGTAGAGGTAGTGTCAAATTTGCAAATACTGTTAATATTTCGTTGTTGATACTGCAAAAAGTCGTATGTCAAGTGATAGCAAATTTTCATGACAATAAAAAAATAGTTTATGTTTATTTTGTATCGTTTGTTTCTCGTAAGAAACAATAAAATTGGTATTCTTGTCACTTATGGAACTATTTAATCTTTCAGAACCTTAGTACTGCTCGATTACAAAATAAAATCCTAACAATGGGTGGTATGATTAAAAAGAGCATTTGTCACTTCAAAAAATTTAAGCATTTACTCCACATAATTCGTAAAGTAACACTTATGTAAGTACTAGGAGCAATTACTTCATACTTTGCTATATTTACTTCGATAAATAGAAGTTGATACTGCAGAAATTACTAACGTATCCTAGTATTTCCTCCATTTGCGAGTATTTGGTGTAGTTTTTGAGAAGCTACTCATGGAGTTACTTCACATCTTTGATTGAAAAGGTATTACGGCTTTTTTCATGAATCATGATATGAAAAGTCGTGTGAACGTAGAACGTATAGGGAGAAACGATATAGAAAAACATTCCGACAGTCAATTATTTTAGGTAGCATGCTACTATTAAGCACTGTACGATTAGCTTAGATGCAAACTATGTTGAATGGATAGATAGATAGATAGATAGATAGATAGATAGATAGATAGATAGATAGATAGATAGATAGATAGACAGATAGATAGATAGATAGATAGATAGATAGATAGATAGATAGATAGATAGATAGATAGATAGATAGATAGATAGATAGATAGATAGATAGATAGATAGATAGAGATGAGAAGAGCGCCTTTATCAAATGTAACGGAAATTGAGGTTAAAGAACTCTCAACAATCGCAGGAATTCGAGGTTAAACACGTCCTAGTATTTACGACTAGTTTATACTTCTAACCTAAGTCAACACTTCCCATCGAAGAATTTACTTCATGTATACTCTAGAAAATACCAGAAAGTAAAATCTCTTACTTGAAGTATAAGTGAATCCTCTTTTTAATCATACCTAATGAGCATTTTTGACATATAACAAATGATTTGGTGTTTAACAAAAAGGGGTTTATTTTTTCACTTTAATGAAACGAAAGAAACACAATTTTGTCTTATTTCCACTAGTTTTTTATATTTACGACCGGTTTCGGGCTTTATTCCATTATCAAGTATCAAAACTAACTAAGTACTAACTCACTAAGTTAGTTTTTATACTTGATAATGGGATAAAGCCCGAAACCGGTCGTAAATATAAAAAACTAGTAGAAATAAAACAAAATTGTGTTTCTTTCGTTTCATTAAAGTGATCATGAATTTCTACAAAATAAACAAGTCATCAATTACACAAATCAAAAAGGGGTTTGCATGATTCACGACTTTTTACTTTGTAGTACAAAAACCAAATCCATGAGATTCCTATCGCACACCCTCCAGAATGGGATTTCATATCTCAAGTGAGATTCTACTGGAGGAAGAAAGACCAAGTTCATTTGATGTGACTCTTACCGCATATCAACATCCAGAAGACAGTTTTCTTTTCAAAATTGAAACAATGTTCTTCAATTTGTAATCTGTAATCTATTCGAATGTCTAGAAATCTTGTATTAACAGTGTTTCCTATAACATAACCACCTTAGACCAGCTCATCTAATCCACCTTTGGATGACACGATGTTAGTTTTTGCCATATTCATATCTTACTGATTTGAGTCTCACCATCTTTTGAAAATAAAGCATATTCTCTCCCTCTCTCTTGCTCTCTTTATATGCTCTATTGCTCTCTTTATATGCAAACCTCCACTTGAACATAGCAGTACTAACACAACAACAAACTTGCTACTCTGTTTCAAAATGATAACTTGATCATGGTCATTTCGAATTTTAGTACTCAATTTTGCCATACTAGTTTGAGCAGACATGAACTAACCTTTTAAGCTAAAAGTAAATAATAACATACGATGTTCAAGTTACAATAATTTATGCAACCGGCATTTTGCGAATGACAGTTATCAGTTGAACTATTTTGCGGCATGACAGCGTTATTTTGTAAACACACTTTTGGTTACAACTCTATTTATTGCATTGTGGTAAGAACACGCTTGATGTGTAAACCAGCTCAATTTTCCAATCGTTATTTTGTTCTTTGAATTCACGTCAACTATCTCTACCTTGTTTGTGTTTGGTTCCAATAATAGACAAAGATGGAATGATTTCCTCAGATTGTCGTCTTGGTTCAGTTGGCAACACTGAATCTCGAGGTGTTCTGTTCACCTGAGTTGCTTTCCAATTGTCCCAAGGAGTAGCTCTGAGTAGTTTCTGGCGTGATCGCAAAGATAGCGAACAATCAGGTGTAACAAGCTCAATGGGAAAGCGCCTCTGGGCGACTTTGATGTCTGAGTGACATGTTTCAGTTTCCGCTCGACTGGCCTAATCAAAATTATTTCGATCATCATTGGTGGTTCTTGGGAAAATTTATATGTGAAAATCTCCTCATATTTTCTGCGATAATTACCGCTGCATATTTCGGAGGATATTTTCTTCTGCTGTATTATCAGGATTTTTGAGGTTCAGGCGTGCCCGGAAAGAGCGGGGGGAGGCAAAAAGCAAATGTCTTGGGCCCGAAGTCCTCTTGAAACACAATTAAAAGGAAAGGAGGTAGGGATCCAGCTGCATACTCCGCCTCGGGACCAATGCTGGGGCTCTTTCCGGCCCTGAGTTCAGGTGAGCCCATCTATGCGACAATGTCTCCTGATATTTAGGCCTATTTCGTTATGTATTTTCAGGGCTTGTACTGCTATCCTTCATTTGTAAACAAGGAACAAGGAACTAGCAACAGTGGGTTGTTCCATTCCATTATGGTGGTTTCGGATGTTTCACTGGCGATAAATCCATGGCGCTTCGAAAAGGTAAACCCCACATTTCAGTACCATCGAAATCTATTTTTATTGTCGTATCCACGTCTAACTGAGCTATCGGGTGGGTTACGGGCGTGAAACATATTTGCACATTAACTGCTCCCCTCCCCGAATTTCGTCCCTTACAAATAATTCTAGTGTTGCAGATATTTATTAGAACCCACTATTAAATCCACATTCAAAATTTAAAATGACTAAATCAGGAAATAAAGTTGCTATGGAAGAATTGCTGTTCAACAAACGGTATAAATAAGAACCTTATTCTCTACAATGATGATGTTCCATTAAATTCTTAATTATTTGAGTTAACCGATGAAGGAATAGTTACCTAAATTGGTATGTGTGGGCTAGATCGTACCTGACCAAACCGAAATTAAAATACAACAAAAATGTGAACAAGTTTTAGACTCTATTTATGAATGGTGTAGATTGAATTTTCTATATTTGAATGCTTCTGAATAAAAAATTGTGAAAGTTCACAACTGTCAAAAAAATACATTTTACCTTTAACTGTTTCTGTCAATGATGTATCAACAGACAACACAAATGAAACAAAATTTCTGGGTCTGGTGATTGATGAGAATATTAACTGGAATAGTAATTGTTTGTACTTAAAGAGGATACTTGTCCTACTTGTTCATAAATCTCAAATAAGTCTAAGAAGAGCCTCAGCTGTTATCCTTGTACCACCCTCAAGTAGCGTCTCGAATTAGGTATGGTATATGTTTGTGGGGTAACTCAACTTGATTGATGATGCTTTCATTCTGAAAAAAAAAGAGTAGCAGCAGGCGTTCGTTCAACCTACTCTTGTAGGAGATTGTAAAATTTCATGTACTATTTTCTTTGTACATTTAGGAAATATGCACTTATATTTTTAAGAACAAAACCAAATTTACTTTGAACAAAAACTATCATGGAGTGAACACACGACCAAAAGAAAATTTTCGCATTCCAAGTTTAACACAGCCCTAAAAAAGTTCCTCATGGAAAATTGTTTTTATTCTCTAGATGCATATTTCAACATGTGATATAATGATTATCTAGTATATACTGGGTGTAGAAAATTTAGGAGCGTATTGCTGACATCAAAATAAGAAGAAAAGTCCTTATAAACATATGTCCACAAGTTATTCGTTTTTGAGATACAGAGTGTCAAAGTTGAATTCTTATTTTTACTTTTTGTGAATAATTCCACTCTTTTCTCCTAACGGCCCACTCATTCAGTGTCGTCGTTACTTGTCTCCTTGTTATGTCAAGTGCGGTTTCGAGCCCGTAGTAGGGTTTTCCGGCTCCTTGCTAGGCTATCTGGTCCGCCTGCTCGTTGCCTTCAATCCCTGCATGGCCCGGGACCCACATCAGCAATATTTCTAGTACTGATCTGGTTCTGGTTCCATTCAGACCTCACCTATACCATTCTGGTTGCCTCCAGGATGGCATACACCTCTGCTTGGAAAACTGTTGTCAGAGAACCTAGCGCATAGGCACTTTTCTCTCCGTTTTCCAAGTAAACTCCTGCTCCGGATTGTCCTTCCTCTAGTTTGGACCCGTCTGTAAAACAGACCAGGCTTTCTGGGGGAAATATCATCCTTTTCTCTTCCCACTCTCTCCTGTCTGGGATCCCTAGCAAGTTCATTTTTCTCCACGTGACGTATCCAATATTATGTAAATGATCAAAAAGGACCAATAGTTTATTATTATTATTATCAGGTTTGATCACAGGTATGATCACAACCTCATTTCATTTCAATATTGAATCAAAGTAATCGAGTAATTGATATGAATACGACTTATACATTTAGTTTTCCTACTGATGTAGGTAACTGCTTGGTTATCAAAATGCGCATCTAAGAGTGGTAAAGGGGGACACTATATCTATTCTTATTGAGGAACACCACAGGCGTCCATTATCACATTTTCTAATAACTGTGCCTTTTAGTACCGTCTATGAAGTTTGGAATCCCACAAAACATTTCATATAATTTGAACCAATAAAGAAACTATTGATCGTAACGATATTCAAATTAATCGACCAAAACAATGCCACCTTTGTGATATAATTGATCGACCACTTTAGAACAGAAGTCGTTCAACTCGAGTAAAAACCACTTCTCGCATGGATAGGCTTGCCCTGACATATTTCAGCAACGCTTCCATCAACATCGAGCTTTTTTGGTTACGTAACAGATGCGTACGGAATACCCTCAATCTTCTTCTGTAATTAATCATCTCGTGATTTTGTGAGGGAAGTCGGTAGCCTACTAGACGTTCAACAGCGTAAGCCCGGGATTCAACAAGCATAATTACTTCACTTTCAGGAATGAGATGTTGCTTTTCGTGTCTTCAAGCAAGCAATAATATTATAAGTGAAGCTCCTCGAAATGCATTTTCTTATTTTTCATAGCAGGAAGACAGTCTTTGTAATTTACATCGATTCCCGTGAATCGATCGACAAGAAAAAAATGCGAGTTGATTCCTACACAGCTTTACTAAACTCTTTTCTTGGAAAAGAAAAGAGAAAGGATTCTGACCTTTTTTAGTTGTAGTGCTTAAAGGCTTGTTCATGTGACGGTAAGGTAACGCCACAACGCAAGAAAGTTAACTATTGGAATCGTGTAGACACGTTCATGATAAAACGCAAGGTAAGGTATAAAAAGTACCAAACGTCAGTCATACGCTTTGCAAATTTAAAAGTGTGAAAATCTGAATACATATGGACGAGAATCTTCTCATAAGTTTCTCATATTTATCACAAATTGGATAAACAACTCGCAGTCGTGCCAATTCTAACATCCTTCTTTGTGAACAGTACATTTTTATTACCTTACCTTACGTTCTTGCGTTACCTTACCTTGCGTTTACATGAACCCTTCTTTAAGGCTAGTTCCTGTAAAGGTAAGGTACGCTAAGGTAACACAAGAACGCGTTTTGTTCTTAACTCTAGCCAATCAGAGGGCTTTTCGAGACGACGTATTCCGAGTGAAGACGACTGGTGTGGATCGTAATAACTATATAACATCTAGGTTCGAAAATTGAAAATTGTGAAAATCTGATTAAATATGGATGATACTTATTTCATACTCATGACAAATTGGATAAAAAACTATCAGTCGTGTCAATTACATTTACATGAACTAGCCTTTACTGAAACTGCTGATATATACAGAGAAAAGTAATCGGGTATAGCACCTCAAATTGTTGTGCAAACGTAGACACGTGTTTCGAGCTTAAGCTCTCATCAGTACGGTAAAATCAAGTGCGAAGATGTACAACACTTGGATGTAGAAGTAGAAACAAAGGAAGTCAACAACAATCGATAAATCCATCCTGATTTGTATTTTCCTGGAAATGATTGTCACGCTGGTAGCTATAGCTGCCTCCGTGGCGACGTTAGTTGTTGCCTCAAGGTACTGATGAGAGCTTAAGCTCGAAATACATGTCTACGGTTGAACAACAATTTGAGGGCTACACCCAATAACTTTCCTATTTATATTTTGCCCCTCGATAAATCCATTCTAATTTATACGGAGACGTTGAATGGACTTGCAATACTTTTTTACGTCTCTGTTTTTAAAGGCTGATTTTGAATTCGCATATCGTCTTCGATCACTATATTCCTCCTGACTAGACAGGAAAGTGATAACTAGCACAAAAGCAGGCCTAGACAGGAAAGTTCACTTCACTCAGTAAGGGAAGGGAAGAAATTGATTCTGAATCCTGACGTTATGCGATAAATATTGCCAAGAGAAGAAAAATAATTACGACAAATTTGCCTCTGCCCTCAAATATTACTCGCACTTGCATATATGTAGTGCAGTCTATTGCATTCGTTATTTTTTTTCTTTTTCTTTGGTGTTTTGGCATCGACTGCTATGGTCATTAGCCACGTGTTCTGGATAGGCCTTGTTACTAACTCCATGCGCCACCTTAGGAGCAGCACTGTTAATTGGAACGCAACAGTGCAGGACTCACCCCGGTCCAGCCACGAGATTTAAATAATTTAATCGGTCAAATTAAATTAAAAAATCCCAGCCGCAACTGGGGCTCGAACTCCGGACCTTTCGACCCAGAGACGGACGCTCTAAACACTGCGCCATGCCCCGACATTGCATTCGTTATTATTATCACTATTGTTTTCCGTTAAAAATGTCTCAGTCAGGCCCTGATCCGGAGCTCAGACACATCCGGAGAGCGCGCTGGTGTTGTTTGCCTCAATAACCACTCCCCACGTCCGTAGGTTGAGTGACTATTGGGTCCGATAGCCATGTGCTCTGAGCAGACGAAGTGAACCAAGGATGACGGCCTTCTGTATTTGTGCGGCTAAGATTTCTGCCCAAATACGGCAAGCCAGTATCATCTTCGAATTCGAGACCATTTTGTTCATCATTCCACCAAATACTCCTTTGATCAGAAACACCATTTCAACAGAATGGTTTGGGTAAAACCTGCGGAGTTCAAAGGAAAGATCTCGATATTTGGTCCGTTTTTCCTCCTCTTTCTGAATGATATTTGTTTCGCCTGGAGTGGAAAACTCAATTACAAAAATCGTCCTACTTTGGTGGTCGAAAAGAACAACATGAGCCTTATTGGCTTAAACTTGCCTGAGGGTGAGGAATGAGTAGTTACAATAGATTCGGCACTTCTCATTCTCCACAACGGACTCAATATCCCTCGGAACATGAGGCAACACCGGTGTCACGTCTATACCGTACGAGTGTCGTAAATAGTAGTACAAAACTCTTAGCGCCGTGTTATGCTTGATGGTATAGGTTGAGACCGCATAATCTGGGCACTGTGACAGCAAAGGCGTTATTGTCTCAGGTGCTTCACCATACGCCCTGTCTCTATTGTCAGGGGCATCTATACCCATCACGCGACTACAGTAGAATAGGGTGTTAAAGACACCATCCTGGCAGGCCATTATGAATCTCTCGGTCTCCGAATTTATCTCACTTGACCTGAGGACTGCGAAGGTCAAACTTTTGGATAAGCAAAGGTCTTTGATGTTGATGAAGACCTCGTGCATTGGTTTATCCGTACGTAGCTCTAGGAGGACTTGGGTCTCCGCAGCTTTGATGTAAGCTTTCTACTGAACGTGTTCCAACTCGGTGAAAGATATTGGGTTAGCATGGTAATTATCGAATACGAGATCAAGTTTATCAGCTGCACGAGTTGCTGCATTTTAAAGAATTGCTCCAATCCCTGCTCTTTCAAAGTCGCCGACCATGGAGAGAAGGAGATCTGAACTTTTGATGACTCTTCAGGCTCCAACCAGCACCATTCTGTTATGCACACACTCCAAACTCAAAAGTTTACGGTCTCTCCGTTGCCTGGGGAAGTATAACCGTGGAAAGGACTATGTAGGATGCAAGCTCCTATTGAGATGCATCATTTTGCGAGTTTTAACGTCGAGTTGTAGCAGCTCTTCCTGGCTCCATTTCGTTACTCCAAAGAAGTATTAGAGTAGGATCGGAACGGCAAGCATATTAGTTGCAGCAACTTTGTTCTTCCCCGATAGTTCTGATGTCCATATCTGTAGGAGTTTATGCTGATACTTACCGCGGAGAAAGTTTTTTACTGTGATTACTTCTTGGATTATTATTATCATTATTATTATAATAAAATGTCTTTTTTACCTACTAGACGAGTCACAATTGTTAGGTAGGGTAGGGTAGAAGACACTGATACACTTGATTATACTAAACACTGAATCTTTATTGTTCAACTCAACTCATCGACTGCCTAAATTATCAATTCCACTCTCAAATATAATAGTCATTCCTTATCGTTAATGAATCATTCGCTGTGACTTCGTAATTAGGTGGGATACAGGGTATCTCCTGATACGGGAAGTCTCCTAACACAATGTACATTTTGATCGAAAACAGTAAAGTTATTTTATTCCAAAATTTTAAGAGAGAAACCCATGATTTGAATGTGTCATCCATAGCCTACTAGAATAAAAATTAATTTCAACATAAAAAATAAATTTTGTTACAAAAAGTGATACGTGGTTGTATTCAGAATATCATATGAAGACAAAAGAGGTGAAAATATACCGGTTGTCCCATTTATAAATCGAAAGTTTATGAAACTTTCCGTAATACCAGGAGTTACATAAAGCTGCCAAAAAATGTAGTTTTATGTCATATACGGACCCTCCAAATTTCATTCCATTATCTTCAAAAAGAAAAGGGTGCATATTTAGTGAGAATTACCGGCGGAATACCTTCAGTTCCAATCGGTTTGTTGGTGCTTAGACTCACCAAAATGTATCTGACAGTCCGTTGGCAGTAGGTTATTTCATCATTTTGGTAACACTTGAGTGAAACAATAGCTCAACTGGATCTTATTCTTCTTCACTTAAATTTCTAGAAACAGTAATCTGCAGACTTGCGTCATGAAGAGAACCAGTCTACCAACTATAGTGTGTAATATTACTACCACTCATTTTCGTCAGAGTCACCACTGACACGTCTACTCCAAGACTATGGACCACTTCTTCTCCAATTCTCAACGTGCTCTAGTTTCGATTGACTATCTCATTTATATTTTATCGGTATATCAGGGCGATAGAATGTTTGGACAATATGCATAGTTTGTTATGGTTTCAGATAAAACACTTGAAATACCTAATGAAATGTGTTTAGAAATAAGGGATGAGAGATAACGACTGGCACTTGAGAAGGTCGAAACCCTCTTACGCAAAATATAGTCTTCAGCATTCAAGATTATAGCTTTGAGGCGTTCAAACGTGTATACAGAATGCCAATTTGAGAACTTCTCTGCCTTGATATCTTACTTCCAGTAAGTAATATGAGAAATCTAAAATAATGTTCAATATCATTTTCAAGGGCTACACTTCCTATGAATATTTGTAGCACTCGTGGTTCAACCCCACAGGAAGGGTAGATGTTACCCTTAATGTTAAATGGAAAGGTTTGTTGGGCTGTTTAATAAGTGTATAAAATTGTGAAAATGGTTTACATTCTTCAAGGAGGAATTGAAATGATTTTGATTTATGGAGAGGTTGGAAAGCGCGCACGAAGGGTGGAATTTCTGTTTAATGAAAGAAATACAAATTGTAATGTGAATCACCGGTATGAGCTTGATTTGGTGACGAAGTTTTACAAAACTGATTAGGTGGAAAATAAAAAGAGAAATAACCCCAGAGTACTAAGGGAAGAAGCTCAAATTGGAGTTTTGGGAAAATTTGCTGCAGAGCCTACGAGCTCCTTACGATAAATAGCAGAGACTGTAAGCAGATCACTGAAAATGCATGAATGGCATCCTTATGCTCCTTCAAGAGCACCATGATGATGATTATGACAGGAGAATAGAGAACTATGTTTCATCGCGTCAATGCCATCCCTAATATTTTGTTAAACATCTGTTTCAGTGATTAATGTTAATTTTTTCTCCATGGCAATGTTAATAGACAAAATGTTGGCTATTGTTGTGATAAAAACCCGCATATTTTACGAAAAGCACATACACCACACCTACAAAAAGTTAATGTTTGGGCTTCACAGAACGAAAATGGTACGTTATATTAATAAAAAAGTACATCAAATCAGTGAACGTTAACATTAATTTTGGGCCGATGACGGGTGTTATTAATACAATGAACGGTCGTTCGTAAATTTTCTTGTTGAGGATCTATGATTGCCGGTTATTAATATCACGAATGGATTTACATTAGTATATGGTTGTTGTACATTGAATCAATGAACATTGAACATGGATCTATGATCACCGTTTATTAATAATATTACGAACGGTAAACATTAGTTTATGATTGATGTACCTTAAATAAATTAACGGTGAGCATGAATATGTGTGTGCCAGTTACTAATATTATGAACAAAAGACTTAGTTTATGACAGCAGTACATTAAATCAATACTCAGTAAGCATGGATCTATGGTCGGCGGTAATTGATATTACGAACGATAGACATTAGTTAATGATTGTCTACGTCAAATCAATGAAAAATGAGCATGAATCTATGTTCGCCAGTCATCGATGTTACGAACAAAATGTATTGGTATTTAGTAGTAATAGTCTTCGTCGAAGAAAATGTTATTTAACAGTAGTACGGTCGCTGTGAGATATAATGTAATTATTTTTTTACCTATAGAATAATAATTTTTCAATTTGAAAAACCCAACATCGACTCAAAATTATCTGGTACATCCACTGATTTGATGTGCCCTAATGGTGAAATATACATCTACAAGGAGGTTGCAAAAAACTGGATTTTTCAATAAAATACAATATTATTTATTTATTGTTAAAATCTAATTGTACCTATTATGTAATAAACTTAATGAATCTTTTTCAATAAAGTCAACTAAAACTTTTTTAAAATGGCAAAAAATACACCAAATAATCGAAGACTTATAAACTTAGACAGTATCTGAAATACAAATATTTACTCACCATATACATTTCTTCTCAAAAGTTATAAATATTGTCCGGTCCATTCCAAATAGTACTAAGGTACCTATTAATCATTTTTAAGATAGATTATTTTATCATTTCAAAATCAATAGAAGGACAGACAAAAATGCAAAAGTTGAAGTTTGTCACTTTCTAATAATGAAGTAGGGTGGGAGCAACTTGTCTTTTACTGATGGAGAAAACATCACGTACCAAAGTAGTAAGTGTTTTTTTGAAATTGGGAAGTATATTTCTGAATTTGGGATAAAATTCTACTAAATATCCATAGAGAGCCCATAAAACTGAATCAAATTTTCCATCTAAAAAAAATCATTAAAAGATACAATCAAGTACACAACTATAAAACCAAAGAATTTATAATGAAAAAAAATGTAATGTTGAAATTTATTTATCAAACAACTGTGGCCAATGGCGGTTAGTGGTAAATGGCCAAAACACTGAAACTACAATAACGTTCAGAAACGTTCAATAAATAAAGAGATACATTGAATAAACCTACTAAAATATTTAAAAAATGTCTTTCGGACTTATTTAACTATTTTAAAAATCTGCTTGATTTATGGTATTGGAGGGTATGAAATGATTTTCAAAAACTGGGGGCTAAGAAGTTAATTTATCTGTCAATTTTCGGTTCTCTGATTTACGCTTTGGAGAATGTTCGTATTATTACAAGAGATTATCCCAAAATTGGTCATTACATTAGTTTTCTAAATATTTAATAGGGATTCTCCTGACTAGTGCAAATCAGAACGAATTTCGAGTATTAAGTAAAGGACGGAAAATATACTTTACGAATAAGTTAAAAACTATCATTGATGTTCTACAAGCATAACACTAAAAAAATATCTTGTAAGTCAGGAAATTGAAAAAAATAACTATACAGGGTGATTCAAAAGTACTTTGACATACTTCAAGAGGTGATTCCTCACAAAATTCTAATATGAATTGTCCAAATAAACACATGCCCGGAAACGCTTCGTTTCCAAGATACAGGGTGTTGAAGTTTTATTTTTATTTTGGTTTTTTTCAAATAACTCTTGAAATACTGAACTTAATTAAACGAAACTTGGTAATGAGAGGTTTTTGAGGTGTCGAATTCGAACCTGATGTTATTATTGCTCGTACTCGTAGGGGGCGCCACCAACACGTCTTTTTCTTTTTTGAAGATTCGTAACTTTTTTGAGTGTTCTTCTAGCACATTTATCAGTAAAAAAATCGATTCCTCTATCATATCTACGTAAAAAAGCTGCCCTTGTTACAAGCCGCTGTAAGCAACCGTTTTCTAAATATTTGGACTTGAAAATTTCAAGTCACCTATTCTATTACTTTTTACTCGCTTGAAGAGGTCATTACTGTTGGGTACGTTCCTTTATGACATCCTTAAGCGAAATAGTAATTTAATAATAATAATTCAATAGTAATAATTATTAGTAACAAAATTTGCAAGAAATGTCAACATTTTATTTCAGGAAATTTTGAATATGTAGAATAAACTAAAATAAACGAAACTAAATTGTATTCAAATAAATTGTTGAAAGTATCCACCTTCAGCGAAGATACAGGCAGTCAGTCGTCCAGTCTTTGAATCTCGTACCCGCTCAAAAATTATTGGTGTGTTCCTTATTGTTTCACATGCGTCTACTATTCGGTTTCTAAGATCTTCCTCGTTCGCTACTGGAGTTTTATGAACTAGTGACTTCAAATGTCCCCAAAAATAAAAATCCATCGGGTTTAGATCTGGGGACCTTGGTGCCCACGGCTGGTTAGGTTCTTCTACACCCCTACCGATCCATCGATTTGGATAGACTGTGTTAAGGAATTTCCTGGCTACAACGCTAAAGTGGGCCGGAGCCCCATCATGCATAAACCACATGCGGATACGAATTTCGAATGGTACATTCTGAAGTAGTCCAGGCAATTCATTTTCTAAAAAGTGTCTGTAAGTTGCGCCATTCAATCGGAACGGAAGAAAGAAAGGACCTATCAAGTAATTATCAATTATTGCCGCCCATACATTTACAGAAAATTGATACTGATAATGCCTTTCACTAACTGCATGCGGATTTTCGAGAGCCAAATCATGGTTGTTATGAAAGTTTGTGATAGCATTTCGGAAGAAGTTTGACTCGTCCGTGAAGAGTACATATCTTGAAAATTGAGGATTTTCAGCCAATTTACTCAAAAACCACTGACACATAGTAATGCGTTGGGGAAAGTCTCGTGGCAAAAGAGCTGGTACCCTTTGAATATGGTATGGATAAAACTGTTGATCGTGGATAATCCTCCAAACTGTGGACTGAGTAGAATTGACAGCTTCAGCAATTATTCTTGTACTTGTTTCTGGATTCTCCTCGAGAGCGTTCAAAACAGCTTCTTCCAATTCTGGGGTTCGGACTGCTCGTGGTCTTCCAATAATATCAGCTGCCCTCTCAAAGCTACCTGTTTCTGCCAAACGATGGTGGAGACTAGCAAATGTTGGAGCTGAAGGCAGTACTCGATTAGGAAATCGCTCCTGGTAAATACGTCTTGCTTCGTGCGCATTGCCATACGCAAGGCCATAAACGAAATGCATATTGGCTAAATGAGCATTATTGTTTATATAATCCATTTTTTCAAAATTAGTGTTTTCTACTTCTACTTACGGAAACTTCAACAAAACGTTTAACTGTCACAAAATATGTATTTACCAAAACTACTTACTTAAACGTCAAATTCTTTTCCAATGCATTCTTGTGAAAAATGCAAAATATTGGTAATAACTTCAACATGCATCGATTATCAAATAATTGACTTGAAATTTTCAAGTCCAAATATTTAGAAAACGGTTACTTACAGCGACTTTTAAGAAGGGTAGCATTTTCACGTAGATATGATAGAGGAATCGATTTTTTTACTGAAAAATGTGCTAGAAGTACGCTCAAAAAAGTTATGAATCTTCAAAAAATAAAAAGACGTGTAGGTGGCGCCCCCTACGAGTAAGAGAAATAATAACATCAGGTTCGAATTCGACACCTCAAAAACCTCTTACTACCAAGTTTCGTTTAATTAAGTTCAGTATTTCAAGAGTTATTTGAATAAAACCAAAATAAAAATAAAACTTCAACACCCTGTATCTTGGAAACGAAGCGTTTCCGGACATATATTTATTTGGGCAATTCATATTAGAATATTGTGAGGAATCACCTCCTGAAGTTTGTCAAAGTACTTTCGAATCACCCTGTATATTTGGCTCTTCCACGCTGTCGTATAAAATATACATTTCTTTGATGTTTTGTACTGCGGTTGATTGTAACTTAACTTTCGGGTAAAGTGTCTTTCCCACCCTCGACTGTAAAACCAAACCCCACTCCGACACAATCTCCTGAGGAAAAATCAACATCGTATTTGTTATGACATACAAAATATTGACATTGAATCTAAATTTTATGAATCGTTTGTTGATTTAATAATTTTTTTTAAGTTTTGTGGCACCTCATTATCGAAACATCTAGATTTGACTCAAGTTAATAAGTAAAAAAGTTGTATGCGGAAACACCAAATACTTTTAGTCTTACTTATTTTTCCTGCTCTTTCCAAATTTGTAAATAAAATTTTAAAATATTGTTATACAGAATGTTGTTTCGACTCGAAACCTACTTATTAATTTTTTTTAAGCCGGACCTGGAATAAGACTTTTTCTTATTATGTTAATCGACAGTACTGTGAACAAAGAACATACAAACCAAATATCACAAAAATGTATAGGGTGGTTCACAAGTTATGATTAATTGAAAAAATGGGGAAAATCAATAAATCACCCTGTATCTTGGTTCTAAAGGACGATAGACCCATAAAATATAGGTTATTTAGAAGGACCTCGGTGACTTCCATCTACCCTAACTGTATGCGCATTTCTCAATGAATCACCCTGTATAATCAGAAAGCATTGTAATAACCATCGATTCGTAATATTATTGTTAAAAAAATTGAATTATTAATTATAGTACAAAATTTCTTTCTGTGTTGTATTCTTACAAATGCCATAATTGGTCCTTCATCTCCTGAAGAAAACTTGACTGGCAATCTACCTTGATATTCTTAAAGACACTATCGATCCTCTTATAATACATAGAAATACAAATTGATGTACGAGTGTTAAACAAGAAACTCCCAGATAGATCGATTGGAAGGGGAGCATTTGAATGACCTCCATGATCACCGGATTTAACTCCCTTGATTTCTTTCTTTGGGGATATCTCAAATACTTTGTTTATAAAATACAACCTGCATATATTGATGAACTTAAAAGACGAGTTACAGCAGCATGCCGGTCAGTTCCCGGTGAAGTTTTCCCAATTGTTAGAGCGGAGTTCGAAAAGAGACTTCATTACTTTATATAGCAAAATGGACAACATTTTGAGCAGTTCATGAGTTAGGAGTAAGTAGATCCCACGTTTGAAATTTCTCCTGTTGTTCAAGGGTTGGAACAGTGCCATTTCCTCTTCTAACCATTTCTATCAAAAGGATAATCAATACAGTAATTCATCTCATTGAAGTATTTACTTTTGTAAGATCAGAACGATATTTGTCGGAAACTGCTCAACAAAAAAATAATAATTCAGGGTAGGTACAATTGGAAACAGAATTAAACGCCTTTAAAATAATGTGCCCCTTGATCCCCTTTTAATTTGTAAGGGTAACACATACCCCTGCTAGGGTGGTCAAAGAGAGGGATAAAAATATTAATTACAAGTGTCCCCCTTAAAAATTAAATTGACGTATCTTTCGATTTTTCATATTACCTATTTACTGAAAGGAAGATATTGAGGATGAAAAGTTTCAAATTGACACCCTGTATAGTTTGTAATTGATACTAAAGTTGTTAATATTATATTACTCCACTTATTTATACAAATCGATAAGAAAAAATACCTAGTCAGATTGCTCAGACGATTAGTTCACTGATCAAACATGGTACATTTTCCGGGACATCAGTGTTTTCTCGAGAACTGTCAAATACATTGTTTTGAAACGGTTTAACCCCAACAGTACATCATTTATTACACCCGTCCGTCCCTCTTTAACGCTTGCTAACGTTTGTCCCTGAGAGATTTTCTCCCATGATGTAGTTGTCGAAAACAGTCCGGTAAAGTCCTGAATAAGGGTAAGAGGAATGAGTGTAAACACACGCTTGCGCCCAATCATTATATGGTGCAACGGTGCCAAGTTGTTGGAGAAGGGCGTTTGTGAAAGGAAATTAATATTTCATGAGGAATCAAGTTTCCGGCACTCGGCTGAATTTGTTTGGAAACTTTTAGGTATGTTGTATAGGGAGATACTAATCAGGTGGGTTAGAAATTTATAGACTGGTAAGTGGAAATATACAAGATGAGGCTAGGAGGACTTACAGCAATACATTTTACAGAAGAGTAGTTTCGTTCCAAATTGTTTGATTTTTTTTAAATCATTACTAATGTTCAACACTTTTCTTGTGATGATTGTAATAATTAGAAAGGCACAATTTGATAAATAAGTGACAAATATGAGAAACAATTGATTATTGACGAACTCTTACACGTTAGAATGTGAAATAAATATCTAACAGAAACTGCTGGGTCTCAGTCTGAAACCACGACCAAAGTAGAATAACGAGGATGTATTGATATCTAGTTAGCCTAGACCAGTTCCCTGCATAAACAAAAGAGGTAAATTTTTCATTGAAGATGATGACCGATCGGGAAGGCCAGTTTCTGTGTCAGTCCCCGAAAATATCGATGCATTTCATGACATGATTTTAACAGACCGTCGAATTGGGCTAAAACGGATATCTGAAGCACTGAATATTTCATACGAACGCGTTCATCAGGTAGTTCACGTTAATTTGGACATGAAAAAAATTGCTGCAAAATGGATCCACAAATGTTTGAATGTTGACCAAAAGCGTGCAAGGGTAGTAGCATCGCGTTCGATCTGTGGTCGATTTGAAAACGATTTACACTTCTTAAACCGAATTGTTACTATGGATGAGACTTGGGTACATTTCTACGATCCAGAAACAAAGCAACAATCAATGGAATGGCGACACTCCGGTTCTCCAAGACCTAAGAAGTTTCGTGTCCAAAAATCTGCTGGAGAAGTTCTTGCTTCAGTTTTTTGGGATTGCCATGGAGTAATCATGATTGATTTTTTGGATAAGGGTAGAACAATAACTGGAGATTACTATTCGACATTACTGACCACTTTACGAAAAAAAATAAAAGAGAAAAGACGCGGAAAGTGTAACGTTATTTTTTTTAATTATTAACTAATCAGGGTATATCGAAATTTTTAATCATATTTTACATGCATTTTACCACTATTTGCCTTCTGCATTTATTTCATAATGTTCAAACACTAATAATACCTATATGCTATCACAAAGTTGCTTCTTCGAGAGTGTATTCACTGATAATCCATCCAACTATTTCTCAATTGCGTCCCCATTGCATAATACTACCAGGTATATCCATTTTACATTTAAGTCATCATGTTTTGGTAACGTCAAGTTTCACGTTATCCCAAGGTTAGTAATTGTCATTCGTGATTTAGTTGTTTACTTTTGGCACTCTGTCAACACTTTTCATTCCACGTCTGGGGTGTGCGCACTAAGCGAAGTACGCCATAGACTTGTGGTTGTTGTGACTTCTTTCTGCATTCAGTTGGAGTAGCACGTAGTGACTTTTGTTGGTTTCATAACTGAAGATGCGAAATGGGTTATGCCATGCAGTATTACTTAGGCGTGTTTCCTTTGAGGATAGGGCTTCATAAGATCTTTCTAGCTTGTGGAGAAAGAATAATAAGTTGAGAGTGTAATACTCTTCGAGAAGTGTACTTGGCGACAATGCACATGGATTTGACATTTTGACCTAAAGTTTGAGAAGAAGAAGATTAATTAGTTTTGACTGTTGTCTGTCACCAGGGTGCTGGATTTTTCACTATTGATATGGTTGGTGAATAAGTTGTAAGAATTTTATTTCTATTTGAATCGTCAGTAAAGGGATTATATCTTGCAACTGCCAAAAGGTTTCAGTTTTCGTTTAGTCGATTGAATTGCTGTGTATGCATATTTCTGAACCTTTCCTCTCGGGGGATTATATAAACCAATTATTTCTGGTAAGTCTCGCACATGGTATTCTTCTATCATTTGGCAATTCTTCATGTATTTTAGGATCTGATTTGTTTGGCCGTTTGGGTACTTGACCCTATGTGCCGTTGTTGACCCTTTGACCAGGATATTTTCATCTGACATCTGAAAGAGCCTACCGAAAGCATCTTCCACTGTGGGAGCACCTAGGCCTGTTCTGGACAGAGGCAGTTATTAGGTCATCCAAGTTGTTGAACAAAGTGTCAAGTTCTTGTTGCATTTCAGGGTTTATGTATAGGGCACTATTATAGTTCTGTCCCACTATATTTCTTTCCTTCCTGGAGGAAGTTACTGGACTCCGTAGATGTAGATGTCTTCCTTGTGACCATCTTCCACCTACTATAGCCATTGAGTAGGGCCTTCAGGTACTGCTAGCGTGACTTTCGAGGAAGCAACATTGCAGTCTACATCAGCTGTGTGGTATCAGCCTAGTTGAACCGACGTTGCACTCCAAGTACCAACTAATAGCACTAAGTATCCTACTGATATCCTTTTTAATTATCAAAGTCTTATGCTACTGTGTAAACGCTACAAGGTAAGGTGCACCATACTATTGCGGATTGGTTAAGACAAATTATTTTCTCCTACCCTACAGCGGTAGATATATTTTGTATTGAATATTGGATACGTTTAACCTTGTCTACGTACTAGTGTCTGTATACTTTCACCTTAAAGGTTGGTTAATGTTTGAACATATATTTGGTCACTGAACTGCACCTGTAGACCAATTGTAAGGTCAATTTTGATAATCAGTTATTTATATAGCTATTTAGTTTTTGTGTAAGAACGTACCCGTACAGTCAGTTCACTATAATTTTAATGTTTAATAATTATACTTCTTCAAACAGTAAGCTGTTTATCATTTAGAGTGTGGTAACTTTAATTTTTAATACTATTCGTGTTATATGGGAATCAGTATAAATAATCTATAGGGTGAGCCTGCATCATATTTCTGGCGCCCATGTTCTTACATCTCATCACAATTTATTTTGTATGACCCACTCCCGTCTCCACTTGAGTTAGTCGCGAGCCACCCTGTCACTCTGACAGCTTCGTTGCCATTATAAAAGCTAAAAGCTAAGTAAAACCCGTGGCAAAAGCTATCCAAAGGTGTTTTGTTTTTGCAGGACAACGCTCCTCCACACAAATCTTATGTTGCCATGCAAAAAATTCGTGATTTAGCGTTTGAATTACTAGAACGCCCCCCTTATTCACCAGATTTGGCTCCGTCCGACTATCATCTCTTTCCTCAACTGAAAAAAAGTTTAAAAGGTCGTAAATTTTCTTCCAACGAGGTAGTAATAAAGGCTGTGAAGGTCTGGTTTGCAGAGCAAGAAGAAAATTTTTTTTTGAAAGGTCTAGAGACGTTGCAGGTTCGCTGTATTAAATGTATCCAATTAAGAGGAGAATATGTTGAGTATTAAAATATTTTGACATTGAAATTTTGTTTGGTTCCATAGTAGGCTAAGAATTTTTCAATCTATCCTCGTAGATTAGACATGTACTTCTGTAATATCCCTTCAGGTAGGATAGATACTAAAACGGAGTATCCAAAAACCAGGCTGCTGAACGATTTGGACAGCGGATGCCATTGATTTTATCCATGATGACCAAATATTTGTTTCACATCTTGCCATACACAAACAATAGTATTTCGATTCGTTCGAAAGTAATGCATATAAAGTATACAGAATTTAACATGGTTGGTTTGGGTAATACTACAAGCTAGGAGTAACACTGACAATTTTCAGCAACTGTACGAAGAAATAATTCCCAAACCACTCATTCAACTCAAAATTAGATATTCCAGAAAAATGCATTTTGAATAACTCAATAGTAATCTATGTAACAAGTCCGGAAAATACTGTTTTTTTGGACGAGTAGACCAAATTCTAGGACGAGCGTTAGCGAGTCCTGGAAGTCTGCGAGTCCAAAAAAACTGTTTTTGGACGTGTTGCGTACACTATTTTTTCGGCAATCATGTAAAATAACAAATCAATGAGACGCATTCAGTCTAAGAGACGAAGAGAGGTCGACTTGCACCCATCTGTTAACCGGATGAAACGATTCCAAATTTGAATATTTCGAACATTTCAGTTCTTATTTGTATTATATATTGAAATTAGAACAGAAACATTCTAATTCTTATTTATATTAATATTTGTATTAAAACTCGAGCACTTCCCGGCCTAGTCCGGGAAGTACGTACTTCCCGGACTAGGCCGGGAAGTGCTACTTTCCCAAAGAAAAACTGTTCGGGCAGTGAACACTTCCCGGATCGTTGCCGAAAAAATCGTTTTCAGGTGTTGAAAATCGCTCTTCGTGTACTTTTTCCTGGACAGGCAGAAACAAAACAGAATTGTTTAGTAATAAATTACTCCCATACGGAAATACATCTGTCTGAAAAGAGCAATTCGTTTCGTCCACGAGACCTCACTCACAAACTCACTTCCTTCTCTAGGACACAGATAAGTTGGCGATGTACACTGATAAGAGGAATGCATGATTATTGTATTGATTCAAGAAGAAGATGGTATTCTTGAATAGGTCCAACCAACTATTGGTATGATTTTTTGAAGGAACTGTTTCGACTACTTGAAACGAAAATGTTTTGAAATAAATGAACATTCGCTTCCTGAGTTGGTTGATGCAAGAATATTTCATCTTCAATAACGGACATTATGAGGAGTTTTCATGTTGAATTATGGGAGTTGAATTTTGAATTCGATTAGACAAATATGCAGAGGAAGCCATTTTCAGAAGGTGAGTGTTACATTTCTTTTTCTACATTCATGCAAAAAGCAAAACTTTATTGAACTATATTCAGTGGAAAAAGAAGTTCTTTATTGCACTAGTGCAATAAAGTTTTTATTGCACTCATCTGTCATTCTGCTTCAACGTGCTGTCATCATGACAAACATATGGGGCCAGGTAGCCGAGTGGTTAAAGCGACATTGTTTTAGTTACTGGCTGCCGGTCGGCGGTGGTTCAAACCATGGCGACTGCAGAATTTTTTCTGATGGCCCGAGAAAGTGCTAGGAATCGCACGTAAAAAGGTAAGACCTCGTTAATCCTTGACTCGCACAGATTTCGACTTTTGAGGGCTGCCGTTCGTAAGGGGACGACAGCTGGTTAACGGAAAAAATAATTTTACAACAACAAAAAAAAAATAAACGTTTAAACCTACTACATATTTAGCAGATTTTCTGTGAGATTGGCAATAGGTACTTCACTACGAAATATTCATATTGAAAATTGCACCAATTGTTCATTCACTTTCAACATTGAGGGTAAAAATAAAGTTTGAGTTAAATTGTTCGTAACGTATTAGTTCCTGTTTCAATGCAAATCGATATCAATAATAAAGTATTCAAGTTGCGCTTTTCATTTTCCTACACCTAGTGCCGCACCTCAATAAATCATTTTTTGCTTTTTGCATGAACGTAGAAAAAATGTTGTATGCAACTCGTGCAAAAATTGTTTATTGCACTCGACGTGTTGTCCAACTCGGCCTAACGGCCTCGTCGGACAATTTCACGTCGAGTGCAATAAACATTCACTTTTTGCACTTGTTGCATAAATAACTATTATTATGCATGGAATGAGCATGGAGAGGAGTTACTATTGACGTATTGGGGATACAAAGAATTGAAGAATTTGGTGAACCACTAGTTTGTTGTGAGTTGCAACACATGATATTCACGTCAAAAATCAATAGTGGCATGCAACAAATTTCAATTAATCATTTTCTATGAAATCTGAGAAACAGGGCAGTGATTTTCACAATGGGGATACTATTATACCTAGAAGTATCGAAATAATTGACAAGATTAATGAGGACAGTTCTTTTGAAAATATACTCCAAAAAGATTCATCAACTTCTCCAAAACTCTCTAGATGTGCCATATATCCCTCTCATTCAATATCCAGCAGTCTTTACTCGACTTCATTATCTCGCCGTACCTGTGAGGAAGACAATCTCTGCATTAGTGACCATAGCACTGTTGATCGCAGCACAAATAGCTACAACACATTTGGCATTAAAGGCCTAATAAATATTGGCAACACTTGCTTCATGAATAGTGTTATCCAATGTTTATCTAATACAAGATGGTTGTTAGAGCATTCGAAAGATGATAGCTACATGAGAGACATAGACACGAGTACCTAAATTACGAAAGGGGCTTTATTCAGATCATTCGCGGAGGTGATTGAAGAACTGTGGTCGGAAGATTCATCACATCAATCAGTTGAAACAGGAAAGAATATTCAAAGATGTTTCACCTCTCTTCATCGTCAATGCTCAACAAGATGCTCACGAATTTTTGAGGATCCCACTGGATGGTCTACATTCTGACGTAAATAGAATTACGGAGAAACCTAATCGCTTATCGCCAGATATCAAAGAAGATTTAAGTGATAGTGAAAAAGGAGAAGAGGCTTGGTCAAAATTCTTGATGATGAATAAATCTATGACTGTAGAACTCTTTGTTGGTCAACTGAAATCAAGATTGAAATGTACATATTGTGGTCATTGTTCTGTCACGTTTGATCCATTTTAGGACATTTCCATATCCATTCCGCTAAGAAAAAGCAAACTGAGACTATCAGATTGTTTGGATTCATTCAGTGAGGAATCTCTGGACGGTGAGAAACATACTTGCTCAAAATGCAGAGAAAGACGGAAGTGCACGAAATCTGTATCGATCCAAAAATTCCCTAAAATTCTAGTGATCCATTTAAAACTTTTTTTTTTGGCAGATGGTTTCATAGAACAATTGAGCGATGCCTTTGATTTTCCATTAGAAGGTTCAGATATGAGTAATTATGCCGCTGACTTTGTAACCCCTTGAGTATACAGGGTAGGTCACGGTCGATGGTACCTTAGACGTTCACGGAGAACGGAACATATGATCATTCTGAAAATTTGGTTTCTCAAGTAGTTGCTCTTGGTCTATCGATCTAAAGTATTTTCAGCAATGCAGCGTTGCCGCTTATACCAGAAAGTAGCAGCATCTTTGTTATTTCAAATGGGTCACCCTGTATATTACCGCATTTTTGAACTTGTCATTCCTTTCTAATTATTTCTGCCCCATACTCTCCTATACCTATCTCTAACGGTTTTTGAGATATTGGTTATTTTCCATATCTTTTATCCAAAACATAGCTCGAATTGAATGTTTATTTCAGCGGTATTTGAATTCTTAGAAAGTTGAAATTTTGTGATTAGTTCATCAGGATCATGTACATTGATTCTGTATAGAGAAGTTTGTTCTGCGTTATACAGGGTCGTTCAAAATTCATGATATTTCTGCTAGATACGAAAAGGGTTGAGTGCGTTTTTTTTAAATGGAACATCCTGTATATTATGAAATATCCTGAAAGATGACTGAATTCCCTTCGAATTGATATATTATGTACCTATACCTAACTAGCCAGAATTCCGAGATAATAGCAATTTTCACTTGTAATCTCCCAAGTGCTTGAATTATTGCCGGAAATTTTTCGATTACTCGAGATAAATTTACGGCAAATAATTCAAGCACGAGGGGGATTCGGTAAGAAAATTTCACACCGAGAAATGAAAATCATCCAACAATTCATAAAAAATAACTAACGATGGTTTCACCTGAACTATTTATAACCACTGAAATATTGATATGTAAAATACTCAACAACATTCTCATCAAAAAATGTGTTTAAATTTGGAACAAAAAAATTCCAAATATCTAGTAAATGCATAATTATCTTCTTTCATATGAAAACTAGACCTCCATTTGTACATTAAATCAAAATATCAACTTGTCACATGTCAAATGTCACATGTCACATGTCAAACATTTATTGATGAAAATTTTATCAAGTATTTTACATATCAATATTTCAGTGGTTATAAATAGTTCAGGTGAAACCATCGTTAGTAATTTCTTATGAATTGTTGGATGATTTTCATTTCTCGGTGTGAAATTTTCTTACCGAATCCCCCTCGTGCTTGAATTAATTGCCGTAAATTTATCTCGTACATGAATTTTCAAAGAAAATTCATGTACTCGAAAAATTTCCGGCAATAATTCAAGCTCTTGGGAGATTACAAGTGAAAATTGCTATTATCTCGGAATTCTGGCTAGTTAGGTATAGGAACATAATATATCAATTCGAAGCGAATTTAGTCATCTTTCAGGATATTTCATGATATACAGGATGTTCCATTTAAAAAAACGCACTTCAACCCTTTTCGCATCTAGCAGAAAGATCATGAATTTTGATCGACCCTGTATAACGCAGAACAAACTTCTCTATACAGAATCAATGTACATGATCCTGATGAACTAATCACAAAATTTCAACTTCCTAAGAATTCAAATACCGCAGAAATAAACATTCAATTCGAGCTATGTTTTGGATAAAAAATATGGAAAATAACCAATATCTCAAAAACCGTTAGAGATAGGTATAGGGGAGTATGGGGCAAAAATAATCAGACAGGAATGACAAGTTCAAAAATGCGGTAATATAGAGGGTGACTCACATGAAATAACAAAGATGCTGCTACTTTCTCGTATAAGCGGCAACGCTGCATTGCTGAAAATACTTTAGATCGTTAGACCAAGAGCATCTACTTGAGAAACCAAATTTTCAGAATGATCCTTTGTCCCGTTCTCCGTAAACGTCTTAGGTATCATCGACCGTGACCCACCCTGTATATTCATCGAACATAGTATAAATTCATAATTACGAACAATTTAGGTATGAGTAATGATTATTATTTGAGGATAGTTTCATAATAACTATATTCTCAATGGAAACCCTTACTTCTAACGCGTTAAGGAATGTGATTGAATACTGAAACAAAGCTATTTTGAATAAAACTTTTGGAAATTTGGATAAATTTCATCCATAAGCAAAATTACGTATTGCATTTATTGAATAGGAACAGTTTTCACTATACACAAAACTAACAACTTTCGCAAAACCTCCAGCCCAAATAGTCGAATAGGATGAAATGGAAGTAGCAATCGTAGGTTGTCGTGTCGCGAGATGCTATTAATGCTCATTGATTGAATGTTTCTACGGTTTCCTAGTGCTTCCTGAAGACCTTCGCCAAGGAATTATATTTCGGAGTTAAGAGTCATATATTTTTTTCTCCAGGTTGAAGCAAGCAAATTCACTTCAAGAGAATTTATGTAAAGCAGCAAACAGCTCAATTGATTTGAAATGGGAGTATATTTATCAATTAGAAATGATTATTCTTCAAAATGATATTGTTTGCTTTGATGAGTTTTTTTTTTCTCTCTTGAAAATAAACTTGTATGTGATATGTTTTAGTTCAATTAGCAATAAGTTATACAATTTCGGGCCAATAAAGAAAATGACTGTAAAACTGTCAAAAAACTTGACATTTCTGCATCTCTATTGATGCGTGAATGTTTACTTTTTTCACCGACAAAATAATTCAAAAAATAAACATTACTTTTTGAAGGCTTTATTTGTAGCAGAGTAAATTATTAATTTATTAATCATCATAATACAATTTCATTTATTGGAATAATAATTGATAGTTAAGTTTGAACAATTACTTCCAACATAAATTCCCGAAGACGTTCCATATTGCTGCTGATCAGAAAAGTTAGATATTTCTTGAATATATTTTAACCTGCTTGGAAGAAGACGGACAATTCAATATTTTGTTGGAAATAGCAATTTTGTTATTCAAACTATCTTCTATATACCGGGTGACACAGCAGACATGTAGCAGCCTGTAGTTTTTTTATTTGAAGAGATAAAAATTTGAAATTTGCAGAAGTTACGTAATCAATGATAGCGTTTCATTTGAATCTAACGACAAATTTTTTCAACTACCTGTTTGATCAGCAGTAACTCCAACTTCTTTTTTTTTAATGACACCCTGTATATTTATCTAGCCTATCTAATTTGTCTTAAAATTCACTATTCAACCGTGTATCACAAAGTGGCATTCGTTTCTCAATTCGCAGATGAATTGCATTTTATTGAAAAACATCAAGTTGGCTGTTTCCCGAACTCGATAATCTTTCGATGCTTGGTAGGCTTGGAAGACCAAAGAGTATCAGTTAAACGATATAATTTCAGTTTTTTCCATACCTGATTACTTCCTACAGATTGTCAATAATTTCTTTAGTAAAAAGAGAAAACTTCTGAAAATAACTCACGATATTGCGAAAACTGAGATAGGAACATATTTTTTTCATTTTGGCTACTTGTGAAGGAACTATCTGTCTTTCTCTTTGGCCATGTAGCCATATCATGATCTTTCCATTTGGAAACATAAAATTAAAATTGTTCCCCTGATCCACCAATTCACAAGTCTATTAGTCTAGATATTTGCAATAGTATTTTGCCTAGTAGGCAGTGTACACAAATTGTTTTGTGTTTGACAGGTAAACAACATTTGATTGCAATGATTATCTCCGTCAGTTTATGCTGATTGAAATTGCATCGTTTAATTAGATACTAAATATGTATTTAAAGAACGAAAAGGTCGATATGTTGTTGATATTCGTAGAGTGCAAGAGAAATTGTAGACAGGCTGAACAATTGTATGTCGAAAGATTTCTGGAAAGACGCCATCCACATGATAATTATTTCGCTAGAGTAGAAGAGCAGTTCAGAGCAGTTCTTTTCAAAACTCTTCTAGCGGTCTCTCGATTCACGCCGATTTCTTCCTCAATTTGTCTCAGTTATATCGTCGGATCTGCATGTACTATGGCCAAAACGTTTACTTTCATTTCCTCGTCGACAATGTATTGGATATTGTTTTGATTTTCCGGTTCTCTTCTGAACTGCTCTTCTACTCTAGCGAAATAATTATTAGGCGGATGGCGTCTTTCCGAAAATCTTTCGACAATTGTTCAGCCTGTCTACAATTTCTCTTGCACTCTCCGAATATCAACAACATATCGACCATTTTATTCTTTGAATACATATTTAGTATCTAATTAAACGATGCAATTTTAATTAGCATAAAACTGACGGAGATAATCAGTACAATCAAATGATGTTTACCTGTCAAACACAAAACATTCTGTGTACACCGCCTACTAGGCAAAATATTATTGCAAATATCTAGACTAATAGACTTGTGAATTGGTGGATCAGGGGAACAATTTTAATTTTATGTTTCCAAATGGAAAGATCATGATATGGCTACTTGGCCAAAGAGAAAGACAGATAGTTCCTTCACAAGTAGCCAAATTTAAAAAAACATGTTCCTATCTCAGTTTTCGCAATATCGTGAGTTATTTTCAGATGTTTTTTCTTTTTATTGAAAAAATTATTGACAATATGTAGCAAGTGATCAGGTTTGGAAAAAACTGAAATTATATCGTTTAACTGATACTCTTTGGATTTCCAAGCCTACCAAGCATCGAAAGATTATCGAATTCGGGTAACAGCCATCTTGATGTTTTTCAATAAAATTCAAATCATCTGCGAATCGAGAAACGAATGCCACTTCATGATACACGGTTGAATAGAGAATTTCAAGACAAATGAGATAGGCTGGATAAATATACAGGGTGTCATTAAAAAAAAAGAGTTGGAGTTACTGCCGATAAAACAGGTGGTTGAAAAAAGTTGTCGTTAGATTCAAATGAAGCGCTATCATTGATTACGTAACATCTGCAAATTTCAAATCTTCATCTCTTCAAATAAAAAAAACTACAGGCTGTTACATGTCTGCTGTGTCACCCGGTATGCTTCTGCTACGGAGGCAGATCTTCAGTCACCGTGACGTTTCATGGATATAATGTCGCCCCCTGCATTGGCCAGAAGAGTTACAGAGTTTCTACGGAAACAGTGACCTCTGTAGCTCTCATACATGTTTTTTCCAAGCCATTCTGCGATCAAGCTGGAAATTTCTCCTATTTCATTCATCCCCACATGTTGGCTAATATATTTTCCTCTCGAATATTTCAAAAATAATCTGTTACTTTTTGCATGAGGCGGCCGTAATGTTCTATACTTGCGGTATATCTCTATACAATCAGAATTTGAAACAATAAACGTTCTTGTGCAATAAGTCTTCGTATCAGGTATTTTAACAATCAACATAGATCCAGCACCTTCAATGGCATCAATAGTTATATGTAATAATTCTTCACGGCGACAAGCACCGCTGATACCTACCCAGAATTAGGATAACCTACAAATAAAAAAAATATTGAAATTATCACTAATCTTACAAAATTATGATTATATATGTACTTTATAAAGTAAATTTGTTTTATCAGAATCTTGAATAAATTTTTTGATATCATCCCTTGATAAAACTTTAGATTTCTTTCCTCGGTATCCGACGCTTTTGTTCTTAATGAACAGGACCAATTTTGAAATCTTCCTCATAAGTATCAATATTTTTCTTAACATTCAATGTACTTTTCAACATTGACACTCCATAACGTAGAATGTTTTATAGTTTTCGATTTTTCCTCAAAATAGCATACACGCACATTTTCACCATTCACGAAATTGGTCATATGTTTTCTCATATATTAACTTGGATTTGGCCGGTTACATATTAGCTACTATTGCATTTGCTTTCTCATTTATATCTGATGGGGTATCACTACTACTATCATAATCAACATCCATCTTCTTGAAAATAACTTGAAATTGAAGCAACTACGAGCAAACACAGTCAATCAGTCAAACACGCGGCGTGCCAACAAACCGTTTCTATAGTAACGACACTAAAAGACCACTGGATGCTGTGAAATTGTATTGGACGCATTGATAACATTAAAGATAACATGTATGGAAAAATTTCTGAATATGATTTTGCTGAAAAATTGAATAATATTTTCTAGATAAACATTCTTCTGGATGGGATGAGATCTCTGCTAATGTTTTACTACACCTAACACATAATGCAATGTTTACTTTAGCTGAGGCAATTAATAGATCATTTTTGAATGGAACATTCCCGAAATGTCTTAAGATAGCGGTAGTAAATCCTTTGCCCAAAGGAGGGAACTGTGATATAATATCTAATCTAAGGCCTATTTCACTATTGCCAACTTTGGCCAAGTTAGTTGAAAAATTAGTTAAAAAAAGGATGTCTTCATTTCTGCTCTATAATCATTCACTAAGCTCTCACCAATTTGGTTTTCAAACAGGGAAAAGCACAAATGATGCCATGTTTGCTTTACTGGAGAATTTATATCTCAAAATCAATGAGGGTGATGCAGTTGCAACAATCTTTTGCGACCTTACAAAAGCTTTTGACTGTGTTGATCACAAGATACTCCTTCAAAAATTAAAAATTTATGGTTTTAGAGATGTAGCATTTAGATGGTTTCAATCATACCTAGAACGCACACAAATGGTCTCGCTTAACGGAGAAAGTTCGAAATCTCAAATAGTGAGTTGTGGGGTACCACAAGGATCAGTGCTTGGACCCCTTTTGTTCTTGGTGTATATCCATGATCTGGCAAGCATCAATATCAGAGGTAAATTCACTATATGGTGGTTCTTCGGGTTGTAAGGCCGACGTGTGTTCAGAGAAGAAGAAGTTTCTGATTTCTTAAGAAATCAGAAACTTGTAAAATAACTCTTGAAAATGCTAACCACTCGTGTTGGCGAAACGTCGAGTTCTTCTCTGAACACACGTCGGCCTTACAACCCGAAGAACCACCATGTAAGTGACGATGGCCGCGAAAGCCTTTCACATTTTATAAATTCACTATGTTCGCAGATGATACTACACTACTGTGGCACGGCACCAACAGTGATGAACTGAATGAACACATAGCTACAGACATATCCTTGGTGAAAAACTGGTGTGATGCCAATAAGTTATCATTCAATGTATCAAAAACATGCATTGTAACCTTCAGATGCACTCTGAACGAGATAGTCTTAGGAAACTCGATAATAAGTACTGAACCATCAGCCAAGTTTTTGGGACTCCATGTGGATAACAGTCTGTCTTTCAATACTCATATCAGTACTTTATGTAAAAAATTGCCATCAGGGTGCTTTGCAGTAAGGGTCATCTCATCAGAATTAAATACATCTGTAGCAAGAGCAGCATATTTTGCTCTGATTGACGCACTATTGAGATATGGAATTTGTTTTTGGGGGAATAGTTCTCAATTTCTATTGAACTCGGTGTTCGTATTACAAAAGAGGGCTTTGTAGGGCAAAACCTAGAGATTCATGCAAACCCTTATTTATTGCTAAAAAGATATTGACATTGACATGTATCTTTATTCTGGAAAGTGTATGTTTAATCTATAAAAAATATTACTATAATATCCAATCTTTTCCAACTCGCAAGACGAGAAGTGATAACTTCACGGTGTCCCTACCAATTCCCAGAAGCTCCTTGATAAAGGGGTCAATAATATATAATGCTAAAAAAATGTTCAACCACCTGCCTTCACATATTAGATCCTTGGTGGCACATAATAGATTTAGGAACGCTGTCAAGGAGTTACTGCTAGATAGAGCATATTATAATTTGAAAGAATTCTATGATGATGTATTTTAGGTAATTGTGTTTTGATATCGATTTGTATTGTTAATTTCGCTTTAGATGTGTATCTGTTTATATGTGACATTGTATATATATATATATATATATATATATATATATATATATATATATATATACAGGGTGTCAATTTGAAAACTTCCCACCCTTAATATCTTCCTTCCAGTAAACAATATGAGTAATCGAAAAAACAGGTCAATTTTATTGTCAAGGGGGACACTTTCACGGACTATTTGTAGCCCTCGTGGTTCAACCCCCTAGGAGGGGTAGATGTTACCCTTAGAATTTTAAATGGGAAGGGGGGTCAAGTGGCACATCATTTTGATGGGCGTTCAATTCTTGTTCCAATGGTACCCTGACTTATTATTTTGTGATGAGCATTTTCCGAAAAATTGCGTTCTAAACTAACAGAAGTAATTATTAGAACGCCTATACTGAGATGCATTATTGTATTGACTCCCTTTAATAAAAATGGTTAGAAGAGTAGGTGGCACCGCTCTAACCCTTGAATGACAGGAATAAATTTATTACGCATGGGATTTTTTATTTGGTGGTTATTTTCCTTCTACACAATAAAATTTAATTTGCGAGAAAGACATTTCCAACATAAAATCTACTTACGCTTATCTTATTAGCTGTTCGAAATGTTGTCCATTTTGCTCTAAACGGTAATACGGTCTGTTTTCGAACTCCCCTCTAACATTACGGAAAACTTCACTAGGAATTGACTGGCATGCTGCTGTAATTCGTCTTTTAAGTTCGTCAATATCAGAAGGTTATGTTTTATAAACAACGGATTTAAGATGCCCCCAAAGAAAGAAATCTGAGGGTGTTAAATCCGGTGATCTCGGAGGCCATACAACTGCTCCCCTTCTGCCAATCCATCTACCCGGAAATCTCTCGTTTAACCACTGTCGGACGGGAAGAAAATAATGAGGTGGAGCACCGTCCTGCTGGTAATGTAACAGATCCTCCTGCAAAAGTTCATTACCTTCTGCATCAATTTGAGTTTCTAGCTCGTGAGTTATGAGAGGATCGATAGTCTCTTCAAGCATATCAAGGTACAGATTGCCAGTCAAGTTTTCTTCCAGAAATAATGGACCAAGAATGGCATTTCCAAGAATACCAGCCCAAACATTAACTTTTTGTGGGTGTTGTTTATGCCCTTCCCGAAAAATATGTGGGTTTTCGTCACTCCAATAGCGACAATTTTGTCTATTAACATTGCCATTCAGAAAAAATGAACATTCATCGCTGAAACAGATGTTTAACAGAAGATTAGGGATGGTATTGACTCGATGAGACATGATTTCACAAAACTCTATTCTTCTATCATAATCATCCTCGTGGAGCTCTTGAAGAATCTGCATTTTATATGGATGAAATTTATGCATTTTCAATGCTTTTCTTATAGTCTCGCGTGACATTCCCGTCACTTCTGATACTGATCGTAAGGAGCTCGTGGGCTCTGCAGCAAATGTTCCCAAAACTTCAATTTGAGCTGCTTCATTTAGTACTCTGGGGTTATTTCTTTTTTTATTTGTCACTGAACCAGTTTCGTAAAACTTATTCACCAAATCAAGCACATACCGGTGACTTACATTACAATTTGGATGTCTTTCGTTAAAAAGACATGCCGCCCTTCGTGCGCACTTTCCAACTTCTCCATAAATTACAATCATTTCAATTCTGTCTTGAAGAATGTAAACCATTTTTACACTTTTATACACTTATTAAAGTAATTCCTAAACAGCCCAACAGGTACAACGGTATTCACAATACTACCACCTAGTTCAAATTTGCTAACCAATTTTTTGCCGGAAAACAGAAACTTTTTACAGCAGAAGTAGCAAAAAAGAAAGGCTAATCTGTACAATTTCTGCGATGACACTTAAAAATTCAGCATTTAATAAACACAACTTTACTACCATCTACGTTTTACTATTAGACTACTTTTTTATGTAAAGTGTTTGGAGCTAATGGCTAATGTTACCCCTAATACAGGGTTGGAATGGTACCACCTAATATTCTAACCAGTTCTGGCCAAACCATGCATCTCAGTATAGGCGTTCTAATAATTACTTCTGTTAGTTTAGAACGCAATTTTTCGGAAAATGCTCATCAAAAAATAATAAGTCAGGGTACCATTGGAACAAGAATTGAACGCCCATCAAAATGATGTGCCACTTGACCCCCCTTCCCATTTAAAATTCGAAGGGTAACATCTACCCCTCCTAGGGGGTTGAACCACGAGGGCTACAAATAGTCCTTGAAAGTGTCCCCCTTGACAATAAAATTGACCTGTTTTTTCGATTACTCATATTGTTTACTGGAAGGAAGATATTAAGGGTGGGAAGTTTTCAAATTGACACCCTGTATATATATATATATATATATATATATATATATATATATATATATATATAAGTAGAAAAATTATTGGGTATAACCCTCAAAATGTTCTGCAACCGTAGACACGTGTTTCGAGCTTAAGCTCTCATCAGTACGGTAAAATCAAGTGCAAAATCAAGTGCAAAGATGTACAACACTTGTTTCTATTTTTACATCCAAGTGTTGTACATCTTTGCACTTGATTTTACCGTACTGATGAGAGCTTAAGCTCGAAACACGTGTCTACGGTTGCAGAACATTTTGAGGGTTATACCCAATAATTTTTCTACTTATATTTTAATATATTGCCCCTCGCTAAATCCATCCTTATTTATATATATATATATATATATGTCTCCTTGTGTGTTTATATATGTGTATATGTGTGTATGTATGTATGTGTATATGTATATATAAATATATATATATATATATATATATATATATATATATATATATCGAATTCGATTTCGATTTCGATTTCGATTTCGATTTCGATTTCGATTTCGATTTCGATTTCGATTTCGATTTCGATTTCGATTTCGATTTCGATTTCGATTTCGATTTCGATTTCGATTTCGATTTCGATTTCGATTTCGATTTCGATTTCGATTTCGATTTCGATTTCGATTAAGATTAAGATTAAGATTAAGATTAAGATTAAGATTAAGATTAAGATTAAGATTAAGATTAAGATTAAGATTAAGATTAAGATTAAGATTAAGATTAAGATTAAGATTAAGATTAAGATTAAGATTAAGATTAAGATTAAGATTAAGATTAAGATTAAGATTAAGATTAAGATTAAGATTAAGATTAAGATTAAGATTAAGATTAAGATTAAGATTAAGATTAAGATTAAGATTAAGATTAAGATTAAGATTAAGATTAAGATTAAGATTAAGATTAAGATTAAGATTAAGATTAAGATTAAGATTAAGATTAAGATTAAGATTAAGATCAAGATCAAGATTAAGATTTCGATTTCGATTTCGATTTCGATTTCGATTTCGATTTCGATTTCGATTTCGATTTCGATTTCGATTTCGATTTCGATTTCGATTTCGATTTCGATTTCGATTTTGATTTGATTTGATAGACAAGAGTCGTTTAAAAGCGGTAACTTATCGGGACGAAAAACCACGTCAAGATGAATTGGAAGTATTTAGTTTTAATATATTTCAGATGATGTAAATTCACATTCACAGTTGTACAAAAAATGTTGTTTGTATTTCGTGTATGAAATTCGTGTTTTCATGGCACATTCGAGATAATTTTTGGCCTCGACCTGCGGTCTTGGCCAAAAATTAACACTCTCATGTGCCATCAAATAAAAAAAAATACTCATTTTACGCAATCAATACAAAAATAGCTATTTCGGCATGGCTTTTCGAAAACAGTGGTATGTCTATTGGATAGGTTCGTGACAGACCGAGTTTGGTGTTGTTTGTTAGTATTAATTTTTGGTTCTATCTTTTAGTGCATGTATAGTAAGGAATGATAAATAAATAGTTTTTTAATATTGAATATATCAGCTTGATGGCCGTGGTGGCCTTTGGAGCGAAGGGTCGAAGGTTCATATCCCCGCATGGTCATCGGTCTCGTGCATGGTACCACACGTTGAAAGGTAAGGGCTGCGTCTTCCCTTGCTCACACAAGTCTCTCGAAGACTTCCGAGGGTTGGGCATAGGGGCGCAATCGGTTGACAAAAATAACAATTTTAACAATTTAAATTTTTTTCTTCGTAATATAACAACGTAGTTGAGAAGAGTCTGTTTATCTTAATACATATTTTGATGACACTATTCTGTGTAACTTGTAAATTTTTTTGGGCAGTATTGCTCAGTCTCCTCAAATTGTAAGACAGTATCTCAAGAGAGATTCTGCTAATGAATTAATAAATAAATTGCATATGTTTACGGTTCAGAATGTCTAGTAATAAGTAAAATGTATACATTAGTTGCCTTAGTTTTTTTGCAATGTAGGTAGCATGTTCATCCCATCTCAGAAATTGGTCGACTAGTATACCTTACTAATTAATTTTGTCGGTATTCACTATTACTGGGCAGCCTCAATTCATACTTTCGCAAGTAAGCTCATGCATGTTTAGTTGATTTTTCCTTGGTAGATCTAAGCTATTAAGGCTGAAAGTTATGAATTTACTCTTTTGAAACTTTAGGCTGAGCAAACTGTGCTTAAGCCATAGATGTATAGAGGTCAGTTTCCTCCCAGCTTTTCTATACAGCTCGTCCCAAGCATCCTCACTGAAAACGATGGCTGTATCATCTGCATAAGATACCAAGTGGTCTTCGATTTCTCTCAGGTTTTCAATTTCATTCATATACACCAGAAACAGTATAGGACCCAGTTCTGTTCCCTGTGGTACACTGCAATTTATTTAGAGAACATTTGACGAAACTTTGACAATACACATGTTCCCAAATACTGAATCGATGTTGCCGATACTTGAGAAAATCCATTTTGAAGTTAATAAAATAATAATAATGACGACATTCACCAAATTTTTCGTTTACAACCGCGACAATTGTTTCGTCCTGAAACGTTTTTTTCGTAAAAAGTCACAGTTGCTATCGCATGGACAGCAAGTTAGGTGTAATAAATAAAATAGTCAATTCTCATAAATTATTTCTTGAAAACAAATGAAAGATTTGTTAGATTTTGAATGGAATTGATTATACATGCCTAACGTTGATCAGGTCTTAGATAAGAGATCCACATTCCTAGAAAACTCATTCGTAGTTTATAGAGACCTTTATTCGGCCTTAAATCACTTTCGGTTTCGATATTAAAGATTTCAAATGAAAACAGATTTCACTGTCTTCGAACTCAAGGCCAACTGAACCAACGTATGAGGTGATGAGGCGAATTTTAGCATCGATTCGTTCTGCTTCGGTATATTCAACAATTCAATTCACAGTCTCAGTTACAGGATATGTGTATGAAGGTTACTTTTATATTGAATGAATAGTGTTATGAATCTGAGGAAAACAAAGTCATAACCAGATTTCGATTTCATTATTTTCAAAAATTGAACTCTCAATTCACTGCGATTTTGAAAATCTGAATCAGAACGAAAACTACTTTGTTGTTTATTCATAGCACAGTTGGTTAATTGCCCAGATATACATCAGACATACAATAACACCATAAACGAAGCCGAAATGAAGACATTTGAGACCATATACCTACTATAACACCAAAAATGGAAACGATTTAGTTGACATCATCATTGCATCAGCTGAATACCTCATTAGAGAAAAATAATTTTTTTCTCTATTTACGTGGTTATGGTTGTTTCCTTTATTTTCACAAAATAGCCTTAACTTCGAAGTGCAAAGAGAAAGAACGCCTATCTCCGTCAGATGTCAATGAATTTAATTATTTTTTTTTTATAATTAACGGGTATGACCCAATTCATAAATATGTTTTTACAAAGTTGTATATGATACATGAATACTCATAACTAAAATTAAACCTGAAAACTATATGATTGAATATTTTAGTTAGTATTTACAGATTAAGAAGCGACGGCAATTTTCGTTTCAAGCTACTTTCGGAGATATTAAAAAGATCCACTTGAATTTCATTAGTATTCGATATAATTCTGAATAATGGTGAGTGTTTTCCATAATTGCAACTTTGGAAATCAATTGCAAAAGTCTGAGAGTTTCGAGTTACTCTAGATGGAACATGTAGGCCAATTAAAGACAGGAGATGTGGACAATCAACATTTTAGTTCAAAATCTTATGCAGATATGTAATGTCTGCATAAACTTTTCGAATTCTCAGTTTCTCTATGTTTGTTTTGAAGCGTACTTCTCTCAGTGAATTTTCAAATAGAGGTATATTTAATTTATAGCCTAATGACTAAATTATTTATGTGGATTTCATAATATGTTGATGACCATACACATGAACAATAGTCCAATATTGATCTAACTAAAGAATAAAAAAGGGTTTTTATGGAATTACCATTAGTGAATTCTCTTGTGGTCCTGCACACAAAGCCCAGCATTTTTGTCGCCTTATTGACAACCTGCTCAAAGTGGAGATGGAAGTCAATTTTTGGGCCAAAAAGAACACCGACGTCCTTAACAAATTTTGCCCTTGTGAGAGGTTCACCATCAATATTATACCGAAATTCAATATGTCCAAGTGATCGGTAAAAAGACATAACATTGCATTTGTTTACGTTCAACTCCATGTAATTTTCAGTGCACCATTTGACAATTGAAGTGAGGTCCTTTTGAACATTCTCACAATCTTGTTTGTTGTTAACATGGCTGAAGATTTTAAGATCATCTGCAAACAGCAGAAATTTTGAATGTTTAATTATTCCTTCAATATCATTGATGAATATATTGAACAAGAAGGGACCTAGGTGGCTTCCTAGTGGTACTCCTGAATTGGCGTAAATCTCCTCCGATGTGAAACACTTTCACATATTGATTTCTATCTCGAAGATAGTTTGCGAACTAGTTCTGCAAAGGACCCCGCACTAATCTTATGGAAAACCGGTTTCGGTGAAAATCGCTGAAATATGATGTAGCCCATGCCATCCTGAACAAAAGTTACCATTGCGCCAACTCTCTGAATGCCCGCGTTTGGATTCTACAGGGGGTCAAAGTTTGATATTTTGACGATTTTTCAAAAAATCCGGAATTTCATTTTCATTGTATCGATCTGAATTTTTATAATGAAATAGTCCACAATATGTGCATCAAAAAGTTCAAATGACAAAAGTTTCTAGAATCAAAACTGGCGGGTATACAGAGGGTTGAACTTTGTTTTTGGTAATTTTTATCGAACTTTTTTTGAGAAAATATTCGTTTTCCTGCAGATCCATGTGCAATTGATGAAACTTACAGTACATAAGAGGGCGATCATATTTTGCATTTGAACTAACCATCCAACTTTAAATATTTGAAAGATACGGGGCGATCAAAAATATATTTTCAATTTCGGAAAAATGTATCCCTTTGTATAGTCAGCTTTCACCAATATATTTAGCTGATGTTTTGAAAGTATGTAGCTAACATACATACAAATGTGTCACCGTCTGTGCTCATTAATCTGAATCCAAATAAAGTTGCGGCGATGGTCCAAAAAATATGGAGAAGGGATGTTTCGGAATAATTTTGAAATGATTTCTAAAATCGTCCGTGAATTTTTTTTATTTTCTGATATAATGTAGATGAGTCATTCTTGATCAAAAAGTTCTACAGTGCCTACCACGCGAATGCCACGGTTTGAGTTATACAGGGGTTTGAAGTATAGTATTTCCTTGATTTCTCGAATAATCAATAATTTCTTTGTAACGGAAAATAACATTGTTTCCTAGACAAACTTCGAAACATTTCAATGCCCAAATTATCTAAAATGAGAATTCATGAATATACAAAGGTTGCAAGTCAGTCTCATTATGTAAATATATTTTCGGACATATGCATGAGCATACGAATACGATTCATGTTTCATACGGTGTATGAAAATATAATACAAATTCTATAAGGACCATCATTTTCATTTTATGTTCCAGGAAAATACAGGATGAAAACAATTTTCGGAATGCTTCGAATGTGTCTGCCAGTAAAGTGCCATGCCAAGCATGGCCAAGTTACTGCAGAGTTTTCCAAGTAGAAGGGGCGTACATCTCCCTGCTATCCCAGAACTATTTTATTTTTCAAATCATGTCTTTTGATATACTAGTTTCAAGTTCAGGTAGTTCAGGTTTTATATATTCCCGAATTGTGTACAGTTGCTTTCATAGAAAAGTAGTACACTTAATTTCAGCAGTGTAAACATGACTTGCTTAATAATGAAAAATGGATTATATAATCCAATCTTCCGCATACAACCTATACTATAGGTAATTCGTCGGCAAGTATACAACAGAAAACAACTACTGCTGTACTGTTTTCTGTTGTATACTTGCCGACGAATTACCTATAGTATAGGTTGTATGCGGAAGATTGGATTATATAATCCATTTTTCATTATTAATTAATGGTCTTCCGTCAAGTAGTGTTGTTTATTCTTTACGAAATGACTTGCTAAAATTGATAACTGCCATATTTCTTTTGTGCCTCTTTAACGTTTTTAAAAAGCCAAAGACAATTTTAAAAGATCAGATTAACACAATTTACTGTACTAAAATAACAACATTTTCGTTTCCAAGACTTGTACCTACTACTTTTCTGTGCAAGTAACTGTTTTATTCCATATCCAAAATAGAGCAGTCCTTGGAATGTCATTCGATTGCTGTCAGAGTTATGGATGTTTTTGATAGCAAACATATTTTGATGTGTTGAACGTAGATGAAATGTTAGTATTTTCTAATAATTAGAGAATCGGTTGATGTTTTGGTCATCAATTACCTGTTTTCTTTTATTTTCTGCTCTTCGAAGTTAAATAAGGTGAGATAATCATTATATTCAATTGTATCTCATATTGGAATATTCCCAGGTCATCATGGCCTGTCAAAATCAAGTAAATTGCTTTGTATGCGATACCCGATCAAGACCAGCTCGAATGTCACATCTTCTTCATGGAGAAGAACATTTGGAAAAGTGTCAAATAGCTATTTCTAGGCGGGATGCACGAGGTGGTCCCCCTCTCATCATAGGAGAAGAAACAAGAATATGTTTAAACTGTAATCGATCTATTATGAATGAAATAAGGGACTTGACGATTGATCCAACTTGTATAAGACTTAATGTTTTGACACAAACATCGAGCCATACATGCTTCATCTGCAATGCCGCCGCTGATCAGCAAACTCTATCCAATAAATGCAGGGCCAATGTTTTTGTTCATCGAAATATATTCATCCCGGATAACGTGAAGGCGTGCAGACATCATCTCGATGATAACGGTTTCATTTTGCCATTTCTATTACCAGGAATCCAGTTTGTAAATAGACCTTATGTGATAAAGGGACAGCAACTATCCATTTTCCTTCAAGGGCTTCGTTTTGTGGCTATTGAACACTCCAGCTATGAAGATGAGAACAATTTCAGTAAGGATGAGTTTCAGGCAATATCTCCTATAACCAAAGAACAATTTCGTAGTCTTTTTATGTTCTGTGATATGGTTCCGCAGGAACATGGTTATAGATATATAACGAAAAAAGACCTTATGACATTCCTCTGTAAATTGCGTCAGGGTCTGTCGGATGATTTCTTGAAGGTAATATTCCATTATCCCTTTAGGCAAGCCACCAGCTTAGCAATTTCTAAAGTAAGACAGTCTTTGATGCAAAGATTCGTTCCATCGAATATCGGCTTTGCAGCCATCGATAGGAATGTGTATATTAGAAGGCATGTGAGTGAGTTTTCCAATATTTTATATAACCCGACCCCAGACAACCCGAAGGCCATCGTTTACATCGACGGATCATACGCCGCCATAAATAAAAGTTGTAATTTCAGGATATTGCGCCAATCTTTCTGCCGGTACAAGGGACATCATCTGGTGAAACCAGTTTTGATTGTGGCCCCGGATGGATATATACTGAGTATTCAAGGACCTTATTTCTCAGACGCTCGCAACAATGACGCAAGAATTTTGGAGAATCAGTTTGAAAGAAACTTAGAAGACATGAGGGGATGGTTTAATGAAGGTGACATTTTTGTTGTGGATCGGGGTTATCGAGATGCCATACCCTTACTGAATAATCTTGGCATACAATATGAAATGCCCGCGATTGTTCCACGAGGGCAACAACAGCTTTCCACTGAGGAAGCAAATAAATCTCGATTAGTGACGAAAACTAGATGGATAGTTGAAGCAAGAAATGGACATTTGAAAAGCATGTTTAAGTTTTTTGATAAAACTATCGAAATGCCACAAGTACACAATCTTAGCGATCTATATCAAATCGCTGGTGCACTCATCAACAGCTTCCACCCCCCAGTCTCAATGAGAGGTGCCAATGCTCAGCTGGCACAAGAATTGTTACGAAAATCACAGGAGTTAAATGTCGTCCAGGCTCGAGTGGAAGTGGACAATCTTCATCTGAGAAATGGTCAATGGGTCCGTATGAATGGAAACCTGATTCCAAACTTTCCTCGCCTTACGATAGAATATCTAAGAGATTTGACCGTAGGTATATACCAAGTTAAACTTTCACCTTCGTATATACAGGATAAATTGCAAAGGGAAGAAAATTTCAGGTCGATATTTTCGAAGAGGAACCTGGATTCATGAGAGTCAGGGTTTTTTCGAGGTTCAGAAATGCCACAAAATATCAACTGTGGATCAAATATAATGATGGAGAAGAACCTGATGAACCAAACGAGCCCATATTAGGATATTTTTGTACTTGTAAAACCGGCGCCAGAACTTTAGGAACATGTGCGCATGTTGCCAGTGTTCTATGGTATCTTGGTCATGCTCGACATGACCCCAACAGTCGATACCCCTCAAGTTCCCTACTAAACTCAGTAATGGACGCGGCAAATAGACCACAACAAATGGTTCCTGATGGTGCGCTTGAAATAGTTGGGTAGTGAAACGATGACAGTCATGCCGGTGAATAAACTCCTCACAATTTATTTGAATAACACCTCAAAAAACCCAAGACCGGTATGTAGGTGGTCAATTTGGATGCATGACATTTCGTCTGAAGTCTAATTCTTTATTGCGATAGAAATCACTTGCATCCTCATTCTTCATTGCAATTGAATTAACTGCAGATTCAATCATTGTAATGGAAGATTTTTCCAATTATTTAAGAATGTCGCATGCTCTATTCAGTGATATCTATATAAGACCTACCCTACACTGATGAGGGGCAAAACCCCGAAACCGGTATAACTCGTTTCGGAAAACGAAATATGAATCGTCCGAAAGGCTGTCTTCATGGAAAAAATGTACTTGCTGAATTGATTCGACTCAGTTCAGTAGCTGTTGTGGTACTATCATCATTTCTGTTTTCTCTGAATCAGCCCATATGCTTGGAATCGTGCTGAATTCATGTTATGTACTTACTTTAATTCATATTTCATATATCTGTCAGTTGCGGTCACAATTTTTTTAAGACAATGGCAGTTGCGAAGACCTGAATATAAACCAAATCATCTCATTTCTCTCTACTTGTTTTTCCGCACACGATCTTTCTCGAGAATATATTGTTTTCATACTGGATTTTCCTAAAACATCGGGTGGAGACAAAGTGGTCCTGGTCCTAATAGAGTTTCTGAATATATAAAAAATATGAATAGTAAACGGATACTTATATTTTTGAAAAAAAATTTTTTTTTTGGACCAACCTTTGTATATTCATAAATTCTCATTTCAGATAATTTGGTCATTGAAATGTTTCGAAGTTTGTCTAGGAAACAATGTTATTTTCCGTTACAAAGAAATTATTGATTATTCGAGAAATCAAGGAAATACTATACTTCAAACCCCTGTATAACTCAAACCGTGGCATTCGCGTGGTAGGCACTGTAGAACTTTTTGATCAAGAATGACTCATCTACATTATATCAGAAAATAAAAAAAATTCACGGACGATTTTAGAAATCATTTCAAAATTATTCCGAAACATCCCTTCTCCATATTTTTTGGACCATCACCGCAACTTTATTTGGATTCAGATTAATGAGCACAGACGGTGACACATTTGTATGTATGTTAGCTACATACTTTCAAAACATCAGCTAAATATATTGGTGAAAGCTGACTATACAAAGGGATACATTTTTCCGAAATTGAAAATATATTTTTGATCGCCCCGTATCTTTCAAATATTTAAAGTTGGATGGTTAGTTCAAATGCAAAATATGATCGCCCTCTTATGTACTGTAAGTATCATCAATTGCACATGGATCTGCAGGAAAACGAATATTTTCTCAAAAAAAGTTCGATAAAAATTACCAAAAACAAAGTTCAACCCTCTGTATACCCGCCAGTTTTGATTCTAGAAACTTTTGTCATTTGAACTTTTTGATGCACATATTGTGGACTATTTCATTATAAAAATTCAGATCGATACAATGAAAATGAAATTCCGGATTTTTTGAAAAATCGTCAAAATATCGAACTTTGACCCCCTGTAGAATCCAAACGCGGGCATTCAGAGAGTTGGCGCAATGGTAACTTTTGTTCAGGATGGCATGGGCTACATCATATTGAAATTTCAGCGATTTTCACCGAAACCGGTTTTCCATAAGATTAGTGCGGGGTCCTTTCCATAAAACCCTATCGCTTTTAATTTCTCAAGCAAGACATTATGATTAACTCTGTCGAATGCTTTGGAAAAGTCTGTGTAAATTACATCCACTTGATGCTTCTGTTCCAAGGCAGTCAACACAAATTGTGTTATAGTTATCAAATTTGTAGTTGTTGATTTACCCAGGCAAAAACCATGCTGCTTTTGTATGATAACCTGGTTTAATGGGGTTTTTATTTGATCACAGACCAGACTCTCTAATAATTTTGGGAATTCACTCAGAATTGTAATCGGTCTAAAATTTCGGATGTTTGCTTGGGGTGATAAAACTAGATTTCCACAAAAATGGATATTCTCCTGAGTTCAATGATAAGGTAAATAGTAGGAACAATGGATTCGCTAATGTAAATCTACATTCCTTTAATAACAGTGGATATATTCCATCTGGTCCTGGACCTTTGTTGGAGTCTAATTGATATAGTTTATTCAATTATGGTTTTCAAGCTGAAATTACAGGAACTTGTATCTATAGTTTTCTTGCAATTTGATTTCCTGTTGTATATGATTGTTCTCCTAAGTACATAGTATCTGGTAAGCCATATTTCTTTCCATGGTTAACAAAATTCCAGAAATGTTTTATATTCCTACCTTCATTATTTTCCATTTATCATAACATTATTTGCTCATTATTTTACACTGTTTTGTTGTAATGGATCAATTCTACTTGCTACTGGTGAATCATGGGAATTCACGATGAAGACAAATTTTGAAAGAGACGAATGTGTTGGTAATACAATGGATCTCAAAGGGATGCCAGTATTTTCAAACGACTATCATGTGAACCACACCAATCACCAAAAGAAGCAATTTGTGGGATAAAAAGTTTATCTCGATAGCAAATGAAAATTCTGCCAAATGGGATTATGAAAATACTCGCTCACTATTTCGTAAGGCAATTACTTACATTACTGCAATTACCAATTTAGTAAATGAATCCTTCCCAGAAGGTAAAGAACCCCGCACCATTCTTATGGAAAATGGGTCCCGGTGAAATTCGATGAATTTTTCATGTAATGTAGTTTAAGTCAAGCTGATCAAAAGTGCCCATAGGCCCAACTCAATCCTATGGCTAGTTTTCGAGATACAGGGTGTCAAACTTGGTATGAGTGCCATTTCTTCAAAGTAATATTGCTCTCAGGAAAACGTCTTAAATAAAAATGTTTTGCGCGACGAATATTGCTTGCCCATAAAGTAATACTTTTAGACGGGTTTTTGATCAAAAATATTATTAGATACAGGGTGAGTCCAGCATTATTCAAAATGAAATTCTCAATCAACTCTATGAAGTGAAGATGTGACCAAACCAAATAACACTGATATGCTCATCGTATGAGTATGTCAAAATCGATAAATTCAACATTTTGTACGGGGTGAGTCAAGAAGTGACAGTTTTTCTGCTGACATTTTGTATATTTTCATTTTATATTTTGAGCTTTAGGGATACTTGACCACGAACCATTCAACATACTTCTTGAACGAAACAGTGTGAGACAAACACAAGGTGATAATGAAAATTGAGAAAAGGAGATAACTTATCCCGTACTTGATTTGCTGAATTTTTGATATGAAGAAGTTCAAGTCAAGCTGATCAATCCAACCCAATCTTTAAAAACGCACAGTTTTTTCTCTACAAGGTGTTGAAGGTTACCGTTTCAAACACTTTGATCTACATTAAATCATTTTTACATTTTTATTTACAACTCCACACAAAAAAAATCCTGTTATGTCCAGGGAACATTATGATGTGAAGGTATAATTATCACCGAATAATATTTTAGATGGATGAGTTCAATAATGGTGTCCAGTTTTCGCCGTTATTTCAACATTGGTATTAAAATTATTCACCCTGTACATAATGAACATCCTTTACCAAACTCCTGAAGTGAGAATTGAAAACAAAAAATATGACTATGAACTCGGTGGAATATGTGGATAACAGAGTTAGTCTTGTCTGTAAACCTTCAACACCTTGTAGAGAATAAACTGTCCATTTTTCAAGTTTGGGCCCATGAACACTATTGATCAGCTTGACTTGAACTTCATCATATCACGATGAGTAAAAAGAGTGAAAAAAATCTTCATTTCTTAATGTTTGTCATCACCTAGTGTTTGTCTCATATTGTATATCAATTCTGTTCAAAGAGTATGTTGAATGGTTCGTGGTCAAGTATCTCTAAAGCTCAAAATATAAAATAAAAATACAAAATGTCAACAGAAAAACTGTCACTTCTTGACTCACCCTGTATAAAATATTGAATTTATCAATTTGGACGTATTCAAACTATGAGCATATCAGTGTGTTACTTGGTTTGGTCACATCTTCATTTCATAGGGGTGATTGAGAATTTCATTTTGAATAATGCTGGACTCACCCTGTATCCAACAATATTTTTCATCAAAAACCCGCCTGAAAGTATTGCTTTATGGGCAAGCAATATTTGTCGCGCAAAACATTTTTATTCAAGACGTTTTCCTGAGAGCAATATTACTTTGAAGAAATGGCCACTCATACCAAGTTTGACCCCTGTATCTCGAAAACTAGCCATAGGATTGAATTGGGCCTAGGGACACTTTTGTTCAGCTTGACCTAAACAACATTATGTGAAAACTTCATCGAATTTCACCGGGACCCATTTTCCATAAGAATGGTGCGGGGTTCTTTCCCAACCAATAACACCTGTACTCAAAATGAGAGTTTCACGTATGACAATGAGTAAAAGATCTTTTTCATTACAATCAGTTTTCTCGAAAAGCCATCAACATCAAAATAATGGAATATCTAGAACGACCAGAATTTGTGAATGATGTTAAAATTGGAAAAGGTTACTCCTATTCATGAAAATATATTGCATTTTTATAATACTCTTATCAATTCCATTAATGAAGGCGAATGCCCTGCTGCAGTTTTATGCGACTTAAGCACGGTGTTTGACTGCGTCAATCTTCTGAAATTACTACATATTCTAGAATCTCAAGCTTTCAGAGAAAAGCCTCATAACTGGTTGGAATATGGCGAAGTGGTCGAGGTGTTAGAGCGTTTGGCTTCCACCCAGACGGTCCGGATTCGATCCCCGGTCGTGTGTCACTGACACTGAGCTGAAGTGGTTCGGATTCCACTTTTATTTAAACTGTAGGTCTCGGATCTCCCTTGCTCGCACAAGCTCTGCTTTTGAGGGGTTTTCTCCAAAAATCTGGGAGTTTCGTAAAAACAAAAAAAAATATTTCCTTGAAAATCGAATCGAATGTTACATCAAAAATAGGATCGTTATGTATGGGTGTTCTACAGGGATCCATACTGGAACCGATCTTCTTCTTATTGTAAGTCAACAGATTTGAATATAATATACTCCACTCAAATTTCGTTACGTATGCGTTAAAGCAATCGACAAATACATTATTATCGAAACAAAAAATCGAAACATTACTGGATGCCGCTTGTGGTTTTTTTAATAACTATGATCTATTTTTAACGCTAATAAAGTCCAGGTAATTCGTTTTCATAACTATAAACAGCCACCAGTTGAATTACATCTGGATTTCAATAACACAGTCTTGTCCGAAACAAATATTGTTAAATTTCTTGGAATTCACTTTGATAGAACACATAAACTGGGAGTCACACTATGAGAGTCTATTCTCATATTATATGTTAAAAAATTTGAAAACGGTGCTAGATGTTGGCCAGCTTGTAAATGTTCATTATGGACAAATTGAATCGCTTCTTCGATATGGAATTTGCTTGTAGGGCAACTCTACCAAGTCAAAAGACTTATTTACAACACAAAAAGCAATTTTAAGGTGCATTTTGGTAAAATTTAATTTTTTTGTTATATTAATTGCAACCAAAGTTACTGGAAGCCTAACAAGGATATTCATATCATGAATACTCGCCAGAAAACCTTAATTCACACACAAGTTAAGAAATTCGAAACAACACAAATTTTTAATCATCTGGAGGAAGTTTTATGACCCTCCGTTGATGTATGGTGTCTTCCTGGTAACAATCTTCCACCTACTACAGCCATTGAATAGGGCATTCATGTACTGGTAGCGTGAACTGTCAAAAAAGCACCATTATAGCTAAGATCAATCTGGATATACCATTCTAGTTGACCGACTTTGCACTCCAACTACCAGATCTAGCACTAAGTATCCTACCGTGTACTGATATCCTTTTTATAGCATATCCTTTAACTCAATGCTAATGTGTGAACGCAAAGGTGCACCATACTATTACGGATTTTTTAAGACATATTACTTTCTTCTACCCTACAGCGGTAGATGTATTTTGTGTGTGATATTTGATTCATTTAAACCTTTTCTATTTACCAGTACCTGTATGGTCTCACCTAAGAGGTTTGTTAATGTTTGAAACATATCACTGCTATTTTCCAAAAAAGGCGATAAACTCAATCCAATCAACTACAGACCCATTAGTCTTCTATCCGTACTTTCCAAAGTAATGGAATCAATCATTGTAGAAGATATGTCAGAATTTTTAACAAAAAACGCAATCATACCATCGGAACAACATGGTTTCGTCAAAGGTAAATCCACCACCAGCAATCTTCTACAGTGCTTGAACGATTGGACGGCAGCTTACGATAAAAAAATACCGACAGATATCGTTCATCTTGACTTTGCCAAGGCTTTCGACAGGGTCCCAGTGAGGAGGCTTATGCACCAACATGACACACTCGGTATTCGGGGTCAACTAAATCTATGGATCGAAAATTACATGACAGATAGAACTTTCAAGGTCTAAGTGGCCTATCTTTTTCTTCTGACAGACAAGTCACAAGTGGAGTTTCCCAGGGGTCTGTTCCTGGCCCACTCCTCTTAGTTGTTTCTGCAAGTGATCTTGCTCTTCATATAAAGTCATTTTATGCCGATGATACTAAACTGTAGGGAAATGCCTTAGTTGAACATCAATTCCTTCAAGAAGACCTCAACTCGATTAGTCAGTGGTGTGAGGATTGGCTTCTACCTCTTAATGTCGACAAATGCGTCGTACTTCAAGGAAAGAACAATCCACGGTCAAACGGTCAATCGTTACGTATATTGTCCTCACATGTAGATTTGGGAGGGAACATATTATATCCACATGCAAACGCGCCAACACACTGATCTACCTCATCCGCAAAACGGTTTTCCATCTATCATACTCAAGTTCCATGAAACTCTATAAAAACCTACGTTTGTCCAATTATGGAGTATGCAGGTCCGGTGTGGTTTCCTGTTCTGGTGCGCGATAAGAACTTGTTGGAAAATGTTCAGCGTCGAGCCACGCGCATGACTTTTGGTAAAGTGCGTCCAACTTATTTCTAAAGACTAAGAACTGATAGCTTTTGACCAACGTCGACTCTGTGGGGACCTCATCATATCATTCCGTATAGCTAAGTATAATTATGCTGATCAGAAAAATATGTTTGTTTCAACAATGATTAGCGGTTACGTGGTCACACTCTCAAATTGAAAAAGGAGAAATTTTTGGTGAATCGTATTTTCGAAACTGACTTTTTGAACATCCTGTTCATATTCTCAATGAAATCAACATGAAATAACTTATTCAACTATGTTGTGAATTCTGACTCAGTGAATAGTTTTAAAAACAAAATAGATATTTGCTTATATCTCATCATAATTTATTTTGTTATGACCCACTTCCGTCTGCACTTGAGTTAGTCGCGAGCCACTCTGTCACTCTGACAGCTAAGTTGCCATCATAAATGCCGAAAGCTAATCAAAACACGTCGCACATGTTCTACACGGAAAAAAAATTACTGTTGCAAGTAAAATTTGCATACTATATGGGACAAGTACACGCTTTATTAGCCACAACAAAAATTAGATTCCTGAATTTGATCACTTGCTGTTATTGATGTAATTTCAGGAACGCAATGTAACCTAACAATATTAAACTCTTTACTAGAAGCAAACTTTTTATTTTATAAGCCTCAATCTACGTTTTATTTTCAGTAGGTGCTCAGTTTGATAACTACTTTCGACAAGTAAATTTACCATTGATGAAGAATGATTTACTCTCAAATAACTCATATACTTAAATCTACTAAAACATATATTAGTTGCTACTATACAGTATTCTACTGCAGCAACATTTTTAGATTATTATAGTTATTTTGGTTTACTTGGCCTCATCAAATGACTCACTTTTACGTAGTTTATTATTGTCTCACCTTCAATAGCTTCCATTCCTTCTTTGGTATCAGGATACAACGGACTGAGTTTAAATATCCACTTGCCCTCAGTATGGGGTTATTAGTTCTTCAAAGAAGGATCATTTGTTTTTTATAAAGCCTTATTTTGAATACATTCATTTCATTCTTGAATTTGAAATGATATGAAAGGTTCGATTGCACCAAGGTAGCAATGACTCAGTTTATACTATATGAAAACATACTTGCATGGCATATACAGGCTAGCAAAATACACTACTTAAGAAAAACTGGAGAAAGAGATTGCAGTTTTATGACAATATTTTTTCGTGAACTATAAGTTGATGTGGAAAGAAGTATAAAACATTTTGACGGTTCTTTTAAACAAATCAACGCCTCTGGCCATACCCTTACTGGATCCCTCAGTACAACCTGTTTCATAATTAAAAATTAGGGAACTTTGTTGAATCTGTTTGATTTCATCTCTATGAACGAATGAACAAGCAGATAAGCTAATGTCTTTTCTCATTATGATCATAACAAATCCAAGTTAGGCACAATTTAATGAAGAATTAGAACGTTCTGAAAATTGAAAATAAAAGATTATGAAGAAATTAAATAAAAATATGTAAATTTTTAATATTTTTATTGAAACAAAACTGTTGTTCAGTCTTTTGGAAAATTCTCCTGATTCTATTATACATAAAATGTCAATGCTCTAGAAATGTTAGGTCAAAATCCACATTCTACATACCAACAAGTAAAATATATAGATCAAACTAACACTATTCACACAACAAAATAATAGCATAGTTCCGGCACACGATGTAACACATCCACATACAACTACTAAATCAAATGCTGGAATTGGAATGAGGCCAGTTTTGCGAAAACGTGCAACGGTTACTACCGATTGACCCCGAACTGGTCGCATATCAACAAGTAGGTGAACAGTCGTAGGAACATCTAGCTCTACTGCAAATAAACTGTTGTATTGTGCCTGTAACACGAGTCTCTGTTGTTATGATATACTTTTCAGAACCACGAAGTGGATAAATATGAATAAGTATACACTTTTCCAGCTCTAGTAAAATGTTGACTTGACATTATACAAAGTGAATTATCTAATGTTCGAAGCAGTTGCTGTATGTAAACAATATTATAGCTACAAGTTCATGCGTTCAGAATACTCATTTTTTATACAATCGAAAAAATGTCAGGAAAACGTTTTACTTGGACCATTTTTTTCCGTATATATAACATTTTGTATGTTTTAGTTCAAACTAAAATTAGTCGAAAAGTTTGCTGTAGTACCTACTCCATCATCTTTTACATACAGACCTTTATTTTATTAATTCTCCATGCACATAATATCCAAGTTCGTGAATTACGTTAATCGTTTATTTGCTCCAAACAATAACCATCACATTTCAATTCTGACGTTCAACCTTAAAAGTGCTACGGAAGTGTACAACAAATACCGTGCGAACGTCTCATCAACCCGCCACTGACATTGATACAACTTGGCTCTATGGATCATCGAGAACTGTAATTCTAGCTGGTGTGATGAGTGATGATACTGGCATTACCTGCGGTGATTTATATTCATACGCATGTGATATGCGACCGTATATCTGGACGGTAATTTGCCTCTATCAAATAATTGCGATAATAATTGAATGAAAGGCAACATGATATTCTTGAAAGTTTGATGGCATGATTAATGTCTTTAATTAGCTTTGAGGTTTTCGGAGCTATTAGCACACTCAACAGTTCGTCGTTTGAAATATCGTTTTCGTCAACGGGTATAGATTCTTCGAGGTTGTCGCCAATACAAATGATCGATTTTATCGATTATTATTTGAATTGACTTCTACTTCTTCACCTACTTTTTGTCTTGTAACAGACGTTTTTTTTCTTCTCTCCATTGAACTAGAAAACGAAGAGTGATATCAAGTTATGAAAGAGGAAAAGAAAGTGAATGTACGGCTATAATAATACAGCGGTTGAACTAATTACAAACTTAATAGAATTCTTCTGGACTTACATTGTCTAGAAACAAAGAAAATAAATTATCTGCATGTGTTTGAGTCAAGACATTTCAACAGTTAACATCTACTGTCGTTATCAAGTGTGTGAATGCGACAATATATCTCAGATAATTATTATATAGCATGCTGCTAATATACCTGCTATAAAGGCAATAATGATCTTCGTGGGGTCTCTCTCAGGTCATCAATGTTAATTAATTTGATACAACGACCTTTTTCTGGCGAGTGTTATTAAACCCAGGAGGGGTTACCCTTTCTCAATGTGAAAGTCCAAAGAACAGAAAAACAACTCACACCGGAAAATACCTGAATTTTGAGTCGGACCATCATGGAGCGACGAAGAGAGGAATTATCCGCCTCTGTAACACCGATGTGAGTCTGACCAACGAATTGAATAACATCAAGAAAGATTTGCGACGGAATGGGTACTCCGACAAACATATAGCAGCGGTACTTAATCGCAGAAGAGGCAACACCGAGAAATCATATGAACCAACACAGCCTACCCTATGTCTTCCCTATGTGAGAGGTTAATCGGATAAGATAAGGCGAATCGGATTGAGGTACAACATCCGAACAAGCTTCAGATCAAGTAATACCATTCGAAGCCAACTCACAAAAACGAGACCACCCAACGAGAATAGTGACTCCAAAAACTGCATTTACCATGTTCCGTGTGAATGTGGGATGGATTATGTTGGAGAAACTAAGAGGGCACTAAATATGAGAATCGGTGAACACAAGAGAAATACTCAGCGAGGAGAAACATCGAAGTCAGGAATAGCAGATCACGTATGGACTAATCAGCATCGCATGGTTGGAAGCCGAAGTTATCCACAAAACACAATATTGGTATAAGAGAAAGTTTATAGAGTCGGCTTATATTCAGAATAATGACGTGTTCAGTAAGCCGAGCATAGAGATTCGGAATGTGTGGATGCCACTTATCATTCAGCTAGATCGATTGAGATTTCAATAAAGAACCATGTGTCAACACCAGTCCAGATCGGTCATCAATAATAACACTCGCCAGAAAAAGGTCGATGTATCACATTAATTAACATTGATAACCTGAGAGATACCCCACGAAGATCATAATTACCCTTATAGCAGGTACATTAGTTGCATGCTTCATAATAACCATCCGAGATATCTTCTCGCATTCACACACTTCATAACGACAGTAGATGTTGACTGTTGAAACGTCGTGAGTTGAACACATGCAAAGATTTTATTTTCTTTGTTTCTAGACAATGGCAGTCCAGAAGAATTCTACTAACACTAATACATTGTCAACCACTTTCAAATAATTACAAACTATCTCAGTAATCGATATCAACTTGTAATGTTCAACACGGAAACGTCCTCTTATACACCTTTGGTTTGCCTCAGGGGTCAGTACTTGGACCTCTGTTGTTCTTTATCTATATTTCAGATTTCCACAAGCATCTAAAATCATGTACTACCCATCACTATGCTGATGATACATATGCTTATTTCTCATTCTCCTTTGAAAACATAAAAAATGCTGCAAAGTTGATACATGCGAATCTTAGCGCACTTGCTAAAATTTTGAAAGCTCATAATCTAAACCTCAATGCTAAAAAATCAACCATGATGTCTTTTGGTTCGAAAGACAAACAAATATATGCACTGAGTCTCAATTAAGTATTGAGGTGAAAGGAGAGAGTATTCCTTTATCACCTCACGGAAAGAACTAGGATTTATGCCCCCTCACGCGAGAATTGTGCCACGGCCCCTTATTTTCAGGTGAACCTCTTTACTAATTTTGTTGTGAAAACATTTGTTCTACTTCTATGCTATAATCACTTACGAGCACTGAATAAATAACAACTTCTCAGAAAACTGGAAGAAATTATATTGAAATGTCAAAACAAACGTATAATTCTTTAAAATAATATAAAATTTATATAAAACCAAAGGAACAAACTGAGATCATTAGAAAAGTAATGAAATATTATCAAAAATGAGGAAAGTATCAAAATTCCTCGGAAATGATCATTGAATATAACCAAAACATGTATACCAGGATATATTGAGAAATTCTTAGCCCTCTATAGAACCAAATAAAATTTCAATTTCAAAATATTTTATTATTCAACATATTCTCCTCTTACTTAGATACATTTATTACAGCGAACCTGCAACGTCTCTACACCTTTCAAAATAAAATTTTCTTCTTGCTCTGCAAACCAGACCTCCACAGCTTTTATTACTTCCTCGTTGGAAGAAAATTTACCACCTTTTGAACTTTTTTTCAGTTGAGGAAAGAGATGATAGTCGGACGGAGCCAAATCTGGTGAATAAGGGGGGTGTTCTAGTAATTCAAACCCTAAATCACGAATTTTTTGCATGGCAACATGATATTTGTGTGCAGGGGCGGTGTCCTGCAAAAATAAAACACCTATGGATAGCTTTCCGCGTCTTTTCTCTTTATTTTTTTCCCTTAGAGTGGTCAATAATGTCGAAAAGTAATCTCCAGTTATTGTTCAACCCTTATCCAAAAAATCAATTATGATTACTCCATGGCAATCCCAAAAAACTGAAGCAAAAACTTTTCCAGCATATTTTTGGACACGAAACTTCTTAGGTCTTGGAGAACCGGAGTGTCGCCATTCCATCGATTGTTGCTTTGTTTCTGGATCGGTCATCATCTTCAATGGAAAATTTACCTCTTTTGAATTTTGCAGTCCAATTTTTCGCGGTCGCATACGAAGGACATTGATCACCAAGGGTATTAAGCATATCTTCGTAAATCTGCTTACCTCTTAACCCTTTTAAATACAGGTACTTGATGATGGCTTGATACTCCCATTTTTCGATTTTCACAATTTCGGTGGACATATTTTTTCTTTTAATTTTTTTCGTAACTCTGGTTTACTTTTTTGACGTCAAACTTTACATTGACACTTCTAATAATTTATTGTTCGTTGCTATGGTAACGCAATATTTTGTTTATGCAGGGAACTGGTCTAGGCTAACTAGATATCAACACATCCTCGTACAATAGAAATTCAGGAAAATCTTTTCCTACCATCCTATCTGCAAATTCGTTCACAAAACTGATTTTTCCATTGCAGCTGCTTCTTCTGCTTCTATGGATAATGCAATTCCACTTAGTCCCTCCTGTGACATTTTGTTCCGTAAATAATTTTTAATGATTTTTTAATATGGAATATAACCTCTCAGCAGAGGCCACAGTTATAGGAAGGTCAGAAACAGTAACAGGAATGTAGTTACTTCAGAAAAATTGGAAGAGCGTAGAATTAATGATTGTTAGAAACTCTGCAAACTCTGTTATACATTTCAACTTCACTATTTCTTCTTTTAGAGATAAAAGTGAAATTATCTCGAAAGGAAAAGTGGAAGATGAATCACTGGGGTATAATTTCTGTAGGTTTTCGGATGATCTGAACAAATCTATTTACGACATTCCAACTAGCAATTTTGGATTAGGAAAGTTGAACTTGCTAACAGTGGTATTCATGGCTTCAAATCTATTTTTGATTTGGCAGAGAACGGTGTCAAGAGTCTAACAGTGAATGTTTACTTTGAGGAAATGTTCTCTTTCAGAAAATAAATATTGTATGTCGGGTTCCCCAAATTTTTTTTTCGATTCGAAACGCAGTCGGCTGGGCTGGGCTGGCTGGCGAAAAATGATAACGTGCACACACTGCACACAATAAAGGGTAGAATATTTGCAGCACATCACAGTAGGAGTCGTAAGAGGAGAATATATTCTGAAAACTTAATCGCGTGTGGTAATGTTACCGAGCAGCTTACGAGAATAACAATTTCAAACAGTATGGTTACCACTTCCGCGTGGGCCCTTTGCCCCCCCACCCCGCACCATGGGATTTCGTGGTATAGTAGAACCTCCATTGGTGGATATACTCTGATTTCAGATTCACTAAGCATATGAATCTGATCAAATCATCATGTGTTATTCTGAGATAATTCTGTCCCAATAGAGCACCCCTGAATCAGAAATTGGAATTGAGTCTTTACGAATCCCTAATTATTTGCAGAATCTTTTATTGTGCCTCCGTTTATGGCCCTGTGCTGACAAAATTTCACTACAAAAAATCCAGAACTCATTTTTTCGATTCTCTTTTAGATTCAGAAACTTTGATCGGATTAGTCACGCAATATTTAAAGCTGGAAGATGGAAACTCAGCTAATTCAGAAAACTCCATCTAACGACTCTAGCTCATAAAGTATAGTCTACCAGAAATCCCTTATATTTATTCAATAAATTTAAACGAATAAGGGATTTTAACAAATTCAATACCCGTATCAAAAGTGTTTTATTAATTCCCAAACACTCCACCTCTACAGTGTCTCCCAGCTAAAACTTGCCACCCCCCTAATTTCCGAACTCGTGAAAAAAATTGAAAATCGCTCAGACCCGTCGATTTTTATTTCAAGGGGGAACATTTTCACCAAATATACTTGAAGACGATGATAGGCTACTTGAAGGTTAGCTCACCTTTCAACAAGAAGGAGCTCCACTACATTTTGTTGCATCTGTACGTCAATTTTCAGATGAAAATTTCACAGGGAGATGCATTGAAAGACGAGGACCAATAGAATGGCCGAATAGATCTCCTGATTCAACACCATTAGACTTCTTTTTATGGGGTCATTTGAAATCCAAACTTTATATCACACAGCCAACTTCGCTTGATGATCTACGCAGGAGAATTGTTGTGGAGTGTGGTGCAGTGACTCCAGAAATGTTGAGCAATGTACGAAGACATTTCGAAAATCGCTTATACTTTTGTATGGAACTGAATGGTTCACATTTGGAACCTTTCTTACGATGATAACATTTTAGGTGATGAAAAATAAAAATACCTTGATAGAACTTAGTTTTCATTAAAACTTCAACAACACTTGATCGATCAATCAATCAATTCATTTGCTTATTATCAGTACAATAGATTTAGCATCGCCAAAATAAATAAATACAGTACAAAACAGACACATTAAAAAGGTAGAGTATTAAAAAAGTAGAATATTAAAACTTGCAGTTGAGAAATTCATTAACGTCATAAGGACAGAGATCAACCAGCAGCCCTTTCATACTTTTCTTGAATTTATTCATATGTAAATTCCTCATATATGGTGGTAGATGGTTGAAGAGCCGTATCGCCGCAGTAAGGAAGCTTTTATGAGTGATTGCCAGTCGATGCTGTGGCATAAGAAGATTGTCGCCATTTCTGGTTAGATATTCGTGGTTGCGATTAACTTTAGGGGTGTTATTTTGTGTTTTGATGTAGACGAGACATTGAAATATGTATAGAGCTGCAATAGTTAAGATATAAATTTTTTTAAACAGAGGTCTACAGCTGTCAGTCCGTTTTGCCCTTCCCAGGATCCTTATAGCCGTTTTTTGTAGAATAAATACCCTTTCCCAATCAGTTGAAAGTCCCCAGAAAACCAATCCGTATGACAGCTTAGACTGAAATAGCCCCATGTAAGCTGCTCTCGAAACATAAAAAGGAACACATTCATGGATTCTACGAAGCAGGTAAAGAATACTGGACAGCTTAGTAGTGAGATCTTTGATGTGGTCTTTCCAATTGAGTTTTTGATCCAGTGTTACCCCTAAAAACTTAATGGATTTTTGACTGTCCTTTAGCTCTTTCAGTGTGAAAGTAATTGTGTCAGTTTTTTTGACGTTCAAGCATAACTTATTGGCTGCAAAAAAAACTTCAATTTTTTTTAGCGCGTTGTCAGTCACTTGCTTTGGATATTCATGTTCAGGGTGACTCTCATAAAAAATAGTATCATCGGCATACTGAATGGTATTGAGAGGGTTCATATGGTAAGGAAGATCATTAACATATATTAAAAATAGTAGGGGTCCCAAGATTGACCCCTGGGGCACACCTGCTGTTACACTCAATTTCAGTACACCGATGTATTTGGGATTGAATTCCCTTCAAAATGATCACAAGTATAGTAGTCCCATTGAAAATTGCTGGAAATGAAGGGTTGACAACAAATTGATGATGTATTTGGTGAAAGTGTTTCCCCTTGAAATAAAAATGGACGGGTCTGAGCGATGTTCAATTTTTTTCACGAGTTTGGAGATTCAGGGGTGACAAGTTTTAGCTGGGACACACTGTATGTTCAAACGAAACTTCACTTCCAATGCCTGTATTTGTTGCAAATATTTTCTAACAGGTTTTTATAACTACCTCCTGATCGACTTCAAGATGAAATTGTGAAAAATTTACTCTTCGCTAGTTGAATGAAATTTAGTTCAGCATACGATATGGATGGTGATATACTTAGAATGCTGTTTAGTACTAGGTATTTTAATATTTGTTTTCGAATAAAATATTTCATTTCTTGCCCTGAAATCAATCTATAGGTGTTGTTGTTTCGATGAATATTTCCATGCAATAAGCAATAGGGAATATGCAAGTGATTTAAATTTAAGTACATGATTTTTTTTCCTCCGATACTTTATTGTCTTGACATTACACCTACACCATTAGTTTATCATTTAGTTTGTATTCAACTCCATGAAACTTTAATCAAAAAGTGCATAATAAGCGCGCGGAATTCAAATTTGCGAAACGCATCACCATTGGTCGAAACGAAGAATGACGTCACATGGCACGTTATGACATTTATGTTTTTCATAGAAAATTTGTTTTTATTTATATATTTGTAGTGTTTTCCATTACATAGTGCGATTTTGGTCTAGTGACAATTGTAAATTATCAAGAGCAATGACTGAAAGTGGTTTTGTCAAAGCACAATCTGACAATACCTGAACTGATAAGTAGTAATATGTAATATAAATGTGACATTGGAGATACTTCGCCTCTTCTCATAATCTCACACCATTGTTTACGTATTTTCGCATCACTTGGAACAGAGAAAAATACTTTATTTGGTGTACTTATAATTGTGTTTTGGCATTCCGGTACTAGACAATACCTATAAAATGGTTTTTTATCAATTTCCATTATCGTAATAGCGATTAAAACTGCAAATCCCTAACCTAATTAATAACTGTGAATAGTGTCAATGGCCATAACTATAGAAAGGCTTGTTCATTGAAGACTGCTCTGGTTGATCGAGATCACTTTAACATATGTTCATCTCTCTCTAACACTTGTACTGCATTTGTCTTATTCTTTTATAAAATATCAACTTCAAGCAAGTAGAGCAATCAGAGTACGTCTCAACGAACGACACTGAAGAAGAACAACACTGATCGCGCCATGTGACGTCAGAATTTCAACCGTATTTACATTTTTTACTATGTTGTAACGAAGTAAAAAATTGATTAAACAAATAAAAAAAAATTATGCATATTCCCTATTGCAGAGAAAGCCTTGGAGAAACTCTGCACCGAAATCCACTGGATGTAATTCAAAGTTCGTCGTGGTATTAGCCAGGAAAGAAGTTGTTTTCTGATGGATTTTTGACCCAAATATTCCTATAGTATAGGATAATTGCAATGAGCTGTCCTGTCAGGATATTTTGCATCTTTTCATTAACCACTTATCCCTGATCATATTAACAGTATTATCTTCTGATCGTTTGAGTGCACTCATTATCCCCGCCTACATAAAATTACCTTCTATCATTTTTTACCAAATTTCTGGAATGAACTTGCTCTAAATCAGTTTTTACCTACTTCAGGATTCAATGACATACATTTCTTGGAAGTCAATGACAAATGACTACAAGTCTGTTAAGTTATCATGCAAATTACTTGATTCAACTATTAAATACTTCTCGCCTGGTGCTTTATTCATAACAGTCCCACTCAAAACCCTGTGGAACTCCATTGTCCACTTTCAACAAATTCTAGTAAGAATCCATGATATATTAGTTTCCACTTCCATTCAGAGTTAACATAGAAGATCATCAGTCTTTCATCTTGTTTAATGCCAGGAGCAGTGAATATTTCTGTCTCAGAATAATCTGATTGATGACAACATGAATAAAAGAAGACAGGGATAATCCCAAGGGTCCTCAAATTCTGCGGACGGTGAAAGAACTTGTGTTCGTTGCTGTCCGCACTTCTTATAAAAACAACTTTGTTCCTTCAACACTCTTCGAGAACTTTCAACAGATAAACCGAGAAAGATGCCAGCCTTCACTAACAGACAGGGACTCGTTGACTTCCTTTAGATTTTATTAGAGAGGATGTCATTAGAGCAAGGGAGCCTTGATCGATTGATTCGTTCTTGAGTCCAGTCTACAAATTATTTACAAATATATGGAATGTCTATTCACTTATAATGAAGGAAATACCTAGATTGGAAATGATGAAATGAAATAAATAAAATACTGTGACAGATATTACCATTTTTGTTTTATGTTCGAAGTAACCACGACGTAACTCCCGCCATTTATTTATTTGTCACCGGAGTTACAGGCTGCAAGATAAGTGTATCAAATATTAGTCAGATGATTATTCATAGTGTTGGCGATTATTAGGTGCGATTAATAATTACGTTTGTGATGGTGATGAAATGAAGTTGTGTGAGGAGGATTGTCTTTTCAATACGCAGTTGTGCCCATAAGTGTAAAAATTCAGAAGTGGGATAAAGAACAGTTTTCAGTTATGACTAGTGACAGTAAAGCCATTAGTGAAAGTGAAAACTACAAAAGGTAATCAACAGAAATGGCTGGACCATCCCATCATAGAAAAGGAGCAACCAAGTCTGAATCTTCCGTAGATGATGAAGGAACCGAAAGTTAACCCGAAGCAGCTAAAATGCAAAGAATTGTAGAGACTATATCAAGAAAGGAACTGAACAGTACAGCTCCTAAAAAACGACCGTAACTACAGAAACGAGAAAAGTTGACCAAGAGGAATCAGTGAAGTGCTACATTTGCAAAAAGAGTGGCTATTTTGCCAGGAAATCCATTACTGCTTCATCGGGATTCCCCAAGAACGACAATGCTGAGGGTGCAAAATCCAAAGCAAGGAAATGTACCCATTGTAGCTGAAAAGGGCAGTCAAAGGAAAATTATTGGCATCTGAACCTAGCTAAACAACAGCTAATACAAAGGCAAGTGACGAAAATTTAGATATTTCATTGATGATCTTGTTTTGGAATGATTTTATATATTTATTATGTGAAGGATACCTGGATACAGGTGGTCGATTAAATTTTGCAAACGTTTTGCTAGCAAATAAACTAAATATCATATTATATTCTTCTGAAATTCTAGTAAACCCAGGTAGCACATCATATCGGCTGAATCTTGGTTCCATATTGGGCCAATATATATATATTTTATATGAAAAAATATTATTGGTTCAATATGGGTGAATATTCAAAGAGCAATCTTATATTAAAAATATTGGTGGAATATTAGTTGAGCCTGTTTTGAATGTAGATTGTCACATGTAATATTGGGTCAATATTGGTTGAATAATTTCTATATATATATATATATATATTGTTTTCCACATCTAGAATGAATATTGCTAATCCAATATTCCAGTCATATCGATTCTAGCGATAAAAACTATATTGTATTTCCAAGATTGACAGCACATTGGTTGGATATTATTTCAACTTTATTTAACGAATTGTTAAAACTCATATTGGGTCAATATTGGTTCAATATTGGTTCAATGATATTTACCAATATCGATAAAACAATATTGTCTTCACATTGTTCTCAACATCTAAAATGAATATTGCAATCCTATTATTCCCTTCATATCGATTCTAGGAATAAAAACTATATTGTATATCCAAGTGTGATCACACATTGGTTAAATATTATTTCGCCAATATTCAACAAATCTTATTAGACAATATTGGGTCAATATTGGTTCAACAATATTTACTGATATCGTTAAAACGATGTTGTCTCCATATTGTTTCCTACATCTAGATTAAGATGAATTTTGAATATTGGCTAAATATTCAATGAAACATATTAAAATTATATCATGATAAAACGTGGATAAAAATCCGCTAGATGGCTCTACATATGGAACGTCTTCTGAAACCTACAAAGTTATATTAAATACTTCCCATAACTTGTTTTCAAGACAGCTTACTCAGTGATTATGGCGATCAAAAGGCAGACTCTGGTGTCAACTAAAAGACATTTTATAATTTACCAAGTTATATTCATTGCCACCAATATATCCAAAGATATTGAACCAATATCATTATTGCTTCAAGAATATCTTACCAATAATATTTTTGAAATGCCTAAGCAATATTCGACCAATATCGCGAAATGTTCACATTTTACTTCTCGACAATATAACGTTTGAATATTGTGCCAATATTCTCAGAATATTGTACCAGCGATATTGGCAAATATTTTGAGGACAATATCGCTTCGAGAATATTTCGCCAATATTGTTCAAGTAATATTGGATCAATATCGCCGAATGTTCACATTTTTTTTCTCGCCAATATTGCATTTCAAATATTTCGCCAATATGTTCACAATATTATACCAATATTTTACCAATATAGGTGTGCTACTTGGGAAGGTTATTGAAATTGAAAAAAAAATGCTAATGGAATTAGCACCAACTGTTTCGAATCAGACGAACTTCCTATTGCATCTGACTTACATTCATGGAAACCGATATAGGTGACATTCAGACCAAAATTGGTCAACCCATTATACAGTGCGGCGTTTCATAGTCCCCCCCTGTTAACTTTTGAACGGTTCGACGTAGAAATATGAAAAAAAACCGTTTCGAGGGTTTCACCAATACTACTTTTTGAAATAAAAAAATAGTGATTGCACGATAGGGGGCGCAGATGGTTGTAAAGAGAATTGAATTCTCTTTTCAACGATGTGACACTTAACTCCACATGCCATTTAAAAAAATTGAGTTGATGTGCCACCCTGCGCCCCCTATCGTGCAATCACTATTTTTTTTATTTCAAAAAGTAGTATTGGTGAAACCCTCGAAACAGTTTTTTTTATGTTTCTGCGTCGAACCGTTCAAAAGTTAATAGTGGAGAGGACTATTAAAAGCCGCACTGTATACCACAAAAATATTATGATGAATATTCATAGGGAAAGTGGACGCTGAATAAAGTATACCACATCTGATTTTTTCCTTTAGTGATAAAGAAAATGTCAAGATTAATCACCACTACGGTATTTGTCCCAAATTACAACGAAAAATATTTGTTGATTTCATCAAGAACATTATTCAAGTCAAAAGTAAATTCTGGTTCAAAGGTGTGCCACGAGTTTTTTGAAAGCTGTTCTCTTATGTCTGGACTGCTTTTACAAACAGAACCCTTGCATGCTTCTCTTGGACACTAATGACCGATTTCACCAACTAATTCCTAAAGTTAGGAAATACCTATATCGAATTTAGGAATGTCCATCTACAATTTGCGTTTCACCAAGCGTTAAGTAATGCTTAATAGGAAATACCTAACGTAGGTATTTCCCGTCACTCTTAAGCATTACTTAACGTGTGGTGAAACGCAAATTGTACTTGGGTATTCCTTAATCCGATTAAGGTATTTCCTAACTTTAGGAATCAGTTGGTGAAATCGGCCATTAGGCTCATATAATAATAATAATCTTTCAAATAGAATGGATGGAGTGTCAACAATTTGGTTTTTGTCACTTCAACCTTTTATGTCAGTAGTGCGGGTGGATTCTGTTATGTTTTATCATTGTTTATATAAAAGTAAGATAGTTAGCCAACCTTATGGGATTTATATTGGATTCAAATGGATGCGACATGTAGATGGCGACAGTGATCTCGCATAGAAGTCATGTCGTAACTTGATTGAAACAATGGGACATCATTAACATCAGGGTTTTTTGACGAAACATGCATTAAAATGACGTCAAATTTTCATGTTTGTAACTAATTACGCTACATGACACTCGCATTTGGGTCCAATACCTTTTCCACAGGCATAGACTGTTCAAACAATGGTTTTAGTTAGCGATAGTCGATCCATTCTTGAAACTTTAAATTTCCCGAATACCGAAGACCACTGAAAAGAACAATACACATTTTGAGAGACATATTGAGTATGTTTGCAGTACCTATATACTAGTGTTTATACACGACTTTGGGTAACGAGTAAGCACGAGCGCAGCGTAGCTGAACGAATGTTTAAAAGGCAAGTGTCTAGAGTAGTTCATAAACACGTTAGGTATGTGCTGTTCTTTTTCTACGAATTCATTATGAAACAACAAAATTAAATTATTTTAGTTTATTTCTCTTGTCATCGTGATAGTTTCAGTTGACAAAGACCTAGTCATTCAGACGGATTATCATGAATCTTTGAATCACTGAAATCAACAATAACCATAGTAATGTATTTACAAAAACATGGTGAAGTTTTCAATATTTTGAATAAATCACAGATTGTGATTATTCGATCTCTTAGAGCGGTATCCATTTTTAAATGCCATTTTAGTTACATGAATATGAATGAAAACGAAATATATCGGATAACAGTAAGGCTCTGACGAGTCAATGTTTCAAGGCATTCACCTTGCACTAATCATTTGAACAATTTTTTATGGCAGAGAAAAGTAAAGGCAAAGAAAAAGCTGCACGAAAAAAAATAACGACCAATCCAGAAATGAATAAAAGACCAAGCCAGGGTATAATACAATAAAAATGTTAAGCCCCAATGAGCATAAATGAAACGGAAAGCCCAGTGAGCATGAACAAATTGAAGAGGAAGTCGAAAAAAGTTGCTCTATAATATACAGTGCGACATGAAAAAAAAAAAACTGTTTGGAGGGTATCACCGATAATACTTTTTAAAATAAAAAAATGAGGTGATTGCACGACAGGGGGCGCGGGAGACACATCAACTCAAAATTTTTAAATGGCATAGGGGGTCAAGTGTCACATCATTGAAAAGAGAATTCAATTCTCTTCACAACCATCAAAATGTTTTTGAATTTTGTTGAGAAATTTTTTCTCAATATCGATTTTTATGCCTTTCGAAATTTTCGAATTGATATGCCCCCAGCGCCATCTGTCGAGTAATTGCAATATTTCTTCTCTCAAAAAGTATTATCGGTAATACCCTTCGAAATGTTTTTGGTTTCATTATTCCACAACAAACCGTTCAAATATATCGAGGGATGAGTAGTTTTCAGATCCGCATTTATGTTTGATATTTCGAATTTTATTTGCAAAAAAAATATTAACCAAATTCAAAAAAAATTAGATGGTTGTGAAGAGAATTGAATTCTCTTTTCAATGATGTGACACTTGACCCCTATGCTATTTAAAATTTTTGAGTTGATGTGCCCCCCTGTGCCCCCTGTTGAGCAATCACTATATTTTTTGTACCAAAAAGTAGGATTGGTGAAACCCTCCAAACGATTTTTTTTTCAAATCTGTACGTCGAACCGTTCAAAAGTTAACAGGGGGGGACTAAAAAAAGCCGCACTGTATACGTATACGTTTAAATATGCGTGGTGGTGGTAATGGTTTATTATGTTAAAACAATCTAGTTTATAGACATTGTTCTTTAGATACACATAATATGATACGAATAGAATGGGAACTTGGTGAATACTTCAATAAACGGGAAAAAGTAATGGAAGGTTTTGCCAGCTAAGAGAAGGTCCAAATTGACTCTTCTCAAAACTATTAGCCATTATTTGACTCTTCTAAGTACATGGGGAATCTATAGAAATCATTCAAACCTTGGAAAAATAATGTATAAACAGGAAAATATATGTGTGTCTAAGGGATGTCGCTGCATGTATCAGTTAAAATTATATAACTAACGAACATCATCCATGATTTCAGCAGAGCCCTAGTCAGAGCCCTAGTCAGAGCCCTAGACAGAGCCCTAGCTAGAACCCTAGATAGAGCCTTAGCCAGAGCCCTCACCATAGCCCTAGCCAGAGTCCTAGCTGTAGCCAGAGCCCTTTCCGTGACATGAGATTTTGACATAGCGACTTATTCTTTTTAAACAATGCAATTTCACGTATCATTATATTGGAGCTTGTCTTGTTCATTGGTTTTACTTCCAGCGACGAGAGAAAAAAAAATTGAACTCCATTAGGAGTCTGAATACATGTCTCAATGGATTCAAGCATTTATTTTGGAGATGGCAGCCTGTGCAGCCGATATACTTGATTTTTCCTATCATTGAGAAGAAGGCCCATTTGAGTACTATGAATATACGGGGGGTGCAAAGGTACCTTTTTTCTCAAGAACATGCCTAACAAAAATATTTCCTATCAGAAAATGGAAAACACTAGACCTACTCTTAGATCTCTACTGAGGTAATGATACCAGAGCAGCCATGGAAAGTATGAGACTCTGGCATATTTTTCATATAAAAAATTAAGTACTTTTTCGAAGGAACTAGAAGTCGTGATAAAAATCTGATCTGAGGTGTCATGATTGATCTTCCATTCAACTGGTACTTCTCAACTTATGATTCTTATGACTTAGATTGAATCACAGATGAACTAACAAAATTATTAAAACTGTGTGTACACTTATTCAAGATAATTGATAACAGAAATAGATATGTTCGAGGTTAATAAAGAATTACAAATGAAGGGTAATGAAGAAATACAAATTGCACCCGCACCGTATCGAGTTGCACAAGGAATTAGATGCAATAGACTTCCATCGAAGACTCGAGTTTTGTTTATGGGTTCTGGATAATTAATGTATATTTTTTTGATTCCATTTTGTTTTCCGATGTATCTGCTTTTCAAACAGCATTAAAAATATCACAAATTATTACCTAGTTCCATTCTACGACAACTTTGATGTCACCGATTTTTTACACACCCTCATTAATCCAATTATTTCTTCATGTAGTTCGGAAGTAGTTTCGGATTACTATTGAGTGTTGATTTTCCCATGGGCAACATAATGTGCCTATGTTGTATGAAGTGTTGATTGATTTTAGGTTTGACAGCTGCGTTTGTAGGAAAAACATTGTATGTATTTCGAGCACAAAGTGTCATTGCCGCTCTGCCATGGACACTCAATGACTTTGCGCTCTAAATACACAAATAGCTTTCAATAATAATGGAATTTTACATTTTTAAATATTTTTTTACGAATAACAAATCCTAAATTTGAAATAATTTAGCATCCCAACAATATGCATTGAAGTAGGCTACACCGGGTGTCCGCGAAAAGTGCTCGCCCCTATAACTTTTTTGTTTTCGAAGATAATGGAATGGAATTTCGACTTCTTATTTTACCTCGCTTCTCCAAAAGTAAATTAGGTATTTATTGTGTAATTATTTGAAGAACATGTTCATGATAATAGAGAGTTATTGCAAACTGTAATAAGTTTACTTAAATACAAGAAACTTTAATTAAAGTTTCCTGTATTGTGATTTGTAATTCTGTTTCGTAATGGTGTTATTGCAACAACCTTCTTTCTAAATGCCTTTACTTTAACTTTGACAAGTACGACAAAGTTCAAATCTTTTTATCTATTCATCCCAATCACCATCTCATAACATCATTGGTATAATATTATTTGTATGTGCTGCCCAACAGTTTACGAATAAACTAATTTTTTAATCAACTGCAGCATTATATTTTTTACTCCTTCCCAATCACCGCATCCATACGCAATATGCTTACGGGGCACAACTTGGAGAAGAATAAAGTTTCCTCAAACCAACGTTTGAACGCGGGACGGGAGCGGGAACGGGAACAGGATGAACGCGAGACTAAATTCTTTAGCAGGATATGTAAATATGCATACTGCTGGGATTATCAGTATTCCGAAATACACACGGAAAAAAATGGTCCAAGTAAAACATTTTCTTGACTTTTTTTCGGTTGAGGTAAGGAAATTAATACCTATATTAAAAAAAAATACCGTTCTGTCTCTAAAAATATGAGTATTCTGAACGCATGAACTTGTAGCTATAATATTGTTCACATACAGCAAGTGCTTCGAACATTAGATAATTCACTCTGTGATGATTTGTTTGAAAGAACCGTCGAAATGTTTTATACTTCTTTCCACATCAACTCATAGTTCACGAAAAAATATTGTCATAAAACTGCAATCTCTTTTTCCAGTTATTCTTGAGTAGTATATTTTGCAAACCTGTATTGCTATGCAAGTAAGTTTTCTTATGGTATAAACCGAATCATTGCTACCTTGGTGCAACCGAACCTTTCAAATCATTTTAAATTCAAGAATGAAATAAATGTATTGAAAAAAAGGCTTTAAAAAAACGAATGATCCTTATTTGAAGAACTAATAACTCTTAACTGAGGGCAAGTGGATATTTCAATTGAGTCCGTTGTATCCTGGTACCAAAGATGGAATAAAAGCTATTAAAGGTAAGACAAAAATAAACTACTCAAATGTGAGACATTTGATAAGGCCAAGTAAACTAAAATTACTATAATAATCTAAAAATGTTGCTGCAGTAGAATACTGTATAGTAGCAACTAATATATTTTTAGTAGATTTACGTATATGAGTTATTTGAGAGTAAATCATTCTCCATCAATGGTAAATTTACTTGTCACTAGTAGTTATCAAACTGAGCACCAACTGCAAATAAAACGTAGATTGAGGCTTATAAAATAATAAGTTTGTTTATAGCAAAGAGTTCGTTTCTAGTAAAGAGTTCAATATCGTTAGGTTACATTGCGTTCCTGAAATTACATCAATAACAGCAGGTGATCAAATTCAGGAATCTAATTTTTCTTGTGGTTAATAAAGCGTGTACTTGTCCCACATAGTATACAAATTTTTACTTGGTGGTATGTAAGTTTTAGTGCTACTATTAATTTTTTTTCCGTGCAGGCAAACAGCGAATTTTGTTTGGTTTGCTCCTTTTTCCCATTTTCTGTTCCCGCTCCGGCTACCGCGTCCCGCTTTGGTTTGAGGAAAATCATTGTCCTCGTACGTAAATCTGGAACCTTCTTTATATTTTCCCTCATGATAACCTACTTTGAACTCACATTTTTCTCACATAAAAGTTACTACTAAGTATTGATGTTTACTGCAAATTTATAGGTTACAAGTATTGATTCACAAAAGTTTGGCGGATATGTCAAAATGAAGATGACTTAAATGAAAGTTTCTATTCCTTTATTTAAATTAAATACGGGATACCTGTATTTCAATAAAAGAAAATTGTAAATGACATTTTGAATATATGTCAAATAAACGAAAACTTTATTAAAGTATCGTCACATTAGAGGTTGCAATAACTCTGTAATATTCATGCAACAAAATATATTTTCTATATGAATATTTTGATATCAAATTACGATTTCAGTATTACACGGAAAAGCGTTAAAAAAAGTACACTTTTAACGGTTGTCTAGGCAACAACACTGACAAACTGATTCAATTAACAACGAAATCCTGAATGTGTCAATGTGACTACTTATTTCAAATTAGTAAATTGCATCTCTCACAATCTTTCGAAATTACGAATTTACCTACGAAAATGGAAAGCGATGATGAGTTAAACACCACATCAGAGGAGATCATAGATACTGCGAAAGCAGCAGTAATGAATTTGCTACCAGAAAAATCGAAGGAGACGTATTTGAAAGAATATCAGTCTTTCTTAACTTGGCGTCAAAAAAGGGATTGGAAGCTTTACAGAGAGAGTATTGCTCGCCTATTTCGAAGATAAATCCAAGAAAATGAAATGTTCATCTCTATGGTCCAGTTATTCGAAACTGAAGACTACGATATTAATACATAATAATATTGACATAAGCAAATATGCGAAATTGATTGCATATTTGAAAAGAAAATCTGTCGGCTATGAACCTAAAAAATCTATTACTTTTACAAGAGAAGATATTAATAAGTTCTTGCTTGATGCTTGTGATGAGATATATCTCATGCAGAAGGTAAATTTTGAATGTAATATACTTATGTTTTTTTAAGACTGATGAAATATTCTAGGTTGCATTAGAATTGTATAATATGAAAACTGCGCACATAAAAGAATCAAATGATGTTTTGATTGTTACAATTCCTGACACAAAAACTCATGTTGAGCGTCGATATACAGTTATCGGAGGAACATCCATAAAGAATCTAAATTTGTTGGATATTTGTAGAAAGTATAGAAGCTATAGACCAAAAAACATCTTCACCAATAATTTTTTTTTGCAATTAGAAAAGGTAAATGCACAAGTCAGGTTGTGAGAATAAACAGCTTCTCAAAAATTCCATCACTCATTGCAAATTACCTGCATTTACCCAACCCTGAATGCTACACTGGACATGCATTTCGTCGAACATCAGCGACTCTTTTGGCAAATTCAGGTGGTGATTTATTACAACTGAAAAAACACGGAGGATGGAAGTCTAGTGCGGTTGCGGAAGGGTATGTCGATGGATCGACGCAAACAAAACTGGAATGTGCCGCAAAAATTCTAACTGGAAATTCATCTACACCATCAAGTAGTAAAAAAACAATGAGTAAAAATACAATAACAGTAAATGAAACAATTATAAATGAAAAATTTTTAGTAAGTACTGACTCATCATCAAATAAACAAGATAATTCGACTCAAGAATTTCCATTGGCAATAATGCAATTAAATGTGTTTTCAACATCAATTGATTCTGTCTTTTTATATTTCTGTGATTTTTTTTTGTTGTTAATTTTAAATAAATTGAATGAGGAGATGAAAAATATGTAATAAATAGTATAAAAACATTGGTTAGTTTTCTTTTTTTGACAGTTGTAGAAAAAATATTGTATGAAACTCGTGAGTAAAGTGTTTTTTTACTCGTAGGAATCGCCGCACCCCGCCTACGGCGTCGTGCGTCAACATTTCCTACTCGTAAAAAAAAGTATCACTTTACTCACTTGATACATAAATAACTATTATTAGCTTTTGGATTCTTGATCTTGCTCCTTAAGTTGTGTTGGTTACAGGTTGCTCGATGCATTCAAATCTTGTTTTAATCTTTTGAGATCCTTCATTTTGAGAAATTTCCAATTTAATGTTATACAGTTTTTTAACGGAAGTTTGTTTGAAACCTAATAGTGTGCAGAATCAAATTATTCGTAATCAAATGCTTTTTTTCTTAACCAAACGAGCAACTATGTTGCCATTCTAAAAAAAATAGTAGATAGTAATAGAAATTTTGAAATGGAATGTTGTATATCACATATATTTTGATCTAAAATAGTAAAGTTGTATTATTCTTAAAATTTTAGGACTGAAATTAGTGATTTGAAGATATCCGTAGAATGAAGAATAAATTTCGAAACGAAAATAAAATTATGTCACAAAACATGACAAGTAACACTTGGTTATATTCAGCATGTCACAAGGAGATGAGAGAAGTGAAAATATACCAAGTGTCTCATTTGAAATTCGAAAGCTTATATTACTTCAGGTGAAACCAAAAGTTGCACGAAGTTACTTGTCAAAAGATGCAGTTTTACGTCTTATACAGATCCACCAAATTTCTTTCCATTATCTTCAAAAATAAAAAAGTTATAGGGGCTAGCCACTTGTACTGCAAAGTTTGCATGTGAACATTCCAAATTCTGACGTATTTTCATAGCCTCATGTCAAATTATTTGTTTGAGAATTCTCTCAAAAATTGAGTTTTCACAGGCAAAAATCAACATTGGGTCATTCAATCGATTAAGAAATTGATGTTTTTCTATAAAATGTTGCCAAGAATTGTAAGATTAAGTGATGAATGACAAAACAAAAACCAATAATCACTTATCTGAGCAGAATTTAAGGTTTCCTCAAACCAACGCGGGGTCGCGGGGGCGGGAGCGGGAACGACATGAATGCGAGACTGAATTCTGTAGTGGAACATACAGATGTGATTATTCTTATTCCGAAATGCATACAAGTAACGAAAAATATATGGTTTGCTACGTGTACTGTTTTTCTAGCAAGTTGCACGGTTCTAAAATACCGTTCCCGCTCCCGCTCCCACGTTCCCGCTTTGGTTTGACGGAACCTTTAGTCAAAAAATGGTGGTGTCTCATTAGTATTTTTCGTGACGAGAGATATAATCAATTCAAAATGTCTGACATTCGGCATTTCTGCTGGTACCTACGTCAGGATGTATTATTTTACACCACGAGTTTTCCATCATCCTGAACTTTTTAATGATAACTGTGCCCCGGGCAACGAAATTACGAAGTCCAGTTCTGCCGCACAGACATCCAGCATTTCGCTATAACAACGAGAATAGGAATGATTTCGGTGTGAGACCGCAATTAGCACGCGTGAACGTGATGAGATGAGAAACGTGAGTTGCCGATGTAGGCAAACAGAGACCAGACCGCGAGTTCATTGAAGTTTAAAGCCGCTGTTTTCCGATTTTCAGACCAGAAAAATATTGTATTTACCACGCCAAACGCACATGAAGCTATGTACATACGTGTTGTTTTAGTGTTGATAAGGTATACGGGGTGATTCAGCTCGGCATTCGCGGCCCTGTAACCTTATTTGAAAAAAAAAAAACAACTCACCTGCACAGTTTTTGAATGGTTTATTGAAGGACTAATTCTAATCATTGTTAGGGGTGAAATTTAGTAAAGGGGAGCAGTGAATGTGCAATGATGTTTCACGCCACTAACATACCCAGGAGCTCAGTTTGGGACGTGGATTCGACAATAAAAATTTATTTCGATAAGATAGAAATATGTGGATTAATTTTCCAAGGTGCCACGGATTTATCGCCAGTGAAAAATCCAAAACCACCCTGATGGAATGGGACAAACCATTGCAAAAATATTACTAAAATATTAAACAATAGGCACCTATAAATGGTATAAAAATAATATATAAATGTCTAGAAGTTTTGTCTTCCTTTACGCTTGAATAACTTGGACCAGAATACAAGAAATAGTCATGTCCCTCACTGATGAAATATATTGATTTATGTTACACACACAGTATGTCTATAGTTCGGTTCACAATACCAAATGAAATGAATGTAAATATGGTACCACCAAGATGAATTCAAGTGTACGCTATGATTGAGAGTAGTGTTACGTTTAAATATATCCATATGACACCTCCAGTGAGGGCTATGCCTGTGACGTAACGATGATAGCTAACAATTATTAATATGCCTTGGGGGCAAAGTCTAAACTCGTCTAATATTGTAAGTAGATTTTCTCAATAATGCCAGTCAGTCCATGAATCCAGTGCCTTGGGAAATACCGGTGTGCACAGTGGGTGCGACACAATCAAACGAAGTACATGTACATCTGGGAGGAATACCATCAACGAAGAATACCAATAATAGGAGATGAACAGGGAAGGAATACTGAACAGCAGATGTACAGTGGAACAACGATAGTTGAGCAGGAACAGTGGAAAAATCACAGTGGTGAAACAGTCATAAACGGAAGCGGGAACAACAGTCTGAATTCTGATTATACTCGTATGGGGCCTTATGTAGAGCCCAAATGCAAATACTAACCTCTATCAAGTGGTAGGGTTCTGGTAAAAGATGTTACAGTCTAATTTCAGATCAACATCTTTCAAGCTCAGTAACTGTTTATTATTACATACAGGGTCTTTCACGACATAACTTGATATTTTGTGGTAGTGGGTTTTACAAAATGGCCTTCTAAACTAAGATATTTTCAACTTCCGGCCTCTTTCCGTTATACCGGAAGTTGGGAGCAACTTCCTTATTTTAAATGGAACACCCTGTATTTTATTACATTTTTGAGTTTCTCAGCCCATTTTCACGACAAAACTTGATATTTTGTGGTAGTGGGTTTTACAAAATGACCTTGTCCACTAAGATATCTTCAACTACCGGTATCTTTCCGTTTTACCGGAAGTTGAGAGCAACTTCCTTATTTCAAATTGAACACCCTGTATTTTAATACATTTTCGAATTTCTTAGTCCATTTTAGGACCGCTTTGTATAACAATGCCTATACTCAAATTTGTTAGTTTTCGAGATTACGATTTAATAATTTTATCGAATATAACCCGTGTGAGGGGATTAAATCTCTGTGTTTAGTTGAAAGTTTCCTCATCTCTAGAGGGATATAAAGCCGAAATCTATCTCTTAACCCATCCACCATCTAAGGTATGAGTAAAGAACTTTACTTCATAACGAACCCCTAAATTAATGTTCTCCTTTTCATTTATCAGGCCTCTTATTCTCGATTAATGGGTAAAATCCCTGGAATTCTGCACGGGAAGGAATCTTCACAGATCCTGCTGGAGTCCAGAGGACCACCCTCAGTGCATGCAGTTAGGGTAGCCAAGGATTTGGATGAGACCCCCTTTATTTTCTTACTTTCATTGTGCCTATTGCCTTCAACCATCAATTTCAAACCATATAGGAAATTTAATCAACAGGGTGTTTCATAATAAATGCGCAGGACTTCAGAATGTGATAGCTCGTTCAAAAATATGAAACAAAGTTTCTATTAACTTACCCTCTAAAATTCGACATTTTCGACATACAGGGTGTTGAAATTTAAAAAAAATAATCGTTTTTTGCGAATATCTCTGGAACCGTTCATCGCACAAAAAATAGATTTCGTAGGTTTTTTCTACTCATGATAAGCTCTGTTTTGTGCGGATTTTTTATTTTTTCAAATGCATATGTGGGGAACTATTCCACATATATTCTGTATATTTTATATAATATTTTTTCATGAAAATTTCTCATCTTATAATATTTACACACCCTGTACATAAGTAATATTTCGTATTCAAGTCTAGAGACGTTTATTGTAGTGAATTCAGTTGTAAAGACATTTCATTTACAACCTATCTACTATTTCTAACCGATCTAATCCGTAACTTTTACTTCAGGTCACGTTCGATGTATGAGAACAAAATCAGATACCTCAACTAATTCTCTGTAAAGTATTCAAACAGAATGAGAGGATATAAAAACCTTATTTAATAGTCTCCACTAAAACTTTCTTCCGAGGACACAAAACAGGCAATTGCATGGTTGTCCTTCTAAGAAAGTTGAGGGTCATCTGTGTGACCATTTTAATTTCACTTTTCGCCCTTCGAAAAGGACAGATCGTTCGAAGACTTCACCCGTTCAACATCAGCTTACATTTTTTACTTTTTACTCGCGATCCAAAAACTCCATTAAGTTATATGTACACATACTACAAGCTAATTAATAAAGTTATTTATCAAAGTTATCTTCAGTGTTCGCCTTTGCAATAGAAATAAGTCACCCACGAAAAATAACAAATAGGTGATACGGTTTCCACGAACCGATATTACCAAAGTGGTGACCCCGACGTGATCTTTTGCGTGAGTGACCTTCTGCAAACCAACGTGAACTTTTTTTTTGCGAGTGACATTTATCTGCTGAACAACGTGAACATTGCCGCGCGTGACAAGCTTCTACAAAGCAATGTTAGCCTTTTCGCGAGGTACAGTATTCCGCTAAGTGACGTGAGTTTTTTTTTGTGTGAGTACAATTTTTTTTTGGTTCCCCGAGTAACGTTCAGCAAACATGCCGACCAACCAGACCAACTCAGTAGCTATCTCTGTTGCTAGTTCACTTCCCGAGTTCAACCCCTCCGACCCTGAAATCTGGTTTACCATGGTTGAGTTACAGTTCAGTTCGGAATCTGTTAACGACCACGCAAAGCGGTACCTCAGTGTAGTCAAGGCACTACCGCGACGGTATAGTAGCGAGGTAAGAGACATTATAGTGCAACCTGTGGATGAGCAGTCCTATAACCTGCTCAAAACTGAACTTATAAAACGACTCAGCACCTCCCAGGAAGAAAAAACCAAACAGCTTCTTCAACAAGAACAAATGGGGGGGGGGGGGACAAACCACCTCACTTCCTGCGACGTCTCCAAAATTTGGCAGGTACCAGTGTTCCTGACTCGCTGTTACGAACCTTATGGCAAAGTCGCCTGCCTACGGAAATACAAACCACTGTCGCTATCTCAACGAGTAACACGCTCGACGAATCGGCAGAAATCGCGGATCGCGTTTACGATATTTTATCGTCGCGATCCTCCATCGCTGCTGCATCAACGGCCCCTACAAATGTTATCAGCGAGCTCCAAACCCTTGCATTAAATATGGAACGAGTCATGGCAAGGCTAGATGCAATAGAGGCACGGATGAGCAACATAGAACGGAGCAGACCGCGATCCAACTCGCGACAGCCGCGTCCCAGGAGCTCAGCCCGTTCTCAGTCGGGTTTGTGTTGGTACCATACCAAGTTTGGCAACGCAGCTAAAAGTTGTACTACACCATGCCAGTGGTCAGCGGAAAACTAGCTGGGCAGTCGCTCATAGCGGGTAGCGATTTCAGCCCAACACAATCCCGCCGTTTGTTCGTTCGTGACAGGTCCTCCAACACTCAATTTCTAGTGGATACAGGCGCAGATCTATGCGTTTATCCTTGTCGTCTACTCTCAGAGCCGCGCGAAAAGTCACCCTACGTACTTTCCACGGTCAATGGGACGCAAATCATGACATATGGTACGTACACTTGTACCCTGGACCTTGGCCTACGGAGGGAGTTCACTTGGAGGTTCGTTGTTGCTGATGCCTCCAAGCCCATTATAGGAGCTGATTTTTTGGCGCACTTTGGACTACTGCCAGACCCACTCAAACGCCGCCTGGTCGATTCGTTCACTACGATTACCTCCGCGGGAGAGGTAACGCAGTGTAACACACTCTCAATCAAGACTGTTACTGGTTCTACTCCATACCACGGCTTGTTGAACGAGTTTCCTGACATAACTCGTCCAGAAGGCATTCCTAAGGAAATCCAACACAACACCAAGCATCATATAGTGACCACTCCAGGACCGCCAGTTGCTCAGAAACCACGACGCCTCGCACCAGCCAAACTCTGTGCCGCCAAAAAGGAATTTGACGCTATGCTCAAGTTAGGAATCCCACGACCGTCACAAAGCCCTTGGGCAGCGCCATTACATTTGGTCCCCAAGAAAGGTGACGAGTGGAGACCCTGTGGAGACTACCGTGGACTCAACGCCAGGACAATTCCAGACTGCTATCCAGTTCGACTCATCGAAGACTTTTCGCAGTGTCTCCAAGGCAAATTCATTTTTTCCACAGTGGACCTAGTGCGCGCGTTCAATCAAATTCCGGTTGCTGAAGAAGACATTCCAAAAACCGCGATAACAACCCCATTCGGACTGTTCGAATACCGATTTATGACTTTCGGTCTCTGGAATGCTGCACAGACTTTTCAACGTTTTATCGACGAAGTCCTACGCGGGTTAGACTTTTGCTTCGCCTACATCGACGACATTTTAGTTGCTTCAGGTTCCCCTGAAGAGCATCTCGTCCATTTGCGAATCCTGTTCGAACGATTAGTGAAGTACGGTGTCGTTATTAACCCCGTGAAGTGCGTATTCGGTCAAGCAGAAGTAGTGTTTCTTGGCTACCTAGTGTCAGAGACAGGTACACGCCCCTTGCCTGAAAAAGTTGCCGTGATTCGTGCCTTTCCGCGACCGGACACCGTTAAGCAACTAAGACAATTTTTAGGTATGATAAACTTTTATCGTCGGTTCTTACCTAAAGCTGCCACTATTCAAGCCCCGCTGAACGACCTTCTAAAAGACAATGTTAAAGGAAAAACACCAGTGAATTGGACTCCGGCAGCAATTACAGCTCTTGAGTCCAGCAAAGAGAGCTTAGCTCAGGCGACTTTGCTGGCTCATCCAAAGTTGGACTCCAACCTCGCGATTTTCAGTGACGCTTCGGACTTTTCGGTCGGTGCCGCCTTACAGCAGTGGTATAACGGTGCTTGGGAGCCACTTAGTTTCTTTTCCAAAAAACTCAGCCCCTCCGAGCAAAAATACAGTGCTTTTGACCGCGAACTCTTGGCTATATACCTGGCCGTACGACACTTCCGACACATGGTGGAAGCAAGACAGTTCGCGATTTGCACTGATCATAAGCCACTAACTTTTGCTTTCCGTCAAAAAGATAAACAGTGCTCGCCGCGTCAGTTTCGTTACCTGGATTTCATTGGACAATTTTCTACTGACATTCGACACGTTTCCGGTGAAAACAATGTAGTTGCGGACGCATTGTCGCGCATCGAAGAACTGGAAGTTGCCTTAGACTTCGAAGCCCTCGCTGCTTCCCAGGAAAACGACGCCGAGCTCAAGAAACTTCAACAAGAAGACTCATCCTTGCAGCTCAAACGCATACATTTTCCCGGCACCAATGCCACGATTGTATGCGACGTTTCGACACCAACAGTTCGACCATTCGTCACTCAAGCCTTCCGAAGAGCAGCATTTGACACTGTACACCGCCTCTCTCATCCTGGTGCCAACGCCACCGTGAAGATGGTAACACAATGTTTCGTGTGGCCATCTGTCAACAAGGACTGCAGAGCATGGTCGAAAAGTTGTGTGAACTGTCAACGATCAAAAGTGAGCCGGCACGTTACGACACCTGTTGGCGTATTCATGCCACCTTCAGCCAGGTTCGAGCATGTGCACATGGACATAGTGATCATGCCATAGCTCGATGGATATCGCTACTGTCTCACTATGATCGACAGATTCACTCGATGGCCAGAAGCCATACCTCTTCGTGACCAGGAAGCAGCTACTGTAGCTGCAGCATTCTACAACCATTGGATTTGTCGGTTCGGCACGCCACTCAGAGTTACTACTAATCAAGGACGCCAATTCGAATCACACCTGTTCAAGCACTTGAACCGTTTGATAGGTACGACTCATCTACGAACCACGGCATACCATCCAGCAGCAAATGGAATGATTGAGAGATTTCACCGTCAGCTGAAGGCAGCAATCAGATGTCACAACAACCAGCAATGGACCAAGACCCTACCTACAACCCTTCTTAATATTCGATCTGCCTGGAAAGAAGACCTACAGTCCACGGCAGCAGAAATGCTTTATGGACAGACCATTCGGATTCCAGGAGAATTTCTCTTAGCCAGAGCACCTCATTCAATTGAGAGCGTTCCAGAATTCATACAGCAGCTGCGAGAACACATGCAAGAACTTCGGCCAACACCTGGTACGCAGCATGGATCCAAGAAAACATTCGTTTTCAAAGACCTTGCAACAGCAGAATTCGTGTTTTTAAGACATGATGCCCCTAAAGCTCTGCTGCAACAGCCCTATGATGGTCCATTCAAGGTCATAAAAGGTCTGACAAGACCTTTGTCATACATATGCGTGGCCGCGATGTAACTGTCTCAATAGAGCGTCTTAAACCAGCCTATATACTATCAAAGGAACTCGAAGACGACGCTGACACATCACCACCCCCCGAGCAAGAATTCTTCATTATTCAAAATAATCTTGCCGCCCCGACGTTGCCAACACCCATCCAACAGACGCCAGGCCCCGCCGCGGCGCATTCTGGACCCAACTACAGTCCCAGGACAACAAGATCTGGAAGAAGAGTAAGGTTTCCTGATCGGCTGCAAGTCGGTTTCTCCTGAAGCTTCTTCACTGGCAGTGGGGTGTTGTGGGGAACTATTCCACATATATTCTGTTTATTTTATATAATATTTTTTCATGAAAATTTCCCATCTTATAATATTTACACACCCTGTACATAAGTAATATTTCGTATTCAAGTCTAGAGACGTTTATTGTTGGGAAGCAAACTTTCCTTTATGTAGTGAATTCAGTTGTAAAGACATTTCATTTACAACCTATCTACTATTTCTAACCGATCTAATCCGTAACTTTTACTTCAGGTCACGTTCGATGTATGAGAACAAAATCAGATACCTCAACTAATTCACAGTAAACTATTCAAACAGAATGAGAGGATATAAAAACCTTATTTAATAGTTTCCACTAAAACTTTCTTCCGAGGACACAAAACAGGCAATTGCATGGTTGTCCTTCTAAGAAAGTTGAGGGTCATCTGTGTGACCATTTTAATTTCACTTTTCGCCCTTCGAAAAGGACAGTTCGTTCGAAGACTTCACCCGTTCAACATCACCTTACAATTTTTACTTTTTACTCGCGATCCAAAAACTCCATTAAGTTATATGTACACATACTACAAGGTAATTAATAAAGTTATTTATCAAAGTAATCTTCAGTGTTCGCCTTTGCAATAGAAATAAGTCACCCACGAAAAATAACAAATAGGTGATACGGTTTCCACGAACCGATATTACCAAACATAATTGGTGAAAATTTTGAAGGGGTAGTGGGTGTTTTTTTATCCAACTTCTACGCCACTGGAAAAAGTACAGTTTTGAGCCTCCTATATGAACCGCCAATGCTTTCTACACAAAAAAGGTATTCTTGGTCATAAGCTCTAAAAATGACCGTATTCAAGAAAAATCAACTTTGATGTTGTTTAAATAATGTTTTTTCTTCGAAAAATTGCTGCGTACATTAGCTTCAATGTACGCAGCAATTTTTCGGACATTTCCAACAATTCAACTGAGTATGATTGTTATTGTTTTTTTTTCCATTTTGCAATTAAGAAGTCAAGGTTTGGTTTTGTTACTTGTTCTAACGTTTAAATAAATTTTGTATAAATAGGAACAAAATTATTTAAAAAAATTTACCATGTTTTTCAGCATGAAAGTTGATATTTCTTGAAAACGGTCAATTTTAGAGCTTATGACCAAGAGTACCTTTTTTGTGTAGAAAACATTGGCGGTTCAAGTAGGCGGCTCAAAATCATACTTTTTTCAGTGGCGTAGAAGTTGGAGAAAAAAACACCCACTACCCCTTCAAAATCTTCACCAATTATGAATTTAAAAAAATAAAAGATCTGCACAAAACATGGCTTATTATGAGTAGAAAATGCATTCAAAATCTGTTTTTTGTGCGATAAATGGTTCCAGAGATATTCGCAAAAAACTATCATTTTTTTTGAATTTCAACACCCTGTATCTCGAAAATGTTGAATTTTAGAGGGTAAGTTAATAAAAACTTTTTTTCATATTTTTGAACCCGGAAGTCCTGCGCATTTATTATTTGTATATAACGTTTGCGTAGCATTATGTATAGACTTGTTACAACCCCTAGTACGTACTGGTCTAGGACCTTTAGCCCTAAAAACTTGTATATTCGTCGTTTTGATCAATATAAACCATCTTTACTCTGCCTTCAGAATGGGTTTATAGATAATAATACTTTTTTTTTTCTTTGGTGTCTTGGCATCGACTGCTATGGTCATTAGCCACGTGTTCTGGATAGGCCTTGTTACTAATTCCATGCGCCACCTTAGGAGCAGCACTGTTAATTGGAACGCAACAGTGAATCGTGCAGGACTCACCCCAGTCCAGCCACGAGATTTGAATAATTTAATCGGTCAAATTAAATTAAAAAATCCCAGCCGCAACTGGGGCTCGATCTCCGGACCTTTCGACCCAAAGTCGGACGCTCTAAACACTGCGCCACGCCCCGACATGATAATATTACTATCACCCACTGAGTTATCCAGTGCTCTACCCTACTATAAATATATTTGTGATAATCGGTAGGACACTACAAATCTTTGGTACAATAAAAAATCGAGTCATAAAAAACCATATCAAAGATTGGATGATCTTTTTGCTGTCTGATAGCTAGTTTCATGAAATGACTACAGGCTCTAAAAATACATAACGAAAAAAGCCTAAACATCAACAGACAAAGGTCAGTCAGATGTGCTTACCTCAAAATCCGCATAAAAGCGAACAGAGATATCTTTGAAAATATACAGCATCAAATATCGCAAAAAATAGGAAATCTCCAGATATGAATTTTCCCAAGATCCACCAGAGATGATCAAAATTGAATTGGAAATCTTCAAAAATGGGTCAGTTGTCTGTCACTCTTCAAATATCCAACCGGCAAAACGACACCCAAAATTACTCAGATGTTAAAGTCAAAAACTTTCCCATATAAACCCTCCAAGACTGTTTATTTTGTGTCATAAACAAAGTTATTTTCATTTCCCATCACGAACAATTAATAATTTTGATCAGACTGTACCAGTGCAGCATTCCATGACTTTTGAATTATGTGTTTTCTAAACACATTTATTTATTATTAATCTTTCATTTCTAGGCAATTTTAGTTTACTAAAAAAGTAATGTTTTCAATTTTTCTTTATTTAGGATAAGTTATTCATCTTCTAGCACAGAGGAAGCTAGATTTATTATTAGCAAAAGTTATTGATTTTATTCTTTGATTTTTATGAATTAGAATTACTTGAAATGTTCATTAAAAACTTTTTTTATTGAATATTACAGTATTTATTTGAATTTGAAAAAATCATTGGGAAGGAGAAGGACCTGCACTGCAACACTCTTGTAGAGAGAGAGAGAGGGAGAGAGAGAGAGAGAGGGAGAGAGAGAGAGATCTTCATGTTCATTGGCGTACCGGCTGAGCACTGAACTGAAAGGTAAAGGAAATAAGAACTACAAAGGAAGAAATGAACATCATCATTTCAGTGTATCAAGCCTCCCATGTATCGGAAGGTCTGAGATAAGTTGCACTGACTCATAAATGTATTAACAAGGTTGAAATATGAATTTTTTGTAATTTAACAATGCCAAATTCCTAAGCGAAATCCTCAAATTCCACTCTGAAATAAATAGATTGGTAAACGTTATAATATTAACAATTTTGTAATAAATGTATCAACCCTCCCCATCCTCCCTAACTTTATTTTTTTCTGAATATGACAGTATTTATATGAATTTGAATTGAAAAGGAGAAGGCTCAGCACTGTAACCCTCATGTTCAATGGCGTACCGGCTAAGCAGGGAACTGAAAGGGTAAAGGAAATAAGAACTACAAAGAAAGGAAGGAGTATCAGAGACAGGCATACCAACAAAAAAATTAAAATTCTTTACAAATAATTTTCACCAACATTGACACATCATAACAGTATATGTATTTCAAGGATTTTTTTACGTTTCTGACACGAATTATAGTCCTGAAGAAATATTCTATACCATTCTATTATTTCTTGAATATATTCAAAACCTTCCTAGTTAGACCGGGATCCCACGTCTATTTTCAAAAATGATTAATAACAGGCTGAATCTTCCTGAGAAGCTTCATTTTGCCGACACGCCCAACTTTTTCTTCTACGAAAATTCTCGATAGTGGTAGCTAATAAAATGCTTAGGCATCAAACATTCGATTTGGTTAGTGCAAAAAATTCATTAATAACAGTTAGTTTTTCAATTGAACCTCAAGATAATTCGATGAAGTACTCGAACTAACTTTTGTCCTACAAAATGGATGGTAGGACCGAAGAGTCCTCCACTCCCAACATGTACCAATGACATGGTCATAAAAATTCATTAATAACCAGCGGATTTTTTTACCGTTGCTTGGTTAATATTTGTGTAATTGAATGGTCATATTTTCCTACAAATTGAATGGTTGATGTTCCCAGTCCTACACTCTGAAATTGTCAATTCCATGGTAAAAAAAATCATTAATAACAGGCTGGATCTTCCTAAGTAGCTTCATTTTGCCGAGACCCCAACTTTTTCCTCTACGAAAATTCTCGATAGTGGTAGCTAATAAAATACGCAGGCATCAATCATGTCGATTTGGTGAGTGCAAAAAATTCATTAATAACAGTTAGTATTCCAGTTGAACCTCGAGATAATTCGATGAATTACTCGAAAAAACTGTTGTCCTACAAAATGGATGGTAGGACTGAAGAGTCCCCCACTCCCAACATGTACCAATGACGTGGTCATAAAAATCCATTAATAACCAGCGGATGTTTTTACCGTTGATGCTTGGATAATATTTGTATAATTGAATGGTCATATTGTCCTACAAATTGAATGGTAGGTGTTCCCAGTCCTACGCTCCGAAATTGTCAATTCCACGAAAATTCTTGATATTAGTAGCTAATGAACTGCGTAGGCGAAAGTCATGTTGATTTGGTGAGCGCAAAAATTGTATGGCTAACTGTTAGTTTTACCCAAATCTGAAGCTCTTGGCTCATGGTGAAACAAACCAATTGAATTAACTTCATTTCAAGGCAGTAAAATCAATATATTTGACCGTAAGCCACGGGCTTAACTAGCCTACAGATATTTCGATCATACCTTCTGAAATAAAAAATTATCAAAATATTTTGTAATTATGCACACTTATCCTCATTTTTGATATGATTTTTTCTTGATCCTGCCATCCTCATTGAACAACGTAATGAGGTTCACAGATCGATCCTATGGCCAGTTTTCGAGCTACAGGGTGTCGAAAATTCCATTACTGCTGTTTTGCGAATTATGAATCGATTTGATTTTTTTGCTTTTTTTTGGAATAAACACATTAAATCTTATTTGTAGCTCGTAAGTCCCTCCATTCGAATAAGAAATTATATTTCACAAAGGATGTTGCATTACATTATGACAAGACACTGTTCAAAGAAATAGATGAATATTAATACCATTATCATTTTCATTTTACAAATTCTTTGAAAAAGAATGGGTCTCCATCAATTACATGAGCATTCATATTATGATTGCTAGTTCAACAGTTTTCCATGTACACAGTGACAATTTGAATGCTTAAAAAGGCTATATCTCAGGAACAAAATGAAATAATTATTACGAATTGTCCATATCTATTACTAGGATATGAGAATTGAAGTGAAATTATACTCATGAAATAATCCTCCTATCAACTCCCCTTATTTCCAGCAAGTCCCGTCACTCTCTGATTTACAGCCACCCGCATCCTATTAAATTTTTCAGAAACCTGTTTTTGTGAACAAATCAAATCAAATTTATTCAGATGTTTCAATATTCACATACAAATTTCAATATTATCGCATAAGAAGAATAATACAAATATAAGTAATAACAATAATAAAAATTAAACCTATATGATAGTAAAGGTACTGTATCCTTGAATTGACAGGAAATTATCCAAGCTTGTGTGCTTGTGTTATGTTTTCCAGTATCAATCAAAGGACAGCACTTTTTTAAAAATTAAAATAAATTAAATCAATGTGTGAGCTCAATTTACTGGATCAAAAGGTGACACTATACAATTATTTCCATAACGATATTGTTTGCGTTGATTAGTTTTTTATTTTTCTCTTAAAAACAAACTTACGTTTGATATGTTTTACTTCAATTGGCAGTAAGTTATACAATTTCGGGCCAATAAAGAAAATAAATTTTTGCGCATGGCTTTTTGAACACAGTGGTATGTCTATGGATAGGTTTGTGATTGATCGAGTTTGGTGTTGTTTGTTAGTATTGATTTTTTTTTGGTTCTATTTTTGAGTGCATGTATAGAAGAGAATGATAAATAAATAGTTTTTTATATTGAATATATCGGCTTGTTCATAAAGTAAAGTGTTTGAAAATAGTCTGTTTTTCTTCATACATATTTCAATGAGACTATTCTGTGTGACTTGTAATTTTTTTTAGGCAGTATTGCTAAGTCCCCCCCAAATTGTAATACAGTATCTCAAAAGAGATTCTGCCAATGAATTATAAATTAATAGCATATTTTTACGGTTCAGAATGTATCGTAATAAGTAAAATTTATGCATTAATTGCCTCCTTGAATAGCTGGTGAAAAATGCTCTCCCACTCCTTTCCCTTCCCTTCCTCATTATTTATTATTATTTTTTCCGTTAACCAGAATGATGTCGTCCCCATACGAACGGCAGCCCTCAGAAGTCGATACTTGTGCGAGCCAAGAATTAACATCATCAAACAAGTAATTATATATTATTTTTGTGAACACATCAATTGGATTGAAAACTGAAATGAATTTGAAAATACCTATTCAGGTATATGAAATATTCAGAATGCGTTTTTTTTCATTTCCATACTACTTGGCCACTTGACCCCCGTAAAATATAATATCTCTTTCGAACTGGACTTTTTGAGGCCTCTGGAGATACTATACATCCTGTTTTACCGTAGAGCAGAGTTTCACAATTCGTCTGACCTCTTTGAAAGTTTTCAATTATAAATTTCAGCTCTTCAGACGACGATGTGGTGTTGCAGGTTTTTCCGGGTTTCCTTGCATCTGTTGAAGCGCATGCGACATTTTAAGCCGCCCCGGAGGGCAGATTGATTATTTCAATATTTTTACTTTGCTATTGTTGTTTTCAATATGTTTATAAAAATTATGAAAGCTAAACAAAATATCCCACTTACTTCATAAACTTTTCACGTAAATTATGATATTTTTGAATCGAACAAACAATTATACATCGAAAGTAACATTACTTCACGAATAAAAGTATATAAAATTAGCTAACCCACAATTTCAAAATAATTCGTTATTTTGAATAATTTTTGTAGGACTAGCGATACATACCCGTTTTTTTGTAGGACACTGTATTATTTAGATGAAGAATACACTAACCTTTCATGTGTTATCATTGTCCTACAGTTATTAATAAATTTTTTTACCATGGAATTGACAATTTCGGAGCGTAGGACTGGGAACACCTACCATTCAATTAGTAGGACAATATGACCGTTCAATTATACAAATATTAACCAAGCAACGGTAAAAAAATCCGCTGGTTATTAATGAATTTTTATGACCACGTCATTGGTACATGTTGTCAGTCATACCATCCATTTTGTAGGACAAAAGTTATTTCGAGTACTTCATCGAATTATCTCGAGGTTCAACTGAAAAACTAACTGTTATTAATGAATTTTTTGCACTCACCAAATCGACAGGTTTGACGCTTGCGCATTTTATTAGCTACCACTATCGAGAATTTGGCATCTCGGCAAGCAAAATGAAGCTACTCAGGAAGATTCAGCCTATTATTAATCATTTTTGAAAATAGGAGTGGGATCCCGGTCTAATTGTATTTATAGGGGAACATATTCTAGTATGATTTTAACCCAGATAGCCCTACCGTCCTTTTAAAAGAACGCACTACTAAGTATTTCTTTCCAGCTAATTCTGCTACTGGAATACAGGTGGCAGCCGACCAACACAAAATATGGAGTGTTGAGAAGCCACCTGCAGTGCAAGTTTCCAGTAATTGTTAGATTGCCGACAGTTAGACACGTGCGTTTGTTTGTTATTTCAGTGACCATTGACGATGAGTAACTCTAGGTAGGTGATTGTTATTGATGAGAGTAGTTACGACCGTTAAATTTCATATCTGAGTAAACTAATGAAGAAGGAACTCTTTCATTATGATAACATTGAGTTTTCATTTGAATTTTGCAAAATAAATGGCAAGAAACAACACTGTACTTTTAAAAGGACAGTAGGTCTATCCACTGCTATTGACTTTTTTTTTCTAGTTATTGGAAAAAGCCGCTGACCCTATCCGAGTTGCTGGCAGAATTGGAAAATGACGAGGATGCTGTGCTTCCAGAAGATATAGTGATTTTTCCTCCAGGAAATGCTAATGAAGGTTGTGACACTGATGAAGATTCAGGGGATGAGAACATCGTTGAGCCTAATAATTTACCTGGAGCACAACTGCTAGCAGAAATTGAAGTTCAAATGCCATCAGAATTAGATAAAGAACATGCGCAGGCATGGGATAGTGAAGACGACAAACCGCTGTCAACATTCGTAGAAAGAAGACCAAAAAAAGTGAAAAAATTTCACTACGAAAAACAAGATTTGGTAGTGACGGATTTTGCAGATTGGGAAGTTCCGTCATATGCGGCGATCAACCTTTCACCTTGCGACATTTTTCGATTGTTCTTTGATGAAAAAGTGATAGGTGTGATTGAATGTTTTACGAATTCATACGCACAACAAAAAAATCGTGTAGGGGATATTACTTCAGATGAGATATTTTGTTTCATTGGAGTTGTTCTACTTAGTGGTTACATGTCTTTACCACGAAAAAAGATGTATTGGCAAAATAGGGATGATACCAATAACAAATTAGTATGTGAAGCCATATCGCGCGACAGATTTCAATATATTATGAGTAATATTCATGCCAACGATAATACACAACTAGATAAGGCTCATAAATACTCCAAACTGAGACCTTTATTCGATATCCTCAACAAAAAGTTTTTCGATTTTACTCCACCCGAGGAAAACCACAGCATAGATGAGTCTATGATTCCATATTACGGTCGTCACAGCTGTAAACAGTTCATTAGAATCAAACCAATTCGTTGGGGATACAAATTTTGGATTGGTGCTTTGAGGCTAGGATATATTGTTCACTTTGACCCGTACCAAGGATCTTCATCTACATTGCCTGATAGAAACACACATTTGGGACTTGGGGCATCTGTAGTTCTAAAATATGCAGTTATTCTGGAAAAAATGCCTTATCAGCCATTTCATTTATATTGTGACAACTTCTTCAGCTCACTTTCTCTCTTCAAAGAATTAAAACTTCGAAAAATTAAAGCTACAGGTACGATCAGGGAAAATCGAGTTCCAAAGTCTCCTTTTACCTCAGGCAAATTAGTGAAAAATAAAGAATGTGGTTATCTTGAGTACTTTTTGGCTGACAAGGAAATTGTCATCTGTAAATGGAATGACAATAGCGTTGTGAGTGTAGCTTCTAACGCTCTCACAGTTTTTCCAATAAAAAAAGTGAAACGCTTCTCACAATCCAAAAAAAATACATCCAGGTAGATCAACCGAGACTCATAAAATCCTACAACGAAAATATGGGATGTGTGGATCGTGGTGACCAAAATTTGAGTGAATATAGAGTATCAATAAGAGGGTAAAAATGGCATTTTCCGTTGTTTGCTCACTACATAGACATGGCTGTTCAAAATTCTTGGCAACTGCACAAGAGTAATGGTGGAAAGCTGGAACAATTAGAGTTCCGAAGATCTATAGCTACGCAGCTTCTGGAAACCCACAAAAGAAATACAAAAAGGGGGCCTTCAAAACCGCCCAAAAATTCTCATGAGTTTTCTCGTTATGACAGAATAGACCACCTAGTTCTATACAACGAAAATCAGCGACGATGCGCTGTATGCCACAAAAAATCTAATTTCATTTGTCGAAAGTGTAATGTCGATGTACATCCAAAGGATTGTTTTGTGTTGTGTTGTCATACAAATTAATTATTATTAATTTTCTGCATTGTATCTATAATAATAAAATAAAATAATTTTTATTAACAATAATTTTATTTCATAGTAGTGGATAGACCTACCGTCCTTTTAAAAGGACAGCTTGTCTAGGTCAGTCGTGACCGTTTCAATTTTTTTTTATTATTTTTGTGAGATTCTACCCCCTTCATGGAACAAAAATCACAAGAAAAACTTAGAATTTTCGGAAAATATTAGTTTCAGGGCTGTATGGGTTAATAGTTGTTTCGTCAAACTCCTGGGAGTGGTGTGTTGTGAATCATAATTTTAAAGGCCATTAGATTATCTGCAAAGCACCGCTGTAATTGTTGAATTTGTGTTACGAGTTGCCGTGTAAATTAATGTTGAAATAAATTAGATGATTATGGCTAGCTCTTACGCTTTATGTTGTTTTATGTTGAATATGCTCGCATGTTCACCTTCATACAATTGTATTAATCTGGGTGCCCGCTAGCAAATGATATTATATTTACTAATATCCCTCCATATATAACTTCTTGTGTGGCCTAATTTATTATGATTAGTCTACCACATGTGGGATAATGCATTATTCCTCTGCAAAAATTCTCGTAACCAGGGCTTTCTCTTCCACATTTTTTTGAAAAACGTACATTTAGCGTTGTACTGAAAATTATGGATACCTATAATCAATCCTCTTGTTATTGTGAAATAATTGAATAAAACTCGAGAGAAAAAATTTTGAAAATTTTGAAGTCTGAGATTTATGTCTTCGTGTTTTCGAGAATCTTGGTGAATTTTCATTGTTTACGTTCGGTTTCAAAGTTACACAGCTGTGCCAGATGGTGAGACATACATTTTGAGTTACAATGTCTTCATGGTAAAGATATTGTCATGGAGAGTAAATCAACAATAATTATAAATTGATGGATGTAGCTGTCACTATGTTATGTGGTAGGAAATTACCACGAAAAATGAGAAACTTCTATTTGTAACTATAGCGTCTAGGCAGTTTTTTTTAAAGATATGCTGAACATGAAAGTTACTTCAGACTGGGAAAAAGTTATTGGACGTTTTCAAACCATTCTTTGGAATATAACCACAAGTTTCAGAATATAAACGATACGGAAATTTTGCAATATGAATAGAATAGAATAGAATAGAATTTTATTCGTGCAGTACATACATCAATAAATGTTTGCATACGTCAATAATAATAAATAAATAAATAAATTGAAACAGATAAAAGCATAATACAGACATAATGAAAGTAGTCAGTAAACAACTAAAGGAGAAAGACAGCGAAATTCAGAAATACAATAATTCAAAAAAATATACATCAATATACATTATCAGATTGGCGACGGATTACGTAATGTGTCGAAATAATTAAAATATTCCTCAAATGTGTAAAAGGCATTTTGTAAAAGAATATTCTTAATTTTTACTTTAAAAGTGTTTATACTCGTTTCAGGAGTCTTAAACTCATTAGTTGAAGCGCTATAAAATTTTAATGATTGATATAGATATGAGTTCTGTGATTTCCTTAATCAATATTTGGGTAGCCTTAAACTTGTTTTGGTCCTAGTATCATGGCAGTGTATGTCCTCCGGCTTAGTCACTTTATTTTCACCTTTCATTTTTTTACATAACACAAACATTCATATATGTAGCAAGATCGAAGAGTCAATATACCAAGACCTTTGAAGAAAGGTTTGCAATGGTCGTCATATTTAGCCTGTGCCATAGTTCTGTCGACTTTTTTTTGTAATTTAAATATCATCTCTAGATGACATGATGAACCCCATACTATCAGTCCATATGTCATTATGCTATGAAAAATGGCGAAATAGGCTACTCTCAAACAATATGTTGTTGTTGTGTTCTAAGTTGTCTGATCATGTATATGCACGTGGACAGGCGCTTTGATAACTTGTGAATATGTGGTAAGAAATTTAGAGATGAATCCAAATACACTCCGAGAAGCTTAATTGGTTCGTTATTTAGTTTATTATTTATTGTTGAAAAATCTAAAGTTTTGGTTTTATCATCATTTAGAGTAAGATAATTGCTTCTAGACCAGTTTGTTATAAAACTTTCAGATTTATTAGCATTCGAGAGTAGATTGTAAGACGTGGTGTCAGTTAATAAAGAAGTGGCATCATCAGCATACATTATCGGACACGCATTCGTTAGATTAAAAGGCATATCATTAATATATATAATAGAGGACCCAGGACTGAACCCTGAGGTACCCCATAATTAACTTTTGCAGGTTTTGATATATCTCCGTTAAATTTAACACGTTGCTGGCGGCCTGCATGGTAAGATGTAAATAGATTTAAGGCTTTTCCTCTGATCCCATAATATTCTAATTTTTGTAATAACACTCCATGGTCCACCGTGTCAAACGCTTTAGACATGTCATAAAATTTTGCACAGCACCATTTACGCTCTTCGAAAGCTTCTATAATATTTTTATATATTGCGCAGATTGCATCGATGGTAGAACTCCTCTGTCTGTACCCAAATTGAGCTTTATTCAATAGATTATTTTTTTCAAAATATTCTAATAACTATTTTTTAGGACATTTTCAAATATTTTTGAGATAACTGGTATGATAGAAATAGGCCTATAACTTTCTGTATTGTCATACTCACCTTTCTTGTGTATAGGAGTAACTAGGGCTATTTTAAATAATTGAGGATAAATCCCTCTCTCGATACATATGTTTATTAAATGTGCGATAGGCTTAGCAAGTGAATCACTGACGAGTTTCAAAACCTCACTCTTAAGCTTGTAATTGTCTTTGGATTTCTTATTTTTCAATAGTTTTATTATAGTTTCAATTTCTATGTCGCAAACTGGAAATAAGAAAAATGATTTATTTGCATTAGATACATGGTTCAAAAATGTTAAAAACTGTGTATTATCGACATTACCAAAGTTAGTCATTAGATTGTCTATAACATCAGAGAAGTATTCAGAGAAATCATTAGCTGTCAACTCAGATGTCACATGCGACTTTTTATTATTTCTGTTTTCGTTTATTATATGCCAAGCTGTTATTTGTATATTATCAGAAATACCCAACTCTCAGTAAGAAACAGTATATCTATTTTGTGTGTGCACAGAAAATATTCTACTTCACTTAATTAGTTACTTATACTTTGAATATTCAAATAAAAAGCGTTTATTCTATGTGTACCTGATTTCAGCTCATTACCCAGCACGTCACCTGTCTCTTTGATTACATTAATTGTTTGAGTCTTAAGATGAATAGCCTCGAAGTGCTCTGAATTAACATCTATGATTCTAGTATCACCTGAGATAGGCGGAGGTATAAAAAATTGTTTTCCACTATATTTCTAAGGTCTTCATTTTTGTCACTTTAGTCACTGCGGCAAGCATCAATTATTGTGGTCGCTGCTGTGTCCGTATCTTGCAAATCTTCATCAGACATTTTAATGAATCTCAAATTTTTTGGTTGATTGGGTCGATTTATTATATTAATGACATTTTCAATAAGAGTTTCATTTCTTCTTCTTCTATCTGTCCACTTTCCGTTTATTTATGCAAGCTAGGGTTGGAAATTACATTATTAAGAATCCTTAGAAATTCATAAAAATAAAAATTTCGGATGTAACCTACTGAATCAACCATTGTAGCGTTTACTCGAAGAAGGAAGCTAGAGAGCATAGGACCTCTGACCCTCCAAGTTACCATTATACAGCTGTCGGAGGAAGCCAAATATCTCAGGGTGATATTAGACTCGAAGCTCACATGGAACCAACCGCTGGTAAATATAAAGAAAAAAGCCGAGGCGACGTTGATGATAGTCAGACGGGCACACGGGAAAACATGGAGGCTGAATCCCACAATGAGGTATTGGATATACAACATTGTGGTGAAACTCATGATTACATATGCATTTTTGGTACGGTGGACAAAGACAACACAAAAAATAGCCGCCGCTGAGTTGAGCAAGGTACAAAGACTTGCATGCTTTAGCATAACGGAAGCTATGAAAACAACACCAACATTAGCAATGGAAGCACTGTTGGACCTCCCACCAATTGATATAACAATTATGGGAGAGGCAAGAATTGGACTTTCAAGGCAACAAAATTCGAGCAATAGATCGGATCACACCAAGATAAAGGATATAGTGGAAGGCAACATTCTTGAAATGGAACCAGCGGACCACATGACACCTAGATAATTCTTCAACATTAACTTCGAGGTTATCATACAAGATCGAAGGAACTTTTGGATTGACGTGGCCTTTACTTGATGGAAATTCATAGTATATGACACTAAGGTAAACACGATTAAATTTCCACAGATTTATTGTCTACGCGACATGTTTCGATACACTTTATCTTTTTCAAGCGAATGTAATACATGTATTACATTCGCTTGAAAAAGATACAGTATTACATTCACTTGAAAAAGATACAGTGTATCGAAACATGTCGCGTAGACAATAAATCTGTGGAAATTTAATCGTGTTTACCTTAGTGTCAATCGAAGGAAATGGTCAGATGACAACATCAGGGGCAAACCTGGAGAGAGGTTCTAGTATAGGACGGATGCAAAACCAGGGAAGGAACTGTTGCTGGAATATACAGTGAAGGGAGAAACTCCCAAATAAGCGTCTCACTAGGAACAAACACCTCCGTATTCCAGGAAGAGATGTATGCTATCTTGCAATGCGCAAGAGAAATCAACATGAGGGAAATGCGTAATGCAAGTATCAAAATATGCTCAGACAGCCAGGTGTCACTAAAGGCTCTTATGAACCCGAAGGTGACATGAAAACTGGTATGGGAATGCCGTGAAGAACTCAGCGTTCTCTCATAACACAACAAAACAACTTTGATGTGGGTTCCAGGACACTGTGGCATCGAAGGCAATGAAAAAGCTGATGAACTAGGCAGAAACGGTTCATCAACCCCATATATTGGCCCAGAACCCGCACTCGGGATTACTAAATCCGACATTCGCGGATGCATTCGGGACTGGATGAAACGAAAACAAAGGGAGAGGTGGAACAAAGCCCTTCTCATGCACCACGGGAAAACATACATTAAAGATCCGTCAAACATAAAGCTGAAGAACTACTCAAGGTGAGCAGGAATCAAGTTAGAACGATAACGGGCCTTCTCACTGGTCACAGCCCAATGAAAAAACACCTACACAAAATGGGGCGGTACAAGGGAGAACTTTCCTGCAGACAATGTGGTACAGGGATTGAAACAGCCAAACACGCACTGTCAGAATGCGAGGCATTAGACCGCAAGAGGCAGGCAATATATGGGAAATCCAGGCTAACTCCCGAAGAATACAACTGTCAACCAGTACAGACTGCTCTGAAACTAATTGGAAAACACAAGAAGCCCAAGAGGCTGAGGTGCAACTGGTGACAGGACCAGCATCCGAAGGGGGAAAAATCTCTGGTTTTCAAAGAAGCTTAGTGGAATAGCAACGGGAAGAAAAACACCTTTAGGTCGGAATAATTGTAAGTGATTCTCGTTGCAAACGATAGATAATATGGCCCTAATCATTATACTAAAAATATACATCAGTACTATTGCGCAAAATGCAGTTATTGGTGGAAATCTTTGGAAAACATAAAAAATTTGGAAAAATCGTAGAAGAAAATCATGGTGGTTATCTAATTACAGGAAATGTAATCATGAAGAAAGAAATATTATTTGTTTTAAAAAATAAAAGGTATTGATTCCTTTTTTTATTCATTCAAGCGACCTTAACTTAAACTTTGTTCACAATTTAAATGAGGTAAAACAGAAAAAAATTAACTATTTCTCATGTACCATGTAATACAAACATGTACCATTTAATACAAACATTTTGTAAAGTCACCGAAAATTATGATCATGGTGTCATTCGATTCGTAATATCATATAGAAAGTTTGAGGGAAAGTCCAAAAGGGAGCAGAAAAAAAAATGCAAAAGTCATAAACAATTGAGTGATAACAAAGAAGGGCTTTGTTTTTTTTTTTTGAATATCTCGAAAAATATTGAAGATTTTCGAAATATTAAAAAAGATCTGTAAAGATCAGCAAAAAAAAGTTACGACTCCCAAAACTGTACCTCCAATATACAGTGACCGCCAAAAATTGCAATGCAAAGGCAAAAAAAGGGGTAAGATGGCAAGATATCAAAAAAAGTTATTTGAAAAAGTCACTTAGAATTCAATTTTATACACAAAAACGAAGTTTCAAGAGATAATTCAAAAAAATTTAAAATAGCAATTTTTTAAAAATATTTTCCCATCTATATAAAAAAAAAAATTTTTCTCTTATGAATAGCTTGACTATACTGAAACATTTGCATTTTAATGATAATGACAAAACTTCCTCATTTTCTCCACACCAGAGGGCACTAAATTAAAAAAATTGGTTTTTGCCAGAACCCTCGCTGTTACATTGGTTCTTATCTAACAGTTATATCAGAATTCCAAGACTATTGTGTTGATATGGCAATCTAGAAACACTATGTTTCCTGATTTTAATCAAGTTTCAATAATAATGCTGTATGAGCGTTTTACTTTGCACATAAACTTTAAGAATCTTTCATTTGACGCACTATTTTCAAGTTTATGTGCGAAGTGAAACACTCATGCACGATTATCATCGGAACTTGATTATAATCTGAAAATTACCATGTTTTTGGAGTGTCATGTCATCACAATGGTCGTGGAATTCGGATATAACTGTTAGATACGAACCGATGTAACAGCAAGGGTTCTGACAAATTCCCATTTTTTCAATTTAGTGCCCTCTGGTGTGGAGAAAATGAGAAAGTTTTGTCATTATCATTAAAATGCAAATGTTTCAGTATAGTCAAGCTATTCATAAGAAAAAAAAAATATATTTTTAAATAGATGGGAAAATATTTTTAAAAAATTGCTATTTTCAATTTTTGTGAATTATCTCTTGAAACTTCGTTTATGTGTATAGAATTGAATTCTAAGTGACTTTTTCAAATAACTTTTTTTTGATATCTTGCCATCTTACCCCTTTTTTTTGTCTTTGCATTGCAATTTTTTTCATTTTGCCGCCATTCTAGCGATCATGTGTCAATATCGATTTTTAGGTTATCGGACATGCACAAACTTTTCCCCAGAATATTTTTTCCAATACTCCAATAATAATTTTTTTTCCCATATGGTACATACTTTTAGGCGGTCACTGTATATGATTTTTACAGAGCCCTGAAAATAGTGCCAAAAACGGGTAGTCTGATGGCTTCCGCGCGCGCTGCGTCACTCAACAACAACAAACATTATTTCAACATAGTAAATATGAATATTGAGGAATAATAAAATGCATGTACGATTGTGATACATCAGTTAACAATAATTCGCGGTTAAAAAAATCTTATCCCAATTTCTCCATAAATTATGCATTTGTTAGTTAACAAATTTTTCCAAACTGAATGTTAACATAAACATCCCGATAATTGTTGAACTAAAACCATAGGATTTTTTTCACCTTGTGAAGATATTTCTAACATACTTACAAAAAGATAACCGTGGCAAAATTTGTAAAATTTTGATATTCCACCTTTTCATTAACAATTGAAAATAAAATAATAAAAAAAAGTAAATACATTTTTTTTAGCAACAAATAATTTTTTTTAAGAATTGTTTTTCTTCGAAAAACACAATTTTCATGAATCACAAAAAAATATATGCTCATAAAAAATATATTTGTTTATAATAATTTTTCAAACAATGGTGGTGGAAAAATTTAAAAAATATATTTTTCTGAAATCGTTCAAGAATGCCCACTTTCTCGGAGCAACTTCAGGCCTCAAAATACGCGAATCTAGTATTTTAGTCCGTTGCTAAGCAACGAACTTTCTCGGACCGTTTTCGGACCTAAATGGTACGGGAAAGTACTTTTTCGGCAACCATCCGGGAAGTGTTCACTTCCCGGACACTTTTTCTTTGGGAAAGTAGCACTTCCCGGCCTAGTCCGGGAAGTACGTACTTCCCGGACTAGGCCGGGAGGTGCTCGAATTTTAATATAAATATTAATATAAATAAGAATTCAAATGTTTCTTACATGGTGGTTCTTCGGGTTGTAAGGCCGACGTGTGTTCAGAGAAGAACTCGACGTTTCGCCAACACGAGTGGTTAGCATTTTCAAGATTTATTTTAAAAATTTTCGCTTTCTGTAGTCGCTGTCAAATGCTTGATATTTGTTTTACGTTGTCCCAATAAATACCTGTGATTTGACGTTCTTACATCTGATTGGTCCATAGCGTTAGCAGACATCATAGAATCGTTCGTACCGTTATTTTGTGGGTAGGGAGCTAATTGAGAATTTTCGAGAACTGGAAGCCAAACCTTGTTCAATTGTAGTCCTTCTTCGGTTCTGTTGAAGTTGCTGTGGTGTTTCTGGATTTCAATTGCTTCCCGGAAGAGTCTTGGGTAATACGCAGATGTTGAAGAGATGACTTGGGTTTCTTCAAATTTCACTCTATGGTTATCGTTGTTGAGAGTATGTTCTGCGACAGCGGATTTCTGTGTGTGCCCTAACCGACAGCAGGCCTTGTGCTCTTTGATTCTTGTTTTAACGGAGCCACAGGAACATGGAATATTCCTGTGGCAGCGTTTATATCGGAACCACGAAACGCTCCGTTAAAACAAGAATCAAAGAGCACAAGGCTTGCTGTCGGTTAGGGCACACACAGAAATCCGCTGTCGCAGAACATACTCTCAACAACGATAACCATAGAGTGAAATTTGAAGAAACCCAAGTCATCTCTTCAACATCTGCGTATTACCCAAGACTCTTCCGGGAAGCAATTGAAATCCAGAAACACCACAGCAACTTCAACAGAACCGAAGAAGGACTACAATTGAACAAGGTTTGGCTTCCAGTTCTCAAAAATTCTCAATTAGCTCCCTACCCACAAAATAACGGTACGAACGATTCTATGATGTCTGCTAACGCTATGGACCAATCAGATGTAAGAACGTCAAATCACAGGTATTTATTGAGACAACGTATAACAAATGTCAAGCATTTGACAGCGACTACAGAAAGCGAAAATTTTAAAAATAACTCTTGAAAATGCTAACCACTCGTGTTGGCAAAACGTCGAGTTCTTCTCTGAACACACGTCGGCCTTACAACCCGAAGATCCACCATGTAAGTGACGATGGCCGCGAAAGCCTTTCACAATTTAAATTGTTTCTGTTGGTACCTATCTTCTGGTCCAATTTCAAAATATTATACAAAGAACTGAAATGTTCAAAATATTCTCAAAACTCACTGTATATAGTCATGACCACATTTTGATAAGCAACCCATTTTAGGCGTATTCAGCTATTTATAAAAAGTATGTTTCATCCGGTTAACAGATGGGTGAAGGTCGACCTTTCTTCGTCTCTTAGACTAAATGCGTCTCATTGATTTGTTATTCTACCTGGTTGCCGAAAAAATAGTGTACGCAACACGTCCGAAAACAGTTTTTTTGGACTCGCAGACTTCCGGGACTCGCGAACGCTCGTCCTAGAATTTGGTCTCCTCATCCAAAAAACCAATATTTTCGACTTGTTACGTAAATTACTGTTTTACGTAGCTTCAAACCCTCAGAAATCGAAACTCAAGATATTCATAAAATTCATTTACTTTTTTATTTTTGTTAATAAAAAAGTGTAAAATGAAAATTTTACAAATAGGTGGTATTTTGATGCATTTTGTTTTGTAGGCAAACGAGCCATGTCAAATTCTGTTTTAGCTGAAGTTATTCTCCATATTAATCATAACGAAGCATACAATCAAATTACAACCTATTTCAATAAAATGTTCCACAGTAACAGCCTTTTCAATTTTGAACATCCTCTAACTCAATCACCTCTTATTTTTGATAATATATTATTTGAAAATTTCAGTCTAAAATTTATGAGGGTTCTACCCTCTATTCTGGTACATCCTATATGACGATGACATATAGTACGGAAGCGTGGAAGGGCCAAGGATTATTTGTTCATTTGATCCTTCATCATTTCGACTTTTATCTGGAAATTTCGAATTTTATGTCGAAAGGACCCCGCAAACTTCTTATGGAATTTGGGTCCCAGTGGATTTAATTGAATTTTTGGTATAATGTAGTCCATGTCATTCTCAACAAATGTTGCCATTGCACCACCCCAAAAAAAATTAACAGTTTTACTGCTAGGGGGCATTAAAAGCACCCCTTGCGCAGATTGGACTATTTATTTTTGAATGCGGTAACAATATGTTTACTCGTTTCATTGTTAATGTTGCAAAATATTGTCCTGTCCTTTCTTCTTGAACAGAATAGACTATTCATTATTATAGGCGGAAACAATATCAAGTATTTTGGTTTAGATTATGCTGAATAATTGTGTAACTTTTTGTAAAAAAATTTAAATCCTTCCCCTTACCCCGACCCCTATTTCAAAACACGAAAAAAATTAATTATTGACTACTGGATATCTACTGTTCATCATAATTAATGTTTCAATCAGCTCAAATTACGGAGATCGTACAGTTGTTTGATTTCACCATTCCCTCCCTCCCAAAAAAGATTGGTGGATTTTGCTGACTTCTAGTAGGGCGTAGTTCATGTTATTTGAATATCAATAAATTGGGCGGAAACATTGAAAATAAATGAAACAATTTGAATTTGAGTGGTGCCTGAATAAATTTTTTTCGTATTTCAAAATACGGGTTGGGGGTAAGGGAGAGGTTTCAATATTGTGCAACCTCAGCAACAATGAAACAAGTGAAAATATTGTTACCGGGTTCAAAAATAAATAGTCTAATCAGCGCAACCCAAGTAGCACACCTATATTGGTAAAATATTGGTACAATATTGTGAACATATTGGCGAAATATTGGAAACGCAATATTGGCGTGAAAAAAAATGTGAACAATCGGCGATATTGGTCCAATATTACTTGAATAATATTGGCAAAATATTCTTGAACTAATATTGGCCTCAAAATGTTCGGCGATATTGGTACAATATCGCTGATACAATATTCTGACAATATTGGCACAATATTTAAAAGTTATATTGTCGAGAAGTAGTATGTGAACATTTTGCGATATTGGTCGAATATTGTTTGAATATTTTAGAAATAGTTTGGTGGAATATTCTTGAAGCAATAATGGCCTCAAAATATTTATTGATATTGGTACAATATTTATCGATACTGGTACAATATCATTTGGATATATTGGTGGATGTCAATATACCTTGGTAAATTATTAAATGTCCTTTAGTTGATGAAGGTGACACCAGAGTCTGTCTTTTGATCGCCATAACCACTGAGTGAGCTGTCTTGAAAACAAGGTAAAGGAAGTATTTAATATACTTTTGTAGGTTTTAGAAGACGTTGTATATATAGAGCCATCTAGCGGATTTTTCTCTTAGTTTGATCATGATATAATTTCAATATGTTTTATTGAATATTCGGCCAATATTCAAATTTCATCTCAATCTAGATGTAGGAAACAATATGAAGACAATATTGTTTTAACGATATCGATAAATATTATTGAACCAATATTGACCCAATATTAATTCATAAGATTTGTTGAATATTGGCGAAATGATATTCAACCAATGTGTAATCACACTTGGAGATACAATATAGTTTTTATTCCTAGAATCGATATCAGGGGAATATTGGGATTGCGATATTTATTGTAGATGTTAAAAACGATGTGAAGACAATATTGTTTTATCGATATTGGTAAATATCATTCAACCAATATTGACTCAATATGAGTTATTACAATTTGTCAAATAAATTGGAAATGATATTCAACCAATATTCTAACAAACTTGGAAATACGATATAGTTTTTTCCCCTATAATCGATATGACTGGAATATTTGGATTGCAATATCTATTCTAGATGTGGAAAACAATATATAACCAATATTGTATTATCGATATTGGTAGAAATTATTCAACCAATATTGACCCAATATTTCGTGTGATAATCTACATTCAAAACTAGTTCAACCAATATTCCACCAATGTTATTAATATAATATTGTTTTTTGAATATTCACCCATATTGGACCAATATTGAATTTTCATTTACAATATATCTATATTGGCCCAATATGGAACCAAGATTCAGCCGATATGATGTGCCTCCTGGGAAGGGGTGATTTCAACGTCCCCTAGCAGCAAAACTATTAATTTTTCTGGGTTGGCGAAATGGTAACTTTGGTTGAGAATAACATGGACTACATCATACCAAAAATTCAAAAAATACACCTGGGCCCAAATTTCATAAGGAATTTGCGCGGTCTTTTCGATTTTTTATCTCAAAATTTCGACTTTCATCTCAAAATTTCGAATTTTATCTCGACATTTCAACTTTTAACTCGAAAATTTCGAGGATCTAATGAACAAATAATTCTTGGCCCTTCTGTACATGTAATGATTTCTGCTAAATAATTCCAATCACTTCATGGTAACGGAGTCGATGCATTTTTATCGTTACTTTGAGGTGAATTACTTGGTATCGATAGACTCTTATTTTATTCTTGGTGATACCTTTTATAAAAGACTTATTATATCTAAAATTATAATGCTTAGCTAATCACTCAGTTACACCTCTTTGTACATCGGATCGATTCAAAATTTAACAAAATAATGTCCTCGAAGTCAATTATATTTAGTGTCACTGTTTCTGGCTGAAATTATTACTAGCACTAGTAGGCCAAGCTGTAGATAAAAACATGAGGCTCTTTTAACACAAAATAAAAGACGCAAATGGCCTATACTAGTTTTTATAAGATAGTTCGTTAATGAAAACCATGGTTTTCGCACCAGCAAAATCGCTTTGTGGAATTTTAAACAAGAAATATTACAAAAAAAATACAACTTTCTTGTTTTTTTGGTCGGTAATTGATGGAAATGATTCAATACTTGCTTTTGTTTTATTTCAATAGAAAGACCCATAAAAACAGTGTAACATTGAGTGCACTGTCACGCAATTTTTCTAGGTATTCTGGGAGAAATGTATCCCTCCGCTTGTCTGGGTGGCAATCCAAACAGCAGATCGTGTTTACTGCCTCGCCCAGTGTTTAACTTCGATGAGGTATATCCGGACTCATGATGAGATTAGGTTAGAAGAACTAGTGTCACCAACTCACCACAATCTCTCAGCGATGAACATCGTCAGATAGTCCCATTATGTCGTTCGACCATTCCGTCTGATTGGAGATGTAGAGCTGTTGGACAAGTTTTCTTCATGCCTAAAATGTCCATCGTTTCTTCCTTTATCAGAATCTTAATCCAGCGAAAGTCCATGTCTCGGTATCACATTCTCTATAAAGCCTTTGCGACTGCAGAATCCTCTGGTTGGGAATTGGAACAACTTCAGACTAAATGGTTAAGGCTTTCGCGGCCGAAGTTTTCAGTGCCACAATTTTCACTCGGGTTTGAAGGCCGTCATTTTTTGGAATATCTTCCTAACGTTGCAATAGCGCGAGTGGCTAGCTTCTTCAGAGGCTTATACATCATGAATAATCTCAGACACAGAGTTTTCTGTGATCTCAGATGACTGGAGATTCCGTCTGCGGAGATTGTATTTATTCTGACTTAGGTAGTCTTGTGCGTTGAATACCGTATCTGGATTTGGTACATTCTCACTAACCCTAATTGACCTCTTTCTACCTGTTGGCCTAATGTAACTGGGTTAGGTATATTTTCGATGTAGAGTCGACTTGTCTGGTCCAGTCTACAACTGTTCTAAAGATTCCTAAATAAAATATCATCATATACAATTGCAACCATGAAATATAATTTACTAGAACTTACCTAACTGTGCACTACTAAATTCGCTCCGAACGCTATAAACACTATTAACTACATTTATTCACGACTAATATATAATATAAGCATTATACTTGTGGTTTTTGAAGTATGATGCCATATATTAATCCCTTAGGGAATAATGGCGAGGGATTAATAGTCTTTATTCCCTCTTGTACTCCTATCACAAAATTTCTCGAATTAAATAATACCATGGAAACAATATAACCAAACTCGAAAGTGTCAGTGTCAAACGCGTAGTGTTTGTGTATTTGTATTAAAATGAATGAAAATGAAGAATATTTCACTTGTACACCACCAGAAATTGTACAATTAGCTGCAGCAACAACATCTACCTTAATACCAGAAACATCGAAATCCATTTATAATAAAACGTACGCATCGTTCAACGAATGGCGTCTTCGAAACAAGGCAAACTCTTATTCCGAAAATGTTCTGCTGGCCTATTTCGCTGAATTGGGTGCAAAATACAAGCCATCTTCATTATGGTCATTCTATTCAATGATTAAATCTGTGTTGAAGATAAACCATGACGTTGATCTGGAAAAATATAAGAAACTACGAGCGTTTTTAAAAAGAAAATCTGAAGGATTTCAAGCAAAGAAATCTTCCACTCTGACCCCGGAAGAAATTAGGAAATTTATTGACAGAGTTCCTGATGAAATTTTTCTTTTGCATAAGGTAAATGTTTATATTTAATCTGATCTATGCAAAAACTCATGTTCTTATTTGATTCAGATTATATTAGTTATTGGAATTATGGGCGCATGCCGCTCAAACGAGCTTTATGAAATGAAGATAGAAGACGTGAAGGATTTCCAAACAGAGTTATTGATAACAATACCCAAGACTAAAACTAAAATTGTACGAAAATTCACCATAAACAGTACGTTTTACAATATTGTAAAGAAGCACATCGATCTCCGTCCGTCACATGTAGAAACCAATTCATTATTTCTAAATTATAAAAAATCGAAATGTACAATATAACGTATAGGAAAAAACAAATTTGCAGACATTGGTAGACAAATTGCCAAATATTTAAACTTGCCAAATCCTCAAAGTTATACCGGCCATTGTTATCGCAGATCATCTGCCACTCTGTACATTGATGGAGGAGGCGATATAACTGGATTGAAGCGTCATGGGGGCTGGAAATCTACCCAAGTAGCTGAAGGATACATTGATCAGTCTATGAGAAACAAAACAACTACAGCAGATACTATTGCCAAACAGATAAATAGTAATGAAGCAACTTCTTCTTTTACAGCAACCGAAATTCCAAATATTCGTGTTGAAAACTCTTCCAAAGTTAATCATAATTCACTACCAATTCAGTTTCTTAATTGTACTATCACTAATTTAAATGTTATTGACAAATAAAGTTGTTCATTAAAAATCTAAAATAAATAAATTTGTCGTAAATAAAGTAGAGTATACTACTCGCAATAATGGCTATTATTCTCTCGGAATGTTACTTCCTCGCCGCTAACGCGGCTCGGTTCGTAAAAATTCCTCGAGAATAATAGCTATCATTATTGACTCGTGGTATAATCTACTATTATGTCGAAACTGAGCCCTCGAACCTAGAATGTGAATAATATAAGGACGCAATCAGTAGTTCTTGGGGGTGGGGGTGCCGCTAACCGCGTTTTATTTTTTCAACAATATTCATAGATCTATAGCTGAGAAAAGGCTTAGAGCTTAGTAATCCCGAAAAGTGCTCCCGAACACCGCAGTGCTCTGGAGCACTGCGGTGTTCGGGAGCACTTTTCGGGATTACTAAGCAATAAGCCTTTTCGTAAAATGCTCGAAGCACTGAGCACTAAGGACTGAATCGAAAAAGTGCTCGGTTGTGCAGTGCTTACGAGCACTTAAATGCTTTAAGCACTTTCACGAGCACTACGCACAGCACTTTGAGACAGCTCTGGGCACGATATACAGGGTGATTCTAAATTACTTTGACAAACTTCAGGAGGTGATTCCTCACAATATTCTAATATGAATTGCCCAAATAAATATATGTCCGAAAACGCTTCGTTTCCAAGATACAGGGTGTTGAAGTTTTATTTTTATTTTGGTTTTTTCAAATAACTCTTGAAATACTAAACTTAATTAAACGAAACTTGGTAATAAGAGGTTTTTGAGGTGTCGAATTCGAACCTGATGTTATTATTGCTCGTACTCGTAGGAGGCGCCACCAACACGTCTTTTCCTTTTTTGAAGATTCATAACTTTTTTGAGTGTTCTTCTAGGACATTTTTCAGTAAAAAAATCGATTCCTCTATCATATCTACGTAAAAAAGCTACCCTTGTTACAAGTCACTGTAACCAACCATTTTCTAGATTAGGACTTGAAAATTTCAAGCGGATTATTTGATAATCTATGCATGTAATAATTATTACCTTTATTTTGCATTTGCATTTGCATTAATTTTTGTAGGGGGCGCCACCTATTCTATTACTTTTTACTCGTTGGAAGAGGTCATTACAGTTGGGTACGTTCCTTCATGACATCCTTAAGCGAAATAGTAATTTAATAATAATAATTCAATAGTAATAATTAATAGTAATAAAATTTGCAAGAAATGTCAACATTTTATTTCAGGAAATTTTGAATATGTAGAATTAACTAAAATAAACAAAACTAAATTGTATTCAAATAAATTGTTGATAGTGTCCACCTTCAGCGAAGATACAGGCAGTCAGTCGTCTAGTCATTGAATCTCGTACCCGCTCAAAAATTATTGGTGTGTTCCTTATTGTTTCACATGCGTCTACTATTCGGTTTCTAAGATTTTCCCCGTTCGCTAATGGAGTTTTATAAACTAGTGACTTCAAATGTCCCCAAAAATAAAAATCTATCGGGTTTAGATCTGGGGACCTTGGTGCCCACGGCTGGTTGGTTCTTCTACACCCCTACCGATCCATCGATTTGGATAGACTGTATTAAGGAATTCCCTGGCTACAACGCTAAAATGGGCCGGAGCCCCATCATGCATAAACCACATGCGGATACGAATTTCTAATGGTACATTCTGAAGTAGTCCCGGCAATTCATTTTCTAAAAAGTGTCTGTAAGTTGCGCCATTCAGTCGGAGCGGAAGAAAGAAAGGACCTATCAAGTAATTATCAATTATTGCCGCCCATACATTTACAGAAAATTGATACTGATAATGTCTTTCACTAACTGCATGCGGATTTTCGAGAGCCCAATTATGGTTGTTATGAAAGTTTGTGATAGCATTTCGGGAGAAGTTTGACTCGTCCGCGAAGAGTACATATCTTAAAAATTGAGGATTTCCATCCAATTTTCTCAAAAACCACTGACACATAGTAATGCGTTGGGGAAAGTCTCGTGGCAAAAGAGCTTGTACCCTTTGAATATGGTATGGATTAATTTGTGGATCGTGGATAATCCTCCAAACTGTGGACTGAGTAGAATTGACAGCTTCAGCAATTATTCTTGTTTCTGGATTCTCCTCGAGAGCGTTCAAAACAACTTCTTCCAATTCTGGGGTTCGGACTGCTCGTGGTCTTCCAATGATATCTGCTGCCCTCTTAAAGCTACCTGTTTCTGCCAAACGACGGTGGAGACTAGCAAATGTTGGAACTGAAGGCAGTACTCGATTAGGAAATCGCTCCTGGTAAATACGTCTTGCTTCGCGCGCATTGCCATCCGCAAGGCCATAAACGGAATGCATATCGGCTAAATGAGCATTATTGTTTAAATAATCTATTTTTTCAAAATTAGTGTTTTCTACTTCTACTTACGGAAACTTCAACAAAACGTTTAACTGTCACAAAATATGTAATTACCAAAACTACTTACTTAAACGTCAAATTCTTTTCCAAAGCATTCTTGTGAAAAATGCAAAATATTGGTAATAACTGTAACTGTAACTGTACTGTGCATCGATTATCAAATAATTGACTTCAAATTTTCAAGTCCAAATATTTAGAAAACGGTTGCTTACAGCGACTTTTAACAAGGGTAGCTTTTTTACGTAGATATGATAGAGGAATCGATTTTTTTAATGAGAAATGTACTAGAAGTACGCTCAAAAAAGTTATGAATCTTCAAAAAAGAAAAAGACGTGTAGGTGGCGCCCCCTACGAGTAAGAGAAATAATAACATCAGGTTCGAATTCGATACCTCAAAAACCTCTTATTGCCAAGTTTCGTTTAATTAAGTTCAGTATTTCAAGAGTTATTTGAAAAAAACCAAAATAAAAATAAAACTTCATCACCCTGTATCTTGGAAAAGAAGCGTTTCCGGACATATATTTATTTGGGCAATTCATATAAGAATATTGTGAGGAATCACCTCCTGGAGTTTGTTAAAGTACTTTTGAATCACCCTGTATATGGCCTAACATGAAGGCAGTTTATCGTTAGACTAAACAAAAACAGAAACAAATTTTGTGTACCTAATGAATGAAAATACTTCATAACTCGGCAACATATTCTCTTCATTCCTTCTGTATAGGATTGTGTTGTACAACATAATTCACAATAGGTACTTACCCGAAATTTATCCGAAACGTTGAGATCCAATATTCTTGATTATGTTAGGTTTCCTGAAAAATAAAAATTTACTTTAACAAGGGACGGTCTGGGAATTCAAGGGAATCTGCGAAAAATTATCAACTTTCATATTCACGAGTTATTAGAGGCAGCAACCCATCATGTTCTAGTTAACTTGAAAATTATAAGAGCTTTTGAGACAATCTCACAGCTGGGCCGGATATTCTTTCATTCAAGTACATCATTATTTTTAGTTCTCACATTACTGAATAAATAGTTAGGTGGAAAAGGTCAGTAAACTTGTTGATTTTCCATTAATAAAATCGCATCAGTTCTAAAAAATCCTCACCATGCGGTTTATATCATGCATGATTTAAAATGAGAGGAAAGGGGTAATTCGGGGGTGCGGGTCTTAGCCGCTGACGTGTTTCTGATGAAAAAATAAACTCTTCATGAAACAGTTCATCATTACATTTCCCGTGCGGGTTCTTCAGGAATAATTACTCTGAATTCAGAAACAACAACTTTTATTATACAAAACATTAAATCACCCAGGTATTTCATTGCTAGCTGACTGTAATGCACTACTCTCCATCTCCCGATCTGATTGACTGTCAACTATCTTCCAATTCCACTTTTTCTTGAATATATACTCTACAATGAAATGTTTGATGAACTGGTCAGCTTTTTCCAATAGATGTTCTGTTCAAACATACCTTTGATTCTGTACAGTCGTATGCAGCGAAGTATTTTAAACGAGATTAAAAATTGATTAACTCAAATTTTCTGTATGCACCGTATCGAAATACGCCTTAATCATTCGCTATTAACTTTAATCCAATGATTATTGAGGTTTCAGCTTAGGAAACGCATACGTGTGACAGTTGGGTTGGTTGTCAATGTACCGTCGTATTCCTCAATGAAAGAGGAGAAATGGAAGTTGAATATCAAATATTTTCAAAGGTGACGGAGACTCCGAGCAATAAAAGATATAGAGAGGGCTTTCGTGTCTCTTTTTTGGAAGCAACATACCCGACGATGTTTATAAATATATATGCTTTGATCATGTTAAAAAAGAACATTATCGGATATTTCCGTTTCCACTCATTAATCAGGTTGGAATTCCGTATTGTTATTCACTCTTAACTTGGCGATCTAGTTTGTTTACATGCGTTGACAACTTATTTATCGCCTTGTCAGTTCAGTTTGGATTTGAGCCTACTTGTATAATTGTTTTAAATTTAATAAGTGGTAGAAGTGTTGTGTTGGATTGTTGAATTATTATATTAGAAACCTTATCTCTGCGAAATGGCTAAAACGTGTGAAGTTTGTGGGCTGAAAAAGTTATCAAGCACTAAACAAACATTCCACAAGTAAGTATCAAATCAAACCATGGGCGTCGCAGCATGGCATATACCATGTTTGATGGGCATACCCTACTTAGTTTTTAGTAGTATTATTGAAGTTAATTTTTACTGATTCCCGATTGTGAGACAAAAATACACTTTTTGTTGAAATAGCTTTAAAGAAACTTTGTACTTTGAGAAATGATTCATAAATAGGAAAATACTTGTTGCAGTAGGTACACCGAAAAATAAGTAAGTAAGCAAACTCAACTCTTCAAAACCGAATTCAAATTATAAGTCACTAGCTATAGACCCAATCTGCTGGGTACTGGAATGTTTTGTTCATATACAGGGATTATCACATAACCCGTTCATCAGAAGTTTTCGATGTTTCCATTTGAATAAAAATGTTGCTTCTGGTTAAACCGTGTGTGGACATGAACTTCTTGATTGTAAACGAAACACTGTATATCATCACAAGTTTAAAATCTAATGAACGGGTTACGTAGGTATAATGATTGTCAAGACAATAATTCTATTCTGTCATATTCCTTATGATACTTTGACATTGGTTCAGATTATATTTTCAGGGTACCAAGCAATAGAGCAATAATTGCCCAGTTGTGGTGTGTATCACTCTCTTAGAAATCCTCAGTTATCTGAAATTAAACTTGTTATACAGTGTGTCCCACTTACCATGCTCACCATGGGTATCTTTTTAATGGTGAGAGATACGAGGTCGGTTAAATGACACCAAATGTGGAGTTTATCAAGGCCAACTATAATGTGAAAAAATAATTTGATATAATCTATTCGTTTTTGTTTCATACGCAAAAAACAGATTCTGATCATTTTCATGTCTCCTCCGTAACTTCTTTATTTATGAAAATATTCGAATAGGAATTTCACATTCTTATGGCAGTTTTTTAATGAGATTTTGAAAAAAATATGAAATTTATACCAACTCTTCTAGAATTTGAGATATCAGTACCAACTTTTATTTTTCAAATGTAGGTCATAGCTCACTATAACTTAGTTATGAATAACTTTTTTTTCTCTCACAGATGATATGTCACAGTAGTAGTTTGTTGCTGATAACAACGGAGTTATCGTCATTTATACAAAAACAAGAACTATTTTGAAGTTCTCATCTTGAATTTATAAATTTTAACAAAAAAATCATGATCACCGACCTCAAAAACCCCCACATACCAATTTTGAATGGAATCGGACCATAATTACAAATCTCGTCCGCCATATTGGAGGAGCCGCCATTTTTTATTTTTTTATTTCAATAAAAATTTCATAGTATATTGTCACCGGAATTATGAACATCTGCCAAATTTCAAGTTATTAGGACCTCAAGGAGTGGGTCAAAATTGACTTGCAAGCGACATCAAAATGATCAAAATTTGTTATTAGCGTATAAAACAAAAACAAATAGATTTTATCAAAATATTTTTTCACATTTTAGTTGTCCTTGATAATCTCCACATTTGCTGTCATTTAACCGACCTCGTATCTCTTACCATTAAAAAGATTCCTATGGTGAGCATGGTAAGTGGGACATACTGTGTAACTATACTCTACTTTTCATAAAGGTTCATTCTCGAAAAAATATGGTAGGGTTATGTAAGGTTGATTTTGTGTGAAACGTTGGATTTTGGTGCTTGTAATTGTGAAATACGTATTGATTAGGGTCTCAAAAAAGTGACGATTAAAAGGAGAAAAGGAGAAATCGTCTTTGGAAATGGTCGATTTTCAAGATTTAAAATGTCATAACTCAAAAGGTATTGAAGACCCCACTAAATTCCCTCGGACTCGTGTTAAGGTAATGAAACTACGTAAGTGACAATACCTTTTTTTGTTTCGGAAAAAAGCCCGATAAACTCGCCTTCAAGTACCCTTTTCATTTGCCCTTTTTTCAACTCTTTTTCCTTATTTTCAAATAATATTCTGAGCGACGATAGAATAGATCAGGACCACTTGCATTGTATTCGTTTTCGATAATTTTCCATGCATTTTTCTTATCGTCCAGCGATGTTCGATTTGTTCTCTCATCTTTTAATTCCGTCGCATATTCCTCAATTTCTAAATTAACCAAACACTGTTTGGTAAAACTTCCGTTACATTGAGCATCTGAATCTGAAAATTTTTTGAACTTACGTATTTTGACCTGCTGAACAAAAAATCCAAATGAAATTTTCGGCATTCTCAAGTAATTTCGGAGAGACGGGCCTTTTTTTTTAATGATAACTGGCACACGTTTCTTCTTTGAAAAACATACTCAAATGCCTCCTTATTTTCACCAGCACATTATACACACCCTAATTTACCAGTTTTACACTTTATTTAATTGAAAACCGTTTTTTATCAAGAAATTCTACCTTTTTTCAACAATAACAAAATCAACACATTCATGCTGCTTTGTTTAGTGAATATCTGTCATGTCGGGATTGTCAGGTTGGTAACTTGAAAATCACTAGCCGCCAACTTTTCGAAACAATGGAATAACGTGAAGGCGAAGCTAATTTTGCGACATTGCCAATGTGATTCCAGAAATATTCAATTCACGTATCACATGGAATATTTTAATGAATGAGTATGAAAAATTAGTTGATATAACCACTAAATTTTCCCATCAATACTTTTTAACTGTACATTTGAAACAATGGTAATTATAATGTTTCTGGTTGACTGGCAAAATTTAAGGGAAGAGACAGATCACGGATCAGCAAACATACCTAATATGAATACACATGCGCACAAAAAATAAAGAGTACTTTTTACATAAAATAACCTACTTTAGTGACTATATCTTAACCCGACCTACCCGACCGATCCGACGTTATGCAAACCTAACCAAGCTCACTCGACTATACCTACAATACGGTTAGGTTGCGTCTTTCCCTCACAGAACTCATACTTTTATATCTTATGACTAGATCGCGCTTTATGTATCCTCGGCTACTCTAATCTTGAACAAATCGAGGGCATCCGAAAAGAGGACAAATTTCACTAAGGAAGCACATACGTTATCTCTTGTACCTTCAAGAGCAAATGAGTAGTAAATAAGACGTACGTCTAGTCAGTTTACCAGTTTGTTTGTAAACAGAGCAGCGTTGTCAGTTTTGATTCTTTTGGTGTTTAGGGCGATTTATTAAAAAATAAAAAATGTATTTATTGTTTATAATTTATATTAGCCATTCTATACGATGAGGTGTTTTGTTAAGGATTGTGGTAATTCTTGGAGGAGGAAAAAAATTAAAATAGTACATTCCATAAGTAAGTACTTGCAAAACATTTGAAAATGTCCCTACAATATTAAAACCTTTTCAGATTTCCGAAAGCTAATTTCAGAGAATGATTCCGTGGACCAAGAACTCAAGAAGTGATCTACATTTGGAATGGTCTCACCCACATCTATACAAAATTTGTTCGGATCATTTCACAAATGATTGTTTTGTTCGGATCATTTCACAAATGATTGTTTTGTTCGGACAGAATTCCAGCCAAGACTGAAGCCAAATTCACTTCCAACACTTGATTTACCTGAACTCAGTGATTGTGATATCTTCAATACAGACCAGTCAGGAAGAACTGATTACTGATTTCACAGTTATGTTATTGTCTCTGAATTCAAAGTATCCTGTACGAAGAAGTTATAAATCACCCTTGAGAAAAGCCAATCAACACTTTTGGAAATCATTTTCAGAGACAACTGTTGAATACATGAGGAAGTGTGCAAACATTTCGGACATCTATTCCAAGTAAATTTCCTTTTATTGGCTTCAAAATAACGATCTCTACATTGGCAGTTTTTGATGAAAATGTCAAAAGTAAAACACTAGAATACCTGTTTACACATTCATTTTTGTACTTTGAGTGAGGTGAAATTTAAAATTGAACTCCATATAAAAGATAATAATCGTAATGTATTTTTTATACATTCATGCAAAAAGCAAAACTTTATTGAACTATATTCAGTGGAAAAAGAAGTTCTTAATTGCACTAGTGCAATAAAGTTTTTATTGCACTCATCTGTCATTCTACTTCAACGTGCTGTCATCATGACAAACATAAACGTTTAAACCTACTACATATTTAGCAGATATTCTGTGAGATTGGCGATAGGTACTTCACTACGAAATATTCACATTGAAAATTGCACCAATTGTTCATTCACTTTCAACATTGAGGGTAAAAATAAAGTTTGAGTTAAATTGTTCGTAACGTATTAGTTCCTGTTTCAATGCAAATCGATATTAATAATAAAGTATTCAAGTTGCGCTTTTCATTTTCCTACACCTAGTGCCGCACCTCAATAAATCATTTTTTGCTTTTTGCATGAACGTAGAAAAAATGTTGTATGTAACTCGTGCAAAATTTGTTTATTGCACTCGACGTGTTGTCCAACTCGGCCTAACGGCCTCGTCGGACAATTTCACGTCGAGTGCAATAAACATTAACTTTTTGCACTTGTTGCATAAATAACTATTATTGAATCAAATATATATTCAGTGCGAAGGCTATTCCTATATAAGTCCTGCTTTTAGGTAGTTAATGTATTCAACCAAACAGAGTTTGATTATGAGAAAGGACAGGGGACCAGAGTCAAGCCATCTTCTGTGGGGTTGTTAGTAATATGGTTGAAATGTGAGGTCTACATAAAAAGAAAAATGATTAATAATGTTCAGTAATCAATAAAAGAAATTCACAGTTATGTTATTCATTCATTCATTCCCATTTTCTAATATGTGCTATTTAATACTCAAATATTCGAAGGTTTATTGATGACAAAAAAAAATTGTAGAATTGAAAACAATTAAATTAGATATTCAATTAACCACTTGACAAGTATTTACATCATAAAATACTGGAAGTGAGATAGGTGTGTAAAAAAATTAAATATTATTCAACCTTATTTTCACATTGTTTTTGGGAATTTCTTCGAATGCAGAAGATCAATTAAAACATTCAAAAAATTGAAACTGAAAACGCATCATAACAAAGTTGGGATTTAGTTCATTTCAGAGGAAAATCATTTGATTTCTATCGTCATCATTGTTTCCCAAATGACTATTATTGTCCTATAACTGAAAAGTTGACAGATTCAGTTGATACTTTTGAGGTATGTGATTGAGAGCAAAAGAACCAATGGATAAGATAAAATTTTAATGAAAGAAATTCAAAATCTTGCAGAATCTGCATTGAACATGTTTCAATAAATGTTTCACTTTGTAATGATGGAAGTTATACAATTAGATCCGAGAAAAGTTACAGATTAGTCTGAATCAAATCTACCGTCATTCATCATAAGAAAAATGAAGATGTTTCCGATGTCATCTTCAAAATGGATAGTACCTAGTTGGGTAGGAGAATTGTTCGATGTGAATCATTAAGATCTTGCTATCTATCATTCAGTAATTTATTCTCTTGTAAACTCTTTATTTATGGGAAAGAAACAATATTTCAAATGTTGTAATGTCCCTTTTGAGAGAAATTGAAATATCCCAGTTTCAAGACAACCAACCCATTTCCTATTCCTAAGATACGCATATGATTTTATGCGCCGCTACTGTGAAGAGGACAATACAGTGTTCTAGGTTATGCATGATTTGTTCATCCGCCATATTTGAAACGCATTCTAGTCATAAGATATAAGTATGAGTTCTGTGCTTTCCCTATCTATTTGCGCACATACCAAAAATGGATGTTTGTGACCCGACACGTTTTTTAAGTACTTCTTTCTTCGCAAAAAATTCCTCCTACATGCTCTGTTCAAAATAGCTATTTATGATACAAGTTCGTAATGTAGGACTTTTTTGTATGAGCGTGAAGTTTGTTGAAAGAGGCGCAGCCGAGTTCAACAAATACGCGAGTACAAAAAAGCCTTTTACGAAAGTGTTTCATGCAAAGTTTTTTCTTCGACAGTTATATTGCCAAATTGTAGCAATTATATCATTAATTTGAATGTTTAATGATATGAATTGTCGTCGTATTATCAAATAAAGACTTCCGAGTTATATTTGACGCAACATACTGTATTTTTCAAAGATGCATAAATTTATGAACAGTGTGTAAAAAATTACTTTACGTACAGTTGATGATTTTACGCACAGGTGATTTTTTACACACTTGTGTGAAAAAGTATTACTTTACACACTGTCAGCAGTGCGTAAAAGCTTAGTTTACGCACTGTCGTAGAAAAAGTATCTTTTGTGCATTCAAAATATTGATATCAAGAATTTTTTTTCAATCCAGTGATCTCACAACTAAATGACTTCTTTCGTAACAAAGAGTAGCCAGTGTCAATGTCTTTCATTGAACCAACAATGAGTCTTAATAACTATACAAGAAAGCAATGCAACGTTGTCAGATTCCCTTAAATTGCCGCATACGGAATAATGATAAATATGAAATTTTTGTAGTGAATAGTTCTCAGAAGTATTGGCGCCCTAGAGACTGACAATTTTTTTATAAATAATAATAATACTTCCTTATAAACACTCGAAGAGTGTACCATTCTTAGTGAAGATATTTGGTAAGAAATACGCAAGCGAAGCGAGCACGCGCATTCCCGTCACAACTTTGTCAGTTTATGTCAACTTTGAGTAAAAACTTTCATCCCTCATTATTTGTTAGTGAAAAACAAGACCAGAAATATGCCAGCGAAGCGAGACCGCGCATTTCCATCACTACTTTTTCGATTTCTCGTATAATCATCTTTCTTGTTCTTGGCTTCCGGACAATTGCCCGAAAACAATTTCCCGAAAGAAAATTCCCCGAAAACAGTTGCCCGAATGTACAATTGCCCGAATAGACAATCGCCCGAAGAACAATTGCCCGAAAGGACAATTGACCGAATAATGTATTTTAGCGCTACTTTATAAATTTGTAACCAATATTTTCGGAAAATTCTGTATACTATTATTCCTTCTCTGATTTACAATAACACCCTCAATACCTGCTATAATAATTAAGGTTACTCATTGAACGTCTCCAGGTACTCTAACTAAAAATATTAACTCCAAAAATGTAATAATCCCTCTTAATATATAATAATCCTGATATCCTAACATCCTAATATCACCCTTAATACCTACTATAATAATCAAGGTTAGAATAAGTGAGACTCGTTAATTAGTCATTATTTACTTTTATTTAAATACTGCACTAAAGATTTCTTATTCATTTATTGTCCAAAATCTGATCAAGAGTCAAGACGCAAAATGGCTTTGGAGTTTGTAATTAGTGAAAAGGGGAAGGAAATTATTGATCGACGGCTATCTTTACCAGAAAGTTTGCCAAAAACAAACAATTCCATAGAAGGATGGCATCGAGGGTTTGAACAACAAATTTTTGCAGATCATCCAAACATTTGGAGATTTATTAAAGGCATTCAGCTGGAGCAAAGCTTACACGAACTTCAAATTGAACAGTATGTAGGAGGCTTGGAAGGCCCTCCTACACGTAAAAAATACAGAGATTGTGCTGAGCGGATTGCAAGTCTGGTAAATAATTACGATCCTGCGAACACTTATGAGTTCCTACGGGGAATAGCACATAATTTATCGTATTAGTATAAAGATAAATAATAAATAAATCTCTCAAAAAAGGCAAATTGAATGTTTTATTCCGAGTTCTAAACACGCCTAGCGATAGACGTGAAAACGTGCTGTGCATTTATCGGACAACGGATTTATATTCCGTAATATATCCAGTGATAAGGCACTGAACATGATCGTACGCGCAATTAAAAATCTATTGGTTTCACTATATTTAAATACATTTTTCGGTCAATTGTCTTTTCGGGCAATGGACCATTACATTTACGGAAAATAAATTACAAAACTCGTTTAAGTCGATAGTTGTTAGTCTGAAAAGTCTATTTAACAAAAAGTTCCATTATTTTTCATTCATTTTAAAAAAATTTCACATTTGAAAGTGTGCCGCTGAAGTCACGTTCATCGGAAATACCTCCCACCATAATCCACGTTCCAAAACGGGCAATACCGTTCTCCTTAAAAATATAACTTCTAGCATGATATAAGTAAGCCCTTGAGAAATAATCAATACATTGTCACTTGATCAACTCATAGATAAAAATCCACATAATATTAGCTATTTTTTATTGTATTTGTAACTTTCAAATTTTCTGAACGGATCATCCTTTTGATGAAGAACGAGCATTGACAACACAGCAAATCGTAATGACAGTTCTGAATTCACAAAAGTTACATGGAGATGTGAGGTTATTGTTTATTTTATTTACATTCAACAATCAACATTCAACTGATAAATTCGATAATAGTGTAGTCAGGTGTTATCTTACACGATTTGGTGTGAATTTATTTGTGTAATTGTAATTGCAATGACTAAAATTTAAAATAATTCCTTGAACTCTGCTTTGAATACAATAATAACATAACGTAAAGTACTCACTTGGAAATGTTCTTCACAAAAACGTATATTTCCGATTTTCACAAAAGGTTTATTCACTGTTTCGAACCACATTTTCCGACGCACTGGTGTTCAGACAACCGGGTACAAAGCACCTTTTCGACATGTTCAGTTATTGCAGGAATACAGGTACTGGAGATACAGGAATTAATAACAAATTTTAGAACACAAACAACAAAATCTCTCAAAACTTTCAAAACTGCATTAACCTCAAAAAATAAATCAAGGTAGTGTTCGTTGAAGTTTAGATCTGATGCTTCAGTTATTTCAAATGGGTAGGCAAACGAGATAGACAGAGACAAACTATTCTTATTGATCGCACCGTGAAACAGACGAAAGAACCCATATGTTATCAAATGACAACTGTCATACGACACATTATATTTGAATGAGAATTTGATGCACAACTTTAACAACGTTGTCAAGTTTAGTTTTGATGAACGTGACGTCACGAAACCACTTTTCTTTTGATTATAGATAAACTAGCGGTCAGAAAAAAAATCCCTAGTGATATTAGCGTATTTACTTTCTAATTTCACTGTTACCTCATATCTCTTGAAAAGGTCCATTGTTCTTCGGGCAATTGTCTATTCGGGAAATTGTATATTCGATCAATTGTGTTACGGGAAATTGTCCATTCGGGGAACTGCTTTCGGGGAATTGTCTTTCGGGAAGTTGTTTCCGGGCAATTGTCCTAGATCCCTTGTTCATCACTAACAAACGAGGGATGAAAGTTTATACAGATGTTTATACAAGAAATCGACGAAATAGTAATGGAAATGCGCGCGCTCGCGTATTTCTGGTCTTGTTTTTCACTAACAAATAGTAAGGGATAAATGTTTTTACTCAAAGTTGACAGAAACTGATAAAGTAGTGATGGGAATGCGCGCACTTGTTGCTCGCGTATTTCTGGACTTCATTTTCACTAACAAATAATAAGGGATGAAAGTTTTTACTCAAAGTTGACAGAAACTGACAAAGTAGTGATGAGAATGCGTGCTCTCGCCATGGTCGCGTCTTTCTTGCTAGATATCTACACCAAGAAGTAAGGGATAAGTTACATGAGTTACAAAGTAGTAATAGGGATGCGCGTGCTCGCTTTGCTTGCGTATTTCTTGCTAAATATCTTGCTAAATATCTTCGAGTGTTTATGAGGAAGTATTATTATCAGTTACTATTATTATCATTGATAAAACAATTGCCAGTCTCTAGGGCGTCGATACTTCTGAAAACTAAAAAAATTTCATATTTATCATTACACCGAGTTACATACACCATTTTGAAGTAGACATTTCAACAAATAAAATGATCACTTATAGACCTTCGAAATACGAAAAAATATCAAGACAATTGTTCGTGGTTCGATGGAATCTTTTTCGAAAAATTTTCATAACTCGAAAACTAGTTTTCTTCTGAATTGCGAAAAAACCATGCTCATTCGACAAAAGAAAAGACATATTTCATCAGATTTTCATTTGAATTAAATCATTTATACGCGAGAAAAAAATTTAATTCTGATTAATCGGTTATTCCCATTCTGACGGATATTTTGAAGTTATTATGTCGAAAAGTTTTCGAACAAAAGTTTCCGATTTTTCTTATCATCTACAACTTTTTTATTAAACATTTTTCGCTAGGAGGTCACGTTTTGCCGCAAATCGCAAAAAAAAACGTTTTCAACCCCTAAACTGCATCCCTATTTCCCCCATTTTGAGTGTTTCCGTGTTTAAATATAACTTTTGTTCAAAGTTAGAACCTCAACAGCATTTTCCACCTGGTCTTTGCCTGTTACATTTTTTCTTATTTTTAGTGTTTGAAATTCGTTTTCACACCAGCCAAAAAATCAAAAGTCAAGAAATGCTGTTTAGTGAAGAAGTGACCATGGATAGGTAGCGTGCGTGCTCTGTGCTCCGAATATTGGTTACTCAGTGTGAGTTTGTCACACGTTCTTCCCAACAGTGTTCTGTGCTGGGAGTTCGCGGGTTGTTGTTCCATGTCACACTTACCTTTTGACATTGTAGATGAGTGACATATGAAATATTACAGTTTCCTTCTTTCCTTTCTGTGCATGCGTCTGCACCAGGTGCTGGTGGATTCATGTTCAATTTTCAATTTTGGTTGAAGGCTTTTAGCCTTCACTTTAAATATAAAAGGCAGCATCACTTATAACATGGCTTTACTGTTATTTTAGACATGTAGTTTAGTTTATTTACAATTTTTATGAATGGCCTCACCATATTGACATAACATGTGTTTTTTTCCCCATGTAAAGGTAAGACCTCGTTAATCCTTGGCTCGCACAAGTTTCGACTTTTGAGGGCTGCCGTTCGTAAGGGGACGACAGCTGGTTAACGAAAAAAAAAAATTTTAAACAATTTTAAATTTTTTTTTTTTAACAATGTAAGTATGCTGTACAATGTGTTCTGGTACCTGGAGTTATATTCCCCCTTTTCCTTTCTTTTGTAGAATGTATTGAGCTGATGATGGACCTACATAGGTCCGAAACATGTACTTTTCCAACATCTAACTTTTCGATTGTTATTGGCCATTACCATTTAACCAGTCATTTATATTAAATTGTGGAGATGACTTCGAGTTTTTATTCTTCCAAATTCCACACCACTCCACTCCGAGATACCATGGACTTCTACCGCAGGTTAAATGCTGTTTAGATAACAGATGCCGTAATAGTCTCTTAAACTTCAAAGTTTTTTTCAAAAAACATACTCTTTTTATTTTTAGTTGTTGTGAATACAATTTTTCAGATAGGCGAATTTCGACAGAATACGATACGTTACTGACAAAATTAAATAATTTTCTCTTCGACAACAGTCTTCTAAACGCAGTAACTTCTACATTTCTATTACGGAAGGTTACAATACCCAACTAAACCTTGTCAAAATCAAACTGTCAATCATCACCAAATCACCCATTTTATACCATTACATCTGGATACCAACTTGAAACAGACACTCCATGTGTTTTATGTATAATCACATTCCTCTACAGTTTTGCGAAATATCCCTTCTTAATGATCTATACAAATCCAGTGCTGTGACTGAGATCTGTCTGAACCGGTGTTGCATTTCTACTTGTGCGATATGTAAGGTAATCAGATACCTTCTAAATTATTGTACTTATGTTGGATCGTGACGTGTGTTGCTTGGTGAGATAAAAAAATTAATGTGAGTGTTGTATTGAGTTTCTTTTAATTGAGATCACGATCTTTGATATATCGCCTACCAGACTATGTTTGTTTTTGTGATTGTGACAGACTAAATTGGCTGGGAAAGAAGAAAAGAGAATGTTGATGCTAGTTCGAATTATACACCAAGTTACTCCATTTTCATTTTCTAATTATACAACTTCGGGTTCATTTGATATTGGTGTATTTCAATCTAATAGTCTGTAAACAAATCATATTTACCAATGTCGGCACCAACAATTTTGTTCTGAATTGGGATGCCTAGAAACCATGGTGTGTCGAGTGATTCGATTTTGTTTAGATCCTTCAGAAGATAAATTAACAAATGAAGTAGTGGTCCGCTTCTTTAGTCGGTTCCAGAGATGGCGCCCTTATAGAATTTTAGTGCGATCAATATTCCAGGGATATGGTGATTGATGACTGTTGTCAATTTTATGGAAATTCAACAAACTTTAAATACTATTCAAATATGAATAGTTTTGACTGAATCTAAATTTCATAGTGCAATTTAATTGTATCAACGACTATTATTTTGCTGTGTATTTTCTTAGAAATGCATCCTTCATTCAATATTTATTCAATTTGTCTGATTGACTCGGTCGTTACATGAAAATTTATAGTAATTGTATGAAATAGACAGAAAACGATTGGATCTCCACAAACTTTATTCAATCAAACAGTAAATAAGCTTCTGTGCTGGCGAAACATGTCTGATTGAATAATATTTATGAATATCTAATAGTTTTGTGTGTAGTTTGTACAACAATAATTTGATCATGTTCCGTTTTTGTATCATTTGTGGGCAATCCAGAGAGACGATCAAAATAATTCATCTATATCCAGTACCGAAAGTGAGTACCACCATATTATGAAGATTATCACATAGTATCTTGTATTATTAAAAAACATTTTGATGAAAATAATGGCACGAATATATCTCACGGAATCCCCCCATTCCTGATTATATTAGCACAAGATTGACAGGTTCTAATGGTGAATTTTCATGAAGCCTAATTTCAATTCTTCCAAATGAAATGCGTGTTTAAAATTGTAGTTAATTGAATTTCAGTAAAAAATTATATAAATAAGTTGAAAATGTAACAAATGAAACTGATTGGTGATAGTGATTCAGTAAATTTCAATAATTAGGTTTCTATATTCAATACTTGAAAACTTCTGTGCTTGTAAATGTATCCTAACAGGAGAAAACTTTCTCCCACTTCATCCCACAGTTATGCAGTTATAAAGTTTCATTAAACAGAAAACACAAATTTGTTTAATTATTATGCATTAACAACTAATATTTCAAAAAACGTAGGATCTACAAACATAGTAAGATTTAAATGTTGCTTGAATTCTAACCCATTCTCTCTTCTTAATAGTGAATAGGAAGGTGACAAATTAGTTAAACATACCGGGTGACACAGAAGACATGTAGCAGCCTGTAGTTTTTTGTTTGGAGAGATAAAAATTTGAAATTTGCAGAAGTTACGTAATCAGTGATAGCGCTTCATTTGAATTTAACTACAACTTTTTTTCCTCACGTTTTGATCGACAGTAACTCCAACTTCTTTTTTTTGAATGACACCCTGTACATTTATCTAGCCTATCTTATTTGTCTTGAAATTCTCTATTCAACCGTGTATCACAAAGTGGTATTCGTTTTTCAATTCGCAGATGAATTGCATTTTATTGAAAAACATCAAGTTGGCTGTTACCCGAATTCGATAATCTTTCGATGCTTGGTAGGCTTGGACATCCAGAGAGTATCAGTTAAACGATATAATTTCAATTTTTTCCATTCCTGATCACTTCCTACAGATTGTTAATAATTTCTTTAATAAAAAGAAAAAACATCTGAAAATAACTCACGATATTGCGAAAACTGAGATAGGAACATATTTTTTTCAATTTGGCTACTTGTGAAGAAACTATCTGTCTTTCTCTTTGTCCATGTAGCCATATCATGATCTTTCCATTTGGAAACATAATATTAAAATTGTTCCCCTGAACCACCAATTCACAAGTCTATTAGTCTAGATATTTGCAATAATATTTTGCCTAGTAGGCGGTGTACACAAAATGTTTTGTGTTTGACAGGTAAGCATCATTTGATTGCAATGATTATCTCCGACAGTTTTATGCTGATTGAAATTGCATCGTTTAATTAGATACTAAATATGTATTCAAAGAACGAAAAGGTCGATATGTTGTTGATATTCGGAGAGTGCAAGAGAAATTGTAGACAGGCTGAACAATTGTATGTCGAAAGATTTCCGGAAAGACGCCACCCACCTGATAATTATTTCGCTAGAATAAAAGAGCAGTTCAGAGCAGTTCTTTTCAAAACTCTTCTAGCGGTTTCTCGATTCACGCCGATTTCGTCCTCAATTTGTCTCAGTGATATCGTCAGATCTGCATGTACTATGGCCAAAATGTTTACTTCCATTTCCTCGTCGACAATGTATTGGAGATTGTTTTGATTTTCCGGTTCTCTTCTGAACTGCTCTTCTACTCTAGCGAAATAATTATTAGGCGGATGGCGTCTTTCCGGAAATCTTTCGACATACAATTGTTCAGCCTGTCTACAATTTCTCTTGCACTCTCCGAATATCAACAACATATCGACCTTTTCATTCTTTGAATACATTTTCAGTATCTAATTAAACGGTGCAATTTCAATCAGCGTAAAACTGACGGAGATAATCAGTACAACCAAATGATGTTTACCTGTCAAACACAAAACATTCTGTGTACACCGCCTACCAGGCAAAATATTATTGCAAACAGATAATAATAGACTTGTGAATTGGTGGATCAGGGGAACAATTTTAATTTTATGTTTCCAAATGGAAAGATCATGATATGGCTACATGGCCAAAGAGAAAGACAGATAGTTCCTTTACAAGTAGCCAAATTAAAAAAAAAAACATGTTCCTATCTCAGTTTTCGCAATATCGTCAGTTATTTTCAGATGTTTTTTCATTTTATTTAAGAAATTATTGACAATCTGTAGGAAGTGATCAGGTATGGAAAAAACTGAAATTATATTGTTTAACCGATACTCTTTGGATTTCCAAGCATTTCCAAGCATCGAAAGATTATCGAATTCGGATAACAGCCAACTTGATGTTTTTTAATAAAATGCAATTCATCTGCGAATTGAGAAACTAATGCCACTTTGTGATACACGATTGAATAGAGAATTTCAAGACAAATAAGATAGGCTGAATAAATATACAGGGTGTCATTAAAAAAAAAAAGAAGTTGGAGTACTGCCGATCAAACAGGTAGTTGAAAAAAGTTGTCGTTAGATTCAAATAAAGCGCTATCGATTATGTAACTTCGGCAAATTTCAAATCTTCATCTCTTCAATTAAAAAAACTACATGCTGCTACACGTCTGCTGTGTCACCCGGTATATGTAATATTTTGAAACAATTTTGTTCAAATCTCTTTCACGCAAAAGGCCATATTTGACATCTGCAGCAGACTTTCCTGGATTTTCGTAAACAAACCATTCTAACGCTTCCTGGTCGCAATCTTCCATTAAATTCGTTAAATATATTAATTTTGGATGACATATTTGCACTTGACTCAACTCTTTGCAGTATTTACATAAATTGTACTTTTCAAAGCATTTAATTTTTCTCAAATTGTTTAACGCAAATACTTACAAGAAATGTTTTACATAAGAATATCTTTGTTTGCTGGTTTACTATACAGTAACTCAATGTAATTTACCAATATAAACCTCATCTGTCAAAAGCATGGCCGCCTATATCACGGCCGCCTATATCACGGCTGCCTATATCACGGCTGCCTATATCACGGCTGCCTATATCACGGCCACCTACTGCAACAAACCATGTAATTGTTATATTTTTTACATTAGAAGTGTTATGGATTACTTTAACAAAAATACATTTCTACCACATTTAATAACCTAAAATTATGAAAGGGCGATAGACTGATCTAATACCCATCTGAGTTTTAGCATTTGGTGTAACTAAAGTTGGTGGTATTTTTTATTTAACGAAACATGGTGGACTTGACAAGCTGTGAAATTAATTTAAAATTTCAGATTGGATTAATAATTTTTTCCAAATTATGGTGTGAAATTTTCTTACTGAATACCACGCAAGCTTAAATTATTCCTGGAAATTTTCTTTCGGGCACGAATATTTTGAGAAAATTTTCACAATATTCGTGTCCTCAAAAAAATTTCCGGAAATAATTTATGCTCTTGTGATATTATAAGTGAAAAAACAATGAAGAAAAGAAATTTTTTTTCAATGTACTACGAACTTGAATGTATGTAATAGGGCCCTTATCAGCATTTATACTATTTTTACACTTGGCAATTTCCAGACTATCGAATGCATCGAGAAGTCAATGGTCATGAACCTGTCTGATTAAATTTAAACCTGTGTCATCGAATCGGTGGTCGTGATCCAAAGCATGTTGGGCCACACTCGATTTTTCGGGTCTTGAATATCGGATATGAGCAATGTGTTCTAAGGACCGTACATTCATGGCCCTTCGGGTTTGTCCCAAATACTTTTTCTCGCAGTGCTTATAGCTAATTTCATAAATCCCCGACTTTTCTCTTTCTTCTGCTTCATCTTGGGAGTACCCAATACTCGCTGAAGTTTACACAAAGTTTTGTATACCACTTTCATATTGAGGGATTTAAAAATAGCTTCGAAACCTCAATTAACTCGAAGTTCGAATGGAATGACGACATATTTAGGAGGGTTTTCCTCTTTTTGAAAAGTCGAAGAGTTACGAATGGTTTCTTTTGAATGCATAGATTGAAAGAAACCCTTCGTAACTCTTCGACTTTCCAAAATGAGGAAAATCTTCCTAAATATGTCGTCATATCATTCTAACCTCAAGTTAATCGAGTTTTCGAAGCTATTTCAAGAACCCTCATTATGAAGGTGGTATACAAAACTTCGTGTAAACTTCAGCAAGACTTGTGTACTCCCAAATATAGAAAAGATGAAAGAGAAAAGTAGTGGATTTACGAAATAAGCTGTAAGGACTGCGAGAAAAAGTATTTGGGTCAAACCCGAAGGGCCATGAAAGTACGGTTCACAGAACACATTGCTCATATCCAATATTCAAGACCTAAAGAATCGAGTGTGGCCCAACATGCTTTGGATCACAACCACCGATTTGATGACACAAGTTTAAAATTAATCAGACAGGTTCATGACCATAGACTTTTCGATGCATTCGAGAGTTTGGAAATGGCCAAGTTTAAAAATAGTATGAATGCTGATAAGGTTCCTATTCCATTATCGTACTACATTGTAATTTTTTTCCTCCTACCCCTATAGAAAGTACACACTTTTCTCCCTCAAACAAGAGAGAAAACTCATACTTTTCCTCCCTAGGGAGGAAAGTACTTTTCCTCTCCCTCATTTCAAGTAAGTTGTAAACGATGAAACTTGTGAATCTATTATAATCAAATTGTTTCCGTAATTTCTAGAACATCTTATATATCCTGTCAAATTTGATAATGAGTGCGGTTGGCCCTCAGATAAGTAGTAGGTAGAGTAGGTTGATTCAAAGTGTTAGATAATTAGACGTCCATTATGAAATAGTGGTATAAATAGAAGTAAGGTAGTATAAGACGTTCAGTAAGCTTTTAGCTCCTGAAGATGCTAACTTTGTTGGCGAAACGCGCGTCGAGCATGATTGTGACGTAGTTTTGGTGTTTGGGTAGTTTCGTTTTCTTGAATCATATCGGTAATAATTATAAAATCCAAAAGTCATTCGATGAAGAATATTCAAGGTTGTGAACCTCATTTTGGAAATATATTCATTTCTTATCGAAATTGGCAAGATTTGAGAGTTATAAGAAGTGAAAGAATCCACTCGTATTCATGAACAGGCGATACAAAAAAGTTATCTAATATTATACAGGGTGTGTCCAACATCAAAAAACCATGAAAACATGTTCTTATCTCCGAAGGATAGCTTAACTATCGACAAGATTCTGATATCGCAAAAGTGTTATTTCATTTGAGTAAACGACTATTATAAGTCTCTTACTTGAACAAAATTAAAGCGAGAGTGCTCACTCAGAATACACAGATTAGGAGAGCCACGGCAAATTAATATAATCCCTTATCCGCACAGGCTTCGTCTTTAGAAGTACAAGTATATAAGTAAAGGAGAAAGGTACACTATCATAACTCCGGCGGTATCCTAATGCTTGCCTGCAAAAGCCCGTTCACTTGTCACAACACGTTCGAGAGCGGTGCATGTCAAATGTTTTTTTCCACTTCTGATGTAAAGGACCCCGCAAACTCCTTATGGAATTTGGGTCCTGGTGGATTTCTCTGAATTTTTGTATGATGTAGTCCATGTAATTCTCAACCAATGTTACCATTGCTCCAACCCAAAAAATTAACAGTTTTGCTACTAGGGGGCTTTGAAATCACCACTTGCGCAAATTAGACTATTTAAGTTTGAACCCGGTAACAATATTTTCACTTGTTTCTACGTATTTTAGTTTAGATTATGCTGATCAATTGTGTAATTTTTCATAAACTGAAAATCCACAACCTCCCTCTTACCTGCTACCCCTATTTTAAAACACGAAAAAAATTAATTCCCGACAACTTTTGTCAAATTGAAGAAAACCGTACAGTGCATCCCATTTTGGGTGAGAGCCAGGTTTCTCGCTTGTTATTTAAGATAGAGCCTTGCGGTTTTCACGTTCCTGTCATACTTTTTTGTGAAACTCAAGTTGGCCTAATCAGATTTTGCATAACTGTTTCCGTTTATGAGATACAGGGCGATTTTGGAAATTGATACTTTTCGGACCCCTTCTTTATCTCCGAAGTTATTAGAAATAATGCTGAGCTAAAAACTACATCTGATACAGAATTCTGCGTAGAATCCAGTGGCGTACTTTTTTTTTTTTCGGGGTATGGTTTTGAAGATACGACGCAAACCTATATTTTTTTCAATGAAACACCCTGTATTTTATTACTTCGTTGAATTCGCTATTTTTTTCCCTTCAAAATTATGTATAACACTATATAGGTAGGATGTTCAGAAATGCTATAAAACACTAAAACATCACTTAATGATAATGTTTTGTTAGTGGGCCATGGATTTCCCATATAAAAGAAGAATTAATTGAATAATTTTCATTTGTGTTTTTTTTATAGGAGAGTAAACAAATAAAGATAATACACTAACACGAAAAACAAAACGTAGGTACCTACCTAATAGCCAAAAATAAATAATATAACAATTCATAATACAAATTAGATACAAAAGAAATACCCAATAAAATATTTATCATTAATAAAAATTTTCAACATTACATAATATCTTACTGATTAAACTGTTCAAATTGCTGTCCATTTTCCCTAATACATAATTGACAAACTTTTTCAATTCGCCTGAGTGCATTTAATATTATAAAAGGGCGGTTTTGTAAATTTCGGAAAGCTGCCGCTGTTGATGCACGAAGTTCTTCGGGACTGTTGTGTCTGTTACTGTATATTTTATTTTTCAAATAGCCCCACAAGAAAAAGTCTAATATAGACAGATCAGGTGACCTTGGAGGCCACCCGATGGGTCCATGAGTTCCAATCCAACAACCCTGAAAATTATTTTCTAAAAACCGCCCGATCAATCTTGAATTATGGGCAGGGGCGCCGTCCTGTTGGAAATGTATGGAATGAAGAAAGGCGAGGGGAACATCTTCCAGTAGTTCCGGTAACACGTCTTCTAAAATTGTCAAGTACCTAGTTGCGGTAAGAGATCCTTCAAAAATGCGGTATATGATTTTTGTCCCCAATATGAAACATGCCACATTAAAACCAAATCTACCCTGTTGTTGTCGTTCAAAAATCATCATACCAATGCCTTGTATTTTGCCTGTTAAATATACCAGCACTGCTTATATGTGATTCGTCTGACCAAATAACTTTTTTTTCGAAATCAACGTCTCTCCGAGCATGGTTCAAAAACCAATTGCAGAAATTCACACGTCTTGCTGCATCACCAGGATATAAGTGTTGGACAATATTGACTTTGTAGGGTTTTAATTATACTTTTTTAAAATTCTGTGTACCCGTGATCTGGAAATAGCAGTATCATTCTCTAATTTTGCACAAGAAGTCTGATGATAGGCATGAACGCTAGCTAACACATTTATTTCATCTACTTCTTGATTCTCTTTATTATATACCTTGGGTCGAGGTTTAGAATATGCACCATAATTCAGTAAATTATACTTTAGTCTGAATATAGTTGCTCGACTAGGTTGATGCCTCTCAGGATATCTGAAAGTTTTTGAATCACGATGTAAGGAAATGTCTTGTGGTAAAATTCTCGACGTCATACCTGTTCAAATAAAGTTCCAAAGCTTCGCCAACGTTTTCATTGGATTGATTCAAACATTGTATAATGTCATATTTTTCATTGTTTTTAAAAACCAAATCTCTTCCAGCCATTATCAGTTCTCAATCAACAAATTCACAAACAATTATTTCTACAATACTCAATATTCCTTCAAACCCAAACACGATTAAACACAATAATAATTCGTAGCGATGACAGCTAGATCAGATTTGTTTTTTTTTTCTCTTCAATACGTATTTGATAAAACAATGCTTCCAAATGCATAGTAGCCATAATAACAACAAGGATGTTCGTATCATCCATGACCTACTAATGTTAATAATCAAAAGTAATAATCCTCTTATTGAAACTTGGAAAATCCATGGCTTACTAACGAAAAATTATCATTATGTGATGTTTTAGTGTTTTTTAGCATTTCTGAACATCCTACCTATATAGTGTTATACATAATTTTGAAGGGAAAAAAATAGCGAATTCAACGAAGTAATAAAATACAGGGTGTTTCATTGAAAAAAATATAGGTTTGCGTCGTATCTTCAAAAACATACCCCGAAAAAAAAAAATAAGTACGCCACTGGATTCTACGCAGAATTCTGTATCAGATGTAGTTTTTAGCTCAGCATTATTTCTAATAACTTCGGAGATAAAGAAGGGGTCCGAAAAGTATCAATTTCCAAAATCGCCCTGTATCTCATAAACGGAAAAAGTTATGCAAAATCTGATTAGGCCAATTCGAGTTTCACAAAAAAAAAGGAGAGGAACGTGAAAACCGCAAGGCTCTATCTTAAATAACAAGCGATAAACCTGGCTGTCTCACCCAAAATGGGATGCACTGTACAGTTGTTTAATTGCACCTTTCCCTTCCTTCAGAAAAATATTGGTGGAGTTCGCTGACTTCTTAGTAGGGCGTGGTTCATGAATTTTTAATATCAATTAATTGGGCGAACATTTTGAAAATAAATAAAAATTAGACATCCACAATTTGAATTTGAGGTGGTGCCTGAATAAATTTTTTTCGTGTTTTGAAATTGGGGTTGGGGGTAAGGGGTAGGTTTTAGATTATCAATTTATAAAAATTTACACAATTATTCGGCATAAAATGAAACGAAAATACGTAGAGATATTGTTTCCGGCTATAATAATGAATAGTCTATTCTCAGCAAGGTATGATTTCGACGCCCCCTAGCACCAAAACTATTCATTTTTGGGGTTCGTCACCCGATTTATTTCAATTCAAAATAACTTGAACTGCATCATATCAAAAATTCAGAAAAATCCACCAAATTTTTTTCGTTTTTTGTCATTTCGGGGGTGGGGGGATAATCATAAAAAACTGTTATTTCCCTTATTTAGGCATATTTAAACATTCGATGATACATTTGAAGGCACTCGCGAAATATTTTTTTTTGCGTTTCGTAATAGGAGTTGGTGGAAAAAGGGGAGGGGTAAGAATTTGTTTATAAAACAGCACATTATTGTGCAACATTAGCATCAATGAAACAAGTGAAAATATTGTTACCGGGTTCTAAAATAAATAGTCTAATCTGCGCAAGGGGTGATTTCAACGCCCCCTAGCAGCACAACTATACATTTTTTTGGGTTGGTGCAATGGTAACATTGGTTGAGAATTACGTGGACTACATCATACCTAAAATTCAAAGAAATCCACCGGGACCCAAATTCCATAAGGAGTTTGCGGGGTCCTTTACGAGTGCACAACTTTAAAGGTAATTACTAAATGTATTACTTTTTTGACTTGCTTGATATTTTGAAATATTGTTTGGACATTTCAATGTTATTTATGTGACTATTCCACTCTTTTTAAGATATTCACGTAATCTGACCAATCACAAATCAGAGACAACTTGTATTATCGCGAAAACACCAGCTGTCTCTCAATTCTGATTGATCTGTCAGCATTCGACAGGTCATAATTGTAGGCCAAAACGTCAAAATGAGACGCATCGTAACTATACAGGGTGTAACATAAGTACATTAAAATATTCAAGTGACGTACTCCTGAGAAAATTTTAAGAAAAAAAGTCTATGTAAACTTGTGTCCGGAAATGCTTCGTTTCGGAGATACAGGGTGTTGAAATTGAATTTTTTTGTTCGTTTTTTTAAAAGTAACTTTTTCAAAAAATAAGTTATTTGCACGAAATTTGGTACCTGGAGTTTTTTTGACGTGGGAAATTATAATTTCGTATTAATTTTTATGTAACATCTAGAGGGCGCTGCGTACGCTGTCTTTATTTTTTTCAAATTGCCCTAACATTTTTGACCGTAAACTTTTGGTACTTTTCATGAAAAAACCTAATTACCACACCTTTTCCAAGTAAAAAAGGTACTCTTCCTCAACAACGCTGGAGGTGATCGTTTTCGAGATATTTACAATTTTCGCTAAGTGAAGTTGCTGAGAACATTACAAAAACTAAGTATGTGGTAGATCTCGTCAAAATAAACTACTTTCTTCCTACGAAATGTTTATCGAAAAATGATTTGTTTTCTAGATACAGATGGTTCAAAATTTCCAAAACATCATCGTCATAAGTTATTTGCAACTGCAGTTATTTTCATCAAACTGTAAATACAGATTTCTTTCAAACTGAGCATTTTCAAACTGCTTAATCAATCGAAGTTAAAAAAAAATTGTCAGGTTCAACTATTCAATTAGAAAGTGCTACATTTCGGATTTTGTAAAAAAAAAACAATTCGGAGAAGTACTATGATATTAATTAGGCAATTGAACATTTAACGACGACCCCCAACAGTAATTAATACAAGCTTCTGCTCTCCTCATCAAAGAATTCCGCACCCGTTGAAAAATGCCGGGAGTGTTTCTTATCGTTTCGCAGCAAGCTATGATGCGATCCCTTAACATTTCCTCGTTTTCAATGGGCTAGCATAAACTAGTGATTTTAGGTGTCCCCAAAAGAAAAAATCGACGGGATTGAGGTCCGGTGACCTCGAGGGCCAATGCTGAGTGCCTCCTCTTCCTATCCATCGTTGGGGATATGCTACGTCTAAGAAATTTCTTGTTATCAGATCAAAATGAGCAGGGGCTCCATCGTGCATAAACCAAGAGTGATTTCGGAGACCAAGGGGAACATCTTCCATAAGCTGGGGAAGCTCATGTTCCAAAAAATGTTGGTAAGCATCTCCATTCGAACGTAAGGGGAGAAAATAGGGCCCAATTAAAAATCCCCAATTATGCCTACCCATACATTGAAAGAGAATCTATCTTGGAAATAAGTTTACGTTATCGCATGTGGGTTATCTTCCGCCCAGATGTGGTTGTTATGGAAGTTCATGATACCATTTCTTGAAAAATTAGCCTCATCTGTGAAGAGGATTTTTGATAAAATGTGGGGATGTTGTTCGACTTTTCTTTGAAGCCATTGAGCAAATTCGATACGTGGTTGAAAATCACGTGGCGTAAGTGCCTGGTCACGGTAAATATGATAAGGAAATAATTGCTGTTCCTTTAAAATTCTGTAAACGGTCATGTGACTCACATTTAAAGTTTGACAAATTTTTCTTGTACTTGTCTCTGGATGTTTACAAATTTCTTCGGGAACCGCCTCCCCCAATTCCACAGTTCTTGTAGTCCGTGGCCGTCCTACTGCAGAATTTCTTTCAAAGCTTACAGATTTGGAAAGTCGCCGGAAGAGATTCGCAAATGTCGCTGTACAAGGAGTGACGCTTTGGGGATACCTTTCCTGATAGATGCGTCTGGCCTCGGTTGAATTTCCGTCATCCAAGCCGTATGCAAAAATCATATCAGCCATTTCAGCATTCGTAAATTCGGGCATGGTACCAGAAAATTACTTTATGAACTCTGAACTGTGAATTTGTCAATGAATAGTTAAAAATGTGTCAGCGAACTTCTATTTTTATAAACAAACCTTCATAGCCTACTAGATTTAATTAACTTAATTTGCAAGCCGAGCGAACAACAATCAGTACTTCTCCGAATTGTTTTTTTTTTTACAATCTCCGAAATGTAGCACTTTCTAATTGAATAATTGAACCTGACAATTTTTTTTAACTTCGATTGATTAAGCAGTTTGAAAATGCTCAGTTTGAAAGAAGTCTGTGTTTAAAGTTTGATGAAAATAACTGCAGTTGCAAATAACTTATGACGAAAACCAACCATGTTTTGGAAATTTTCAACCATCTGTATCTCGAAAACAAATCAATTTTCGATAAATATTTCATGGGAAAAAAGTAGTTTATTTTGACGAGATCTACCACATATTTAGTTTTTGTAATGTTTTCAGCAACTTCACTTAGCGCCCTAGGAACTAAGTAACATGTATCGATATAGAAAATTGTAAATATCTCGAAAACGATCACCTCCAGCGTTGTTGAGGAAGTGTACATTTTTTACTTGGAAAAGGTATGGGAATGAGGTTGTTTCATTAAAAGTACCAAAAGTTCACTGTCAAAAATGTTAGAGCAATTTGAAATAAATAATGACAGCGTACGCAGCGCCCTCTAGATGTTACATGAAAATTAATACGAAATTATGATTTCCCACGTCAAAAAACCCCGGGTACTAAATTTCGTGCAAATTACTTATTTTTTGCAAAATTTACTTTTAAAAAACGAACAAAAAAATGCAATTTCAACACCCTGTATCTCCGAAACGAAGCATTTCCGGACACAAGTTTATATGGACTTTTTTTCTTAAAATTGTCTCAGGAAAACGTCACTTGAATATTTTAACGTATTTATGTAACACCCTGTATAATAAATTATTGATAGGTATAATACATTTTTTATGATTATAGTTAATTGGTTATGGTTATGATGAATTGATTGTTCATGTTCATAATAAATACTTTTAATGCTTCGTGAAATAGTAAAATTCCACTCGTGATTGAATTTATCTCATTAGTCTGTCTTTTATTTCTGAACTCAACTGAATTGTATCGAGCAATTCACTTTCGTTCTATTACTATTGAAAATTAGATGGATAGATTTGCACATTTTCAATCGTTGAATCAAATGCGGCTAATTGTGGTCGCTTGACTACCATCAGCCGTTGGAATCCCTTTGAGTATTTACATTTATTGTTTTGTTTTTGCTATACAGAAGCCAAAAATAAGACGTAGGACTATCGAGAAGGGCAAATAGAAGTCAGAAACTTCGAACTGGGCTATAAAGTGTATTGATGAAGGTGAATCTATGCAAATCCTTGCCAATACCATACAAATTCCATGTTCAACACTGATAACTAGATTGAATAAAGGAAAATTCACTGATCCAAACTTGGGAGACTGTACCTACATTCTCCACCGAAGTAGAAAAGGAACTTGTAGGACAAATAATATTCATGTCAAATACTTTTTATGATTGTTACTGTTGGTGTTGTTAAAATTGTTATTTCCATCAACCTGTTGCACCACTACGTGCAACCCTCAGAAGTCTTCGAAAGACTTGTACGAGCTAGGGAAGACGCAGCCCGTACCTTTTAACGTGTGACGCCATGCACGAGACCGGTGACCGTAAACTGGGAATCGAACCCATTACCCTACGTTTGAGAGGCTACCAGCAGATCACCACGACCCATAATGCTGTTCAAATCCGATTTGCAGAATTGTACAATTTTAATCATAATTTCATTACTGCTTCTCAGATGGCAGGATGTGATTACATACAGCTTAGTTTCTTAGGCTACCATTGCCCGCAAGCCGACCGGCATTACCCGGACATGTGGACAATGCTGGTCAAAACATCTTTCATTATAAATTGCATTTTCTTTCCTAAGTATTCTACCAAAGTATTTGAATTGTTACTAAATAATTAGATTATTAGTTCAACTTTATGTTACTTAGATTTTAATACAAATTTCGTCTCTAATTTTGGATTCAATAACATTTTTCCTTAAGTGACCGCCATTACCCCATCCTCCCCTGTTATTACTTCCCTGTTCAAAATATCATTTTCCTCCGCGGTTGCAAATATTGCAGTTTATTCATTGAACTGAGAATATTTTCATTGGTAAAGTGGTCTAAGACACTTTACGTAATGACCCATATTGTTGCTGGCACTATAACTATAAAAGTATTCAACAAATTCATTGAGTATTCCACTCACACTCAAACAATAAAAATGAGAGTATATGTGCTTGCATTGCTGAATAAATTCACAAAGATTATTGAATGGCCTGTTGAAGTGCGCTGTGTTTAGCAAAGCATTTCATTTATTGACCTATTTATTACCGGCGAGACACCGAGTTACCAGACGAAGCGTGTGTCTTGAATATTATTAATTCTCAATTTTATGTGGTTTGGATAATACATCATATCCATGTATACTTCAGTACAAAAAGTTGTTTTAATCCTATTTTCTTTGACAATTATTCATTTCATTAGCAGACTGTCTGGGAAAAATAAAGATCTTTGATCCATTGGTTTGGTATCCTTGTAAATTTTCGCTACTGTATTTTGTTAATTTTTGGAAAGTTTTAGAGCAATATAGACTTCACCCTGTGGTGACCTACTTTCAATGGGCATTAACGCAACATACATATATGGTTATAGTTGGTTGTCTAACGTCATTCGTAGAAACCATATCAATATTTTCATGCTAATTTAGATTCAAAAACTACATTTAATGATCAATTTATATTTTACAAGTTGTCACTACAAAAAGAATAATTAACAAGTGCTGGATGCACCATCAGAATAACTCATAACTTTTCGACTTGTTCTTGCTGATACTGCATACTGTTATAGTCCTATTTGTTTCTCAGAGTAAAAGCTTGTATTTCTGCTTAATAGAGAAGTGTGATCTGTTTTACGCTTTGAAAATGATTAAAAGTTATTAAAAATTACTTTCAAAAAAATGTATCCTACTCACTTTGGCATCCAATGTTGTCTTCAACTGAATTTTCGTGGGTACTTCATATGTATGTCTAACTTCTGGTCATTGAGAAGGTTCATGAGAAGTGTATTCGAATTATTGTCTCTGTTTTATTTTCTTTTAGTTTACTGTGATTATGAACCAAATGTTTTGGTTGTTTTCGCTTTCTTCGTTAATTCTTTCGTCAGCTGTCCGATGATATTTCAGCAGCTAGCTGTCAACTGTTCAATTTCTCGAGCTATCATTGTAGTCATATTAGCTTATGGGGTGTCTGACCAGAGACAACCAAACACATCATTATTTTCAAGCTGGATAGATTGATCGGTTATACATGGAACATGCAAATGTTGAAATATCTGAATGTTGGTACCCTGACTTCTAGAAAGAAGGAGAACGAGGTGGAATTCGTGGAAGCTTCAGGTGTTTAGCAAGACAAGTGTTCCCGGTTTTGTTCGGCTGACGAATCCTGAATTTGTCAAGTAATCTTTTGTGGATATTCCGTTCTACCAATCTCATCATCTACTCCAACGTCCTGGCGTTTGATAGTTGCCTATCTTAGACAATTATGACAATTTGGCGTTTGAAAACCTTATATCATGCCAACACCTTTTTTTCCCTTCACGAAAGGTGAGTTTCCCTACTATTCTTTTCATCGTTTCCATGCTAGCATTTTCACCCAGGATATTGTCACGGTTCCTGTTCTAGTTGGATTCCTCCGAAGCTTTGGTTAAGCCCCACGTCTCCCTGTTGTGAATATTTCTGGTATTATGGCTCATTTTCCCGAAGTATAGACTTCTGGTTTCACCTGATGAATTGCTGATTTCCGTCAGATATGATGAAGCCTTCTTCATTGAGTCTTGAGTATTTGTAGGCTCCCTGTCTCATCACTCCAGTCCTGGAGTGATTCCTGGGTAACATTCCTGGTTGGCCTAGGATCTAGTTCTGAATCTTCACGGTGGTGTCATCACAGGAACAAGTTTCACTTACAGTTTTTTTTTTATACGAGATGAATTCCTACCATTTCAATTTTCAATTATTAATTCTCATTCAATATTGATAATCTGAGGTTGAAGTTTATATCTTTCAACGACTATCTGTAAACCACATAGTACTATGTGCTGGAAAAATTGATTTACTACTGAAACAAGTAATAAATTTTACCTCATATTGAATATTATTAGAATAAAATTTATTTCGGAAAAATGTTACTATAACCATCATATTAAATGTTTCTGTGAATATGAAGGAAGTAGTCAATACTCAAAGTGGAGTTGCAATGTAATAAAGTTAAGTAAAAGTCGTCTCCCGCTAACTCTATATTAGTATCTTTTGATGTAGTCAATCTGTTCACTTCTATCCCCCCTGAAGATTGTATACGTGTTGTGAGAGAATTATTATTTGATAATAAGGTCTCCTTTCATAATTGTTTAAATATTTGCTCACTCTTAGATATTGTTTTAATACAAAACTTTTTCCAATTCAACAATGAACAAGTTTCGGGGTTGGCTATGGGTTCCAATTTATCCCCTCTTTTAGCAGAACTCTTTTTATTTGATTTAGAGAAAAAACTCACTTCTTTCAACTTTTTCAATAAAATCATATTTTATTCTAGATATGTAAATGATCTCTTTGATGGTTCTTTAGATGAACTAAATAGTCTATTACAATTTTTAAATTCACTACACCATTCCACACGCTTCACGATGGAAATTGAAAATAATGACTCCTTGCCGTTTTTAGATTTGCTAGTTTCTAAATTAAACAACAATTTTGATTTTTCCATTTATAGAAAACCAACACATACGGACACTGTCATTCCATTCCATTCTAACTACCCCCATAATCACAAAGCAGCTTCTTTTAATTCCTTAATTTCGAGGCTATTGTCCATACCCTTATCCATTGTTAATTTTAGCAAGGAATTAGGTATAATAAAACAAATAGCACACAATAATGGTTATCCCGATACATTTGTTCCTAAACTTTATAAACGCAAATCTTTGAAAGTTTTGAATGCTCATTTGATCTCCCCTCCTACAGGATTTTACTTACCAAGTCTAACGTTTTTGGGCAAAGTCTCACATGACATTGAAAATATATTTGACATATTTATTCCGGATTGTAAAATTTCTTTTGACACTACCAATAATCTTGGATCTAACCTAATTAATAACAAAGATAAAACCTCTATTATGGACAAATCAGGGGTTTATAAAATTTCTTGTTCACACTAGGAGTGTAATGCTACATACATTGGTCAAACTGGCCGCAAATTCTCTCAGAGAATCCATGAACATAATAATGATAATGATAATAATAATAATAATAATAATAATAATAATAATAATAATAATAATAATAATAATAATAATAATAATAATAATAATAATAATAATAATAATAATAATAATAATAATAATAATAATAATAATAATAATAATAATAATAATAATAATAATAATAATAATAATAATAATAATAATAATAATAATAATAATATTTATTTCACAAGTTAAAAAGTACAAATGTGGAAGCCAAGACAATTACAGTGTACAATGACTAGGAAAAAGTCACAGGGAGTAAAATTTAAGAAAAACAGAAAACATATTCTTTTGTAAATAAGAAAGATATAAAGGAAAAGTGTACAGTTGTTCAAGTAAATATATATATCTTATAATTAACTATTGTAAAATCACAGTTCAGCTTAAAAATTCGTCGATTGTGTAGCAATTTTTCTCGAGGAGACATCTTTTCAGAGCAGATTTGAAAATATTTATGTTTGGTGATAGTTTAACTGCTTCGTCTAACTTATTGAATAATTTAGGTCCTAAATAGAGATGACATAAAAGAGTTATAGATACCTATCTCCATTCAGACTTAATCGATGAAATAAATTCCCCCAGTTCTTTTACTAATCACATTGTTAATAATAAACATCATTTTGATATTGATTCAGAACTTAACATTTTGCACGTTTGCAATAAAGGCCCTAAAGTGAATGTTTTGGAGATTTTCGAGATTCAGAATCTTTGAACGAACAAATTTAATTTAATTGCATTTTCTTTTTCAACGCTGTAAAATTTTAACAATAATCTAGCTTTATATTTGAATCAATTTCCTTCTTGAAATTACAGTTTACTTCCCCAGTTATCGTAATTTCTCCTACAAACTCTTCCACTTGCAGTTAGATAACTGTATACATAATTTTTGACATGAATCCATTCTTCAAATAGTTTTGACTTTCCTCCCACAGATGACGCTACTCGGTTAATCAAATCTTTATTATCGACTTATTCAATCCATTTCCTTCTTCTTCATACTACGCTATAAGACTGATTGGTGTCTGAAATCGAATAAATAACTTAATTGTATTCCTTCATGTTCCTGATGGTGGTTCCATTGTTGGAATGGTCACCGACCATTCCTCCTTAATGCCAAAGGTTTTCCCTTATTTGCGCCACCGATCTTTTGATATATAACTTTTAAATTTTACGTTTCTATACTTCAAAGTCTCCATGCCATGTGAGTATCCATTTAGGTTCCAAGTTTTAGTAAGTTTCACATATTTCAAAATTGTAACTAGTGTTTTTCTTTCTGATTTCAGTTTAACCCCTGTATTACTTCAACTGAAGATGAGCATTACTATGCTCGAAAACATGTTTTTGACTTTCTTGTGACGCAGACACTTTGACAAGTTGCTTGCCAAAGCTGCGTTCCCCCTTGCCCTTGGGGTGAAATATATATTGTGGAGACGACTTCGAGTTTTACTTAACTTTATTAAATGTTTCTGTGTTTATAAATGTTTCATTTACTTGTCGAATAACACTCTACAACTTGACAACATCTTCTTTTATAGTCTTTTATAGTTTTGGGTATAACATCTTGATAGTTACTATTTGGTTGCTCAACTTTCCAAGTAAGTACTCTTCGACATTGACATGTTAAAAGTTGCTGTGGTGCCCCCTCATATTTTTGTGACCATTCTGTTAATGTCCAATGATTTGATTCTGTTATAAACAAACCCATAGTGCCAACCGACGAAGTGCTGCCATATGCATTGCTCCTCTTTATTAAACTTTTTAGAAAATAGAGTTGCAACCTCAGTGAAGAGTACTCACTATGCCAATGGTGTATATTGATCTGAGTTAATTAATTCCCTGTAATCTATGCTTGTTTTTTGTTTTCATCTGCCTCAAAACTCATGACCTACTATGAGACTCCGCTTATTCTCAGAGCTACTCACTATAACCTCCACGTCTCTATGGGCCGTCATGTTGTTGCCCCTGGTGACACTTGGGCCTTTTGGCTCAGGGTATCATGCCTATATAAATTATTCAAAAGTTCCTATATCTATCAGCCGAAGGCACACAGCTACTAACCACCATGGTAAATGGACCAGGACCTGGGGCTTTCAACCAACGGTGTTTGGAATCATCACGGGCACTCTTCGCCCGACAGCCGGAGTCACATGGAGGACCTCCGGCCTCCTATGTATGAACTGTCACATACCCCAATCCAGCACTATCGTGCCTTGCACAAGTTTGTACAAGTTCCGTACTGAGTGGGACCTGTATAATTCTGGATTGCCAGATGGCTGTCCGAAAATTGCGGTCTAGTCCTCTCAAGGACTTATGTGTTGATATGCGCGTTTTCAACGTTTTTCCTATCGTTCTCCTTCGCGCATTGGAGGATGGAGTACACCTCTTCCTGAAAGACAGATAAATGTTCAACCTGTGGTAGAAGTCTATTTTATATATCGCAGTGGAGTGGTATGGATATACAAATAAAACGCAAAGTCGTCTCTACAATTTAATAACACCATCCGGTGCAGTAAGATGATGAAACAACTGTCAATCAGTTGACAGTCACATAGTAGTACATGTATCGGACCTACATAGATCAATCATCAGCTGTTTAGCAATTCTACAATAAAAGGTGAGCAATATAACTAAAGATAATTTGGCTCATTATAAAATCACTTACATGGAGATGAAAAAATGTGTAATTATATGTGAAAAATAGTTACTGTGCTACATAATAAAATTAAGAGCAAGACATGGTTTCAATAGATTTAAATATGTTATTTATTATTACTTTTGAAAAACGGAAAAGGGAAGCTGAGAAGCCTGAATCCCTTATTCCTATGAGGAAAATTGAAAAGGATCTTAACCAGATTAAACAGCTACTCCGATCCGCATCATGAAGCGAGAGACCCAAGCAGATGAAAACAGACCAACCTCGCAGAAGTTGACAGGGCGACCGTAGCACAACCGAACAAGTCCAACATGTCCACACTGACAGTGCAACATCAATGGTGTAGGAATAAAGGATCAGTGCGATAGCGACAAACATGTTACTCCAATCCACAAACACGACGCAAGACGCCCGTCATCCGTGAACAGACAGAAGAATGACACTCCAGGACACGTAGCAGACAGAACTATTGTACAAAATAGCATAAATCTGAGTAAAAAATTACCACGGAACAGCTACTCCGATCCCCACTATGTCATTGTTCCGTATCAACGTTGACGTGAGACAATTTTGACAGTGGTTCTGGCTTACGGTTAGTTTATATCTTGTTAAAGAGCTGCCTATATGATCCACTGACAGGTAAGGACACCGTCTACTGGGCATAAAATAGCGTTCTTGGTGTTGCCCCCAAGTCGCCTGGATGTAGTTTTAGAATGTCTCCAGGTCAAGGTCAAGGAGGGGGAGGGGGCGTTTGAAAGTTTTGACCATTTGCTGGTTTCACATTTTGGTAGATATGGTGCTGAACATACCTTCTGCCAAGTTTGACCTGCAAACGAGGTCAAGATACAGACAGATACAGTCAAGATACAAGACCGTGATTTTTGAAAATCGCGGTTTTTTCGTCCTAACTCTGGATCTTGTCCCCTCCTTGACGTTGACCTGGAGACTTTCTAAAACCACATTCAGGCGACTCGAGACAACACCAAGAATACTATTTCATGCACACCAGATGGATTCCTTACCTGTCAGTAAATCATATAGAGTAGCTCTTTAACTAATCCGTTCGTCCTCTACTTTCATAGACTGGTCAAAAAAAATACCCTTTTCAATTCTCCTTATAGGAATAAGAGAGTCAGGCTTCTCAGCCTCCCTTTTCCGTTTTTCAAAAATAATAAAAAATAACATTTTTAAATCTATTAAAATCATGTCTTGCTCTTAATTTTCTGTGGCATAGTAATTATTTTACACATATAATTACTTATACCTTTTCTCAGCTCCATGAAAGTAATTTTATAATCAGCCAAATTGTCTTTAGTTACATTGTTCTCCTTTTATTGTAGAATTGCTAAATAGCTGATGATGGATCTGTGTAGGTCCGAAACATGTACTTCTATGTGACTGTCAACTGATTGACAGCCGTATTACCATCTAACTGCACCGGATGGTGATATTAAATTGTGGAGATGAATTTGCGTTTTACTGATTTGTATAGATATATGTTTGTCCAGTGGGTAGGTATAGCTGATGCCAGTACTCGGATTCCTGGAGAACACTCCTGAGCCCACCCTATTCCCAGTCTTGGATCCATCTGTGTACCAGATTTTCCTTTGTAAAGTATCCTTGAGCTGCGACCCGTCCCACTCAAGTCTGTCTGGTATCAGCACCCTGAATTGAATTTTGAAGCAGTACAGTTTAGGAATGTGGTCCGTTTTTGTTCCCAGCACGTCCCTGATCACAATTCTAACGATGCTCATGTGTGCCATTCCAACATTCGAATTGGGTGTGTTCTGCAGTCGGGAGGCACCAAACCTTGCATTCCCCTGCACCACTAGGAGGAGAGGAGGCAGTCCCAGCAGTGTCTCCATGGCTGCAGTTGTTGTAGATTTAATTACCCCTGTGATTTCAAGACAGGCAAGTTCGCACCTTATCTAGACTTGTCATGGCTCTTGTGAAAGTGATAGACGTTGAAAGTGGTATTTTTCTCAGCGTTTTTTTCGACCTAAAGATCCAACCCGATGTTCAAAACAATTTCTGAGAACATTTTACTGAGAATGCAAACTTTTATACCGAATACAACATGAAGAAAATCATCTAACAAACCTTGGTTTAGCAGAAACTGATCTAGATGTGATGCCTCCCGACAGCATTTTATCGATGGCGCAAAAATCCGGGACCTACGACTACATCAGATTATAAGTAGACTAGAAACATGTGCAAGGAGTCGATCAAATCCTTAAAGGAGGATCAGACGAGTACCGTTCGTTTGGTCTCCAGCCAAAGTTGTGGAAAAAAATTGCCCTTTCAACTCATTTTTCCAGAAAGGGACAGGTTATACAAAAAACATCAGAAAAATCAAGAAAAGTTATACAATAGGAATACATTGATAACTTACAGAAATACATTGAATAGATTGATAACAAAAACGAAACTGATGTTTCACAAACAGCAAATTGAAAGAAATAAAAACAACTGTAAACAGCTTTGGAAACTTTAAATAAGTTTATTGCTGCCCTAATTTTAGCAATAACATTTTAAAAATTAACTGCAGGTAAAATTGGACTCTTCATTCGTACTCCTCAATGTAAAAAACATAAATACCATGCACGAGTTAATATCGCTTCAGATCAAAATTTTCAATATTTCTGGCTATATCTTGGATGCCACCTTGAGTTGCTCGAAGTGTTCAACTCTGGCAGAGTGGCATCAATCGGTTCTGAAATTTACATAACATAAGCTATCAAAAACAGTCAAAATATGTTATTCAAACCTGGAAACAAGCTTTTCAAGATGGCACCCAAACTAAAAGGTCACATTGAAGCTGCGGAGACTGTGGACTCCTCAATCTGCATAAGGATAAGCATGGGGTCCTCTCTTCAAGACCCCGGCTTACTCAAAAAATTAACCTTTACATTCTTCAGGTCGAGTGGGTTGAATTCAGGAACCAACGGATTGATAATGGACTGCCAAGATGGCGTCTGTAATACCCTGATCTACCGTAGTTGCATGGTGGTCCTGGACGTGTAATCACATTAGTTAAAGAGCTGCCAAAATGATTTACTGACAGGTAAGGAAACCATCTGCTGGGCATGAAATAGGATTTTCGGTGTTGCCCCAAGTCGCCTGGATGTAGTTTGATAAAGTATCCAGGTCAAGGTCAAGAAGGAGGGGGGGGGAGTTTGAAAACCAGTCAGTTCGTGACCTTTTGCTGGTTTCACATTTTCGTAGATATGGTGCTGAACATACCTTCTGCCAAGTTTGACCTGCGAACGAGGTCAAGATACAGAGTTATGCCAAAAAACCGCGATTTTCAAAAACAGGTTAAATATTGCCATTAAAATTATGGGTGCCATCAGCAGTACTTCGGAAGCCGTCACTTTGCCTCTTCGAGAAACTGACATCGAGTCTACTACTGTACATAGTGCACAAATAACAGAGAGAAATCTGTCTAACTCATTGCAAAGTCCATTACATTTTACTAATTGTAGTGATAATAATATTACTTTTGGCTTTTGTCGGCTGGGAATAATCCTCCACGATTCACTGTTGCGTTACAAATTAACAATGCTGCTTCTAAAGTGGCGTATAGAGTTAGTAACAAGGTCTATCCAGAACAAATGGCTAATGACCATAGCAGTGGATGCCAAAACACCAAGGAAAAAAAATATTACTTTTAATTTCTACAATTCTAAGCAGTAATCTTCTTCAATTATTACTTTTCTTTGTAACATTCTCAAATTCTCAAAATGAAGTGAAAATATATACATTTTTTGCAATTATGCATTGATCTGTGGTCGTCGGAAAAATAGTGTACATTACCTACTTGTGTGGATAGTGCCATTTCACACTCGTGGGATTGTCATTCTCCCACTCATGTGAAATGGGTCACTTTCCACACTAGTAACGTAATATACTATTTGTGAATCCAAGCTTGCTACTACCAGGTTGCCATTCTGGTAGACATTTTCATACCAGAGAACACCATAGTCATTCTATCGTTTGACAAATCCTCCAATGGTTAACAAATCTTTGGAATCCATTAGATTCTTCTATTCTAAAAATTCAAAATAATATTAATTTCTATATCCCTTTCCTTCCACACGTGTGGTTCTCATGATAATATTGAATTGCTGCAAGTTTTTTTTAACAAATCTGTAGCTGAAAAGTTAATGAAATTCATAGCAAAATTTTCTATTCGTATTCGATAAGTCTCCAGTCTCCATCATTCTCGGTATCGTTGGGGTTTCTTCCTTTTAATCACCTCCACAGAAATGATACACGATTATTTCTGTACGCATATTAATCAGAATTAAACTTCAATAATACTTGGTTAGTACTCCAGTATATCAACGAGTACAATTTGCAATCTTGTTTGGAATACCAAAGTATTTGCATCTTTAGAGAATTAAACAAAGAAATTATATAATCCTCCAATACGAGGTACTATTATTAATACCTATCACCTATCATTTCCACATCTATTATTCAATTTCACTCGGTGCTATTGAAGCTCATTACGATTGTGCATTTCAATTTGTTTTCTGTTATTGATGGTACGCATTATTGTTTCTTGACTTTCGTTTACATACAAAGAAATGTGGTTTTGCATTTCTTGATGGTGGTCTTAGGCATTTACACATCGTGGCATTAGTCTCTGCCTCAGTTTCACTCATGTATTCAATTCGATTGTGGGTTTTGAGATTAATGTATCTGTTTTTCTTGTAAGCTGTTGATTGTTTCCTGTGTTTCTGTTAGGATAAAAAAAATTAGATCAGTTGGTTCGGAAAAATCTGTCACAAAATTGTGATGATACTTCCCATACGTGAATAATTAAATACATTGCCGAAGGATGTTGAGGTTCTAGAAGGGTGGAGTAAAAAGTCGAGTAACTTTATCATATTTTTGCGAACGTGGTATGCGATGAAAGCTTCACGAATTGTTGTAGAAACTTCGGCTGAATTCTGGTTTACTGTAAATCTGATATTGTTGAAATTGTTTAAACATTATTCAAAATACTTTTTTCCGTTAACCAGCTGTTGTCCCCTCACGAACGGCAGCCTCAGAAGTCGAAACTTGTGCGAGCCAACGATTAACGGGTCTTACCTATTTACGTGCGATTCCTACCACTATCTCGGGCCATCAGAAAAATTTCTGCAGTCGCTAGGGAACCTTCGATTGGCATTCAAAGTGATTGAAACAATGTCGCTTTGAGCACTCGGCTACCTGGAAAAAACAATTGAACATCGCGATTCTGGGCCCTCGGCCAATTGTAATGGTCACATATTTGTTTAACGAAAATGCCCTGTCGCCAAGTGGGTCACTTCGGAAAACTGAAAATCTGATATGAAAAAACAATTGAACGTCTCGATTATGGACCCTCAACCTATTCTAATAGTACAATTTTCGTTTTGTGGAAATACGCCATTTGCCAAGTTTTGGTCACTTCGAATTATTGGGAATCTGATATGAAAAAAAAACTATTGAACGTTTCCAATATGGACCCTCAAACTATTCTAATGTTTTTGTTTTGCGGAAATGTACCAAGTTTTGGTCACTTCGGATTTCTGGAAATCTGATAAGGAAGAAACAAATGATTGTGACTATGTACCCTCAGCCAATTGTCATGGTACTATTTTTGTTTCTCGGAAATGCGCCGTTGCAAAGTTTTAGTCTCTTTGGATTACTGGAAATCTGATATGAGGATAGTTCTAAGTGAATCAGATGAATTGCGCTATGGAATAAGAACCTTGCAGAAATACGCCAATGTAGCCAAAAAAATATTTATCGAAATTTTGGTCAAAGAATATCAATATAAATATTCATTTAATTTTCTGAAAATTCTTTCGGAAATCTGATAGCGCATAGCCCAAAAAAACATTTTTATTAAATTTTTAAGTTTAAATTATATTCTTGAAAAAACTAAATGATGCAAAACAACGTTAAAATGCTCACGATCTGGATTCTCAGTCACAAATTATCGAAATTACCATGCTACATCTCACGGACGATGAATGATTAGGAGTTTGACATCAACTTCATTTTCATGGAAATCAAAGTTATAGTCTTTTTCTTCTGGTAATTTATGAAATGCGAGTATCTGCTTAGGTTAGGTTGTGTCCTTTTTTACATTTAGAAATTCGCTCCATGACCAAAAACGTGGGCAGTCCGGTGATTTATAAAATGTGAGCGCAGCGAGCACCATTTCATACTAATCAGTGATCGAATTACCAGCAACTTGAATAGCTAGGTTAGTAAGGTTAGATGAGGTTATGTCCAAAATGTTTATGAAACTTCTCTAAATGATTTTCTGTGTTCATAACTTAGCATCAACGCATTTCCGCAAAGACAAAATTCAAAATTATTTTATTGAATAGGGTATTGTCCACTTATCCATATCAATTCACATTCCGAAGTCACTACCTTGGCAATAGTGCATTTCCTTAAAACAAAGATGGCACCATTAGAATCGGCTAAAAATTTTAATTAATACCCTCCTTTGAAAATTTCTATAAAGCTTCTCTGAATGATTTACCATATCTATAATTTGGCAAGAGCGCATTTCCACATAGTCGAAATATCATAGCAAGAATCACCTGATTGAAAGGAATAATGCCCTTGGCAAAAATGTATTTCTGCAAAACAATAATGGTAGGTACCTACTATCACAATTGGCTGAAGATTTATGATTATATTCTCCAGTCAAAATCTGTATAAAGCTCTCTTTAGTAATTTCCCGCTCGAAATTTAGCGACACCCAACTATTCCAAACATTTGTCCAGCTGCTTCTATAATAACATTTGCAACATTGCTTTCCACCGTAAAGGAGGGCGATGAGGTACCGATCCAACAAACCACTTTTTTCCCGATAATCCAACTCAATCTTTATATCCCTTGAAGGGCATATACCTTCGTAGATAATCGACACTTTTAGTGTCATGAGCCATCGGTCTAGTAGTAGTTCAGTGATTGACAGTTTATGATTATTACATATCTGAAGTGACAAGTATATTACAGTGTTATCATGTTCAGTTGGGATAATAAAACTAGCCAATAATAACGACCAAATTGCGACATCAGTAGACATACTTCAGTTTCTGAAAAAACAAGAAGCCAAAAGAAAACAAGAACACGAAGAACAGAAAGAGCTTCTTCAACAATTTGAAATTTGCAGAAAACAAGAACAAAAGAGGTGAGAGATCAAGACAAAACAAGAACAAGAGGAGCAAGAGATCAGAAAAAAACAAGAACAAGAGAAGCAAGAGATCAAGAGAAAACAAGAACAAGAGGAGCAAGAAACCAAGATGAAACAAGAACAAGAAAAGCAACTGGAAAATATGAGGTGGAAATATTTATTTTTATTTTCCGGCAAAACTTTCGAACTTGCTCGTAAGTTTCGCATGTATAGCCCGGGAGCCAGCTGCCATTTTTTATGGACAAAACTAAGAAAACTATAAGTGATAGTCGACTTTAACAGTTTCACGATAAAAATAGTCCGCTGAGTCTTCCGCGGTGGAAAAGTGCTCAGCTGACCACTGAAAGATACGTCGTATCGCTATGCGCGTGGACGCGTAGCATTCTTCACTGCATCAGCTGAGCACTTTCCACTGCGAAAAGCTCAGCGCACAATTTTTTCAAGGTAACTGTTACAGATAACTATTAGTTTACGAAGTTTCAGTTTTCTTAGGTTCCGATAACTAGTGATTTTTATTAATTAAACAGTGCGTACATCGGCTTTGAGTTTATGCGTCATCTGACGAAAAATCCAAAATAGAAATGATGTAGAACTCGAAATTCTAAGGTATATGGTGAATATTACGGACGGATGGGGGGGAAAAGGAGATGGGGCAAAGGCAAGCAATTTTTGGATTCAAGGGGGTAAATTAAATTTTTCTGATTTTTTAAATAGTCCTAGGGGCCATGTGAGCTCATTATAGAAAGATTGGTTGGCACTACTTTTTTGATGCGACCCCCGTTTAGGCTGTGCGCGTGTTCACGAATTTTCGAAACCGGAAAAAGGTATTTGCGGCATTACGGAATAGCTTGGATGATTTCTTGGATTTATAAAATTATTTTGATTTTGTTGACGTCACTTAGAATTTGAGGGGGTGGGTGGAGAGGGGGGGTAAGAAAATTAAATAATAGGAAACATCCTTAAAATATAAAAAAAATATCAGAGATGATCACCAAACGCTCAGAAATACAACCCACCGACAAGGAGAAAAAAAATAAAAAAAAGCTAGGTTAGCCCGAAGTTAGCACTCATCTGTAGGTCTTCGCCGTCAGACCCAGGGACGTAGTGGAGGGAGATCAAAAGGGAGCCTTTCAAACTATAAACCGTTTACAGATAGCAACGGTTCTCTTAGTCTAGTGGGCTAACTATAAATCTACGTATCCATAAATATTCACTTTTGGCATTACTTATACTGCAATGTATAGGTATTTACTGTTTAAATTGAGATGTATACATATTCAAAAGTGTCATTCACCATGAGAGAGAAGCAGCTGATGCCGTCAGATACACAGATAAAAAAGATTTCTTCAATCAACTCTTGAATAGAATATTCTGAAAAGAATAATCATTTCTAATCAATGAATATACTCCCATATCAAGCTGATTGAGATATTTGCTTCTTTACATAAATTCTCTTGAAACATTATACTCGTCATCCTAGAAAACATTCACATTAACTGATTGTGAAACATAATCCTCTTAACACAAGAATATAATTCCTTAGTAGATATCACTACCCGTGCCACGTGACACATTCAACCAATGAGCAGTCAAAGCAGCTGGCGACACCGCGACCTGTGAATACGACTTCCATTTCTACTATTTCATCCAGTTTGACCATTTGGTTTGGAGGTTATGAGGCTATGCGTACTGATATGAATGTTAGATTTGTGCCTAGTGGAAACTGTTTCTATAAAATAAAAATGCAATATCGAAAATTGAATTATGCTCACTACGGGCTAGTTGTGAAAATGAATGAAAGATATTTCGGTCTTCTACAGTTTTGTGTCGAGTGGCGTTGTTTATATATTCAATCAAACTGCAATATGCGTCACTACTAACTAGTTTTATTAATAAAACAGTTATTAAACTTAAAACTATTCTCATATAAAACCATTATTTATACCTAAATTGTTCGTAGTTCTGAATTTATGCTTTTTTTTAATCTATTCAATGTTGCCAAAATCAAAATAGCTTCCATTTTATATTTTATAACCAAGTGCAAAGTGCAGATTTGAACTCAACCTACAAGTTGATAAAAGAATAGTATTCATTATTGAAATTGCAATGTTCTCGTCCCAACCTACTTCCATGATTCAACAAAAAAAGTGCCTATTATTGAAGCTAAAATATTCTTGCCTCAACCAACTTATGAAGCAAGTATTCACTTGTTTCAAAATATTTTTCTTGTAAGTGACCAAGAGGATTCCGTCAAAAAATCAAACTAATATTTGGTTGGACCCATTCAAGAATACAATCTGTTTGAATCAACGCAATTATGCGTTGATGCAAAAAATCCTTTTTATCAGTGTAGGCGCAACGGTTGCGCTCATATACTCACTGTTTGATTCATAAAAATCACTAGTTATTGAAAACCAAGAAAGTGGAAACTTCGTAAACTGATAGTTATATGTAACAGTTACTCTTAAAAAAATCCGCTGAGCTTTCTGCAGTGGAAAAGTGCTCAGCTGATGCAGTGAAGAATGCTATGCGTCCACGCGCATAGCGATACGCCGTATCTTTCAGTGGTCAGCAGAGCACTTTTCCACCGCGGAAAACTCAGCGGACTTTTTTTTTCGTTAAACTGTTAAAGTCGACTATCACTTTCCCAAATTTCAGCTTTCTAAGTATTAATTTACTCAACGCATATTTTTCGCATGTTTAGACGTGAAGCTGATGTACAACCTCCCATCAAAGAGTCAGCTGATTACTTTTTTTCGTTCATTTAGATACTAATACACCTACAAACCAATCAGATTTAATTTTTGGATTATAATTATACATAAGTGGGTGGCTGCCGCGGCTACACCCACCGCTACCATGGAAGCTGATGTTCACCTCGTTTATTAGCAACACGAAATAAACAGTAGTCAAAAGTCTCATATTTCTTAATGCCTCCCGTTCTTTTCCACTTGGTAGAAATATTTGGAGAGAAAGGTAACTACGACTTTGTCGATTTCATTCATATCATTTGTTTGTACTCTCCGGAAAAACCTACAAACTTGTTCGCAGTGTTTCAACTGAAAAGGGGTTCATTTCCATTAATTTTCGCGATCCAAATTTGATTTGTCCTAGTAAAATCTTATAAAAATACAAGGGTGAGCAAATTGAATATTATTTCAATGATAATAGTCGTATGTTTTCTTGAATGTCCTTTAGATGTTTCCGAAATGTGATGTCTGCCATATCGGTTCAAGATAAGGCAGAGGTTAATCTTGAACGCAGTCTTCCGGCAAATCCATGACAAAAATCACACTCGAAATAATGTTCACGTACAGAAAATAATTGAAGGTTAAATTACGACATAACTCGTTTTTATTTGTCGGAATACCGCAATTCATTCTTTTAAAAATAATTATCTCAAATTGTTCAATTGAATTCAGTTGAAACTCAAAACACAGAGGCATATGAAATATTCATTCGCTGACTATAATCTGACACGCACAACCTTCACCTGCCAGAAACATCCGTGGTTGGCAAGTTGACGGTCTCTGAATATTTATGAACCGCAAGATATCCACAACAGCTAGTTATAATGGAGTTTCCGAAAAAGTGAGAACTCTAGTAAGAGGATAGGTACCAAAATTGAACATTTTGCATGTATAATAGTATTTGAGGGGATATTTCAATCTCCCCAGTGGGGTTAATGGATCAAAAACAAATTTAAAACTATATCAGAAGCAAGCGTCGATATAAAGTTCCGTTTATTCAGTTAGTGTAAGAATACAAAAAACTTCGATGACTTTAGCTGAAATTTAAAAAACTCAAAGCTCGCTATTGAACCTTATTACAAAATAGTACATACTAATTTGAGAAAAAATAATTTTGTACTGTAATCTTACTCAACCGAGTATACCCTGCTTTTCTTTAATGCCACCACCCCTACCCTTTTATTTATTGAGCGGGTTAAGTCAAAGGATTGAAACTTGGAATGATGAAATTGATGCATGATTACTATATTTTGGAGTAAAATTGACAGATGAAACTTTCAAGATGGCGGCTGGGCGCCATATGGGAAAAAAATAAATTGAAAGGGGGGTCTTGTGACACATCCTTTTGAAGCTCCTGGCGAAAACTTCACAACTCTAGAATATAAAGTCAGTATATTTACCTACTACAAAATGGCGGAACATTTAATAATTACCTGAATACAAACACAGTAATATCGATATTTCTAGAAATATTTGCATTTCTCTGCCATATGGCAATCCCAACAACCCGATAAGGTTTGATGGGTTATTTTTTGTTTATAAAAAAGACAAAAAATGTCAGTACGACAACGATATCATTGTTCAGTTAAAATATTCTCATTTAGTTTTCGGTTTTACTAGCAGATAGGTACCACGTGAACTATCTCTGAAATGGTCAATTCTCGTCCATTGGGAGACAAAATCGAAGCGATTTTTATTTACGGTGCGACGCGTAACTTTCACGAAACCGAAAGAAATTTTAATGATAGTTTCCCGAATCGTCCTATCTGTAGAAAATTTGAGGGAACTTGTATCCAAATTTACAACTATCGGCAGTGTACAGAACAAAGTGCCCCCAGGTCTTCCGTCCATTCCGGAAGATCAGCAAGTTCAAATAATTGGTGAGATAATAGTAAATCCTCGACAGTCTACTTCTTTCGTCGCGAATGTTTGTGAATGTTTGTACTACTGTGTGGAGACTCTTGAAGAGGAATGAGCATCATCCATACAAAATCAAAATAGTTCACCAGTTAACTGAAGATGGCCTTGATCGAAAAACAGAATTCTGTGTAATCATGACGGAAACCATTGCAAGGCATCCTACATCCACATTTGTTTCAGTTGAAAATGTACATTTTTTCTCAACGGCAATGTTCGCAGATAAAATTTCCGTTATTGGAGAGACACCAACCATCACGTTTTCCGGTAAACTCATACTCAATATCCAGAAAAAATTAACGTTTGGGCAGGAATTTGAAATTATCCCTTGGTGATAATTTTGTGCATGTTTGGTGTATATATAAAAAATTAAGAATTCTACGTTACATTACGGAAGTTACAGAGGTGTTTCCTTTAGAGCTGAAACACACTGTATATCAGAAGGGAGTATAAGTTCGATATTTTCCAACAAGTTATTTTTCGATTTGATAAATAATTTTTAGATTATTCCTTGCGCACGGTCAATGTTCTTGATGTTCAAACTTCCACTACACGAACAAGATGAACGCACAACTTCTTGAGCATTCATCAGGGAAGAAGCAAGAGTAATAGTAAGGCGATTGAAACAGGACACCTTATGTATCAAAATAGCAAATGTCATAGTGAAAAACTCTCTTGTCAGATTTCATTAGACGTTGTCAAAGAGATCTTATCATTTCCAAACCAAATTAAAACAGACTTTTCTGCAAGTTTTGATAACGGAGACCTATAATATAGTCTCCTAAACAGCAACATTTTTGAAAAAGGAACTGGAAACCCACAAAACCCAGGAAACCTTTGAAAAAAAATATTTTTTCCACAAAATCAAAGTTCCAATCATTTCAGTTGTTGCATTGCGTGTTGTTGAGCTGATGCTATTGTGTTTTGCATTTTTATTATTCAATTGTGTGTCAAATTTCATCATTTGAGAAGATACACCTTGAAGAAATAGGTAAGAGACTGTGTATTTCGATCATTTGCATTCAAAACAATCATGCTTGCGTAGAGGTATAGATAACTTCACGAAAGAAAAGAAAAAAACTTGATCTCAAATCAAATTTACAAAAAAAAACAGGATGAAATTGAAGCGATTAGCTGAAGAATTTCCAGGTTTTGCTAACTCAGATGACACCTATTCCATATTACTTTCAACATCATAGTAACTTAGCAGATGATACGAAAACTAACGAAGAAGCTATAAAAATTTGGATGAGAAGAGCCAAAGAATGGCATTTGTCAACCTTGAAGAAAAAGGAAATGCTGCAGGATGAGGATGAAACACAAGACATAGTGTTCTACACTATCCATGAATAAATTTTTGAAGTTTTTTCATACTATTCCCTTTTTTTTCAAACAATGTTTTTCTTATTGTATTTTCTTATCTGTTCACTTAATATTTTGGGTTCATAGTATACTATACTGTGTCAATTATTTTCTTAATTTATTCCAAATATTTTTTTTTAGTTTTATCTACTGTTTTTTCAATTCGATGGAGACATTGTTTCTGTTATTTCATTATAAACTTAAAATGCTCCTTTTTATTTCAGTGAACTTATGAAGAAAGATTATAAATATATACCCAAAATCAAATTTGGAATAATTGAACATGAAAAAAGGGTAGAAAATTATGTTTTTTAAACTATTCTATGATAGATACCAAAACTAAGTTTGGATATATCATGGATATTCTTGAAAGATATCTTAATATTCCAAAATACTTCATGGATATCCATGAATGATGTCTCATGAGGATCTTGGAAGTTTATATTATCAATATATTTCAGAAATATCTTATGGATCTCCTTGAATCATATCGTATGGATATCTATATGAAGGATATATCACTTTCCGAAAATTTATTTTATGGATATCCGATGGACACCCTGAAAGGATATATCATGGATATACTTCAGGAATATCTTGAGGATGTACAATAAAAATATCTTGGATATCGATACCTATTTTATGGATGTACAGGTTGGTACCTCTCGAACACTCAGTGGATGTCCAGAGTATATACTTTGGATATAAACTGAATGTCCCTAGTATATCTTGCATATCTATAATTGATGTCCAGTGGATATCTAATGGAAATCCGTTATGGATATGCTGGATGTACTATGGACGTCCAGAAGATATCCAAAGAATATAGTATGGACGTCCAATGGATGTTCGGAGGGTACCAACCTGTATATCCATAAGATATCCTTCAAGGATTTCCATGAGATATCCCTGAACTTTATCCATGGGATATCCTTTCCTGATGTTCATGGATGTCCATATGATATCCTTCATGGATATTCATAATATATCCGTAGACATTATCCATAAGATATATTTTGTGGATATACTATGGATATAGTTCAGGGATATCTTATGGATGTACAGTTTGGTACCCTCCGAACATTAACTGGACGTCCATAGTATATCCTATATATATTTTCTGACGTCCATAGTGCATCCAGCATTTCCATAACAGATGTTCAGTGGATATCTATTGGATGTATAAGTGTTATTTGGGAAGCAAAATCGCTTTCTGGAATTTTTTTAAACAGGAAACAACTTTTTTGGTTTTCTGCGAATATCTCAAAAAGTATTTCAGAAATCGTTTTACAGCCAGAAAAAACTTTTGTAGAGAATTATGAAACCTATGAAATGGTTCTTTAAACGACAAGATCGGTGTATTTTTCACTGAGAAAATCAAGGAAAACCTCTAAAATGAGACCATTTTTCAAGAATTCATATTTTTTATAAATCTGAAGCTGGACAATTAATATTGCCGAAACTGATAGATGACGTTCAACTGTGCACAAGATGGCTTCTGTCCGATATGACGTTTTTGCACAATCGCGTTATAAAAATCTAAGGGCAAATGTTTCCAAATGTGCCGATTTAACCACATATTATTATCTATCAGCTTCTGCAATATTGTTTGTCCAGCTTCAGATTTATAAAAATTATAAATTTTTGAAAAATGATCTCTTTTTCGGGGTTGTCTCGGATGTTCACAGTGGAAAATGCAATGATCCGGTCATATGAAAATCCATTTTATGGGTTTTATAAATCTCTACAAAAGTTCCATCGACTGTAAAAACGATTCTTTGAATAATCTTTGAGATATTTCCAAATATACAAAATAGTTGTAATTTTCTTCACTTTTGCTTTTTTTAGAAATTCCACAAAGCAATTTTGCTGTGGCGAAAACTGGTATTTTCATTTACGAACTATCTTATGAAAATTAGTATGAGCCATTTGCGTCTTTTATTTTGTGGGGGAAAAAACCTCTATGGATTGGTTTAAAAATATGTTTTGAGAGTAATATTTGTGGAATATTTCTAATTCACACCAAGTTTGTTGCAATGACGGAATATCTGCCGGTACTTGAAAACTTTCGTAACACATCTTCTTAATGTATCATCCACCAAAACACAATAGTTTCTAGCCGAAATTAGTAATTTATATTCCGTGCACAATTCAAGCTCAAAGTGCTGGCACGTACCTGTGCTGTTTCAATTCACAAGTTTCGAAACATAAAATGAAACTTTTGAAGTTTGTAAATGAGCAGGAAATTTCGAATAGAGCAGATAGGGAGGAAGCATGTTAGGAATAATTTATTGCCTACTGGAAATGTACACAATAAATCAGCATTTGTTTCTATCCGATAACAGCAGATACAATTCAAATTGGAGTGATTACTGCACCAAAACAAATTTTTAGTGTCCATATATTCCTCGGAAGGTCTATTTATTGACGTGTATGGCATCTATTAGTATTATACAATGTGGCTTTTTATAGTTTCCTCTCCTCTTTACTACTTCTTTAAACAATAAACATGGTCTGTGGTAGAAGTCCATTATATCTCAAAGTGGAGTGGTATGGATATACAAATCAGTAAAACGCAAAGTCGTCTCCACAATTTAATTTCCCATCTAGTTCAATAGGATGGTAAAACGGTGACTGACCGCTATCAATCAGATAGCCGTCCAAAAGTAGAAGTAGTACATGTTTCGATCCTATATAGGACCATCTCAGCTATTCAAGAAAATTCTACAATAGAAGAAAGACTATGTACTAAAGACAAACAAGGTCAATATAAGATTACTTACATGGAGAAGAAAATTAATGTTGTGAAATAAGTATATATCTAATTGTTTAAAAAATTATTAGTATTAAATATAGTTAAATAACCACATGGTTAATTATTTGTGGTGTTTGAACAACCAAAATTGTTTTAACGAAAACAACAAAACTAAGTATAGGTAGGGGAGGCTGTAAGGCCTTGGGCCCCCTTAATCCTATAGGGGAAATAAATGACTTAAACATCGATCAAAATTATAAAATCAATACACGTGATTATTGTTATTGACTGAACAGAACGGCAAGTGACAGCTGACAGCACAGCCATGTCAAAATTGACACAGAACAGTGGAACGAGACCACCACTCACAGAACAAGAGAAGGAAAATTCCAACGATACTATTCCAAGCAAGAGGATCTCAAGCCACCCGACTGTAGCAATAACAAGAGGAGAATCCATACAATGGAAAATTAAGGAACTGAAAGAATTACCACAGAATAGCTACTCTAATCCACACCATGGAGTGAGAAACCCACCTACCAATCGTCACACGAAGGTCGAACATCCTCACAGAAGTAGACAGATCGGGTTTAGTACTATCGAACAAATCCCTCATGACCACACTGAAAGTGTGATAGCACTTGTGTCGAAATGAAGGACCAGTGGGACAGAGACAAACCCGCTGCTACAGTACACTCCACGAAGGAACGTCCGTCGTCCGCGAACGAACAGAAGTAGGACAACCCACACCACAGAGCAGACAGAACAGCTATTCTGTGTGAAAACTGTGTTGCTTAGAAACACCACGAGATCTTGCTCGAGTGGTGTTTTGTACAGCAACACAGTTTGAGCGACTGGCAAGGTGAAAGTATTTTGAAAATTCTGCATTTTGAAGGAATATTTGATCAGACAATTTCACGAAAATATTAAATTATTATGGACTAAATGCGTATTGCAGGAACGATTCATCATGTGTCATTGATGTCAGTTGAAAAGTTGAACCGTCAAACTGACGTTTCTCTATTCACAGAAATTATTGTAACTATGGAATCGTATAAATAAGGAAGAGGCGAAACACCGATTTGAAAATACCGCACGGGCTGGAAACAGTGTTTTCGAAAATTCCTTGTCTCATTGTTTTGAATTAAAAAAAATGATGGCATTTGGTTGGTTTATATAATATGAGGGAAATTGTCAACTACGTCGGGGTCACCAATGTTGTTAGACAGGGTGGCCAATCTAATTTTTTTTTATTTCGTCAATTTTTCAAATAACAATATACATTCGAAATAAAAAGTATAATTGCGCATCTTGCTGGTGCCCTTATATTGCGAGATCCGGTATAAGAAATATATACCCTCATCTGTTATTTAGTGATAAAGAAGATTTTAAGCTAGATAATATTTGCATTGACATATTGCAAATGGGTTGCCTAGCTAAATTTGGGCCAGATGATGTTAAACAATAAAACGTTTAGTCAATTTTTTTTTTATCAACTTTGTAACGCCCTTTTTTCCTCTACTCGAACGTTACAATGACGTTTACGGGTACTGGGTGTAACGGACAACGGTACACTCGGCCTAACACCCAATACTACCCTCAGGCGCCAGTAAGATTATAGTGGTATGCCCCACTTTCTCCCAGGTGACATTAGTGGGAGGCCCAGGACAGCTACAGTGAAGAAACGATATTCCAGGGGTCAGTTGTGAGGACCAAAAGTGCACTTACAATAAGTAGCAGGCTTTAATTGCCCCTATCGTCTTTTGAATACCAGCTGTACTCAAATTAGACTTTAACGGAAGAGATCTGAAAGGATACCCCTCTTTCCCCTATTTACTGAATGAAAGCTTTATGTGCCTATGAACCACTTTTATTTCTAATATAGTGGAATTGTCATACAACACTAGATAAGTCATCCATTCATCGTAGTATTAGTCGAAAAGCAATCTTTCAACCAAGAAATGAGACAGGGCGTGAAATCGTACACGGATAACTAAATTTCTTTATCGGTTTGGTTCGCGGAGTCGACGGGTGAGCTGATATCCCAAAGTATCACTTTGTTTCACGTTTTCGGATATTACGGCTGGCAAATGATAACGGTTATTCTTATTATTATAACGGCTAGTCCCGAATCGCTGTCCACTACAGCTTTCAGGGTACTAGGACTCACGATATATGTTTTACCAACTCCTGGTTGCCACCTACTATTCTGTTATGACAGGGAAAAACAAACTAATGCCAAAGAGAAGTGAAAGCCGTTCTCTTTGAAATAAGTAATTTATAGTTCGCGATTTCCGTACTAGCTTTAAGCGAAATCTCAGTTCCAGTAGTAAAGTCCGTACCTTCAGGATCGAATAACGCTATACGGTTCTAGTGATAACCTCGGAGTGTTGGTACAAGTTCCTGGCTGTCTAAAGGACGATGATTGTACCAACTCCCTCGATTATCGATTTACTTGAGCTCAGCTAGTTCCGGCCAGTAGTGAAAGCCGTACCTTGCGGAACGTAGGAACGTCAATAATCGGCATACAAACTAGTTACAGAAGGTTGTAATATCCGAACCCTCGGGAACTATTAATTAATAACGATAGGAGTTCTTCAACGTTCTGGTATAACTACAATAATAACGGACTAGGCGGCCGACCGGACTCGAAGTTCGATTTTCCACCTTGGTAAATGGTCGGTCTCTATTGTACAAACTAGTTACAGAGGGCTGTGATGTCCGAACCCTTGGGAACTAGTAATTTAAGTCAAACAGTACTCGTACCCAATATTTAAGCCTGATCGCTCTGCCGGTTGTAAAGGCCTAACCTTTGGACCGATCAAGGCAGTACTATGATATTCGCGAAGGTGGTTGTCGAATTTCGGTCTTTTGATAACTGAATATGGTTTGGGAAATCCAATTCACTTGTCACAGGACTAAGTATTCAAACTAAATAACTTTCAATTAAGCTTACCCTCGGAATATAACTTTCAGTGTTGCAACTCGGCTTTTATTACCAACTACTTCGGACACTGGTCTGGCACGAAAAAAAAAAAATTTCATGTGCTTCCACTATTTATACCATCGGTTGGCATTCGTAGCAGAAGGCACAAAAACTATTAAATCTCAGCAAAATATATTCCTCATCATAAAAACGGAACCGAGACCAAAACTACATGTATAAGTAGATATTTTAGGCGCAAGAAGTCAAGACAAGCAAAAAGTGGTCGGTTCCAAAATAAGGAAATATGGATGGAATCATCTACTATTTTCTGACTTGAAAGATTGCCTTCCGTTTACAATAAATTTTGAAATTACAGTAAAATGGTTTAGAAAGGCGTACGAATCATTTCTGTGATATTGTTTAGGACTTAAAAAAATTAGTCTCAGAAATGCTTCGTTACAACTTGCCCTATCAGTTATTTGGGAAAATCGAGCACCAGCTGAAAGAGTATATCCCAATGAAAGGAAAAAATAAAGGTTGCCTACTATCCCCTCGGCCCAAGTATGGAGTTGCCTGGTATGAACAGATAAGAAACTGTAAATTTTATACCGTCATAAGTTATTTCATTGAATTATATATCATATGAAAGCTAATTTCGTGCTCAATCCAACTGCATTAGGATAAATCCATAGTTGCCTCGATTTAATTTTGGTAAATATTCGAGCGTTAAGAGTGACAGAGAATTGCTATTTTATCACGTAGAACAAAGATGCAACGAGTATCAGCGATAATACATAATTATTATAACTATGAAGCAATACGTTTTTTTCGTGTAAAATGTACGTTTTTCAAAAGAAATTTTTCTGATCGTGTAAGCGCGGACTAAATACTGGTAGGTCAAATAAAATAACACGTAATGATATGAACTTTTTTTTTTATTGATGAAATACAAAATAGTAATGAGTAAAAAACTTCTGACTCGTCAGAAGTGCACCTGGCAAAATCTTCGTTTTCTTCGTTTTTTGTTTCTATTAGTATGTCGTTGACTTGTATTAAGGGTGTTGGGTCCTCTTCAAACCACGAAGGCTTCAAATAGCCATCTAAAAACGAGCCACAATCTTCGGGATTCACATCATGATTCTTGCAAAATTTTGCGGAAAAACTTGCGAATATGGACACTTGGCCGATTTTAACGAAATTTTCACAGATGCCTTAAAACAGCGAAAAATTTATGCCGGAATAATTTTTTTTTGCGGAAATCATGTTTTTTTGGATTTTTTCGATAAAATGTGTGGCAGTACATACCCTACAAATATATAAATTATAACCAGTTTAAATTGAACCAACTGACTGCTTCTTTGCTGTTTATTCACTTCCAACAATGCCAATAACTTTAAAATGCTCATTCCAAGCCATACAAGAAATCATTTATATAGGGAACGGTTTTAAATTATCATTAGTTGCAATTCATTTGAAATTCATATTGATGCAAGTGTCAGATGTCAAACAAGCGAAGAGACTAAAAGAGAACGAAGCGACGTTGCCAGTTTTATTTTAATTCCTGCATACCGGGATCAGTTTGCATGTGATTCTTTTTTGGAAATATGTTGAAAACATCTGAAAAATTGTTGAATTTGAGGCTGTATTTTGTGTTGATGAAGTGAAGGAGGAATCTTGAGCGGTTGGCGTGAGAACGTATGCGGAAACATCAGTTTTTATTTTTTTTGCACTCAGATCTAATCTCTTGAATTGAAAGAAGGTGGTGTTGGAGAAAGTTACTCCTGATTCTATCACTTTTAAGCGTTTAAAACGTCACCGCACTCATCGTCATCATGCTCGCTTCGCTAGCCCCTATTACGTCCCGACCTTACTGTAGACAGATCTAAACTTCTGACCGAAAAGAAGGGAAACCAACGTAACCTAACTTTGGCACTTTTGTTACAGACGTTGCTTTCGATCTGTTCACTCTTCAGCTTTGAAATCGTGGAAATAATTGCTCGCTGCGCTCTCCGTCATAATGCTCGCTTCGCTCTCCCCTATTCCGCACCGACAACTGCAGATTCAATATGTTTACGTAATAGAAGGGAAAACAACCTTACCTAACTTTTGCATTTTTGTTACAGAAGTTGCTTACAAACCGATCACTTTTTAGCGTTGAAAACGTTAACAAAAATAGTTGCTCGCTGCGCTCGTCCTCATATTATGCTCGCTTCGTTCGCCCCTATTCCGCCCCGACAAATGCACACATGTTCAATTTTCTGACGTGAATGAAGGGAAAACCACCTAACCTAACTTCGGCACTTTTGTTACGGAAGTTGCTGACTATTCGATCACTTTTCAGCGTTGAAAACGTGAATAAAAATAGTTGCTTGTTGCGCTCGCCGTCATTATGCTCGCTTCGCTCGCCCCTGTTCCGCCCCGACAACTGCACACAGATTCAATTTCCTAGCGTAAAAGAAGGGAAAACCACCTTACCTAACTTTGGCACTTTTGTTACAGAACCTGCTTACGATCCGATCACTTTTTAGCGTTGAAACCGTAAATGAAAATAGATGCTCGCTGCGCTCGCCGTCATTATGCTCGCTTCGCTCGCTCCTATTCTGCCTCGATAACTGGTCACAGATTCAATCTTTCAACGCAAAAGAAGGGAAAATCATCTAACCTAAATTGGAACCCTTGGAAATATTCGTAATTTTTTTGTGATTCGACTCATACGGCGAAAAAATAACTATTGCGTAGTTATATCTAACTCCAGACTGAAAAATTACATGTTATCATTCATCATTCAGCGCAATTTTTTCGCCGTGTAAGTCAAATCGAAAGAAAATTGCGAAAATTCGCAAGGATATGAACGACCCTTTAGGAGGTAGACGCACGCTAAGGAAGTGAAAGTTGGCAACGTTGCATTTGAATGTATACACCCGATCCGATCATGTTCATTGAATTTGTCAAATATTTTTAAAATTCACGTTTAAAATTTGAACTCCGTAATTTCTTGATCAATTAATCTCCTTTATACTTCTGAGAGTTGATGTTTATAGTTAATGACCAGTTATTTGGATTGGAAATTACGTGAAATGTCTTGGACTGGGGAGTATTTGTGAAGTGACCACTATGGAGGATTTTCGCCAAAAAAAGGTTCTCACAGACATTTCCGCGGAAAAATTTCGATTGGTAAAGTCATTTTATCATGTTTTACACAATCCGTGCAAGTTTCGTTAAAATCGACCAAGTGTCCACATTCGCAAGTTTTACCAATTGTGCGTATTCATCATTGTACTCCTTGCTGAGAACTGTTACTTTTTTGTAGCATGTAGAATGATAACCAAGATGTATAGAAACCATGGTGTTATCACTGATTCGCTTTTGTTTCAACAATGTTGTAGAGACTGTAATTGCACTGATACCGTTGGCTTCATTCGTCGATGGATGGCGTATAAGTCAAAAATAGCGGAGTTTCCAACATTTCGAAGTACTGAGTCATAATTATTTGATTGAAATTTGAATGTTTACAAATTATGGTTAATGAATATCACAACAAATAAAATTCAATGTTGAAAATTAAATAACATGACACTGTAATTTTGCCGCCATCTGTGTGCTAAAGAGGTGAAACGGTATCAACGCAGTAAAAATATCACGAATCAAGTAGGCCGTACCTTAACACTTTTCTATGTCGGTTTCACAGCTATAAGAGATCACACCAGGGTTTCTATGTATCTTGATGATAACCAACATTGATCACCTAATCCAAACTTAGCAGTACTGAATCTGAATGCATACACTTTTTTCTCACCGAAATAACAACTTCATATAACAATTCTTAAATGATTCATAATCAAAATCAATAATAAAATCCTCTAAACCACACAAAAAACACTTTTTCCCGCTGCCGACACTGTAAATAGTACATACATGCTTAGCAACAAAACAGGTAAATGGCCTATATCATTCGTTTACTAATTCATCTTGACAACGGAATGTAAATAGTGTCATTTACATGCCTAAGGTAATAATGACTTTGCCTTTGACAAGTAATACCTTCAGCTTCATTCATATCAATTTTTAGGTTATGAGACCTTTTGAATATTATTGTTGTCTGCTTATTCGGTAACTTAGTTACACGCACAAGCAACTTAGAATGAAATAGCGAAAGAATAATCACGAAGGAAGGGTAAGAAAACAAACTTCAATTCAGGCAAATTTTGAGAAATGTCAACAAGCAGCGGGAAAAACGTAATAAGTAACACGGAATGTATCGACTGTTATCATCCTCGGCAAGCGACAAGCCTCGGCTTTGCCTCGGCTCGTACTCGCTCACCTCGAATGTTAACACGTCTTTACATTCCTTGTTACTCAAATAACTATTCTGGTAGAGCTAAAGTTGTGTCTTCAGTTACAATACGAACACATCATATGTTACATGAAACTCATTTCTATTTCTCGTTAACTGCATCATACAATGAATATGCGTCGGTAACCCAGTATAATTACATTGGGGAGAGTTCACTGAGGTGATGTGTCTTCAGGCAGGGAATGAACTTCAACCATTTGAATAATAATTTTACCTACCTACCTAAATAACTTACTGTTCATAATCTTATGGGTTGGTACAGATTTCACGCTATCATGCTTATTTGATCTTCTCTACTGATATCTGTAATCGGTACTCTGAAGAATACTTTATTTCATGTTGATTTAAAGTTTTATTTCTCTACTACCACATGACTTTAGCTTCCAATGTTTGTTTTTGTAAGTTAGCGCCCTACATGGGTGAGCCTGACGATAGATAGAAGAGCATCTAAAAAACAAAAATGTCGATGCTTCCAACTTTCACGACAAACTCTTATTAAAAATGATGGAGGGTACTGAAATAATTTGTTAGAGTGGCAAATATTCTTCATGGAAGTAGGCCTGTGGGTGAATTTATAGCGTTGGTTTTGAAATCGCTGATGAAGAGAAAATGTAGGCAAAAGTAGTACACAATAGACATTTTCTAGTAAAATTCTATTAGCAGAGAGTTACTCTTTCCGATTTCTGTAGAGTTGGGTTTCGGCATATTGTATTGTATGCTTGAAATGAGTTCATCATAGTATTCATGCAAAAGGCATTAAAAGATCTATGCGCACTTTTGTAATCCATTTCGGATTCGCTAGTAGAATCGGAATTATTTCTTCGACTCTTTTCATTTCCTCATACTCTTTCGAAAAAAGATCGTTTTACATATTTTCTTCTTTTTCTTTGTAGTCGCAATCTTGTCTGTTTTGTAGGATTCTGTCTAGATCACTGAATTACAACATATCTTCCCTTTCATTCAGTTTCTCCTACTTTTACACCGGAATATGATCTCAGTGTATATGAAAACGAAGCCATTTTTTGAAGTAGATGGCATTTGATCCAAGGTTTATATGCAGTTGAATCAAATCGCCAAACACCAGACCCGTACAATTCACTAATTATGTTTGTATCTTTTAATCTAATACATCAAAAATATCGAATAACATTTTTTATTTTCCAAGAGTATTTATGATCTAGTTATTAAAGATCACTTGAGCTTGTGGAAGGTATTCAGTGAAAAAGCTTTATCCATTATTTCGAAGAAAATTAACAGATTATATTCAAGTATGGTGGTCGCATAAGATTAATATTGGATTTTCTCATCGCTTACGCGAAAATAAGTCTGTAATCATCCAGCCAATTTTATTTGCTTATAACTTCTGGACCTCTGTTCAGAAAACGTTTTTTATAATGGACTGAGAGAAATATAAATACAATACGAATCGTCCCAAGTGATTTCTAAGCCCAGCAGGTTTCTGAATCTTTTAAGACAAAATTTAGGTGTGGATATTGCAAACAGGGTAATTCAGGGATGGAAGGGAGCTTTTTTGAAACTTTTACCAGGTTATGAAAAACTCTTGAATTGCTACTTCATCGAAACCGGTTGATATCGGAACACTTGTATTTTCACCGGTGTGTGAAGTTATGTACATCCAAAGAAATACTACATGAAAAAATTAGATCAATACATTTCCAGTTTTCACGAAATGTATTTCAATCAGGCAGTTCAGTCATGATAATATGGTCTCCCACTTTATTACACCACACTTACCAATTGTCAGGCCTTCATAGGGTTGTAGTTTCTACAAAATATTTCCCAAATAGAAGAGTACCGCTTTCTACATTCAGCATGTGTTTCACGAAAGGAAAACGAATCGAATGACATCCCCATATGGTTTGTCAGGCCTCCAGAGGGTGGTAGAGGGGTTAGTTTATGAGATATTATTCAATAACTGATCCAAATGGTACAGCATCATATTCTGTGTTTAGAATGTGTTTCATGAAGTGAAAATGAATGGAATGATATACCCCATATGGTTATCAGGCCTTGAGAAGGTGGCAGAAGGGGTGTTTTCTTAGATATAAATCGATAACTTTCCCAAATGAAAAGGTACTGCTTTCTGCTTTCAGGAGGTGTTTCATAAAGAAAAGACTAATCTAATGACATCCCCAAATATTTTGTCAGGCCTCTTGAGGGTGGTAGAGGGGGTACTTTCAAGGAAATAATACATTAACTTTCCCAAATGAAACAGTACCAAATTCTGTTTTCAGTATTGTAGTAAATTAGCACAAATTCACTCTAAAATAATTTATTTGACGAAATACAATGGTTCCATAATTTCAACACAATATTCTAATTTATATAATATGCACTGAACTATTTATGTTCGACTCCCTCGCTAACTGTCCAACTCTCTAGTTCTGTTCTCCGCTGCGAGGCATAGATGTATTTATACTCGAAGAGAATCTCACCAGAATGCTCTCGTCTCATCTATTCGCATACAGATGTCGCGAGTCGAAGATTCTCGAACATTCCTTCGGATACTAAGCTTGTTTATGTGTAGAGGCGACAGGTCCGGCCTCAGAAATATTACAGTATATATTTCATGAAGGAAACATGAATCGAATGTCAGAGGGTAGTAGAGGATGTATATGAACAACTTTTTCCATTTTGCTTTCTGGATGAGTTTCATGAAGGAAGACGAAGCGAATGACGTCAACATATAGTTTGTAAGGTCTCCAGAGAGTGGTAGAGTGGAAAGTTGACAGGAAATTTTTCAATAACTCTCCCAAAAGAAAGAGTAGTGCATTCTGATTTCAGGATATATTTAATAATAATAATTAACGTCTTTATTACTCACAAACTAAATATACATTTCTGTAATAAGAGAAAAGTAAAAAAAAATCAATTTTGGAGTAAAAGGCGAAGTTCAATTTACGAGGTGATAGAACAAATCACCAGTAAATTGTTCTTCCACTTAACCTTGTACATCTCTTTGCCTTGATGTAGTAATTTTTATTCTGAATGAGCCTATTGAATTTAGAAAATTCATATACATATGCCTGTTACGACTTATACCTAGATAATCAATAAATCATTTGGAGATGAGAAAATAAGAGATTGAGAGGGGAGTGAAAACGTGAATGAGATTTATCTATTTTATACACTGTTGATGAAAAATTAATTTTTTAAAATTGTTTTTGAAATTCGACAAAAGTCCTGCTTTCATCACTTGAGGAATGGAATTATACACTTTACAGATCTGATAGGAGAATGACCGTTTAAAAAAAAATCTAATCTGAAAGAGGGCGGTGTTAAAGTACCTTTATATCTAATATTCAAATTGTGGATATCTGAGCGAAATCTAATTTTCCTATGGAGGTATGAGGGAGTTTTGCTTAAAATAAGTTGGTGGTAGAGGCAAGCATTGTGCATCGTTCGTCTATTTTCCATATTCAACCAACCAGCTACTCCTAATTTATATGTAATTCTTTGACGTCTACGTATCCCATATATCAATCTCAAACAAGAGTTTTGAACTTTCTGTATTTTATTCTCATACTGATTGGTTAAATTTGAATCATATAAAGTATCAGCATAATTGAAGGTTGATAACACCAGCGTATCACATAAGGTAGATTTGACGTTCACAGGTGACTGCTTCCATATATCAATTTCAAAGTAGAATATGCTTTTTGAAGCAACTTGTTTACATGCTTTTCAAACCTCAAGTCAGTGTCAATCAAAACACCTAGGTTTTTTGCTAAGTAGAATGCGGTAGTCCTTCAATTGAGAAAGTTATTGAATAATTACCTATACACTATCTTCCACCCTCCCGATGCCTGACAAACTACATGGTGGATGTTATTCTATTCGTCTTCCCTGAAAGCAAAATGCGGTACTCTTCCATTCCGGAAAGTAATCGAAATACTTCTTAGAAACTACCCCCTCTACCATCCTTTAAAGGCCTAAAAATTGGTAAGAGAGGTGTCATAAAGTATGAGATCATATTATCGTGACTTAAATGCTTGATTCAAACACAATTTTCCTTAAAAAAAACGGAAAATATATACTTTTTTCTTGGAGTATATGTGGATATGGATAAGTTCACTCCGGTTTTATTTTCTGGTTTTCATAAATGTATCATTCAGTTTTGTTTACGAAGTACTGTCTATTCTGTAGTAAACACTTCTTGCATAGGAAGAACATTTTCAGAATACTTTTCCTAATAGAATTATATATTGATGAAGTTTCGACCGTCTATGTTATTATTGCATCTAGGTTGTTGGGGTTAGGTCGTCTTATAGAAAAACCAGTATTTTTCAACAGGCCGACGTTTCGGCAATATATTTTGCCATCCTCAGGGCTCTAAAATATAAAATTATGGACAATTGTTATTATGTAAATATAAAATTTTGAAAAAAGAAATTTTATAAAAAAGTTTTTCTTCAAAAATTTTTCTAAAAAACATCTTTTCTTTTTTTTTGTGGTACATGTAGACAAATATAAAATTTAAAATAAAATTTTGAAATTTTCAATAGAAAATCACGTATAAACGTTTGTGTCACAAATACACTATTAATTTGGCTGGTATTGTTAATAGTGTATTTGTGACACAAACGTTTATACGTGATTTTATATTGAAAATTTCAAAATTTTATTTTAAATTTTATGTTTGTCTACATGTACCACAAAAAAAAAGAAAATATGTTTTTTAGAAAAATTTTTAAAGAAAAACGTTTTTATAAAATTTCTTTTTTCAAAATTTTATACTTATTTACATAATAACAATTGTCCATAATTTTATATTTTAGAGCCCTGAGGATGGCAAAATATATTGCCGAAACGTCGGCCTGTTGAAAAATACTGGTTTTTCTATAAGACGACCTAACCTCAACAACCTAGATGCAATAATACTTTTCCTAATTCTGACCGGCGAAGTGAAAATTTTTAGGTTTAATTTCTAAGCAGTATATTTGTTATTGTCAAAATTTCATTGATAACATTTTCCAAAGCACATAATTTATCACTTTTTCTTTTCCGTGTTTTCCTTTCATAGGTTGATTATAAATTGGCTCAGCTGAAAAACTTAGTGATACCTTTCACAGATTGAAGAGGGGCACATTTTTACTAAGAACCGAAATCCATTAAATAGAATTTAGTTCAGATAACTCAAAACACATTTTAACTATAATGCTCTCGATACTGAATTGATTCCTAACTTAGACAAACAGTGAATGATGCTTAAGGCTATCAATAAATGATGAATGAGTGACACATTTTACACTTGCCGTAAAAGGTTACTGTATCAGTGTTCCCCATGTGTCAGTCTGCTACAACTTCCCCTATAGGAGGCATGTTTTAGTAATAAACACGAAATAGAATTTTATACAGGGTGACCCAGGGTTGAACCGCCAAACGTTCAGGATCATTTGTTTAGGTATAAAGGAAACATTTTTCCTATAACAATGTGTCCTAACTTGCTTTGTTTTTGAAATACAGAGTGTTCAACGATTTTACAAAAATTCAGTTTTTATATCAATTATTTAAAATCCTTCTAGCTGATTTTAATGATACCTGTCATGCTCACATGTGGTAATAAGGAGTTTCTTTTAATTTACTTACGGCAACATTATAAATTCCAGTGGCATTCTAAGGGATAATCTAATTGATATTAGGATTGTACTCCACTGTTTTTGTGCATGTTCAGTTTTTTTCTGGATAAAGCCAGTAAAAATCCATTTTTTCATTCCAGTATCTTCCTTCATCTTTGAGAAATAATTTAAAAACCGAACAAGAATAATAACTTTCTATGAAATTGATATTAGGACAAATATTTTTATTGTATTTTATTAGTAAACAAAAAAACAAATATTCACGAAAATGACCACCATTTTGTCCAATGCAAAGTTCGCACCTACGAACGATGGATTCTGCAGCTGCACGACACCTCACTGGTGTGATCTCTATAGAGCTGCTTGAACAATTCTTTCTAGGAAAATACCTCCGTCGTTGATGGGTTCAGCATACACTTTATTTTCCATTGTACCCTATACAGACATCCATAGGGGTTGATTCAGGAGATTGTGCAGGCTAAGGAACTTTGACACCCTGTAGTGCGAAAACGAAGCAAGTTAGGATACATGATTTTAGGAACCAAATTTCTTACTTTTGCATAAAAACCCGATCCTAAACGTTTGGTGGTTTAACCCTGGGTCACCCTGTATATGAAGTGTAATAAACGTCTCTTCAATCAGATTTTAACCGTATAACATAATCTGCTTTTTATACGAACTCATATCAAAACGACTCCTTTTAAGTTGAAAACGGACGCTGGATTGTGAATATGCACCAGTAGTGTTCTCAACATTGATGTTTCAATTATCCATAATTCTCCACCCAGGCAAGCTCCCGTTACTCAAAAATTAGCACAACCAATTAGAAATAACTCGACAGGATTGATAAACGTTACTGTGATGCAACCAAGAAGATAAGTACCAGGGGTGCAATTCTCGAATCATTCGAAAATATATGAATGCGCAAATATTCGCTTAAATATTTTCTAATAAAAACTATTGACATTATTCTTGAAACCCCTTCGTTTTGTATCAATCGAATTCAATCCTACTCCGAAATGAAGTCGAACGTTCGTCCGGCATCGTCGCGAATTCTGGTTGATTTTGATTTTGACGTTTGGTGATACAAGTCAAAAGTATCCCTACTGTGAAAATGAGTGTAATAAATACCAAAATTATAAAACGGAAGAGCAAAAGACGTTCCTTGTGGAATTTATAGAAAAATACCCGCAATTGAAGAGCGGGAAATTTACGCCATCCCATATACTTATCAAAAAGCAAAAGAATTGTCGCTTCGATGTACTGAAGAACTTAACCAACTGGTGGGTCCAAAAAAGGACTGGAGAAAGGTATAAATAATCTTAACTAAAAATGAACACCTTTCTGAAGTTATTCACTATCATTTTCAGTATTGGCAAGATGCTCGATCAGAGGCCAATAAGAAAAAAGTGACATCAATAAGTATCGTAATGCAACTGGCGGTGAAAAACCCATATCAGATGAATTGACCCCCACAGAAGGACGTATTGTTGATTTACAAAGTGTAATAGCTGTCGATGGGCACCAACAGACGCAAGAGTCGTTGGTAGAATTTGAAATAATAGATGATATGCAATCTCAAGAAACAATTATAATGGACGTGTTACAAGGGGAACTTTACAATCATGAAACCATGGGAAACCCTGCGGATGCGCTCCTTGCGTTTACAGCGCAAGGTTCACCGCACTCTCAGCCATCAAATTCGACTCCTAGACCTACCCCAAAAGCAAGACATGAGTGTAAAACTAAGCGGCGCTTTGCTACTTCAAGATTATCATCATCAATATTGGAAACTCATAGGGTAAAGGTAAAGAATATGGGTCCAGCTGGGAATTTGATAAAATTTTTACAGACGTTTTAAAACATCGTAAAAATACTAGAGCAATCAAAATTTTTGCGCGGAAAGAGCATTTTCTATTTTTTTTTCTTGATAAAACATGTGTGGGAACTTACTTTTGAGAGGCACAATTACAAACCGTTGGACGGAGTTAAAACGTATTTTTCAATTCAAACTCATTGTCTTGAACTTCAAACACTTCTATCCAACCATATGGAGTAATTCATAGTACCTGATAATCTTCAAAAATTTAAAAAAACACGCAAAAAGATTTTTATTCAATGTACATAAACAACCAGTTTATTTGACAAATGTTAAATGACAGGACACTTTTAACACGAAGTTAATAATGCCACGTTGCCAATTCTATTACTCGGAATAGTGACGGTTAAGTCTCGTTCATACCCTCGCGAATTTCTCAATTTTTCTGCAAATAGAATGGCTGCCGATATGGTTCAGCATCAAAGAATGGTCCGGCATGACTGGCAGCCACTTCATTTGCCGAAAATTTGCGAAAGTTGCGAGGATACGAACAAGTTTTCATGGAAATTTAAGTTAAACTACAAGAAAGTGAAAAATTTATCGAATTCTCAATCGAGTTTATTAAAGGTTTCTGTCATTAACATTCAAAATTACTTTTGACAAACAGTTCTCTGTTGAATGTCAAATCCGCACGATCTAATTTGCGAAATGTTGGCCAATCGCACTCGCTACGCTCGTATGGTTTATTTTGAGTTATAGTTTTCATTTCAAATTGTAACATAGGTTTGTGGAATTGACAGAAATGTTGACTAATTAGGAAAAGCCGCGCGCGCAATATAGATATATTGTAAATGAAAAATCAATATTGGTCCAATATGGGTGAATATTCAAAAAACAATATTGTATTAATAATATTGGTGGAATATTGGTTGAACTAGTTTTGACTGTAGATTATCACACGAAATATTGGGTCAATATTGGTTGAATAATTTCTACCAATATCGATAATACAATATTGGTTATATATTGTATTCCACATCTAGAATAAATATTGCAATCCAAATATTCCAGTCATATCGATTATAGGGGGAAAAAACTATATTGTATTTCCAAGTTTATTAGAATATTGGTTGAATATCATTTCCACTTTATTTGACAAATTGTAATAACTCATATTGAGTCAATATTGGTTAAATGATATTTACCAATATCGATAAAACAATATAATAATAATAATAATAATAATAATAATAATAATAATAATAATAATAATGATAATAATAATAATAATAATAATAATAATAATAATAATAATAATAATAATAATAATAATAATAATAATAATAATAATAATAATAATAATAATAATAATAATAATAATAATAATAATAATAATAATAATAATAATAATAATAATAATAATAATAATAATAATAATAATAATAATAATAATAATAATAATAATAATAATAATAATAATAATAATAATAATAATAATAATAATAATAATAATAATAATAATAATAATAATAATAATAATAATAATAATAATAATAATAATAATAATAATAATAATAATAATAATAATAATAATAATAATAATAATAATAATAATAATAATAATAATAATAATAATAATAATAATAATAATAATAATAATAATAATAATAAAGATCTTTATTCAGCGAAAAATGCAACACAATAGTTGAAAGTATCACATTACAGATTGGCTGAAAAGGCGAAGTTCATCTGTTGCAAGAAATGCACGAGATGGTCTTCCACTTAACCTTCGTATACAAATTACAAAGAAAATTATAATGCTAATAAATAAAATAACGACAATTTTGTAACCCACTAATAAGAAACAACAAGTAAGTACAAATTCATAAATTCAAAAGTACTAAACACAACGACTAATGCATCTACCAAAATACATAAAAAAAAAATCGTAATGAACGAATGACAGAGTTTCAGACATGGGAGGATTTCAGCAGTTCTATGCAATTCTTTCGGAAATTGGTGAGATTTTTATTTTTAAAAACATTCGGAATAGCATTATAAATAGCGGATATATTATAAGAAAAACTACGTTCATATAAGGAAGTTCTATGAGTTGGAGGTGTTATAGTACCTTTCGACCTGATGTTGAGGTTATGAACATCCGTTCGGAATATTATTTTCCTGTAAAGGTATGACGGGGTTTTTGTGAAAATTATTTTATGATAAAGAGTGGCGCAGTGAAGTTTTCTACGAGATTTCATATTCAACCACCCAGCTTCTTGGAGTTTATGACTGATTGGTTGACGTCTACGGACACCATAAATAAAACGGAGACAATAATTTTGAATTTTTTGGACTCTTTGTGTATTTGCAGCAGTGAGACAGGGACCAAAAACAGTATCACAATGTGTGAAAGTGGACAAAACTGAGGAATCACACAGCATTTTTTTAAGATTCATATTTAGCGATGCCCGAGAGCTGTACAAAATTTTCAGTTTCTAGATACTTTTTCGAATACATTCTGAGATATGTTTTTCGAATCGTAAGGAACAATCCATCCACAGACCTAAGTTCACATCATTTTCAACATCTAGAATAAATATGGATTCTAGGAATAAAAACTACATTATTTCTCCAAATGTGACTACTCATTGGTTGAATATCATTTCGTCAATATTCATCAAATATTGGGTCAACATTGGTTGAATAATATTTATCGATATCGTTGAAACAATATTGTCTTCATATTGTTTCCTACATCTAGATTGAGATAAAATTTGTATATTGGCCGAATATTCAATGGAACATATTGAAATTATATCATGATCAAACCTGGATAAAAATCCGCTAGGTGGCTTTACATATAGGACGTCTTCTAAAACCTACGAAAGTATATTAAATACTTCCCAAAACTTGTTTTCAAGACAGCTCACTCAGTGGTTATGGCGATCAAAAGGCAGACTCTGGTGTCACCTTCATCAACTAAAAGACATTTGATAATTTACAAAGGAATATTGATATCCACCAATATATCCAAATGATGTTGTACCAATATCGATAATATTGTACCAATATCGATAAATATTGTACCAATATCGATAAATATTTTGAGGCCATTATTGCTTCAAGAATACTTCACCAAAACTATTTCTAAAATATTCAAACAATATTCGACCAATATCGCAAAATGTTCACATTTTACTTCTCGACAATATAACTTTTGAATATTGCGTGCGCCAATATTGTTAGCGATATTGTACCAATATCGTCGAACATTTTGAGGCCAATATTACTTCAAGAATATTTCGCCAATATTATTCAATATTGGACCAATATCGCCGAATGTTCACATTTTTTTCTTGCCAATATTGCATTTCAAATATTTCGCCAATATGTTCACAATATTGTACCAATATTTTACCAATATAGATGTGCTACTTGGGTTACTGTCAAATTTTGTTCGAAATGGTTGTTTACGCATGTTAAGACCACTCGTTGCATATCTTTCGCAAATTTGCGTATGCGCAATACATTCGCACGCTCGAGAATACACTTTCCATAAGCCATTCTCGCATTCGAAATCATAGGCGCATGATTCGAGAATGGCACCCCGGAAGATAAACTTTGTTATATTGACTCCTACTGAAATAAGTATTAAAGCACATGGCACTGGATACATGTATTCCTGGGGCTCGATAGATTTTTTTGTTTTTTGTTTTTGGATATATAATCCTAGAGGTTAGGCTTCTTTTCTCGCCCTACAGGGTGATCTAAAACATTGGGTAGGATGTCTAATGTCAATTGTGGAAAACACTATCTGTGAGTTAATTTTTCTTGATTATTGGATATAATAAGCTGTGAAAAATATCAATTGACTTTGAGTGGTGTGCATACTTACAGGATGAGGCAGAATATGCGATTTTTCTAATACCTGTTTATTAATTTCTCGCACAAGTGTAGACTTTTCATTGAATTTTTCTAAGCCAAAAGTTCTCCATTGCTCGTGTAAGCATTTGTGTTTCAGTTCTCATGGAAACATCCTCGTATCTTCCGTAATTTTTGACGTAGAACAACAAAATTTTCAGGATCGATAGATACACTAGAAATACGTTATATACGTTATATACACTACACGCCAGCAACGATGGAACCACTCATTTTTCCGGAAAGTTATATAAGGAGGCAAAATTGGCCCGAAATTCCTTCGGATTCGTGTTCAGTATCCCCAAATTACTACTGATACACCTGTGTCCTGAAAAATGTTCAGTCCTGAAAAACTCTAAATTGTTTCACTTCTCATGGAAACGCCCCCGTAACTTACGTAATTTTTGACGAAGAACCATGAAATTTCCAGGATGCTTAAATTCACTAAAGATGAACTCACTGCATGAAAATGATCATCCTGTGTGATATACCTACACTGCACGCCAGCAGCGATGGAAAACTGGGTGGTTCTATCGCTGCTGGCGTGCAGTGTAGGATGATCCCTTTTATTGAGTGAGGTCATTCCTAGTGTATCTATCGATCCTGGAAATTTCACGGTTCTACGTCAAAAATTACGGAAGATACGAGGGAGTTTCCATGAGAATTGAAACACACCGTATAAGGGATGCAAACATGTGAAAAACAATAATGCTAACACGAGCAACCTCTGGAAAACTTTTGGCTTCGAGAAATTCGATGAATAGTTCACACTTGGGCGAGAAGTTAATAAACAGGTTTTCGAAAAATTGCATATTCTGCCTCGTCCTGTAAGTATGCACACCACTCGAAGTCAATTGATATTTTTCAAAGCATATTACACTCAAAAATCAAGAAAAATCAACTTACAGCCAGTAATTTCCTCAATTGACATTAGACATTCAACCCAATTTTTTAGCTCACCTAGTAGGGCCAGAATAAAAGTCAACTGAAGAAAGTTGCATCTTTTGACCTCTAAAATAATATATACAAAAATAAAAAGAATCTGTCGAGCCCCAGGAATACATGTATCTAGTGCCATGTCCTTAAGCGACATCTAGTTTTCACCACTCAATTTGTGATACATTTGAGAATGGTATGGCAACACTGGTTTGAAAATACTTTTTGTGACGTAGGCAAACCTGATATGCAACTTCTTTGAATGATTTTCTTCTCGCAAAAGAAGTAGTTTCTAGCTTTTAGGTGTTCAAAGAAACAGTATCTGCGAGGTTACATTGACATTGTATGATTTCATTATAGGTGTTCAAAGTAACCTTGATCATGGGGTAACTTTGAACACCCATAAATAAATTTGATATAGTATGTTATTATTAATTAAAAAATGTTTGTCAGTAGGAAGCTCTAACTGTCGCCCGTGATATCTATATATTTTTTTGGGATTTTTTATTCGCTGCTTTAATTGAAATATATCGAATTGAAACAAAAAACCATTCAAAGTAACCCCTCCGTCTTACGGTAGGTAATAATAACGCTTCTGCAATGCGTGAAAAGAAAAATAAGTTTTCATCAGGCGCAGAAGATAAAAACTGATTAATGAGATATCAAATATTTTTCAATTTCACTTCCGCATCTACTCATTTTCAATGAAGAGTTCTGATACAAATAGGATTTCCACCATAAAATTCAAAAGTTGAAATTAATAGATGGAGACCGTCTCCCATCCGGATTATAGCTCGTTATACTACTGAAGATTTTCAAGAATGAATTTTGTATAGAGGATTAAACACTACTACATCGAGAATGATAGTAGAACTGGTGGAATATTTTCTGATTTGGTTGAAAGTTCTTGGTGTCCTGATTCTTCTGGTAAACTGGTGGATATTTCACATTCAGTCCGCCATTCCAGAAAATTTTCTTCTTTTTTGTTGATAACGCCGCAGCAGTTACGGAAGATTCATTAAGATACTTTTGTTGGTTGACTCGCAATTGCAGTTCAGTTACTTTTGATCCTTTCTGGGTTTTCTCAATCCCTATTCCAGACTTGCCGAACGAAATTTCGCATTTAACACGATGCATGCCTTGAAATGTTGACAGGAGAGGAGATTTTAGCCGAAGATGCAAGTCCATATACAGTGACCGCCAAAAGTATGTACCATATGGGAAAAAGTTTATTGTTATAGTTTTGGAAATACATTTCTGGGGAAAAGTTTGTGCATATTCAATAATCTAAAAATCGATTTTCAAACATGTCACGTGAACACTAGTATGGCGGCCAATTGAAAAAAATACCATGAAGAGGCCAAAAGTGGTGTAAGATGGTAAAATATCCAAAAAAGTTATTTGATTTGCTAAGAATTCAATTTCATACTCACACACAGGTTTTCAAGTTATAAATAAAAAATAATTGAAATTGCATTTTTTTAAAAATATTTTCCGATCTCTTCACCTTCGCTGTTACATTGGTTCGTATCTAACAGTTATATCAAAATTCCAAGACAATTGTTATTATATAGCAATCTAGAAACAACATTTTTCCTGATCATAATCTAGTTCTAATGATAGCGCCGTATGAGCGTTTCACTTTGCACATAAACTTTGATATAGTGTACAGAGCTTTGTCCTGCTGGAAGCGCTTCCGGAATGACTTTTGTACAGAGAGCCCTGTCCTACTAGCAGGACATTATTCCGCTCATAAAGTTAACCTGCATGCAGGACGTAACGTACTACCAGCTGTACATTCAGCAAAATGTGAATAAAATATAACTTCCATAAATCGAAGACCTGCTGGCAGGACTCACCTTAATCTCAAATTGTGCTGCCAGAAGTACCTCCATCGCCTCAAATGGAAAGATATTTTTAGTTATGTAATTGAAATAATTCGATATGAATTCAAATATCTTTATTAATACAAATAAATGTGTATTCTATGAGCAGGATAAAATAAAAAAAAATGTTATTTTTGAATTTCAAACTAGAGGAGAAAACGAAATCAAACGTTACAAAAATACATTTTCAGTCCTTTAGGCTGGAATACCATGCTGAATATGGTAGGTGAAACAATTTCTTCCTGTTGTTGGGGAACACATGACAGCACGTACGCCACAAGCACTGCACCTATAACTGGACATTTGTTATAAATGTCTTATTCGACTACAAATAATACACTTTTTCTGCACTCTTTAACGAACATCTTCACTGCTTAGAGCGATAAGTGTGTGTACTCCTGGTAACCAATCATGCCTAGGAGGTATATTCTCCTGTTCATGCAGAACTGAAGGATTTTCTGATTGATTGATTATTAATCAGTTGCAAAGTTAGAGATGTAGTAAAATCAGTATGCTTCTTTGTAAAATCTTTTTTTAAATATGTATAGGCCAAAAAAGCATTTGCTTCTATTATACCAAACATGCTAGCAAACGTCCAATGCTGCCACTTCTGGGTATTCCATGCTGCCTCAAGGGCTAAACCCTTTGACAAATATGTTTGTGAATATCGATCGCTGGGGCACCATTGAAGTACTCCTCAATAAGTTTTAATCTTTCCACTTGTTTGATAACCCCTTGAATCTGTTCTTTTTTTCTCGCGGGTTCGCCCTGCAGGGTTGTACTGCAGGTACCTATGAATGTGTGTACTTTTTTGTCACGCCAAGCTATACATGTTAATTTGACTGATGGTTCTGTAGTTACAGTGGGTGCTGAAATAGATTCATCACTTTCTTGTTGACGACGTCGTTTTGTTTTCTTTTTATCAACAAGCGGTCCTGTAATCACGGTGGTTGCTATGGCACATTTACCTCTTTCCAATGGACAACGTTGCCTTGCTTCTTGTATTGGATAATGTCGGGTTGCCGTTTTCACAATTCCTAGAAAATAAAGACCCCTCTTATGAAATTCCACTGCTGCTTTAACTGAGGCAAACCAGGAGTCACCAATTACAATACGACCAGAACCACTTATCTAGTTAATAAGTGTTGTGGCGGTTCCGGCACCTAATTCTTTTTGCTTTTACTTGCTCTCCATAGCCTGCTTCCCTTCATTTATATCTAACCCTATCATTATGCCAGACTGCACATCGGCAATGGTTTTGCATTCGCAGCCAACGCCTTTTGGCTTTCTTTTAATTTGTATAACTGCTAGCATACCTTCCTTCTCATTGTGAGAGAACTAATCTTCGTGGTGCTTCCATCAATGTCCCACTAGACACTTGCCAGATTTTTCGATTTAAATAAATACTTTTTTTATTATTCCAAAAAACCTGGCGGTATTCCAGTCTTCGCCAAATTGCGATGTACTCCACGAATGGTCATTTTTCGTATCAAAAGCCGTTGCTGGCGTGGAAATACGCGTGCCTGGATTCATCATTTCAGAATAACTGACTGACAAGTTCAAGCAAGCATAACTTTGCAACCAATAAAGATAGCGCCCTCGGACAAAAATGCGCTTATAGAGCATTTCATTGGCTTCTGAAATGGGTACAATTTGTCCATCAGGTAGGTTTCATAGTCCTAATATTAAGCGATTTCTAGCGTACTTAAATGAGGTGTTTTCGTACTGCCGGCAGGACTCTGTACGTTGTATCATAAGCATCTTTGATTTCACGCAATATTTTCAACTTTATGTGCGAAGTGGAGCGCTCATGTACGATTATCATCAAAACTTGATTATAATCAAGGAATCAGAATGTTCCTAAATTGCTATGGCACCACAATAGTCTTCGAATTTTGATATACCTGTTAGACACTAACCAATGTAACAGCGAGGGTTCTGGCAAAAACCATATTTTTCAATTATGTGCCATCTGGGGCGGACAAAATGAGAGAGTTTTGTCATTATCATCCAAATACAAATGTTCCACTACAGTTAAGCCATTCAGAAGAAAAAACTTTGATTTTTGTAGAGATCAGAAAATATTTAAAAAAAAATTGCAAATTAAAATTTTTACGATTAATTGCTTGAAACTCTTTAGGTGAGCATTAATTTGAATTTCAAGCAATTTTTTCAAATGACTCTTTTTGACATCTTAGCTAACTTTTGACCTTTTCATGGTATTTTTTTTCAATGTGCCGCCTTACATGGCAAGCGACATATATTAAAATCGATTTTGAGGTTATCGGACATGCACAAACTTTTCTCCGGAAATATGTTTCCAATACTCTGACAATAATATTTCTTCCTATATGATACATACTTTTTGGCGGTCAGTGTATATAGTATTTGAATAGACTAATCATTTACAAAAATTTCTACAAAAGTTAGTTATACATTTGAAACATGTTTCTTCAACCAATGGTACTAGAGTGACACTTTGAATAATTTTACAATATAAAGATTGAATTTGGACCAATATGCAGCTCAGCATGTACTGAACGCCCTTTGTAAAACCTACGGCATATCGAATCGTAGGGGCAGTATTTCTAGCAGACACTGTATGTACATCATATATAAAACATTTCTTATCTATCCGTTGGCACCTCTTCGGCGAATCCCATGTACTTTCGAATGTGGATTTTCTCATTTCCCGAAGAGCGTATATCTTTTTCCATTTACAAATTGAGGATCTGAACTTTGATGGTGTGGATTTTTCCGAGATTTTCTTCAATTGGAATAGCGACTGAGCCATCACGACGAGTCCCGGGTTTTATTCCCATTTTCATTTTCAATTCATTTTATGTTTCATATTTAGATTTTGTAATTTTGAATTGATAAAGTTGATCAATAACCATAGTGATGTCTTTGAATAATGGTGTTGCCATCATAACGTTTTGAAAATTTTCATTTAAGGTTCATGTAAACCCATGAAAAAATTGACGGCAAGTTTAAAAATTCTGAAAAAAATTCGAGTTATTCTGGCATCCAAACTGAATAATTAGCGAGATGTAGAAGAAAATCTGATGAACAGTTTTCAAGAAAAAAAAAATAAAAACCTAATTATTAGAGGTTTTTTTTAAGTTTTCCCAAAAACCATTCATCAGATTCCATTTCAAATATCATGACATATCGATGTCAAGGTAAAAGATAATCACGATTTTTTTCAGAATTTTTAACAACAACGTTCTCTCACAATTAAAAAAAATTCTGAAAATCTTGTTATAGAATCAAAGACAGTTGAGAAGAATCGCTTTTGCAAGTGATATTTATATGAAATTTAGAAGACTGAACATTGAAGAACTATTCATACTATTTTCTAGACATAAAATCAAACGATTTATATTTTTAATAGTAATTTTTAAAATCTCCGACAAAAAACGGTAAATAGCTCCAGTAAGTGATTCCTCTATAGTACATGAACGGAAATACAAAAATAGTTCTGCTACTGTCCACAAGGTATTGCACAGAATTATTGTCACTGTCATATTGACTGTACAGCATTGCCAATAGATCTATACAGCGGTAACCGATGTAATTTGTTTAACTTTTCGAAAATAAAAGTTACGTTGATAGGGGTTCGTCAGTTCATCAGTTGCATGTTGGATTGGTCCGCCTAAAGCCTTGGAGTCCTTGGACACAATTGAAGAATTATGTAAGTAATGAGTTTTATGTTTTGGGATTTAAAATATCAGTTCTGGAAATGAAACAGGAAGCAAAACAGAATTGAAAAATAATAATAATAATCGTAATAGCTTCTTTATTGTCAATTCCAGTTGTTTTTGAGTAACATTATTTCATATACATAAAAAATTACGGCATAATAGGCGGAGTTCAGCTTACAAAGATGAAAAATAATGATAAAAATAAATTATAGTGAGTTGTTCATTTTGCCTACTCTTTTTGGAATTTACCAACAATATTGTTGTTTATGCTAAAAGTAAAAAAAGGCACTGCAACTCTCACCAAATTCACCAGACGGTGCGATCTTTTTTCATTTTCAGATGTAAAAGTCTGAAGGATTGAGGCTCGTGTCGGCTGGGAATAATCCTCCACGATTCACTGTTGCGTTAAAAATTAACAGTGCTGCTCCTAAAGTGGCGTATGGAGTTGGAAACGAGGCCTATCCAGAACACATGGCTAATGACCATAGAAGTCGATGCCAAAACACCAAGAAAAAAAAAATCCTGTGAGCTATTTCGCAATACTCCGAATAATGTTGAGATTTGGCAATATTGCTTTAGCAGTAGGGTTTACCGTTGCAGAAAACTGTAATTTATATGGAAATATTATAAAAGATCGCTGTAAGTATGGTATGAAAAACAAATCTTGTCAGTGCCATCTTACAGTTCAGAAACGCGAAATATTTGACTTTATGTAACCTTAAACACAGTATGTGAATATGAGATTAATGTATCATCATTGTTTATATAGAAGATAGTTAGTCAACCTTATGGGATTACAATTGGATCAAAATGGATGCGACATGTAGATGGCGATAGTGAGTTCGCATCCAAGTCATGTCGTAACTTCAGTGATCTGGCCTCCAAGTCATGTCGTAACTTGATTAAAACAATGGAAAAGCATTAAAATCAGGGTTTTTTGAAGAAACCTGCATTAAAATGACGTCAAATATTCATGTTTGTAACTAATCACGCTAGATGACACTCGCGTTTGTGTCCAATACCTTTTCCACAGGCATTGACTAACTATGTTGTATTTAAACAATGGTATCATGTAGCGAGATATACAGTGAGTCCAAGTTAAGGTTGTCCACCACGGGGATATCTGAAACGGTAATAGATACAGTTGTGGATAAATGGAAAAAAAGTTGAGTAACAGAAGGAAGCATAAAATTTGAAAAAATATTTTCAGTTTTCAAGTTATATTGGAAAAACTGAATTCTTACTTTATTTTTTTCTGGTGTTATCATCAGAGTTGGAACGAAATAGAAAATACATCTTTACAGAAACTTTTCATGAGCTTTCTTTAGACGATATCAGTTTTATTGTCCGACGTTTCTTCAACGAACAACCACCAGCATTTTTTAAAATACGGCCCTGTTTCAAAAAAACCGTTTTTTAAAGTATTTTCTTTTCTGAATTCAATGATGTATCACATATGACGATTACATTACGTTTCAGGTCCTTTTCGGCAATCATCACGAATTTTTTTATATACTTTTGAGTACGGACCTGAATTTAAAAGAATTCACCAAAATTGGGTCTACGATACCCAATTGGGTATCGTAGATCAAGAAAATCAAAAGTTCATGTTGAGTTTCTGTAATTATTGCTAAAATAAACACACCTAGAGCAACCATAAATTAATTACAAACCTATACTAGCTATAATGAAGTATTAAATCAGTTTCAACAAATCTATATCAAATATGAATTGGCATCTTCTTATTATTGTTAAATGTAAAAAAAACTTCTACCTACTACGTCACAAAATTATTTTGAAATGTGCAAAAGAGGTATTCGAAAGTTTCATTTTACAGTTTATTTAGGGTATATGTAGTCTGAATCGAAATAGCAGACTTTGACGAAAGGCGAATTCCACAAAAAACAAGTTGTAGTTCTATCAAATGTCATTCAGTACACATTACGACTTCTGATAGTTGAATGCCGGCTTTCCTCTTGTTGTAAATGAATAGCAGAATAATGCTGTGGAAGCTGAGCGTTTGTATCTGAATAATTATCCAGAGAGAAAACAAGCGAGTAGAAACATTTTTCCGTTTTTCCGAGTAGAAAAATTTTTGGACGAATGGATTACAAACCTTTAGCAATATGGGTCGTTTATAAAACCAGTATTAGCCAGAAATAAACGCTGTAATGAAGAAAACGAAGAAAATGTAATGTTGTCTGTAACTGAAAATCCAGAAATATCAGTTCGGGAAATTGAGTGTACCAGTAGAACTCCGAAATTGACTGCTCAATTCATTTTGAGGAAACATGAATTCCATCCATACAAATTTAGAATTTGCCGGGGTGTCATACCAGGCGATGAAGATAGGCGGTAGGAAATATCAAAATGATGAAAACTTTCCCCATAAAATTATTTGGTCGGACGAGAATATGGTAACCAATAATGGTATTTTCAACCGGCGAAATACTCATTATTGGTCAAGAGAGAACCCCAGTGTTCACACGATTGATTGACCCTTATTTTTTGTACCACGACTTATTTACCAAGGAGCGTTATCGCACATTAATTACTTCAACGCCCTAGATAACTTGCCACTTGCCAATATTAGTAACTGTTGGTTCCAACAAGATGGTGCGCCTGCACAAAATGCTAAAATGTTAGAGGAATACTTATCGAGTAGATTTTCGGAAAAATGGATGGGTACACATTCAGCAGTTTCCTGGCCACCACGTTCGCCGGATATCATTCCGCTAGACTTCTTTCTCTGGGGATACATTAAGTATAATGTTTACCAGCATATTTTCGAAACGGAAGAGGAGCTAAGAAGACTAGTTCTTCAAGCTTTGGAAACCCGATATGTTGAATAAGGTTTTAAATTCAACAGTTAAAATATGTTGACTATGTTTGGAGAATAATGGACATCTGTTTGAACAGTTTTTATAATTTCTGATGATAGCAGGTATTTTTTATTCAATTAATTGTATGAGTGTGTGACTTATTGTTATTTCATGTTTTCTTTTGTTTTAGCATTAATTAAAACAAGTCAACTCAAACTTTTGTTTTTTTTGATCTTTTACCACACTCAATTTCAGTAAATTTTCTTCAATTCAAATATTTTTTTAAAAGTTCGTGATGATGGCTGAGAAAGATCTGAAACGTTAATAAATTATATGTGATATATCATTGAATTCAGATTTTAAAAAAATACTTCAAAACACGGTATTCTTCAGAATGAGGCCATATTTAGAAAAATAAAGTTGATGATGGTTGTTCTATAACTTATAAAAAGTTTCTGTGAAGCAATATTTTTTATTTCCTTCCAACTCTGACGATAACACCAGAAAAAAATAAAATAAGAAATCAAATAATTCAGTTTTTCGAAAACAACTTTAAAATAATTTTTTTTTCTTTAATCTCATGATTTTATATAGATGGTTCACCATCGGTCGGCAACGACTGTTCGTTACTACACCTTTTCCAGTTGTATTTCAGAATGCATCAAGTTGATTTCAGAAAGCGTCAATTAAATTTCAGAATAGTTACTTATATGTCGGAAAGTATCAATTGTATTTCAGAGTAGTGAGTTGATTTTCAGAAAGCGTCAATTGATTTTCAGGATAGTGAGTTGAATTTCAGAAAGTGTAAGATGAATTTCAGAACAGTCAATTCGATTTTAGAAAGTATTAATTGTATTTCGGAATAATCAACTTGATTTCAGAAACCATCATTTGAATTTCAGAATAGTCAACTGTATTTCAGAAAATGTCAGATGTATTTCGGAAAGAGTGATTTGTATTTCGGAATTTGTCACTATTTACGGAATTCAAATAATTTTTTCTGAAATTTTTCTTACTTTTTCTAAACTTGAAAATCTGTTTGGTAGATACTTTCATCAACTGAAGTTTTATTAATTATTACATAGACAAAATCAATAAAATACTACATTTATTGGTACATATCATAGTATGCTTTTTCTGTAACGGTGATTGTGTGTCCTAACGGTTCGTGACACGTTCATGTTGCTGCTAATTGTACCCAGTCTTCTCCTTTGTTGGCACAAGCTACAATCCTTTCTATATCTCGAGCTGTGTTTCTTTTGTAGGTTTTTCTTATATTTCTTATTATTATTTATTGTGTTGTCATAGAAACGACAATGTAGTTTCAGCCTACTCCTCCAATATTCACCAAATCGCGAGCCATACACCTTGAAATTTATTATTTTTGCAATATAAATCCTGCTTTCTGAAATTATTTTTACTTTATCTGAAATACAAATGACACATTCCGAAAAACATATGATTCTTTCTGAAATACAATTGACTATTCTGAAATTCAAATGATGGTTTCGGAAATCAAACTGATAATTCTGAAATACAATTGAGGCTTTCTGAAACCAAATTACTTTTCTGAAATTCAACTTATGCTATCTGAAATCCAACTTACCATTCTGAAATACAATTGACGATTTCCGAAAATCAACTTACTAAACTGAAATACAATTGATCTTTTCCGAAATATAGATGACTATTCTGAAATTCAAATGACGCTTTCTGAAATACTACTGGAAAAGGTGTAGATGGCCCCTCTGTTACGCAACTTTTTTCCCATGTATGCGTTTCGGATATTCCCATAGTGAACAACCTTATCTTGGACTCACTGTATATCGGCACGCTAAAGGTCATTTAAGTGAGTAGAAAAAGGTAATTAGGAGGGTATTAAATAACTCATACCTAATAACAAAATTCGACCACGGGAAATAAACAAAAAAAAATAACCTTCACATACACGGTCAAAATTTAAATTTCCTAGTTATTACTAGGTGTTGTAATATTCTGGCAGCAAAAAATTGGTAATTGGCCAAATATCTCAATGAGTCTATGCAATCCTACTATTCAATTAATCGAGCTATTATTATCGGATCAGTACCCAGATATAAGTGGAGCAAAAACTTACAAGGTGGTGACATTTCATTACCTGTACTGATTCAGCCGAATAATCGAGGCGAAACTATTCTATAATTTATTTTTGTTATGGTTGGCTCAAACTCATACAGGGCGAAACACCTCGAAGGTATATCCAAGTGTTGATTGCAAATCAATTCCAAAGCTATAAGAAAATGATGGATCTAGAGGAAGGCTCACAGTCCTTTCTCACTGAGAATATTGTAGGATCTGAAGGATCTGAATTTGGATTTGGAATAATAATAATCTTTGATCAACAATTACTTATCAAAACCTTTAAAATGAAAACCATAACAAATTGCCGAGAGCGTCAGTGAATGAAAGTATACACAGTAAACATACGAAACAAGGAATGTAAAATAAATTGAAGGGTCCAGTGGAAAACGACGAGGTTCCATTTTTTCCAAAATCGACATTTCAGCGGCATCTCTTAGCTGGTAGCATGAAGTATCAACACACCAAACCTTACAGGGGACAAACATTGAGATTCCATTAAAAACTGCGGTCGAAAGTAGGCAGCACAGTGGACAAACGATGAGACTTCGCTTTTCTAAACTTTTTAAAAAGTAGAACCTCATCGTTTTTTCACTGGACCCTTCAATTATGATTAAAATACGAATACAGACGAACAATAAATATATAGATAAATATATACTACAAGACACACATTGGTCCCAATATCATTTTAAGAAAAGAATTCGTCAAGTGTGTGAAAGTTCTTTTAGGCCAAGAAGTCTTTGAGCCTATTGTTGAAAATGAAAATGTTTGGGGCACTTTACACTTCTGGAGACATTGTAATGCAAATTTCTTTGATGAAACTTGGTCGAGTGCTTTGCCGGAAGTAAATTGTTCTTGAATCTGGTAGAGTAATTGTGCTGTGATCTGTTGATGCTGAACAATGAAAGATTCTTATTAACATAGCACGATATTTCGTATATGTGAGTATCAACTACGGTTATAATTTTATTATTTTTGTAAGACACCCTGCATGAGTGTTTCCATGGAAGATTGAAGAGGATTCTTGATGCGGATTTTTGTGAAATAAAAATTCTTCAACAGTTAGTACCTATCCCCATTTCATTATACCATATCTAATTTGGGAGTGAAAATTCGCGTAATTCAGATTAAGGAGTTTTTTTTTACTGCAGTGTTCCTTTAAAGACCTCAAGGCATAGCAGGCTGATCTCAATTTGCCAGAGAGATTATATATGTGAGTTTCCTAGTTTACCTTTTGATCAAAGATCACTTCCATGATCTTAGTGTCGTTTTGAAAGCCGAAATTATGTACGTTATTGTTACGTGGATTTTGATTGTGCCCTCGATGGAATATAATAGGTACTGTTTTTCCCATATTCAAATTAATAATTTTTTTTTCTGACCACAACGAACATCGAGTGTATACCTCTTCAGCAGTAGTTATTGTCTGATTGTCTGATCAATGATAGTTTCCGTAATTAAGAAATTAGTGTCATTAGCATAAGAAACCATATTTACATTTGGAATGTCTTCAAAGAAAGTTATGAGGTCGTTGGCAAAAATTATATATAAAAAAGGTCCAAGAATAGACCCCTGAGAAACCTTTTTAGGAAATCTAATGGCATGCCTCGAACACCATATAGGTTCAGTTTCTCAAGTAAGAGATAATGATCAACACAATTGATAGCTCGAGAGAAATTAATACATAAACCTCGGGGAATCAACTTCGACTCAATGGCTGTGTCTTCGCCCCTGTTTTTAACGAATCGGTGTTGTTTACTAGAAATTATATTATTTCTCAAACAGAAGTTTGACAGTTGTTCATTTAGGGCCATTTCAAATATCTTTGATATGCTTGACAGCAAAGATAATCGCTCTGTAATTGGAGTATGCATTTCTATTTCCTTTTTCATAAAATGATCAAGATTTCAGTTCGTCAGGGAAAATACCTTGGGTTGAACTTGAATTTATTAGGACAGTTACAGATACCATATTTACACCGTTTCAAAATGTTGTTTGATATGTTGTCAAGACCCCTAGAATTAGAAGGCTTCAGGGCCAATTATCTGAGTTCCAGTTAAGCTCCAGATAACTAACTAATAGTTTAGATGGTTAATGACATTCATTAAATGACGTATGAAGGATCACATTCTAACCATTAGTTCATTAACATGGAGTTTAACTGGAACTCGAAAAACTGGCCCTCAGACTGTTTATGAAACCTACCTCAGGCTCAGTCACAGGCGCCATTTGAAATTATTTGTCATTAAGCTGTATATTCGATGATTTCGATGTCAGAAATTCTACATCTTTTCCACATTTATCAGTTGCAAAACTAAAATGTTCTAGGAAATTATTTGCGACTACATCATCTTCGAGTTCTTCATCAATTTTCAAGTTAGCATTCGTTTCTTTATCTTCTATTTCCGAAATGATGCTCCACGTTGCTTTCGTTTTGTTTGTTGAAGAATTTATTTCATCATCAATGTGACTACGTTTTGCTTTAGATAGTTCCAAAGAATATCGTTCATTCAGATCTTTGTAGTAACTTTTCAGTCACATGTAACTTTTACTTCTCAACGCAGACAAATCCTCGTTTATCCACTTTTTGTTTTTTCTCTGTTTCCTATTGCCATATGCAATTATGGGAAACGAGAGATTGAAGTAATGAGATATGATACTGCTGACGTTCAAAGGCAATGATCTTAGAGGAGTATAAAAAGTTGAACTCCTCAAACGCATATAATTAAAAATGTCAGTCCAGACTATATTTTTTTATGTTTTGCTTCTCACAAAGAGGAAAATCCTGTAATGTTCAATCACCGTAAGAGCAGAGAGAGAGTAGATAAGAATGAGTGTTCTTCTTGAATTTCTGCAGGCTGTAAGCCCCAGGGAGCAACTCCCGAGGCAGTGAGTTCCAAATCTTTGCCGTCCGTTGGAAGAACGAGCCCTAGGAAAGAGATATTCGGCATGTTTCCAAACTGACGACAAATGGATGTGAAGACAGAGTTCAACGGGTCAGTCTCGATGGGACCGCTAACGGTGGAACGATTGATGATATTTTAGAAGAGCATCTTCCATGGAAATATCAGTAAAACAGAGACATATTGCCAACCTTTCTGCGGTGTTTCAGAGAAGTGAGAGATATTGAAAGCTCAGCATTGCTGATGGGACAAATGGCTCTTTTCGGACAGAATCTAAAAGTTTCAGTGTGTGTTTAGGAGCTGCACTTCACAGATAAGAACAGTTTTTCAGGTCAAATCAAATCTGTGCCTAATCATGACCCTAATCGACTGACAGAAAGTGAAATAGTTTTTGCCACGAAACAGAAAATTGAGTTTTGTGACGTACATTTGGCAATAACCCTCTCATGGTTTTCCCATGATGCAGATGTTGATTCTTTTCATTTGTGGGTAGGTCTGTCCAACTGGAAAATTGCAAGAGTACAACCAGTCCCCAAAAAAAGGGAAAAAGACCCTACCCAGTAACCAAAGACCTATTGCACTGCTGTCTGTTATCCCGAAAGCTATGGAAAAAACCATCTATATAGAGAACATGAAATATCTAGAACGCTCAGGAATAGTGAACAATTGACAAAATGGTTTCCGTCATCAGAGATCAAATGGTGACCTGCACGCTTGTGTTTTACATGTATTGAAATAAAATAGTTGACGAATATCAAGTCTACGTGCTACGTTATAATGGTATAATAATAAATATACTCCAATGTCATAAAAAATTCTTGCTTGTCGACGAAGCATGAATACATTACAAAATATTGTATATAAAATAAATATATAGATGTTCAGTTTCTTATTAATTTAAAACTAACAATGACGTGTTCAATAAATATTATTTTATCAAAATATAAAAATTAACAGACATATTATACAACTATTTACACATGAATATGTAAACGAAACTTAACGACGAAAGGACCCCGCAAACTCCTTATGGAATTTGGGTCCCGGTGGATTTTTTTGAATTTTTGGTATGATGCAGTCCATGTAATTCTCAACCAATGTTACCATTGAATCAACCCAAAAAAATGAACAGTTTTGCTGCTAGGGGGCGTTGAAATCACCCCTTGCGCAGATTAGACTATTTATTTTTGAACCCGGTAACAATATTTTCACTATTTTCATTGCTGCTAATGTTGCACAATATTGTAGTGTTTTATAAAAAAAATTCTTACCCCCTCCCATTTTCCCCCCAACTCCTATTACGGAACGCAAAAAAAATATTTCTCGAGTGCCTTCAAATGTATCGTCGAATGTTTAAATATGCCTAAATAAGGGAAATAGCAGTTTCTTATGATTATCCCCCCACCCCCCAAATGACACAAAACGAAAAAAATTCGGTGGATTTTTCTGAATTTTTGATATGATGCAGTTCAAGTTATTTTGAATAGAAATAAATTGGGTGACAAACTTCAAAATTGAATAGTTTTGATGCTAGGCGGCGTTGAAATCATAGCTTGCTCAGAATGGACTATTCATTATTATAGGCGGAAATAATAGCTCTACGTATTTTAGTTTAGATTATGCTGATCAATTCTGTAATTTTTTATGAAATGAAATTCTAAAACGTCCCCCTTACCCCCTACCTTTAATTTAAAACATGAAAAAATGTATTCCCGACTACTTGTAAATGCTTTATCAAAGTAAATGTTTTAATCAGCGAATATCTTGAAAATAAATAAAAATTAGACATCCACAATTTGAATTTGAGGTGGTGCCTGAATTATTTTTTTTCGTATTTTGAAATAGGGGTTGGGGGTAAGGGGGAGGTTTTAGATTTTCAATTTATGAAAGTTTACACAATTGTTCGGCATAAAATGAAACAAAAATACTTAGAGTTATTATTTCCTCCTATAATAATGATTCTAATAATCTATTCTGAGCAAGGTATAATTTCAACGCTCCGTAGCATCAAAACTGTTCATTTTTGAGGTTTGTCACCCGATTTATTTCTATTCAAAATAACTTGAACTGCATCATATCAAAAATTCAGAAAAATTCAGAAATTTTTTCGTTTTGTGTCATTTGGGGGGTGGGGGATAATCATAAAAAACTGCTATTTTCCTTATTTAGGCATATTTAAACATTCGACGATACATTTGAAGGAACTCGAGAAATATTTTTCCGTAATAGGAGTTGGGGGAAAAAGGGGAGGTGGTAAGAATTTTTTTTATAAAACAGCACAATATTGTGCAACATTAGCAATAATGATACAAGTGAAAATATTGTTACCGGGCTCAAAAATAAATAGTCTAATCTGCGCTAGGGGTGATTTCAACGCCCACTAGCTGCAAAACTGCTCATTTTTTTGGGTTGGCGCAATGGTAACATTGGGAATTACATGGACTACATCATACCAAAAATTCAAAAAAATCCACCGGGACCCAAATTCCATAAGGAGTTTGCGGGGTCCTTTATATTTGAAACTTACATTGATGGAATGTTCAATACAGATGATATTGCCAACACACAGCAAATAGATTAACACACAATTCACACTCCTGAGTATTTAAATGAAAAATTATTGAAACATACTTTTCTTTTCTTTAAAAATTTAGCAGAATTCTAATATACTTAATTTTTCAATCATTTTGTAAACTACAACCATACAAATATATATATTTCAAATATTCAAATGTCAGTAGTCTCCAAAAACTTAACAAATAAATTTGTCCGCATTAGTGCGGAAAAAAGTTTTTTTCCGCAATAGTGCGGAAAAGTGACTGTTTCAACACTGAAATAAGTGTGGAAAAGTGGATTTTTCCGCACGCTAGTAAAAAAAAATAAATTAATTAAATTAAAGATAGCCATGACAACATTTTGATAGGCAAGGCATGTTAGTCGTATTCATCTATTTATAAAATAACATAAAAAAGATGTTTCATTCAGTTAACAGATGAGTGAAGGTCGACCTCCCTTTGGCTCCTGTACTATAGACATTGCCATTTTTTCAAAGAAGTTTCAGTCTCCGTGTTGCGTAAAATATATACAGCGTGATTTACGTAGGCCGTGCATTAGAAGCTTTTCAACTTGCAGTTAGACTAGACACTTGAAATTTGGCAATCTGTCATAATTGATGTGCGTTCTACAACTATACAGGGTATGCCAACCAAAAGTTGGTACCAACATTCTTATTTTAAATTTAAACCATTTGTCATGGTTAAACCATTTTGTCACGGTTTGATCGGCTTTTTGATTATGACTTTAGATAGCCTGAATTATTTTAACTTATCTGTCACAGTTTTTGATATATGTCCATTTTTCTGAAAAAAAATTACAAAGATAGTAGTTTACGAAAACACGTGTAGTCCACAAACCGTTCAAAATCAGAAAACCAAAGTTATGGAACAGTTAGCTGGTAGTGCTAACACCTGATTTACCATCGACGCGACGGTCTCATTTTGAACCATATGGGCCCAGGCAATTCTCGAATGTCGCATTATAATTTTTTTTAAATGGCACCTACCAATGTTTTCTTACCACTCAAAAGAAAATTGAATTTTAGGATGAGTTGTTTGAATGTTTTAGACGATGTAGTAACTTGATTACTTAATATTTCGGACGTCCATCATCTTAATGGTTGAAAGATTTCTATCTCTATCAAATTTTTTCACAACGTTTCAATTGCTTGAATCCGCAATCGTCTTCTGGTGAATAGTGACAAAATCAGATGCTACGCGACCTTTTATAGGTCTATAATTAAGTGTAATTACGCGCGGTCTTGTGGCACGCGTGGTTTCGCGCTTTTTCTCCCTCCAAAACGGTCCATGAGCGGTTTCCATACGTTTTTAATTTCCAAGCTTGGTTGACTGAAGGCACCAATGTTCCTCTCTATGAAGAACACTAGCTTCGTCCCAGAGAATTCGGTGGTGTTTTGTCCAGGCGTGGTCAGCAATTCCCGATTTTGATGTTTCCCCTCGTTGAGTCCACTTTTTGTGTTCGGCTATTCTTACTGATGATGGCCTCTTGGTCTCTCCGATATAGGAATCTCCACATTCACATGGGACTTTGTAAATACAGTTTTTGCTGGATTCTGTTGTGTTCTCTGGTTTCGTCTTGGTGGGGAAGCTTCGTAAGGTACTGCCGGATTGAAAGCAACTCTTGATGTTGTATTTATTTCCGATCATTCTGATCTTTTCGGAGATACCCCTGATATAGGGAAGAATGGTCTTTCCTCGGTTGTCTTGGTCTTTTTGAGTTGTTTCCGAACTTCTCCTATGAGCTTCTCGGAGTATCCGTTTCGGCATAGGTCCTTTTTTATTTGGTTAATTTCCGCCTCCAATGAATCCTGGTTGTTGCAAATAGACAATGCTCTCTCCACCAACGTTCTTACGATTCCCCTTTTTGTGGATTTTGGGTGATTAGAGCCGTAGTTGAGGTACTGCCCTGTGTGTGTCTTCTTCCTGTAAACAGAGGTGAGGACTCCAGTGTCTTTTCTTTCAGCTTTCACATCGAGAAACGATAGGGTACTGTTAGTTTCCTTTTCCATTGTGAATTTGATTGAATCCCTCATGTTATTCATTCTGGCGATGAATTCCCCAAGGTGTTCATCTCCATGGTTCCAAATGATAAAGGTGTCGTCTACGTATCTTAACCATAGTTTTGGTTTGTATTTTGCCTCTCTGATAGCCAATTCCCCGAACCACACCATGTATACAGGGTGTTAATTAAGTACGTTGACAAACTTCGGAAGGTGATTCTTTGAAGGTTTTCAGGACGAAAAGTTCATATAAACATATGTCCCAAACGGCTTGGTTTTCGAGATACAGGGCGATAAAAATACATTTTTTTCAAGATTTTTTAGAGTTAACTTCGACATTTTCGACAATAATCAGTTCAAATTAGGCAAGAACAATCCATTCAATAGGGCGCACGATACAAAATAATGCATTTCTAAAATAATTCACAGGGTCCTCCTTTTTTCAGAGTCAAGCTTTGTTCAACCCTTCAGAATTTTTTTTCCGCCGCCACTGACATATTATGAGAAAGGAATAATCAATGTTGTTTCATTTAACATCTTTTTGATATCTTGCATTTTTTCATTTACTTGTACGGTTCAGGGGCTATAATGAAAATATTAATTTAAACATTTTCCAGTGTGGCATAACATTAGAAAATTTGAAAATTAAACATTTTCAATTATTGTAAATTGATGGAAATATTTTTTCAGAATTAGAAAAATCTACGATGAATAAAAATTATACAATAAAAAATATGAAGACAAGCTTTTATACAAATGCACTGAAAATGAAAAAATAATTTGTTTCATTTTTTGTAGGTTATTCTGTGAGTATCAAAATCTTTCTGTACAAGATTACCTAGATCAAACAATGAAATGAATTATTTTTTCCTTTTCAGTGTATTGTATAAAAACTTTAAAATGTTTTCTTTTTATAATTTTCATTTTTAACATTTTAGTTTATTTTTTATGTGAAACTGAAAATCTCCAACCCAAAAACCATCACATACCAATTTTGAACAGAATCGGATCATAATCACAAAACTCGTCCGCCATATTGGATCCGCCATTTTGTTTTTTAACAAACATTTTTTTAATGCATTGTCTCCGGAATTACGGAAACCTGCCAAATTTCAAATTAATCGGAGTATTAGAAGTGGGTCAAATTCAACTTTTATTAAATTGTTTGTTAGTTAGTTACAAGTGAAGCTAAATAAAAGCTTATTATTGTAAAGATGTGATTTCTTTTTGTGATATCTAACAGAAAACTACTATCTCCCCGTCACTGCGGTACGCTGGATATTAAACTAGATCTGACAGATATTGGGAAAACCTTAACTTTCAACCTGAAGATTCTGATCAAAATGTGCATTTTCATTGAGATATTTGATTAAAAATGTTTTTACCCATCAGTCTTGATAGAGAACTCATACAAATTTTTTGTTATTTTAAAAAAAGATATTTTTTAGTTTTCAATTGAACGTTTCCTTTTCAACATAAAAAACTTCCGAAAGGTAATCCTGTAATGGAAGATAGTTAATAGGGTTTATCTAATAGTCGCAGATCATTGCACATTTGATTTTCATTTATGAATCTCTGGTCATAACTCCGAAAAACTAAATCAAACTAATTTTTGTTTCCGTACGGAGTACATTATTTTATCACAAATTTTGGTTTGTTTTTTCTTCTGCAGTAACGCAGAAATTTTGTAATCAATTATTCATAAAAATAGCGAAGTGGGCTTTGATATTAATTCATTTATTTAAAGTTATCGAAACTTGAGAAACTGTCTCATTGTTAATTCTTCATTAGTGCAAGCTATAAAGCAGATTCATTCAATATTCCTTTGGATAAAATGGTTGAATATACAAATTCAGAAATGGCAGACATGCACTTAATGTATGGAATGGCTGATGGTAACGCTCGTGCCGCCAGACGAATGTATCTAGAAAGATTTCCACAACGTCATATTCCCAGCACACAAATGTTCATCAATATTCACTCCCGTCTTCGTAAAACGGGTACTTTCAAGAGGTCTGCTGTTCTCATAGGAAGACCCAGGAGAGTTAGAACAGTTCAGATAGAAGAAGCTGTACTTAACGAAATTGAGCAGCATCCAGACACCAGTACAAGACAAATTGCGGCACAGTTTAACGTAACCCATGTATTGGTATGGCAAATTTTAAAAGAGCAACAACTTTATCCCTATCACATACTCTTCACAAGCTCTTCTGCCAAGGGATTTTCCAAAGAGATTAACTTTTTGCACTTGGATTCGAAATAAATTGTTGGAAAATCCATGGTTATTATCTCAAGTGTTATTCACCGATGAGGCATGCTTTTCCCGTAAAGCCATTATTAATTTTCACAACAATCATATGTGGGCTGATGAAAACCCACACGCCGTGATTGAAAACCATTTTCAAGAGACGTTTTCTGTGAATGTTTGGGTTGGAATTGTAGGGAATTTCCTTATCGGGCCACATTTTCTGCCTCATAGACTCAATGGTGACCATTATCGACATTTTCTTGAATTCATCTTACCTGGACTCCTAGAAGAGATCCCACTGAGGGAAAGAATTGGAATTTGGTTTATGCATGATGGTGCTCCAGTACACTTCAGATTGGTTGCACGCCAATATTTAGAAGAGAATTATTCTGATTGCTGGATTGGGCGTGTTGGGCCACAACTTTGGTGATATGAATCCACTTGATTTTTTCCTCTGGGGGCACCTTGAATCATTAGTGTACCGAACTCCAGTTCAAAGTGAAGAAGACCTGAGGAATCGCATACAGGAGTCATGCGGAATTATAAGAAACACTCCTGGTATTTTTGAGCGTGTCCGCCAGTCTATGGTTAGGCGCATAAACGCATGCATTGAAGTTGGCGGTGGCCATTTCCAGCAGCTGCACTGACATATCAATTTCAATAATGGTCCTTTTCTAAACTTAATTTTATTCCTAGGGAATTTATGTTACTTTGCTCTAGTATTTGATAATAAAGTTATTCACTATTGAAAATGTCCAAAATTATTTTGCCATAATTAACTTTGTGCAATACATATTCAACCTGAGTTATGGTAAAAAATGTATGGGAGCTCCATAACATTAGATTTTCTCTACACGAGCAGAAAATAGCTATTTGTGTAATGAGAACAAAATGACGTATTGCGTCACGCGCTAATCTTTGGAGAGTGGCAATGACACTTCGAGAAATGAATTATTTTATATCATGCGCACTATTGAATGGATTGTACTTGTCCAATTTGAACTAATTTGGATCGATTATTGTCGAAAATTTCGAAGTAAACTCCAAAAACTCCTAAAAAATGTATTTTGATCACCCTGTACTTCGAAAACCAAGCCGCTTGGGACATGTTTATATGAACTTTTCATCTTGAAACCTTTCAAAGAATTACCCTTCAAGTTTGTTAGACTATTTGCTTCTCAAATTTCTTTATGTTATGCGTTACTGGAAAATGTTTGCGTTAATATTTTCATTGTAACTCCTGAACCGTACAAGTAAATGAAAAACATCAAGAGAGCAGAAAGATGTTAAATGAAACAACATTCATTATTCCTTTCTCATAATATGTCAGTGGCGGCGGAAAAAAAATTCTGAAGGGTTGAACAAAGCTTGACTCTGAAAAAAGGAGGACCCTGTGAATTATTTGAGAAATGCATTATTTTGTATCGTGCGTACTATTGAATGGATTGTACGGGGAGGTCAGTCCTTTCATGAAAGGACCTGAAAGGACTGACCTCCCCGTACAAGCGATATTGGAACTACTGCAGTGCTGCCTACACAACTCATACTTTCAAGAAAAGAACCGTTTCTTCTCCCAAGTTGATGGACTGCCGATGGGATCTTCTCTCTCTCCAGTAATCGCCAACATATACATGGAGTGGTTCGAGGAATTGGCTATCAGAGAGGCAAAATACAAACCAAAACTATGGTTAAGATACGTAGACGACACCTTTATCATTTGGAACCATGGAGATGAACACCTTGGGGAATTCATCGCCAGAATGAATAACATGAGGGATTCAATCAAATTCACAATGGAAAAGGAAACTAACAGTACCCTATCGTTTCTCGTTGTGAAAGCTGAAAGAAAAGACACTGGAATCCTCACCTCTGTTTACAGGAAGAAGACACACACAGGGCAGTACCTCAACTACGGCTCTAATCACCCAAACTCCACAAAAAGGGGAATCGTAAGAACGTTGGTGGAGAGAGCATTGTCTATTTGCAACAACCAGGAGTCATTGAAGGCGGAAATTAACCAAATAAAAAAGGACCTATGTCGAAATGGATACTCCGAGAAGCTCATAGGAGAAGTTCGGAAACAACTCGAAAAGACCAAGACAACCGAAGAAAGACCACAAAACCCCGTTCTCATTCTTCCCTATATCAGGGGTATCTCCGAGAAGATCAGAAGGATCGGAAATAAATACAACATCAAGAGTTGCTTTCAATCCGGCAGTACCTTACGAAGCTTCCTCACCAAGACGAAACCAGAGAACACAACAGAATCCAGCAAAAACTGTATTTACAAAGTCCCATGTGGATGTGGAAATTCCTATATCGGAGAGACCAAGAGGCCATTATCAGTAAGAATAGCCGAACACAAAAAGTGGACTCAACGAGGGGAAACATCAAAATCAGGAATTGCTGACCACGCCTGGACAAAACACCACCGAATTCTCTGGGACGAAGCTAGTGTTCTTCATAGAGAGGAACATTGGTTCAAACCGGAATGTATGGAAACCACCTACATAGAAGCCAATGGTGCCTTCAGTCAACCAAGCGTGGAAATTAAAAACGTATGGAAACTGCTCATGGACCGCTTTGGAGGGAGAAAAAGCGCGAAACCACGCGCGCCACAAGACCGCGCGTAATTACGCTTAATCATAGATCTATAAAAGGTCGCGTAGCATCTGATTTTGTCACTATTCACCAGAAGACGATTGCGGATTCAAGCAATTGAAACTTTTTGAAAAAAATTGAAAGAGATAGAAATCTTTCAACCATTAAGATGATGGACGTCCGAAATATAAGTAATTAGGATGAGTTATTTCAGCTTTCCCAATACACAAGTTCAACCTTTATCGAGTTATTCAATAAAAATCAAGAAATGCCTCATCTTGCCGAATGATTCTGCGTGTATGCCATGGAAACGAAAGAAAATTGTAGTAATTCAATATAAAATATTGCACAATATTGACACAACCATTAACCACCATTGTTGTTTAAACATTCCATTATTCTACTTTTAATAGATTGCGTAGCACGTCTGATTTCGCTGGGATCGAGACAGTCAAAAGTCTGTATTATTCTCGCAACTCATCTATATTGTGAACTGGTGAAGAATAGACCAAATCTTTTACCCTACCCCAAATATAAAAATCTGAAGGGGTAAGATCCGGAGATCTTGCAGGCCACAGAAAGGGTCCACGATTTCCCCACCAACGGTCCTCGAACGTGGATATCAATTTCGTATACACAGTATGTCTATTGTGCGATGGTGCTCCATCCATCTGTTTCCATGAACGCGCAGCTCTAGCTAGTGGCAAATTGTCAAGAAATGTTTCTACTACGTTTTGAAGAATTTCTACGTATCTGTCACTATTCAAGTTTTCATCGTATATACATAAAATAGCGTACCTCTTGGTTCATTACCAAACAAAACAAATTTAGTCGAAATTGTACTTGATTTTCACCTTCGAACACCATGTGTGGATTTTCAGATGCCCAAAAATGTCGATTGCGCCTATTGTAAACTCCCTGCTGACAAAACTTCGCCTCTTCAGTCCAAGTGCTGTCTAAGAATTCGACGTGCTCTTGTAATTTGAGTAATGTCCTCGCAAAAGTTTACTCTGCGGGAAAGTCACCTGGGTGTAATTCTTGCAATCGTATAAATCTGAAAGGATGTAGCTAGCTTATGGCGGTGTAAAATGGTTGTATGCAGAGTATGAAAATCCCCATTCCAAAGACGTCGTTCGTATTGAGGATTGACGATGTGCTTGAAAAATATCCGAGAATGTTAATTTGATTATCGTCATTGCCAGTTAGTGGTTTCTCTCGTAACGGATCTACCCCCCCCCCCCCCCAAATGTATAAAATTAGTTTTCTATCGTGAGAACTTGCCCCGTGTCATCCTCGGTAAGTTTGGATATTTCAAATTAAACTCCCAGAAGACAGTTCGATGCACAATTTTTTGACACATGACGTAGATAACAAACAAGTCAAACACAACTTCGTTTGGAATGTTCCATATTCGAATCAATTTTATTAAACAATTAGCACGACTCGTTTTCACTTTGATAGAATATTCCTTTTTGTTTACAGTTGTTTTTTGTTTCCATGGCATACTTGAATAAACACAGAAGCATTCTGCAAGATACGGCATTTCTTGATTTTTATTGAATAACTCGATAACTTGGGTAAAGGGAAAGCTGAAATAACTTATCGTAAAATTAATTTTTTTAACGGTTAAAAAAATGGTAAGTGCCATTCGAAACATCAGAGTTTTTGGCAATTTTAAAATGCAACATTAGAAAATCGCCGGCGTCCATATGGTACAAAATGAGACCGTTGATGGGACATCACGTGTTGGCCTGAACTACCCGCTAACTGCTCCATAAATTTGGTAACCTAATTTGAAACGATTTGCGGGCTACACGTGTTTCGTAAACTACTACAGTGGTAATTTTTTTCCAGAAAAATGGACATACCTCAAAAACTGTGACAGATAAGTAATGTTAACATGACTTTGGTTGTCTGAAGTCATAATCAGAAGGCCAATCGAACCATGACAAAAAAAAGTTTCCATTGAAAATAAGAAAATTGGTACCGACTTTTGGCATACCCTGTATAGTTGTAGGACTCAAAACATTTGAGGTAGAACGCACATGATCAGTTATGACAGCATAGCAAATTTCAAGTTTCTAGTCCAACTGCAAGTTGAAAAACTTCTAATGCACGGCCTACGTAAATCACGCTGTATAGATTTGTACACTTTACAGATGTCGTTTTATGACACTGACATTTTGTTATTTTTATGGACATTCAGATAAAAAAAAACTGAAACTATAATAGGGAAGCACAGTTAGACATATTGAACAGGTTATTTAAACTTGACAATGTTAAAAAAGATGTCATTTCGTATCATTCTACTACTGCTAAATCTGATGATCTGTACGAAAACTAGAAAAAATCATATTCACTGGCCATTTTATATGCGAAGATACGACCAAGGTGATATTTTCCAAGAAGATGAAGATAAAAGAGATATATTGAGAGATATCAAAACTGTGTATGCCCCAGAAAACAGAATCTATACGAATGACTCAATTTGTATTTTCCAAAGTAAAAGAAAAAGAGAATTGGGATATTTTTGCCGAGAAGACGAAGAACCGTTTTACACAGAAATAGACATGAAACCGCAAGGTGAAGATTTCGATATAAGTAATCCCGTAAGAAAACTGAAGAAACCAATCCAGAACATAGTCCCCGAAATATTGAAAATGTCAATTAAAATTCCAGGTGATAACCTTTTCGCTATAACTGGTAATTCAAGTATAGGAATGATCAAGAAGGACCCCGAAGAGTCGGTAAACCTGACATCTTTGTGGCATACAATGGATTCACAAAAGATAAGACACTTACAAAGCAGAATAATGCAGAAATACATGGATTCTTCTGTCGATCCCTGCATAGACTTCTACGAATTTTCCTGTGGAAACTGGAAGAAATATTATACAATTCCACCAGACAGGGCCACTTATGACACCTTCGAAATGGTTAGGGAAAGTCTGGATATTGCCTTGAAGGGACTTCTAGAAGAGGTAGACATAAAACCTTCGAAAAACCAACCCTATTTCTCCAAGAAAAGTTTCATTGACGAAGATTTTTCACCTCACGATTCCTCAGATGCAGTCATCAAAGCAGGAATATTCTATAAATCGTGCATGCAGGAGGAATTGATTTCAAAAAGGGGTTTCGCTCCATTGGCAAAAATTCTGGGTGAGTTGGGAGGATGGCCAATGGTCACAGATAATTGGAATAGTGCGAGTTTCGATGTGTTTTGGTTACTTGCCAGACTTAGACTCTTGAATAACGACGTTCTAATAGCCCAGTGGGTTGGTCCAGATATGAAAAACTCCAATGAGTATATAGTTCACATAGATCAAACCACCCTTGGACTCCCATCGAGAGAGTACTACCTAGAGTATTCGAATATGAAGTATATTCGAGCATACAAAGTGTTCATATTAACAGTGGTAGAATTGATGGGCGGTAAACTTCAGAAGGCAGAAAATGAAACAGAGGAGATGGTACAGTTCGAAACAAAGCTTGCTGAAATCATGGCATCTCCGGAGGAAAGGCGAAATATATCTGAGATATACTTGAGAACCGACATTGCATCTTTAACTCTTTACTTTCCACAGTTTAACTGGAAAGAGTACTTTGATGTTGTATTGGGTACTGACATAGATCTAAAAACACCAGTAGCGTGTTACTGTGCAAGATTTTTACACGAGCTGCTCTATCTTATCAGCAACACCGATCCTAGGACCCTCCAAAACTACCTCATTTGGAGATTTGTCCGTCACAGAACCAACAATTTGGACCAGAAATTCTTGGACGCCAAGCAAAGGTTCTATTATATTTTGTTTGGCCGGGAGAAAAATCCTCCTAGATGGGAATTTTGCGTGGCGCAGGTGAACTCAAACGTAGGAATGGCGCTGGGTTCTATGTTTGTTAAGAAATACTTCGATAAAAGCAGCAAGATGGACACGATAGAAATGACAAAGGAACTTGAGGAGTCCTTCAGAGCAACTTTACAGGAGAATTCTTGGTTGGACAATAATACTAAAGAATATGCCATGATGAAACTGGATAACATGGATTTGAAAATTGGTTTTCCTGATTTCCTTCTCAATGATAATGAGTTAGCCATGAGGTTTGTGTACATTGAAAACCTGTCTGGACTGAGTACAACGCCTTCCCCATTTGATTAGATATTCGATATTTTTTCAACGAAACAACCTCATCTTTTTGTTGAATATCCTTTCATCTTTTGAATATCTTTTTTGCTTTGAATATCCTTTTATACTTTGAATAATATTGACCCCTAGGTTTCTGCAATGGGTAAACTGAGAAAATGTGAACGGTCATCGTACGAAAACAATCTCTCTCCCTCCGGCAACTTCAAGTTTTTTATCCAGTCGACAAATTCATATTAATTCCCAACACAAAAACTCTGTTGCAGAATAGGTAAACTCATTCGATAACCACTTGAACAATTTGTACGTAGGTAGGGAAATGTATGCCCAATACGAAAGATCTGATGCTATTACTGGGTTCTGTTCTGTTTAGTGGGGTGTGAATACACTACAACCCATAAGATCTATTGTATGCTCTCAGCCGTTTGGGATATCTCAACGACTAGAACAGTTTCTCCAGTCCTATGGCTTTTGGGAGGTTCAGGATATCGGGTGGCTTCAGGTTATGTAGATCATCCTTTTTCAGTTGGTGTTCTCCGAGGTATCTTTCCCTCGGATTTAGCTATTTAATGCATTCTGAGATAATGTGGATAGAGGTTTCGTCATCTTCCTCACGAAATCTGCATTATCTTTCATCTACTAAGGTGTCCTCTCAACCGGCAGTGCCCTGTTAGGATTCCCGTTGCTTGTTTTTACTCTTGCTCTAACTCCTGCTCTTCTGGTTGTAGTTTTCCAATAGTATCCTGACCTGCCTCATTACTTTTGGTTCTATCCCGTGTTGGGATCTTTTGTTGTGTACATCTTCTTCAAGTTCATGAAGTACTGCGCTGGTAGTCCTTTTTTTGCCAGTACGTCTACTATTTCATCACCTTCCCCTCCAGTGTGTCTCAGAACCCATAGGAGGGTGTTGTTCTTACCTAGTTCATTTAATTTTTGTAGACACTACCACACAATCTTGGAGTTGATTACATGGTTCATGGCATTAATGGCTGCTTAGCTATCTGATGTGATGTTAATCTCTTGTCTACGAAAATTTCTTTCTATATTGAACTGAACGCATTTTCCGATAGCGCAGATTTCCGCCTGGATCTATTTGTTTACCATTTAATGGCACTTCTCTGGAACCTTGGGATGGTGTTTTCCATCTTCCACTTAGTTTTGAAATAAATTCTTTCACAAAGCTAAACTTTTTCTCATCTCATCTTGGGGCATATACCAAGTATTACGAGGTTGCAAATTACATAATTTATTTCCTAAGCACGGTATATCTATTATCATAGAGAGAAGGATATTGCAATAAAGCTAGGCAACTTTATTTTGATAGTGTGTGTGATTTTGATTGTGAAGTTTTGTCTGTTCGTTCCTTATTGGTTTGGTGCACAACTGACAGCCCTGAAGGTAAACAGTCTCTCTTCTCACTTCGCCATTAACCATAGAAAGAGAAAGAAAATAACCTGTTCGATTTGTTATCGTTGAAGAGTTCAATATTTTCACTGATTTCAGAGAAAATTTATTAATTTCTTGTTAGTTAATTGTTGAATTCGTAAATGATCATGCATTCGTATTGTGCTGTTATGAAATGCACAAAAATGGGAAAGTAAGGTTATTTTTACCACCAGAGCTATCAATTGTGCACCAAACCAATTTACACAAGATTGACAGATGCGTTCTTAACCTAAATCGAATTTGTCTCTAGGATTTTTCTTTCTAATTCCAGAATTAGATAGAATTATTCTAATGCAGAATTGCCCAAAGGAACTTCTACGTAGAATCTTGTGACATTCTTATTTACTTATCAGTCATGATAACTCACGATCTCACCCGAAGTGGAGATGAAGTTATATTAATCCCATCCTTTAAACGCCTACTCATAAAGGCAAGCAGTATTTCAATAAAGTTGTCCCCATTCCAGATTCACACTGCGCGTGCTTACATGTCAAAATAACTTCGACTCTATTACTGCCTGACCGTATACCAATATCGGTAATTTCAATACAATTAAATACCAGGAACGATCATTCTGTTCAGGTTATCCTAGTAGGTCGTCCTTGATGAGACAAGTATAGTTCAATTTTTACTAATATTGTGAAAGGCTTTCGCGGCCATCGTTGAATGAATGATGGTTTTTAGGATTTTTATGCAGACATTTATTTAGAGAAAATCTCTGAAGATCTCTGAAGATTTTCTCTAAATATACGTCGGACTAAAAACCCGAAAAACCATCATTCATTTTACTAATATATTACTTCTAGAGAATTTGACACAACCTTGAGCGATCCAATTAGATCTGTTATTTTGTTAGGGGAGATTTCACGATTAAAAATTCCTGAAATTGATGCCCCAAAAAGAAAAAATTAACCAGGAGAGAAAAATGGACTGGGACTAATTTGGAGATTGAAGTCGCCTTTCAAATTTCTTACCTTATCGGAATGATCCTGAAGGGCTGAAGTTTGGTCGGCCGGCAACTTTAGGATCTGGGTAGAAAGTCCTTGGCACCCACGGAACCTCTTTTCACTAATAAAAGTTCGCAGTTTCGCACCAACAAATTCGAATTCGTGTTTTACGTCGACGATTTGACGGTAGTAACGGAAATTTTGTAGTTTAACGAAAAGTGTACGAAAAAACCATAAGGCTCGCACTCAACGAATATTTGTCAAGTACAGGCAGAGAAGTACCTTTTACTTGTTCTCCGCTAGGTGTTAAATTGAAATCTGAAAGGCTGATCGCGATAAAAAATATACACGGTGAACCACGATAAACCAATCTTGGATTGAGCATTCAAAAATTATACTTAATAATTAATAATATCAGAGTGCATTCAAAAATGATAATTAATAATATTATAGTATAGAAAAAATCGAGACTAAATTTAGAAAAAATGAAAAAATAATAAATTATTTAAATTAAAACATAAAAGAAATACACACAATTTGTGTGGACGCAACAAGATCTGTTACCTCAAATATCATTCAGCGTAGTCCAAACAGATGTTTTCATCAAAAATGCAGGTGTAGTAGATAAACAGTGTGTCCATAAGTAACCCCAAAATTTCAAACAAAAATATACTTCTGAAACAAAATGGCGGTACATAATGTAAGAACTCTCTTAGAGTAACCCCACCCATGTTAACTTATGAACGGATTGGAATTCTGTTTTGAATTTTTTTTTGGTTTAATGATAGTTAATAAGCTTCTTTTTGACAAGAAAAAAAAATAGTTTTTTTAAAATGACGTCGGTCGGCCATTTCATTTTTTTTTAATGCTATGAGGGTCGAGTGATACATCGTTTGAATTGCATTTCAATTCACTACACAACAACAAAATTTTAAACAAAAATATTCGTTCAAAACAAAATAGCGGTACATAATGTTAGAGCTCTGCTTTGAGGATCCTTCGGATAATTTAGTTCTGGAAAAATCATCAAATCTTCTAGGTACCCTTTTACAAAAGTATTCTGTAATTGATTTATTATCAACAAACAGATAATCAAGCAAAATGAATAATATTAATGTATAAGTAGAAAAGTTATTGGGTATAACCCTCAAAATGTTGTGCAACCGTAGACACGTGTTTCGAGCTTAAGCTCTCATCAGTACGGTAAAATCAAGTGCGAAGATGTACAACACTTGGATGTAAAAATCGAAACAAAGGAAGTCAACAACAGGAAACCAACCACACATTTGTGGCTTCGGTTAGAAGACCTTGTGCTTACAAGGCAACAACTAACGTCGCCACGGAGGCAGCTATAGCTACCAGCGTGACAATCCTACCCAGGAAAATACAAATAAGGATGGATTTAGCGAGGGGCAATATATGAAAGTATAAGTAGAAAAGTTATTGGGTATAACCCTCAAAATGTTGTGCGACCGTAGACACGTGAGCTTAAACTCGAAACACGTGTCCATTGAATTATTGACATGTCAAGTTTAATGGGCTCTCATTAGAATTAGTTACACCGAAATAATAGAAAAATTACTTGTTTATGAGTGTTTTGCTGCCCGGTATATCAACTGGAGATCTGAATAGGAGTATCCGAACTGCGGACAAACATAATCATAACTTTACATTTTTATTTTGACAATTTGTTTGTCAAAAGTAGCAAATTTCGATTTGTAAAATATTTTCTGATATAAAAGAGACCAAGTCACGTTTTGTCATAATTATGTTATTGGTTGCACTTTTTCATTTTGAAAATTAGGAGGAATAGGAGAGGGGCTATCAAGTCCATAAATATACAGAGGAAAGAAAAGAAAATGTATGATAACTGGATCAAATCGATTTACTTGCATGATTTGGATGGATTTTTCAGTTATTCAAGAATTACTCCTAACTTATTTGAGATTTTGCTACAGTGAGTGGGACCAAGAGTGGGACAAAGTCCGCAGCTCAACTTATAATTGCCAGTCGTTAATTCTACAAATTTTTAATTTCAAATGTCGTAATGTTCAAACTACTTTTAAAACCCTATTTCTGCAGGTATGACAACGTTGAACTTCACCCTGACTATTTCTTCGAGAATGTCTTGACAATTCTGAGACACTTAACGAAAGTTGAACAGAGAAGAATGGGCACTCTGGTGAACCGAACCTTGTGGAGCACACCGCCAGCTGTGGTGAATGCTTATTATAGCAGAAATAAAAATCAGATTATGTTTCCAGCTGGCATGTTACAACCTCCCTTTTATAGCCGACATTTTCCTAAGGCACTTAATTTTGGAGGAATTGGTGTGGTGATCGGACATGAGATAACACACGGATTTGATGATAAGGGTACATAGTCTTCATATATTTCTATACCCGATTGCTTGGCTCAATATTTTCATGGTATAATGATAGGTAAATGGTAACCATACAATCTGAATTTTCCATGGGATGGTGTCAATATCAATATTGCAGTGTTTATCTCAGAAATTTAGTAACACATATTTTGTCTATGACTCCAAAGAAAAATTTACCTACGTTTCAAGTGAGTCTTCAATTATGAAACCTACAACGTTGTTATACAGATTTTCATTTCCCACGGGTTAGATGTATCGAAATGTACATGTACAAATTGTCATTATATTAACGAATGTTATGTTCATAAATAAGAACGAATCAAGTTTGTTAACATCAGTCTGATCATTAGACATTCTACAGTTTCTATAAAATTCGTTTAAAAAAATTAAGTAATCGAAAATGAGTAGTGATAGTGAAGATGATTTGACATTGACACCGCCTACTATTACCGAAATGGATACTTTCGTATGTTGTACTCGACCTAAAAACCAAAAGTGTAAATGGACCCAACTCAATCCTGTGACGAGTTTTCTATATACGGGGTGTTGAAGTTTATTTTCGGATTTTTTTGTCAACTTACGAGCTAGATTGAATTTCTGTTGCATAAAAAAGTTTACTACACATTTGAGTGATGCAATGGTGGATACGGATGATTAAAAATATTCATATTTACGGGGTGACTCACAATAGAACGACAGTAGTTTTGTGCAAAATCTTACTTTTTCTACTGTAACCTTCGGAAAGCACATTAATATAGTATTTTGAGGAGAAAATATCTCATAGTGAACATTTTTAATACAGGGTGTTTCATAGAGAGAACCACAATAGCAAATAATTTTTTTGAGGATAAATTCAATACCCTTTACTTATGAATTGATTTGTAGGAAAGTTAATCCCTCTTATACATGGGTGTTCCTGAGCTTCAAGATATAGAATGTGGTTTATTTGTCGGAAGGTATTCAAGTTTAGGAAAAGTACAAAAACCATGAACACTCTGTACTCTAAAATTTCCTCTATCAAATGTAACCATTTTCTTAGCATATAATTATTTCAGTAACGTCTTGAGAGGTGTGATTTCTGCATCCCATACCATGACCATTTTTCTAGATACAGAGCGTTGAAGTGGAGGAATGTCGATTTCATCAGTTTTTTCCTCTGAAAAAACTGCATTGACTTATATTGCATATGTTAGTTCAATGTAAGTTGTACATTAAAAGATACAGCTAAAAATGTTTACTGCTACAGGGTGGTTCACAAATGATTCAAAATACATTTTTCGAACACTCAATAATTCAACATTTGCGCAACAGATTTGAATAGTATGTTTTTTATTGAAAAATATTCTGAAAGCATTTGAATCATAGAGCTATAAAGTATTGTACTGGACCAAGCTGTTTACATCCTGGTTTGAAGTCGTGTATGGCCACAATCTGTAGTCGTGATATTGAGTTGGGCGTTGTCAGGTTGTCAGGTAATAAGTCTTTATCATAGACAAAAGTGTGTCACTATACGTATTCCATTCGATTACAATCGAAGAATGAAGAATGGTGATGGTGACATTATCACGCAACTCAAACCTGTATTACTTACAAGTTTAAAAATCCAAACTATCGACAAAAATCATTACTTGCGTCTTCAAATGGTTGTGAAGAAATTATTGTATCTGGACGTTTGTCAACGCTGTCGAATATCAATGTTTATGTTTTCCACAGAGTAAACTTCTGACAGTTCCGTCATGTTCTGTCATTGATTTTTTGTGGGATTATTGCTGAAATAGTGGTTTTTGAACTCATTCGTGGCACAATAGTGGCACAATAGTAAGAGAATCATAATGGTGCAATCTTGTTGGGATTGCAAACAATCCATGTGTTCGAACCCGAATATCAGACTCCATTGGTAAGTACCATAGGCGTTACAGTGGGTATCAATCTGTTTTCGCCGAATAAAATGAAATTAATACGTGAATTCAAATCTTTACATGTGGAGATAATGAAATAGATACCCCACGAAACATTTAACTTCATTAGTTTTTTGGATGATGCATTAAAACAAAAATGTTGCCAAAAATTCCAAGAAATGTCTATTAAAATTTTGATTTATCTTTAGGTTTCCAGCTCATGTCACAGTAAAAGCGGCTTGGTTGAAAGAGTTGGGGTTGAAATGTTCAACTGAATGTGTTCCAAAGTCTGTTAGGATTTCTTCCATTTATTTCAAAGACGCTGCATTCGAGATTAACCCAAGTGGAAGAATATTTTTGAAGAAAAGGGTTCTTCCTTTATTATATGATGAATGGTATATCCCAAGAAATTAAGCTGCTTCAACTTCATGGTAATTATTATCATCCGTCAGAATTGTTATTTTCTATAAGTTATTTCAAATAATAACAGAGATTTGTATAAAAAACAATATATTACATATTTTCAGATTGAACGATTTCAGCAAGAAAAAATCGTCAACTGGTTCCACTGATACAGCCCCAGGTACAGATTCTGAAGAAATTGTTGATAAATCAAGTCCCCCACTGAAGAGGTGAGAACAAATTGAGAATAGTAAAAATTCTTAACTCAAAATTCGCAACTCAGTTTTCATCCACTTCAAGTTATATGGCTTTGAAATACTGACGATCTGACAGCTAATATTATTTAGGTCAATTTCATATTTTCTGGTTTGAAAAACAGGACAGAATCCAGTTATTTTACGAAAGAAAAAGTGAGTACTTAGTATTAGTTGGTAGCAGTATCATATATATCTAATATCTTTAAAAGCAATTCTTGTATATCGATACATTTATTTTGGCTATCTCGAAAACAGCTTTGAAGATTTGGATCAAAATTTTTATTCAGATAAGGTTTCAGTTTTTAAGTTCCTTTATACAGGCGATTTTCCTGAAGAAACTCGATTCCACTAATGATAATAATGATGTGAATTTTTAAATTCCATTTTCACCCACTTCCAATTATCATAATCTGAAATTTGGCAACATATCAAGGACCGACGATAATACAAGAATTTCCTACTATTGACGTAATAAAATTAATGATAATATAATAACAATTGGAATTTCAAATTCAACTTTCACCCTTTATTAATCCTCCGAATTATCTAAAATTTTTCAAAAATTATCACAACCAACGACAATACAACAATTTTATGATAATAACGCACCTAATTGAAATTGTTGAAATTGTTATTTTCGTCAACCGATTGCACCCTTGCGCAACCCTCGGAAGTCTTCGAGAGACTTGTGTGAGCTAGGGAAGACGCAGCCCTTACCTTTTAACGTGTGATGCCATGCAATAATAATAATAATGATGAGGATTTTCGAATTTGATTTCAATCGTCCGTATGATCTGAAATTGGGCACACATAAACCGATTGCAATACAAAGACTTAATTATAAAAATTTAATGATAATGATAATAATGATAATGACGTGAATTTTTTATTCAATATCCACCCACTTCTAATCATCCGAAAATTTTAAAACTTGGCATACTTGCCAAGAACCGACGATAATATAAGAATTTTATTATATCAATGTTTTATTGATAATAATGACAATGAGAAATTCTTAATTCAATTTCCACCCACTTCCAATCCTCTGAATCATCTTAAATTTAGCACACACATCAAGAACTGACGACAATAAAAGAATTCCATAATATCAATGTGATAAAAATTATGAGAATTTTCAAATGCTGCTTTACATCAGTACACGTACTTTGTCACTGCAAGGGCTCTAAACCATTTCGAAGGGCACACACAATATGTCTGAAATGGTCGCAGTGTAAAGGCTTTTAGCGCGGACGCCAAAAATGAATCTAAGCTAATCTAATCTAGTAAAGATATCTTCAAGAAAAGTTTAAGGGAACACAACTTGATGCCATGCAGGGCAGCAACAAGGCCTTCATTGACTGTAGAACATTGCAGATTACGGCTTGATTTTGCCCGCTAGTATTTCCGGGCGATCTTGCCCGCGAGAAGTCCTGATACGAATCCCATAGAACATATATATGATATTCTTGAGAGATGAATTAGAGCCCTGCAGCAGCCCAATATTCATTTATTTTAATGTGTATAAGAACATGTATTTATTGAATATATAAATTACCACTTTTTAGTAAATGCATTTTTATTCTTTTTTTTTCAGTCGGCTGTCTCCAGCTTTCCATTAATTGTAAACGAAAGTCTTAAAAGTCTTTTTTTTTTTAAAATTGTGAACCTAATTTTCTAAGGATCGATACTATCCGAGTCAATGAGTTTTTCATGACATCAGGTATGTCAAATGAGTTTTTCTATCTCACGAAGTCCCATCGGATGTATATTCTAACACTTTCCTTTGATTTTTTTTCTAGTGATTGAACCCTATTTTCAGCAAATGCGTGCGCTCCTGTCTGTTGTGGGAACGTCACAGTCTATCGCTACCTTCTCTCTTCCCCGCAGCCCGCGCGCCTAAAAACAGAGCGACTTCAAATCACTCCGTGTCGTAGGTATGGCAATGCTGAGTACATCTGTATTTATACGATAATATACGTCCATGATTTGAATCACAACAAATGCTGGATAAAGTAATGGGGTCCAAAATCTTGAATGGAATTAGAATCTTTTGTGGGTAGAATTGTCAGCGGATCCACTAGAAAAATCGACTATTTGGATCACTATCAAATTTATTTAACGGCATCTTACATACAAGACACTGTTCAAAGACACGAGCACCATTACATTCATTTGGACTTGTGCAATAACAAACGTAATTGGTTCAAATTAAGAATATACCCTAAGGTTGTATGCTGTCAAACAAACGTTACGGGATGTTCACAACAATAATTTCAAAAACCACCATGAAGAAAAACGAGCCAGAATCTCTATTTCTGTACCTTTGTGGTGGTGTGGAAATTACTTAATCGGTTCAGTTTATTTTTCTGATAGTTGCTGCCACATCGTTTGTAATCTTGGTTTCATATACTGTCAAACTCACACCACACATATATTGTGAATTACAAAATAAGTACAATATTTGAATTATACCAACATAAGAAAATGGAAAATTATCATCCTTATTATTGTCTCGTGTATGAGAACTTGTACTTTACGAATATGTATATACTGACATACAACAATTCAATAACCCTGACTATTTCAAAATCTGACGATTATTATTATTAAGTTACTCAAAAGTAAATAAAAAATTGCATGTTCTCATTTTTTAAATTCCCAAGCATAATTATATTTGATGGTTGGATGTATGGCTCACCCTGTATAAAAATAATGATAGCGAAAATTTTCAGCCTCGAAATTGTTACCGTGTAGGTATAAACTTAAGGACATAAGTGCTCTGGCACAAATGTTGAATTATTGAATGTTTGGAAAACGACGAAAACGTATTGTAAATTATTCGTGAATCACCCAGTAGCAAGAGATTTTTCTAGCTGTACCTTTCAATGTACATCTGACCAGAACTTATGTTGAACTAACATACGTTATACCTATGAGTCAATGCAGTTTTTCAATTTGAGGAAAAAGAACTGATGAAATAATCAGCAGTTCTCCACTTTGAACGCCCCGTATGTAGAAAACTAGTCATAGGATCAGATGCAGAAACCAAACCTCCCAAGACGTTACCCAAATAATCATATACTGAGAAAATGGTTGCATTTGAAATGAGAAATTTCGGAATACATGGTTTTTGTACTTTTCTTAAAATTGAATATCTTTCGACAAATAAACCACAATACATATACTATACATATGTCTAAGGTTAGAAACATTTCTATATTAGCGTTAATAACTTTCTCACAAATCAATCCGTAAGTACAGGGTATTGAATTAATCCTTAAAACAATTATTTGATATTGTGTTCCTCTATTTGAATCACCCTGTATGAAAAATATGTAATATGCTACATTTTTCCCAAAATACTATATTCGTCTTCCGAAAATATGCTTTCCTACGGTCACAGTAGAAAAAGTGAGATTTTGCTAAAAACTACAGATATTCAATCTAGCTGGTTAGTCAAAAATAAATCCAAAAATCTGGGCAAGTTTCAGTCTCAACACCCATTATCTAAAAAACTAATCATAGGATTAAGTTGGACCCATTGACACTTTTGGTTACTATGTCGAGTACAACAACTACATATTGGAAGCTCCTGATGAATATCTGCTTACGAAGGTATGATTCACTTTTCATGAAGCCATTTAAGTTCAATTCAAAGTTTAATGACAATTCTATACTTTCAAATAGTTGACAGGATATGAGTAGATTGAGGATCAGTTGAAAATTTTGAGTAGTAGGTAGACATTCGACGCTCATATACAAAAGATGCAATTTTTTTTATATGTAAAAACGGAAACTGCACTAACCAAAAAGTTGGAAATAACAAATTTGGGAGTATAGGAAAACAAATTGCAGCCTTTCTGAAACTTTCTTATCCCTATATGAGAAAAGAATAGTGTGTCCAACTATCGCCCAATAGCTCTTTCAAATGTTTTTTCCAAAATTTTTGAGAGAGTATTGGAAGGACAATTGATACATTTTATTAATAATAATTCTGGTTTTGATAAATTTCAATATGCTTTCATGCCAAATTCTAATACCCAATCAGCAGTAACTGATTTCATGAATGACATTTTTGAAACTTTAGATAAAAGTAAATATGGCGTTGCTATTTTTTTAGGTATAAAAAAGGCATTTGATATAGTAAATCATCCAATATTGCTAAAACTTTTGAATAATTTAGGAGTGAGAGGACACTCTTATAAACTTTTTGAAAATTATTTTGAAAATCGCATTCAATACGTTGTTTTTAATGAAAATAAAAGTACTGAAAAACAATCCATTATTGGAGTTCCCCAAGGTTCAGTATTGGCTCCAATTTTCTATTTGATCTATGTGAATAGTATAACCAAATTAAAATTGATAGGTAAACATTTTTCTTTTGCAGATGATAGTGTACTTTATTATTCGGCGAAAGAAACAAAAATTTTAGACAGTACTATTGAAAAAGATATTCAATTGTTTGAAAAGTGGATAGATTAGATGAATCTAACTATCAATTTAGAAAAAAAACTGTTTACATGATTTTCAAACAAAAAATACAGACAAAATAAAATTAAAAGTAAAAATAAAGAATAAAATATTAAATGAAGTTGAAGAACATAAATATTTAGGCCTGTTGATTGATAAGAATTTTAATTTTGAATGTCACTTGAATAAAATTAGGAAATCAATTGTTCCTTTAATTGGAGCAATAAGAAGAATTGATTTCCTAAACATTAAAATACAAAATCTCATTTATAATGCCCATATTGTATCGCATATTAGATATCTAATAACAATATGGTCATCTTGAAGCAAAAACCAAAAAAGTATAATTTATCGTTTGATGAATAATGCACTAAAAGTGATTTTAAAAAACCTTGGGAGACACCTTCTTCAGAATTATACAACAATATTAAAACTTTTACATTAGATAAACTAATAAAATTTGAAAGAGCAAAATTTGCATATAAACTAACAAATAATATACAAAAAAGTAACAGCCATTTAAAAAAAAATCGAAATTACATGACTATAAAATCAGAAATGCAAATAACTTCCATTTAAATAACATTCATTCAGATAAAGGCAAGAACAATCCTATATCTAGTTCTATAGAAACTTACAACAAATTATCAGATGATATAAAAAATCAAAGTCCATAAATATTTTCTTGAAAAAACTCAAAGAAAATCTGCTATCATACTGATGTTCATCAATAAATAAATATCCAAAATTGTTAAATTTGTTATTTTTTCATTAGTTTAGAAAATTCTGAAACTCATTGTTTATTAGTAATAGTATTCAATGTATTATCTTCCTTATACCAGAACTTGTTCTGTATGGAAAATGTATTTTCAATAAATAAATAAATAAATAAATTTGGAGGATCTGCATGAAACAGAAAACTACATTTTTGACAATTAAATCAAGTTCATGCAACTTCCGGTTTCAGCGGAAGTGACATAAACTTTCTATTTTTAAATCGGACACACAGTATATTTCAACCTTTCTTGTATCCACATGACATTCTGAATACAACCATGTATAATTTATCACTTTTTGTAACCATTTTTTTTCTATTTCTCAATCTAGAGTGCAAAAATACAGCTTCACTGTATTCGGTCGAAATGAATGTGCTATATAAAATTTAATTTTCTAATTGAAATTACAATTTCTTTTCAAATGGCAACAGGTTTCGAAAAAAGACTATTTATTCTATTACAAATAATTTGATACCGCACACAAACAAAATTGTGTGAAAAAACTTAAAAAACTACGTTAGATGTTTCATAAAATAAAGCATGGTTTGGAATAAAAATAAGATTTTAATGTATCAAGTAACCTTTGACAATCCTAACTGATGAAACAAAATCATTAAGGAAAATTTCCGCCTAAAACATAACATCGAGAAAACTGATGAAGCCCAATTTTTCCATATGGAAACCATACACACTATTCTATTATTTTTGTATACTACGGTAAAAAATAAATCAAATTCATGAAAAATACCCCATACCTAAAATACCAATGACATATTACGGCTAGACTTCGTTATTTATATTTCGAGCTGCGGTCACATTCTAAGCACAATTTTTATTGCCGCTTGTTTCGCGGAAAATTGTTGCAAGTCAACCCATGAGTCTGCAAAGCTGAGTTTCTGCTGAATTATCTTCATATATACAATGTATATAAGCAGATAATTGCACCGACACAAGCGGCAGTGCTTAGAATGTGACTGTCTTGACCGCAGCTCGAAATGTAAATTAAGGAGTCTAACGGTAATATGTCTTTGTAGAATAGACCCATGGCAATTTTTATCCGATTTCGGAAATATTTGAAATGTAAATCATTTGAAGCATTACCAAACCAGGAAAGCGTTGAAAACAAATGAAGTTACAGCAAACATGTCAGAATTTGATGCAATGTAATTGACGTATATTTCCTAGTCCTCTATTTGTGTGCAAAATGCCTCGTTTGAGTCGTTTGGGGTATCCTAATGAAGATTTTCTAAATTTAATAATTATTTATGGCGAATGCAATAAAGGAATCTACAGAACTTCTCGAGTTTTCGCAGAAAAATTCACAAATCTACAAAGACCTAATAAAAATATTCAGAGAAAACCTCTGTCGTGATTTCAGATCATCTAACACAAAAAAAAACACTAGTTAACAATGAGGACAACGAATTTGTAGTTTTGGCCTACTCCACAGCTTATCCAGAAAATTCGTTGAAAGGCGCAGAAAATTCACTTAGAATTTCATGTTCCTCAATAAACCGGATTTTAATCAAACCTAAGTGACGTCCCTTTAAATATCACCAGGTTCAAAATCTGGAACCCAAAAACTGCAGGAGTGGATTTCTGCGAATTAGTCTAGTCAACATGTACCATTTATTACAAAATTTTTGTATAGTCACCGAAAATTATGATCATGGTGTCAATCGATTCGGATTCTCAAGTAGAACGTTTGAGGAAATGTCCCAAAAGGAGCCGAAAAAAATTGCAAAAGTTATACAATTAAGAGAAAAAAAAGTGGGGCTTTGGTTTTTTTTTAATATCTCAAAAAATATTAAAGATATTCGAACTATTAAAAAAGATATGAAAAGATCAGCAAAGTTACTGAAAAAAGGTTCTGACTTCCGAAACTGTACGTACCTCCAATAATTAGAATTTTTACAAAGCCCTGAAAGTAGAGCCAAAAACGGGTAGTCTGGCTTCCGCGCGCGTTGCGTCACTCTGACACAACATCAACAAAAATTATTTTAACATATCAAATATGAATATTGAAGAATAAAAAAATTCACGTACCATTGGGATACATCAATCAACAAAAATCCGCGGTTAAAAAATTGTTAAAACAACAACTTCTTATTTCACTTTTGCGGAAGTAAATTAGGTATTTATTGTGTCATTATTTGAAGAACATGTTAATGATAATATTTATGCAAGAGGATATGTTATAAGCTTCTGGATTATTGATTTTGTTTTGCACTAAAATCTTATTTTCATCTCTTAAGATCCTTTTGTAATGTATTTTTTCCAAAAAATGTAATGAAAGTTTTTTTGAAACCTAATAATGTGCAGTATCATGATTCGTAATCAAATACTCGTTTTTCCTAATCCGACAAGCCACCATGCTGCCATTTGAACAAAATTATTAATAGAAATTTCAAAATGAAGTTTTCCTAGTATATAGGTTCATTTTGATCAAAAACAGTAAAGTTTTATAGGTATTCTTATCAATTTAAAATAAAAAATATTTCTGTACATGGGGTAAACGATAAGAGATAGAGTGTCGGTTAATTTATGGAAAAGTTGCGTATTTTAGAGACTTATTCAATGATGTAAAAATCGAATTTAGCTCTTTTAGTTCTGGATATATATAGGAAAAACCAAAAAATCACAAATAATTTTTTTGCCTGTATCTACTTTATTCGCAGACATATTGGAAATCTGTCCACATTTTGCTATTGGCACTTGATGTGGGCCATCAGAATATGTCCATGAATCTTTTATTCAGGGTGTCATCTGACTAGGGCCACCCCCATCTTTGAATTTTTAAATGCGGACCTGTATTTTTTGTTGTAGTTTTTGGGTCGTTGACGTTTACTTCATACTGAGAAATTAAATTAAATTTTATATTTCGGGATGTTTCGGTAATATTTTATTATAATTGGGTGAATTATTCCCTTTTAAATTACGGCCCTGGAAATTGGTTGACTGAGTTAAATAAAAACACAATAGCAACTCTCACGTCTCCCCATATACCATTGTGTTTTTCGAGAGTATATTTTTCATTTTTAGGTTCCAATTCATATTTCTTCACATTTTCAATGCTCCTTGAATGTTTTCTGCAATGAACTTCGAATAGCAAAACCTTTTATGATTATCTGAAACATATATACAACAAGAAGAGATTATATGTATTTTGATAAGCTGAAAAAGAAATAATAGCAATAATTACATCCGAAACAAACACTATAATTGTAATGACATTTTCTTGCACCATAAGTGATTCTTGGAGATAGAATAGTATATTGTACAATGAGCATGAAAAGACATACATTTCCCACGAGTAGGTATATGAAATTTTGTAGAACGAGCGTAGCGAGTACTACAAAATTTCATATACCTAAGAGTGGTAAATGGGTCATTTCATGCTCATTGTACACTATACTATTTCTATGACCATCTGAATCATTAACAAATCTGTAATATTTTTAATAATCCTTTTTATCATAAACTCTCCTGCCGTCATTTTTATATGGTTTAGATAATTTTTTCGTTCTTCACCAGTTGAATGAAATATCAATTTTTTCTTTTTGTACACGTACCTACCTACGTCGTGAAACAAATAACATTCAAAATTTTCAAATTTTGACAACTTGGAAATAAAAAAACTTTATGCAGAAAAAATCAAACACTAATCGATTTCATAAAATGAAAAAAAATGTGGCTACGTGGATTTGAATCCTCGCTCCCACCATCCAAAGGTCATGTGTCATCTGAATCAACACTCGTCGTTACTAGAGTACATAATAATTTGTTCAAATTAACTGCTATATAGAAAGTATCTGTCAACTATTCAAAAATAAAGAATCCGATTGTAATCAATCTTTTTATTGAAATTATTCTGGTTTTATGAAAAGAAAATCATACCTTTGTCAGAAGATTTCTGATTTAAAATTAATTTGATTGCTAAATCATCCTCACTATCGCTAATCATTTTTAACAACTTAATTTTTTCAATCGAATTTTGTAATTATCTACTGATGTGAAATGTCAAATTATTAGACAGACGTAAACAAACTTGATTCGATATTATTTATGTTCATAAAATTCGTTAATACCCACCTATAATGACAGTCTAGTAGTTCATGAAAGTCGTAGGAAATGAAATATTTTGATACACCTAGCCCGTGGGAAAAGAAAATCGGTGTTACAACGTGGTAGGTTTCTTAATCGAAGACACAATTCATATGTTCATTTTCCTTAATGGTCGTAGAAAAAGATCATAACATCGCATTTTCGCTAGTTACTATAATACTTACCTAGAAGTTGCTAATGTCTTTAGTTACCATGTTTGATACCGATGAAATCTCAGTATGAAGAAATATGAATTGGTACCTAAAAATTTAAAAAAATTACTCTAGAAAAACACTATGGTACATGGGGAGACGTGAAGTTGCTATTGTGTTTTTATTTAACTCACTCAACCAATTTCCAGGGCCGTAATTTAAAAGGGAATAATTCACCCACTTATAATACAATATTACCGAAATATTCCGAAATATAAAATTAAATTAAATTTCTCATTATGAAGTGAACTTCGACGATCCAAAAACTACAACAAAAAATACAGGTCCGTATTTAAAAATTCAAAGATGGGGGTGGCCCAAGTCAGATGATTTTTTTACATCATTGAATAGGTCTCTAAAATACACAAATTTGCCACAATTTAACCGACACTCTATCTCTTATCGTTTACGAGATCCCCATACACAGAAACGAATTTGAATAGCTCTGTATATTTTAAAATGAATGTAAAATTCGGTTACAACAAGTAACAAATGATAAATACATTGTTGTATTTAGTGAATCATATGGAGGAAAAATAAATAAAAATATAACGCGAGTGTCCCATTTGAAAATCGTAAGTTCATGTCACTTTGGTGAAACAGGAAGTTTCTTGAAGCTGAGTTACTTGTCAAAAAATGCAGTTTTCAGTCTTATACAGATCCTCCAAATTTAATTCCATTATCTTAAATAAATGAAAAAGTTATATAGGCGAGCCACTTTCCGCGGTCACCCGGTATAGATGACCTAAAAATAAATTAAAGTAACCGATAAATTCCTAAAACAAATCCTACAAATTTGTCACAAAATAGTGTGTTATGGGGAATGTTTCTCCTCTGTTGAAGAATCGCAAAAATTATGTCTTTCTTTTCCTCTGGTGAATCCTTCAAAAATGGCAAACGAGTTTGTTTGCTCTTTATGCATACATCACACATTTTCTTTGATGGAAAATGAGAAGAGTGCCCCATTTTTCTATGAAGTAAATCCATATCATTTGTGACAATATTAGCGTTGGCAATATTCAATACAGTAAATTCAATAACATATAAATTGCCTTTAATGCCACCTTGTGCTAATAATCGTCCGTATTGGTTAGCAATTTTAACTGTGCTATTTTGGAAAACTACCATTAAACCTTCTTGCTGTAATCGTTTAACAGATAACAAGTTATATTCAAGTTCATTACATAGCAAGTCATCCTTGATTTTTATATTAACCTTGTTTTCATTTCGAACATAGAGATTACCAATCTTGGTTGCTTTTATTTGTGTCCCCTTCTTTGCTACATTTATTTTGTAATCAACAGACTGCTGTTCTAACAAATGTTTTCCATATCTTTCACTAATTAAATGATTTGTTGCCACCGAGTCAACAATAAATGGCAAAACATGCAAATTGTCAAAATTTCTGACAATGACAGAGCTTAAATTGACAGCCATCAATTCTTCTTCTTCTTTTATTTCAGTGCTGTCATCTTGGTGAGTTGAAGTTGACTGCCTAGCAACTTCAGCTACAAAAGCTACTTCTTCTTCTTCTTTTTCAGCCACTTGCGCGTTCGAATTTCTCAGGTTAGGTTTTCTATCTCTGTCTTTCAACTGGGGACAGTCTATTCTCAAATGTCCCGGTTTTCCGCATTTATAGCACTTGAACGGAAAATGTCCACTGCGATTATGTCCATGTCCACGTCCTCTGATCCCGCGCCCTTGAAAATACTTTCCACTGGTTAATGCAATAGGATCACTAGGGGATGCATTCGCACTTGCATTATTTTGGCGCATTTCTTCCTGAAGAAGTTTGTTTTTCACGAACTGAAAATCCATTGCACCAGGGTCTTGACTATAGATAACATCTATTGTGGTTGTTATATCCTGGTATGATTCAGGCATTGCTGCCAGTAATTGTGAAATTACTTCATCATCTTGAATGCTTCCACCACTACCTTTCAACTCTTGAACTGTTTTTTCAAAGTCCAATATGAAGTCTCCTAGTGGTCCACTTTGATAACACATGCCTCTTAATTTTCGCTGCAAATTAACCGGCATCGATAAGCCTGTCTTGGTATAAGTTTTCTTCAGAGTTTCAAAAATAACCCGTGCTGTTTTCTGATCTTTAATCGTATCCAACACATTGTTTGCCAGCCATTGAACCATTATATTCCTGGCCTTCACGTCTTTCTTCCGAAAGTCATCACTTTCCCTTGAAGTTCGATCTACTGCATTCAAAACTTCAAGTACATTGTTCTGTTCTAGCATAAGGTGCAGCCGATATTCCCAGTTTGAGAAGCCTGTTCTGTCGAATGGTTTCAAGTGCGCTACCTGAGGGGTCAACGCCATTTTTCCAGTCGTCAACGCCGGTTCCAAATTTCTATACCAAATCACACTAATCATTGTAATTTCCAGAATTCCAGACCTTAGATTACTCTGGGCCCATAACCTCTTGAAGGTCGTGGATTTGGCCAAGAAATAAGCAAAAACTACGCAGAGAATAACTTTAATTTACTTTACTTAAAACGTACAAAAAGCACTCGACATTCTACATCGGCATCTTGACTACAACAATGGGATTAAAAAATAGTTATTTGTTTTACTAGGCATACAAGCACAAGATTTAATGCAGCGGCTGGTGTTTCATATGAAACCAGCCAAGGCATTAAATCTGCTTTTCTGCCGTGTGAAACATATAATTTTTTTTTTTTTCAAATTTGTTCCAATTCCACGCAAAATCGACTTTTTCATATTTAAATTGCGTTTCATTATCAATATCCAAATAACTAAATTATTTTATCAAAGGTAACTGGGCCCTGCGTTACTATGTTTACCGCTGATGACGTTTGTTGAATATGTTTGTTTACTGTTTACTTTGTCATTGTCAATTTTGAAAAGTTGTCATGTTAGAAATGGATTTACTGCAAAGTGAGGATGAATTGATGCAATTAACACCACCTGAGATAAGAGACCAGGCGCGAGATGTGGAATTTAACCTTTTACCGGAAAAATCAAGAACTGTATATGAACTCACATACAGCAGATTCATGGAATATAGACAGAAGAAAAATATAGGATCTTTCTCTGAAAATGTGCTGATTGTTTATGTCATTGTCAATTTTAATAACCAGTTTGATTTAAATTATTACTTGGAAGGTTGCCTAGCAAACGAACTTTTTCTGCCTAGGCAGTAAAAGTGGACTTTTTCTGCCTAGGCATTAAAAGTAAAACTTCTAAGCCTGCCAAGTGTCATTAAAAGGTCGCTTTTAATGTCATTTGGAGAAAAAACTGTTCAGTGATATATAAAAGTAACTAGCCTTTAACAGGATTGCCAATATACTAACATTTTTGGGATGATTATAATCCTCATGTGACAAAAGACCTATGATCTAAATGTTTTACCTATTTTAAAGCACAATAAACATAGCGTTTTTATTTTTAACGACAAACTAAATGATGAGAGATATCTCCAAATTCTAAAGACGAATGTTGCCGATATTCTAAAAAATTTCACGCAAATTGACTTTTGGATAGGGTGTTTCAAAAAATAAGGGTTACAGTACTTCAGTGTATTGAATATCTGGAACTCCATGAAATCGAGAAAGCAACCACGAGTCGCGTACAAAAGCACATTTCAAAATGTTTACAATGTAATTGAAAACATCTCCAGCATTTATTGTAAAAATGTGATATTTTGTTTACAATTTTATTCGTTTTATTCTTCCTAATTTTGCTATTTGGTGTACTTTCACATGTTATATAGCATAGTAAATCTAGTATTTTATCTTGATATAGAGATAAAATGCTGATTTTTCCACGGAAACTTTGAGCTATAGTTAATGGAATTATTTTGTAATCTTACAAACTTCCTCTCGTTCATTTATGTTACTTCAAGATTCCTTTAGTTTGAATTTTCTGCAAGTTCTGGCAATCATTTGATCACATTGTCAGTTTAAAAAAAAAACACAAGAAGTTGTATAATCAATATTTGCATTCATTTTTCCTATTTTATAAGCCTATTTTTCCACGGTTACCTGAAAATATATTTATTTTAAATCTGTTTTTCCAAAAAAAGCGACGTATCAAGAAAACTTGTTGAATTAAGTATAGGATTATTACCCTTATATAAACTGACTTCTGAATATTTTCTGCCTGATAACGCGTTTTCGCATTAAACAAAAATGTGTGTCAATTTCAAAGATATTGCTCAGCTGTGAATCAGGTTAAATAATTAGATTTCAATCTCAAAAAAAAATAAACGCCATTCCTTACAAAGAAGATATCACATTTCACGAGAACGGTACCGGTTTATACAAAGAGCCTCTGGGAAGTAATCTTTCCAACTTGTATAGAAACAATAAAATACAACTTCATCTCGTGTTTCACTTTTTTGTTAGGTAGTGCTATTTTTGTACTACGTGATTTAAAAAAATAGGATTATTTTGTGAAAGAAGCTCAGATCAATAAGTAAACATAAATGGGCCCGATGCTACGTAAACATCATATTCACTGAACCGAAGACAACTTTGTTTATTTACGTACACCTCTCATCCCTAATGTTTTCAAACATTGACGCCCGGTTGTCAAATTGGTAAAAAAATATGATTTTGGTAGGAACCTACCAATAAATGCATAATCAATCATATTTTATATTCAGATGTATTATTCTAAAAATTCTAGAGAAATTTTAATGTCCAGAAAGGTCTGAAAAAATTACCAAAACGGAAGATATATGTCGTTTTGAACTGATGAAATTTTAGGCACTCTGAAAATTTCGAGCAGTTACAAGAATTATTTTAATCTTGGCAACACCGCGTGTTTTCGTGGTTTTTGTCCTGCTTAAATAACTTAAAGTTACATTTGGAATATTTTTCAAAATAGTGCATTGGTTTAATGAGGCACAATGTCGCAATACTGCTTTGTTTGCAGAACAAATGATAGTAAACAAACATTCCACAGGTGAGGTTCCAGTGGCGTCGAATGCACGATGCAAATCATGCAATCAAACGTATTCGTCAATGTAAATATTGGAGGACAAAGAAACTCATTCAAAATTACAGATACGAAAAGCCTATGGCAAAATGGTGAATTCCTGAATGTTTGTTATGAATATCTGTAAGCGGGGGGAAAAAACATTCAGGTTTATGAAGGGAAAATTGAATTTATTTCCCAATAATAAATATTGACACTGTTAAAATTCTAACAGTGAGGACAATTAATGATATACCAAAGGACTTGCTTAAAATTTTTGGAAATCATTTCTTTGAGGAAGAGCCTTTATCAAACCATAGTTATGCCTTGGTAAAGGCAATACTTCAATTTTTTCAAAATCCGAATATACCATGAATTGTCAATAAGCGGAACTGACAAAGTAGAAAGGGTCTGGTCTCTTTTGACAAAAACCACGAAAACACAAAGGAAAATTTTAACAACACTTACAATGAACTGGTCCAAAATTTAGGAAGGATCATACTCAACAGAATAAACAATTTTTACAAAAAAAGGAAATGGGTTCTGAAAAAATAGATGTTGGAAAAGGTTTCTTAACTCATAGGGCCAGTTGCATAAAAAATTTAACAGACAAATAAATATTTGATTTGATGATTACTATGGCGATGCATGTCTAAGCTCACCAGTTATGTTACCTACGTTAACAGAAGGCTTTATGCAACTGGTCCATATTTATTCAAATATTCTTATTGATTCGTTGAAACTTGATCTACACAACATAAACCCCCAGACTCCAAACTTGAAATATAGTCAAGGAACTTGTTACTTCTTTCGAATTAATTACTTTAGACCTAAATAATGCTTTATTTTTGATAGCTGAAAACTACTAGAATCCAACTAAGGAAAGAATATCATCATAAATCACAAAACTAATCCGCTATCTTGAATCCCCAAATTTTGATAAAAAGTTATTTGCTGCTAACCCCCGGCTTTTTATTGACCCTAGGAATTTTAAGACAAAATCGCGAAATAACATGTTGCAACTCACAGGTACTGCATTTGCATAAGTAATTTTGACCCCCTTAAAAAAGCACGGCACTGTGCTAGAGGTATTTTGTTTTGGTTCGAATGTCAAAAATCCGAAACAAAACAGTTTCCGCAAGAATTATCTTCGGTTCAGTGAATATGATGTTTACGTAGCATCGGGCCCATCTATGTTTACTTATTGATCTGAGGAAAGAAGTCAACGAGATTCCTATACATTATATGAGCACTTAAAATTTCTGCTGTAATTTACAGGCAGATTATTCGATCACGAAGGCAACCTGCACATGTGGTGGAGAGACTCTTCTATAGAAAAATTCTATGAAAAATCCCAGTGCATGATTGAACAATATGGACAATATGTTCTTCCTGACTTACATGTATCATTGGATGGATATTTGACGCAAGGAGAAAATATAGCTGACAATGGCGGTTAGTACTTTGTATTTTTTGAAATTATTGTATAACTTTTGGAACTAGTCTCTTGAAGTTTTATATCAGACTATATTGATGTCCTGCAATTTTTAACCAGCCAACCTTTCGAAAATATTTTTTGCCATCCTCGATGCAAAATTGTCATTGTAATATGTCCTATTGAAACATAAAACCTTCTGTTTGAAAGTGGTTGACAATGTTTCACTTTGAGTTAGGTTATTTTGGACTTTCATTGGGTAGTATTCATAACCCAAGTAGCACACCTATCTTGGTAAAATATTGGTATAATATTGTGAACATATTGGCGAAATATTTGAAATGCAATATTGGCGAGAAAAAAAATGTGAACATTCGGCGAATTGGTCCAATATTACTTGAATAATATTGGCGAAATATTCTTGAAGTAATATTGGCCTCAAAATGTTCGGCGATATTGTTACAATATCGCTAATACAATATTCTGACAATGCTGGTACAATATTCAAAAGTTATATTTTCTAGAAGTAAAATGTGAACATTTTGCGATATTGGTCGAATATTGTTTGAATATTTCAGAAATAGTTTTGATGAAATATTCTTGAAGCAATAATGGCCTCAAAATATTTATCGATATTGGTACAATATTTATCGATATTGATACAATATCATTTGGATATATTGGTGGATGTCAATATACCTTGGCAAATTACCAAAGGTCTTTCAGTTGATGAAGGTGACACCACAGTCTGCCTTTTGATTGCCATAACCACTGGGTGAGCTGTCTTGAAAACAAGTTACGGGAAGTATTCAATACACTTTCATAGGTTTTAGAAGACGTTCTATATGTAGAGCCACCTAGCGGATTTTTATCCAGGTTTGATTATGATATAATTTCAATATGTTTCATTGAATATTCGGCCAATATTCAAATTTCATCTCAATCTAGATGTGGGAAACAATATGAAGACAATATTGTTTTAACGATATCGATAAATATTACTGAACCAATATCGACCCAATATTAATTAATAAGATTTGTTGAATATTGTCGAAATGATATTCAACCAATGTGTAATCACACTTGGGGATACAATATAGTTTTTATGCCTAGAATCGATATTAGGGGAATATTGAGATTGCGATATTTATTCTAGATGTTGAAAACGATGTGAAGACAATATTGTTTTATCGATATTGGTAAATATCATTCGACCAATATTGACTCAATATGAGTTATTACAATTTGTCAAATAAAGTGGAAATGATATTCAACCAATATTCTAACAAACTTGGAAATACAATATAGTTTTTTCCCCTATAATCGATATGACTGGAATATTTGGATTGCAATATTTATTCTAGATGTGGAAAACAATATATAACCAATATTGTATTATTGATATTGGTAGAAATTATTCAACCAATATTGACCCAATATTTCATGTGATAATCTACATTCAAAACTAGTTCAACCAATATTCCACCAATATTATTAATACAATATTGTTTTTTGAATATTCACCCGTATCGGACCAATATTGATTTTTCATTTACAATATATCTATATTGGCCCAATATGGAACCAAGATTCAGCCGATATGATGTGCTACCTGGGAAAAGGTAGCAAATTCTTTTATTACAGGTTTGTCTCCCTGACATCTCAACAAAATGAATACGTCTGTTTCAATAAATTCAAGTAAAAGCATTTGCTCAAGGTTTATGCATAGGACCCATTGTCTAAAATGGAACAAAGAAAAATTCAATTCTCTGCAATTTTTAATTACAGATTTTAACAGTTGAAACGTCGTGATTAAAAATTGCAGAGAATGGAATTTTTCTTTGGTCTTTTTTAGACAATGAAAGTACAGAATAACCTTACTCATAAAACCTTCTTTTCCAATACAGAAAAGTTTTAAGAGTTTTGATATATATGGCGTGCACAACATGAACCGTGGACCAGTCCTTCGGCAGCCCAAGAAGAATGAAACCTGGTTGAGAAATCATCATCTTGCTCCCCTCAACCCATTAACTAGCTGCGCGCTTTTCATTCATTATCCTTTTTTTCAATTCCAACCTATAGGGTAGCCCATTCAAAAGTGGAACACCCCTGTAAATTTTTAATTTTTTCCGAAATATTCACACAATGTTTTAATGAAAAGTTATCAATAGGTTTAAAATAAGGCCGAAAGTGACAAACAATTTAAAAAATTTGGAGCCTAAAATTGAACTCTGCTGATAAATTTGAGCACTTCTATAAAGCAATGTAACAGATTTTACACGAAAAAATACTAAAAATAAATTGATTGAAAGCCATACTTCTTTGTAATTGTAGGTATTGAATTCAATGAAGCTGACTATTAAATTTGATTGAATCTTAATGTTGTCATGTTTGTAACAACATAAGTTTCAAAGCCTGCCTTTAAAAATAAGTTTATTCAATTGTTTAAGGGATCAAAGACTGGCAATATTATGAATAACTGTTGAAACGGCAGTGTCGTGGTCGAATTAATGCAAAATAAAGTAGTGAAAATATATTTCAATTACATGAACATAAAATGTGACATCAATCAAACATTTTTTTAAGTCAATAACAACCATTATTTTGAATATACAGAGAACAACTAGATATTAAATTAGAAATCTAACAATAATAGTCCGCAAGCCCTCGTACAAAATCTTAGGTGATAACCAGCAAGTTGTAACTTTGTATACTGTTTAAGTATGCCAAGTCCGACAAGATTTCGCAAAGAGGAAACCTTGATAGTGGTAAATTTTCCTTTGACTTTCTGTAAAACATGTCATTTTCGCATTTATATGTAAGGTAATGACCAGCATCTAGTTTTTAAGTTAAAGTGAAAGATATTTACCAAAATTAATTTAAACAAAAATTGTCCGACAAAAAGTTCAGGTACTTCTAGTTTGTCCGCCAGTCTAAACGTGTCGATTTCACGACTTGTAGGTTGGCGATAGCCAGCAATCTGAGTTTTCTAGGATCATACAATAATTAAATGAGATTTTCAATGGCACCATTGTCCGACAAAATTAATAGGGATCTTCAGCAGTCAGACACTCCAAAGATGTCGATTTGACTGCAACAATGTTGGTGATAACCAGTAATGTTGTCTTGACTTTTTTTTCAAAGAAATAGAATATATAAGATAACGATATACTTGTCCGACAATAAAGTTGGTAAATTTGTTGAAAACTTCCAAAAAAATATTAAAATTTTACTTTTTATATATAAACACTAACCAAAACCACCAAGCTATACAATAACCCAGACATTTAGGCATACAGGCTACAGGCTGTTTATTCCTGAAAAACAAATAGAAAGATAAAAATATCTGAATAATTTGTTTTGTAATCGCAATGTATTTCGCCTCTCCTCTCTGCCGATGGAAATATTGTAGTGAAGTCTTTTTATATTAAATATATAATAGATCTATACATAATCGACATGAGTTTGATGATATTCTTTGGTGTTCATAGTTTCGAAATCAGATAACTTGAAACTGGTTTATTTGCTCGGTGCCCCAATGCTTAATGCTTAGTACCAAACACAAAGTTTCATTACATTATTTTCCCATTGATTGAAAACAAAGACTTAGGCAAAAAGTGGCAATACCTACGTATACGAAAATGTCTGATTAAATAATTTCAATTTTCAACATCTTCAGCAATTTATTCAAATTTGAATTAGAATAAAATTAAACACTATGGTCTCTTATGGAATTTGGAGGCTGATCACCATTACACTGTTTCGTGCCTAAAATCTGAGCGCCATCTAGCAGGAACGCGAATTGTTAAAAATAAAGGTACTTTACTCTAGCATCGAATTCATATTTTTTAAGAAACCTCGCATACAACTAAAATTTTTTTATATTTGATGGTTGCATATTGAATTTAAGACCATGTAGAACCATTTATGAACAATGAGTTTTTTTACTAAAATTAAAAATAAAGAAGTATTCCATATGGTGCCGACTTATTTGGACATACTGTATAAATATTTCGATCTTAATATAGATTTAGATGGCGTCCACTCTGCCAGTGCAGCACAGTCAGAATCCGAGACAAGCGATGAAAGTGATACTTTGAGTGCGAGCGAAGAATCTACTGAAGAAGAAGATGATGAATGATTCTTTTCTTTATAAAAATTTATGTTTATTTATTTTTCAAGTTAAGAAATAAACTGTAAAGCAACATTGCATTTTTAAATAATTTTGAATTTTTACTTCTATCGCGAGAAGTATTGAAATTAAAAAATTTCAACATTTGTTGTCGGACAGGCAAAACAGTCCAATATTTTTGTCGGACAATCGATACTTCCGTAAAGTATTATATTTTTTTCTCAGTTGCCACTTTTGTCCCACAGCTGGTTATCACCAACATTGTTGTCGTCAAATCGACATCTTTGGAGCGTCGGACTGCTGAAGATCCCTATTAATTTTGTCGAACAATGGTGCCATTGAAAATCTCATTTGATTATTGTATGCTCCTAGAAAACTCAGATTGCTGGTTGTTGCCAACCTACAAGTCGTGAAATCGACACGTTTAGAGTGGCGGACAAACTAGAAGTACCAAAACTTTTTGTCAGACAATTTTTTTTAGATTAATTTTAGTAAATATCTTTCACTTTAACTTGAAAACTAAATGCTGGTCATTACCTTACATATAAATGCGAAATTGACATATTTTTGAGAAAGCCAAAGGAAAACTTACCACTATCAAGGTTTCTTCTTTGCGAAATCTTGTCGGACTTGGCATACTCAAACAGTATACAAAGTTACAACTTGCTGGTTATCACCTAAGATTTTGTACGAGGGCTTGCGGACTATAACTTTTGGATAGAAATACTCACAATTCAAACTGACAACGGTAAAGCAGTGTTATAAATTACATTATATACAAAATTGTTGAATACAGAACGATGAGTCGAGATAATCGGATTCGATTATGATACATTTCTGTTATAAATCCATACCAGTGGACGAGTCAGATTCTTTAAAATAGAACAATTTTTCAATTTCAAAGTTTGGCTCCACCCTAGAGCTAGTGATGCTCTAATAGATAGGCGAAAAATCTCTTAAACTGGTCAAAAAATAAAACTTCTCGAAAGTTGTTCAGCTTTTAATTGGGTCACTCTGTATACTTATTTCATGTTTTTTGTACCACACTATTAATGAATTAGTTCATGGTTTACTTGGTGCAAAACGAGAAATTACATATTACGGTATCTACTCTTCTATAAAAGTAAAATGAGAAAATGTATTGCATCCAGAACTAAAAATCAAATTCTTTTTTTTTAATATACAGGGTGTTCCATTAAGAATAACAGAATACGCGTATTTTCTGGAAATGGTACAGTAAATCTATTATCGTTTTCTGAAATTAATTTTACAATGAAATACAATGAAATAGACAATATGATTCAACAAGAACTAACGGTTGCAGAGATACTTGGAGGATTCCATAACATTTACTAACTATAACCTCAAATTTTCATAGGTTTGAAACAGGCTTATAGAGCCTACGAGTCATGGCTTCATAAACACCCCGATGCCGATGAGACTCTTCCAGAACTAAACCTCACCAACCGACAACTGTTTTTTCTGAATTTCGCACAAGTTTGGTGCGGCCAACAGAGAATAGAAGCAGCGAAGAGCAGGATGAAGACGTCTGTACACTCCCCGGGTATATTTCGAGTAATAGGTGTACTCAGTAACTCGGAAGAATTCTCCAAAGCATACAACTGTCCCAAAAACAGCCCGATGAATCCAGAATTCAAGTGCACTATCTGGTAGAATTATTTACATAAATAGTCAGTTTCTTCTTTAATTGATTAATTTGATGAATATTAGTTTTATCGTGTCAGTTATATACGTCAAACTCCAAATATATGTATAGTTGATTCAATCAGTTTTATCATCTCAAGAAACTTCACATGCTGATTGGTACAATTGGTTTATTACCAAACGCTATTTGTTTTATCTAAACAGATATTAAATGGGTTTCATGATTTTTTCTTAAAGAGCATTTTTCAATTCCTGTTTCTAATTTCCAATAATTTTTTCAGGATTGTAATAGTCTGGAAAAAATATTGAAAATATAGTACTCATGAACATGTCGGTTCCTTTTTCTTACTTCTACAAATGTGTTCGTATGCCCTTCTTCCTCACCTTTTTATCTGATCACAACAAAGATGAATAATGTCAGGGAAAAACACACGGTGTAAAGTAAAGCCACATTTTGATCCATCAAGTGACCTATTGCTGTTCGCTCAAAATTTGTTCTGCATCTGCACCCTTACCAACAACTGAAAAACCTTCAGAAGTTTTCAAGAATAAGCATTAAGCATCTAAGTACAATCAAGATAAACAAGAGTGCTACCTCAACTCTTTCATAAATTCACATGGGCAAATACTCTATTGGGATATATTTTTCACCCAGCCGTCGCCATACCTGAGGCTTTCATCTCCCGACGGCTCTTGGCGGCTCTTTGGCGGCTCATTGGCGGCTCTTTGGCGGTTCATTGGTGGCTCTTTGGCAGTTCTTGGATTCTCGCATATTGTCGCTAATGCCAGCGGCGATTGACAGCCTCCGATATGCCGAGCGGAGGTGGTTTGTGGACAAACTTGCCCCTAATGGACCTTTGCGTTTTCCTGTATTGATGTACATAGGAGATGAGGAAGAACTTTTGTTGACCCATCTACGCTACCTTCAATGATATAGGAATCAAATTTACTTGCAATGTTTATATATAATCAATTAGCTTGTTTTGTGTTATGATTGTCTTTTTTTAAGGACCCCCAACGTTTCCGAAGAAACCATATAATAGCACGAATGAATATTACCGAATATTGCAATTTTGTTATGAAAATTTACCTAAGAAACTTCAAAGAATCTTGGTTTCATACTAAATTAAAGGAAAAGGGTCCTCAACCCTAACCAACACCATCACTTTTCTGGGTTTCATTTTCAATAAACTTTCTATATGAACATGTTAACATCCATAGAAATTGAACAAATATAAAAAAGGATGATAAAATAGTTTACACTGGGAAAAGTCCTCATTTTGTGGTTGGACAATGATGGCCATCAGGCCGATACTATTTTCCGATCATAAATCTCATCCCTGATAGAGTTAGGTTAGGTTTGAACGTAAGTGGGCCCGTATCAGGCCCTCTACTGCTGCCAATGGCCTATTGTGGTTCAACCTATGGTTATATTTCTCCCAGTATATCCAGTTTCTCAACGAAAATGAGAAATGTATTGGGAGAACAATTCACTAGGTCTGCTGGCCTTACTGTCGTATTGACAATCTGGTTCTGGCCGCTGCAGAGCATGTACACAGAATGTGTTTAGCCGTTTCATCATCCTCCATGCATAGCTGGCAGTCTGCATCTTGTGCAATTCCGATTTTATGCATGTGATGTTTGAGTTTGCAGTGGCCAGTGACCAAGCCTATTATAACTCTGAGATGTGCTCTACTGAGTTCTAGCAGTTTGTCAGAGTCCGTTTTTTTTCTTGTACAAGCAATAAATGCTTTGGAATGGGCTAGGCCCGGTAGACTACGCCAGTACTCGAGTCTTTTATTGTCTGCCCAAGCTGTTATGACATTCTTGGCAGTGCTATATGCTGAACCGATTGCCGGTTCTGGTTCAGTGAACGTTGTTTTGGCCCCCCTTTTGCTACGGCGTCCGCTATTTCGTTTCCTTTCAGTCATGTGAGACGTGGTATCAAGACTAGGGTAAAGTTGTTGCGTTGCGCTAGTCGGTTAAATGTCTCTCTGCAGTTCCATACTGCTCTAGATTCAAAGCAGTTGGATTCAAGCGCTTTTAGTGCTGCTTGACTATCCGATAATATTTTTATTGTTTTTCTTGTGTAGTATCGATTTCCCATCTCCCTTGCACACATTTCAATGGCACATATCTCTGCCTGAAATTTCGTTGCTAGTTTACCCATACTGAATGAGTGTTTCACTACGTTCATCCCATATATTCCAGCTCCAACGCCTTCCAAAGTTTTGGAACCATCAGTAAACCAACGTTCATTTGCCCTACATGTGTCGGTTTCATTCGGGATCCAGTCTTCTCTTTCGGGAGAGACCACAGTGTAGGACGTGTGAAGGTTGATAGCTTTAGGCATGATGTCTGAGGGCATTCCTAGAATGTTGTGAGCTATTACTTATGCCCTCCAGCATGCTGCTGCCTCTCATGACACATGCCTGCGGTTGACTAATGGCCGCTTGGTAGAGTCTGATAGGTACGTTAGGTCAGGTTATGTGTACAAGTTTAGTGCACAAGTGACAACACTAGAGGTGAAACAATCTCACATTCCAACTCTTTTCCATAGAAAATGAATAAAAAATAACCTCACTTTTCCACTTTGTGTACGCTGGAAGTTCAACATTCATACCGATTTCAGAGAAAATTCACTCATTGCTTGTTACCTGTCAATGTTGGATTCGTAGATGATCATGCTTTTGTATTGTGCTGTTATGAAATGCAGGAAAAATTAAATAGTCAGTTTGTTTTACTTCCAAAGCTGTCAATTGTGCACTAAACCAATTGACCAAAAAACTCGAGGCATTTGTAAGTATGATGATGTCGAACATCACATCAACTCCTAAGAGGCGGTATTTTCCATAATCAACTCAAAACAACTCACCCACTCTCATATCTTACTGCGTCAATGTCTCAGTATCTAATATCAAAAGATTGGGTGATATAAAACACAAACAACTTACAAAAATAGCAAGAGAGATACGGCAATAGTGTCAATGAAGAAGCACAACGATATTAGCTTCTTACGTAAAATATTTCCTAAGATACTTGTATTTCAAAAATATCACTTTGCAATTTTATTGCAACTTCCTACAGTTCTGATGATGGAATGAGTGAACAGAGCACCCTCTCTTATATTTAAAATTACATGCATGTATACTTCTGTATTACCGATATGGTCGAAACTTCAAACCTAAAAAGCCTCAACCTAAGTAATTAGGGACCTACATTCGCTCTGCTGCACAATGGGCATTCAGTTTCCTAAGAAGTTTTTGCAAATTATTCCGAACTCATTAAAAACCAACGTTGTTGTTATGTGAAACGTATTTATTTATTTTTTTACAATTAAGTAAATATAAAGACATCTACGTATCTCTATTGGGAAATTATTCATTAGTATTGCGTGACGGTCGATGGTAGGTTAGTTTATGGAAAACACACAAAAATAGTTTTGGCATTACGACGTTGCCGTTTCTATCAAAATGGTCTTGCAAGTTTATCGTTTTCAATAGAACCCCTATATTAAAAAAAAATAGAATCGCTCTTTAATTTTAATATTTTTTGTTAACAATGCCATATACCTATCTCTATCGGTCTTCAAACTAAGAAATAATTTGTTTTAAATATATTCCATAACATAGCTCTTATTGATTAAATTATTACTCTCAATTTATGAAAAAATTATATTTTGATGGTAGTCTCGACAAACTCTAACAATACAGAGCGTGCTAAAATTACTATTATTTCCGTTACGCATAAAACTGGTCAAAAGTTCGTCTTTTCAGAGAAAACTCCCTGTATATCACTTGATGAATTGAATGATAAAGAAAAATGCTTTGAAATGATTATGCTTCTATACCAGATTCATCAAGTTTTCCTAATACAGCGCCCTTTTTGGGAAAAATTATTCTTTGAAGAATTTAATTTTAGGTAGACGTAAAAATATCAAGCTTATGTTAGTTTGGTGACTTTCGTAAGTAATTCATGAAAATTATTAAAAATAGTGATCTCCCAAATTGAATGCAAAAATTGATTATTTAAACGAAGTCCTATGAAATTATTTCTTAATCACGGACAATGTGTTCAAGTGATTACCAGAACTTTCATCAATCATAATTTGGAACGACGAGTAATGGGATTTTTAATAGAAGGATTGAGGATTTTTGGGATGATTATAATCCTCATGTGACAAAAGACCTATGATCTAAATATTTTACCTATTTTAAAGCACAATAAACATAGCTTTTTTATTTTCAATGACACACTAAATGATGAGAGATATCTTCAAATTCTAAGGACGAATATTACCGATTTTCTAAAAAAATTCACGCAAATTGACTTTTTGATGGGGTGTTTCAAAAAATAAGGGTTACAGTACTTCAGTGTCTGCCAAAGAAAAACTGCGACGGCAAAGAGTGCCGAGTATTGAAGATCTGGATCTCCATGAAATCAAGAAAGCAACCACGAGTCGCGTGCAAAATCTCATTTCAAAATGTTTACAATGTAATTGACAACATCTCCAGCATTTATTGTAAAAATGTGATATTTTGTTTACAATTTTATTATTTTTATTCTTCCTAATTTTGCTATTTTCTGTACTTTCACATATTTTATAGAATGGGGAATTTAGCATTTTACCCAGAAATAGAGATAAAAAGCTGATTTTTCCACGGAAACTTTGAGCCATAGTTAATGAAATTATTTTATGTTACAAACTTCCTCTCGCTTATTTGTGTAACTTCAGGATACATTTGGTTGCATTTTCTGCAAGTTCTGGCAATGCTTTGATCACATTGTGAGTGTAAAAAAATTATTCCATAAGAAGTTCGTTTGATTAGTCAATTATTGCATTCACTATGGGTATATTTTTGAAACACTGTCCAACTATTTATAAGTCACTTATAAAGATCACCATACTATCATAAGCTTGATATTTTCACGGTTACCTGAAACTAAATTCTTCAAAATATATGTTTTTTCCAAAAAAGCGTCTTATAAGCCAGGAATCACGCTGATCGACCAGGACCGACCGTCCACGACCGTCCATCTTCGACCAAAATTTCTAACACATATTCTTCTCGCACAACTCACACTGTTCGATCATTCTCGACCGCCCATAGCCTGTTTTCAAAGACCGTATTTGAAATTCCAACCCGCTGGAAATTTTGGTAGGCCTCAGACTATCGTGATGCAATGCCCATACGCTAAATTATCATTTGAATATATGTTTTTGATAAACTTCCAACAGTTTTTCACCTAAATGAAAATTTTAATAGTAATTGTGTGAATTGGTATATTTCATACTGAAAAAAATTAAGTATCTGTCATGAATTCTTGAGAACGACATTTACAATTTATAGTACATCCAAATTTTATGTTTTCAAATCAACGGAACAATACAGAAACCATGTAGACCATATTTCAATAACAGCGGTGAGGAGACTCGTTAAATCAGAGTAATCCTAATTACATCAATAGAGTTATTGTCGTGGGTGATACCACAAGTGTATCGGTGATTATCGAAATAGCAATTCCTTTGAATTTGAGAATCAAATATGTTGCTTGGCAACCACACGAGCGCTTGCGCGAGTGTGGTTGCCTAAATTAACATAATTTGATTCGAAACCGAGAAGGAATTAACGATAATCGCCGATAACACGAGTTGTATTTGTTAAGATTATTTCACGAATAAAATCGAAACCATTTTTATTTATTTACTATTCAATTTAACTAGGAACATTAATCCCGCATTTTGTTCTGAAATTATGCAACTAACAAAACATTTACTTGATATTTCAAACATCCCTCTATTTCAGTTACCAATGACAGAGCGCGTCATTCGTAGTTTCGTCATTGCATGCCTAGTCTACTGCTTCTCGCTCGAGGTTATGTTTTGATAACATTCTGATTTGTGTAGTCTGATCAACTAATAAGTACCAGTAATTAGCTGCTGAAATTATGATAAAGTTTATTATAATAATAATAATATCGATTTTATTGACAGTAACCCTACATATTCATAAAGACATATAGTACAAGCATGAAGTATGATGTCAAAAGGCAGAGTTCAAAAATCTGTTCGTAAACAGATTTTGTTCTTCCACTCAACCATTTGGAACTTATTCTAATCAATACAATATCAATAAACAAAAAATTAACAAAAAAACAAAATAAACAAAACAAGCAAAACTGGTCATAGAAACAATTGAGACATGAAAAACTGAAAAGGAAAGAAGGAAAACAAAAAAAAAAGGAATTGTTTTTCTTGAAACTTGTTGAATTAAATTTTCTGTAAGCACAGGATATCCTATTTATTAGCCAAGAGACGTAATAACTGAAAGAACCACTAAAGAGACTAGTTTCATGAATTGGGGGTGTAAGCATTGACTTGTGTCGAACATTTATATTATGGATTACTTATATTTTGGACGTCCATCATCTTAATGGTTGAAAGATTTCTATCTCTTTCAAATTTTTTCACAACGTTTCAATTGCTTGAATCCGCAATCGTCTTCTGGTGAATAGTGACAAAATCAGATGCTACGCGACCTTTTATAGGTCTATAATCAAAGTGTAATTACGCGCGGTCTTGTGGCGCGCGTGGTTTCGCGCTTTTTCTTCCTCCAAAACGGTCCATGAGCGGTTTCTATACGTTTTTGATTTCCACGCTTAGTTGACTGAAGGCACCATTGGCTTCAATATAGGTGGTTTCCATAAATTTCCGTTTGAACCAATGTTCCTCTCTATGAAGAACACTAGCTTCGTCCCAGAGAATTTGGTGGTGTTTTGTCCAGGCGTGGTCAGCAATTCCCGATTTTGATGTTTCCCCTCGTTGAGTCCACTTTTTGTGTTCGGCTATTCTTACTGATAATTGCCTCTTGGTCTCTCCGATATAGGAATCTCCACATTCACATGGGACTTTGTAAATACAGTTTTTACTGGATTCTGTTGTGTTCTCTGGTTTCGTCTTGGTGAGGAAGCTTCGTAAGGTACTGCTGGATTGAAAGCAACTTTTGATGTTGCATTTATTTCCGATCCTTCTGATCTTCTCGGAGATACCCCTGATATAGGGAAAAATGTGGTCTTTCTTCGGTTGTCTTGGTCTTTTCGAGTTGTTTCCGAACTTCTCCTATTTATATTATTAACGTCTGTACGAAAAGTGATTTTGTTATAAAGAGAGGCAGGGCATTTGGTAAGCAAAGTTTATGGAAAAGAGTGGAAGAATGTAAAGCTCTTCTTTCTGCCATGTTCAGCCATCGTTGAGCTATCAAGGAATCAGTCACGTGATCTCTTTTTCTGAGACTACAGATCAAACGAACACAGGCAGTTTGCAGTCTCTGTAGCCTCAACTGGTCCAATTTTAATAAGCACGGGCCATACACAGCATCAGCAGTTTGCATGCGATAATACTATCGACTCACATAGTAATGTTTTGGTTCTTGTATTCAACAAATCCCTATTAGCATATTTCGTTCTCAACCCCAAGAAAGCTATTTTAAGTTTGCTCGAGATATGCACATTGAAATTTTTCATCGAATCATCTATAATTATTCCCAAATTTTTTGCACTGTATTGAATTGGCAAACTAGCCCAATTAAGTTGAATTTTGAGATTGGGCAAGCACCCATTTTTAGATGCCTCACTTCCGAATAATAGAACCTTGGATTCAGTTGGGTTAATTGATAGTGGCTACTCAACTAATAAGCTAATCAACTGACTACTGGGTATAGTAATCAACTAATAGTTACATATTTTTGAAGAAATAATTTACAGGCTGGGTATAAAAAAATGAGACATGCTCCTTCAGGAAGTAATGCCAAACAAATAAAAAGGGGCATTTTTTTATTAGGAATTTTTGTTGATGTAATTTATGGACATTCAATAGTAGATTGGAACTTTATTGATCTCTTAGTAATGTGGCATAACTGGTTCAAAATTCACCATCTTGTTTCCGATGTACATAAAGTTATCTGCTCCAGACAATTTTTCACTTTTCTTCATTTATCGTTTATAAAAATATTAGGCTATAATATAATTCTTTCTTCTTTACTATTACCCCTACACATTATTTACAACAAAAGCATTGAAATTATAATTTTACCTTTTTTTCATTAACCCTCCGGTGGTCGGGTGGGGTCTGTGGGACAATCATTTCTCGTTTCCTATGCGGATTCATCTGTTTCGTGACTGATCTGTTTGCGCATGCCTGTACCTTCCAATCAACCGGTTCTAGAGGTACTGTTGAAAAAGTACCAGTATATCTTAAAAATTATGCGTAGTAGGAGAAATAATGGTCTCACAGACACCACCCGACCATTTTTGTAAGATTTTCTGCAAGCAACCTTTCAACATTTTATGATTTGACAAAGACAGGTATTAATTCAGTGGATCAAAACACTGGTGCTTATAATACCAGTAGAAATGCGAGAAGATGGCCTATGACCATATTTTATAATTTTCTGAATATTACCGGAATAAATGATTATGTGGTCCATAAAGGCCAAGACTAAAGTAATTATGAAAAGATGCTTGCTTTTGAAAGAACTTAGGTTGGCCGTTGGCTTTGGCATTATTGAAGGATCATGTGACTGCTAGAGCAGTTGACCCTAAGATATAGGACATCTAGGAAAAAAATCAGCGGAATTGTTCATAACCCATCGTCAATCCCGAAAAATGACAAACAGGGGGGGGAGCGCCCATTGGCAAAATTGGATAACGCTATATTTTTGTGAAATATGGCATAAATAGCTTTGCTTGAAGCATATTGAACCAATGTGCGAAGATTGTTTTCAACCTGTTCTTCAAAACTGAGTTTTATGATTTGAAATGTATATTGTTGCATTTTTTTTGGTCGTTTGGAAAATGTGGAAGAAAACTTGAATTGTTTATTTTCATATTATTATTTATGCAATTACACATGTTAAAACAATCATAGAATACATTTATAACTCAGATTTTTTTTTTAAATTTTGTTGGAAAGTTTTTTCCCCCACTTACAATTTGGGTCTGATAGAGACACAACCCGACCATGTATGTGCTTTCACATCACCCGGTTACTGGAGGGTTAAATAAATTTGCACAATCTTGAGAATGACAGATCAATGTCAGATTTACAAAATTATACTAGCGGTCGGTCGTAGATAGTCGATCACTGTGAGTTTGAAAGTTTTCATTCATCTACTTCAATTTTTGGTCGTAGGTGGACAGTCGCGGACGGTTGGTCCTGGTAGATCAGTGTGTTTCCTGGCTTCAGAAAACTTGATGAATCATTACCCTATATAAACTGACTTCTGAATATTTTTAGCCTGATAACGAGTTTTGCGCATAAAAAAATGTGTGTCAATTCGAAAGATATTGCTTAAAAAGAACAAAACAAACACTCTTCCTTACAAAGAAAATATCGTATTTCACGAGAACGGTACCGGTTCATACAAAGAGCCTCTGAAAAGTAATCTTTCCAACTTATAAAGACAATAAAATACAACTTTATCTCGTGTTTCACTCTATTTGTTCACTATAACTCTCTTCCTTCCACTGTTACGCTGAGGCCGTAGAACCATTTAACTACCCACACTTCACCTATAAATCTCATTCATCTTTTCATAGATATAGCGGAAATGTAGTAAGCCGTCGTAATACTATCTGACAATCGGCAAAAACAAATGATACCTACCATATCAACGTGAGTTCTCAAGTCTTGCTCATATACGTGACCTATTCTAAAGTTGGTACCGTTAGCTGCTAGGAGTGAATAGAAATCCAGGCAAGCGGAGATTTTATGGCAACTGTCTATTAGTGCGATTGGCCGAATTAGGAAAATATATGGTTTTACTCTACCTATTGTAGTATATTTTTCAATTGTATTATGATTTTTTGAATTGATATAGCCGATACTTGATGAAAATCCATTATACTCGATATAATGAAACTATGGTTCAAATGATTTTCACATAAAGAGGGTTTACAAAACCACGACAATTGTTTCGCTTTACAAAAGCTTCTTCAAGTGGTGAAGATATACTAAATTACATATTTGCTATGTTACCTTAAATACTTATCCAAAATTAATTAGGGTTCGGTTGTATACCTAACTCCCAGTTAATTCCCGATAGGTACTTTTACATTTCTATTATTTAAATCTAACCTTTCCAGGAAAACAAATTGATTAGTGGTGACGAATTTAATTCGAGCTAGTCATTGAGCAAGTACTGAGAATTTTTACATTTATGAATCTCCATACTTTCTAAAAGATTTAGCTTCTTACCTTTGTTTTCGACATGAAGGATTTCAAAATCATGGTCGAAAGTATGGTTTTCAATTAATAAATGGTTAGCATACGTGGAATTTGTTTTCCCATTTACAAAACTACTTCTGTGCTCGGCTAGGCGTTGTTTGAAGGTTCTACCTGTTTGGCCCAAGTTTTATCTTGGCCCCGAAAATATCGATGCAGTTCATGACATGATTTTAACAGAATGTCGAATTGGGCTAAAACGGATATCTGAAGTACTGAATATTTCATACGAACGCGTTTATCATAATATAGTTCACGTCAATTTGGACAGGAGAAAAATTGCTGCGAAATGGATCCCCAAATGTTTGAATGTTGACCAAAAGCGTGCAAGGGTAGTAGCATCGCGTTCGATCTGTGCTCGATTTGAAAACGATGTAGACTTCTTAAACCAAATTGTTACTATGGATGAGACTTGGGTACATTTCTACGATCCAGAAACAAAGCAACAATCGATGGAATGGCGACACTCCGATACTCCAAGACCTAAGAAGTTTCGTGTCCAAAAATCTGTTGGAAAAGTTCTTGCTTCAGTTTTTTGGGATTGCCATGGAGTAATCATGATCGATTTTTTGGATAAGGTTAGAACAATAACTGGAGATTACTATTCGACATTACTGACCACTCTACGGAAAAAAATTAAAAAGACGCGGAATGCTATCCAAAGGTGTTTTGTTTCTGCAGGACAACGCCCCTGCACACAAATCTCATGTTGCCATGCAAAGAATTCGTGATTTAGGGTTTGAATTACTAGAACACCCCCTTTATTCACCAGATTTGGCTTCTTCCGACTATCATCTCTTTCTCAACTGAAAAAAAGTTTAAAAGGTCGTAAATTTTCTTCCAACGAGGAGGTAATAAAAGATGTGGAGGTCTGGTTTGCAGAGCAAGAAGAAACATTATTTTCGAAAGGTCTAGAGACGATGCAGGTTCGCTGTAATAAATGTATCCAATTAAGAGAAGAATATGTTGAGTAATACAATATTTTGACATTGAAATTTTGTTTGGTTCTATAGTAGGCTAAGAATTCTTCAATATATCCTCTTACAAGAAAACCACAGAGTGGCAAATCTCCAAAGAACCGGAAAGTATTTATCATATCCTTTATTGTCCTGAAACTGTCCCAGGAAGATTTCAACCATCAGTCTTCTAACATCGTAAAACTGTTCACTACTCGAAGAACTTTCAATTAAAAGAATTTTGAACTCTCCACGTCATAAACGTTTAAGAACAGTGCACGAAAGATTTTCTTATTATTTTAAGTTTTGATGAACTATAGTTTTTGAATATTTTGGTAAATGATATTGAAAATGGACAGTTTAATTATTATTATTTCGATTCAACATAACCTGACTTAGTAAATTCACGAAATGTCTTTGAAAACTAGGCTAAATCACACATTGATTCATAAAACCACCAATAGATGGCGAAATCAGATTTCTGTGACAATTTCAATCAATTTTACTAGAAACATAAGGTATTTTGGCGCAGACAGGTGATTTAAGAGCTATTTTATGAGATTTCATAATCCATTGATGATTTTGCTACCATATTTGCAATAAAAACAGATCGAGTTTGAATTATTTTGATTTATTGCTACAACTGCAAAATATTTACATTTTAAAGTTGGTAAACCTTTTATTCCGATCGAATTCTACCCCAAGAGAGATACATCTTATTCGAAGAAGCTTAGCAGAGACGTGAGAGCCTGAACGAAAGACAACAAAATAAGTATGGTCAAGTATTTATTTATTGGTACAGGAAAATAATGAACAATAAAAAAAATCATTCATTAATCATATACAACAAAATCATTATATCATAAAAATATATGTGAATGATTTATTCTCTATAGACTGCTGACACGTGGCCAGAGCTTGAACAAAACTCTGAATCGGATTTTACAGAAATTCACAAATCGTTGAAATACAAATTACTTACCCTCAACATCGAAAAAACATGCTACATACCCTTCTGCAGCAATACTTCCAGAATTCCATCCTTTGATCAACTTTCTATCCGTGACGGCAGTCAAACACACGAAATCAAAATGGAAACAAAAATAAAATACTTAGGGATATATCTTTATATGCATATGAAGTGGAATATATACATTAACTATGTATGCAAAAAAGTTAGATCAATGTTATCGAAAACACTAAATTAAAATACTAACAATACTACAGTTAAAAACCCTGCTCTAATCAAAGCCACATAGGATACGGTTTGATCGTTTGGTAAAGTACTTTGAAAAGTCATTTATATCCATTTCAAATATTACAAAAATGCCACCTTAAAATTATATATAAAAAAAGATGATTTTCATCAAATGAACTTTTTAGACAAAGCGAGGAGTTGGATATACGTCAACTTTATTATTTCAAAACTGTTGAGAAATATCACAAAACAAGAAAATTCACATATCCCAAACATACTTACAACACACGACAAAGCAGTCACAGCTCATACCTGTAGCGCAGAAAGCAATTGGACAACAAGCTTACTCATTCCTAGCTCCAAAATGTTACAATACCATTCCACACAAAATCAAATACACGAATGATCCACATAAATTAAAAAAATTACTGAAATATTTTTGAATTGGGGCGAGAGTACTTCACTAAATTAATAGAACAAACGAATTGAAATATAATAGAAAAAAATACGAATACTGTCTACACAGAATGAATATAACTCAATTGATTTATAATAAACAGTATATTTCCCAAAAGTCATCTATTACTTCTATCTTTTCATACAATGATATTATCTATTAATAAATTTTTTACTTAATTTACTTTATTATATTGTTTTATCAATTATATGAGTTTTTATTATTATTAATTGTTAGTAGGTTAGGTTAGGTTTGAACGTTAGTGGGCCCGTATCAGGCCCTCCACTGCGGCCAATGGCCTATTGTGGCTCACCCTATGGTTATATTTCTCCCAGTATGTCCAATCTCTTGACGAAATTGAGGAATACATTGGGAGAACAATTTACCAGGTTTTCTGGCCTTACTGTCGTATCGCCAAATATTGAGAATCTGGTTCTGGCCGCTGCAGAGCATGTACACAGAATGTGTTCAGCCGTTTCATCATCCTCCATGCATAGCCGGCGCTCTGCATCTTGTGCAAGTCCGATTTTATGCATGTGATGTTTGAGTTTGCAGTGGCCAGTAAGCAAACCTACTATAACTCTGAGATGCGCTCTGCTGAGTTCTAGCAGTTTGTCAGAGTCCTGTTTTTTCCTTGTAAAAGCAATAAATGCTTCGGAATGGGCTAGGCCCGGTAGACTACGCCAGTACTCGAGTCTTTTATTGTCTGCCCAAGCTGTTATGACATTCTTGGCAGTGCTATATGCTAAACCGATTACCGGATCAGGTCCAGTTAACGTTGTTTCGGCCCCCCCTTTTGCTAGGGCGTCCGCTATTTCGTTTCCTTCTAGGCCTGTGTGACCTGGTATCCAGACTAGGGTAACGTTGTTGCGTTGCGCCAGTCGGTTTAAGGTGCCTCTGCAGTTCCATACTGCCCTAGATGTAAAGCAGTTGGATTCAAGCGCTTTAAGTGCTGCTTGACTATCTGAAAATATTTTTATTGTTTTTCGTGTGTGGTGTCGATTTTCCAGCTCCCTGGCACACATTTCAATGGCATATACCTCTTCCTGAAATATCGTAGCTAGTTTGCCCATACTGAACCAACGTTTCAATTGTTAGTATGTATACATATTGATACCGATGTCGGTGTGTTTTAAATTTGATTTTATATTCTATTTCATGGATATACGCACGCACAAGGTTTCCTTTTGTGTTTTTTTCTTGTTTATTTAGAGAAACAATTTCATTGTGTAATTTTAAATATTCCTTACTTTTATACATTTAAACATTTTATTCTTTCATTGATTTCCTGAATAAACATTATTATCATTATTATTATACAAACTATTGACCAGTAATGATCTGCTACATAATTTCCATGCAATCGGTCATTTCCGCCCGAACTCGTTAAAAACCGGCGACGTTATACAACAAAATGTCAAAGGCATTCACCGTTCAGGAACAGACAATTTCAGAGGTTCGCGAATGTGTGTAAAAGGTGGATATACTGGGTTTTAGTACATATTAATTTTATAATAATCAGTTTGTTCGTGTGAACTCATGAGGCACAAACAACTACAAAAATGCGGATGTTCAAGGTGCATGTACTGAATTTTGATTTTAATGTAATCAGTTTATAGTGAGTTTTTGATTTTGATCTCATAGGATCTCTGGGTAGTCTTAGTGACTTTATATTTCAATTCGACAACTGTATTAGATAGCGTAGGCTAAGTTATGTATGAGGAAAAAAACATTTTGAGAGTATTTTAATCTCATAGGATCTTATAGTTCTCGTAGGTGGATTTATTAGTGAATGTTTGTTTTCATTTGCCAGATTTATTATTATACTACTTATGTGTGAGAAATCATATTTTCAGATCTTTCTAATTGGATTTTTTTTATTAGGAAATAAAATGTCATCAACCGCAGAGGGATATTGGAATTGTGGTATTGGCTTCCAATAAAGAGTATTTTATTGATTTTAATTGTAACCCTCTGCCTGTCAATGTACTTTCGTTTTTCACTTTATCTATTTCAGGTGATCTGAACTTCTCACTTGAATTTGGCATTGAGGAATTACCTGACAAATTGGACGTTGATTATAAGGTATTCATAATCAAAATCTGAGTAATCATGTGGTTACTATAAATAAATTGTGCACTACAGTACTATTTTGGAAAACTGAAAAATGAAAACGAACCACTTGAAAGAAATTCAACAAGCTTTCAAAATTTTGGATAGAAATATTATTAATTATATTGTGATGGTTTTAAGGCTATCTAGGCATTTCAGGCCATTGCTTAAAACTAGCTATTCATTAGTCAGTAGTATCTATTTTAATTGCTTCCAAATATCTGATACTTTTCCATAAATAATCTCCATAATTACAGTCAACTATCTGACCACTAACAACGGACTATGTGCCAACCACTCAGAGCTCTCTGTTCACTCAACAGAAACTCAGTTGTCCTGGGTCACAAGTTAGCAGTATACTCATGAAACGATCACTACCTGACTGCTAGAACATATCAGCTAACTTATAAAAAAGGGGTTACTAACTCACATAAGCTAATTGTTGATTCAAGACCAGCCAGTTACTAACCTAGGAATTTTTTCACTTATATTTGGCCTTACTACCTAATTACTTATAACAAAATATTTGATGATCCAATGATAAGTAAGTGGTGATTAATCATAAGAAATTTTTCATTTACGCAAAAAACAACATAATTAGGGGTGGTTTACCAATGAACTAGTGGCTAGTGATAACAGTTGCTAAAGTTGCAGAACTAATGATTTTTTTCTCCGTTGTGGCAAAAAATTATTCAGATGCAGTATCTGTCTCTTAAAAAAATAGAACTTGCTTGTGAATCCTTACTACATAATAGTTGTTTTCGTGGCAAGTGGGATATTGACATCATTAACGCACCCGTCGTGTGATCACATAGGTTTGTTAATAATATACCTAGTATCCTACGCGTTGCGTAAGAAATTTTATCTACAACTGTCAAAATTTTTATTACTATCTATAAAAATATCTTATTAATACTCCACTTCGTCGTACTCATTATAGTTTTCTGATCATTAAAAGCACAAGTTGCATGTGATCAATTTTGTAACTGTAGCAACCAACGGTTGGGATAATACAAAGGCGTAAATTATTGTAAGATTGGTGTCCAGAAACATCATTAAGTCTTGAGTCAAAATGTCTTCAAGTGATATTGAAAATGCGGCGACAAGTGTTATTTCAAGTATCGTGCTCGAGAAATCCCCAGAAAAATACCGTTTAGTATACGATAGATGTGAAAAATGATGCAGAGAAATGAAGGTTGTTAACATAACGAACGTAAAAGAATTGTTGGTGTATTGAATGATCTACGGAAAATAATTACAGGGGATTTCATCTCTTTGGTGCTATTACTTAATGTTGATGACAGAATTACCGATTAAGCAAAAGTCGATATATCCAGGAACATACAAATTTGACGACATTTCAGGATAAATGCGGACAACATTAAATTTTTTGTTCACTTGTTGATGTTGCTGGCGCATGTCGTCGGAAAGATTTGACGTTTTTGGTTGGGAATGTTAAATACCAAAGCCAGAGGCCAAAAAGTATATTGAATCATGTTAAACAAAAACATTCCTCTGACTTGGGGAAGTTTCTAAAAATAGCTAAAAAGTGCCATAATTAATCTACTTCACAAACTTGTTGTTATGTAATTTCTCAATTCCATTGTTTTTTTCTCTTACTGAGAATCTGGTTCACGATTTATTTATGTTATCTGCAATTACCTGGGCCACTTTAGAAATGTATGTATTATATTTTTGCTGACAATATTTCATGAAGTTCGTTGTCACCTATCACCTCATTAGAATTGTTCAATTTGGTTAGAATCTGGAACGTAAAACATCAACTAGCGTTTATACCGCTTGGGAATAATAACAGGGACTCAGGTACTTGTACAGGGGTCATCTGATCCTCGGCGTTTTCCTAATGCATATAAAATAAGTTAAAAGATTGATCTTGTTATTATGTTGCTGTGTTTTGGGAAATATCTATCTATAATCACATGACAAGAAACCTCATAAAAAGCGAGTGTTTTATTGTTACCGGGAGACCTAATCAAGACTTCATGAATATCGTATCATAGCAACCGTTATTTCATCCATTCCAGCGACTTGTGTTTTTGTGGTTAATAGAAACGTTTTTCTGTTTTGAAGTATTTTATTCCAATCATCCCCAACAACATTTAGTGGCAGCTTGTGGGATAATTTGGATTTGGAATGTTGTTATATTGGAATCACGTCCCAAAATGATTTAAAAATATTTTTTAATGTCCGTTTAGCGATTCCACAATCCATCTCGTTTCAGTTACTAATCGTAAATTGATTTGCCTCTTCAGTCGTGAATTGATTTTGGCCTCTAGTTAAAATTGGTGGCATCTATAATTATTATTTAAATCTTCGAAAAACCCAAATGCATCCCTGTCGCCTCGATCAATAATAAAAATGTCGCCTTCTCGAACCCATTGTCTGAGATTTGCCTTGTCCTGTTTCGGGCCATGAATTTGAATAGCAACATCATTATTTCGGCTAAACAAAAGTATGGACGATGTAGCTATACAAAAAGTATGGACGATGTATATTAAAACATTGATTTTATATTGATATTTCCAGTTATAACGGAAAAAATAAAAATATTACAATCAATGTATTTGATAGCTTATAACATGAGAAGGAATAAAAAGTGTCCATCAAACCGTGTCTGTGAAACTTATATACGTCAGGTGTAACACACTCAAATCAGCAAATTCTATCGATACCTATAAACCCCCTTATTTCTATTATACTCTGTATATCAACTGATGGAATTGCCATCGTAATCGCCTAGAATGCATTTATTAACACGTTGACTACGGCATCGTATGGAGCATGCCAAGCCGCACGTGCATTACGGGATACATATGTCCCGTCAAGAGTTGGCCTGATGTGCGGTACGAAATATATATGTCCCGTATGATACCTGCTCACTATGAGCTCCGCAAAATGGGTACTTTTCATCAAAATGTCATGCCACACATTAGTCTGGTGCTTCACGGGACATATTTACCCCGTAACGCAGTGAACGTGTTAATCTCATTCTACTTAGGTATTCAGTAAATTCCTTCGATACCCCGAAACCCCCTTTTATTTCCTAATACACGCTTTATATCAATTGATGCAATTGTTAGCGTGATCACGTAGAAACCCCCTTAAATTTTCTATTACACTCTGTATATCAACTAACACAATTGCTATCGTGGTCACGTGTAATGCATTCATCAAACCCGTTTACTTTTGGTATAAGATTTTAGCAAATTCTATCGGTACCCAGAAACACCATTCTATATTCTATTATACTCTGTATATCAAGTAATGAAATTGATATCGTGGTCGAGTAGCATGAAATTAATAATCTTATATACCTTTGGTGTAACATTTATATAAAATTTCAGCACATTCTATCGATACACAGAAACCCCCCCTCTATTTTCTATTACACTGTGTATTTCAACGAATGCAATTAGTATCGTGGTGGCGTAGCATGCTATTATCAATCTAATATACCCTCGGTGTAATATACTGAAATTTCAGCAAATTCTATCGGTACCTAGAATCCCCTTTATATGTGTACCCAGTCCGTGGTCAAATACATGTATGATTGGTCAAATTTTGGTAACTGTCGCACCTGAGCACCAGCCACGCCAGCCACGCTGGGTTTTGTGAGTCCCCACCTTATGTATGGTAAGTATAGAGGACACACTATGCAAAAATTCAGGTCTGGTCAATTACATACAGGTAGCCGGACACTGGCTCTTGCAGATTTGTGATTGCGGAGATTACTTGAACTATTTAAACGAACCAAATCCCATTTCCTACTCTTTTAATAATTCTTTTATTATTTTATTTTTCACTTGTCCATTACTGCTTTACAATACCTTGGCAACGATTGGTATTAACAGACCCATAACGCCCGGGACGTTATGGAGGGCATTATGAACCATAACGTTCTCTTCTGTAATTCAATTAATTAATTACTCAGAAAAGTTTTATTTATAACTGTACAGAAAAAAGGGACTAATAATTTTCTCTCAAATAGAAATTACAATTTTCAAATGTTCCTGAAAAATTAGTGCCAAGTTTGAAGTTCTGTGAGCTCCTCAATGTGTATTCGGTTTCGTTCGGAACGTTAACATTTTCTTTTTCGGAAACGGAATGGACTATCATTGTTGCAATATTGTTCTTCGAAGAGATACTTTCTTCAGTATAGCTCTCCGCTACCAAACTACTTTTAGTGTTTCAAAGAAACCACCACATTGAACAAGAAGCGTTGACGACGTTCGGCGTAGACAATGTCCGGTGTAACCTTTTGGGTATTCCAAGTTAAGGTATTTCGCTATGATAGAAGGAACACTTCCTTTGGTATTTTTACCTACAGGTAACTCAATGCATTTATTATTTCTGTAGGTTAAAAAAAACCTACGTTGTTTACATCCATTTGGTCGTAGTGCAATGTACTTTTCAACTAAGTTCAAGGATCCTATTTCGCTTTCTTCAACAATGGTGAAACTTTTGAGGTGCAGGTCTTGGTTTCAATCAATCAATCAATCAATCAAAATATGCTTTATTGTCGGAAAAAATAATTTTTTGTTGACAAAGCGAGTACTTAAAGGTAAATAAATCAAAGGTTAATTAACATAAAAAACAAAATATATAAGACATATCATACATATAAAATATATTATAAATAGTCACAAATTATACTTCATTGTCGAAAGATGAAGATCTTGTAGACAAAGTCATAGTAAATAAATATAAAAACACAAACATAGGTACTATCGACGAACAAACACATCATCAAATACAATTAAAAATATCTCTATCGTTCAACATTCAACAGTAGTTAAATAATTTTAAGTAAAATTAAGCATATATACATATGTTTCTGGTACCTTGATCAGTAAAACAGCTCCTCTGTCTTCAGTGTCATCAATTGTCATCTTGACCATTTCATCTTAGGCCTCCAAATACGCCCATTACCAGAACAACTTTATGTAGCAGAAAAGTATATAATACTTGTCCACCTTCCAACACCTTTGATTTTTTAGGAATGTATCATTTTGATTTAACTTGATTTTGATTTAACTTTCAGAAAGGCCATCAGTTGACTGAATGCTGATATGTTGATGTTTTCTTTAACAATCAATGTTGATTTCAGCTGTGAGTATTTGTACTATATTTTTCAGACTGGAATAATGTGAAATAAATAAAAAATATTAATATTTTTCATGAGATAAACTCACTAGTTCCTGGAAGTATGTCATTAAGACAGTTTCATTAACGGTATTGACTCTGTTTTCATCTTTCCATTTGAAAAAATGGTCATACTCCTTCTCGTATAAGTATTTGGATTTCACAGGCAGTAAATTTCCTTACGCTTTTTCAGCATTGAGCGTCACATTCTGTGGGATCTCCATAATTATTATGAACACAACCGTTTTTAGTTTTCTCCACTAACAAGCTTGTCAATTCTTACAGCGTCATTTTATTAAATAAACAACCCTTAGCAACCTCTTCAATGTTTCCATGGCAATTGCATATAGAAGCTCACTTGTGCTCAGTTGCCGACCAGAACGCAATCAATACTTTGAGAAGAAATTTATGAAGTGAACAACGTCGTTAAAGATAATTTTTTCGTGAAAAATAAAATATTGTATGCACCACGAGCGTTACTAGATCCTAACGCCCATCGGACAACATTCATCCCTCGGGCCAAAGGCCCTCGGGTGAATGTTACCTTCCGGGCGTTAGGATCTATACAGGGTGTCCGGTAAACCTTGTACAATATTGAAATTGGTGATATACCAGGTCGTGACTGTTCAGATTATCGGAATTTCACCTTAGTAAAAATATCACCGTTTTCGAGATAATGGGCATTTTAAGAATTTCCGGAAAATCGCTACCTCACCTTAGATTTTTGAGTGCCATGTACACAAATTGAAACAAATTCAATTATCTTTGCTGCTGAAGATTACTGATGAGTGATGCTTTTAGACGTGCAGAACAGTTTTTCAGAAAGTAAAAAAAAATTCAAGAAATGAGGTTAAAATGACAGATGTGATTTTCATCAATTTTTTTTAAAAAATCATCAATTTAAAAAAAAAAAAAGTTTGACATTTTTGTCTGAAAGAAACATAACCAATTGGTAGTGGACATTCAATTCCAAATAATGCTCATTTTGTCCAGACTCTACCATGGAATTACACAAACTATAATTATTTTTGGAGGAAGTGTTTTCCATTGAATTAGGCGTGGTTTTATTCTAGGCTTTCGTCAACTTTTATACTTACTCCCATAAATTATTTTATTTCGATTTTATCAAGATAAAATGTGGAAATGATTATTAATAATAAAGAATAGACTGCTTGGTAGCATTAAATAGTATGTCAATAAAATTAACTTTTCATGTAATTAGGCCTAATAAAATTATCGAAATGAAATGTCGATTATCCGACATGGCACCGATTAAAACGAATTCTTGTGAAAAATGTCGCAATTGTCCAACATCCAGATACCAACATCCAGATTCCAACGAAGATTCAGAGACCGACAGATATACAGGGTGTAACCAAATAAGTACAGAATTTTTTAGGTGGTGAATCCTTGTCGAAAACTTTTCCAACTCCTGTGTTGTGTCCGTAGAAGCAATAGTTTCCTGATTGAAAAATAAAAGACAGCATTGTGCATGAACGGATCTTCTGTAAATAGAATTGAAAAAAATCTAGTAGGTGGCTGTCACACTTTGTTTGAACAACTTGTGACTTTTTTTATTATTCCGCTTGTTTCATTCAGTGGTATTTATTTCTTTGTCATGCCGTACACACAGCGATTTATGCAGAACGATATCCGATTGCACAATGCTGCTCAGAGAATCGCTGATTTGGGGGATATAACCTATAACGCATTAGAGAAGGTTCTTCTTGAAAAGATGTCGTCTCTGCGTACGAGTGGATGGAAAATAACATTTTAGTAATATTATTCAGTGCGATGTTGAATAATCGTTATTGTGGTTTACAGTGTTTGTTGATTCAAAAAACCTTGAATTAGTATTTACTCCTTTACAGGTCGACAAACGTAAGGATGCCTCCGAGAATTGGTTGCGCAGTAGACACGACCCTGGAGTGGGGCAAGAGCTCAATCGCTGTGCATTATTCAAGCAGTCAACGTCGTGAGTGTACAGTCAGTGGAATAAAATTATTGTGGCGTTATTCTGATTGTGTTGAATTTGAAATCCTTGTGTTGTGGTTGTGTTGTGTATAGTTTTGAAATATTATTAGATAGGTTATAGTGTAGTTTGTTGTGTTTGAAAATGCATTCAAAGAGTAAAGTGAGAAATAAGATTCTGAGTGGACAAAGTAGGGAAATTGTCAGTAATGTCATCAAATCTATGCAGGCAGAAGCAATGGTAGGTGAAACCAGTATTCTTCTTGTGAAGGTTCAAGAACGAGTTGCTGCCGCAACGGGAGTTTGCGTTAGAAGCATTAGAAAAATTAATTCAGAAATGAATAAAATTGAAAAAGGTGAAATGGAACAATTCTCAACTCCAAATAAAAAGAGAAACAAAAAATCAAAAGTTACCATGGACAATGCTGATTTGGCAGTGGTCAGAGGTCATGTGATATTGTTAGTCAATTTCTATAAGTATGTTCCTCGTGTTCTTTATTATATTTATTTACCAATTTCTGATATTGTGTGGCGATGCATTCTTTTTCTAGTCGTAGTTTATTTTTACTTATGGCTTCGGAAAAATTATGCAATTTTCATAAACGGTCCAGTGATCACAGACAATTATATTATTCGAACAGTTCATTAGGAATTAATGAAAATTCAGATAAGAACCTACGTTCCTACGTGTTGCAGAAAAATTTCTCTCCCGATTGTACATTCCGATGATAACCAGCCGTAAACAGTTGTCGATCTTTGTCGCACATCTACTCACGCTTTCTATCGTTTGCGCATCTCAGAGGCATCCTTATGCTTGTCGACCTGTACATTGAATGCTTCCTAGCAGTTGTTTCGTTATTACTCATAATTATTTAATCATTTCAGCTTGATAGGATAAAAATAAAAGACATTACTGACAAAGTCTAATGGAGTTGATTTTAGCTCAGAATAACATCACACTCTAATATAATCGAAATTCTACTCCTACCAAAAATGATTATCGTATGTTTTATACCATGGTGGAGTCTGGACAAAATGGGCATTGTTTTGTAAAGAATATGCATTTCAACTTAGTAATTTTTTTTTAAACAATAATGTCAAACTGTCGTTAAAAAAATTGGTGAAACTCAAATCTGGCATTTTACCCTCATTTCGTGAAAAATTGTATGGTTTTCAGAAAAACTGTTTTATTCGTCCGAAAGCATCACTCATCAGTAATCTTCAGCAACAAAGATATTTGGATTGGTCTCAATTTGTAGACATGGCACCCAAAAATCCAAGGTGAGGTAGTGATTTTCCAGAAATTCAAAAAATTTCCATTATCTCGAAAACAGTGAGATTTTTACTAAGGTGAAATTCCGATTTTCTGGTCTATCACAAGTTTCAATATTGTACAAGGTATAACGCACTTGGTACAAATAGCTATACCCAGCTTCTGGGGATTGCCAGACTCGACATGTAGTGTTTAATTTATAGGTATGCGATTTAGTACCAAAATTGTCATGACTTACAAATGACAACTTAAAATACGTTGCTGACTCCATATATTGACTTTCTCAAAAGAGATCCTTTCTCCAGACCTGACGGAAATTGAGATTTCAGTGAGTTTTGATAACGCAGGCAGATATAGTCTCCGAAACGTCAACGCTTTGGAAAAGTGGGGTATTTCTTAGTTTACTTGAACTTATTTAACTTCGATAGGCAAATTCAGAAGACGATACATTACAGACCTCCGTTACAGACCATATTTTATAATTTTATTCAAGTCAACAGGTTTGTAGACGCAGTGACTTTGGACCAAGCTATAGTTGTTTTTTCCTCCACAAAATAACGGACGCAAATGGCCTATACTGATTTTTATAAGATAGTTCGTTAAAGAAAACCCCAGTTTTCGCCCCAGCAAAATCGCTATGTGGAATTTTTCAACAAGCAAAAGTGAAAAATATTACATTTTTGGTTTTTTGGAAATATCTCAAAGATTATTGAAGGAATCGTTTTACAGTCGATGAAACTTGTAGAGATTTGTACAACCTACAAAATGGACTTTCATACGACCATCAGATTGGTGAATTTTCCACTGTGAAAATCTAGGAAAACATCGAAAAAGAGATAATTTTTCAAAAATTTATAATTTTTATAAATCTGATGCTGGACAAACAATATTGCGAAAACTAATAGATAATAATATGTGATTCAAATGTGCGCAAAACGTTTTCTGTCCAATGTGTAGTTTTTGCACAATCGCGTTATGAACAATTTATGAACACATCTTGCAAGATGCGCCGATTTAAGGGAAATCGTCGTATTCAAACTCTGTAAGCGGCATGTCAATATCAATATCAATCTCTATCAATATCTACGATTTGTATATTTTGGATTTTCACCTGAGAGATGGGAAATGTGTTGAAAATGTCACTGAGAGTTGAGCAAAACGCTCCAAAGTGCGGACGAAGTCATCCGAAGTCGCATTGAAGTTAACTCGACTTGAGTTCGGGCGGCTTCGGGTCACTGAAATGAAATTATAATATGATGACTGGAATGCTCTTACTAGTGTTGCCAATCGGTGAGTAATTACACGAGAAGTGAGTAATTTGACATGTCGTGTGTCCTAAAGTGAGATTTTGGAAAAAGTGAGTAAAAGGTGAGTAATTCAAACCTTTATTTCTGAAGGTTGTAGAATAAAAAGCTTTTGATATTATTCACGATTTTTCAGGAAGAGAGCGACATCTAGATAAAATAACTGGAAAAAACTTTGTCATACCTAAGCTGCTCTGTGGTATGGTTTATGATTCGTAGCGATGAAAATCAGGAAGTATAAATGTCATATCAACAAGGATGGAAAAATTAAGAAATTTTGTTTGTTTTGATTAGGGTATCCAAAGCCATTACAAATCTCTTGCAATTTTTTTGCGATTCGACTAATACGGCGAGAAATTGCGGTGAATGATGAATCTTCATGTAATTTTTCGGTAAGGTAGTGATATCTACCTCCAATTTCTGAATAATTACATGGTATGACTCATCATTCACTTCAATTTTTTCACCGTATGAGTCGAATCGCAAAAAAATTGCGAATATTCGCAAGGGCATGAACGAGCCTTTAGTTACCCAGCAATATCAATGACAAAAGTTGAATATCAAATCAAAAGTGAGTAATAGTGAGTAATTTGCCTTTGACGAGCGTGTAATTTAACAATACCGGATTGGCAACACTTCGGCGTCTTAGTTCCTCTGCGCACCCGTACAAAGTGATAACTCTAGGAGAAGAAGAATTCGACTTCCGGCAGTGGTTGAGGTCAGACGGCGGCCTTGTGGTGGAAGTCAGGTTAATGTGTGTAATGTCCGCCGTCTGAGAACGTGCATCGACCAAAGTTTAAAGTGTTTGTAAATAATAATATGGGATGCAGAATTGCCTAGAGCAAGACACAACTGCGTTCCAGCTTTGCTGTCTACGCCGGTTAGAGGCCGGATGGGAACGGATTTCTCGCAGCAGAGTAATTTTTTGTAGCTCAATGCGCCTAAGAGGAAGCAAGAGCCAAAACAAAGTAGAGAGAGAGAAGAAAGTAGGCACATGGAATCTAGCAGAGAAAAACTTTATTGCTCACTTGTATGGGTCCGAGAGAGAAATTCATCTTCACGTACGTGTTATCAGTTTCCCAATTTGTGGTTTGTAAACACGCCAGTGCAGTGCAGCGCGTCTTTGTATCAGTTTTATATGTTACAATCAACTCAATCTCGATTCCTCCGCCACTGCCAGGAACCACGAGACAAACATGGCGGCCTCCATGAGAAATCCAGTCGCGCAGCCTGACGAGCATTCCTGTCAACATACTATAATTTCATTTCAGTGCTTCTGGTATACTATGAAGCATTTAGACTATCTTCCAGTGATATTTTCAACACATTTCTCACCTCTCAGGTGAAAATCCAAAATGAACAAATTGTAGAAATGTCGTTTACAGAATTTGAATAAGATGATTTCCCTTAAATCGGCGCAATTAGAAAGACTTTACCTTTACCAGAGGACTTATAGTTATTTAGGACCAAAGGTTTTCAATGCATTACAAGAGAGTCTGAAAAACGAGAAACAAAGGAAAAAATTCCAATCACAAATAAAAAAATTTGTACTCGAAAATCCTAGGCAAATAATTCATTAACTCATTGATACATAAAATAAATAAAAGGATATTCCCATAATTCTACCTTGTTATACTTTCAAACTTTTCAACATTCAAACTCTGCATCTCTATACTGATCATAGGTACTTCTTTAAATTCTACATTTTATAATAAAAACTCTCACTTGTGAACATCATATCTACATCTACAACACATTTTTTATTTTTAGACAATCAAGAATTCTAACGTTTTTAACACTCCACCATTTTTACATTTGTATAGTCCTTCATTCACCCTTACATATTTTGTTTGTTTTTTTATTTTACATTTTCACTCCTTACATCTTACATTTTGTTATCTCCAAGTTTTTTTTTTCTTAATTCTACGCACTTTTGTGTGATTTTCATGTTGTATTGTTACATTTTTAATATAACTCTCTCTGAGATTTTCACAAGTTATTTTACAACCAATATTAGTAGACCCTACATTAGTCTCACAAGAATAGTGTAGAATTTTAATTTTCTTTCACTTCACTGTAATAACAACTTTTACATCCTGAAATTTTTATATCAATGTACATATCGATATTTCTTAAATAATTTATTTTATATGTTATTAAGTTACTTAATCTAGCATAGTTTTTTATACAAACCACTGTTGAATACGTCCACAAACAAGCAGTGTCTACTGCTTTGTGGTATATTCTTTATTCACAACCATGTTTTATTTGTCAAATTCATCTCTGTACCAATCTTTTTTGTGAAAAAATTATTATTATTATTAATAAATTGTTTATAACGCGATTGTGCAATAACTACACCTGGACAGAAACAAACTCGCGCAAAGTTTAACCACATATTATTACGTTTGGTTGACAATGTTTTACATTGAGTAAGGTTATTCTGGACTTTCATTGTCTAAAAAAGAACAGAGAAAAATTCAATTCTCTGCAATTTTAAATCACGACGTTTCAACTGTTGAAATCCACAGTCGTTATCAAGTGTATAATGCGACAATCTCAAGGATACTTTTTACATATGCTGTGGATAATTTTATGTCATTAGCCTAGGGGTAATTTGGCGGTATTCAGGTAAGCTTGTTAATTACAGTACCAGGACCCTCCGGTACAGCATCGTTAATTCTTATCGCAATTTCAATTGATCCATGCCACTAATTAAGGGTTTCCACACATTACGGATTTCTATGCTAGCTTGACTGAAGACTTTGTTGTTCATAATGTATGCACTCTCTTTAAACTTCCTTCTATACCAGCCCTCTTCTTTATGGATGCCTTCATAAAATGGACTGAAGCCGAAGAGTGTTGTTCATAATGTATGCACACTCTTTAAACTTCCTTCTATACCAGCCCTCTTCTTTATGGATGACTTCATAAAATAGACTGAAGCCGAAGTCATCCATAAAGAAGAGGGCTGGTATAGAAGGAAGTTTAAAGAGAGTGCATACATTATGAACAACAAAGTCTTCAGTCAAGCTAGCATAGTGTTATGATATGAAGTATATGCTTTGATGTTTTAATTTACAAGAAATTTGGTATTTTAGTGTTATAAACCATGTCACTTTGATCTAAATTCTCATCACGAAGGAGTCAGTTTTGGTTCGTTCTTTGTTCGACAAGAATATACACCACCTATTTTTAAGTAATCTGCATGAAAAGAATAACCAAATTAGAACAAGTCATTCAAATTGAAAAAGAAATTAAATTTAAAATAATAATCTGATTAAAAGAAAACTTTAAAAAAACACACTGAACAGTAATGTCAAAATAAATATGATTGATATAGGTAGCAAAGGCAGATAGTAGGGCTTAGTAGTGTTGGAGAGCAGTTGTGGACAGAAAGGTATCTAAAACAAGAAAAAAAAATAGAAAATAAGAAAGTAATTATAGGTTATGTAAATAGTAGAATTAGTTATTAAAATTTGAGTTTACCATAAAACAATCAAATCCTCAGTGAAATGAAGTGTCTAGTGTGATTTGAGAAGAAATGAGAGGCTGGTTGCTAAGAATTGGTTGTTGACGATAGAAGCTGAAATTTGGGAGAGGATATTTGAAAGCTGAAAGAAAAATTAAATAAAATTCAAATATTACAACAGAAATAGAGCAAGAAGAATAGTCAAAGCAGCAAATAATTAGCAGAAAGGAAAACCAATACCAAAATCAACAGAATAAACTACCCGGAAGGCACAATCAGAACTCACCTTCAAATTGAAAATTTCAAGAGGAAAGACCAAATTAGCGCAGAAAACAGCGGAGACGATCAAGGTACACCTTTTTGAACTTTCCTCTGTGATGTATAAACAGTAATCGAAGTTAAAATTTCATAAAAACAAACTTTCTGAAAATATAAACATAACCCAAGTTAGATAGACAATCAATCAATCATAGAACATTGAAATTTCTCAGGACCATGGACCATTAAAGTAAATCGTACTAAATGACAGTAAATTTTAGTAATAGATTAGAAAGTTCATGAGAACAATATCTAAAATAAGATAGTTTTCGGTTAGGATAGGTAGTTTTAGATATTTGAGCAAATATTTCTTGTTTTGATATCAACCAGTTCAATAAAATAAAAATTCATTTATTTGACATTTATTCCAAATTCATAATTTTACACATCAAGAATACCAACTGTCTTCAATAATAAATATCACATATTGGACAGCCTGCAAGCAATTTGGTGCAAGAGTACCAATTGCCAGTGTCATTTATTTTGACATTCAGTGTGTACAATTTACATCTTATTGCCATCATACCAACTGCAAGATCAAAAGAAAAGGCCCAAACTGAACCCTCCTTGAGATGAAAGAGGATCATCTCTACAGTGGCGCACCGACTGAGCATCAAACTGAAAGGTAATAAGGTACAATTACAATTATTCTCAATCACAATTTCATTAAATCACTTAAATTATATAAAACAATATCATATATAAAACTATATAACAATATAAAAAAAAATATAACAATAGAAATCCGTAATGTGTGGAAACCCTTAATTAGTGGCATGGATCAATTGAAATTGTGATAAGAATTAACAATGCTGTACCGGAGGGGCCTGGCATTGTAATTAACAAGCTTACCTGAATACCGCCAAATTACCCGCAGGCTAATGACACAAAATTATCCACAGCATATATAAGAAGTATCCTTGAGATTGTCGCATTATACACTTGATAACGACTGTAGATTTTAACAGTTGAAACGTCGTGATTAAAAATTGCAGAGAATTGAATTTTTCTTTGTTCTTTTTTAGACAAAGAAAGTCCAGAATAACCTTACTCACATGTTATTATCTATCATTTTCCGCAATATCGTTTGTCTAGCTTCAGATTTGTGAAAATTATGATTTTTCCTTCAATACTTTTTGAGATATCTTTAAAATAAACAAAAAAGGTTGTAATTTTTTTCATTCACTATCTTATAAAAAATAGTATGGGCCGTTTGCGTCTTTTATGTTGTGTGAAAAAAGCTTCTCATCTTTATCTACAGCTTAGCCTACTTATTGTATAAATTTCATTTTATTATATTATGATGTTGAAACACCCAAAATACCATGTTAAAATCCAGAATCAAATTGCTACAAATTGCTTAAACAGTCTGCATTTCCATATTAAACAGCAAACATTCACCCAAACAAAATAATAGTCATAATAATAATAATTCAGATCTCTCATTGCCAAGAATGAGTTCATCAACTCCTAGGAGAGACTCTGTGACATTCACGTCATTTATAGGTATGATCGATACAGTGAATTCTAATGATCGAAATCATCAATTAGTTTCGGTTTCTCTTTCAACAAAGTGGAGACATCAGTTCCGCAACCTACTGAAAAATTATTCAAATTGATCTAAATTCACGGCTACTGTCAAAAACTTTTTTTTGCTAATGAACGACCTCTCTCTGTAACAATTACATCACACCAACAACCATTAACATCGTAAACGTAGGACTAATTCTGATTAAGTTTCCGCCTCGTTGATTTATGTCGCTTCGAATCAAAACCTGAAAGGTATCCATATTCGCCCACCTGTATAAATACATCATATGGGAATCTCAATAGTACAGGACAATTTGGGCGAATAAAACTATGAGAATTTAGATGAAAGTGGAGAAAGTAAATGATTTAACTGAGACATGTGAGTACCAGTTTTTTTGAATTCCAGAAATAGAAATCACCGAAATACCAAAACTATGTCCATTTCACTCAAAGCGTGTTTTTTTATACAGAAAAATAGTGATTCTCATTCTGATTTCATTGATGTATAATTTGTTTTGATTTGCACTTCTGAAACCACAGATATTAAAAAAACAACTTCATCTGAGATGGTCATGACTCGAAATTTTGTTTAATAAACACTAGTTGTCATTAAACATCATGAGTTTGCACGAATACTTCAGTCGAAATGTCCTTTTTCTCAAATGAAGAAAAACGAGATATGTTTACACTTTATTATAAATTTGATAGGAATAGTACGAAATCAGCACAAATTTATTTCGAATTATATCCGGAAAGACAACAGCCGGATAGAACATTATTCGGAATTTTATACAAACACTTGGCTGAGTATGGTGCGTTTAAAAAACCAAGAATGAAATATGGAAACAGAATGGAACAAAATATTAGACGTAACTTATTAGCCGAGGTAAAATAATTGTTCATGCCATATTCGAAGGAGTATAATTATTTTTGATACTTTTTTAGATAAATGCAGATCCTTCCAAATCAACACATCAAGTCTCGGCAGGAATGGATGTGCCACAGACGAGCGTTTGGAAAGAATTAAAAAAAAAGTGGTTTGATATGTCATAAGATACATATTTCACAAAAATTACATCAAGGTGATCCTGAAAGAAGGATGGAATTTTGTAGCTGGCTCTCGAATAGGGTAGACCTTACAAACTTCTTGAAAAACATTATTTGGACCGACGAAAATACTTTTTCGAACTGTGGTGTTTTAAATAGAAATGATGAGCACATGTGGAGTGAAAATAATCCACGACACTTCAGAGAAGTCAGACAACAAGTTCGGTTTCGTTTGAATGTGTGGGCTGGAATTTATGACGACCGAATACTTGGACCTCATTTCTTCTCTATTACATAGAACGGGGAAAACTATCTTCGGTTCTTAAGAAACGAATTCGAAGATTATATGGATACGTTTCCCCTTGTTAATTATAACAGCTGCTGGTTTCAGCATGACGGGGCTCCTCCACACAATAAAAGAGCAGTTTGCGAATATTTACACCAAAGATTTTCTAATAGGTGGTTAGGAAATTCTGGACCAGTGAGGTGGCCGGCAAGGTCACCTGACCTTACAGTTTTACAGAATCTATGGAGAGCAAGAATATGACACAGTAGGAACTTAGAGACAATATCATCATGCACTTCAGGGATATTGTTAGGGCTGTTCTTAATTTGAGACGAAGAGCTCGGTTATGTATTCAAGAGGAAGGCCATCATTTCGAACACTTGTTGTAATACTTTTTGTGCATTTTTTACAAGCTCATGTTTCATTCTTGTTTTTTGAAACGCACGGTACTCAGCCAAGTGTTTGCCCAAAATTCCGAATAATGTTCTAATCGTCTGTTGTCTTTCCGGATATAATTCAAAATAAATTTGTGTTGTTTTCGTACTATTCCTATAAAATTTTTAATAAAGTTTCAACATATCTCGTTTTTCTTCATTTGAGAATGAGGACATTTCGACTGAAGTATTTGTGCAAACTTATGATGTTTAATGAGTTCTGACAACTAGTGTTTATTAAACAAAATTTTTCGATGGAGTCATGACTATCTCAGATGAAGTTGTTTTTTTTATATCTGTGGTTTTAGAAGTGCAAATCATAACAAATTATACATCAATGAAATCAGAATGAGAATCACAATTTTTCTGTATACAAAAAAAATATGGCGCCCATAACAGATAAAAAAGTTGATGATGAATGCCAGAAGACGAAACGTCGGATAGTAAATCTGAACATGAAAACGTGTAGCTGAAAAAAAGTATCAATGTATCAATGTATCAATGAAACGATTGAGATTATCCGAGAAAAGATTGAAGATGCATTGAACGATATCCAAGGAGAAGCAATAAGTGTATTGAAGAAAATGGTGGACATTTCGAACAATTAATCAATTAATTTAAATTACAATTTTGAATAATTTGGTTTTTACTTACTTAATTTCTTTTTGTTATTATCAGTTATTGCGTTTTGAATTATCTGCAATAAGTTTTATTGCTCTTGTTGATAAATTGTTCTGGAGAGTTGAGTTCATTTTTCTATTTTACTATGTTGAATGATAACCAAAAAACCAATATGATCGATTTTTGTTTTTGTGAATAATTGAAAAAGTGGTAGAGGTTTTGAACAATTGAAATCTATTTTTCGATGAATTATTGTTGATCAGTAACTTATTTATCTTATCAAAACATACTTTTTTTTCTCACATGCATAAAAAATGTCAGAAAGGTACCAGTTATTAAATTCAACTGTTTTTTTTCGTTGTTGTAGAGTAAACTGTACAACTCGAGTGGATTGTCTATATCACTCACGGACGTTTGAGAACTCGCCTTTCAAATGACAAATATTTCATTCTTTGATTGAAATATTCGAATAACTGAATACTTATTGATTCTCATTTATTTTTTTCCTAATTATTCACTTATAGAAATTCACTACAGATCCAAACCAATAAAACTTGGATATGGACCTTATTACTTGAATGTTGATTCAACTGAAGATGACGGAAACTAACTGTAATTTGATAAAATTTTGATTACGGTTCATATTACCAGAAACACGTCTTCAAATGGCATCGTATGATACACCTCTGCATTCAGAATAAATAGTTAATTCGAACATTAAGATTCTTTAGCCTCCTAAATAAGAAACGGATATCGCCAGATGGCAGTGCGTGTTCTCCCGACGAAATAAATACAAACTCCGCCTCACTTCTAACTTGGCGATTCTCGTAAGATACAGGTCCGAATTAGATAATTCGGTACTCGTTCTTCCAAATTACATATCTAGATTAAAACCTGTTTGTTTTCGTAGTAATCTGAAAGTTTGCACGAAAATTTCAAATTAATAAATATAATGGAATCGAATCACAATGTATCAAGAATTGAAAAATTATTTCAGCAAAATCTGTTTGAACTATCTCGGAAATGTTTTGAATGTGAATTTTAAAATGAATTAATTATACCGCAAAGAGAAATAGATAATGACGTCTGAAATATCAGATAAAAGGTAATGTCAAATAAAACATGACACGCATGCAGCACAAAATAAATTTACAACGCTGACGTAAACGTCTATCCTATTATTTTAAAAAAAAAATGTATTGGACCAAAATCACTTTTATGGGATACTTATTGTTTTTCTTGTTACACGTTTCATCCTAATTTGACATGTATTGTATGTGTAGGTATGTAATGCAATCGTTGAACAAAGTTTACACTTGCAGACGTCCGAATGATTTGATATTTGATACCTAGGTGTTCACTGTTCATAATTCCAGTAGCAGGTGGGTACTCCATTATAAATGTCTTTAGAGAAAATACAAAAAAGCGAGATTTGTGATTTGGTTTCTGATTCGATACAAAATGAGTAGGTGCAGGTTTTCGGGGTCGTAGATTATGAATCTTTCGTTAAAATTAATAATTTCAAAATGGCGGACGAGATATGTGATTGTGGTCTGATTCGATTCAAAATTTGTCTGGGTTTTTCTAGCTCAGAGATTATGAATGTTGTCAAAATTGACGAGATTTGTGATTATGTCCGATTCGATTCAAAATCGGTTTTTGGGATAAGAGATCCTGATGATTTCTGTTAAAATTCGTGAATTCAAAATGACGGAAAAGTTTTGTAATTTCTGGGCGGGTTCTAAGATTATAACCCATGTATAGTTGTTTCTGGGTTCGAAGACAATGATTTGTATCAAAATTCAGGAATTCAAGATGGTAGACGAGTTTTGTGTTTTATGGTTGAATTCTATATAAAAATGGTATTTTGGGGTTGGTGATGATGAATTTTTCATAAAATTTCAATAATTCAAAATGGCAACTCCAAGATGGATTCCGTTTATTTTGTGAGTTATGGTCGTATTCTGTTCAAAATTACTATTTAGGTGTAAATGAATGCATCAATTTGAATCGATTCGAAAATATAAAATCAGATGTGGAATCATGAATAAAAAATTTAAAAATCATCATTTATCAGATTTTGACAAAAAATAAGTTATTTAAGAATATGCGTAAAAATATACCACTGAAAACGGTTATTTTCTTTAGATCATTCGTAAAATATGTCATATTGAATTATTTAGTTTTGAAAAACTCATCTCCTATTCCAAAAACTCCTAGAAACAAATTTTAAATAGAATCTGGTCTCAAATCTCGCCATCTTGAATTTTATGATTTTGACAAAAAAAGTCAAAATCACCGATCCAAAGAACCCCTACATTCTAATTTTGATCGGACTCGGACAATAATTATTCGTTCACCGTTTTGTATTATCAAACATTGACAAAAAAATCATGTTATCCGACCACAAAAATCCCTATACCTATACCAACTCAAAATAGAATCAGACCAAGAATCAGAAATCTCGTCCGATATTTTGGAGCCGCTACGTTGAATTATTTTCAAAAAATTATGACTTCCCAAACCCAGAAGCTGCTATATACCAATTTTGAAATCACGAAACTCGTCCAACATTCTGGAGCCACCTCTTGGTTTTTCCAAATATAAAAATGTTATGGAGTATTGTCCCTCAAGTGATGAACACATTTTGTTGAAATAAGCTATTAATTGTAAAAGTTATAATATTCCATAGTTTCGATCGACCCGATTGAGTTTTATTTTTTCCCATTCCCGATTCGACCCTGTGCCAGATGTCATACTGGCTATATGATACTCTTTCTTTTCCTCACCAGTCGTGTGGGAGGAGCAACCTGAGGGCGTATCATTTAAAAGAAATTCAGTTCTATTTCTGAATCCAGAATTGTAAGTAATAATTAGTTTTCACTGGTCGACGGCTGAAACAAACCTTTATTAGTTGACTTTGATAAAGCTGGAGATTTCTCATTTCAAATGGAATAAAGCAAGGAAACCCATTTCGCGAAAACAACACATTTTTGTGAAATTATTCACAAAAAAATTAAATATTTAGGAGAAAAATAAGAAAGTCGTTTAACTAAGTGAATGATAGACTTCGATACTGAAATGAAACAACACCAAAATATTCGTTCGTTTTGATGGTGGAACTGAACGAAAATGCCCAAAAATGGGGGAAAATATCCTTTTCATTCATTTAAAACTCAAAGAATTTTCGTTATTTTCGTTATTTTTATCTTTATACAATCATACAACCCTTCACCACTCAGAAAAAAAATCTTTTCTGACTCCCCTTTTTTCAGGGATGAAGACCCTTAAATATCCAGGTCCGTAAAAAAAATTGTTTAGGGCGGTCCTGAGAATACGAAACGTTTGATACAAAATCTGAAGACGTGAAATTAAAGAGAATTTACCCTCAAATAAAAAATCTTTAAAATATTTTTTGATATTTCTGAAAATAAATGAAGTATAACCAAAAAACAGAAATTATCGAATTTACTTTTTTCGTCATATCTCAAGAACCGGCCATGATATTTTCGATTCGTTTCCACCGATATATTATGCATCCAGATGTGCAACTTTTTCTCCATTTAAGCGACCTTATTACCAGTATGGTTTGGAAGAAACCCATACAATCCCATTAAAAAAGTGACTACACTGTATACATGATGTTCCTAAATGTCATGTACATACGGAAAGGGGTAATTTTCTGGATTATTTCGTGAATGAAAATTAACATAAAGAAAGGTCCGCAAACGCTTCTTTACCAATCTACAGGGTGTTGGAATTTCAAAAAAAATTATTTATTTTTTCGTCATTACTCCTGCAGTTTTTGAGATACTCAGGTCATATTTGGAAAACAGGTTAAGCTATACGGCTTATATCAGTGGGTTTGCCAAATGGTGATAATCTACAGAAAGTTACTTTTTCAGGGGTCATGTTTCATTTTCTCCCACTGAACTATTTTGTAGTGCCCCTCTGGGTAAATTCTAAATTACAAAATGAGTTGTTGATTTTTTTTAGAATATTTTTTCTTATTTCCGATGACCTAGAGAATTGATTACTTTCCTTTTATTTGACCATTAAATTTTCTAGAATTTGATAGTCAAACGTATTTTTTGACCCCATACGTACCGAGCAGGGTTTCAAAAGACTGCAAAATTTTCCAAGTTGGCTGAAACTTGCAAAGAAGCTGGATTTTGCTATACCAGGTGAAACATAATCTTTGATGCAAATTATGATTTTTCAAAGAAAATCGTTCCCTACAAAATTTTTGTATTGCTTTAACTTTGTTAACTAACAATTTTTTTCTACCACCTGTAATTATTACTAAGGAATATTTTTCAAATCATAATATATGTTGCTCTTTGATAAAAAAGTATTCATTTATATTTTCATTGTATGAACAATTTGTTATAAACAATTAAATATTTTCCATGTATGATATTATTTTTTTTATGAGAAGAATAATTAATTTATATTTTTCCTCGAATTTTAAAAATTCTGTTCTCTGGTACTCTCTTCTCTGTTACTCATCTTTCTCTCCTGGTTGTTTTACCTGTTTAAACTTGGCCCAAACTTATAAACTCATTGAGATACGATGAAAAAACCATGATTCATTTATTCTCCATCAATTGAAGAACAAGGTAGGCCCAAAAGTCAGTTTCTTACCAAATGTTCTTTTAATTTGTATTAAGTGTAAACAATTATTCATAAATGAACTCATTTAAATTAAACAAAATTTCTAATTCATTTTTAGTTTTTAAGATGCTCAGGCTAATAAACTTTGGAAAAACTTTTTGGTAACTAATTTTTACTCATAATGCAAAGAGTAATAGTGCGAGAATATACCTACCTCAGATAACAAGTTACGTAAGTAAAATAGTCATCGGGGTGGATGAATGGTGCCGTTCGGTGGGACTCAGTGTAAACCCTGAAAAGGCTGAACTGGTTCTCTTTACCAGGAAACGCAAACCAGGGGACCTCCCAGATGTTCAACTCACTGGAAGGTCCCTGCAATATAAAAGCTCAGTCAAGTACCTTGGAGTCATCCTTGACTCCAAGTTAAACTGGAACGAGCATATTGATCATAAAGTTCAGAAAGCCACAGCGGATTTCTGGGCATGTAGAAGGGCATTTGGCAGTACGTGGGGGCTCGGCCCCAAGATTCTATATTGGATCTACACAACTCTCATACGCCCAATGATTACGTACGGAGCCATCGTGTGGTGGCAAGGTGCAACATCCGGCAAGTCGAGAACCCAATTAGATAGGGTACAAAGGCTTGCCTGCCTTGCGATAACAAGTGCAATGAGGACGGCACCTACCACGGCGCTGGAGACGCTCGTAGGACTGCCCCCTTGTACCTCCCTATCGAACATGAGGCACGCAAAGCCGCAGCTCGCCTGAGAAGTTTTAACCAATGGCGGAGCGAGGGAATGTATGGACATTCTCGATTATGGAATCAGACGGTAAGGGATTGTCCCCTTCTTGAAAGCCGGGTGACAGTTCCTTACCTGCCATACGATTCAGTAAAAGGCCGCTGACAGTAATTCCCAAAACGGAAGACTGGGAGCGGATCGGGCACCGCCTGCTTCCCACCAAGGGGATCATTTGGTACACAGATGGCTCCAGAATGGGTAAGTCAGCCGGCGCCGGGGTATACGGGCAGTCTCCGAAAGCGGAACTTTGTTACGCTCTAGGAACTTTTGCAACTGTATTTCAGGCAGAAATGTTTGCCATACTCGCCTGTGTAAGAGAAAATCCCAACAGAGGCTACCTCGGCCAGCAAATCACGATATGCACCGACAGCCAAGCGGCGATCAAGGCTCTCACATCATATAGAGTGAGTCACTTCTTTGCTGGTGTCTGAATGCATCGATGATCTGCAAAGGCTATCTTCCGCCAATAAAGTAAAGCTACTTTGGGTCCCTGGTCATACCGGAGTACCTGGAAACGAACGGGCTGATTATTTGGCCAGACAAGGTGCGAAAAGCCCAGCGATGGGACCAGAACCTATCATAGGAGTTTCAAAATCATGGTTCGTCTTAACCATGAAGGAAATTCTGGAAGTAAAATTCCAGGATACATGTAAAGATACACCAGGCATGAGGCAATCGAAACTCCACATCGGAGGCCCTTCTACCAGGAGGACCAAGACACTGAGCAGAAAGGAAATCAGATTAGTGACAGGACTCCTGACGGGACACTGCCACCTCAACAGGCACCTCAACATTTTAGGTTTCACGGATGATACCGAATGCAGGTGGTGCTTGGAGGATGAGGAGTCAGCCACTCACATCCTCACGGAATGCCCGGCAGTGGCAGCAATACGGGAAGCACACCTCGAGAGCATCGTACTGAACCCGGAGAGTGTGAGGGTGGTATCGGTCAGAAGGCTGGCATCTTTCGCTCGCGAGATAGGCTACCTTCAAAACTGAACCATCTCCCAGCAGTAGTGGGTGCATAACGGGCCCGATTGAGAGGCTTACATGCTTATGGCTTCGTCCGCCCACATACCTTGTTCTTTCTATCTAGTCATATTTATTATAGTTCGTAAGATATTTAAAATAAAATTTGAAAGAAAAATTTCTGAAAGTTTTTTTTTTAAATAAATTCTATAAACTAAATAAATAATTGAGTGAGAGCTTGAATTTGTTCATCGTATCTTAATTAGTTTACTCATAACTTATAAGTTTTAACACAATAAATAATTTTTTTCAAAACAAATAACACATGGTTGTTTTCATATCATCATGTAGAAAAAGAAAATTCATATATAGAAAAACATTTAAGTGTTTGTAACAATTTTTTTTTTCACAAATTGTTTATTACATAAACAATGAAAAGAACCCCGCACACACCTTATGGGAATCTGGCCCTCTGTCGAATTGGCTGTAACTTTGGGAAAACGAAGTTCTCGGCATCCCGAACAAAAGTCCCCACGGGCACAATAAGATCCTATGAGTAGTTTCGGAGGTATGGTACCTACAAGTCCAAGACTTTTAATGGTGTTGCACCTGTAAGTAGACTTAGCTGGGAGTCAAAATAAACGTCAACTTGAGCTAAGGCTGTTGAAAAATAGTATTTTTGAATCCTACCGTGTAAAAGTAAGTGATGGAAATGTCGAAAAATCGGGGAAAACCTGAAAAATCGTGGAAAACATGGATATTTATTGAACAAGTAGAATATATACACGGATGACAGTTATGAAGTTTCGTCTGTCTAACTGACAATTCTATTTACATTACAAGGTGATCTATTCGTATGGACATATTATAGCGTCTTTAGAAAGATTTTGCGTAGTAGGAAAAGCCATTCCTTTGTATAAGTATGTAACTATTGCTCGCGCGAATTTTTTTCTCATCTTATTGATAAATAAAAAAATTCAAATACAGTTATCAAACGTATTGTCTCGGGTTAGCAACCTGCATCCGAGTCTGGCACAACGTGTGTACAGGCATTTTCTTCCTCTTGAATTGTTGTTGTTGTTGTTTGTTAAAATTGTTTTTTCCGTTAACCAGCTGTCGTCCCCTCACGAACGGCAGCCCTGAAAAGTCGAAACTTGTGCGAGCTAAGGATTAACGAGGAATAAATACGTTTTTCAAGCTTTTCTGTATTTTCTTGGATTTTCCGATTCTCCACACTTTATTATTAAGCGAGAGGTTTGAAGTTCTCAAAATAAAATATTTTTTTGAAAAAATCTAGACTGTTTACATCTCGACAGCGAAAAATGTAGATTTTAAGCGAGTTTTTCAGGTTTTCCCCGATTTTCCGACATTTCCATCACTTGCTTTTAAACAGTAGGATTCAAAAATACTATTTTTCAACAGCCTTAGCTCAAGTTCACGGTTATTTTGACTCCCAGCTAAGTCTACTTACAGGTACAACATCATTAAAAGTTTTAAAGAGAAACATTCTCAATTGAAAATTGAATCAATACATGACTCCTCTGGAAATGGAAAAAACCGTACAATAAAATTGAAGTTACTTTTTTGTAATATCTAACAGAAAACAACTACTTCCCCGGCAAAAGCCACGCTGGACATTGAACTATGTGATGGAAAACAGCGACTAAATTCCAACTCTCAGTCGCAGATGATTCCACAACTGACTTTATGAACATCCTGTTCATATTTTCAATAAAATCAACATGCCATACCCATGACAGGTTTTATGTCAGAAATATATTTTCAAAGTTTCACCCCACAAGAAATAGTCCAACAATTCCTCATTACAGTGTGAAATTGCTTCTGACGAGTATGTTTTCCAATTCTTCCGACCTCCCTGATGATCTTAGAAGAGTGAAATAGATTTTTGTCGACCAAAATGTATTGGAGGCCTAGCGAAAGAGATGCAATTATTCACGCATCAATGGAATGAGTGATTTTCTGTGAGTGATACTTCTGAATAACATTCTCCCTTATCTCATTCATAGATAAGAATCTCCAATGGAAACTGGACATTTAATAAATAATCAACTATCTGAATGAAAATGCAAATTTTCACTTTCAGATTTATTCTCTCAAGTTATATAGGGTCTTTCTCAATATCTATCAGATGTAGTTCAATGTCCAGCGTGGCTTTTGCCGGGGAAGTAGTTGTTTTCTGTTAGATATTACAAAAAAGTAATTTCAATTCTATCGTAGGGTTTTTCCATTTCCAGAGGAGTCATGTATTGATTCAATTTTCAATTGAGAATGATTCTCTTTAAAACATGAATCCCTTCCAAGAGAGGTTATCTTGTACGATGGAAAACAGCGACTAAATTCCAACTCACAGTCGCAGATGATTCCACAACTGACTTTATAAACATCCTGTTCATATTTTCAATGAAATTAATCATTAAAAGTCTTGGACTTGTAGGTCCCATACCTCCGAAACTACTCATAGGATCTTTTTGTGCCCGTGGAGACTTTTGTTCGGGATGTCGAGAACTTCGTTTTCTCAAAGTTACAGCCAATTCGACAGAGGGCCAGTTTCCATAAGGTTTGTGCGGGGTTCTTTAAACAAAAACATTTTTTTGTTATCAAAAAGCACGATAAATTAATATTAAAAAAGTTCTTTGATAATAATTAATTGTAATAATTAAGGTGGTAGAAAAATATTGTTTATTAACAAATCCGCCTTTAAGCAATAACAAAATTTATGGAACGATTTTTTTAAAATCATTAATTGTATCAAAGATTATGTTTCCAAAAATAATTAATTATCTCATAAACAATGCATTTGTCTATAACAATTTCGGAAAGAATAGGAAATAAACATTTTTAAGAATCATTTTCATGTGGCTTCCGATTATAAAAAAACGGATCGATAGTAATATAAAAAATAATAATAATTTTCAATTTATAATCAAGCTTTTTAAATTATTAATCTGAGTGACAAAGAGAATTTTATGTTTATTTTTCCAACAGGAATCTTTTCTGAGGCCAGATAGCCAGCCGAGTGGTTAAAACGACACCGTTTCAATCACTTTGGCTGCCAATCAACGATGGTTCAAACCACGGCGTCTGCAGAAATTTTTCTGATGGCCCAAGAAAGTGCTAAGAATCGCACGTAAAAAGGTAAGACCTCGTTAATCCTTGGCTCGCACAAGTTTCTACTTCTGAGGGCTGCCGTTCGTAAGGGGACGACAGCTGGTTAACGGAAAAAACAAAACAATTTTTAAGAATAGCTCCAAAAACGTAAAAAATCTCAGATTTCTTATTTAGCAATTGTCGCACTTGCAATGTTCATATTCAAGTCGGAAGAATTGTTAGTTAACTAATGCATAATGAATAGAAAAATCGCGACGAAAACGTTTAAACCGCGGATTATTGTTTATTTATCTATCCAGTATATGATAAATAAAGAGGAAATAAAATATTCCAATTTACACAAAAATATACTTGTAACGTGCTTATAATTGTTTCGACACCGTGTGTATATTTTTGTGTAAATTGGAAGATTTTATTTCCTCTTTATTTATCATTCATGATGAATTTACACATATTAAATGCCACCACGATAGAACATATCCAGTATATTTCTGAATTTTTTCAATTCTTAACTTTCATATTCAATAAGTTTGAATAATATTTATTCATTAAAGGTCCGAAGTGGGAGTGGCTTCGCAAGCCAGAGTCCCCGTTTTCGGCCGTGTTTTCAACTCTCTGGTAAAATTATAAATATTGGACCTATTGTTCCGGGAGGTAAATTTCCTCCTTATAGGTATTGATTCTTTTTTCAAATTTGAAAAATGTCAGATAGTTTTTGAGATAATTGCAAAAAACCAAACCCCATTTTGTTTCTTCAATTAATTGTTAATAACTTTCGCAATTTTTGCAAGCGGCTCTTGAATTTTTCCAAAAATCATTTGTACGCTATTCCGAATCGAATTACACCACGTTCATATTTTTTGTTGGCGGAGAACAAAGTTTAAACCAAAAAGCACTTGTTGACTAGTATAAAATACCTTAAAAACAACTTTGGACGCCAGATTCTCTTCATGTAAATCTCCTCTTTTGGATCTTAAAAGCAGTTTCTCGAAACTGTGGTAAGAGTGCTCTAAAACAACGCATATTAATATCCGGAATATCATTATAGTTGATATGGAATAGGTAAATCTAGATTTACCAAATTTCCTTAACCTCACTTATCTATTGTCTATCTCAGTAGTATTAAAGCTTCAAGTATCTCAAATCGTTTATGATGAAGCAAAAACAAGTAGGTATTCAACTGTAGAAGCCTAAATCAAGAAAATAACCAACACTCTAAGAAGGAATAAATAAGTATTCCAGTTACACTCACCTTATAACTCCATCTCCAAATAGGTATTTTCAGCAAGCGTAGATCTCCAACAATACACTGTCAACACAATAACTGAATCATCTGAACACAACACAAACCACAACACATCACTTCAACACAGAATACTGGATAATAATTAATTATCAATGTACTGGTGAATATAACGGAGGATCAAAACCAATTTGTTGTTCAAACTAATCCATGTCAATTATGTCGCAATTGAATTCGCGTATCACAGTTCCTTGGAAACAAAGCCTACTTCGTTTTCTTGTGGGAATGTATGCTGTTTCGTCGTGGATCAAATGCTAGAGTACAGTTGGATTCATAAATACTCTAGAGCACTGATTTTTGGTGTATATTATAGCTAATTATGCTTTCAATTCCAATAAAATATTGTTAGGTGTTTTGGATGGAGCGAAAGTGAAGCCAGGTGAAGTTCACAGTGCTTAAAAAAGTCGCTTCATTTGTACAGAGCTGGAACTAAATATTTTGTTCACATTGAACCTTCAAAATCATGTGTGCAAAAAGACTGGCGAAAATATTTATCTAAACACGCTGCCAGGCACCAACAAAGCAAGTAAATCAATCATCTAATTTTTTTTTGGGATTTTGTTGATATTATTTTCCATCGTATGAACTGAAACTATCAAGTTTTAGTGCGTACCCTTTATCTCCATGAATTTCAACGGTTTTTTATGTGGAACAATGGAACAAAACATATTTTGAATGTTATTACAGATACTACTTTGTTAAAAACTTGGTTTACAGGAAATCTGTTATGAAAAAAAAAATTGAACGTCGCGATTGTGGGTCCTCGGCCAATTGTAATTTTGCGGAAATGCCTTAGTGCCAGTTTGACCTCTTTCGATTACTGGAAATCTGATACGAAAGAAACTGTTTCACGTCTCGATTATGGACCCTCAACCTATTCTAATGGTATTATTTTTGTTTTGAGGAAATGCGCCGATGCCAAGTTTTGGTCACTTAGGAATACTGAAAATCTGACATGGAAAAAACAATTGAACGTCGCGATTATGTGCCATCAGGTGATTCTAATGGTACCATTTTTGTTTCGCGGAAATGCTCAGTAGACAAGTTGGTCACTCCGGATTACTGGAAATCTGATATGAAGAAGGATCTTAGTGCCAAGTTATGGATGCAGCAGATTATCAATATAAATTTTCAGTTGATTCTAATGGTAACATTATTGTTCTGAGGAAATGCGCTGTTGTCAAGGTAGTCATTTCGGATTACCAGAGACCTGAAAATGGGGATTGATATATGGATAAGACGACAATAACCTATTCTATAAAATTTTGACTCTGTGGAAATGCTTTGATGCCAAGTTATGGACACGGGAAATCATTTAGAGCAGTTCCATGGATATGTTCGACTCAACCTAACCTAACTAACCTAACGCCAAGTTGCTGGTAATTCGATCACTAATTGATATGAAAAAGTGAAATCGCAGCAGATGCTTGCTGCGCTCGCATTTCATAAATTAACAGAAGAGGGAGACACGCCCTCGGCGTGTCTCTTTCTTTTGACTGCCCACTTTTATGTCCATGGACCGAATTTCTAAACGGGAAAAAGGGACACAACCTAACCTAACCAATCTAGCTATCCAAGTTGCTAGTGATTCGATCACAGATTAGTATGAAAAGGTGAAATCAAAGCAGATGCTCGCTGCGCTCACATTTTATAAACTACCAGAAGAAATAGACACGCTGTAACTCTTTGTTTCCATGGAAATGAAGTTGATGTCAAACTCCTGATCATTTATAGTCCGTCATCTGTAGTATGATAATTTATGACTGAGAATCCAGAATTTAAGCATTTCAACGTTGTTTTGCAACATTCAGTTATTTCAAGAATTTCTAACGCATATCATTTAAGTATTTTCAAAAAATTTATCATACAAATCGATAAGGATGAATATTTATAATTGAGCAAAATCTCCATCAAACTTTTTCAATGATTTCCAGCGCCCACGACTTGGCAACACTGGCGCATTTCTGCAATGTTCAAACTACATATCGCAATGTATCTAAATGAATAGTATGGTATTCAGTTAGAACTATCCTCGTGTCAGATTTCCAGTTATTCAAAGAGACCAAAACTTGGCAACGGCGCATTTCCTCAAAACAAAACCTTTATCAATAGACTAGGTTGAGGGTCCATGATCGAGAGGTTCAATTGTTTTTATATCAGATATCCAGTAATCCGAAGTGGCCCATTTGGCAACAGGGCATTTGTAGAAAACAAAAATAGTAGGTACCATTGCAATTGGCTGAGGGACACAATCGCGACGTTCAATTATCAAAAATAGTACCATTACAATTGGCTGAAGGACACAATCGCGACATTCAATTGTTTTTATCAAATTTTCAGTAATTCTAAGTGACCAAAACTTGGCAACGGCGCATTTCCGCAAAACAAAAATAGTACCGTCAGAATAGGTTGAGGGTGTATAATCGAGACGTTCAACTGTTTTTTTTTCCATATCAAACTTCCAGTAATCCAAAGAGGTCAACTTGGCAACAGGGCATTTCCTCGTAACAAAAATGGTACCATTACAATTGGCTGAGGGTCCACAATCGCGATGTTGGATTGTTTTTTCCATATCAGAATTCCAGTAAACCAAAGTTCAGCCACTACTTTTTGAGAAAAGATACATTGCAATTACTCGAAAGATGGCGCAGGGGGCACATCAACTTAAAAATTTCGAAAGGTCAAGAGATCGAAATTGTGAAAATACGTAATAACGAGAATAAAAAAAATTATATGGTTTTAAGGGGGAATTGAATTCTCTTTTCAACAATGTGTCATTTGACCCCCCACGCCATTTGAAATTTTTAAATTGATGTGCCTCCCACCCCCTTTATAGGAATACGAAAATCTCTTTCATTTCAAAAAGTAGTATCGGTGATACCATTCAAAATGGTTGTACTTCTGTACTTTTGAAAAAAGCCGCACTGTATGTAGTACGTATGTAGTACGTATGTAGTGGTGATGCTGATAAAATGTCTCCATTGCATTAATGCTCTAAATTTGACAGTTCAGATTATATTGGGTGTTGGCGTTGACTTTTCCAACATTTCAAATAACCATTTTTCATTTCGCCGATACGTTAATTAAAAAATACGAAATATTGAATTACAATTTTTATGCACTAGCGCACGGTTCGCCGGGCGTAAAGTGGCACTTTACCGCCCGTGGGCGCATTATGGCCCGGCGGGCCGTAAAGTAGATAAAATTCTCAAATTGTCTATACTCACACATCATTTCATGCAATTCCTAACACGAATTAGAATCATTTCAGTTCAATAGAGCAATACTCTTTCTAACATTTGTTCATAATCGTTGGCAATTTTTTCGGTGATGATCTATTTATTTGAAATAGATTCTCCAATATAGCACTCAGCTACTATAGTTTCACATTCCTCATATTATGGTACCCTCAATTATTGTATGCATAACGTATGAAACGTGTAGACCATTGCAATTCAAGTCAGTATTTGTGATTCGCGCTATAAAACCGCTAGTGCATAAAATTTTGTTTGTATCACGTACGTAAAATGCGTTTAAGGCCTTCGGCGTGTGATGGCCCGATAGCGTTAGCATCATCCACGCCGCAGGCCATAAACGACTACTTTACGCCCTTGATACATAAATAACTATTAAGAGCAAAAGAATAACGCTCTATTTTTGTAAAGTTTTCTGGAAGACCGTTGCTATGGGTAACGGTCGCAAAATAAAAATTTCGCGGACTGTGCTGAGAACGCGAAGTACTCACTTTGCGTGAGATTGCACGAAAACTTTTTTTCTACCCTATCTCGTACATACCCTGATGTTATATCATTAATACGATTATAATTGGATATGTTCATGAGTTCCGATCATTACATTTTCATCTTCAATTTGTCTCATTTCGAGTAACAAAAAACTTTTTCTGAGCCCAAAGGTCCAGAGTTCGAGCCCCAGTTAAAGTTGGGATTTTTTAAAATTCATTTTGACCGATTGATGAATCACTAAAATCTCGTGGATCGACAGGGGTGGGTCCTGCACGATTCACCGTTGAGTTCCAATTAACAGTGCTGCTCCTAAGGTGGCGCATGGAATTAGTAACAAGGCCTACCCAGAACACATAGTGGCTAATGACCATAACAGTCCATGCCAAAAACCAAAGGAAAAAAAAAACTTTTTTTCTTTGTCAATCTTACCCAAATACGACGTTTTTGAAAACTTTAACTGCTTAAATATGTTTCAGAAACAACACATACTTAGGTATACAAAATAATTTGAATTGGCAAAGTTTTCTAATGACCCGTCCCACTATAACATAATAAAAGAAAATGGCACTGGATACTTGTATTCCTGGGGCTGGACAAATTTATTTCATTTTTGGATATATCATTCTAGAGGTCAAAAGGAGCAACTTTCTCCATTAGACTTTTTTCTGGGCCCATACAGGGTAAGCTAAAACATTGGATTGAATATCTAATGCAAATGGTGGAAAATACTGTCTGTAAGTTGATTTTTCTTGTTTTTGGGTATAATATGCTGTGAAGAATATTAACTGACTTTGACTGGTGCATACTTACAGGATGAGGCAGAATACGCGATTTTTCTAAAACCTGTTTATTAACTTCTTTCCCGAGTGTGGACTTTTCATTAAATTTCACGAAGCCAAAAATTTTTCCGAGGTTGCTCCTTTTAGCATTTTTGTTTTTTACATGTTTGCACCCATACACAGTGTTTCACTTCTCATGGAAACACCCTTGTATCTTCCGTAACTTGACGTAGAACCATGAAATTTTCAGGATCGATCAGGATCGATAAATACTGTGGATAATGTGGAACTATTCAGAAAGGGATTTAAATCATAGATATGAACAATTTTTGGACAATGTATTGTCAATTTTGAATGAAGTCGCTCAAAAAAAAACGGTCCAGATCTTTGGACATCATAAGGGATTCTGGAATGAGAAGGTGAGGCAAGCTACCAAAGGAAGGGATTTGATTTACAAACAATATGCAGTCAATAAAACAACGGATAATTGGGAAAAGTATGAGCAAAAATGAAATATAGCAGTAAAAACAATTAGACAGGAGAAGAAGAACTATCTAGAAACAAAGATTGACTTAAATAAGAACAATCCTACTGAAATGTGGGAAACACTGAAGACATTAGTGCCGAATAATAACAGAGAATACAATCTTACAACTATTGATTTGGGCAATAGTGAAATAATTTCTAATATGACTCTGATACCAAATGGCCAGGACACATTTTATATCAAAAGTATAATAAATATCACTGATGGAATTGACAACAACTTTTCTCTTAGCTTTCCAACTAAAAGAATAACTCATAATAAATTGTCCAACTTTAGTCTTATCTACTCAAGATGGCGCCGACTGGTAAACCGCAAGAAAGTGTAGCTCCTCCAAAAGCATGTAAAAAGTGCAAAACGGTTGCCCAAACTGGCCTAAAATGTTCGAAGTGCAATACTGTTAGTCATAACAGTTGTGTAAGGAATATGAAAAACGTAATTAAAACTGGGAACAATGAAATAATTTGTTGTGCAAGTGAACAAACTGTGTCAGATGGGGATATGGACTTCTTTGATGCAATTGATGAAAACCAATTGAATAAGGTAGACTCCCAATTAATTGGATATATTATTAAGCAAAAAGATGTTTTGATTAAGGAACTTTACGACAAAATTAATATCCTGAAAAAACAAATTGAACTGATGAATGAAACGAAGACCTTGAAGTCTAGCCTGCTATCGGTCGAAGACAAAAACGCAGAAAGTCTAGGAGCAAAAACTGTAGCCTCCAGTGCAACAGAAAAACAGGAAAATCCTAAATCCGATCAAAACAAAGGGAATCCCCAGACAACTGTAAAAACAGTATCAGCTGGTTTATTGGAAACGCAGACGAAATTGACTATGAATAAATATATTCATATACAGGACGAAGCACATTGCTCAAATGAAACGAAATCTACTTTGCCGCAGAAGGACTGGACATTGGTAGAAAATAAGAAAAATAAAAATAGTAACAAACCAAGAACGAATACTATCAGTAAGAACATCGTAGTTGGAAAAAATACGAATGCTTCAAATTCTTTAAAAGGTGTTCCCAAACAAGTAAACCTGCATGTTTACAGGGTAGCACCCAACACGGATGTTGAAACTATCTCAGACTTTTTGAAAAGCAGTTTTCCTGAGGTATCTTGTGAAGCCCCAGATATCATGATTTGTACTCATCCTTCAAAGTCCGAATTTATGAGAAACATCTAGAAAAGGCTATGGACCCTTTGGTGTGGCCAGAAGATGCATGCGTGAAGCCTATTTTATACCGAAGATCGAACAACAGAATCAATTTGCCGATAAACCGAAGAACAACGTAACTGTAATGAACTGTTTCAAAAATGTTTTGAAGGAAAGCACGATCAATTTATTCCACATAAATGTGCAAGGTCTTGCCAAAAAGGTAGATGGAATTAATTTATTTTTATCAGATTTTAATATTAATGTCTTTTGTGTCTCGGAACATTGGTTGTCAGAACCTATTTTAAAAACTATTAATATCAATAATTTTTCCCTTGCAACTTATTTTTGTAAAAAGTTCCATGACAGAGGTGGGGTTTGCATTTTTGTCAAAAATTCCATTACTTTCAAAAAAATATCAGTTTCAAAATATTGCGATGAATTTTGTGCGATTAAAATGCCAGAATCGAAGATTATTGTCGTGGTAACATATACATCACCTGGTTCTAGTGACCTTCAAAAATATTTCAATGATATTGAACATGTCCTGACAGATCTGTCACGTAGCAGATTTAAAATTATACTGGTTGGAGATTTCAATTTGAACTTCAAGATTCAATCAGTGCATTTGACACAATTTTTGGACTTGTGTAGTTCATTTGGCATGATTTCAACAATCTGGGATTATACTAGAGTAACTGAACATTCGGCTACCTGTATTGATAATATTATCACAAATATCGAGGAGAATGATAGACAAGTTGGAGTTTACGAACCATGCATAGCTGATCATAAGGGACAGTACATATCACTCAAAAAAAAAAGTGAGCAATAATATCACTCTCGTAAATAGAAGAATCGTCACTGATGATGGTTTGCGGAAATTCAAAACATCTATTGACAACATCAATTGGTCAATTTTTTTTTATATTGATCATGATGTTAATAATAAGGCTAAATGGTTAATCGATAAATACAAAAATATACTTGAAGATTGTTTTCCCTTGAAAACGTATCATTCTAATATCCGTCCACCAGTAAACTGGTTTAGTCAAGAACTAATAAACAAAAGGAATACTTTGTCAACCCTGAAAATAATATGTGAAGTTGATAATGATCCTATGAAGTGGCAAGTCTATAAAAATCTGAAAATAGATTATAACAAATCAGTTGTGAAGTAAAAAAACAGCATATGATTCATTTCTACTGAACTCTAAAAACATGAATAAAGCAAGTTGGGAAGTAGTGAATTTCGAAAGGAATAAAAAGTCTGTTCCAAAAATTAGTAACTCAATAACAGCAGAAGATTTCAATAACTTTTTCAGTACAGTGGCTGATAAAATAATTAAAAACATTCCACTTATTTCTAGTAGTAGTTCTGACTACTTAAAATCAGTACCTCCTGTAAATTGTAATTTTTTCCTGTACAAGACGACCATTTCTGAGGTTCGCCAAGTAATACAGAAGCTGAAAAAATCATCCTCGACAGATTGCTATGGCTTGAATGATACTTTCCTGAAAGAATCGTTAGACAGTTTAGTGGAACCACTAACGATCTTGATAAATGATTGCTTCTCTCAGGGTATATTTCCTCGTGCCTTTAAAATTGCAAAAGTTGTACCCATACATAAAAAAGATGATGTTGGTGAGGTTGATAATTATCGGCCAATATCTATAATTGTAATTTTTGCTAAAGTAATTGAGATACTATTGAAAGTCATATTATTGGATTATTTCGAAAAGTTCAAACTTTTTCACCCAGCCCAATTTGGATTTCGAAGTAATAAATCTACAACAAAAGCACTCCTTGAAATCTTGGAGAGCATAGTCGGGGATTTGGAAGGCCACGAACATTCATTATTGACCATGTGTGACCTCTCAAAAGCCTTCGACTGTGTTTCCCATGAGCTATTGTTAGAAAAACTCGCATTTTATGGCATAAGAGGCACGCCACTGAAATTATTCAATTCTTATTTGGACGATAGAAAACAATATGTCTACTTATCGAATAATTCGGAATCTGAGATGGAAAATATTATGCATGGTGTTCCCCAAGGATCTGTTCTGGGGCCACTGCTTTTCTTAATATACATAAATGACCTATGCTACCATATGATGACAAAGTGTGAGGTTGTCCTCTTTGCGGATGATACGTCTTTCATTATTTCCAATAAAGACATTTCACTTCTTCTTGAACATGCAGAATCAATAATGTCCGAAGCAGAAAATTGGTTTTCTGCTAATAATCTTCAATTGAATAGGGAAAAATCCCAAAATCTAGTTATTTCTAGTAATAACCAAATTACTGTAGGTAATCACTGTAAATTGCTCGGGGTTGTTATAGATGATTGTTTGAATTGGACACACCACATAGACAGACTTAGTACTAGGCTGTCCAGCATATTGTTTTTACTTAGGCAACTTAGTCGATGCCTGAACCCGAATGTGTTAAAAAACATATATTTCAGTCTTTTCCACTCTCTGATCAGCTATGGTACGGTTTTATGGGGTAACTCAGTTAACTCTGTAAGAATATTCAAACAACAGAAACGAGCAATAAGAATATTGAGTGGAGTTGGATATAATGAACATTGTCAACCACTCTTCAAAAAGTTAGGAATACTACCCCTTCCTTGTATCTATATCCTACATAATTTAACCGAAATTCATTCCAAGAGAATGAGTATCCCAAAAATATCAAGCCAACATCAGCACAGCACACGTTCCGCTACTGCTGACGGTTTACTTGTGCCACGTTACAGATCGGTAAAATCTGAAAAAAACTCTTTGAATTTCATAATTTATAATAAATTACCTAGCCATATCAAATCTATGAATGAGAAATGTTTCAAAATGAATGTGAAAAAAATACTTCTCAATCATTGTTTCTATTGTGTTGATGAATATACTCAAACATCTATTTTTTGACCCCACCGTGTCAACAACTTTCCTTGATTTTATCTTGTTTGAATCTAGTTAGTATACATATTGCGTTTGTACCACATGTTTTTAAGTATGTCTGATCTGTATGTTATATACATTTAATTATATTTAAATATGTATATATTTGTTATGTTCCACTGACTTGCTATAAACCATATTCTGTATGTGTCACATAGCCAATAAAACTATCTATCTATCTATCTATCTCTCTATCAATATGGTAGATCTAGAAAGAATTGTTGGCTCTTTGAAAAATGAAAGTAGTCCAGATGAAATTCGTGTAGAACTTCTGAAGAAGTGTTTCAGTGCCATTTGTAATCCATTGTTAAACAGTATCAACAGTTCTTTAGTGAGAGGTGAAGTACCAGCTGAATTAAAATTATCTACTATTATACCTATACCAAAAGTGCCAAATACAAACCAAGCTATTCAACTGAGACCAATAAACATGATTAATGCTACAGCCAAAGTATTGGAAAAGGCTCTATATGAGCAGATAGTGGATTATTTGGAGAGTTGTAAGGTCCTATGTGAGTATCAATCGGGTTTTCGAAGCAAACATAACTGTGAAACTGCGTTACATTGTGTTTTAACAGATTGGAAGAAAAGTGCGGAAAATGATCAGTATACTATTGCAGTATTTCTTGACCTTCAAAGGGCATTTGAAACTGTAGATAGATGCAGACTGATTAGAGAGATTGAAAGCGTAGGTATTGATAGAATGAATAGCACCTAACTGGATCATGAATATACAGCAAAAGTTAAAACTAGATGAAGTTTATTCAGATAAAAAGCAAAATAATATAGGAGTGCCCCAAGGGTCTATTTTGGGACAATTGTTATTCCTCATTTATTTCAATGACATTGTAACTATAGCAAAAGAATGTAAAATTCACTTATTTGCCGACGACACCCTACTGTACTTTAGTAGTGAAGATGTACAAGAGTATGTTGATACTATGAACGCTAGTCTTGAAAGGGTGTATAGATATTGCAGTGCAAATCTGCTGAAGGTCAACGGAAATAAAACAAAATGGATGTCTTTTAGGATATCATCATAATAATGAAAACCTACTTCTACGATTGAATGACAGTGATATAGAAAAGGTAAACAAATTCGTGTACTTGGGTGTAACTATTGACAGTAAATTAAAATTCAAGGAACATGCTAATCAGGTTATCAAAACAGTAGCTTACAAAATCAACTATTCAAGAAGATGATCCCCATATCTCAGCCAGTGGTCTAAATTATCAGTATACAACTCCATAATCCTTCCACATTCAAATTATTGTTCAACCATCCTGTTTTTTCTCAATCAAAATGAAATGAACAGACTACAAAAGATGCAGCATCGTGCAATGCGAATAATTTTACAATTTTCGAGATAACACCAATATCAAATAAGGTGTTGCAAACACTTCAATGGCTACCAGTGAAGAAACTCTTCGAGTACCAAACACTATTTTTTATTTTCAAAATCAAAATTGGATATTCACCTGTATATCTAAAGAATAAATGAACTTATGTGGCTGAAATACACAAGTACAATACAAGAAACAAAACTAATATAAAAATTGAAAAATATAAAAAAGTATACATAATTCTTTATTTTATAAAGGAGTCGATTGTTTTAATGACCTCCCAGAAGAAATTAAAGAGAGTGGTTCGATAAATACATTCAAAAAACGATTGAAGGATCACTTGATGGAAAATTAGTATATTTTTATGTATGACTTCTTTATGCAACTTTTTATTTAACGTGTGAATTTTTAATCAGACTGTTTGTATTTTTTCATGTTAATTTTATTTTATTTACAAGGTGACATTGTATATACTATTGTAAATGAATCAGTTTTTCTACTAAATGAAGAGATATACATAATAAACTGTACGACAATGGTTATCCTACGTGATTTACACTGCACGCCAGCAGCGATGGATCCACCCATTTTTCCGCAATGTTATATTAAGGCGGCAAAATTGGCACGGAATTTCTTCGGATTCGTGTTCAGGATCCTCAAATCACTACTATTCCACCTGTTTCCTGGAAACTTTTCAGTCCTGAAAAATTCTAATTTGTTTCACTTCTCATGGAAACTTTCGTAATTTTTGACGTAGAACCATGAAATCTTCAGGATCAATTGATGCACTAGAAATGAACTCACTGTACAGAACGGTCATTCTACGTGATATACAATGCACGCCAGAAGACATGACAAAATGGGTGGTTCCATCGCTGCTGGCGTACAGTGTATAACACGTAGGATGAGCCTTCTTGTGGAGTGAGTTTATTTCTAGTTTATCAATCGATCCTGAAAATGTCATGGTCCTAGATAGAATATTACGGAAAATACGGGGGCGTTTCCATAAGGAGTGAAACAAATTAGAATTTTTCAGGAGACAGGTGTATTGGTAGTGATGTTGGGATCCTGAACACGAATGAGATGGAATTTCCGGCCAATTTTGCCCCTAATATAACTTTCAAGAAAAATGGGTGTTTCCATCGCTGCTGGCGTACAGTGTATATCACGTAGGATGACCCTATGGATTCTAAAAATTTCACGGTTCTACGTCACAAATAACGGAAGATACGAGGGTGTTTCCTTGAGAAGAGAAACACACTGTATATGGGTGCAAACATGTAAAAAACAAAAATGCTAACACGAACAATCTCGGGAGAACTTTTGGCTTCGAGGAATTCGATGAAAAGTCCCCACTTGAGCGAGAAGTTAATGAACAGGTTTTAGAAAAATTGTGTATTTTGCCTCATCCTGTTAGTATGCACACTATTCAAAATCAATTGATATTTTTCACAGCATTTTATACCCAAAAATCAAGAAAAATCAACTAACAGACAGTATTTTCCGCAATTGACACTAGACATTCAACCCAACTTTTTAGCTCACCTTGTAGTGACAGAAAATAGTCTGATGAAGGAAGTTGCTCTAGAATGATATATCCAGACATGAAAAAATCTTTCGAACCCTAGAAATACATACCTACATGTATCCAGTGCTATATCTTTCCAGCAAATTCTAGCAAGAGCCAATTTCCCATTTATTATGGGACCTACCATTGAAAAATGTGAGGTAGAGGGACCGGTCTGCTGTACAAATTCCGACTTTTGATCCATGTAGGGGACTTATGAGAGTATGAAAAGTGATGTTGGCAAGGAAACTACTCTTGTGCAACATAAATAACAGGCCGCCATCTTGAAATCAAATCAAATCAAAATGAAAATAAGATGTGACGTCATAGTAATTCCAAGAAATATACGTAAGGGCTAAATAGAGCAGTACACAAATTCAATTTCAGTAGTAATGACGGCCATGTTGTTTTCTGTGGCCATTTTGTGCAGAATATGACAATTCACTTCTGCGTCGATTGATACTCAAAGCAACTCTCTATCTTTAAAGTTAGGGTCACAGTCGCCCACAAACCTATGTGATTTCATACACTATCATTTTCCAAAATGGCGGCCTGCTATCTATGTTGCGCAAAAGTATTTTTCTCGACAACATCACTTTTCATACTCTCATATACAGGGTTGGGCACCGAAAACGAAACAGATCGAATATCTTCAATGAAAAAACAGGTCGATTTTTAATGCAAGGGGGACATCTTCCTATCATAACCTCAGCTGTCAGTCATACCTATCCCCCCTCCCCTTGGTCGCCATCACCAAAACAATTTGAATAGGGAAAGTAGTAAGTGTGACACATCATTTAAAAGGTAATTTCATGGAATTCAGCCATGTCAATTTTTGCCACCTAACTTTTTATTTTGGCGCCCTCTTGCGGGAAAAATAACTGTTTGGTATTCCAAATTATAATACTGCATTTGCAAGCTATTTTGACATAAATTCGGTGACAGTGCATTATGGAATTTTTTTAAGAGAAAAAACAAAATGGCAGCTCCAAAATGGCGAACACGATTCGCAATTATGGTCCGATTCAATTCAAAATTGATATGTAGTGGTATTCAAGGTCGGAAATTATGATTTGTTCGTCAATGCAAAAAAACAAGATGATGGCTCCAAGATGGCGGACGAAATTTGTAATTCTGGTCCGATTTGAATCAAAATTAGTATGTGAAGATTTTCAGGGATTTTCAGGAGCGGTAAAATTCTGATTCTGTTACGCACAGAATAACCTACCCGCAGTGGAGGGCCTGATACGGGCCAACTCACGTTCAAACCAAACCTACCTCACACATCTAAATAAAATGTTTTTCCTAATTTGTATAAAATCTTTTTTTCGTCAATTCAATTAATTCACTGTAGTCATACTGGAAACTTGTAAAACCTTCATATGCCAATTTTGAATCGAATCGAACCACAATTACCAATTTTGTCCGCTATACTGTTTTTTTTGCATTGACAAAAATATCATAATTTTCCGCCCTGATAATCCCCACATATCAATTTTGATTCGAAATGGACCAGAATTACAAATTTCGTCCGCTATCTTGGAGCCACCATCTTGTTTTTTTTGCATTGACGAACAAATCATAATTTCCGATCTTGAAAACCACCACATATCAATTTTGAATGGAATCGGACCTAAATTGCAAATCATGTCCGCCATTTTGGAGCCGCCATTTTGTTTTTTCTCTTAGAAAAATTCCATAATGCACTGTCACCGAATTTATGTCAAAATAGCTTGCAATGCAGTATTATAATTTGGAATACGGAAAAGTTATTTTTCCCGCAAGAGGGCGCCAAAATAAAAAGTTTGGTGGCAAAAATTGACATGGCTGAATTCCTTATAAAATTACCTTTTCAATGATGTGTCACACTTACTACTTTCCCTATTCAAATGGTTTGGGTGATAGTGCCCAAGGGGTGGGGGAAGAGGTATGACAGTTGAGGTTATGATAGGAAGATGTCCCCTTTGGATTAAAAATCGACCTGTTTTTGCATTTTATTCACAACACATGCGTTTTGAAGATATTCGATCTGTTTCGTTTTCGGTGCCCCACCCTGTATGTCCCCTACATGTATCAAAAGTCAGAATTTGTACAGCAGACCGGTCCCAGTAAATTGCTATTTTTGCATCGTAGGAATTTGGGGTCCCGTACTAATTTGTTCTCGTGCGGGGATCTTGTTAAAACTTGGGTTAGAGTTACCCTTTGAATTTTCACAAAATGTTGGTTTCTACTACAAAAAACCAAAGTGAAATTTTTGGCGGTCACGACTATCTTCGAAGATACTTTAACCTGTTACGTATCAAAATTCTGAGAAAACACAAAATGTGTCCTTCTTTTAATCAAAACACTACACACACTTTTTTCAGCACATTTAGCTGAAAATACTGTGTTTTTTTTTTTTTTAAATAATATCCCTATACCCTTGATTTATTGTCGTTTTGAAGAAGGGTGAATTTAAAAAAAAATAGTAATTCTTCCGCTGAACAGTGATGAAAACAACTAAATATGAGTGTGTCTGGTGTTATTACCTAATTGGAAGAAGGACAAATTTTGCAGACTGGTACCAAAACGAATTTTAAACGCATAAAATACTATAAAAAGTAACAGGCACCTAAGAAGCAGGTAGAGAATGTTCTTGAGGTTCCAACTTTGAGGGAATAAAAATCAACACGAAAACATTCAAAATGTTGAAATGGGATGCAGTTTGGGGGTTGCAAACGGTTTTTTACGATTTGCTGCTAAACTTGACATCTTAGCGGAAAACTTTTGTATTCAACACTTTTCGATATAATCTCAAATTAACCGTCTAAATGGCGAAAAACCGATTTTTCAGTATTTAATATTTTTCTTGCGTATAAATGATATAATTTACATGAAAATTAGTGATCATATGTCTTTTTGGAAAAAGTGAAGAATATTGGTCCAGCTGGGATTTTGAAAATTTTTTTACAGATGCTCTAAAACACGATGAAATGAATTTAAAAAATTATATTTTGGCGCGGAAACACATTTTTCTATTTTATTTTTGAAAAAATAAATGTGGATACTCACTTTCAAGACAAACAAATTCAATTTGTTGCATGGGTTATTTTACGTATTTTTTTAATGTTAATGAACTGTGTTGTATTGATAACACTTTCTACATATACAGAAGTATCAATTCATTTGCAGAAAAAGCTTCGAATAGTATGGAAAAAGTTAAAAAAGCTACTTTTAATTAATTTATAATATGTTGACAAGTGAATAAATTGGAACTGCGACGTTGCCAATAGAGATTTCTGATAGTCTAAAGGCTTGTTCATACCCTCGCAAATTTCACAATTTTTCTGGGAATAAAATGGCTGTCAGTCATGCCGGACCCTTCATTGTTGTCAGCTATTTCATTCGTATAGAAATTGCGAAATTCGCGAGGATATGAACGCGACTCAGTACCGCAAAAGTTTTAATCGACCAGACTGATCCGCATAGACCAATTAGTTATTATCCAACTTTAACCCAACCTAACCTAACCTTATGTATACAGAATAACCATTCGAATTTGGATTAATATTCCAAATTAGACAAATCCAGTGTACCATCGTTCTGAATAGCCCATGCAAATTGCCATATGAAGTCTGGTCGATTGGAACTCTTGCTCTTAGACTCCGATAAAACAAACACAAGTTCTTAATTTTTTCCACCCTTGTTGCTAGGGGATTCGCCTTGTGATTGGTCCCTATAATGGCGGGAATTGTAAATGTCAAGACTCGTTATCATCATAGTGAACAATGACAGAGCGCGTTCTCTGGCAACAGAGATGGAAAAATTTATAACTTTTCTCTATTTTCAATAAACGCACAACATAAATTGTCGATTCAAAGAAAGACATTGATAATGATTAGTTTTTGTTTGTTAGCAGGAATATGCGTTTTTGTTGGTAGCTAGGTAGGTATCTGGATTGTTACGAAAAATATTTTAGGGTGTGAAATTTCTTGAGATCAAATTATTTGTGGCGAATTTTTAAATGTCTCATAGGAAATAGCATATAACAGGCGAATAAATATATAGGAAATCAATGTGTTGAGATGAAAATAAAAGGGTTTGGAATAGGGGAAGAATGCGCACATTTTCATTACAGGTTTACTTCATATATTCATATCTTTCCCAATCTATAATCTGATTTGAAATAGGAGCTATTATATAAAATAGACCATATGCAAGCGAAGCGAGTGCGTTCAGCTGACATTTCGCAAATCTACGAGCGCGGATTTGCGAAATGTCGGCCGAACGCGCGGCTTTTCCTAACTGGTCAACAATTCTGTCAATTCATCTTACACGAACCTACCATATAATTTTAAATGAGAACTATGACATAAAATAGACGATGCAAGCGAAGCGAGCGCGTTCGGCCGACATTCGGCAAATTTGCGCGCGCGGATTTGCCGAATGTCGGCCGAACGCACTGGTTTTCCTAACTGGTCAACAATTTTGTTAATTCCACAAACCAATGTTACAATTTGAAATGAGAACTATAAAACAAAATAGACCATATGCGAGCGAAGCGAGCGCGTTCGGCCGATATTTCGCAAATCCGCGCGCGCGGATTTGCGAAATGTCGGCCGAACGCGCGGCTTTTCCTAAATAGTCAACAATTCTGTCAATTCCACAAACCTATGTTACAATTTGAAATGAGAACTATAACTCAAAATAGACCATGCGAGCGAAGCGGGTGCGATTGGCCAACATTTCGCAAATTAGATCTTGCGGATTTGACATTTGACAGAGAATTGTATGTCAAAAGTTATTTTGAAAGTTAATGACAGAAACCTTTAATAAACTCGATTGAGAATTCGATAAATTTTTTACTTGCTTGTAGTTTAACTTAAATTTCCATGAATACTTGTTCGTATCCTCGCGAATTTCGCAATTTTTCGGCAAATAAAGTGGCTGCCAGTCATGCCGGACCACTCGTTGATGCTGAACTATGTCGGCAGCCATTTTATTCATAGAAAAATGGTGAAATTCGCGAGGGTATGAACGAGACTTACCCGTCACTATTCCATGTAATAGAATTGGCAACGTGGCATTACTAACTTCGTGTTAAAAGTGTCCTGTCATTTCACATTTGTCAAATAAACTGGATGTACATTGACTAAAGGTGCATTTAGTCAACGTCATTTTAAAATTGTGCTTAAATATATGTTAAAAACGAAAGTTGAATCTGTTAAATCAAATGGCACATGTCATTTTGAAATTCCCAACTTTATAAGAATCTTACTTTTACGATAAAAATATTGTCCAAAATTCACGTGTACCTAAAGTTGCATGTCATAAAATGTACCTTTCATTCTTAAATGTATGCCTAAATCTAAAACTCCTATAATATTAGGTTTCATACAAAATTATTCTCAAGGTTATGTTTATGTCAGTGCTTGTGCTAAAATTACGTTTATGTTGACTAAATGCACCTTTAAAATCTTTTTGCGTATTTTTTTTATTTTTGAAGTTTATTAGGTACTATGAATTACTCCATATGGTTGGAGAGAAGCGTTTGAAGTTCAAGACAATGGGTTTGAAATGAAAAATACGTTTGAACTCCTTCCAACGGTTTGTAATTGTGTCTCTCAAAAGTTCCCACACATGTTTTATCAAGAAAAAAAATAGAAAATGCTCTTTCCGCGCCAAAATTTCGATTGCTCAAGTGTTTTTACGATGTTTTGAAACGTCTGTAAATTTTTTTATCAAAATCCCAGCTGGACCCATATTCTTTACCTTTACCGTCTTTTTTGGTGTCAAATGAGCATGTTTTTTTCGCAATGAAAAGGTGAATCTTTCGAAAAAAATACCATTATCTTCCACGAATAATTGTTCCGGTGTTTTTCCGTATTCTTGAGGTCTATGAGTGATAATTTTTATTGCTGAAATGTCTACTTCCAAATGGTCTATGTAACTTGGTGATTTATTGATCATTAAACCGCTTAAAATTGAGAAAAACCGACAAGTCTCTAAATCATATAATTTTCTGAATATTTTCAATGATAAACCACCAAGTTACATGGACCATATGAAATGAGACATTTCAATAATTGAAATGACCACCTATAGACCTCCGAAATACAAAAAAATACTAAGAAAATTGTTCGTGGAAGATAAGGGTATGTTTTTCGTAAAATGTACATAACTCGAAAACGAGTCGTCTTTTGAATTGCGAAAAAACCATGCTCACTCGACTCCAAAAAAAACATGTTCCTACAAATTTTCATTTGAATTAAATCATTTTTCGATTTTTTTATTATCTACTTTTCCATTGAACATTTTCCGGTAATAGGTCACGTTTAGCCGTAAATCGCAATAAATCATTTTCAACCCATAAACTTCCTCCCCATTTCACCGTTTTGTGTGGTTTCGTGTTTAAATATTTGTTTTCTCCAAAGTTGGAATCTCAATAATATTTCCAACCTGGTCCTTGCCTGTTACTTTTTTTTCACGAATAGTAGGTATTATGTTTTCAATAACAAAATTTTGATCTGTCAAGTGGTGAAGTTTGACAACAAAATAGACCTGTATTTTCGATAATAGACATGACCGCCATAAATTCCATTTTAAGTTCCCAGAATGTTATTTTGAAAATTCAATGGGTCACTTCACTCTAACCGAACTTTTGCCGGGATCTTTTTTTTGTACCTAACTAAATCTCCTCGTTTGGATCAAAGCCCTATTTCGAAAATGAGGTTAAGTATCCTAAAACAACTCGCAGAATAACATTTACGTGACGTGGATTCCGTTAAATCTAGATTTACCAAAGTTCCTTCTTAACCTCACTTATCTGGTGACAAGGTACGTAGTACATACACAAGGTACAATTATTTCAATTCATTGATAATAAAGCAAAAACAAGTAGATGATCAACTACAGAAACCTGAATCAACAAAATTACCAACAGTTTAAGAAGGAATGTGTAAATACGCTACTTAAATTTTTAAATTCACCTTATTTTGAAACGCCAAATATTTTCAGCAAGCGTAGATCTTCCACAAGTCTTGTCAATACATCACTGAATCATCACAACACAACATAAACTGCAAACACATCACTTCAACACAGAATACCGGAAAATAATTAATTATCAATCTGCTGGTGAATATAATAGAGGATCGAAACCAATTTGCTGTTCAAACTAATCCATGTCTATTACGCCATTGAAGTCGAGTAACACAGTTTCTTAGAAACAAAGCCTTCTTCGTTTTTTTTTGCGGGAATGTATGCTGTTTCGTTGTGGATCAAATAGTCTAGTACAGAAGGATTCATAAATAGTACTGAATAGGTATTAAGAAGAAGTTATTTTCTACTTGATTAGGAATACAGTAATGCAATATGTGTACACAGTTTCACAGAGTGATTTTAAATTAACTGCTTTTCGGTGAAAAGAGTTCTGAGAAATAAAAAAAAGAAAAGGCACCGCATTAAATTGACTTGTGGTGAAATCGCTCGAATTGATCATATGTTGTAGAACTCGGGATGCTGATCAAATGTCTCAATTGCACCATTGCTCTAAATTCAACAGTTCAGATTACACAGGGTATTGAAGTTAACTTTTTCAAATTACAATTCTGGAGATGCTTCTTCGAATACATAAACCAAATAAAATATGTATCGATTGTTCATATGACCGATAATGTCGAGTTCAATTATTCCTGCACGTACGCTCGACTTACAGGGTGAGTCCAAACATAACGAACCTTTCAGTAATTTTCGAAAAATTGAGCAATGGAACTTCATTCATATTCAGATATTTCGTAGGATACAAATATCAATTCCAATTCATGATATCAACATCTCCTGAATCTAACTGACATGAAGGCGCATCAGTATTACTTGATATATTCAAATGGATGAAATTCTCAAAAACTCGGTTACAAATCCGAGCGTTCATTATGGAAGTTCCCTTCGCAGACACGTGAAATATACAGAGGGATCCAAAAATAGTAGAGGTACTCTTTCTGCACTTGTGTCTCTTTCTGTGCCTAAATCCAAAACAAATGTGTAGAAAATTAATTTAGAGGGTTTAATAGAACCGGTAAAATTCGAAATTGAAGTGGACGGCGCGTTAAAATATGAGAATGAGTGCTTAACCACTTATTATATATATTATATAGTCATATCAGCCCAGTATCGTTGTCGCCTGAAAAGTGGTTGGGGGGGGGCGCTTGCTCTCGATCCGGTGATCTGATTTTTTGCTGAGTTGTTTATGATGTTGGACAAATAAATAATCCGATTTCTCGAACTTGAGCGCCGAACGCAACATTGCCAAAATTCAAAAAAGACCACGAAATATTCTACATTTCCTCAGTTTTTGTCGATTTTATTCTTGTAGCACTAGTTTGACGCCAAAAATATTTTCAAAGAAGACCAAATTTGCTACAATTTCAGACCAGAACCTACTCTGTGGACCAAATAGTTTCAAATATAGAGATCTTCAAAATTTATAATTTATTTTTCGAATCAGGATATTGTTGGCCATATTTTGTCGTTCTGTGAGATTTGGCAATTTGCTGGAAACTTGTGAATCGCCAACTTCCTCCCAGATGATCCTTTTCCACTTTCATATTTTTTTACCAAGAATATAACAGTATCACTGATCCAAGCTTTTTTTTTAAATTAGCCTTCTCTTTTTATGGACATTTTGGGGAAATTCAGAACACATGAATTTCCTCAAAGCTGTTGAACGAGTCAGTTGCCTCGTCGTCAATTTCATATGACTTTAACCAGATTCTACTTGCGAGCATATTTCTCCACTTATTATTATCGATTTACGTTTCATGGAATTTGAATTTATTAACTACATGAGTGCATTCAGGTTCCATCTCATGCTGGTGTATCATGGAGAAATGCTGAATTATGGCAAATATGGAATGAGAAACCTGATACATCATTGAATAAGCAATATATGTCATTGGTGATATTTCTTCACTCTAAACTTCATTATCAATGAAAAAAATACATTGAATGTTGGAATTTTTCCATGATCCAATTAACATTGCGTCTGAGTGAGCAATGCAATGATGAAGGATGGACCCTGGAAAACTAATGGAATAAATCACTTTTCAAAATTTGGTTCTGCTGACATGCGAAACTTTGACAAAACTATTTCAATTCCAATTTGATTTCTCCACAGGGCGGACAAACGATTATGTTTACTAACTTACTACATCTATAATTGAGCCCCACCCACATATATAAAACGGAGGAAAATATCCAAAAATTGATGGTGTTTTTGTGAATAAACATGGTCATCGCTTCACAATCATACTGATTTCTTCACTAAGCTAGTCTATGGGTTAAATTAAAGCATAGAACATGAACAACTCCATTACAGAAAATGATCAAAATGAGCACCAACAACTCCTTCATATGTCTTCAGTAGGTTATAAAACTCTTCCTCTTCTTTTGGGGTATTCAGCAAAATTGCTTTACCATTTCTATAACAATATTTTCTGCTGGACATCGCCTAAAGGTGTTTCGTGTATCGACAGGTCTTCTGGTTCACTGATCCCACATTTTCAAGTCAGAAATACCGGTAGTAATAATACATAGATTACTAAGATATATCCATTTATATTAGCATGATGAGAAATAAAATTTTGAAGTGCCAGTGTTGATGAAACTGTTACAAAAGCGTAAGTCTCTGGTCCAGCTGCTACACATTATCAACGCCATCCTGAAGTGGCAGTATAGTCCAGATTGTCTAAAGCGAGCTGTGATAATCCAAATATTGAAACCCAGCAAGGATAAGCACCAGCTGACGAGCTACCAGCTACCGACCGATCCCACTGCTTAGCCTGATTGCCAAAGTGGTAGACAAAATCATCCTCGAAAGGCTGCTGAATCTTGAGGAGAAGATGAAACTCATCCCGGTCGTGCAGTTCGGATTCTGCAGAGGTCACAACACAACCTCACTGGTAGTCCGGATTGTACACGGGGTGAAGGAGGCCTTCAACCAAGGTCTCGACATAGTCATGACTCTGTTGGATATGGAGAAGGCCTTCGATACCGTATGGATCGAAGGTCTGGTCAGCAAGATGCTACGGGCAGGCATTCCTTTATAATTAGTGAGATTGATCAACTCGTATCTCACGGGTAGGTTGTTTTCGGTAAGGGTGAATAGCAATCTCTCTGGAGGATATCCGGTCGAGGCGGGTGTTCCGCAGGGCTCGAGCATCTCTCCCCACTTATACTCACTATATTCTCACGATTTTCCATGATCCGAGAGAGTGAATGCGGCGATATTCGCGGACCGCGGACGACACCGCACTATACACGCATTCATTCGCCAGCGTGGTCACTGCACAAAAGATCCAAATTCATTTAGATTGGGACATCGTACCGTATATGGAGAGAAATAAGATCAAGGTCAACGTAGGGAAAACTGAGGTCATCAATTTCACGAAGAAGCGATGCCTTTCGAAGCTCCCGCCTCGTGGGATGAGGGTCCGGTATACCTACGTTAGAGAGTCCAGATCGGCAGAATACCTGGGAGTACAATTGGACAAGGGTAAAACATTCGGAGAACACATATCTCTGGCTATCCAGAGGGCGGGAGCTGCCGTTGAGCGTACCTACCCACTGATAGCCAGAAATTCCAATCAGTAACATATACACTCGCCTAGATATCCTCCGGGAGATGTGCGGCGTCGGCTCTGTTCCGACTTCTATAAATATTTCCTACCCATAAGCCCTTTGACGAGAAATCTCACTCGTATTAGGGAGTATGACAACGCCCCCCGCAAACACGGGGGCCTTATCTTTAAAGCTGTTGACATTTTCCTGGAGCGTTATGAAGAACCGCACCCGTGACGGGCAGCTAAAGTGTTAAATGAGACCAATTTTGAACCCCGGTTTTTTGCAGTGAGCCTTTTCTGGGATGCTCTACATGCTAACCTCTGCAATGATCAAGGACTTCCATTATCTGGTTTGAATACACTCAAAAGTCATGCATAAGGTCTGCAGGAGGCGTGAATACTGTACAATATCCACCCCTTTCCTGAGTAGTGCCATAAAGTGCGACATTAGATAGTTGGTAACTAAGTTATATAAACACAATAATGAACCAGTATGACAAAAAATATATACCATTAAATTCTTGAACAGATACAAACAATATGCATCTCTCAAAAGTGGCTGGTCAGAATTGCTTAATCCCGCAAATCGATATTGGGCCGGGTGGTACTACCTAGTGAATGAAGAGAACAGTTGTTTGCTGTTTTTATAAACGTTTTACATCAAAATTTGCACAATGAATACGAATTTCGTGATGAAATTTGATATTGGTGATCGATATCAGATTTTGAATCACTTATTCTTATAATTTTTTTCCATATCTTCAACTCTACGCAAAATATCGGGAATAGGTCCCATTTGGGTTCTGTCTCAGATTGTTAGGTACTCAAATTTAAGTTGAACTGAATTTCAAAAAAGTTACGAAAATAGTCTTCATTTTAGTGAGACACACTGTGTAATATTTTTCATCTATATACCAAACTTATTATGATAAGTATGTTTTTCTTGGGCACAATAAACTTATCTATCTATCTGCCATATTACACCTATGTTAAGTTTTACTGGGCCATAATTAAGTACTCTAACCCACTAAGTCTCTTTTGATGGGCACGTGAGCATAGTAAACATAATATTAACATAATCCGAATGACGAACAGTGAGTTCAAGGCATTGAAATGAAACATTAATAAGCGGGGTGTGTCGTTCAAATTTCATAACGACTATAGGAGACAAATTGTGAATAACTCAAGATGCTCTGGCGTATTAAAATATGAGAGAGTTCAATATACCCATATCGGTTCACCTATATTTGTCCTACCTTATTTCAAGGGGCTTCCCCTTTTTTCAGTAACCGTATTATAGATAGAATTTAGTTGACAACGTTACAGTAAATGTTTGTTGCAGGTCATGCAGTGAATAAAAAATCAATATCTATATTGAAACTAAATGAAGGATTTTCACTACAAAGGGTTAACAAAACCACGATGATCGTTTCGTTGGACAACAGCTTCTTCAAGTGGAGAAGATAATCTAGGTTATCTTCTATCTATCTATCTCTAGATATTAACATGCATTTTCATCAAGTTTCGTCTACATCAATTCAAAAAAAATCAATAAAAAGTAGTAAAAAAAAAATACAACAGCAATAACTAAAGTACTCATATAAAATTGTATGAATACAAAAACAACAGAACTATGTGGAATATATGACCGAACAAGTAGTCATAAGTTGATATAAGTAAAATACGTAAATATAACTAGTTAGCTGTGCATATATACCAAACAAATGAATTAAGGTTGTGTACTGCAGGCGCGTCAATAGGATTTTTTTCTAAGAGAGGTATAGGGAATAGGGATTTATATAAATTGACCATATTCTTCGTCGCCATATTGTCATGAGACAATACCAACTAACCCAGAGTTCTCAAGTAAAAATAACGAAATTCACTAATTCCATCCCGCAGTGTAAGTTTAAAATGATAATATTTATTTGGACAGCGCATTTCTCAAAAAATGTTCAGTAAAATGGGAGTGAGTTCAGTATCGAGTTGATTTCATTTTTAGATGAAAACTAAGGGACCGTGGACAAAAACGTTTCGGAATATCCAAAAACATCTAAAAAAAATTAATGATATTTTGAAATACGAAGAGAAGCCTACAGAAAGCAGTGTTAAAAATCACCTTCTTGGTTAACGCATGTATAAGACAAATGAAGCTGAAAATATTTTACCTAGTTATAGTGCCAATTTTGTTATTATTGAAACTCAAATGAAAGCTGATATCGATAGTGATATCTACCCATTTATCCTATATTTTCTCTAAAATAAATATTTTCTGAAACTCACAAAATACGCACAGGAAATATGCCCCAAATAGAACATTCTTGATTTTCGCGGTTTTCTTACATATATATTATATTTTTAACCGTTGGTGACAATGGATAGCTGGTATTGTCTCATGACCATATAGCGACAGTGAATATATTTAGTCAAGGGGCTAGTGGTTTAGCGCCGAAATAGCTATTTGTATTTAGAGCACAAAGTGATTGATTGCCGCTCGACAAAGATAGTAATCTTTGGAGAGCAGCAATGACACTTTTTGCTCAAATGCACACATGACATTTTCTCTAAATGCATCTCTTCGCCATAAAAACGATCGACACTTCATTCAACATAGGCACATGATATCGTCTATGAGAAAATTAACATTCAATAGTAATCCCAAATGAAAATGAAAATGAAAAAAGAAAAATAACTTGCTTGAGAAGAAAAAACCGAATGTAAAGATCGAACCTCGCTAACCTCAGCACCACCACAGTTCCTTAAGAGATTTAAATAATTTAAGTATTACTCAACAACATATCCAATACTTTTATGATGTGGAAGTTTACAAAGCATGCAGGATTATTTTCATTTGAATTATACTGCAAATCCTTTTTTGCCGTTGTGCATATTATTATAGTAATCACATCTTCTGAGAGATATACCATCGAGGCATACAACTTCCGGTTTCACCAGAAATTACACAAATTTTCGGTTATTCAATGGAACACTCAGTAAATTTTCACCTCTCTTGTCTCCACGTGACATTCTGAATACAGTCATGTATCATTTGTCACTTTTTACTGTTACATTTGGATCAAAAGAGTAAAATTGTATAATTCTTAAAATTTTAGGACTGAAATCAGTGATTTGGAGATATCCATTGCCCTCTATAGAATAAAAAATTAATTTCGAAATAAAAATAAAATTTGGTTACAAAAAGTGACAAGTATCACATAGTTTTTTCAACATGTCATATGGAGATAAGAGAAGTGAATATACACCGGGTGTTCCATTTGAAAACCAAAAGTTTGTGTCCCGAAGTTGCATGAAGTTGAGTTACTTGTAAGAAGATGTAGTTTATTATCTTATCGATAGGGGCGAGCCACTTTCCGCGCGGACACCCGGTATATGGCTCCTTCCTTTTCATACTCCGTCAAATTGGTGCCGAATACTTTGTCATGAAAAATATCTGTTATTTCTATATCTTTCCCCGTTATTCTTTACCTGCCACATGATTTATATATTATTTCACTGTGTCCTAATTGAAATAGTCTCTAATGGAATACAATTTTCCCTGAAGTTCGAAACGAAAATATCACCGCGGTATTTCCAGTTGGGTTCCATTTATTACTACGGTACGTAAATATGAACTAATAACTTCGACAGTGAGAGAAGTACGGCCCTGGTACCTTGACCACATCCCTGGTACCCTGAATCCATAACAAACTCACCGGACTAGATGAAAAGATTTCATATACATCTTGTAAACTGCACTACATGAGTATTTGCATTGATTCAAAATACACCGTGGCATTTTTTATCAAAACTGTTCACGATAAACACAAAATAAATCTTATTGGTGAACAAAATTTCGCTTCAAACTAAATATAACTTCAAAAAGACAAACAGGTAATCACATAAATCGAAGCAGGTACGTTAGAAGGGATAAACGATTTTATAGACTTTCCTCAGGAGTAGGGATGTCAAGGGAAATTGGCAGGCTGCGAAGTTGATTATGTTCTATCTCCTGTTTCTTCAATCTAAGGTTTCACCTGACATATACTTCGAGAAGTGTGAATCGAAGTTATTGAATAGTTCGTCCTTATCAGTTATAAGCAGGCTATCTTCATTCAGTGAAATATCTAATTTCTGTTTTTGTTTCCTACCTAAATTTTCGTCCATCATTTTCCAACACTCTTTCACTTTGTTTCACGCAGAATTTATTTTAGTCTCTTTAATTTTTTGTTTAGACATTTTTATCGCAAATATAGATCTTCCACTCTTCAGTTCGTTACTTATCAATAACTACTCACCTAATTACTGAAATGGCTTCAAATAGCGACGATTCCATATGTTTCCCAAAAATCCATCTGAAACCAAAAGGAATGTAATAATAACGATTTTTGAACACTTACATGCTTCCACTCAACGGCAAACCATTTGCGGTTGAGACGGCAATTACACCGTGGGGTAAATATGTACAGGGTGTCCCAAATTCGAGCCTCATCATTGGGATCTCGGAAACCAGAAGAGATACGAGGTAGGTTAAATGGAGGCAAAGTTGCGCAATTTGATGCTCATTGTAACGCCGCTTTCATATTTGAAAAATTCCGAATACTTCCGAAGATTTTTGGAAAAATACGATTATTCGCGATTTCATTTTTATTTTTTTGTGACTCTATTTGAATAGATATAATAAAACAAATTTCACATTCTCATTGCTACCTTTTCTGTTCTCCAAGATGGTGTTATCAGATTTTCAAACAGACGTTTCGTATCTGAGCTGCCATCATCAACTTTGTTTTTTTAAATACGGCCTTGGATTTTTATTATAGATTTTAAAAGTTTCTAATGTTCCAAAACAAATGATGTATCGTACTTATTCTAAAAGTTTATATTAATAGCATTTTTCATAAGAACTCATAAGTTAGAGAGAGACAAATTTTTTTAATTTTTAATAGAGTTAAAACAAACTTTTTTTGCAATAACGCACTGCATAAAACTCAAAAACTAACATAAAAATGGGTGGTTAATAAATAATATAATTGAAGTGTCATCCCTCAAAATCTAGGTCCTAGGCTATATTTACAAAAATAATTGCATTTTATCAAAGTGGCTGTGCATCGTGCTTTCTGGCTATCTTAGTTCATTTGTTAATGTTTAAATTATCCAATATTTCGACAGTTCACTGTTCGTTCACTAATCGTTAACGCTTATTAAACGAAAATGACTTTTTCTAACGAAGAAAAACGAGACATGATAAGGATTTATTATATTTCGAATCGAAATTAAAAAACGGCTTGTGAGCGCTATTTGTTGGAATATCCAGAAAGACGGCAGCCGCGTTATAGTTATTTTGCTAATATTGATAATAATTTAGCTCAGTACGGAAGTTTTGTTAAGCCAAAGGTTGAATATGGAACACGAATCGATCCAGAAGAGAAACAAATTATCTTGAACACTGTAAGTTTGTAAACTGTTACAAAGTAGAAAGTAAAATGAATAATTTTAAATTATTTTTTAAGGCCAATAATAATCCTCGAGCTTCAGATAGAGTTTTCTCAGAAGAAGTAGGATTACCGCGAATGAGAGTTCGGAGAACTTTAAATAAGCGTGGATATAAATAATCCTTACAAAATCCATATTAGTCAAACACTAAGACCTGGCGATGCTGAGAGACGATTAGAATTTTGTAACTGGTTGCAAAATAAGATTAATGAAAATGATGACTTCCTAAATAAAACTATATGGACAGATGAATGCAGTTTTTCAACAGATGGACTATTTTACAGACATAACGAACACTATTGGTCAATAGAAAACCCAAGGCAGAATCAAGAAGTAAGACCTCAGGGACGACAATCATTAAACGTATTGGTCGGTATGTGGCACAATAAAATTATCGGCCCGTTTTTTATTCAAGTAAAATTAAATTCCGATAGATATGCAGAATTAATAAGGACCAATATATTGGATTCCTTAATGGAAGAACCTTTGGGCGCATTTCGTTAACTATGGTGGCAACAATACGGTGCACCACCTCATAATGGGAGATGTGTTAAAAATTTATTAAATGAATTATTCCCTAATAAATGGATTGGAAACCAAGGTCCCTTACGTTGGGCAGCTAGAAGCCCCGACCTGAACCCTCTAGACTACTTTCTTTGAGGATTTCTCAAAAACCGTCTTTATCGAAGCACGCCACAAAATCTTGAAGTATTACGACAAGACCTAATAAGGGAGATCAGGGCTATCCCTACAAGGACCATTCAGCGTGCCATCCATGAACTCTACAGACTGACACGAAAATGCATTCAAGCATGTGGATTATAATTTGAATATTTGCTTTAACTTTCATTGGGTATTCAATTTTATAGTTTTTGTTTGACTTTTTTTGGAATAATTAAAACATCATGCCTATTAATTGTTGAACATCACACATTGTTTTATATCAATTTTTAGGAGCTTCTGAGGTCCTTAAAACAATGATGTATCGTTCTTTTTCGAAAAAATTATTTTAACTATGTCCTGCTAAGATCTTACCAAAAATATATTCTCTGTCTCTCTCTAACACATGAGTTCTTATGGAAAATGCTATTAATATAAACTTTTCGAATAAGTGCGATACATCATTTGTTTTGGGACATTAGAAGATTTTAAAATCCATAATAAAAAATCCAAGGCCGTATTTAAAAAAAAAAGTTGATGATGGCAGCTCAAATACGAAACGTCTGTTTGAAAATTGATAACACCATCTTGTAGAACAGAAAAAGTAGCAATGAGAATATGAAATTTGTTTTCTTATATCTATTCAAATAGAGTCACAAAAAAATAAAAATGAAATCGCGAATAATCGGTTTTTTCCAATAATCTTCGGAAGTATTCGGAATTTTTCAAATATGAAAGCGGCGTTTCAATGAGCACCGAATTGCGCAACTTTGCCTCCATTTAACCTACCTCGTATCTCTTCTGGTTTCCGAGATCACAATGATGAGGCTCGAATTTGGGACACCCTGTACAGTGTGTCCCACTTTGAGCAGCCACACCCTTATACTTCATTGAGAAAAACTTTTTTTTTATATTATAGTACTCAGGAATACCTAACTTCTTGTTGATGAAACATCCGTATCTCCACTTTCCACGGCTATGACCAATTGAAAAGTGAAAAAGTGGGGAAAACATTAGGGATTTTTTCATCACAAAATTAACATCAAATTCTGTTTCAGAATACTCTTAAACCCTCAGATCTCAATGCTTGAATGAATTGATTATACAGGGTGTCATATGTAGCTGTCAATATTATTAATTTATTTTCATCAGTAACATTTGCTTAATTTTCAAAATTTCTTCACTTTTCACAAAATTCACAGAAATATTCAATTAATACTGTAAAAATAACCAAATACTACTTTTCCATGGCAAACTGTGACCACATGAATAGTGAAATATTGGGAAAAAAGGTATTATGGATCTTTCATTAAAAAACTAACCCCGAATTCAACGCTGAATCATTGGAATATACAGGTTGTCAAATGCAGCTGGCAAAATCAACAACTCTTATACATCCATGATGCTCTCTTGATTTAAAAATGTCTTTCATTGTCACAAAGTGCCCATAAATGTTCCATTATTACTGTAAAAAGTCCAATAATCACTTTTTCATGGCTAAGTATGACCAACTGAAAATGAAAAATTGGGAAAAACATATTACAGATTTTTTGATCACTAAACTAATATCAGATTCTGGATCAGAACACTCTGAAACCCCCAGATCTCAATTTCTGAGAAATAAATGTGGTGTCATCTGTATATGGAAAAAGTTCAACTCCTGAATTGACACATTTTGAAAATTTGCGCGTATCAATTTATTCCTTATCAGCAGCTGCAAATTCATATCAATTTATAATATTGGTACCTGCAGATGACTCGGGGATTGGGATCTGAGTATTAGAGTATTCTGAACCCACTTCTGATGTTAGTTCAGTGATATGTTTTACCCACTTTTTCACTTTTCAGCTGATCATAGTCAGCCATGGAAAAGTGATGTTTGTTTACATTCTGCAGTATGAATGGATTATTTTTGGGCATTTTGTCACAACAAGATATTTTAGAAATCATCCCGAGCATTATGGATGAATAAGAGTTGGTGATACTGCCAGCTACGCACTATGACACCCTGTATATTTTAATGATTCAGCATTGAGTTCTGGGATTGTGAGACATTCTGAAACCAGGAGTTAGGGTTAATTTTTCAATTAAAGATCCTTAATATATTCTATGGTAAAGTAGTAATTTTCGCAGTATTAATTGAATATTTTTGTGAATTTAGTGAATAGTGAATGAGTTTTGAAAATTAAGCAAACATTACTGATGAAAAAGAGTTGATTATATTGCCAGCTACAAATGACACCCTGTCGAATCAATTCATTCAAGCATTGAGGTCTGAGGGTTAAAGGGTATTCTGAAACAGAATTTGATGTAAATTTTGCTTTGAAAAAATCCCTAATATGTTTTCCCCACTTTATCACTTTTCAATTGGTCATAGTTAGCAGTGGAAAATGGATACATGAATGTTTCATCAACATTAAAGTAGGTATTCCTAAGTACTATAATATGGAAAAAATGTGTTTCAAACTAATGTATCATCAATGAAATATGAAGGTGTGGGTGCTCAAAGAGGGACACACTGTATAAAATCAATTGATTTCAAGTATAATTATAAACTGTCAGAAAAAGTCCTGGAACAATAAAATTAGTTTTTCAAAATAAACGTTAAAAAACTGTTTGGGAACCATCTTTCAATAATAAACTGGTGAACTGAAACGCTAAAAATAAAATATATTTGGTACATGAAAAAAACAGAGACATTTTGAAAATTTCAAAATTTTCTCAAAATCTTCAGGCGTAAAACAAACTTGAAATAAAGCCGCAAGCTGTTGAGAAAATATTGAAAATCTTTAAATTTGAATACATATAATAATTCAGTTCAATTTTAGAATAAGTAATTTTACTTGACGTCTTTATGAAGAGAAAGCAGGATGCTATATGATTGAACAGAGAAAAACAGCCCCTATCATTATTCACATGCAAGTATTTGACAGATGACAAAATGTATAGTGGAATAAGTCATTCTATTGCTTTCAAAGAAGTTGGATTTATAGATTGAGTCAAAGTCAAAGTCAAAGTCAAAGTCAAAGTCAAAGTCAAAGTCAAAGTCAAAGTCAAAGTCAAAGTCAAAGTCAAAGTCAAAGTCAAAGTCAAAGTCAAAGTCAAAGTCAAAGTCAAAGTCAAAGTCAAAGTCAAAGTCAAAGTCAAAGTCAAAGTCAAAGTCAAAGTCAAAGTCAAAGTCAAAGTCAAAGTCAAAGTCAAAGTCAAAGTCAAAGTCAAAGTCAAAGTCAAAGTCAAAGTCAAAGTCAAAGTCAAAGTCAAAGTCAAAGTCAAAGTCAAAGTCAAAGTCAAAGTCAAAGTCAAAGTCAAAGTCAAAGTCAAAGTCAAAGTCAAAGTCAAAGTCAAAGTCAAAGTCAAAGTCAAAGTCAAAGTCAAAGTCAAAGTCAAAGTCAAAGTCAAAGTCAAAGTCAAAGTCAAAGTCAAAGTCAAAGTCAAAGTCAAAATATACTTTAATGTAAGAAGTTTTTCAACTTATCGACAAAGCTTTCAAGTATGAGTAAAAATGTAAATTGAAAAAGGTATGTAGGTTGCAGTTCCGTGCGAAATTGAAGTTGCCCTGGAACATGTAAATACGTTTACAGATACGTAGCAGCTACCGTAGTCGTTGTCGCTGCCGCCTGAAGTTGGCTAACTTTCAACTCTGGCGGCAGCGGCAGCGGACGAATGACATAAAATACAATTTTCTTGAAGTTGTCATCTCAATTCTGAGCTTTCCTTATCCATACAATGTGGAATATGAGAACTGTGAAAATGTATCAATGAAAGAAAATAGCCGGGAAGAAATTTCCATTGCAAGTTTTGCGCAGTAGAGGAAAAAAGTATAAATATACAATACAATTTATCTACTGCTACATCAGTTTCAATCGCAGTGGCAGTGGTCGCGTCCCAAACGGTTCATTTTTTCAAATAAAGAAGTTACAGGTCCCCGAATGAAATATTAATAAATTTTCCCACAATATAAGAAGTTTATACCAGGTATTCAAGATAGAGTTGAACGCAATTATTTCATAACCTGAACAACTGTATATTTTCAGTAGTGATATCCCACAAAATGCTGAATTTTCAAAAAATACTTTCACCTTGCTGTCACAAAAAGTGTGTTGCTTAGAAACACCACGAGAGCTTGCTCGATTGGTGTTTTGTACAGCAACAGAGGTTGAGCGACTGGCAAGGTCAAAGTATTTGAAAATTCTGCATTTTGAAAGGATATTCGATGAGACAATTTCACGAATACATTATATTATTATGGACTGAATGCGTATTGCAGGAAATGTTCATCTTGTGTCATTAATGTCAGTTGAAGAGTTGAATTAAGATGCCTAAAAACCCTGGTGTGACGAGTGATTCGATATTGTTTACATTTTTCAGAAGACAAATAAACAAATGAAATAGTGGTCTGCTTCTTTAGTCGGTTCCAGAGATGGCGCCCTTATAGAATTTTACTCCTGTCAGTATTCCAGGGATATGGTGATTGATGACTGTTGTCAATTTTAAGGAATTTCAACATACTTAACCCGTAACTACTACTATCGGGTCCTAAGGACCCAGCGACATCTAAATTCTTGAAAATAGCCCAGACATATTAGAGTGGGGAAATCGTGCTTCCAGTTATTCTCCAGTCAAGTAGTTCTTTGTCGAATGCTGTTGTGAGTGGTTGTCTATATTGTTTACTTTCAATGCAATACGATATTTGGGTCCTCGGGACCCGATAGTAGCATAAGTGTTAGTTTGTAAACTTGGATAATTTAGGTAAATGGGCATGTAAATTTATGTATATTGCTAACTAGTTTATTGAGTATGGTTATAATGAAGCAATATTATATTGTAAGATACTCATACTTGCTAATTTTTATAGTTATGAACGCCTCAACCAATGAGCTACTTTCGGATCGCCAGTTGGCGGAATTATTAGACGATGACGCTTTTTGGACAAATATGGACAATGATAACAATGCGCAGAACGTGGAAGACGTACCTATGCCGGAAGAAGAAAAAGGCAGGGCTTTTGGTCAAATATTGAGTGGCGGCGACGAAAGTGATAAGGAAGAAGAAGATAACGAAATTTTTAGTGACCATGATTCAGAAAGCGAAGTTGAGGCTGATTCAAGTGAAGATGATAACCAAGAAGAACATCTAACAGATTCTTCCACTGATAGTAACACCGCTTCGACTTCAAACGCTTTACCACCTCAAAAAGCGTGGTACGGAAAGGATAGAACTAAATGGTCCAAAGAAGCTCCTTCTCGAAAAAAAACTTTACAGCACAATATTATAAAAAATGTGTTACCTGGTCTGAAAGGCCCAGCTCGTGCAAATCGATTTGAAAGAAAAAGGGCACTAAGGCTTAACAGCCGCCCCTTTCTCCGTTCGGAAAAACAAAAAATTTTTCCTTAATATAATAATTTTTATATTCTCCTGAATATGTTGACCTAGTATAGGTAATATGTGGCAACACACAACATATTTCTTTTATATATTTTATTGCATCAATTTTTTCCTCTCCATGTAAGTAATTCTAACGTACTTTGTTACATTAAGTTATATTGGATTTCCTTTTATTGTAGAATTATTGATAAGCTGATGATGAGCCTGTATGGGTTCGAAACATGTCCTTAATATACTACGGTTAGCTGATTGATAGCCCTTGCCGTACACCATCACAGTATCCAGTTGGTGAGTTAAATTGTGGAGACGCCTTTGTGTATAACTATGCCACTCCACTTCGAGATACAATGGACTTCTACCACAGGTTGATTAATAACAGGCTGAATTTTCCTGAGTACCTTCATTTTGCCGAGACTCCCAACGTATTCCTCTACGAAAATTCTCGATAGTGGTTGCTAATAAACCGCGCAGGCGTCAATCATGTCGATTTGGTGAGTGCAAAAAAGTCATTAATAACAGTTAGTTTTTCAGTTGAACCTCGAGATAATTCGATAAAGTACTCGATAAAACTTTTGTCCTACAAAATGTAAGAGTCCCCCACTCCCAACATGTAACAATGACGTCATAAGAAATCATTAGTAACCAACGGATTTTTTTTACCATTGCTTGAGTAATATTATTTGTATAATTGAATGGTCATATTGTCCTACAAATTGAATGGTAGGTGTTCCCAGTCCTACGCTCATAAATTATCAATTCCATGGTAAAAAAAATTATTACTAGCAGGTTGAATCTTCGTGAGTAGCTTCGTTTTGATGAGACGCTCAACTTTTCCCTCCACGAAAATTATCGAAAAATGTAGCTAATAACATGCGCAGGCGTCAATCATGTCAATTTGGTGAGTGCAAAAAAGTCATTATTAACAATTAGTTTTTCAGTTGATCCTCGAGATGATTCGATAAAGTACTCGAATAAACTTTTATCCTACAAAATGGATGGTAGGACTGAAGAGTCCCCCACTCTCAACAAGTACCAATGACGTGGTCATAAGAAATCGGCAGTTGCTTACTTTATATTGGTATAATTAAATCGTCACATTGTCCTAGGTAGGTTTTCCCAGTCCTACGTGCAAAAGCCAAGTATACAGTGTGCTCCATTATGATCTTGTACAAACTTCAATCATTTTCAATACATTTCACACCTCTCAGGTGAAAATCCAAAATATACAAATTGTAGATATTGATCTCTACTTCCATTATATATGCCGTTTACAGAATTTGAATAAGATGATTTCCCTTAAATCGGCGTATTTAGAAAGAGTTGTCCTTAAATTCTTTATAACATGATTGTGCAAAAACTACATATCGGACAGAAACCATCTTGCGCATAGTTGAACCACATGTTATTTTCTATCAGTTTCTGCAATATTGTTTGTCTACCTTCAGATTTATGAAAATTATGAATTTTTGAAAATTGGTCTCTTATTCGAGGTTTTCCCTTTTCACATTAAAAAATGCAACGATCTGGGAGTATAAAAAATATTTTGTAGGTTTTATTAATTTCTACAAAACTTCCATCGACTGTAAAACGATTCCTCGAATAATCTTTGAGATATTTCCAAAAAACCAAAAAAGTTTTTTTTTTCACTATTTCTTGTTTTAAAAATTCCATAAAGCTATTCTGCTGTGGCGAAAACCAGGGTTTACATTTACGACCTATCTCATAAAAAGTAGTATGGCCGTTTGTGTCTTTTATTTTGTATGAAAAAAGCCTCTTATTTTTATCTACACCCTAATAGCACACCATGTCCCAGGGACGTCCCTATTTGGTACAAATCATGTCCGAATGTCCGGGACTTAAAATCATTGTCCTTGGGACGTCCAATTCAGTGCATTTTCATGAATTTTCCCAAAGGAATTCCTATGGATATACCAATGATGTCCCAATCGGTACATCGTATAAAACGTCTCTGAGAGGACGTCTTTGGGATGTCCTGGATCGGATATATTTTGTAATGTTTCCTAGGACATCCATCGGACGTCCTTGTTGGTAAGTATTCTGGCATGTCTTTGAAAGGACGTCCCATGGTTGTCCTGGTACGGGACATTCAGGAACATCCCGCATGGATGAATATTGGACGTCCCAATTGGTTAATCTTGGAATATCTCCCGAGGACTTCCTTGGGATATCCTGGTTCGGATATAGTTTGTAGAATTTTCTAGGATATCCATTGGATGTCCTGGTTGGCATGTATTTGGCATGTCTTCGAAAGGACTTCCTTAGGTTGTCCTGGTATGGGGACTTTCTGGAACGTCCTTGGTGGATGTACATCGGACGTCCCAATCAGTGGATTTTGGAAAATGTTCCTGCTAGGACTTCTTTGGGATGTCCTGAATTGAACACTTTTCGGAATGTGTCCTAGGTGCATCCAGCCAAAGATGAAGGATGGATGATCTTAAAAATAAAACAAAATTTGAAAAGAGTTACAATAATCAGGCCTCCATGTGTACCCAGTACCAGTGTATACATCCCAGCTAGTGGTTTTACAGAAGAGGTATAAAATGGATCGCATATTTACAATTTGGGGCAAAACATTGTAGCGAAAACAACCCATCTGAAATAAAACCCTTTTTACTATCAATAAGGTCATCAGGGGCCATATTTTCGAGTTTGTGCGTATGCCAATAAGATTCACTGTTTCACAACAATGAAAAAAAAAATTAATGTTTGTCTCAAAGAGACTAGAATAACAAGGAGGGTTTAATAAGCTCTAGCCAACCAGAATCTTGTAGCATCAACGCGTCATAGTGCCGTAATTGGATATGAGTACAGAGTCGAACTCGAACCAAGCAACAAAACTGTCAGCAGTAACTCTTATATATCAAGAACTAGTCCGTCACTCTTTATAGAGAACGGCGACCATGACACGTCCAACTTTCATCTCTTTCTACTAGTGTCCCCATTGTCTTATGGGGATTAAACTCTCCTTGTTAAATTTTAGTCTCCTTGTATTTGTCTCTCATAAAGAATTGAACCGAACAATTCCTCTATGTATAGATTCCGTGCATAAAGTTGTTTTCTGTGTTTTGTGTTCTGTGTTCAAGTGAAGTGTTGACGAATCGACAGACAATTGTTGAATATTTACCAGCTATGGCGGCTTTTCTATCATCTTTTGTGATATGTGAGTTTAGTGACTGTTGTGGAAGTTATTTTGTGTTCATTCAGTATGGTTATATCTATAAATAAAAATAAAATTTTGTTCAACCATTCAATAGTTATTACTAACCTTTTCAACACTGTTGTGTCTATCCTTTAAACATGTACAAACAAAAACGAAAAATATCAATACGACAGCGCAATAGAATCGCTAAACGATTGTCAGATACTTTAAATAGAGAAGTCTCGACTGATTCAGATGTATCTGATGTTTCCAAAACCGAATTGAATGACTCTGAGAGAGTGCTGAATTTACCTAGTAAGTACATCTGGTTCAATCCAAATTGGTATCTCCAGTAATCCACAACAATATTATAATCTCAGTTCTGAAAGAGATTTACGAACAAACACATATGATAATTCTGCACATCCTAAGGACATCCCAGATGTACTTTCGGGGACGTCCAATGAACATCCCAGGTGGATGTCGATTGAATATCCTTATAGAACGTCCAATTTTGGTGAGAAGTCGAAACATTGGTACTTCCCACTGATGTCCAATGGACGTTCGCGGTACCAAAACTGCATGTCCTAATGACGTACCAATATTGCACGTCCTAAGGACGTCCCAGATGTACTTTCGATTGATGTAATTCGGGGACGTCCAATTAACATCCCAGGTGGATGTCCACTGGATATCCTAATAGAACGTCCAATTTTGGTGAGAAGTCGAGACATTGGTACTTCCCACGGATGTCCAATGGACGTCCGCGGAACCAATTCTTCATGTTCTAAGGACGTCCCGAAAGTCCTGAGAGGATGTCCTATGGATTACTATCGGACTTCATGGTGCTTTTAGGGCAGCTTGGTCATGGTGCTAAAATTAGTGATAAAATCGACCCCATCTTTCATAATTCATTTATTCATTTTTCAGAACTTTGGCCAGACATTTTTCTTTTTTATTCTATACAAAAATGACAATTAATAAATTAAATTTGAATTCGCTCCAGCTGACTAATCCATTTCGCTTCTAAATGATGTCGAAAATGAGATTGGTTATTTACCAAGTTTTGTGCTGCGAAAACAGCTCGGTAGTCTATTCTGAAATCTGATTATTTCGCTATATTAAATACCGAAGTAATTATTCGTCTCGCGGCGTCATCTCATATTCGAGATTATTTTCAAGAACACTTGGGAAATCAGCAATCGCGCCGTCATCGCCATTTCGAATTTATGATAAAGCACGTTCCGGCTCAACATTCAGGAATATTAGACGAGAAACGGCAATATAAAATAAAAAGCATTGCATTATATGGTTACAAGGGTTATTACTCTGGAGAGGTCAATTGGTGCCGCACGTGCCCGCAATGCTATTTGAATTACAGATAATCTCTTCTCATATACAGAGTCACATAACTAGTTTTAAGGAAAGTTCAACTGCCTCTCATTTATAAGAAATAAAACAGGCCATTGAATTAGTCATTAAACAATATGAATTTCGTTCAAATAACTATAAATGTAGCATAATCAGAAGATACACTGGTGCTTTGGTGGAATTGGCTAAATGAAAAATTCACAAACGTATCAAAATTAGGTCCTGGTTGGTTACTGATGTTGCAGTGGTCTTCTTTGGGTAAAATCTCCAAAAGTTTTGAACTCAACATGCCGACATTGGCAACATATACCGGGTGACACAGCAGACATGTAGCAGCCTGTAGTTTTTTATTTAAAGAGATGAAGATTTGAAATTTGCAGAAGTTACGTAATCAATGATAGAGCTTCATTTGAATCCAACGACAACTTTTTTCAACTACCTATTTGATCGGCAGTAACTCCAACTTCTTTTTTTTTAATGACACTCTGTATATTTATCCAGCCTATCTTATTTGTCTTGAAATCCTCTATTCAACCGTGTATCACAAAGTGGCATTCGTTTCTCAATTCGCAGATGAATTGCATTTTATTGAAAAACATCAAGTTGGCTGTTACCCGAATTCGATAATCTTTCGATGCTTGGTAGGCTTGGATATCCAAAGAGTATCAGTTAAACGATATAATTTCAGTTTTTTCCATACCTGATCACTTTCTACAAATTGTCAATAATTTAATCACTAAAAAGAAAAAACATCTGAAAATAACTCACGATATTGCGAAAACTGAGATAAGAACATGTTTTTTTCAATTTGGCTACTTGTGAAGGAACTATCTGTCTTTCTCTTTGGCCATGTATCCATATCACGATCTTTCCTTTTGGAAACATAAAATTAAAATTGTTCCCCTGATCCACCAATTCACAAGTCTATTAGTTTAGATATTTGCAATAATATTTTGCCTAGTAAGCGGTGGATACAGAATGTTTTGTGTTTGACAGCTAAACATCATTTGATTGTACTGATTATCTTCGTCAGTTTTATGCTGATTAAAATTGCATCGTTTAATTAGATACTAAATATTTATTCAAAAAATAAAAAGGTTGATATGTTGTTGATATTCGGAGAGTGCAAGAGAAATTGTAGACAGGCTGAACAATTGTAAGTCGAAAGATTTCCGGAAACACGCCATCCGCCTAATAATTACATCGCTAGAGTAGAAGAGCAGTTCAGAAGAGAACCGGAAAATCAAAACAATCTCCAATACATTGTCGACGCGGAAATGGAAGTAAACATTTTGGCCATAGTACATGCAGATCCGACGATATCACTGAGAAAAATTGAGGATGAAATCGGCGTGAATCGAGAGACCGCGAGAAGAGTTTTGAAAAGAACTGCTCTGAACTGCTCTTCTACTCTAGCGAAATAATTATCAGGTGGATGGCGTCTTTCCGGAAATCTTTCGACATACAATTATTCAGCATGTCTACAATTTCTCTTGCACTCTCCGAATATCAACAACATATCTACCTTTTCGTTCTTTGAATACATATTTAGTATCTAATTAAACGATGCAATTTCAATCAGCATAAAACTGACGGAGATAATCAAGGGTAATATAACAAGACCTTGATAAATAGTCGACTATTTTTATTGCATCTAAATTTCGACTGTATCTTGTAATAATTTAACGAGACATTATTTTGGCATTAATAATCTGATGAGAGCCCAAGAGCGAAGCTCGAGGGCTTTCATCTCTGATTATTAATGCCAAAATAATGTCGAGTAAAATTAATAACTACAAGAGAAATTTAGCAGCAATAAAATAGTCGACAATTAATCAAGGTCGTGTTATATTTGTGAAGATTATTTCTTGAATCTACTTCTTTATATCAGTCATATGAATGAATGAAAATTAAACAATTTGGAATAATTTATTCAAAATATCAAGAACAAAGCACAACATCTAAACAAAACAGCACCATCTTTATAATTTATCAATTGAAATTAAAAACACAATTATTGTATGTGACATTTCCACCATGTGTAATTTGTGACATTTGTTCAGCTTTTGAAGAACTTGCAGTATCAACCGTAGAAGGTCCACATTCATTCTCTTATACAGCTTCAACACGATTGATTTTATTTGACTTTTAATATGTATTTATTTAGAGTACTGTCAGATGCTCAGGCTCCTTGATATGAGTATCTTGCTGAATAGTCGGTGACTATTGTGCATCATGTAAATAGTCGCTAATAGAGCGTGTTGATTGGTCCTGTCAAACAGGAAACAAACGTATGATTGGTAGATGACTGATATTTAATAGACGAAGGAAATAATCATTGCAATCAAATGATGTTTACCTGTTAAACACAAATCATTTTGTGTACACCGCCTACTAGGTAAAATATTATTGCAAATATCTAGACTAACAGACTTGTGAATTGGTGGATCAGGGGAACAATTTTAATTTTATGTTTCCAAATGGAAAGATCATGATATGGCTACATGGCCAAAGAGAAAGGCATATAGTTTCTCCACAAGTAGTCAAATTGATAAAAATATGTTCCTATCTCAGTTTTCGCAATATCGTGAGTTATTTTCAGATGTTTTTTCTTTTTATTAAAGAAATTATTGACAATCTGTAGGAAGTGATCAGGTATGGAAAAAACTGGAATTATATCGTTTAACTGATACTCTTTGGATTTCCAAGCCTACCAAGCAACGAAATATTATCGAATTCGGGTAACAGCCAACTTGATGTTTTTCAATAAAATGCAATTCATCTGCGAATTGAGAAAAGAATGCCACTTGGTGATACCCGGTTGAATAGTGAATTTTAAGACAAATAAGATAGGCTAGATAAATACAGTGTGTCTCACTTCTCATGGAAACACTCCCGTATCTTCCGTAACAATGGAAGTAAAATGATGAAACTCTCAGGACTGATGGAAATTCTCAAAATGCACCTACCACCTGAATGGGGTTGGCCTAAGTGATATACACTGCCCGCCACTCGCGATGGAACAACCCATTTTTACCGTAAAACACACTAGGGGGCAGAATAGGCTCAAAATTCCTACAGATTCGTGATCAGGACCACCAACTTCCTACAGAGACACGTTTTCCCTGAAAAAATTTCAGTCCTGAAAAATCCGAATTTCTCTCACTTCTCATGGAAACACCCCCGTATCTTCCGTAATTTTTTACGTAGAACCATTAAATTTCCAGGATCGATAGATACACTGGAAATGAACTCACTGCACGGAAATGGTCAATCTACGTAATATACACTGCACGCCAGCAGCGAAGGAACCACCCATTTTTCCATCGCTGCTGGCGTGCAGTGCACATCATGTAGGATGACCCGTTTTGTGCAGTAAGTTTATTTCTAGTGTATCTATTGATCCTGCAAATTTCAGGGTTCTACGTATAAAATTACGGAAAATACGGGGGTGTTTCCATGAGAAGTGAGACAAATTCGGATTTTTCAGGACTGAAATTTTTTCAGAGAAAAAGTGTATCTGTAGTAAGTTGGTGGTCCTGATCACAAATCTGAAGGAATTTTTAGCCTATTTTTCCCCCTAGTATGTTTTACCGTAAAAATGTGTTGTTCCATCGCGATTGGCGGGCAGTGTATATCACGTAGGCCAACCCCATTCAGGTGGTAGGTGCATTTTGAGCATATCCACCAGTCCTGAGAGTTTCATCATTCAACCTCAATTATTACGGAAGATACGGGGTGTTTCCATGATAAGTGAGACACACTGTATACAGGTATACAGAGTTACTGCCGATCAAACTGGTACTTGAAAAAAGTTGTCGTTAGATTCAAATGGAGCGCTATCATTGATAACGTAACTTCTGCAAATTTCCAAGTTTTATTTCTTCAAATAAAAAAACTACAGGCTGCTACATGTCTGCTGAGTCACCCGGTATGCTGCAACTTATACTCTGTATTCACAGAACATCACTCCCATTGACAGTCATATGCCTGAGATTACCTTTTGCCAAAAAACTATAAGACTCATTTTGCTGGGACTCAACTCAAACAAAGCTAGTGGATCTGATGGAAATTCGCCGATTGCTCCCGAACTTCCACAAGTTCTTTGCAAGTTATTCAACCTCTGTTATAATTTGGGGTATTTCCCTCCAACTGGAAAATAACAAGTACAAGCAGGCCCCAAAAAGGAAAAAATCCCTCCATAGCAACTCTACAGATCCATCTCACTGCTATCTGAAGGTCATGATGAAAAAATCATGAAATATCTAAAACGCTAAGGAATTGTGAATAATCGTCAATGTGGTTTCCCTGATCACAGATCACCTGGTGAACTTCTTGCTGTGTGTCACACACACAAACATTGTCTTGAGTGGAAGCAGTTAACCTCTGCTCAAGAAAATTATGTTTTCATTCTGACGGACTATACACTGAAAAAATAACTGTTACCATAACCAGAATTTTAACCAGATTCTAGTTAGTATAGGCTCAACCAGATATATTGTTATTATAGCTATTTCTTTATTGTGAGCCTCAAGTAGTTCAGATAGCTAATTATGGATTGTTAAGAGTAACCGCATAATATTATAGTTACCTTAACCAAATTAATGGGTTATCCTACGATATGATACTGCTGACGGCTGACAATATCAAGTTGTCAACCTAGTGATGTTACATCGTGATTTATTACTCTCATATTGTTATCATCACCAAATTTAATAGTTTCCTTAACAATATCATATTGTTTTTCTTACTGAATAATATTGCGAAACTAACAAAGTCATATTCAGCCTTAACCATATAATATTGTTATTCTGACTAGATTGTGCAGTTACTTTGACAACGTAATGTTGCGAAACAAAGAAAATCATATTCAGCCTTAACCATATAATATTGTTATTCTGACTAGATTGTGCAGTTACTTGGACAACATAGTGTTGTTTTGACAATATTATCTTGTTACCTTGACCAGAACTCATAGCTATTCTAGCAAACTGATTTTGTTGACTTGGTGATATATTGTTCTGCTAACCATGATATTATTCAAATATTACTACATCGTATTAGTAACAATATATTATGGCTATCTCGAGAAAATAGTATCGTCATCCTTACAAAATTATGTAGTTATCATAACAATATTATTGTACTCAGTGGAAAAAGGTACACGTGAATTGGAAATAAAAAACCGAATTGTTTACAAAATTCATTATATTTCAGATAGAAACAAATAAAGAACTGTCACATAAAAGAAACAGAAAACAAAAACACAATTCTATCACATTTTATAGTTTGAGTAGGTAGCAAAACATCTGCCCTAGTATACAATAATCAGGAGAAATGAATATCTCTTACCTAAAAATAAAACAAAAACACAATTCTATCACATTGCATAGTTTGAGTAGGTAGAAAAACATCTGCCCTAGTATACAATAATCAGGAGAAATAAATATCTCTTACATAAAAAACAAAACAAAAACACAATTATATCACATTGCATAGTTTGAGTAGGTAGCAAAACATCTGCCCTAGTATACAATAATCAGGAGAAATGAATATCTCTTACATAAAAAACAAAAACACAATTCTATCACATTGCATACTTTGAGTAGGTAGCAAAACATCTGCCCTAGTATACAATAATCAGGAGAAATGAATATCTCTTACATAAAAAACAAAACAAAAACACAATTCTATCACATTGCATAGTTTGAGTAGGTAGCAAAACATCTGCCCTAGTATACAATAATCAGGAGAAATGAATATCTCTTACATAAAAAACAAAACAAAAACACAATTCTATCACATTGCATAGTTTGAGTAGGTAGCAAAACATCTGCCCCAGTATACAATAATCAGGAGAAATGAATATCTCTTACATAAAAAAACAAAACAAAGACACAATTGTTTCACATTGCATAGTTTGAGTAGGTAGCAAAACATCTGTCCTATTATGAAATATTCAGGATGAAAAAATAAGAATATTTTGTTTCTATAGGAGCTGAGCCAATTCTTATAAAGAACTCCGCACCACTCTTATGGAAAATGGGTCCAGGTGATATTCGCTGAATTTTTGGTATGACATGCCCCAAGTCAAGCTGATTAATAGTGTTGAAAAATAAACAGTTTTTATTTTACATGATGATGAAAGTTACCGATTCAGACAATTTGACCTACTTATATTAGGTACACTATTTTTACCTTTTTTATTTTTAGGTCCACATAAAGGGAAAATGCGTATAATGTCCAGAGAACATCGTGTGAAGCAAGAAAATTCGTATTGATTTCGAGTTTTGATCACATCAGGAAACACATCTCCCGGTAAAGAATTCGAAAGCTTGGCTTTTCTGTTCAAAGACGAATATAGAATATTCTCTCTCAAAAATTCGAAATCAATAAGAATGTTCTTGCTTTACACGATGTTTTCTGAACGTCCTTATAGGAATTTTTCCTTTATGTGGAACTGAAAATTAAAAAAATCAAAATAATGTACCTAGTATAAGTAGATCTAAGTGTCTGAATAGGTAACTTTCAACACCATTTAGAAAAAAACTGTCCGTTTTTCTGCACTTACCTTCAAATACAGGGACAAGATGATCTAAAGACCATGACTTTAAGATGTCTGCCACACTATTATTGATCTCCATCGTTTTTCTATTCAATTATCGAGTCATCTACACAGCAGTTGCAAATATTACGGTACCAGTACACAATCGTTGCCAAATTGCACAAACACGCTAAAAACTTCCGTACACGGTGACCTCGACCGTGATACTGATTGTCGAATGTCGATGGCTGATGCTGAAGGGGACGAAGGGGTGAAGGGCTTTTAGTTTCTAATAACGGATGGCGGGCGACACTCGACTGCTAACATAACCGTCTCGTCACTGAAACTATTCTTCTACAAATATTATATTGTTAGGTTAGCTATTTCACGTCTGGTTACGTTTTTACTAAGCATACCTAACAGAACAATAATGATAACGATATAGAGTCTTCTTCTACAAATATTATATTGTTAGGTTAGCTATTTTACGCCTGGTTAAATTTTTGGTAATCATAACAGTACAATAGCGTTACGGTAACGATATAGAGTTAACTATATGTATTTTGTTTCCCTAACTATGTTGCACCAGAAAGAAACGTAGTAGTAACTGCAAACCTGGTTACGTTAACCATAAAAATCTTAACAATTTATTTCAGTTAGGAATAACTACCATATTTTTTTCCGTGATGAGAAGAAACTATTTCCAATGGACGAGTTCAGCCACATAGTGCCAACCTTGTAGGTCAAAAATAGTCTACTACTGGAATCGCATATTTCGCATTTTATTGATGTCTTTCAGTTTCCTAAATAATTTTACAATCCCAGTAATGTCCCCGGTTTAAAATTCCGAGTCATTTGGTAGAAAATTAATATGAATTGACTTTGAGGTTAGTTTTGTTAAAATATTGGCCGCCTGAAACACTTTTCATGTTTTGTGGACATAAAATTTTAATGAATATCATAATTGAATTAATGAAGCTCTATCTAAAAGTTTTTATAACTTTGACAATATAGTATATTTTTACTTTGAACAGATCTGGCATTGAATTAGTTAGTGCTTGTTATTTTACTACATTTCTATTCCCTATACATTATGGAAGTTATTGAAAAAGTACCTACCTACCCAGTTTTTGTAGTAAATTGTGAAAATTTTGGTATTTCAATAAAAAATAAGCTGATTTTATTTACCTATGTTTATTTCAATTTTTCAATATAAATCATATTTCTCAGATGGTGTTATCTTTAATTTTTCAAACAATTGTTTGATTCTTCTCAAATATCTATTATTCCAGAGGTTAGTTGACAAATAAAACTAGAGCTAGACTAGCTAGAGTTACCATACAATCATCAAAATTCACTCAAAATCACACAACATCAAACACGTTGAATAATACTACTAATACACTACTAATACACTAGCAGTATTGAACATATTTTTGATAAAATTTTATTTGGTTAGATTTTATGAATAACTCTTTCAGCATGCACTCTTGACTTTGCAATTCTCTTCGTTAATAACTTTCCATCAGGAGGGGTGTTCTATAAAATTTCACATTAATTTCATCCGATAAATCTCTAATAATGAATACACTATCAGCCACAACTGCATAGTTTTTCTGCAAGAGGTTCTTCAAATCCCATTGTTCAAACAGTTCTGTGTCAGAAACTGCCCCTTCGTACCCTTTACTGGAATATATGATGGCACCACTTAGGCTAATTACAACTGAAAACTTTACAGTGTTGGAATGCTTGTAAGTGAAAAATGTGTTTTCCTAAATTTGAGGCATTTGTAAGAATATTTCAGTTCCATCACCACTGTAATAGTCATGTCCAAAACAAAATGGTACTTTTTTAAACTTCTGCTCCCACTGAACATGTCTCCTCTTACACCAATCATCTAGTGATACCTGAACGGAACCCATGTGTAAAATATAACACTTATCAGAGTTTTTCAATATAACAAGTAATGAGAGAGTTCGTTAAGGGTAGAACTACGCCTCCACCTAAATGGTGTCAATCATAACTTATCTCGGTTCGAAATATTTATATATTTAACAAATTCTTCTTACTTCTTTGATAGTCCTTACATGAATATTTTGAGTGGTTCGTCACCAATGGATCCAAAAAACTATTTTGCCTCAAAATGTAAAATTTTCATTCCTATAAAAAACTTGAAATATTTTTCTCCTTTTAATAAAATTTCAAAACAAGCTTTGTTTGTTAAAGTTGACGACAGTTCACAGTCAGAGTTGACACTTTGGAGTCTAGAAATAGTCATGTTCTGAAAACAAAACTTCTTATTCATTTGAAAAAATTGGTTCTAGATTATCATTCTCATTCTCAGATGCATCTGTTATTACTTCAACTACCTACTATACTACAGGTGAATCTTGCGGTGCTGAATGTGGAATAGGATTTGAGCTTTCAGTTATTGAACCAGTAAAGTATGCACAAACGTATTTCATGGGAGTAATCTTAAATATACATCATGACATCTCTGCACATAGAAGTAGTTATGAGCCTAAAATGGGGGATTATGATTTTCATTGATAATAAAGGCTTTTTCATCAAAGACGATGAATTTTCATCTAGACGTTTATGATCTCAAACTGATGAACTAACTAATTATTCAATTTCCACAGAGTTTGAGGATATAGAGTTTCATAATGAAACATTTGTGTCCATTTTCATTGTACAATATTCTTGTCTCTTTATTATAATTCAATGCTCTCAAGAATACCGTGGTGGCAATGAGATTTGGCAGTATTTTAGTTGAACTCGCAGTTATTCCATTTCAAGATGTAACAGATTTCAACCATAATATATTTGGATGTTCTGAACTGTTTTTGAACGATAATGGTGAACGTTCACCTTATAATAATGATAATAATATATGTTTATTTCAGAATTGCACATGATACAATATCTTTGTTGTAGGTTCATCATGATACGATAATACATCTGAAAGCTGTCAATGGATACACGACTAAGTATTACACAAATAATAAAAACAATACACAGAATATTATTATACAGGGTGATTCATTGGGAAATGCGCATACAGTTAGGGTAGATGGAAGACACCGAGGTCCTTCTAAATAACCTTTATTTTATGGGTCTATCGTTCTTTATAACCAAGATACAGGGTGATTTATTGATTTTCCCCATTTTTTCAATTAATCATAACTTATGAACCACCCTATACATTTTTGTGATATTTGGTTCGTATGTTCTTTGTCCACAGTAGTGTCGATTAACATAATAAGAAAGAGTCTTATTCCAGGTCCGGCCTTAAAAGAATTAATAAGTAGGTTTCGAGTGGAAACAACATTCTGTATATCAATATTTAAAAATTTTATTTACAAATTTGGAAAGAGCAGAAACAAATAAGTAAGACTAAAAGTATTTGGTGTTTCCGCATAAAACTTTTTTACTTATTAACTTGAGCCAAATCTAGATGTTTCGATAATGAGGTGCCACAAAATTTTAAAAAATGAAATTTCTTCCCCAAATGGTACTTTTCCAGCTTCAATCCATGAAATCATCATCTATTTCTCATTCTCTTGGATCCCCAAACTTATTGAAAAACGAGAAGACATGTCCGTATTTGGGACAAATTATTATTATCAATGAAGAACTTTCAAACACCCTGTATGGTTAAAAAAATTATCATAACATTTGTTCATTGCGCTACATTTAGAAAAAAATTATAAAAATGAGGAAAAATGCCCATTCCGAAAAAAGCATAACTTTATTTTAAACAAAAATAACGTTGCAAAAAATCTACATTTCGAAGGATAAACATAACAGAAAATCGAAAAACTAGAATTTTCTTTAACCGCGTCTAATTACCTTTTAGCTAGAGCATGATCATTTCTCGACTCTTCTGATGCATTCTTGATAATACTAATAAAATCAAGCAGTCTGTACGTATTGTTTGATTTAGTAAATAATATACTTTAGGTTTGATATCCCAAATTATTTTAATGCCAAGTTGGCTGATGTCAGAGTACAATTTTGACATTAGTTGATTACTTTGTACTTGTGTTGTTACGTTCTTTGTTGATAACAGTTATTTCTTACTTAAAATACCACACCAATTTGATAGTAATGTATATGCAGACATGTTGTATGTATATGGATTTTGTGATGGTAATGGAAAAGCTACCCGAAGAGAATATGCACGGCGATTTCCTGGCCGGCGGTTACCTAGTGACAAGACTTTTTCTAATGTGTTTAGTTACCTTAGAGAACACGGTAAATTTCCAACTGTAGCACAAAATGAAAGTAACGAAAGACGACATATCGATTAGGAGCAAGATATTCCTAATTTTGTACAAAATGATCCAAAAATTAGTTCGAGAAGAATCAGTCACGCCACTAATGTTCCTCAGTCTACTGTTTGGCGAAGAATAAAAAAAAATCGTCTGCATCCGTACCATTTACAGCAAGTTCAGAGGCTACAAGCAGGAGATGAAATTGCTCGATTGGCTTTTAGTAGATGGGTATTACAAAATAATATGATCTTATACAGATGTTTATTTAGCGATGAATCTCAATTTACCAGAGACGGTATCAATTATTTCAGGAATTCTCATGTGTGGGCCGAACAAAATCCGTTCGCCATAAAACAAAAATATTCACAAATTAGGTTCTCCTTTAATGTTTGGTGCAAGGGGGCCCAATTTTAATCCACTTGATTACCATGTTTGGGGTTATTTGAAATCAAAAGTTTATTCAACTGAAGTAAACACTAGAGAGCACCTTCTACGGAGAATTGAAGACGCTTGCGACGAACTGAGAAATGACCAAGCTATGATTAGAAAGTCAATTACAAATCTTACTTCAAGAGCACGAAAATGTATTGAGCATAATGGAGGCCACTTTGAACAACTGTTATAAGTTATGTTGTTTACTTTTTTTTGTGTCTAATTCTTTTCGTTTGACTTAATACAATTTGTTGCAACGTTATTTTTGTTTGAAATAAATTTATGCTTTTTTCGGAATGGGCATTTTTCCTCATTTTTATAATTTTTTTCTAAATGTAGCGCAATGAACAAATGTTATAATAATTTTTTCAACCATACAGGGTGTTTGAAAGTTCTTCATTGATAATAATAATTAGTCCCAAATACGGACATGTCCTCTCGTTTTTCAATAAGGTTGGGGATCCAGGAATCAGGAGAATAAGAAATAGATGATGATTTCATGGATTGAAGCTGGAAAAGTACTATTTGGGAAGAAATTTTATTTTTTTAAATTTTGTGGTACCTCATTATCGAAACATCTAGATTTGACTGAAGTTAATAAGTAAAAAGGTTGTATGCGGAAACACCAAATACTTTTTGTCTTACTTATTTTTTCCTACTCTTTCCAAATTTGTAAATAAAATTTTGTAATATTGATATACAGAATGTTGTTTCGACTCGAAACATACTCATTATTTTTTTAAGGCCGGACCTGGAATAAGACTTTTTTGTGTTATGTTAATCGATACTATTGTGGACAAAGAACATACAAACCAGATAACACAAAAATGTATAGTGTGGTTCATAAGTTATGATTAATTGAAAAAATGGGGAAAATCAATAAATCCCCCTGTATCTTGGTTATAAAGAACGATAGATCCATAAAATATAGGTTGTTTAGAAGGACCTCGGTGTCTTCCATCTACCCTAACTGTATGCGCGTTTCCCAATGAATCACCCTGTATAGTAGATGATACAATAAAATTGAAGTGTTAGTGGAAAAATTCGTGTAACAATTTTTAACCAAAATAAATCTTTTCGTCATTTTTTGAATGTAAATACATTTTTACAACTTTTCATACTTCCTGGCAATATATTATATAATTTACATCCATTAACCACATAACTTTCTTAAAACAGGGTAGTACGATGTTGTGGTGGTAATAACTAGTGTTTTCTTCTTGTATTATCATCATGTGAACGTTTAGCAATGCTATTCAGATTAAAAAAAATGTACATACAAGTTTTTAAAATTCCTGCCACATTTAAAATATTAAATTTCCTAAAAGAACTCCTTCATGAGTCTCTAGAGCTTATTTTACTCCAAATTCTCAAAGTATATTTCTTCAAAATGAATGCTCTGCTTGCACAGGAACAATTACCCCAATTCAGTATACCATATTTTAAGTGTGAATGGAAATTAGCACAGTATAGTGTCAGCAGCACGTTTTCACTACAATGATTCGTCATAAACCTTAGCGAGTAACACGTTTTCCACAACTAAGAGCATATATTGTCTATATGTGGTGTCTAGGCCTTTCAGTGTTCAATAACTCAGTTCCAATGGGATCTGGAAACAGAATATACCGTAAACCTTGACAAATTTATATGAGGAACCAACCAACTCTAATTGTATGACAGTGCCTGTTTTTGCACACATAAAGTACACATGCTTCGTACTTCCATGAGAAGAGCGACCCCACAACTTGAAAAATCGAAAAATCGTATTTCAATTCTCATTGGAGCAAAAATACATTTTTTTGTATTTGAATATTTATAATAAATTGAATAATGACAGTTGCGAGTCCAAAACATAACAGAACTTAACTACTCACTGTCTTTCATGTAATGGCATAGTCGGTTTCCTAGTAGCATTTTTGTTAAAAAATCACTAATTTTATGGCTCTATTGAACGGAAACGATTCATGTATGAATTCAAGAAAAATTTGAGAATGGAAATTAATCAATTTGGTAGAATCCAATACACAAGCTTGTCTTTTCTCTAGAGAGGCCGGTCTCACCATGGCCACCGTAATTATGTTAGGAGTATCCATCCCAATGAATTCCTCTATTTCAATACTTGGTATTACTCTCAGTAGTACACTTTCATGGAAGAACATGGACCATTGTCCAAACTTGTCCAAACTGTTTCATGCCAAGAGTTATTCCACTTCAATTGATTATGATTTATAAAGCATAGGTCATAACTGTACTGGACTACTGTGTAGACCCTAGACACCCACTAAAACGCTTAGATTATGTCCATTCTTCTCGTTGGTGATGCTTCGCTTACAAGGTCATTCACCTCTTTGGAACACCGCAGACTCTGTTTTACAGATATTTCCATAAATAATGCTCTTCTGAAATATCATTAATCCATCCACTGTTAGCCGTCCCATCGAGACTGACCTAGGTAGCATGGTGTCGTCGAAATGACGTCCGAATTTGGTCAAATAATTGACCAACTGACGTCAGAAATTGACGACTCAGAGACTCTGAAAAGACTTCAAAATTTTACAGCCATAGGACGTTATCAGCAGTACATCTCTGATGACTGAAAAGAATACTATAAAAGATGTCATTTTGAAGACCGACAAGAACATTACTAGACGTCAGTCAAATGACCAAATAATGACGTCTTATAAGGGACTTCTACAGTCTCTCGTATTCAAATGAAAATTGATAGTTTTGGGGAAGTGGAATAAAATAAACTGAAATACAATATTACATTTATCATCTATCATTACCGACTCTGCAAAATTTTTAAATGATACAAAGTAAGGAATAGAACAAAAATTTGTCTAATGTCGAGCACTTTTGCTTCTTTGTACAGGTTATCGCTGTGGTACCTATAATTTTTTCCCAATGTTATCTTTAGGATCCATTTCCGCATTGTTTCCAGATGTTTCAGATAAATGTTCGTTACTCCTCCCCAAGCAATTATTCCATACAAAAAGTGAGTTTGTATTATTGCGAAATACATAATTTTCAAATGTTTAATTTCGAGAAACTTTTTTATGACATTTTCTAAGTGAATGTTCCATTTTAGATTGGGATCAAGATGGATTCCTAAAAATTGTACTGATGTACTTGATAATATTGTTAGTGTTCATTATATTGGATGTCAATAATCGATGTGTATTCAGGTAAGTTCGAATTATAACTAGCGAATGAAAGGTAAATTGTTTTATTAAGGTTAATGGTGAGTAGTTTACTGTTGAAGAAGTCTAATATAACGGGGAATGATCTTGTAATTTTCCCTTTAAGGTTAGCCCAGGAATCGTCTTTGAAAAAGATGACAATATCGTCCGCAAAACTACTTACTTCCCCTTTCACAGGTAAGTCAAATATATTAAAAAAAGTATAGGACCCAGTACTGTTCTGTGGGACACCAAAACGGACTTTTCTCGTATTACTTAGATTATCATTGATTTTAACACATTGTTCTCTATCTTTTAAATAACTTTCCAAAAGTGTATAGGCAGTGCCCCTGAATCCATTATTTTCCATTGTCTCCAATAGGTCTTCCATTCATAAATAGTGTAACCTGTTCCATATAAGCATCGACTGATTGAATGGAACTCCCAATATTCTTCAGCCTCTACATACTTGATGATATATTTATCGAAACTCCTTTGGTATTTCAATGCCGGCCACAACACTTCCCGTTTTCTTGGATTAGCCACTTTTTCTCAACGATGGCGACTCCTCCGCCATCTTTCTCGACCAGCACATAAGACATTATCCATCCGAAAGAGAAACAGCAAAAACGCAAATATGTTAGCACCAAACCAACAAACAAACCAACACAGCAGGAAACCATGAAGAAGCTTTTAATAGTGAAGATCGACGAGGTGAAACATAATCCAAAGGCAGCAAGCCGTACCGCTGATGACCGGCGGACCGAATCCAGCCGAGTTCGACCGATAACCTACGCTGCCGCGACAGAGTTGCAAGGTCAAAGAAACCATTATTTTATTCCACCAAATTATTTGAGGATTTTCAATAACTTTTTCCGGCTTAACCCATTGACATCCTTTTTGTAATGATGATTTAATTGACAGAAAATATACTTATTGACTACCATCTAGTGACAAAACACAAATTAAATATTCTTGGGAGCAAATGGATATCAATAGCACGTATGAGTATTTTTAGTCCATCCCAACTCTTTCGTTTTCATTTTCGAGAACATCCAGAATACTTCCAGACACAAATATTTCATGATTTATGACAATTTGTTGTCTGACATTGGGAATTAGGAAAAATACCACTACGTACTTATTATTGACGGTATTCTGAAATTTTAGTCATTTCACTAACTTGTGCTTCCTGGGGACCCGTCGAGCTCTGCCCTCACATCCATTTGCATTCACATTGTAGACATGCCGAGTATCTCAATAATTGGCAAAACTTTCGAAATCACTGCTTCGGGAGGTGTTTCCTGAGGAATATAATCTGCAGAAATTGTTCTTTGAACATTACAGAATATTCCCAGTCGTGGGATCAGAACATGAAAAAAATTCTTTTGCAAAAAGTCACCATTGCTACTTTCCAGCGGTCCGAGGCCATGCCATACAGTTGACAGGAGTTGTTAACGTTGGCAACGGAAAATAGCACAACACTGAAGAACCACTTCCAAATTAAATGAAGTTGAACCAATCTTCAAAAAGCGTATTTCTCTTTATCATTATATTAACTATAGTGAAACTTAATAAGTCTATAAAAGCTATTCATTATAATTTATTCATATACAGGGTGATTCAAAAGTACTTTGACAAACTTCAAGAGGTGATTCCTCAAAAAATTCTAATATGAATTGTCCAAATAAATATATGTCCGGAAACGCTTCGTTTCCAAGATATAAGGTGTTGAAGTATTATTTTTATTTTCGTTTGTTTCAAATAACTTTTGAAATACTGAACTTAATTAAACGAAACATGGTAATAAGAGGTTTTTGAGGTGTCGAATTCGAACCTGATGTTATTATTGCTCGTACTCGTAGGGGGCGCCACCAACACGTCTTTTTCTATTTTGAAGATTCATAACTTTTTTGAGTGTTCTTCTAGCACATTTTTCATCTACGTAAAAAAGCTACCCATGTTACAAGACGCTGTAAGCAACCGTTTTCTAGATATTAGGACTTGAAAATTTCAAGTGGATTATTTGATAATCTATGCATGTAATGAGTATTACCTTTATTTTGCATTTGCATTTGCATTAATTTGACGTTTAAGTAAGCAGTTTTGTAGGGGGCGCCACCTATTCTATTACTTTTTCCTCGCTTGAAGAGGTCATTACTGTTGGGTACGTCCCTTTATGACATCCTTAAGCGAAATAGTAATTTAATAATAATAATTCAATAGTAATAATTATTAGTAATAAAATTTCCAAGAAATGTCAACATTTCATTTCAGGAAATTTTGAATATGTAGAATAAACTAAAATAAACGAAACTAAATTGTATTCAAATAAATTGTTGAAAGTGTCCACCTTCAGCGAAGATACAGGCAGTCAGTCGTCTAGTCATTGAATCTCGTACCCGCTCAAAAATTATTGGTGTGTTCCTTATTGTTTCACATGCGTCTACTATTCTGTTTCTAAGATCTTCCTTGTTCGCTACTGGAGTTTTATAAACTAGTGACTTCAAATGTCCCCAAAAATTAAAATCTATCGGGTTTAGATCTGGGGACCTTGGTGCCCACGGCTGGTTAAGTTCTTCTACACCCCTACCGATCCATCGATTTGGATAGACTGTGTTAAGGAATTCCCTGGCTACAACGCTAAAATGGGCCGGAGCCCCATCATGCATTATCCACATGCGGATACGAATTTCTAATGGTACATTCTCCAGTAGTCCCGGCAATTCATTTTCTAAAAAGTGTCTGTAAGTTGCGCCATTCAGTCGGAGCGGAAGAAAGAAAGGACCTATCAAGTAATTATCAATTATTGCCGCCCATACATTTACAGAAAATTGATACTGATAATGCCTTTCACTAACTGCATGCGGATTTTCGAGAGCCCAAACATGGTGGTTATGAAAGTTTGTGATAGCATTTCGGGAGAAGTTTGACTCGTCCGTGAAGAGTACATATCTTAAAAATTGAGGATTTCCAGCCAATTTTCTCAAAAACCACTGACACATAGTAATGCGTTGGGGAAAGTCTCGTGGCAACAGAGCTTGTACCCTTTGAATATGGTATGGCAAAAACTGTTGATCGTGGATAATCCTCCAAACTGTAGACTGAGTAGAATTGACAGCTTCAGCAATTATTCTTGTACTTGTTTCTGGATTCTCCTCGAGAGCGTTCAAAACAGCTTCTTCCAATTCTGGGGTTCGGACTGCTCGTGGTCTTCCAATAATATCAGTTGCCCTCTTAAAGCTACCTGTTTCTGCCAAACGAAGGTGGAGACTAGCAAATGTTGGAGCTGAAGGCAGTACTCGATTAGGAAATCGCTCCTGGTAAATACGTCTTGCTTCGCGCGCATTGCCATCCGCAAGGCCATAAACGAAATGCATATCGGCTAAATGAGCATTATTGTTTAAATAATCATTTTTTCAAAATTAGTGTTTTCTACTTCTACTTACGGAAACTTCAACAAAACGTTTAACTGTCACAAAATATGTAATTATCAAAACTACTTACTTAAACGTCAAATTCTTTTCCAAAGCGTTCTTGTGAAAAATGCAAAATATTGGTAATAACTTCAACATGCATCGATTATCAAATAATTGACTTGAAATTTTCAAGTCCAAATATTTAGAAAACGGTTGCTTACAGCGACTTTTAACAAGGGTAGCTTTTTTACGTAGATATGATAGAGGAATCGATTTTTTACTGAAAAATGTTCTAGAAGTACGCTTAAAAAAGTTATGAATCTTCAAAAAAGAAAAAGACGTGTAGGTGGCGCCCCCTACGAGTAAGAGAAATAATAACATCAGGTTCGGATTCGACACCTCAAAAACCTCTTATTACTAAGTTTCGTTCAATTAAGTTCAGTATTTCAAGAGTTATTTGAAAAAAACCAAAATAAAAATAAAACTTCAACACCCTGTATCTTGGAAACGAAGCGTTTCCGGACATATATTTATTTGGGCAATTCATATTAGAATATTGTGAGGAATCACCTCCTGAAGTTTGTCAAAGTACTTTTGAATCACCCTGTATAATATTATAATACATATCTGTCTATGGGTCTCTTATTTGCAGAAAATTGTGGGAAGATATTATAATTTGCAGGTGGTTGAATGATTGATTAATGTTCTTGAAGGTTGCACGATTAATTCGGCAATCACATGTATGCCAAAACTACCGAGAACTGTTCTCTATAAATAGAATTGCATCAGATACTGATAAAAACAACTTTTCGAGTATAATCAATCTTCAGAATGTGAATGTATTACAGACTTGACAGCAGTATCTAACAACATAAACAAAAAATTCGTTAGTCTGATTGTCTAAATCTCAAGTTCCTTAAAAAATGCAAGATAAGAACTTCATATAAGAAAATGATTTGAACCTAGAGAGAACTTGTTATCCCGGAAATCAAGGATTTCGTCAGAGAATCACAAAAAATTTGTTAATAAACAGATGCATATCATGCAGATATAAAGTGGTGTTAGAACTCTCCTATTGATTGTCGTGGTTGAGATTTTTTTTGAACGAGTACGAGTACCGTAGGCAATTTTAAAATGACCAGTTATAGCGATTTTGTGTGAAATCATGGCTAATACATTTATAGACTGGTGCCTATAATTTTTGTGAAAAAGAAAGTAACAGGTAAGGACCAGGTGGAAAATGTTGTTGAGGTTCCAACTTTGAGAAAAAGGAATATTTAAACACGAAAACTCTCAAAATGGTGAAATAGGGATGCACTTTAGGGGTTGGAAACGGTTTTTTGCGGTTTGTAGTGAAAAGAGACCTCTTAGCGGAAAATGTTTCACAAAAAAGTTTTGAAAAATGAAAAAATCAAAAACTTTTGTATTCAACAATTTTCGACATAACCTATTAAATCAACTGTCAAAATGGCGAAAAACCGATTTTTCAGTATTCAATTTTTACCTCGCGTATAAATGATTCAATTTAAATAAAAATTTGTAGAAATATGCCTTTTTGATGTAGAAGACCACTGGTTTTCTAGTTAGGTACATTTAAAAAAAATACCCTTATCTTCCACCAATTGTTGTTTTTTTGTATTTCGAAGATCCATAGGTGATCATTTTAATTGTTGAGATGCCTAATTTCAAATGGTCTATCTAACTTGGTGGTTCATTGATCGTTAAACCGCTTGAAATTGAGAAAAACCGACTAGTCTCTCTGAATCATAATTTTCTCAATATTTTCAATGATTTTCAATAATAATAATAATACTTTATTAGTCCTTTATGATCACAGTTTCTATGATATAGGATAAGTCGTAGGGAGGAAGTGCATAGCTGTAATGTATAGTTACAGCAAGTCACTAATCTGTCACATGTGATAAAATTACCAACGTAAATTTTTTCTTCAAAAATTCTGATATGTCATAGTAACATTCATTGCCTAAAAATATTTTTAGTTTTCGTTTAAATACGTTAAAGTTATTTTCCAATCTCAGACAGCAAGGCAAATGATTCAGATATTGGATTCCTTTATACATTGGGCTTTTTCCGTACAGTGCAGTTACATGTTTGGGAGGCCTAATAAGTTTAGAGGAACGAGTTGGATAATCATGGTAATCAGAATTGGTAGAAAAATTATGATAATTGCTTTTAGCATAGAGAATGCATTTGTAGATGTATATACAGTAAAATGTGAGAATTCTATGTTCTTTGAAATGATGTTGTTTCTCTATGGTCTAGATTGAACATTAATCTTACAATTCTCTTTTGAGAAATGAAAACTCTGGATGCGCCTCCTGCACCACCCCATAGAATGATATTGTACGAAATGTGGGAATAAACGATAGCATAGTAGACGCTGATCAACTGACTAGACACAAAAATATTTTTTAGTTGTAATATAGCAAAGTAACTACTATTCAATTTCTTGCAAATGTGATTAATATTAGAATTCCAACCCATATCATTGTCTACAAATACTCCTAGAAATTTGGTAGATTTTGAGAAAGGGACTTCGATATCGTTTACTGAGACTCTACTATTATTAGATATTTCATTTCTGGTGAAGAACTGCATACAGATGGTTTTAGTAGAATTGACTATCAGAGAATTCCTTCCACATCACGTGGTGAATTCTTTTGATAGTTGTAGAAAAAAAATATATGATTGAAATGATTTTGTAGTGTAATTATGTATTCCAATATTTTATCATGAATTATTCAAAATGAACTACATTTTGTTATAAAAATAATAAAGAAAGTGGAAAATAATTGAAAATATTGAGAATATCATGATTTAGAGAGACTTTTTTTTTTCATTTTAAGCTGTTTAACGATCAATAAACCACCCAGTTACATAGACCATTTCAAAGTAGACATTTCAACAATTAAAATGGTCACTTAGAAACACAAAAAAATTATCAAGTTAATTGTTCGTGGAAGATAAGGGTATTTTTTTCAAAAATGTAAATTACTCGAAATCTAGAAGATCTAGAAGATTTGCAAAAAAATCACAATTATTTGACATAAGAAATAATGGTGGTAACCTGTAAGAAAGTTGCGTTTTTTGATACATTTGACAGCGTCTGCTCCAAATAGCGACCATTCCCAACGGCAGACGCTTAAGATTTCAATTTAGTTAAGATCTTGGACTATTTTCACAAAACACTTGTTTTGGTAATAATCAGGTAATTGAATAATTCTTTCAAATTATAAATCTGACAAAGCGAACGCTCACGTCCGGCAGATGGGCGGTTTTGAAATTACAATCTGAAGTAGAGCCGACGTGCCAATTCAAACCTTTGGTAACTTATGAGGAAGTCATTTTCACCGGATCTCTCGAACTAATGGTAGAATGAGAGCGACTGATAATTGTCCGACCTATTTTCAAACTTTTCCACAAATAATACCTAAATCTGACGCAATGTACTTCCTTGATCCTTGAAAACACCATTTGACAATTTGCACTTTCTCACCAATTTCGTAAACCATGTTCAACAAATGTTATTACGTCTTTAAATGAACTACCTATAAGTGTCTTTGTTAGATGACAGTTATTGTCATCGTGAACAGCGAAACCAAAAACGGCGAAAACTGAAGGGGTTACGATAGTTAATTGGTCATATCCTCTCCTATGTTCGCAGTGCTGTGAGATGATCTATATAGTATAATTCGAAATTGTCACGGATAAAATATGGTGATCTATTTTCTCGGGTTCTTCTCCGTATTTATGTTTTTGATACTCAGAAGGACCATAGTCTTTAAGTTCCGGAAAAGTAGCATTTGCCATCTTCAGGAGATGTTCACTTCCTGGATTTTTTAACTAGACTAGAGTTTGCATGTATTGGATACCAAACTTTTCATCACCAGTCAGGAAATGTTTTACTTTTATAAATGGATAGAAAAAGTTCATTACATCTTCAATTAGGAAAAAAAATCGATTATCAAAAATGAAGAGAAGTGAATTTTATTGACTATTTTACGCACTTGCCAAATGAACCAATCAGGAGCTCTAGTCAAGTTCGAATTATCGATAATATCGAACTCGACTCTTGACTCTGTCAAGTTCGGTGTTTTCAGATTCGTATAAAGGGTGTCAATTTGAAAAGTTCCCACCTTTAATATCTTCCTTCCAGTAAACAATATGAGGAATCGAAAAAACAGGTCAATTTTATTTGCAAGGGGGACACTTTCAAGAAATATTTGTAGCCCTCGTGGTTCAACCCCCTAGGAGGGGTAGATGTTACCCTTAGAATTTTAAATGGGAAGGGGTACATCTTTTGATTGGCGTTCAATTCTGTTTCCAATGGTACCCTGACTTCTTATTTTTTGATGAGCATTTTCCGAAAAATAGCTTTCGAAACTGACAGAAGTAATTATTAGAACGCCTATACTGAGTTGCATGATTTGACCGGAACTGGTGTGAATATTAGGTGGTACCCTTCCAACCCTTTGTTAGGGGTAACATTAGCCATTAGCTCCAAACAATTTACATCAAAAAGTAGTCTAATACACTAAGCAATAGAGCATAAAATGAGTGAGTTTTCAACAAAAATACTAGTAGAAAACCGACTATGCCATCACAAATATATATATATATATATATATATATATATATATATATATATATATATATATATATATATATATATATATATATATATATATATATATATATATATATATGCCATACAATCTATACAAAGGTATAGTGAGTTCCTAAAGGATTGTTTTCGACTGTTTTACAGTCACTGGAACATTTATTGCTCCTTGAAACAAGTATTCAGCATATATATATATATATATATATATATATATATATATATATATATATATATATATATATATATATTGTGTACTGTTTTCGACTCGCAACTGTCATTTATTAATTTGTTTTTTTTTCCTTTGGTGTCTTGGCATCGACTGCTGTAGTCATTTGCCACGTGTTCTGGATAGGCCTTGTTACTAACTCCATGCGCCACCTTTGGAGCAGCACTTTTAATTGGAACGCAACAGTGAATCGTGCAGGACTCACCCCAGTCCAGCCACGAGATTTGAATAATTTAATCGGTCAAATTGAATTAAAAAATACCAGCCGCAACTGGGGCTTGAACTCCGGACCTTTCGACCAAAAGTCGGACGCTCTAACCACTGCGCCACACCCCGACATTATTAATTTGTTCAAACATTTGAGTAATAAAAACGTGTTTTTTCTAATTGCTTATAAGATGAAAACTAATGGAGCAATCTAGTTGCTCCAATGAGAAAAATTGGAGATGATTGAAATACGAACAAAATGGCATGTCTTACGACTCTGTCGGACATTTTTGCTGCAGAGCCCACGAGCTCCTTACGATCAGTATCAGAACAAACGGATATATCACGCGAGACTGTAAGAAAGGCATTGATTTTGTGAAATCATGTCTCATCGAGTCAATACCATCCCTAATCTCCTGTTAAACATCTGTTTCAGCGAGTGTTAATTTTTTCTGAACAGCAATGTTAATAGACAAAATTGTCGCTATTGGAGTGGCGGAAACCCACATTTATTTCGGGTAGGGCATACACAACACCCACAAAAAGTTATTGTTTGGGCTGATATTCTTGGATATGCCATTATTGGTCCATTATTTCTGGAAGAAAAGTCTGTCAATCTGTACCTTGAAAAGCTTGAAGAGACTATCGATTCTCTTATCACTCTAGAAACTCAAATTGTTGCAAAAGGTGATGAACTTTTGCAGGAGGATCTGTTACATTTCCAGCAGGACGGTGCTACACCTCATTATTTTCTCCCCGTCCGACAGTAGTTAAACGAGAGATTTCCGGAGCGATGGATTGGAAGAAGGGGAGCAGTTGAATGGCTTCCGAGATCACCGGATTTAACACCCTTAGATTTCTTTCTTTGGGGGAATCTTGAATCCGTTGTTTATCCGTTGTTTATAAAACACCAACTTCTGATATCAAAAAATACTATCAGCAGCATGCCAGTCAATTCCTAGTCAAGTTTTCCGTAATGTTAGAAGGGAGTTTGAAAACAGACTTTATTACTGTTCAGAGCTAAATGGACGACATTTTGAACAGTTTATCAGATAGGCGAACGTACATTTTATGTTTGAAATGTATTTCTCGCAATTTATATTTCATTTTGTGGAAGTGTAGTAGAATACTAAGACGCCACTGGTCGTGGGACAAAATCCATTTCAATAAGAAATTTGGATCCCACATATTCCACTGGGCGATAGGGCGAAAGTTTAGTTACAGAAGTAAATATCACTCAAAATTTATAAGGGGCATATTACAAACAATAGATTTTTCGTGAGAATCAGATAATACCTTCAACTTTGAAGATATTGTAAAATCTGGTGATTCGATGCCATAGATATTCCTAGAACGAACGGTCAGAAATATCTTTCTGACCGTTAAATCAATTAATTTTTGTCTTAAATAGTAAATATATGGAAATAGGTCGCTCGTTGTAAATGTATGCAAATTATTGTCATTTTAAAAGTAAGAATGCAGAGTGACATCGGACGAACAAAAGAGAATGTTTAATAGTTTTTATCGACCGTTTTCTATCGAAATGAAACATAACCACATTCAACGAGAGTCCTTATGTACGGGGCGGTCACCCATATGATGTCACGTAATAGGAAAACTTACATGTAATTAATTAGGACTATAGAATACCAGAATAGGGTTTAGAATGCCAAGACCATTCAAGTAACGACACCCTCCTTAATATCTTACAAGTAAAATATTCTGAGGGCGGGATCATCTCCCCTATCTTTTAATGAATCATAGAGTTGAACCGTTTGAGATCTCAAAACAAGAGTTAAATGAAATGTTGTGTCTGAAACAGTAAGTCGAGTGAAAAATACTCAGGTCAAGGCCTCACCTTGACCTGGGACATATCCGATCTATTTTCTCAGAGTTGAAGTGTTTCTTAAGTATTTTATCATTGGTCAAAGTCTCTAATCAGTTTCACGTATTTAAAGATGGTCTTGGTAAGCTAACATACTAGATAATACATTGTCAATTAGATAGGTCTTTGTTTTGAGTTATAAAAATATTGTTTTCAGTCTGTTCTTGTATAATCCTTGAAATTTTCAGGATTTTGACATTAATTATACAAGTAAATTCTCTCTATCTTTTTTTTCCCGTAAATATTAACATTCTAGTCTCATATTTATACAGTTATATTTACTTTATCTCCGTTTTCCTTAACAAATGAAAAACAGACTATTCCTCGAGGTTCCTTTGTTATTTAAGTCAATAATTGAACCAAACCAAAAATGACTGAATTACTGAAACCAATCAGCTCTGAACGGGCTAATTAATAGTACGTTCGATAAGTTAAAGTGTGACCAATCCAGAGCAATAAGCCGACGACGTGGGTATTTAGGTGAGTAAAATTCATTGTTATGATTGAGATCACATATGGGGGTATTATAGCTGAATTAATCTCCACAAAAGTGTTATTCTGTGAAGTTGTTTGTTAAATGAAAGTATTTTGAACATAATAGAACCAAACATATTATTTCACTTGCTTAAAGAATTCACACGCTAACGGCCAACCAGCGCTCTGAATTTATGTATGAATAAATAAAGGAATGGGACATTAAGAGTCATTATAATCTGATATTCAATTAATTAAAGGTTCAATCCAAATGATTAAGATTTGCCAATAGAAAAGTTAGTACAAAAGGAAAATGATCAACAAATAAGTAAAAAATGTATTCCTGTCATTCAAGGGTTGGAACGGTGCTACCTACTCTTCTAACCATTTTTATTGAAAAGAGTCAATGCAATAATGCATCCCAGAACAGGCAAATTCTAATTACATACAGGGTGTCTGGTAAACCTTGTACAATATTGAAACTGGTGATAGACCAGGTTATGACTGTTCAGAATATCGGAATTTCACCTCAGTAAAAATATCACCGTTTTCGAGATAATGGGCATTTTAAGAATTTCTGGAAAATCGCTACCTAACCTTGGATTTTTGAGTGCCATGTATACAAATTGGGACGAATCCAAATATCTTTGCTGCTGAAGATTACTGATGAGTGATGCTTCTAGACGTACAGAACAGTTTCTCAGAAAGTGAAAACATTTTTCAAGAAATGAGGGTAAAATGACAGATTTGAGTTTCATCAATTTTTTTAAAAAAGTTTGGCATTATTATCTGAAAGAAACATAACCAATTGGAAGTGGACCTTCATTTCAAAAGAATGCTCATTTTGTCCAGACTCTACCATGATATAAGGCAAACTATAATTATTTTTGGAAGAAGTGATTTCCATTGAATTAGGCGTGGTTTTAATCTCTCAAACACCAAAACCACGTCACAATCACACTCGACGCGCGTTTCGCCAACAAAGTTAGCATCTTCAGGAGCTAAAAGTAAGCTTTTAAGATTTTAAGATTGTGACGTAGTTTTGGTGTTTGGGTATTTTATTTTTTTCTTGAATTGTATTCACACCAAAGGTTTCAAAATGTTCATTTATTTGATCAACTTTAATACTTACGACCAAAAATTATTTTATTCAGATTTTATCAAGATAAAATGTGGAAATAATCATCAATAATAAAGAATAGACTACTTGGTAGCATTAAATAGTATGTCAATAAAATTATCGAAATGAAATGTCGATTATCCGACATGGCACCGATTAATACGAATTCTTGTGATAAATGTCGCAATTGTCCAACATCCAGATTTCAATGAAGTTTCAGAGACCGACAGATAACCAAATAAGTGCAAACTTTTTTAAGAGACGAATCATTGTCGAAAATTGAAAACTTTTGTTTGAACAACTTGTGACTTCTGTCGTAGTTTATTGAAATTATTCCGCTTGTTTCATTCTGTGGTAATTATTTCTTTGTCATGCCGTACATATGTTATACTTCCCGAGAATATGCGCATATGCACTACATTTATGGTGAATGTGGAGGTAGTGCTACTGCTGCAGCAGCGATTTATGCAGAACTATATCCGATTGCACAATGCCGCTCATAGAATCGCTGATTTGGGGGCTATAACCTATAACGCATTTGAAAGGGTTCTTCTTGAAAATATGTCATCTCTGCGTACGAGTGGATGGAAAATAACATTTGTGTAATATTATTCAGTGCGATGTTGAATAATCGTTATTGTGGTTTATAGTGTATGTTGATTTTAATAAAAAACGTTGAATTAGTATTTACTTCATTCCATCTCATTGAATGCTTCTAAGTAGTTGATTCGTTATTACTCATAACTATTTAATCATTTCATCTTGATAGGCTAAAAATAAAAGACATTACTGACAAAGACTAATGGAGTTGATTTTAGCTCAGAATAACATCACACTCTAATATTATTGAAATTCTACCCCTTCCAAAAATAATGATCGTATGTTTTATACCATAGTAGGGCCTGGACGAAATGGGTATTCTTTTGTAATGAATATCCAGTTCCACTTGGTTATGTTTTTTTAAACAATAATATCAAACTGCTGTTAAAAAAAATTGGTGAATCTCAAATCTGTCATTTTACCCTCATTTCTTGAAAAATTGTATCGTTTCCGGAAAATCTGTTTCGTATATCTGAAAGCATCACTCATCAGTAATCTTCAGCAGCAAAGATATTTGAATTCGTCCCAATTTGTATACATGGCATTCAAAAATCCAAGGTGAGGTAGTAATTTTCCAGAAATTAAAAAAATGCTCATTATCTCGAAAACAGTGAGATTTTTACTAAGGTAAAATTCCGATATTCTGAACAGTCATGACCTGGGATATCACCAGTTTAAATATTGTACAAGGTTTACCGGACACCCTGTATATACGTTCAGAACGCCATTTTTCGGAAACTGCTCATCAAAGAATAAAACGTCATTGTATCATTGGGAGCAGAATTGAACGCCAGTCAAAATAATGTGCCACTTGACCCCCCTTTCTATTTAAGATTCTAAGAGTAACATTTACCCCTCCTCGGGGGTTGACAAATATTCCTTGAAAGTGTCCTCCTTGACAATGAAATTGGCCTGTTTTTTCGATTCCTTATTTCATTTCCTGGAAGGAAGATATTAAGGGCGGGAAGTTTTTAAATTGACACCCTGTATGTGACAGTTAAACGTCAAATATAAGTAATGACGCTGTGTACGCATTCAAAAACGAGCATATTTGGGATAAATCAATATAATTAATCAATATTTCCTGTTTATTGAACTTCATTTATTCCTCAGATTAACTTTTTTGCTAATTTCGTCTAATTCTGGCAAATCTCAGATTGTTTACCTTTCAATTTGTTTTTGAAATAGTCTAAGAAAATTTGACTCGCGATTGAATTTATCTCATAAGTCTGTCTTTTATTTCTGAAAGCAACTGAATTGTATCGAGAAAACACCACTCGTCCTGCGGACTCGTGGTGTTTTCTCTAAGCAATTCAGATTCGTTACTTATTGTGAAATTTCAATCACTTGTGGTATTACTGTTGAAAACACGATACAAGTCTATAAGAACATATTTTTATCTCAATTATTATGAACGTTGAAAATGCAGTTTATTGAGTTAAATGTATAATGAATTATCTCCATTTTTCGAATTGAATATGCAATCAGGTGCATAAAAAACGACCACCTTGACATGTTAAGAAATTTCGCTCTTGAATAACTTTTTTATTCTCAGTCCGATTTTGATAGTTTTTTCAATAAATGGTAGGAAAGGACCACGCACGTTTCTTATGGAAAATGGCTTTCCGTGAATTTGTCCGAATTCTTGGTATGGTGTAGATCTGGATGCACTGATCAAAAGTGTTTATTGCCAAAAACTCCAAAAATGGACAGTTTTCGAGATATGGCTCTATCAATATAATTTTTTTTGCATTTTTTGGATTTTGACACCTAATCAGTTCACTCTCATACTTAGGAAAAACCGAGTTTCAATGAATTCACAGCAGGAATCGATTGAAAAATAATTCTTTCTTCGTTTCAGATACTGCCATTTGAAAAAATTGTTATGCACTGCTCGTCACTGACGATGTAACTGGACTATTATTTTCAATTTCTATAGTCCAGATTTTGTAGAAACAAAAACTTCTGAATTGCTCAAGGTATCACAGAGTCACATATATTCAACACCTTTCGATAGGGGCACTAGAAAAATAATATTCGATACACACTATAGGAACTGAATCTGAGATACTTTTTTTTTTAAATAGTTTCCAGTCGTCAAAGAAATAGTGGTAAATGCAAAATGAAGGAATTGACTGAAAAACAGTTGTATTTCATCTCAGATATATTCATTTGGAGAAATTAGCATACACTGCTCGTCACTGGCGATGTAGCTGGGCTATTATTTTCAACTTTTGTATTTCCGTGTTCGTAGAAACAAAAACTCTTGAATTGTTCTAGTTCTAACAAACATTGAATAACGTTATCTTATTTGCCCCATGTATAATTTTGCAATAGTTCGAGTGAATACAATAATATTTGGTTTGTTGAACAATTGACCCTCGTTAAATGTTACGCATAGATGATTTGATGAACGTTTGGACCAACTTTCTTTTACGTACTATTATTCTCACTACTATCATCATCACTTTGGTGGAGAATTGATATTTTTCATAAAATAAATATTGTTACTGTTTTACAATTTTCCCATTATTAGTTATATATTCTTCCAATGAAAACTCATTTATTTCAAAATTAATTGTTGTCTAGAGTTGATGGCCGTGAACGTTAAATATCTGAGACCACAGTACTCCTGTGCATATAGGCTTTCGGCTGAGAAAAATCTGACCGCTTGGCCCAGACAACATTGAATATATTGACTCCGGCCGTGAAAGCCTACATTCTCTCATCAGTTATCGGTTCAATTAACAATTAGAAATGATTTTTCATTATGTATATTTAACACCCGGTATAAAAAATTTGCATTCCATTATAAATACGTTTTTCTAGTTTCTCATTTTGCATTTTCCACTATTTTCCTGATAGCCAGGAGAATATTTCAAAAAAAATTCAAATCATATTTAGAGTGTGTATCACATAGTATTTTTTCAAATGCCACAATTGAATTGTGTTGGTTATAAGTATGTTTGTTAGAACTAGAACAATTCAAGAGTTTTTGTTTCTACGAACACGGAAATACAAAAGTTGAAAATAATAGCCCAGCTACCTCGCCAGTGACGAGCAGTGTATGCTAATTTCTCCAAATGAATGTATTTGAAATGAAATACAACTGTTTTTCAGTCAATTCCTGCGCAGAAATCGATAGAATTCCGTTTTTGTTGGGTATAAGATCTAAGCGATTATGAGCCACAATCTTGAAAACGAAAAAAATCAGATATTGATACGGCCATATCTTGAAAACTGTCCATTTTTGTAGTCTGTAGCAATAGACACTTGATCAGTGCATCGAAATCCACATCATATCAAATATTCAGACATTTTCACGGATCCGTTTGCCTTAACGGTTCGATTAGCGATTAGAAATGATTATTGGGTATGTATTCCCTTGTTTCTATTGATATTTAATACTCGGTATAAACAAACAGCATTCGATACGAGTATTTATGTCGTCAGCCTACATTATGAACGATTTTCTATATGCTCATTTTGCATTCACCACTATTTCTTTGACGACTAGGAAACTATTTAAAAAAAAGTATCTCAGATTCAGTTCCTATAGTGTGTATCGAATATTATTTTTCTAGTGCCTCTTTCGAAAGGTGTTGAATATATGTGACTCTGTGATACCTTGAGCAATTCAGAAGTTTTTGTTTCTACAAAAACTGGACTATAGAAATTGAAAATAATAGTCCAGTTACATCGTCAGTGACGAGCAGTGTATAATAATTTCTTCAAATGGCAGTATCTGAAACGAAGAAACAATTATTTTTCAATCGATTTCTGCAGTGAAATCATTGAAACTCGGTTTTTCCTAAGTATAAGAGTGAACTGATTATGTGTCAAAATCCAAAAAATGCAAAAAAAATTACATTGATAGAGCCATATCTCGAAAACTGTCCATTTTTGGAGTTTTTGGAAATGAACACTTTTGATCAGTGCATCCAGATCTACACCATACCAAAAATTCGGACAAATTCACGAAAAGCCATTTTCCATAAGAAAAGTGCGTGGTCCTTTATCCCAGATTAATTCACTTCAAATAGGTTTCCTAATCAGATCCGAATTATACAAGGGAAAACAAAAGTATGTTTCTATCATCCAAGTTTTAGAAAGTATGTGGTGAAATACAGCTTTTGGATGACACTCAAAACTATCCCTTTATGCAAGCTGGGTTCATTCCCTATACATTGCTCGTTCATTCATTCTGATATCACGTTTCGTTCCAAATTTTTGAATTATTGAATAAAGCTTTGCATTTTCTCTACATATTCGTCATAGTCAATGATCTCGATTACCATGAAAACAATTGATCCACTTTTATTATTTGATAGTTGTGTTATTTTCATAACGTTAGTTTGAGAAAACTTTTATTCGTTCTATGACTGGTTTTAAGTTAAGAAAATTCTGCTAAAGCCATAACTCTTTCAGAAGAGGAACGAAATTATCAGTATGTCGCTAGAAGATGAAATGAATGTCAGCCGTTCTACTGTATGGAGAATCGGACAGAGATTCAGAGAAAGAGACAGAAACGAACGCAAGCCTGGAAGTAGTCCAAAATTTAGGACTTCCAATACTGATAACAGGTATATTATTTTAACCGCCTTACGAAATAGCAAACAAAAAATCAACTTTGGGAAGTTAGGGGCACCGAAATAGGTAAGTGGACAATACGCCGATTGAGCGAAGCTGGGTTGAAGGCTTGCAGACCAGCTAGTGGTCCAAAATTGCTCAGACGTCACTGGATGGTAAGGTAAGCGTTTGCATGTCAACAGATCAAGTGGAATGATGCCGAGTGACAAAATATTATGAGAATGCCTAATTGAAGTTGGTATAGAGAAATTGAATTGGTCAGCATGCTCGCCTGATGCAAATCCTATTGAGCATGTCTAGGTAGATGTGTGAGCAGTCGCGAAAGACCACCTATGAACAAAAATTCGTGTTGTGCTCATAGAGGATTGGAATAACATGCCCAAGGATTATATTCGAACGCTAATTTGTGGAATGCTTCGGAGAAAGCTATTGTCCAAGCTATAGGAGACAACACTCGATATTGAAAAATTGTTAAGTGTTTTCTTTTCAACCGTTCGCTACTTATTGCAGCAAGATGCCGAGTCATAGGCTGATGATGAGGCATTACGTCACAGGAGATGAGCTATCGTCGGTGATATCATCTTACAATAATTCATTCCTTTCCGTAACTCGCTAGTGACAACTTGTGTGATTGTGATATATAAGGTTGTAGTTCGTATCAGTGAATATAGGGTGTTGTTATCATTAGTGTCGTATCCTCATTCAAGACCCCCCTACATTATGTTATCGGTCAGTTGTTAGTTTTTCCATATTGAAGAATAAAGATCAGTCAGAGAAAACTTGTTTTCCCTCGTATAATGTGTATAATTCGGAACTTATTAGGAAATCTGTTAGATGTGAATTAATCTAGGACAAATTTCCTTCCCTTGTTTAAAAAAAAACTGTTCATATCGGAGTAAAATTGAAAAAGTTATTCAAGATCAAAATTAACATTTCAAGTTGCCCTTTTTTTACGTGTATAACGTTTGTCAATTTTGATATTGAAGTTATGTGTCAGGATAGTCAGTATAACAGAGGTAACTTATGGGAACATATCTACACAGATATCCACTTAATTTTCCAGATTTTTAAATTAAAAATTCACATTCACATTTCATTTATGTTTAAAGACTTTTCGAATATTCAAAATTAAAAAAAAATCATGTATGTAACTCGCTTCTCTCATCCCGCACACAAAATGAAGCTATTCATAACTGGTTACATAAATAGCTATTTCCATGATTTATGTTTGTTAACCAATTGCTCAACAAAATCTGTAATACAATTTTGCTGTGCTTTATCTTGTTTGCATTACATACCGCCTGAAAAACTTGAATGAAATATCCGTTAGAAATCGCTAGAGGTTGTACTAAGTCGCAGCCAGGCCTAAAAACTGATAGACTTATCGAGAAAAACGTTAATTCATTCACTATAATTGGAGAACTGATATCTGAGTACTCAGTGCAAAAAGCATCCGCGTTATGTTCAAAATAATTGTTTCATTAAAAGTGACAAAGATATGAGTTTTTTGTGCGAGTTTCGCTACAGGCTGTTGCTCTTCGGTTCACATAATTAAATGCGATATGATTTTGTGGTGCAAAAAGTTATTAGGCATGAAATAACACGAGATATAATTGGATTGCATCAATTAACACCGAGGAGGTATCGTCGTTCCCACAGGAAGGATTTGATGTAGTTTGAATGATATCGAAAGATTTTTTCAATAGCAGGTATCGTATTTCGAAGCAAGTCAAGTATCAAATCATATGATTGTTTCAAACACCTCTGGTAGTGAGAAAGGGTGACTGAAATTACACCTGCTTTATGATAGAAAATTATTCTGTAATACAAAATCTATAAAATGTATCTTTATTTTAAGAAATCAATTTTTTTACTGCGATTTTGTTCAATAACAAATTATTACTTTGAAACAAAAAATCAACAAGGCTTAAATCAAAAAATTCAATGTTCTAATGTAAGTGGTCTTGCGTGGTGGCCGTGCTGGTAGAACGTTCGCCTTTGGAGCGAAGGGTCGAGGGTTCAAAGCCTCGCATGGTCATCGGTCTCGTGCATAGCATCACACATTAAAAGGTAAGGGCGTCTTCCCTAGCTCACACAAGTATCTCGAAGACTTCCGAGGGTTGCGCGTAGGGGTGCAATCGGTTGACGGAAATAACAAAAAAAAAGTGATCAACTTTTCTCGAACCCAGAAATTATTTGTTGTCTATCCAAGAAATTCGTTTTCTCTATCCAAGAAATAAGTTTACTCTTTCCAAGAAATTAGGTTTTCCCCGTTCAAGAAATTACGTTTTCTCTGTCCAAGAAATTACATTGAAGCTTCCCAAGAAATTATGATTTCTCTTGAATGTAGAAAACAAAAGTTCTTGTGCGAAGTAATCGAATTATGTTCTTGGAATAACGAAAGCTGCATTATTTCGAAAATTTGTTTGTGTTCATGAAAATCTCAATTGAAACCTGTTTCTGTACATGTGCTGTAAGGAGTGATTATTTTCATCAGTATTTGATGATCAATCCATGTCATAATAATTTTAATAGGATAATACAATCGGCGCAAATCTTTCTTCATTTCGAAATAACAAATGCAGTTCTGGTCTAAAATAGGTTCATTGGAAATTATCGAAATTTTCATTTCACCCATATTGAAGAATAATCGATTACTCCAAAGAATATTACTACTTTCTCAACATGCGGAAATGTTTATTTGTATTGAGCTTTTGAAAATTTCCAAAATTAAATCATCAGAAATGTTATCTGAAGAAATCAATAGTGTAGTTTGAGAATAACATTAACTTGAAAGAAGAAAACTGAATATCTTGTACTACAATACCTAAGATATTCTGACGAATACTTCAGATCTGTCCATACAAGAATATTTTCTTAGAAATAGAAAACTGCTCAAGAATTTTAAAGTTTTAAATACACTTTCATTTTGATCAGAATAACCAAATTTTCCTAAATAGAAACGAAATGCTATTATTTCAAGACAATTGATACAATACTTTTGAAATTCTTAAGTTGAGTTGTTAAGTTATTTTTATGCTTGGCAAATAAAGCTGTGTCTCTGAGATGTGCGAACGATAAACAGAGAGGGTATACCGGGTGTCCCAGATTTTTTCAAACAGCCAATATCTCAGTTATGCTGCTTGAAAAAAAAATTTGAAAAAACTGCACTTATATCAAACCCATATGACTTTGAAGCTGTTGTGTTAAAGTCAACTTCTGTCAAAATATTCCTGAGAAACTACCCCTAACCTCAAATATTCAAATGACTCCCTATACATTTTTTGTCTGCATTGTGAACTGCAGTCTATTCTTATTTCAACGATGTATCACACATTATATTTTGACAAATGTCAAACTGACAGAATAAGTGAGTTTGAACAATAATGGACAAAATTCCATAACTCAGAATTTGTTGATAACAAAAATTATAAAAGCTGCTCAAAATGTCTACCATCATTATTCATGCATGCTTCAAATCGCCTTATCACTTCTCTCGTACAAGATTTTCTAATCATTTCCTCCGTTACTGTGGTGCAGGCGTGTACAATCTTCTCTTGTAAGTCGTTCAAGTCTATTGGTCTAGTTTCATACACGATTCTCTTCAAATACCCCCTACAGAAAAGATCTAACGGTGTCAGATCTGGCGAACGTGCTGCCCACCTAATAGGACCTGTTTCCTATCCATCTATTTGGAAAATATTGATGTAGATATTCGGTTACAATGTGGTGATTATGTAGTGGAGCACCATCTTGTTGCCACCACAGTTGTCTTTCTTGTTGAGGAATAACATGTAGCAGTCTGTGAAGGTCATTTTGTAAGAATCCCAGATATTTACGCCCCGCCAGAGTGTGTTGATAAAAAACGTCCATTGAACACCGCACACTATACATTCACGCCCCACATAGTTTGGAAATTTGTTTCTCGCACCCAATGAGGATTTTCACGTGACCAATAATGCATATTATGTCGGTTCACTGTCCCATAATTGTGAAATCTTGATTCGTCACTCCACATGATCTGATCCAATAAACTTTGATTATTTTCAATCAAAACTTGCATAGTGACAATAAAATTTTGTCTCCTTTCAAAATAATCAGGTCGTAGCCCCTGGTGCAAATGTATTTTGAAAGGATGATAACTATGCGTATTTATAATACTATGCACAGACGAATTACTCCAACTTCGTCAGCTAGTGCTCGAATAGAAATATGAGGGTGAGCCTCCATATAGGCCAATACATTAATACACATTTCCTCAGTTTGCACTGATGCAGCATGTTGAACATGCTTACCTTTTCCTGGAAATTCTCCTGTTCTCATTTTGTTCTCTACATAAGAAAATGTGGTATGATTTGGTAGTCGTCAATCGGGAAAACACTATTGGTATAATTCGACGGCAGCACGGGAATTTTTCCGGCATTCTCCAAAAATTAATAACATATCAACATACTCATTTGGAGTGAATGTGAAAGGCATTTTTCTTGAATTTATTATCAAACTGACTGAAAGACGCGTGCAAGAACAACTGTCAAAAAACGAAGATAACAAAAGAAATGATCAACAGCATTGACAGTTTTTATTACTCGATTCGAATGAAGTACACCATGAGCCAAAAATTTACACCAAAATTATTTAATATAAAATGCTGTTTATATCGAATATGCTAATTTTGCGAGTTTGACGTCTGTCAAAATATCAAGTGTGATACATAGTTATTGAAGTTAGAATCGATTACACAACACAAGTCATAAAAAATATGTATAGGGTGCCACTTGTATAAATGAGGTTGGGGGTGTTTTTTCAGGGATAGTTTGACAAAAGTTGACTTTGGCATGACACCTTCAAAATCATATGGGTTTGACGCAAGTGTACTTAATAAAATCCGAAGGAGCATAACTGAGATATGAACTGAATGGAAAGATATGTGGGGATATTTGAAGAAAATCGTGTATGATAATACCAATAGACTTGAACGACTTACAAGAGGAGATTGTACACGTCTGCACCACAGTAACGGAGGAAATGATTTTAAACATGCATGAATGATAGTGATGGTAGACATGTTCAAGGGTTATTCATAAATTCTGTTTTATGGAATTTTGTACATCATTGTTCAAACTTGGTTATTCTGTCAGTTTGACATCTGTCAAAATATCAAGCGTGATACATCATTGAAGTAAGAATTGACTGCAGTTCACAACTCAAAAAAAATGTGTTGGGTGCCACTTGAAAAGTTGAGGTTGGGAGTACTTTCTCAGGGGTAGTTTGACTAAAGTTGACTTTGACTCAACAGCTACAAAGTCATACGGGTTTGATATAAGTGCATTTTTTTTAATTTTTTCTAAGCAGCATAACTGTGATATTGGCTGTATGAAAAAATCTGGGACACCCGGTAAATCCACAACCAACTTTAAACGGGTAGGACAAGAAAGGACACCGGCTGTTCTACTGTGCACCTAATATTCAGAAGCACTGCTACATTTGCCAAGCTGTAAGTATCGAAATTGTCATCTACAACTGAAAATATTAATACTGAAAACCTGAAAACTGAGTGCATAAAAATATCAGGACAATAAAAATCGACTGATAATAACTTGACACTGATCACTAAATTTAAAACATGAGAATAGCAGTACAGAAAGTTGAGTTATGCTAAGTTGACACTAATCACTGAACCCAGCTAGCACAGGTTAGTGAAATGACGTCGTAATTGCTGGTCCGTGACGTCCTCGACCAAAATGAGACCTCAAAATGACATCTTATTTCATGACGTCAAATTGAGTCAAATTGACGTATTTCGTGGAGGTCATAATGACGTCCCTGCGAAGTCAACTATTTGTTATCCGAAAATTGTCGATATGAAGAGACCGTTATCATTTCAGAATACGTGATGTAACATTGCGTCTACTTCACGACTGAAATTTGTATAAATGGTTGTTATATTGTACCAATTTTGTATGATTATTTGTTTACGTAAGATAAGTCAGGTTAGGTTGGCAAGTAATTAACGCATTTTCAGCTTGGTATGCATTTTCAACTCTGTCTTGTCATTTAAACTTTCTGCAATTACAGTGACCAATCGCTGAGTTGCTGCAGTCGGGACGTAGACGCTTGTTGAAAACACCCAGGCAGAAAGCAATGGTAGCGGACAGCGTTGCAAATGATATCCATTTGCATGTTCCCAAGAACATTTTATTTTTGTTTTGTCACTAGATGGTAGAGAAGTATATTTTGTTTAATTCTGTCAATTAAATTCTCATTACAAAAAGTTGTCACAAGGGGTCAATTCTGAAAAAGTTATTGATAATCTTAAAATAATTTGGTGGGATAAAATTATGGTTTCTTTGACCTGGCAACTCTGTCGCGACAGCGTGGGTTGTCGGTCGAACTCGGCTGGATTCGATCGTCAGCGGTACGGTACGGGTTGCTGCTTTTGAATTATGTTTTATTTGTCGAATGACATTGTCTTTAGAATAAAGCTAAAATCTTTTTTCTGGTTTGCTGCTGTGTTGGTTTGTTTGGTGGTTTGGTGCTAACATTTTTGTGTTTTTTGTTGTTACGCTCTCGGATCAATCATCAAATAATGTCCTACGTACTGGTAGAGTTCTCCGAGAAGGACAAAAGGTGGCTAAAGCTAAGAAAACAGGAACTGTTGTGGCCGCCATTGAAAAACCAAAGGAGTTGCGATAAATATATCATCAAAGATATAGAGGCTGAAGAAGATTGGAAGTTCCATTCAATCAGTCGATGTTTGTATGGTACAGATTAGTATTCATGAACAGAAGAACACCGAAAAACTGCGATTCAGGTACAAAGTAGGAGCACCCAGGATTGCTGAAGTAATTAATTCTTTGTGATATTATGAAACCTGAATTCCTACAAGAGAATACAAATTGGTGATTATTCTTTCCCAAAAATGAACTATTTTCTAAGATCCATCATATTTCATGCACTGTTAATTGATATTGAATGTTAGAGTACTACAACGTCATGTAATATGTTTTATATTTGAAATTTATTAAATGTAATATTGTAATTCAGTTAATTTCATTCTGCTTCCATGAAACTATCAATTTGCACATGAAAACGAGGGACTGTGGAAGACGTCATTTATTGATCATTTGACTGACGTCTAATAATGGTCTTATAGGTCTTCAAATTGACGTCATCTATAGTCTTCTTTTCAGACGTCAGAATGACGTCCTGCTGATGACGTCCTATGCTGTGACATTTTGACGTCTTTTCAGAGTCTCTGAGACGTCACTTCCTGACGTCAGTCGGTCAATTATTTGACCAAATTAGAACGTCATTTTGACGTTACCGTGCTACCTGGGAAATAGTACTAGTTTATTAGATCTCTGCACATGTGAAAAATTCATCAAGCGAGTTGTAAGCATAACAGCTCACGAATCTTTCAATCGCATTATTGAAAGAATTGAAGTTAACTCCGAACGCTATAAACACTCTCAATTATATTTATGTCAAGACTGAGCCCTCGAACCTAGAATGTGCATAATATAAGATAAGCTGTGATATAAGGACGCAATCAGTATTTCTTTGGGGTGGGGGTGCCGCTAACCGCGTTTTATATTTTCAACAACATTCATAGATTCATAGGTGAGAAAATGCTTAGTAATCCCGAAAAGTTCTCCCGAGCACCGCAGTAAATTGCTTTTTCGTAAATTGGTCGAAGCGCTAAGCACTAAGCACTGAATCCAAACAGGGCTCGGCCTTCGAGCACTAAGCACAGTGCTTTGAGACAGCTCTGGGCCCAATGACGCTTCCTTGAAGAAAACTTTGATGTATGTATGCATCCATCCTGCCTGACTTGCACTTGTTGAGTTCTGTTAGTTTGAGTATATTTCAATCCAGAGATGGGCAGGACTACGTATACCGTAAGTTTCAAGCTTATGCAAAAGCAGTGGGTGGTGGAAAGTATTAAAGGCACGTGTTGAGGAATAAGGAAGGAACCGTGCACTAATGTATTTGATATGGACATCGAAAAACTTCTTAGAAATTCACTGCAAATGTTTTAGAAGCATTAGGTAGCAATAGGTACAACACAACTGACCATACAGAGAATCGAGATAACTGCTTCAGATTTATAATATCACCAAGATGCCCTTGATAATTCGCTGAAAACTGTTTCATTGTGAACAGATCAGTTTATTGCTGTAGTTAAAATTCTATGAATCATCAAAAATTAGTTTGAACTCTGACTCTTTGAAGGCGTCAGGTTTCTCTTTTTTGCTTCGTTTTGTGTAGTAATTTCAACAGATAGATCAAGAGAAGGTTATGACATTTACAGATTGATTGTGGAATAGCCAGATGCTGCAATTCATGCAGACGGACAGCTTGGCAAAAATAGCTCTGAATCTGAATATCGGGTGTGCAGTTGAACATCCTGTGTCCGTTCTGGTCGTTCCCGACTAAAGTTGGTAGTGGATACTTATTCAGCCAAGCTTTATTTACGCCTTGTTTTGGTTTCGACTTTTATGGTCAATAACCTAACCTCAACGTATGGCATAGACGGAAATTATATTTTAATTTGATCAAACATTTTTTTCACACTTGAGTGTACCTTTGAGTAATGTGTACAGTAATAAATTTAGAATACCTCCTTGCATGACATGGTTTCCGCCACATACCTAAGTAACAATTCAACGTTGCGGCAACGTGTTTGAAAAAGTTGCGCAACCAAACATAAGTAGCGTTGCCGAGCTCAACACAACGTTGTCACAACCCTGTTTTGCACCATTTGGTCGATCATTTTTGGGTTTTTAAAACGTTTCAGCTCCAAGTGTAGGTAGCTTATGGTCGTTTTCTAAACGTTGCTGGGTTTACTTGAAAACAACTATACTCCAGCACCCTCTCGCGCAGCGATGACAGTTTACTTTTCATGGTGTTTAAAACATAGTTGATTTATCAACCAAATTATTACTGATGCCAAAATGGACACTTAAAGAAAACTTTCTGGTTATTCCTACTGTTATATTTTCATGCTCAAGATACTAGAAAAATAACGATTTCTAAACAGACATTGGCAACGCATTTCAGTTTAATGTCAAGTATACTATTGTTGTATGCCAAAAAACACGCGGGATTTTAATCTATTGAGAACTTTTCGAAACTCAAGAATAGAAAAAAATCATTTCGATGAACAATAATTAATCTAGATATTTATTAAATAAGGCTTTATAATCCTTTGTTTATGCTTGTTTAAGTCCAAAATTTTAATGATCGGCCATGTTTCCAAATAGGATTACACTTCCAACTTGACGTAGGAGTATAAAAGTCGTCAAAGCGACTTTGGATATCAGATCACTGAAAATATACTAACTTTCAACGTTAGTCTGTAAAGCAACTAACTTTATACCCGGAGCTCGACTGAAGTTGCTCATCCGACCAACTAACGAAAAATTTAAACTTTAGCTTTAAACTTCACCTGTGAAGTTTCTTCGCCACGTAATCTTTTTTTTGTCTGTTGTAAGAGGCAGTTTATTAGAATGCTCTTTCTCGTTTCCGATTCAAAAGTTGGGTTAGGATCATTTCAGTTCCTCTTCTTTTACTATACCGGGTGAGTGAAATTCGAATAGATGCATGGGTATCTCGGAAACGGTAAGAGCTACAGTTAAATTGAGGCAAAGTTGCTTATTATGGAGCTCATTACTATAATGATGAAAAATCTGAGATAGCCCTCTCACTTTCAGAGATATACAGGAAAAAACGAAAACTTTGAATTTTATTTTTCACTTATATCTGCTTTAATACCAGATACCTTCGAAACGACTGAAAATTTCAAGTAGTAGTCACAATCATGATAAAATATGACCAAAGATGCGTAAAATAAAGGGATAAAAAATCCAGGTCCGTATTTAAAATTTCATAGTTAGAGGTGGCCCAAGGAAAACGACACCCTGTAGAACGCTTTCGTTTACATATCTTTACAGCCCATTGAAAGTTGCAATTACAAAGTGCAAACAGTTTCTGGAAATCTATTGTATTAAAGCAGATATAAGTGAAAAACAAAAACCGAGTTTTTCATTTTTTCCTTTATATCTATGAAAGTGAGAGGGCTAGCTCAGATTTTTCAACAGCATAGTTATGAATTCGATAATACGCAACTTTGCCTCCATTTACCCTCTCTGTAGCTCTTACTGTTTACGAGATCCCCATGCATCTACTCGAATTTCACTCACCCAGTATATTTTTTTATCAAGCAATTTAGCCAGTAGTATGTCCTTGTCAATAGAATAAAAAAATTAATGAATTGAGTAAATTGTTATTATCTAAATATCGCCGGCACGTCCTCTGTAGAAAATATTTGGAAAAAGGTTAGTTATGAAGATGACTATATGAAAACGTTTTCAACTTTACTGAAAAATTGCCCACTGCTTAGTTGAGTCTTACAAGGTCGACCCTCCATCGGGAAAACGTTTAACATAACTAAAGTTGTCACTTGAACGTTTTAAAATCGTTATTCCCATTCCCAAAATATTAACTAGTTGTAGTCAGTTGGGTAATCGTTCTGACAACGTCTAGCTCAACTGATGTCATGCTCAACATTAAGACAACGTTGTCTGGTGGTTTAGAGAGCATCGTTTCATAAATGACTAATTTCTACAATGAGTACAACGTTTATTTCGGAGTATTATGTGGTTATAGTCGCCATAATACTACTTGGGTAGGGAACAAATGCTGATCATTTCCTAAAATAAAAGGTCTATACTTGTACAGATTTCCTTGAATTTACATTCTGGAAGGTTGAAATCCCCATGAAACAAATATCCTCCACTTTCATTCAATATTTGTGAGTTATCGTTTTTTTTTTCAAATAAGAAATTTGCAGGGCTGCTAATACCTGGCACCAGGTATTGAATATTCTGATCAATTACATTATGGAAAAATGGATAAGATATCCCATTTAACTTTTTTTAATATTCGTCTTTGACGGAACACCTAGTATAATTCAAAATATTTCTCGAAAACGCAGAACTAATATTTCTGTAACATTAATATGAAATATTTTTTCTTCAATTTCTCTATGTAACAAATTAGTAATCAATCATTCGATATACTTCTCATCCAACAACTTTTCTTCGGCGCCTCGTATACCAACACCCATATTGACTATATCGGATAGATTAATGATACCAACACAAACGTTAAATCGGATTCTGATTGTGGTATTTATAATGGCTGGGTAATGCACAAACGCATCAAAACAAAACAAACTCCAAGAATTATATAAGAACAAATAAGTAAGAGTAAATGGAATAGGTAGATGATTAGTACGCCCCAGGCTAGAAATCAAACATTCCAACGTAATACTTTGTATATTGAATCAATCAACCTGTCTCGTCTGCGCTCGAGGAAATACAAGAAACATTGCTGCGTCGGTTACTAAACTAAGAATTGCTTTGGCTGAGCTCTCATGAGGATTGAGTCTAGTTGCGTTATATTGTCCTGAGCTTGCCCGGAGAATAAGCAATATTCTCGATGTTGGGAATTCTCACGAGAATAATGGTATTTCTGTTATTAAAGCAATAAAGTCATCTTTGATTACTGGTTTATACCAAACATCCCCTATGTGTGAAAAAGTGAAATTGAAAAATTTGAGCAAATATGGAATAGGAGGGAAAATTTTCGACTGATTACAAATCTATTTACAAAATAGAGAACAACTCGTTGAATCACGTTAAGAATAGTAAGCCTAAACCTTCTCCGAATGATACTCTGCTTTATTTCTCTGGTAGAAAAAAAAATTGAACTATTCTTGAATCTTGATGATATCTATACCTGTATCTGTGATAATGGCCTTATAATGAATGTAAAAATGCAAAATTCATGATAATATCGCCGAAAGTAAATATGAAAATTCTTAGGTGCGAAATATGGGAAAGGTGATCATTGAATGTGCAATGATGTTTCACGCCACTAACATACCCGGGAGCTCAGCTAGCATGGGTTCGACAATAAAATTTGTTTTCGATAAGATTGAAATATGGGGTTTAATTTTCCGAAGCGCCACGGGTTTATCGTCAGTAAAAAATCCAAAACCACCCTGATGGAATGGGACAACCCACTGCACTAATATTACTAAAATATTGAACAATAGATACCTATAATGGTATAAAAATAAAATATAAATATGTAGAGAATTGTCTTTCCTCATGCTTGGATAACTTGGACCAGAATGAAAGAAATAGTTATGTCTCTTACTAATAAGATATATTGATTGATGTCACACATACTGTATGTGCATAGTTCAGCACACAATACAAAATGAAATGAAATTAAGGTATAGTATCGCCAAGATGAATTTATAGTAAGAAATCCGGCTGCAGGATTAGTGCGCTCATCGGATTTTTGCTCAAAACCAAATTTTTATGTATATTTATAATTAGAAGAATATATATTTACCAGGTTGCCTATCAAAATTTAGCCGCCAGTATTTTTAATTAAATAATTTTTAATTGATTTTTAGGAAAACATTTTGTTCACTTATTTTTTGAATAAAATAACAGTAATTTATATGAAGATTTAAAAAATCACGGTTGCCGTTGCGCACCTGGCCGTACCTCTTCGCAGCCAGGTTAAACAGGTATGATTTCGATACACTCATACGTTCATAACCTTTATTTATTAATCATATAACAAATTAAAGCTAATTGTTTTCTATTTATTATCATATATGGTTGCCTAATTAAATCCGCAGGCAAATAAAGGTTGCTAGTTGTTAAAAATGATAAATATTTGAGGTAGAGTGAAAGAGAGTTAGCGCGTAACATCATCCAACAGCACTATTTTCATTGTATTTCATATAATTAAATGAAAATATTAAGTCGATCTAAATGAATATAAATATAAAATCTCCGTTTTTTCTTTAATTTTTCAAATATAGACAGTGATTTTTTTTTGTAAAGACATAACGCATAGTCAACAGAGAAAGTCGGTATTTATTTCTCCGCATTATACTGCTGAATGATTTTATTGTTTGTTGGGAATAAGGTTGAAGGTCCGAATACCTGATAAATTTTACCTGTCTAAGAAATGTAATATATTAGGAATTCGAAACCACATTACCTACCACGTTTTTCCATAAGAATAAACATTAATAATCTTTATTTTAATTTACTATTTTTATTTAATCATTAATTTTTTCAAAAATTAATCAATTGATTTTTAAAAATTTTAATTTTTTTAATTATGTATAAGGTAATTTTTTAAGTTATTAATATTAATTAATTAATTGAATGAAAAACATTAAATTTTTTAAAAAATAAAAAAAAAGGTTTACTAATTGTATTTTGAAAAAAAGGCATTGATTAATTTTTTTATTAATAATTATTTGAAAAATGTATTAATTAAATTTGTTCAATTGTTAATTTTTTGGAAAATGCAGTAATTTGTTTTTATAATGATAAGAAATAAAAAATAATTTGTAACAAAAAACAAAGTTAGCACTGTGTCATTAATTTTGTAACTATAACCTATATTATTCTTAAGTTCAATTAAAATTTTACTTAAGGTTTGTGTTTTGCAAAACTCTTCAAATTCTTCTTTATCTTTTTGCTTTAGAACTGTAATTTTTTTAGACACTCTGTATGATATCCAAAATCATTAGTAGATTCAATTGTTAATAAAGTGTCATGATATTTATATTTTTTTACAACGAAACAATAACATTAACGAGCACTTTTTGAATGTTGCATTACTAAAGTCCAGTACTTTGCTTTTTTCGTTACAGGGAAAACATGACTTCAACTTTATCAATTTTATTTTACGTTGATTAATTTAATGATTTCTAGATGGACAAACGAAACAACAATGTAAATATAAAACGTTGTGCATTACTAATTCCAAAACAGCGTGGTTTTTATGTTAGAATATAAATGCCGCAGCTGTTAATATGAGTTGAGAACACCAACATTCGACGCTTGCGCAATTGCTTAAAAGCGTCGCATAGCTGGCAATCACTATCCTCGTCTGACAAATGATGTTACGCGCTACTCTCTTTCACTTTACCTTAAATATTTATTATTTTTAACAGCCAGCAACCATTATTTGCGGGCGGATTTAATTAGGCAACCATATATGATAATAAAAAGAACAAAATTAGTTTTAAATTTTTATATGATTAATAAATAAAGTTTATGAACGTATAAGTGTGTAATAGAATATTGAGACGCCTCTGGTCATGGGACCAAATCCATTTCAATAAGAAAGTTGCATCCCACATGTTCCTCTGGGCGATAATACCGAACTTTAGTTACAGAAATAATGGAACTCAAAATTTATGAGGGGCATATTACAAACAATAGATTTTTCGTGAGAATAAGAAAATCCATTCAACTTTGAAGATATTGTAAAATCTGGTAATTTCTGCCTGAATAGCCCAGGGTCGATTGTTTACCATCTGGGTACAACTCGTTTGATGCTATAGATATTCCAGGAACGAAAGGTCGTAAATATCTTTCTGACCATTTAATCAATAAATTTTTGTCTTAAATAATACATATATGGAAATAGGTCACTCGTTGTAAATGCATGCAAATTATTGTTATTTTAAAAGTAAGAAGGCAGAGTGACATCGGACGAACAAAAGAGAATGTTTGATAGTTTTTTGTCGACCGTTTTCTATCAAAGTGAAACAGAACCACATTCGACGCGAGTCCTAAAATGTACGGGGCGGTCAACCACATGATGTCACGTAATAGGAAAACTTATATGTAAATAATTAGGACTGTAGACTACCAGAATAGGGTTTAGAATGCCAAGACCATGCTAGTAACGACACCTACCTTAAGGTCTTACAAGTAAAATATTCTGAGGGCGAGATCATCCCCCTATCTTTTAACGAATTATAGAGTTGAATCGTTGGAAATCTCAAAACAAGTTTGTTAGTTGAAATGTTGTGTTTGAAGCAGTAAGTCGAGTGAAGAATACTCAGGTCAAGGCCTCACCTTGACCTGGGACATGTCCGATCTATTTTCTCAGAGTTGAAGGGTTTCTTAAGTATGTTATCATTTATTTTGTCAAAGTCTCTAATCAGTTTCACTTATTTAAAGATGGTCTTGGTAAGCTAACATGCTAGATAATATATTGTCAATTAGATAGGTTTTTGTTTTGAGTTATAAAAATATTGTTTTCAGTCTGTTCTTATTTAATTATTGAAGTTTCCAGTATTTTGATTTTAATTGTGAAAGTAAATTCTCTATATCCTTTTTATTCTCGTAAATATTAACATTCTAGTCGCATATTTTTACAGTTTTATAATTTATTTATTTCCGTTTGCCTTAATAAATGAAAAACAGACTATTTCTCGAGTTTCCTTTGTTAGTTAAGTCAATAATTGAACCAAACCAAAATTACTGAATTTCTGAAACCATTCAGCTCTGAAAGGGCTGATTAATTAGTGATACGTTCGATAAGTTAAAGTGTGACCACTCCAGAGCAATAAGCTGACGACGACGGGAGTATTTAGGTGAGTAAAATTCATTGTCATGATTGAGATCACATATGAGGGTTTTATAGCTGAATTAATCTCCACAAAAGTGTAATTCTGTGAAGTTGTGTTAAATGAGAGTATTTTGATCATGATAGAACCAAACATATTATTTCTCTAGCTTAAAGAATTCACACGCTAACGGCCAACCAGCGCGCTGAATTATATGTATGAATAAATAAAGGGATGGGACATTAAGAGTCATTCTAATCTGATATAAAATTAATTAAAGGTTAATTAAAGATTTGCTAATAGGAAAGTTAGTACAAGTGTATCGAAATTATACCTGTTTACACCTGGCTGCGAAGAGGTACGGCCAGGTGCGCAACGGCAACCGTGATTTTTTAGAATCTTCATATAGATTGCCGTGATGTAGACGTTATTTTATCTAAAAAACAAATGAACGAATTTTTTTCTTAAAAATAAATTGAAAGTAATTTAATTAAAAATACTGGCGGCCAAATTTTGATAGGCAGCCTGGTAAATATATATTCTTCTAATTATAAATATACATAAAAATTTGGTTTTGAGCAAAAAAACCGATGAGCGCACTAATCCTGCAGCCGGATCTTACACTATTAAGTGTACGCTATGATTGAGCGTATCGTTTTAGTATATCAACTTTTAACCTCCAGTGAGGGCTATGTCTGTGACGTCACGATGATAGTTAACAATTAGTTTAATGCCTTAGGTGCTACAATCTTGAGCTAGACTTATCTGATAGTAAGTAGCTTTTCTCAATAATGCCAGTTCACCGTAGTTTATGAATCCAATGCCTTGGTGAGTACGTGTACAACTGGGACGAATGCCATTAACAAGGAATACCAATCATAGGGGTCGAACAGAGAAGGAATACTGAACAGTGGAACAACCACAGTTGAACAGAAACAGTGGAATCTAATAAACGGTAGCAGAACAACAATAACCGGTAGCGGGAACAACGAATCAGTAGTAGAGCACCAATAAAAGGTAGCGGGAACAACGAAACCGTAGCGGAGCACCCTAGAATAAACAATACCAGTCTGACTTCTGATCACACTTGTGTGGGGCCATAAGTAGGGCCAAATGCAAATACTAACCTAGATTAAGTGGGAGGGTTCTGGTAACAAGCCTCGATGGTCTCTTTGCTGTCTGATAGCTAGTTTCTCGTTCCAGCGGTTTCACCGATGAAAAAATTACTACAGGCCCTCTCAACCTCAAAAAACCGCAATAGCGAACAGAGATTTTCTCGAAAATATACAGCGTCAAATATTGCAAACAATATGAGGAAATCTCCAGATATGAATTTTCCTAAGATCCACCAGAGATAATCAAAATTTAATAGGGAATCTTCAAATAGGTTAATGATGTCACTCATCAAATATCGAACCGGAACACGTGACTCAAAATGACTCAGACGTCAAAGTCAAAAACTGTTACTATCAGACAAAGCGCTTCGTTGTTCGTTCGTGGTCTGTGAGAGCAGTCGAGGCTATTCGGGCTACTCATTGGGACAAATGGACAACGGCTCAGGTGAACAGAACACCTAAAAATTCAGTTTTGCCAACTCAACCAAGACGAAAACGCCATCCTTTTCAATCTCAGAACCAAACAAAAATGAGGTCAAGTATTCGAAAGTGAGTACCTCAATGGCATAAAATAGAGATAGAAAAGAAATGGGTTTCGTGCAAAATAGAACAACTGATAACATTAGCTTAAGGATGGTGTATGTCTGCTCGAACTAGTAAGGCAGAGGTAAGTACTAACATTCGAAAAGAAACATGAAAATGATAAAGTTATCATTTTGAAACAGTGGCGTAGAGAGTGGAAAGTTTATATCAAAGACAGAAAATTTCTGATGTTATTGTATTAAAACAGAAAGGGTTCTCTAGTGCAAAATGAACACGTAACAAAATAAAAAAGGAAATTAAAAAAAATGTTGCATTGAAATCAACGGAGAAAGCATTGAAGAAGTGGAAAAGTTGAAGTATTTGGGATTGATCATTAATAGCCAACTGAATTATAATAGTCACTGTGATTATATTGAAGATAAAATGGTGCAATGCATGGGTCTTATGTACAGCCTTGGAGATAGAATGTAAGTGTTATTTTACAAAATTAAAAATCTAGAAGTGCATAATTGAACCTCGTATCGATTATGATGATACTTTACTAACTCTCCTGAATAAAGAAGATGCCAATATAAAGCAAAATATCTAAAATTTATCAATGATAGTAATTTCGAGATTTCCCGTCATAACAATGGTGAACCCTCTTGAAATGAATGAACTTTTCCGCCGAACTCGTATTAACATGTCCGTTTAATGTCCTTCAATGCAAATGAAACCATTAATAACCCCTATTGATAAACGATATGTTATCCATTTGTCATTAATGGTCGATGTCTCTATGAATACATGATTGTTGCATGGGCAACCTAACATAAACGAATTCAGATGTTATGGACGCTAAAATGGATATTGGCGATAAATTTATATTGCCAGATGTTGCGGAAACTGCCAAAGTAGCATCTTTAACTTTATTGCCAGAAAAAAATTAGAAATCCTTTATCTCAACAAGAGTGAGGTAGACGGAAAAATATTGTAATCAACTCTTATATCTCTCTATGGAAAGAAAAAGAGAACCGACATCCCCTTTTATGAGAGACTTAACCGGTATTCATATAGTATACACTTCCAAAAACCAAGAACATTTCTCTCCTCAAATGTCCCAACCCTTCCACCTTTGAGTAAGTACTCCCAAAATTGCAGTTGACCAAAACCTCTCACAATTTGAAAAAACCCAGATGAATCATGAAGTAATCACTGCAGAATTTCATCGCCACTTGGAACACTATGCAGAATTCAAACTTACTCTACACAGACGCATCCAAATCTATCGACGGAGTTGGGTCGGCCTTCAATATTGCAGGGTTTGATGCTTCGTTTAAACTACCACCAGAAAGTACGGTATTTACTGGAGAAGCATACGCGATATGGACAGCCTTGAAATTCATGAACATAAGAAAAATTGAAAAATGCCTCAACATAACAGATTCCTTCACACCAAACACCCATAATACCATTATCAATTCCATCAAACGAGAGCTCTTATCACTAAAGCATAACCAAGCAGTGATCAGTTTCATGTGGGTTCCATCTCATGTAGGCATCCTAGGAAATGAAAGAGCAGATCAGTTGGAAAAAGTAGCCATCTAAGTAGCCATCTCAAATCCATTAACTGCTACTGAACCTAAAATATGCTATACTGACCTGTAGTCTTTCTACAAACAATAGATCTCAAACAACTGGTAACATCAATGGAATAGTTCCACTTCAAAGCTAGCAGAAGTGAAAACATCGGTACATCCGTGGAAACATTTTCCGACAAGTAGAAGACATCAAGTTATCCTGTCACGATTGCGACTGGGACATACCCGCCTAACTCATGGATACCTCATAACAGGTGGAGATAAACCAAAATGTGAAGTGTGTGCTACAGACATAAGTGTTAAACATATTTCAACTGAGTGTGTTCTATATTACAACGATAGACTTTCTCATCACATTCCACACACAATGAAAGACATACTTAGTGAGGAATGTGATACTGAACAATTATTGGCTTTCCTCAACGATGTACACCTTCTCCAGCATATATAAATCAATTTGAGTAGAAAAGTTATTGGGTATAACCCTCAAAATGTTCTGCAACCGTAGACACGTGTTTCGAGCTTAAGCTCTCATCAGTACGGTAAAATCAAGTGCGAAGATGTACAACACTTGGATGTAAAAATAAAAACAAAGGTAGTCAACAACAGGAAGCCAACCACACGGTTGCAGAACATTTTAAGGGTTATACCCAATAACTTTTCTACTTATATTTTCATATATTGCCCCTCGCTATATACATCCATATTTGTATTTTCCTGGGTAGGATTGTCACGCTGGTAGCTATAGCTGCCTCCCTGGCGACGTTAGTTGTTGCCTTGTAAGCACAAGGTCTTCTAACCGAAGCCACAAATGTGTGGTTGGCTTCCTGTTGTTGACTTCCTTTGTTTCTATTTTTACATCCAAGTGTTGTACAGCTTTGCACTTGATTTTACCGTAATGATGAGAGCTTAAGCTCGAAACACGTGTCTACGGTTGCAGAACATTTTGAGGGTTATACCCAATAACTTTTCTACTTATATTTTCATATATTGCCCCTCGCTATATCCATCCTTATTTGAATCAATTTGTACATATCTGATTGAACTAACTGTATTGTGCCGTTGCTAATAATTCGAGCGGTTGATGCGACTTTCATTGAATAGAAATCAACTCTTATATGAAAATGCTGATAATGATCTCGAAAATTATCGCGTTTGCTTCGCTCGCGCGTTAAAATATAATATATCGCCTTCATCAATGCACTAGTTGATTATATATCTATTAAACCATCGTATATAGGTGAAGAGAAGTATGTGCACTCGTTGCCATATTTGTGTCGACATCCTATTATATATTGGTATTGTTATTACATCCTGTCCACCAGCATCCCTGTCAGTGTCAATAAATGTTGAATGTTACATCATTAGTCTCGTCTAATATTATATCGGAAAACATAATATTTTGGAGACGGGGATAAAGAAAGGTAATATTTCTAGAAATAAGACGTTCCATTGGTTATTTCCAGTGAAGTTTTCAAATTTCCCGAACTAGAAAAATGGCTCATGATTTGGCACCTCTAATAGCTGCTCTAAGCAGACTCGTCAACAACCTACAACAACAACGTTCGAATACAGTTAAAGAAATTCTTCAATCGCAACTAATAATTTTTGAATCTTTTGATAAAAGTACCGAAAATTTTGATAGTTACTGTCAAAGACTCGAGAATTTTTTCAAACTGAAAGGTCTGTACAACGATGATATCGAGACTAATGATGCAAAAGTTATGGTACTGATCAACTGTCTAAGAAGTAAACATTATGAACTTCTCTCATGTTTAACTTCCCCAGATTTACCAGCGACGAAATCTTACCCAGAACTCATAACCCTTCTCAAAAATCATCTTGCGCCCAAGAGTAATGTGTTGGCTGAACAACATTAATTTTTTTCAAGAACACAATGTCCAGGGGAATCAATATCAACATATGTTGCAGCTCTGAAAGAACAAGTAAAAACCTGTGACTACAAATCAGAATGCAACGATAACAATTGTTCGAGGTCCATTGTGAATATTCTGCTGCGGGCACAGTTTATTCGTGGCTTGAACGATACCGATATACGCGAAAAGATTTTGCAACAAGTCAATATCACTTTCGTAAAGACATTAGAAACTGCTTTAGCCATTGAAGCTTCAAAAATCCAGAACAGGAAAGTCTACAAGAGTTCGTCAACATATTCAGTTTCGAAAGTGGGTACTAATTCAGAACATCAGAAAGAAAATCGAATCAAAAGTAGAACTAACAGCTACCTAAATCAGCATCATTCTAACAGCTCTCGGAACAATTCATTTCAGAATATCAACATGCAAGAATTAGGATTAGTTGGTAAATGTTTACGATGTGGAAGAAAAAATCATAAAACGCAAGAATGTAGTATAGGAAATAAACTCAGTTGCAATCTTTGTAATAAGAAAGGCCATGTAGCATCAGTATGTATTTCCAGTTTACTGAAGAAGAATGCGAATCAGATTCATCCGAAGAATTTTCTATTAACCAAATCATTGACATATTCGCGGAAACTTCTGTTAACCTGTATGAACCGAAGATATTACTCCAGCTCAATATCAATGGTAAACCATGGAAGTTCGAGTTTGATTCAGGTAGTCCAGTAACTATTATATCTCAAAAAGATTTTGGAATGCTCAATCTAGGAATACAACTGCAGAAAACAAATGTTTCATTCCGATCATACACTAATCATATACTATTTATTCAAATCACTTGGTGTTGTTCAAGTTGAAGTTTCATACTGAAAGGAACATTTTACGGGAGATCTATATGTTGTTCCTGATTATGGTTGTGCTATATTAGGAAGAAGATGGATTCGAGCATGAACATCAATCTCCAAGACTTGGATTGAACGTCAACGTCAACGTCAACGTCAACGTCAACGTCAACGTCAACGTCAACGTCAACGTCAACGTCAACGTCAACGTCAACGTCAACGTCAACGTCAACGTCAACGTCAACGTCAACGTCAACGTCAACGTCAACGTCAACGTCAACGTCAACGTCAACGTCAACGTCAACGTCAACGTCAACGTCAACGTCAACGTCAACGTCAACGTCAACGTCAACGTCAACGTCAACGTCAACGTCAACGTCAACGTCAACGTCAACGTCAACGTCAACGTCAACGTCAACGTCAACGTCAACGTCAACGTCAACGTCAACGTCAACGTCAACGTCAACGTCAACGTCAACGTCAACGTCAACGTCAACGTCAACGTCAACGTCAACGTCAACGTCAACGTCAACGTCAACGTCAACGTCAACGTCAACGTCAACGTCAACGTCAACGTCAACGTCAACGTCAACGTCAACGTCAACGTCAACGTCAACGTCAACGTCAACGTCAACGTCAACGTCAACGTCAACGTCAACGTCAACGTCAACGTCAACGTCAACGTCAACGTCAACGTCAACGTCAACGTCAACGTCAACGTCAACGTCAACGTCAACGTCAACGTCAACGTCAACGTCAACGTCAACGTCAACGTCAACGTCAACGTCAACGTCAACGTCAACGTCAACGTCAACGTCAACGTCAACGTCAACGTCAACGTCAACGTCAACGTCAACGTCAACGTCAACGTCAACGTCAACGTCAACGTCAACGTCAACGATAATTTTCGAGATCATTATCAGCATTTTCATGAGTTTTTTTCTATTAAATGAAAGTTGCATCAACCGCTCGGGTTATTAGCAACGGCACAATATAGTTGACGTTGACATTGACGTTGACGTTTTCAAATTTCCCGAACTATAAAAATGGCTCATGATTTGGCACCTCTAATAGCTGCTCTAAGCAGACTCGTCAACAACCTACAACAACAACGTTCGAATACAGTTAAAGAAATTCTTCAATCGCAACTACTAATTTTTGAATCTTTTGATAAAAGCACCGAAAATTTTGATAGTTACTGTCAATGACTCGAGAATTTTTTCAAACTGAAAGGTCTGTACAACGATGATATCGAGACTAATGATGCTAAAGTTATGTTACTGATCAACTGTCTAGGAAGTAAACATTATGAACTTCTCTCATGTTTAACTTCCCCAGATTTACCAGCGACGAAATCTTACCCAGAACTCATAACCCTTCTCAAAAATCATCTTGCGCCCAAGAGTAATGTGTTGGCTGAACAACATAAATTCTTTTCAAGAACACAATGTCCAGGGGAATCAATATCAACATATGTTGCAGCTCTGAAAGAACAAGTAAAAACCTGTGACTTCAGATCAGAATGCAACGATAACAATTGTTCGAGGTCCATTGTGAATATTCTGCTGCGGGCACAGTTTATTCGTGGCTTGAACGATACTGATATCCGCGAAAAGATTTTGCAACAAGTCAATATCACTTTCGTAAAGACATTAGAAACTGCTTTAGCCATTGAAGCTTCATAAATCCAGAACAGGAAAGTCTACAAGAGTTCGTCAACATATTCAGTTTTGAAAGTGGATACTAATTCAGAACATCAGAAGGAAAATCGAATCAAAAGTAGAACTAACAGCTACCTAAATCAGCATCAGTCTAACAGCTCTCGGAACAATTCATTTCAGAATATCAACATGTAAGAATTAGGATTAGTTGGTAAATGTTTACGATGTGGAAGAAAAAATCATAAAACGCAAGAATGTGGTATAGGAAATAAACTCAGTTGCAATCTTTGTGATAAAAAAGGCCATGTAGCATCAGTATTGTTGTGACCCGAAAAAAAAGCTAGCCGCTGAACTCCAGATCACCAGGTTCTTCAAAAGAGTATACAATTTAACTGTATAGACTTTAATTATATAAAATACTCAGGTGAAACAGATACAGATACAAATTTCAAAACTTGTCAAAGTGACGATGGAAGAATTCAATCTCTGACTTTTCATCAGTTGTCAAAAATAATCAAAATTATAGTCGAAGAGCAAACTTGTATAAGGGAAAACAAAATAGTACATAGTATGTTTCCGACATCCTCCCACCTGAGGAACGTTCACATAAAAATAGTGAATCAATCGTCGACGGAGACATACTTTATACAAAATAAATAAATCTACGGAACAAATCTCTCAGGTTGCCGTATTTGACGACCACTCCTAGTACACTGCACTTTATCGGGTACTCTGCTTTTGATATCAGGCACGATATCTGTCACTCCCGCACTATCTCTATAAGTAGTTTGACTGCTCGGTTCTTCTTTGTCTGCTGGTTTGGAAAATTCTGCTGTGACAGGTTTATCGATGCACTCTAAGGGATAAATCTTCTGAATTGGTCTGACCAAGGATTCCCTTGCAGTGATTCGGTTGTTTCTTCCTGCAATCAGTTCTACAACACGACCTAATGACCAATCAAGTCGTTTTTGGTTGTCATTTCCGACGAGAACTATTTCACCAAGGGTAACCTGCCGACATTGCTTCTTACTAGGTAGTGATGATAGTTGTCCCAAATACTCATTGCGGAACCTGCTACGTAAAGTGGTCCTTAACTTCTGTTTGTATATCATCTTGCGACTTAGGGACGTTTCATCTACAACATCACAGTTTGGTATACTACATTCAGCTTGATCACGTAGAAACATTGCTGAAGATAAGGCAATCAGGTCTTCCGGATCACTAGACAAATACGTAAGCGGTCTCGAGGTTATGACGGCTTCGCAATCGCATAATATGGTTAGAAGATCTTCATAAAATAACGAAGTACGACCAAGTACTTTGCGTAATAAATTCTTCGTAATTCCAATGAGGCGTTCCCATAATCCACCCCACCATGGAGCAGCTGGAGGATTGAAATGCCAATCAATGCGTTGTACAGTAGCAAAATTAGAAATACTGTCCCAATTCAGCCGTTTAAACGCGTTTTCGGTACCTACAAAATTTGTCGCGTTGTCACTATATACAGTTTTAGGTCTACCACGTCTCGCTATGAATCGGCGAAGGGCTTGAATGAAACTATGTGCAGATAAAGATGTGGAAAGTTCTAAGTGCACTGCGCGATAAACCGCACACGTGAAGAGGCATACCCACACTTTTTCGCCATTTGTCAAGTATAATGGTCCCGCGAAGTTGACACCGACAACTTCAAAGGCCACAGCTTCCCAAACACGATTCACTGGAAGAGGCGGTGACTCTATATCAAATCGTTTAGAACGATATCGGTTGAAAATAACACAGGTATGAATTATGGAGCGTACTGCACGACGACCCCCAATAACACAAAATCTCTCCCTTAAAAGACTCAATAGTCCTTGTGTTCCAACGTGACAGGAGTGGACATGAAGATCAAAAATCATCCGCTTCACTACAGGATGTTTTGATGACAAAACAATCGTAAAACGAAAATCTTTGATATCTTCTCTTTCGGAAATTCGTGTTCTCAATCTAATCAAGCCATCTTCATCTTTGAAAGGATTGAGACAGTTTATGTCTCTAGAGGTTTCGTCTCCGAAACATTCCTGCTGAACAATTTTGTAGATGAACTTTTCTGCATCTTCAACTTCCTTGGTACTGAGACTACCTTGACGTACAACTGTGGGTCTTTTTGAATTGAACAAAAATCGTAAAATCCATGACATCATGCGAAAGGTTTTACTAATTTTAGAAAAATAGTTCAAATGCCAAAAATCAGAGTTGTTATTCATCATAGAAGTGACTTATACCAATCTTTTTTTCCGTTCTTTGTTGATTTCCTCCTCATCACACACTACATCTTCCCGAGGCCATAGTTCTGGAATCTTATAAAGCCATAGTGGACCCTCCCACCACTTGGACTCGGAAAGATTTCGTGCGGAACAACCACGAGAGGGAAGATCTGCTGGATTGAGTGCTCCAGGTACATGTCTCCATGAATCGATTGGAGTTAATGCGCGTATTTCTTGGACACGATTCCAAACGAAAGTTGTCCATTCATCTCTGCGTCGAATCCATGATAGTACAGTGGTCGATCGCTCCAAAAATGACATTCTAGTTTGTTCTTGAAGTTTTTCTGTACCATATCATATAATCGGGCTCCAATGCAAGCAGCTAACAGTTCCAAGCGTGAAATCGATACCTTTTTCAATGGTGTCACTCGTGATTTGGCTGCCAATAAATGTACTGAGACTTCATCCGTTTCAGCTCTCAAGAATACGGCGGCGGCATATGCCTCTTGGCTCGCATCAACGAAGCAATGGATACTGTACTTTCCTATAATTCCAGAGCCATAGCCAATCCATCTGGGAATTTCAATTTCCATCAAATATGAGAGCTCTTCAACCCAACGAATGAAAACTTTCTTCAATTCATCGTCGACAGGTGTATCCCAATTCAATTGTTTTTCCCCGGTTCGCTGTAGCAGTAATTTAGGGCATAATGTGGTAGGGCAGCTAAAACCAATTGGATCATATATCCGTTGCGCAATTGAGAGAATTATCCTTTTGGTTATAATTTGCTCATTTAGGTTGCAAATGTTCTCTTGGTGGATCCTCAAAGTGTCTCTACTAATGTTCCAGGTCAAACCAAGTACCTGCACCAATGTTTGTTCATCAGAATCACATTTTGTACTCTACCACCCTCTCAGATCAAATTTCGCTTCTGCCATGAGTATACTTGATTCTCGAATGAATTTCTGAAGTGTCTCTTCATCTGAAACACTCGTAATGCAGTTATCGACGTAAAAACTTTCTGATAACTTTTCTACTGTTTTCTGTGAATAACTTGAACCTGGTTCAACAGACCTTTCCAAACATCTAGAGAGATGATATTCAATTGTGGCTCCAAGTAAAAAAGGACTGCAACTAATACCAAACACCACCCTCCTATGACGAATAAATCAACTACTAGTGCAGCCATGGCATTTTACGAAAAACTAATTGACTTTATTGAGTTGGGAGAATGCCCTGTTGGGATTTTCTGTGACCTCAGCAGGGCGTTCGACTGCGTTCAACATGATTTGCTTCTGTCAAAATTGTACTCATATGGCATTCGAGGAGTTGCTCACAGCTGGTTGACGAGTTTCTTAACTTCCAGAAGACAGTTTGTGAATATATCGAGTGCCAAATCAGATAATCGAACAATTTCTATGGGAGTTCCCCAGGGGTCTGTCCTGGGGCCGATATTATTTCTGTTTTACACCAACGACATTGACAACATTAGTTCATCTGCCAGTTTTATAAGATATGCTGATGATACGACGGTGCTCGTTTCGAACAAACATGATGACTCTTTGAGAGAAAATTGTGTATCAATCATGGAAAGCCTCATATCTTGGTGTGATTACAACTCACTTCACTTTAACAGTGAGAAAACAAATATTATACGATTCCATAATTATCAAAAACAATGTGCAACCCTGAATATACTTGTTAATAATACATATATCGAACCAACCAATAGTGTCAAATTCTTAGGATTATTAGTGGATGAAGGATTGAATTGGAAAGGACATTGTGCCAACCTGATCTCTAAACTGAACTCTATCTGTTACATGTTCAGGAACTTGAAATGTATTTTAAAACAGGAACAACTATTGGTTCTATATCATTCTCAGGTCGCCTCTAGGTTACGCTACGGAGTGTGCTTCTGGGGTACTTCCACTCGAGCACCTGATGTATTCATTGTACAGAAACGTATATTGAGAATTATGTATAATAAATCACGCAGGGATTCTTGCAGACCAATTTTCGAAAATCTCCAAATTTTAACACTTGCTGGTATTCTCATTTTTGAAATGTGCCTGTATATATTTAAAAATAGACATAAGTTCATCACAAATAAGGATATTCATTCCTACAATACAAGGAATTGTACAGATCTTCATGTTCCCCAGTGTAAATCCGTTGCTACATCTAAAACTTCTCGCCATCTAGGACAAAAGATTTTTAATAAACTTCCAAAAGACGTAAGCGAATCTCCTAATATATCACTGTTTAAAATTCGTTTGAAAACTTATCTAGTTGAAAATACTTTTTATACTATAGATGAATTCTTTGCTTCTTAGCAACAACTTGTGACTATTCCTATATGTATTTGACATCTACAGGAAAATAAATGTATTTTATTTTTTTTTTATTTTATATATTTTTTCGTTTCCAGCTGAATCTACCCATAGAAAACGTAAAAAGTCCCTATCAGCTTCATGCAGACCAATCTGCAAAAACGCTTTACCATGCAGACCAATCTGCAAAAACGCTTTACGAATATCTGATATTACGCCGAATTTTTCTTTTCTGAATTTTTGCAGTATGGTAGGTATGAGCTCTATAATATTTGGTCCCTTCTTTAAACAAAAATTCAGGGCAGGTTTATCCCTTTCTCTCGCAGAGGCATCGAAAACAGGTCTAATTTTAGTTGTTGAACTGTTCTCGTTTATGACCGGTCTGTGGGGTAGGTAATGGACTTGACCTGAGAGACTGGAAGACGTTACTTCTTCTATGATTCCTTCTCGTAGCCACTCATCAAAAATAGCATTGTAAGGCCCATACAGATCTTCACTCTGCAATTTTTTCATAGTTGAAATAAGTCGTTTTCTAGCAAGAGCATAGTTATCGGGTATGGGTGGATGACCTTCTAACCATGGCATTCTTACTTCATATCGACCATCTGTATCAGTGGTGACAGTTTGGAGAAAAAGTTCCTTCGTGGCACTCTCCATCTCTTCTCGAGATTTTTTCTCCGCCGGTTCACTGATCCCCAGAACATCAAGTTCCCACAAGTCTGCTATGCATCAGCATAAAAATATTCAATTGAATGATGTGCATGATTCGGCTCCTATTGAACTCCTAATCGGTGCTGATGTAGCAGGTAAACTATACACTGGGAGAAGGTATATTTTGAAGTGTGATCTGGTGGCTGTTGAAACACTTTTAGGATGGACTCTGATGGGGAAAATACCTAACAATAATCACAGTTCCACCTTAGCTATGACTGCAATGTCACGGTCGCCAGAATGTTGTGACCCGAAAGAAAAGCTACCCGCTGATCTAAAGCTACCCGCTGATCTCCAGATCACCAGGTTCTTCAAAAGAGTATACAATTTAACTGTATAGACTTTAATTATATAAAATACTCAGGTGAAACAGATACAGATACAAATTTCAAAACTTGTCAAAGTGACGATGGAAGAATTCAATCTCTGACTTTTCATCAGTTGTCAAAAATAATCAAAATTATAGTCGAAGAGCAAACTTGTATAAGGGAAAACAAAATAGTACATAGTATGTTTCCGACAAGTATGTATTTCCAGTTTACTGAAGAAGAATGCGAATCAGATTCATCCGAAGAATTTTCTATTAACCAAATCATTGACATATTCGCGGAAACTTCTGTTAACCTGTATGAACCGACAATATCAATGGTAAACCATGGAAGTTCGAGTTTGATACAGGTAGTCCAGTAACTATTATATCTCAAAAAGATTTTGGAATGCTCAATCTAGGAATACAACTGCAGAAAACAAATGTTTCATTCCGATCATACACTATTCATACACTATTTATTCAAACCACTTGGTGTTGTTCAAGTTGAAGTTTCATACAGAAACGAACATTTTACGGGAGATCTATATGTTGTTCCTATGGTTGTGCTATATTAGGAAGAAGATGGATTCGAGCATGAACATCAATCTCCAAGACTTGGATTGAAAGTCAACGTCAACGTCAACGTCAACGTCGTCAACGTCAACGTCGTCAACGTCAACGTCAACGTCAACGTCAACGTCAACGTCAACGTCAACGTCAACGTCAACGTCAACGTCAACGTCAACGTCAACGTCAACGTCAACGTCAACGTCAACGTCAACGTCAACGTCAACGTCAACGTCAACGTCAACGTCAACGTCAACGTCAACGTCAACGTCAACGTCAACGTCAACGTCAACGTCAACGTCAACGTCAACGTCAACGTCAACGTCAACGTCAACGTCAACGTCAACGTCAACGTCAACGTCAACGTCAACGTCAACGTCAACGTCAACGTCAACGTCAACGTCAACGTCAACGTCAACGTCAACGTCAACGTCAACGTCAACGTCAACGTCAACGTCAACGTCAACGTCAACGTCAACGTCAACGTCAACGTCAACGTCAACGTCAACGTCAACGTCAACGTCAACGTCAACGTCAACGTCAACGTCAACGTCAACGTCAACGTCAACGTCAACGTCAACGTCAACGTCAACGTCAACGTCAACGTCAACGTCAACGTCAACGTCAACGTCAACGTCAACGTCAACGTCAACGTCAACGTCAACGTCAACGTCAACGTCAACGTCAACGTCAACGTCAACGTCAACGTCAACGTCAACGTCAACGTCAACGTCAACGTCAACGTCAACGTCAACGTCAACGTCAACGTCAACGTCAACGTCAACGTCAACGTCAACGTCAACGTCAACGTCAACGTCAACGTCAACGTCAACGTCAACGTCAACGTCAACGTCAACGTCAACGTCAACGTCAACGTCAACGTCAACGTCAACGTCAACGTCAACGTCAACGTCAACGTCAACGTCAACGTCAACGTCAACGTCAACGTCAACGTCAACGTCAACGTCAACGTCAACGTCAACGTCAACGTCAACGTCAACGTCAACGTCAACGTCAACGTCAACGTCAACGTCAACGTCAACGTCAACGTCAACGTCAACGTCAACGTCAACGTCAACGTCAACGTCAACGTCAACGTCAACGTCAACGTCAACGTCAACGTCAACGTCAACGTCAACGTCAACGTCAACGTCAACGTCAACGTCAACGTCAACGTCAACGTCAACGTCACCGTCACCGTCACCGTCACCGTCACCGTCACCGTCACCGTCACCGTCACCGTCACCGTCACCGTCACCGTCACCGTCACCGTCACCGTCACCGTCACCGTCACCGTCACCGTCACCGTCACCGTCACCGTCACCGTCAACGTCAACGTATCATATGTTGCAGCTCTGAAAGAACAAGTAAAAAACCTGTGACTTCAAATCAGAATGCAACGATAACAATTGTTCGAGGTCCATTGTGAATATTCTGCTGCGGGCACAGTTTATTCGTGGCTTGAACGATACCGATATCTGCGAAAAGATTTTGCAACAAGTCAATATCACTTTCGTAAAGACATTAGAAACTGCTTTAGCCATTGAAGCTTCAAAAATCCAGAACAGAAAAGTCTACAAGAGTTCGTCAACATATTCAGTTTTGAAAGTGGATACTAATTCAGAACATCAGAAGGAAAATCGAATCAAAAGTAGAACTAACAGCTATCTCAATCAGCATCAGTCTAACAGCTCTCGGAACAATTCATTTCAGAATATCAACATGCAAGAATTAGGATTAGTTGGTAAATGTTAACGGTGTGGAAGAAAAAATCATAAAACGCAAGAATGTGGTATAGGAAATAAACTCAGTTGCAATCTTTGTAATAAGAAAGGCCGTGTAGCATCAGTATGTATTTCCAGTTTACTGAAGAAGAATGCGAATCAGATTCATCCGAAGAATTTTCTATTAACCAAATCATTGACATATTCGCGGAAACTTCTGTTAACCTGTATGAACCGAAGATATTACTCCAGCTCAATATCAATGGTAAACCATGGAAGTTCGAGTTTGATACAGGTAGTCCAGTAACTATTATACTTCGTTTCATTTCATCAGCCTAGAACACAAGTGGCAACGATGCTTTATAGTGAATCACACACACTAGTTGAAAGATAAGCGAGTCATACCTATTTCCCAATCGGCTGTATTGACCATTCTTGCTTTTAGTGTCACACATAGCAGTTCGTTGTTTTCGGGGTAATGGCTAAACGTAAAATTTCCGATATCGAGAGACAGTTGCGGGATCTTCAAGATGCCGTCAAGTCATTGACTGGTGATGGATCGTCAAGTGAGTACCTACATTATTATTCTATCGTTTTCAACATCCATCACAGCTAAGAATGTTTTTCTTATATCATTTCTATTCTCTCGACGAGTCTGACGCTTTGTTCATTTTTTCCAGACTCTGGTTCCACGTCTGCGGCAGTTTCGGACCCTCTCAGACGTTTTAAGCGAATTCGGACTATACCCCTCTTGTCTTCATCGCATGATTCGTCAGATTCCGAAGACGAACAGCCGTCAGTCCCACATAAGGAACCGGATTTAATAGATATTGCCTTGGGTGAGGACCCAACTGACGTGGATCCTCAAGGAATAGATATCAACACAAAACTGGTTTCGCGGTGGTCTAATTACCTCATGTCAGGGATGACAAAGGAAACTAGGGATAAATTATTTTGCGAGTGGCCATATCCAGCTAATGTAACGGGGCTTAGCCCTCCCAAACTTAATGAAGAGGTAAAACTGCTTGCCTCGTCAACTGAACTCAAAAAGGATTCATACCTAGAACACATACAAGCATGTCTGGGTAAAGGTTTGAGTGCTTTCGGAGCAGCGTTTAATCAAATATTGAACCTGCCGGTAGACCACATTTCAGACTGCGTTGGGCCATTGGCGGATGCGGCCAGACTCTTTACGCATACTCATTATCTGATGTCGCTTCATCGTCGACATGAGCTAGAACCCAAACTCAATCCGGAAATGCGAAAACTAGCTAGAGATGGGAAGATAGAGGGGGAGTTGTTTGGTAAAGACTTAACTAACAGATGTAAAAGCGCGTAGGCGTTAAAGAAGTCCAGTTTTGAATTGAAAGCCTATGTCAAAAATACTCAAACGTCTTTAAACTAGAAGACACCGCCTCAACGAGACCGAATGAGGCCTGTAGGCAATTCAAACAGACTTACGGGGTTCCGAAGTTATCAAGGAGGAGGAAGAGGTCAGTACGTCGTGGGGGAGCGAGACAAGCAGCCGAACCGTCAACAGAACTTCCGACAGAGTTACAAGAGAATTCCCCATCCCAGGAAGCAACCACGCCGCAATTAGAGGTAGCTCATGCCGGTAGACTTAAGAAATTTATAGCAAATTGGAGTAAAATTACCAACAATCGGTTTATTTTGGATGCTATCCAAGGTTACAAGCTTTCATTCAACATAAACCCCGACTTAGTTCGAGGACCGTCCTTTAATACCAGCTCTCATCCTTGTACCAAGGCAGCCGTTCATAACCTACTTAAAATAGGTGCTGTATCACCTAGTAAGTCCAAAAGGAAAGGGTTTATATCGTCCTATTTCTTGGTTCCAAAACCTAATGGGGGAAACAGATTTGTGTTAAATTTGAAACAACTGAATACATTCCTTACAGCCCCACATATTAAACTAGATGATAACCGATCGGCAAAAAATTTGATTACTCCAAATTGCTACATGGTCTCTCTTGATTTGAAGGATGCATACTTTGGTATGCCAGTCCATGATAAGCATCGCAAATATTTACAAATTCAGTATGGGGCTAAATTGTTTCAATTGACGTTGACGTTGACGTTGACGTTGACGTTGACGTTGACGTTGACGTTGACGTTGACGTTGACGTTGACGTTGACGTTGACGTTGACGTTGACGTTGACGTTGACGTTGACGTTGACGTTGACGTTGACGTTGACGTTGACGTTGACGTTGACGTTGACGTTGACGTTGACGTTGACGTTGACGTTGACGTTGACGTTGACGTTGACGTTGACGTTGACGTTGACGTTGACGTTGACGTTGACGTTGACGTTGACGTTGACGTTGACGTTGACGTTGACGTTGACGTTGACGTTGACGTTGACGTTGACGTTGACGTTGACGTTGACGTTGACGTTGACGTTGACGTTGACGTTGACGTTGACGTTGACGTTGACGTTGACGTTGACGTTGACGTTGACGTTGACGTTGACGTTGACGTTGACGTTGACGTTGACGTTGACGTTGACGTTGACGTTGACGTTGACGTTGACGTTGACGTTGACGTTGACGTTGACGTTGACGTTGACGTTGACGTTGACGTTGACGTTGACGTTGACGTTGACGTTGACGTTGACGTTGACGTTGACGTTGACGTTGACGTTGACGTTGACGTTGACGTTGACGTTGACGTTGACGTTGACGTTGACGTTGACGTTGACGTTGACGTTGACGTTGACGTTGACGTTGACGTTGACGTTGACTTTCAATCCAAGTCTGGAGATTGATGTTCATGCTCGAATCCATCTTCTTCCTAATATAGCACAACCATAATCAGGAACAACATATAGATCTCCCGTAAAATGTTCGTTTCTGTATGAAACTTCAACTTGAACAACACCAAGTGGTTTGAATAAATAGTGTATGAATAGTGTATGATCGGAATGAAACATTTGTTTTCTGCAGTTGTATTCCTAGATTGAGCATTCCAAAATCTTTTTGAGATATAATAGTTACTGGACTACCTGTATCAAACTCGAACTTCCATGGTTTACCATTGATATTGTCGGTTCATACAGGTTAACAGAAGTTTCCGCGAATATGTCAATGATTTGGTTAATAGAAAATTCTTCGGATGAATCTGATTCGCATTCTTCTTCAGTAAACTGGAAATACATACTTGTCGGAAACATACTATGTACTATTTTGTTTTCCCTTATACAAGTTTGCTCTTCGACTATAATTTTGATTATTTTTGACAACTGATGAAAAGTTAGAGATTGAATTCTTCCATCGTCACTTTTGACAAGTTTTGAAATTTGTATCTATATCTGTTTCACCTGAGTATTTTATATAATTAAAGTCTATACAGTTAAATTGTATACTCTTTTGAAGAACCTGGTGATCTGGAGTTCAGCGGGTAGCTTTTCTTTCGGGTCACAACATTCTGGCGACCGTGACATTGCAGTCATAGCTAAGGTGGAACTGTGATTATTGTTAGGTATTTTCCCCATCAGAGTCCATCCTAAAAGTGTTTCAACAGCCACCAGATCACACTTCAAAATATACCTTCTCCCAGTGTATAGTTTACCTGCTACATCAGCACCGATTAGGAGTTCAATAGGAGCCGAATCATGCACATCATTCAATTGAATATTTTTATGCTGATGCATAGCAGACTTGTGGGAACTTGATGTTCTGGGGATCAGTGAACCGGCGGAGAAAAAATCTCGAGAAGAGATGGAGTGTGCCACGAAGGAATTTTTTCTCCAAACTGTCACCACTGATACAGATGGTCGATATGAAGTAAGAATGCCATGGTTAGAAGGTCATCCACCCATACCCGATAACTATGCTCTTGCTAGAAAACGACTTATTTCAACTATGAAAAAATTGCAGAGTGAAGATCTGTATGGGCCTTACAATGCTATTTTTGATGAGTGGCTACGAGAAGGGATCATAGAAGAAGTAACGTCTTCCAGTCTCTCAGGTCAAGTCCATTACCTACCCCACAGACCGGTCATAAACGAGAACAGTTCAACAACTAAAATTAGACCTGTTTTCGATGCCTCTGCGAGAGAAAGGGATAAAGCTGCCCTGAATTTTTGTTTAGAGAAGGGACCAAATATTATAGAGCTTATACCTACCATACTGCAAAAATTCAGAAAAGAAAAATTAGGCGTAATATCAGATATTCGTAAAGCGTTTTTGCAGATTGGTCTGCATGAAGCTGATAGGGACTTTTTACGTTTTCTATGGGTAGATTCAGCTGGAAACGAAAAAATATATCGTCATAGGAGGGTGGTGTTTAGTATTAGTTGCAGTCCTTTTTTACTTGGAGCCACAATTGAATATCATCTCTCTAGATGTTTGGAAAGGTCTGTTGAACCAGGTTCAAGTTATTCACAGAAAACAGTAGAAAAGTTATCAGAAAGTTTTTACGTCGATAACTGCATTACGAGTGTTTCAGATGAAGAGACACTTCAGAAATTCATTCGAGAATCAAGTATACTCATGGCAGAAGCGATATTTGATATGAGAGGGTGGGAGAGTACAAAATGTGATTCTGATGAACAAACATTGGTGCAGGTACTTGGTTTGACCTGGAACATTAGTAGAGACACTTTGAGGATCCACCAAGAGAACATTTGCAACCTAAATGAGCAAATTATAACCAAAAGGATAATTCTCTCAATTGCGCAACGGATATATGATCCAATTGGTTTTAGCTGCCCTACCACATTATGCCCTAAACTACTGCTACAGCGAACCGGGGAAAAACAATTGAATTGGGATACACCTGTCGACGATGAATTGAAGAAAGTTTTCATTCGTTGGGTTGAAGAGCTCTCATATTTGATGGAAATTGAAATTCCCAGATGGATTGGCTATGGCACTGGAATTATAGGAAAGTACAGTATCCATTGCTTCGTTGATGCGAGCCAAGAGGCATACGCCGCCGCCGTGGCATTTGAACTATTTTTGCATTTTTGATGCATACTTTGGTATACCAGTCCATGATAAGCATCGCAAATATTTACAAATTCAGTATGGGGCTAAATTGTTTCAATTGACGTTGACGTTGACGTTGACGTTGACGTTGACGTTGACGTTGACGTTGACGTTGACGTTGACGTTGACGTTGACGTTGACGTTGACGTTGACGTTGACGTTGACGTTGACGTTGACGTTGACGTTGACGTTGACGTTGACGTTGACGTTGACGTTGACGTTGACGTTGACGTTGACGTTGACGTTGACGTTGACGTTGACGTTGACGTTGACGTTGACGTTGACGTTGACGTTGACGTTGACGTTGACGTTGACGTTGACGTTGACGTTGACGTTGACGTTGACGTTGACGTTGACGTTGACGTTGACGTTGACGTTGACGTTGACGTTGACGTTGACGTTGACGTTGACGTTGACGTTGACGTTGACGTTGACGTTGACGTTGACGTTGACGTTGACGTTGACGTTGACGTTGACGTTGACGTTGACGTTGACGTTGACGTTGACGTTGACGTTGACGTTGACGTTGACGTTGACGTTGACGTTGACGTTGACGTTGACGTTGACGTTGACGTTGACGTTGACGTTGACGTTGACGTTGACGTTGACGTTGACGTTGACGTTGACGTTGACGTTGACGTTGACGTTGACGTTGACGTTGACGTTGACGTTGACGTTGACGTTGACGTTGACGTTGACGTTGACGTTGACGTTGACGTTGACGTTGACGTTGACGTTGACGTTGACGTTGACGTTGACGTTGACGTTGACGTTGACGTTGACGTTGACGTTGACGTTGACGTTGACGTTGACGTTGACGTTGACGTTGACGTTGACGTTGACGTTGACGTTGACGTTGACGTTGACGTTGACGTTGACGTTGACGTTGACGTTGACTTTCAATCCAAGTCTGGAGATTGATGTTCATGCTCGAATCCATCTTCTTCCTAATATAGCACAACCATAATCAGGAACAACATATAGATCTCCCGTAAAATGTTCGTTTCTGTATGAAACTTCAACTTGAACAACACCAAGTGGTTTGAATAAATAGTGTATGAATAGTGTATGATCGGAATGAAACATTTGTTTTCTGCAGTTGTATTCCTAGATTGAGCATTCCAAAATCTTTTTGAGATATAATAGTTACTGGACTACCTGTATCAAACTCGAACTTCCATGGTTTACCATTGATATTGTCGGTTCATACAGGTTAACAGAAGTTTCCGCGAATATGTCAATGATTTGGTTAATAGAAAATTCTTCGGATGAATCTGATTCGCATTCTTCTTCAGTAAACTGGAAATACATACTTGTCGGAAACATACTATGTACTATTTTGTTTTCCCTTATACAAGTTTGCTCTTCGACTATAATTTTGATTATTTTTGACAACTGATGAAAAGTTAGAGATTGAATTCTTCCATCGTCACTTTTGACAAGTTTTGAAATTTGTATCTGTATCTGTTTCACCTGAGTATTTTATATAATTAAAGTCTATACAGTTAAATTGTATACTCTTTTGAAGAACCTGGTGATCTGGAGTTCAGCGGGTAGCTTTTCTTTCGGGTCACAACATTCTGGCGACCGTGACATTGCAGTCATAGCTAAGGTGGAACTGTGATTATTGTTAGGTATTTTCCCCATCAGAGTCCATCCTAAAAGTGTTTCAACAGCCACCAGATCACACTTCAAAATATACCTTCTCCCAGTGTATAGTTTACCTGCTACATCAGCACCGATTAGGAGTTCAATAGGAGCCGAATCATGCACATCATTCAATTGAATATTTTTATGCTGATGCATAGCAGACTTGTGGGAACTTGATGTTCTGGGGATCAGTGAACCGGCGGAGAAAAAATCTCGAGAAGAGATGGAGAGTGCCACGAAGGAATTTTTTCTCCAAACTGTCACCACTGATACAGATGGTCGATATGAAGTAAGAATGCCATGGTTAGAAGGTCATCCACCCATACCCGATAACTATGCTCTTGCTAGAAAACGACTTATTTCAACTATGAAAAAATTGCAGAGTGAAGATCTGTATGGGCCTTACAATGCTATTTTTGATGAGTGGCTACGAGAAGGGATCATAGAAGAAGTAACGTCTTCCAGTCTCTCAGGTCAAGTCCATTACCTACCCCACAGACCGGTCATAAACGAGAACAGTTCAACAACTAAAATTAGACCTGTTTTCGATGCCTCTGCGAGAGAAAGGAATAAACCTGCCCTGAATTTTTGTTTAGAGAAGGGACCAAATATTATAGAGCTTATACCTACCATACTGCAAAAATTCAGAAAAGAAAAATTCGGCGTAATATCAGATATTCGTAAAGCGTTTTTGCAGATTGGTCTGCATGAAGCTGATAGGGACTTTTTACGTTTTCTATGGAAACGAAAAAATATATCGTCATAGGAGGGTGGTGTTTGGTATTAGTTGCAGTCCTTTTTTACTTGGAGCCACAATTGAATATCATCTCTCTAGATGTTTGGAAAGGTCTGTTGAACCAGGTTCAAGTTATTCACAGAAAACAGTAGAAAAGTTATCAGAAAGTTTTTACGTCGATAACTGCATTACGAGTGTTTCAGATGAAGAGACACTTCAGAAATTCATTCGAGAATCAAGTATACTCATGGCAGAAGCGAAATTTGATCTGAGAGGGTGGGAGAGTACAAAATGTGATTCTGATGAACAAACATTGGTGCAGGTACTTGGTTTGACCTGGAACATTAGTAGAGACACTTTGAGGATCCACCAAGAGAACATTTGCAACCTAAATGAGCAAATTATAACCAAAAGGATAATTCTCTCAATTGCGCAACGGATATATGATCCAATTGGTTTTAGCTGCCCTACCACATTATGCCCTAAATTACTGCTACAGCGAACCGGGGAAAAACAATTGAATTGGGATACACCTGTCGACGATGAATTGAAGAAAGTTTTCATTCGTTGGGTTGAAGAGCTCTCATATTTGATGGAAATTGAAATTCCCAGATGGATTGGCTATGGCTCTGGAATTATAGGAAAGTACAGTATCCATTGCTTCGTTGATGCGAGCCAAGAGGCATATGCCGCCGCCGTATTCTTGAGAGCTGAAACGGATGAAGTCTCAGTACATTTATTGGCAGCCAAATCACGAGTGACACCATTGAAAAAGGTATCGATTTCACGCTTGGAACTGTTAGCTGCTTGCATTGGAGCCCGATTATATGATATGGTACAGAACAACTTCAAGAACAAACTAGAATGTCATTTTTGGAGCGATTCGACCACTGTACTATCATGGATTCGACGCAGAGATGAATGGACAACTTTCGTTTGGAATCGTGTCCAAGAAATACGCACATTAACTCCAATCGATTCATGGAGACATGTACCTGGAGCACTCAATCCAGCAGATCTTCCCTCTCGTGGTTGTTCCGCACGAAATCTTTCCGAGTCCAAGTGGTGAGAGGGTCCACTATGGCTTTATAAGATTCCAGAACTATGGCCTCGGGAAGATGTAGTGTGTGATGAGGAGGAAATCAACAAAGAACGGAAAAAAAGATTGGTAAAAGTCACTTCTATGATGAATAACAACTCTGATTTTTGGCATTTGAACTATTTTTGCATTTTTGATGCATACTTTGGTATACCAGTCCATGATAAGCATCGCAAATATTTACAAATTCAGTATGGGGCTAAATTGTTTCAATTGACGTTGACGTTGACGTTGACGTTGACGTTGACGTTGACGTTGACGTTGACGTTGACGTTGACGTTGACGTTGACGTTGACGTTGACGTTGACGTTGACGTTGACGTTGACGTTGACGTTGACGTTGACGTTGACGTTGACGTTGACGTTGACGTTGACGTTGACGTTGACGTTGACGTTGACGTTGACGTTGACGTTGACGTTGACGTTGACGTTGACGTTGACGTTGACGTTGACGTTGACGTTGACGTTGACGTTGACGTTGACGTTGACGTTGACGTTGACGTTGACGTTGACGTTGACGTTGACGTTGACGTTGACGTTGACGTTGACGTTGACGTTGACGTTGACGTTGACGTTGACGTTGACGTTGACGTTGACGTTGACGTTGACGTTGACGTTGACGTTGACGTTGACGTTGACGTTGACGTTGACGTTGACGTTGACGTTGACGTTGACGTTGACGTTGACGTTGACGTTGACGTTGACGTTGACGTTGACGTTGACGTTGACGTTGACGTAGACGTAGACGTAGACGTTGACGTTGACGTTGACGTTGACGTTGACGTTGACGTTGACGTTGACGTTGACGTTGACGTTGACGTTGACGTTGACGTTGACGTTGACGTTGACGTTGACGTTGACGTTGACGTTGACGTTGACGTTGACGTTGACGTTGACGTTGACGTTGACGTTGACGTTGACGTTGACGTTGACGTTGACGTTGACGTTGACGTTGACGTTGACGTTGACGTTGACGTTGACGTTGACGTTGACGTTGACGTTGACGTTGACGTTGACGTTGACGTTGACGTTGACGTTGACGTTGACGTTGACGTTGACGTTGACGTTGACGTTGACGTTGACGTTGACGTTGACGTTGACGTTGACGTTGACGTTGACGTTGACGTTGACGTTGACGTTGACGTTGACGTTGACGTTGACGTTGACGTTGACGTTGACGTTGACGTTGACGTTGACGTTGACGTTGACGTTGACGTTGACGTTGACGTTGACGTTGACGTTGACGTTGACGTTGACGTTGACGTTGACGTTGACGTTGACGTTGACGTTGACGTTGACGTTGACGTTGACGTTGACGTTGACGTTGACGTTGACGTTGACGTTGACGTTGACGTTGACGTTGACGTTGACGTTGACTTTCAATCCAAGTCTGGAGATTGATGTTCATGCTCGAATCCATCTTCTTCCTAATATAGCACAACCATAATCAGGAACAACATATAGATCTCCCGTAAAATGTTCGTTTCTGTATGAAACTTCAACTTGAACAACACCAAGTGGTTTGAATAAATAGTGTATGAATAGTGTATGATCGGAATGAAACATTTGTTTTCTGCAGTTGTATTCCTAGATTGAGCATTCCAAAATCTTTTTGAGATATAATAGTTACTGGACTACCTGTATCAAACTCGAACTTCCATGGTTTACCATTGATATTGTCGGTTCATACAGGTTAACAGAAGTTTCCGCGAATATGTCAATGATTTGGTTAATAGAAAATTCTTCGGATGAATCTGATTCGCATTCTTCTTCAGTAAACTGGAAATACATACTTGTCGGAAACATACTATGTACTATTTTGTTTTCCCTTATACAAGTTTGCTCTTCGACTATAATTTTGATTATTTTTGACAACTGATGAAAAGTTAGAGATTGAATTCTTCCATCGTCACTTTTGACAAGTTTTGAAATTTGTATCTGTATCTGTTTCACCTGAGTATTTTATATAATTAAAGTCTATACAGTTAAATTGTATACTCTTTTGAAGAACCTGGTGATCTGGAGTTCAGCGGGTAGCTTTTCTTTCGGGTCACAACATTCTGGCGACCGTGACATTGCAGTCATAGCTAAGGTGGAACTGTGATTATTGTTAGGTATTTTCCCCATCAGAGTCCATCCTAAAAGTGTTTCAACAGCCACCAGATCACACTTCAAAATATACCTTCTCCCAGTGTATAGTTTACCTGCTACATCAGCACCGATTAGGAGTTCAATAGGAGCCGAATCATGCACATCATTCAATTGAATATTTTTATGCTGATGCATAGCAGACTTGTGGGAACTTGATGTTCTGGGGATCAGTGAACCGGCGGAGAAAAAATCTCGAGAAGAGATGGAGAGTGCCACGAAGGAATTTTTTCTCCAAACTGTCACCACTGATACAGATGGTCGATATGAAGTAAGAATGCCATGGTTAGAAGGTCATCCACCCATACCCGATAACTATGCTCTTGCTAGAAAACGACTTATTTCAACTATGAAAAAATTGCAGAGTGAAGATCTGTATGGGCCTTACAATGCTATTTTTGATGAGTGGCTACGAGAAGGGATCATAGAAGAAGTAACGTCTTCCAGTCTCTCAGGTCAAGTCCATTACCTACCCCACAGACCGGTCATAAACGAGAACAGTTCAACAACTAAAATTAGACCTGTTTTCGATGCCTCTGCGAGAGAAAGGGATAAAGCTGCCCTGAATTTTTGTTTAGAGAAGGGACCAAATATTATAGAGCCTACCATACTGCAAAAATTCAGAAAAGAAAAATTAGGCGTAATATCAGATATTCGTAAAGCGTTTTTGCAGATTGGTCTGCATGAAGCTGATAGGGACTTTTTACGTTTTCTATGGGTAGATTCAGCTGGAAACGAAAAAATATATCGTCATAGGAGGGTGGTGTTTAGTATTAGTTGCAGTCCTTTTTTACTTGGAGCCACAATTGAATATCATCTCTCTAGATGTTTGGAAAGGTCTGTTGAACCAGGTTCAAGTTATTCACAGAAAACAGTAGAAAAGTTATCAGAAAGTTTTTACGTCGATAACTGCATTACGAGTGTTTCAGATGAAGAGACACTTCAGAAATTCATTCGAGAATCAAGTATACTCATGGCAGAAGCGATATTTGATCTGAGAGGGTGGGAGAGTACAAAATGTGATTCTGATGAACAAACATTGGTGCAGGTACTTGGTTTGACCTGGAACATTAGTAGAGACACTTTGAGGATCCACCAAGAGAACATTTGCAACCTAAATGAGCAAATTATAACCAAAAGGATAATTCTCTCAATTGCGCAACGGATATATGATCCAATTGGTTTTAGCTGCCCTACCACATTATGCCCTAAACTACTGCTACAGCGAACCGGGGAAAAACAATTGAATTGGGATACACCTGTCGACGATGAATTCAAGAAAGTTTTCATTCGTTGGGTTGAAGAGCTCTCATATTTGATGGAAATTGAAATTCCCAGATGGATTGGCTATGGCTCTGGAATTATAGGAAAGTACAGTATCCATTGCTTCGTTGATGCGAGCCAAGAGGCATACGCCGCCGCCGTGGCATTTGAACTATTTTTGCATTTTTGATGCATACTTTGGTATACCAGTCCATGATAAGCATCGCAAATATTTACAAATTCAGTATGGGGCTAAATTGTTTCAATTGACGTTGACGTTGACGTTGACGTTGACGTTGACGTTGACGTTGACGTTGACGTTGACGTTGACGTTGACGTTGACGTTGACGTTGACGTTGACGTTGACGTTGACGTTGACGTTGACGTTGACGTTGACGTTGACGTTGACGTTGACGTTGACGTTGACGTTGACGTTGACGTTGACGTTGACGTTGACGTTGACGTTGACGTTGACGTTGACGTTGACGTTGACGTTGACGTTGACGTTGACGTTGACGTTGACGTTGACGTTGACGTTGACGTTGACGTTGACGTTGACGTTGACGTTGACGTTGACGTTGACGTTGACGTTGACGTTGACGTTGACGTTGACGTTGACGTTGACGTTGACGTTGACGTTGACGTTGACGTTGACGTTGACGTTGACGTTGACGTTGACGTTGACGTTGACGTTGACGTTGACGTTGACGTTGACGTTGACGTTGACGTTGACGTTGACGTTGACGTTGACGTTGACGTTGACGTTGACGTTGACGTTGACGTTGACGTTGACGTTGACGTTGACGTTGACGTTGACGTTGACGTTGACGTTGACGTTGACGTTGACGTTGACGTTGACGTTGACGTTGACGTTGACGTTGACGTTGACGTTGACGTTGACGTTGACGTTGACGTTGACGTTGACGTTGACGTTGACGTTGACGTTGACGTTGACGTTGACGTTGACGTTGACGTTGACGTTGACGTTGACGTTGACGTTGACGTTGACGTTGACGTTGACGTTGACGTTGACGTTGACGTTGACGTTGACGTTGACGTTGACGTTGACGTTGACTTTCAATCCAAGTCTGGAGATTGATGTTCATGCTCGAATCCATCTTCTTCCTAATATAGCACAACCATAATCAGGAACAACATATAGATCTCCCGTAAAATGTTCGTTTCTGTATGAAACTTCAACTTGAACAACACCAAGTGGTTTGAATAAATAGTGTATGAATAGTGTATGATCGGAATGAAACATTTGTTTTCTGCAGTTGTATTCCTAGATTGAGCATTCCAAAATCTTTTTGAGATATAATAGTTACTGGACTACCTGTATCAAACTCGAACTTCCATGGTTTACCATTGATATTGTCGGTTCATACAGGTTAACAGAAGTTTCCGCGAATATGTCAATGATTTGGTTAATAGAAAATTCTTCGGATGAATCTGATTCGCATTCTTCTTCAGTAAACTGGAAATACATACTTGTCGGAAACATACTATGTACTATTTTGTTTTCCCTTATACAAGTTTGCTCTTCGACTATAATTTTGATTATTTTTGACAACTGATGAAAAGTTAGAGATTGAATTCTTCCATCGTCACTTTTGACAAGTTTTGAAATTTGTATCTGTATCTGTTTCACCTGAGTATTTTATATAATTAAAGTCTATACAGTTAAATTGAATACTCTTTTGAAGAACCTGGTGATCTGGAGTTCAGCGGGTAGCTTTTCTTTCGGGTCACAACATTCTGGCGACCGTGACATTGCAGTCATAGCTAAGGTGGAACTGTGATTATTGTTAGGTATTTTCCCCATCAGAGTCCATCCTAAAAGTGTTTCAACAGCCACCAGATCACACTTCAAAATATACCTTCTCCCAGTGTATAGTTTACCTGCTACATCAGCACCGATTAGGAGTTCAATAGGAGCCGAATCATGCACATCATTCAATTGAATATTTTTATGCTGATGCATAGCAGACTTGTGGGAACTTGATGTTCTGGGGATCAGTGAACCGGCGGAGAAAAAATCTCGAGAAGAGATGGAGAGTGCCACGAAGGAATTTTTTCTCCAAACTGTCACCACTGATACAGATGGTCGATATGAAGTAAGAATGCCATGGTTAGAAGGTCATCCACCCATACCCGATAACTATGCTCTTGCTAGAAAACGACTTATTTCAACTATGAAAAAATTGCAGAGTGAAGATCTGTATGGGCCTTACAATGCTATTTTTGATGAGTGGCTACGAGAAGGGATCATAGAAGAAGTAACGTCTTCCAGTCTCTCAGGTCAAGTCCATTACCTACCCCACAGACCGGTCATAAACGAGAACAGTTCAACAACTAAAATTAGACCTGTTTTCGATGCCTCTGCGAGAGAAAGGAATAAACCTGCCCTGAATTTTTGTTTAGAGAAGGGACCAAATATTATAGAGCTTATACCTACCATACTGCAAAAATTCAGAAAAGAAAAATTCGGCGTAATATCAGATATTCGTAAAGCGTTTTTGCAGATTGGTCTGCATGAAGCTGATAGGGACTTTTTACGTTTTCTATGGGTAGATTCAGCTGGAAACGAAAAAATATATCGTCATAGGAGGGTGGTGTTTGGTATTAGTTGCAGTCCTTTTTTACTTGGAGCCACAATTGAATATCATCTCTCTAGATGTTTGGAAAGGTCTGTTGAACCAGGTTCAAGTTATTCACAGAAAACAGTAGAAAAGTTATCAGAAAGTTTTTACGTCGATAACTGCATTACGAGTGTTTCAGATGAAGAGACACTTCAGAAATTCATTCGAGAATCAAGTATACTCATGGCAGAAGCGAAATTTGATCTGAGAGGGTGGGAGAGTACAAAATGTGATTCTGATGAACAAACATTGGTGCAGGTACTTGGTTTGACCTGGAACATTAGTAGAGACACTTTGAGGATCCACCAAGAGAACATTTGCAACCTAAATGAGCAAATTATAACCAAAAGGATAATTCTCTCAATTGCGCAACGGATATATGATCCAATTGGTTTTAGCTGCCCTACCACATTATGCCCTAAATTACTGCTACAGCGAACCGGGGAAAAACAATTGAATTGGGATACACCTGTCGACGATGAATTGAAGAAAGTTTTCATTCGTTGGGTTGAAGAGCTCTCATATTTGATGGAAATTGAAATTCCCAGATGGATTGGCTATGGCTCTGGAATTATAGGAAAGTACATTATCCATTGCTTCGTTGATGCGAGCCAAGAGGCATATGCCGCCGCCGTGGCATTTGAACTATTTTTGCATTTTTGATGCATACTTTGGTATACCAGTCCATGATAAGCATCGCAAATATTTACAAATTCAGTATGGGGCTAAATTGTTTCAATTGACGTTGACGTTGACGTTGACGTTGACGTTGACGTTGACGTTGACGTTGACGTTGACGTTGACGTTGACGTTGACGTTGACGTTGACGTTGACGTTGACGTTGACGTTGACGTTGACGTTGACGTTGACGTTGACGTTGACGTTGACGTTGACGTTGACGTTGACGTTGACGTTGACGTTGACGTTGACGTTGACGTTGACGTTGACGTTGACGTTGACGTTGACGTTGACGTTGACGTTGACGTTGACGTTGACGTTGACGTTGACGTTGACGTTGACGTTGACGTTGACGTTGACGTTGACGTTGACGTTGACGTTGACGTTGACGTTGACGTTGACGTTGACGTTGACGTTGACGTTGACGTTGACGTTGACGTTGACGTTGACGTTGACGTTGACGTTGACGTTGACGTTGACGTTGACGTTGACGTTGACGTTGACGTTGACGTTGACGTTGACGTTGACGTTGACGTTGACGTTGACGTTGACGTTGACGTTGACGTTGACGTTGACGTTGACGTTGACGTTGACGTTGACGTTGACGTTGACGTTGACGTTGACGTTGACGTTGACGTTGACGTTGACGTTGACGTTGACGTTGACGTTGACGTTGACGTTGACGTTGACGTTGACGTTGACGTTGACGTTGACGTTGACGTTGACGTTGACGTTGACGTTGACGTTGACGTTGACGTTGACGTTGACGTTGACGTTGACGTTGACGTTGACGTTGACGTTGACGTTGACGTTGACGTTGACGTTGACGTTGACGTTGACGTTGACGTTGACGTTGACGTTGACGTTGACGTTGACGTTGACGTTGACGTTGACGTTGACGTTGACGTTGACGTTGACGTTGACGTTGACGTTGACGTTGACGTTGACGTTGACGTTGACGTTGACGTTGACGTTGACGTTGACGTTGACGTTGACGTTGACGTTGACGTTGACGTTGACGTTGACGTTGACGTTGACGTTGACGTTGACGTTGACGTTGACGTTGACGTTGACGTTGACGTTGACTTTCAATCCAAGTCTTGGAGATTGATGTTCATGCTCGAATCCATCTTCTTCCTAATATAGCACAACCATAGGAACAACATATAGATCTCCCGTAAAATGTTCGTTTCTGTATGAAACTTCAACTTGAACAACACCAAGTGGTTTGATTAAATAGTGTATGAATAGTGTATGATCGGAATGAAACATTTGTTTTCTGCAGTTGTATTCCTAGATTGAGCATTCCAAAATCTTTTTGAGATATAATAGTTACTGGACTACCTGTATCAAACTCGAACTTCCATGGTTTACCATTGATATTGTCGGTTCATACAGGTTAACAGAAGTTTCCGCGAATATGTCAATGATTTGGTTAATAGAAAATTATTCGGATGAATCTGATTCGCATTCTTCTTCAGTAAACTGGAAATACATACTTGTCGGAAACATACTATGTACTATTTTGTTTTCCCTTATACAAGTTTGCTCTTCGACTATAATTTTGATTATTTTTGACAACTGATGAAAAGTCAGAGATTGAATTCTTCCATCGTCACTTTTAAAAAGTTTTGAAATTTGTATCTGTATCTGTTTCACCTGAGTATTTTATATAATTAAAGTCTATACAGTTAAATTGTATACTCTTTTGAAGAACCTGGTGATCTGGAGTTCAGCGGGTAGCTTTTCTTTCGGGTCACAACATTCTGGCGACCGTGACATTGCAGTCATAGCTAAGGTGGAACTGTGATTATTGTTAGGTATTTTCCCCATCAGAGTCCATCCTAAAAGTGTTTCAACAGCCACCAGATCACACTTCAAAATATACCTTCTCCCAGTGTATAGTTTACCTGCTACATCAGCACCGATTAGGAGTTCAATAGGAGCCGAATCATTCACATCATTCAATTGAATATTTTTATGCTGATGCATAGCAGACTTGTGGGAACTTGATGTTCTGGGGATCAGTGAACCGGCGGAGAAAAAATCTCGAGAAGAGATGGAGAGTGCCACGAAGGAACTTTTTCTCCAAACTGTCACCACTGATTCAGATGGTCGATATGAAGTAAGAATGCCATGGTTAGAAGGTCATCCACCCATACCCGATAACTATGCTCTTGCTAGAAAACGACTTATTTCAACTATGAAAAAATTGCAGAGTGAAGATCTGTATGGGCCTTACAATACTATTTTTGATGAGTGGCTACGAGAAGGGATCATAGAAGAAGTAACGTCTTCCAGTCTCTCAGGTCAAGTCCATTACCTACCCCACAGACCGGTCATAAACGAGAACAGTTCAACAACTAAAATTAGACCTGTTTTCGATGCCTCTGCGAGAGAAAGGGATAAACCTGCCATGAATTTTTGTTTAGAGAAGGGACCAAATATTATAGAGCTTATACCTACCATACTGCAAAAATTCAGAAAAGAAAAATTCGGCGTAATATCAGATATTCATAAAGCGTTTTTGCAGATTGGTCTGCATGAAGCTGATAGGGACTTTTTACGTTTTCTATGGGTAGATTCAGCTGGAAACGAAAAAATATATCGTCATAGGAGGGTGGTGTTTGGTATTAGTTGCAGTCCTTTTTTACTTGTAGCCACAATTGAATACCATCTCTCTAGATGTTTGGAAAGGTCTGTTGAACCAGGTTCAAGTTATTCACAGAAAACAGTAGAAAAGTTATCAGAAAGTTTTTACGTCGATAACTGCATTACGAGTGTTTCAGATGAAGAGACACTTCAGAAATTCATTCGAGAATCAAGTATACTCATGGCAGAAGCGAAATTTGATCTGAGAGGGTGGGAGAGTACAAAATGTGATTCTGATGAACAAACATTGGTGCAGGTACTTGGTTTGACCTGGAACATTAGTAGAGACACTTTGAGGATCCACCAAGAGAACATTTGCAACCTAAATGAGCAAATTATAACCAAAAGGATAATTCTCTCAATTGCGCAACGGATATATGATCCAATTGGTTTTAGCTGCCCTACCACATTATGCCCTAAATTACTGCTACAGCGAACCGGGGAAAAACAATTGAATTGGGATACACCTGTCGACGATGAATTGAAGAAAGTTTTCATTCGTTGGGTTGAAGAGCTCTCATATTTGATGGAAATTGAAATTCCCAGATGGATTGGCTATGGCTCTGGAATTATAGGAAAGTACATTATCCATTGCTTCGTTGATGCGAGCCAAGAGGCATATGCCGCCGCCGTGGCATTTGAACTATTTTTGCATTTTTGATGCATACTTTGGTATACCAGTCCATGATAAGCATCGCAAATATTTACAAATTCAGTATGGGGCTAAATTGTTTCAATTGACGTTGACGTTGACGTTGACGTTGACGTTGACGTTGACGTTGACGTTGACGTTGACGTTGACGTTGACGTTGACGTTGACGTTGACGTTGACGTTGACGTTGACGTTGACGTTGACGTTGACGTTGACGTTGACGTTGACGTTGACGTTGACGTTGACGTTGACGTTGACGTTGACGTTGACGTTGACGTTGACGTTGACGTTGACGTTGACGTTGACGTTGACGTTGACGTTGACGTTGACGTTGACGTTGACGTTGACGTTGACGTTGACGTTGACGTTGACGTTGACGTTGACGTTGACGTTGACGTTGACGTTGACGTTGACGTTGACGTTGACGTTGACGTTGACGTTGACGTTGACGTTGACGTTGACGTTGACGTTGACGTTGACGTTGACGTTGACGTTGACGTTGACGTTGACGTTGACGTTGACGTTGACGTTGACGTTGACGTTGACGTTGACGTTGACGTTGACGTTGACGTTGACGTTGACGTTGACGTTGACGTTGACGTTGACGTTGACGTTGACGTTGACGTTGACGTTGACGTTGACGTTGACGTTGACGTTGACGTTGACGTTGACGTTGACGTTGACGTTGACGTTGACGTTGACGTTGACGTTGACGTTGACGTTGACGTTGACGTTGACGTTGACGTTGACGTTGACGTTGACGTTGACGTTGACGTTGACGTTGACGTTGACGTTGACGTTGACGTTGACGTTGACGTTGACGTTGACGTTGACGTTGACGTTGACGTTGACGTTGACGTTGACGTTGACGTTGACGTTGACGTTGACGTTGACGTTGACGTTGACGTTGACGTTGACGTTGACGTTGACGTTGACGTTGACGTTGACGTTGACGTTGACGTTGACGTTGACGTTGACGTTGACGTTGACGTTGACGTTGACGTTGACGTTGACGTTGACGTTGACGTTGACGTTGACGTTGACGTTGACGTTGACGTTGACGTTGACGTTGACGTTGACGTTGACGTTGACGTTGACGTTGACGTTGACGTTGACGTTGACGTTGACGTTGACGTTGACGTTGACGTTGACGTTGACGTTGACGTTGACGTTGACGTTGACGTTGACGTTGACGTTGACGTTGACGTTGACGTTGACGTTGACGTTGACGTTGACGTTGACGTTGACGTTGACTTTCAATCCAAGTCTTGGAGATTGATGTTCATGCTCGAATCCATCTTCTTCCTAATATAGCACAACCATAGGAACAACATATAGATCTCCCGTAAAATGTTCGTTTCTGTATGAAACTTGAACAACACCAAGTGGTTTGATTAAATAGTGTATGAATAGTGTATGATCGGAATGAAACATTTGTTTTCTGCAGTTGTATTCCTAGATTGAGCATTCCAAAATCTTTTTGAGATATAATAGTTACTGGACTACCTGTATCAAACTCGAACTTCCATGGTTTACCATTGATATTGTCGGTTCATACAGGTTAACAGAAGTTTCCGCGAATATGTCAATGATTTGGTTAATAGAAAATTATTCGGATGAATCTGATTCGCATTCTTCTTCAGTAAACTGGAAATACATACTTGTCGGAAACATACTGTAACAGAACTTATAGGTTTCAGTGTCCTAGCTTATAAATTTCATTACAAGGTGCCACCACTGGTATCATATCTCACTTTAAAATTCAAACACTTTTTGTAAAATCTTTTTCGAGTCGCCAGGACAGATAAAGAAATTTGTCGGTTTACGTTTGGTTGCTTCGTGTTCGCAAATACTACCAATTGTGTTAATTTGAGAGCCAAGTGGGGAATCTCCACATTTTCGTTATACGAAAATCCAAAGTGTCCCTGGTTTTAGGTAGGTACCTCTAAGATTTATATTTTCAGAATATTTTCAATGTTTCTCTTGAAATTAGTCATTTAAAATCAATACCTTTGTTTTAGATTTTCAACATTTGGTTGTTAAAAGCAATTTTTCTACTCGTCGAATCCCAATAAACGTTTCTGCTTGAAGTCCTTCACATTTCATTCGCCCAGAACCTACAAATCCTGTACATCTGGCGCTCAACTACAGGGCTTTTGAAATTTGAAGAAAAATGGAAAATTCCAAAGAAAACCACCATTATAATACCAGAAGCAGGAATACAGGAGCAGTTCGTAAAGTACCACAGAACTTTCAGCAGGAAAATACCTCGACAACAACAATTCAAGGTAGGAGTTTTTTATCTCACACTAACCCCTCTCAAGAGCGGTACCAGGAGACTGCAGGAAGGGCTGCAGGTTCATTTTTGAGACCAGCTAGTGCATCAGCTGCAGCAACAAGCTTCATGCAGCTTCAAACGACACCATTAAGTCACAGGGCTTCATTAAGGCAAGGGGTGCATAACCAGAGAGCAACACTTCCTGCTAAACAACCCATGAGAAATATTTGTTTTTCACCACCGAACTTATGGAGTGTCCCATATGGAAATAAGTTATCCACGAGTGAAACGGTTACAAAACCGTCATATTTTGATAACACAAATTCAGTATAGTTCACCAATATGCATGATAAAAACTCAAATTTTCAGAAAAAATCGACAACGTTGCCTAATTGTACCGATTTAGGAGCAACAAACTGTTTATCAAATTTTGCAGACTGTTTTACCACAAATAGTGTGAATTTTCCTATTTTATCGCAAAATTATAATAACGAAACCCAGCATCTTTTAAATAAAAATAATGCTGAAATAAAAAATCAAGATCTGTCTACTCAAGTAGCAGAACTGATTTCGAAATTGAATAATTTGCCAGTTGATTTCACAAATAATGTACAAACTAGTGACACTTTGTGTTCAACGAGAAATTTAGGGAACATGGAAGCGAGCAAACGATTGCCAGTATTCGATAATAAAAATAATATTCACCCTGTAGATTTTTTAAATCAGTTAGAGTATGCAATACAGATTGATAGAGTTCCGTTTGAGTATTTTCGTGTGTTTATAGCGAGCCTATTGAAGGGAGAGGCATATTTGTGGAGTCAAGCTTTTCTCGACAAATTCAATAATTTTTTAGAATTCAAACAGTCGTTCTTAAGTCATTTTTGGAATGATGATATTCAGGCTGAGGTACACGAAAAACTGAGAAAATTTCGATACGAACATGGGTCATTTGTTCAACATTTTTTAAGGTGTATGACCATTGCAAAACATTTGAGTCCCCCAATATCTGAAGATCGGTTGTTGAAAAAATTTTCAAGGTTATTTCCCCCGAATATTTCAAGCACACTTATTACGGCTAACACTTTTTTGGATGCTCTCGAGCGTCTAAGACATGCTGATGGATTTTTCGATACAGACAAACGGTTAACAGCTTTGAAACCAACCTCTCCCGAGGTGCGGGATAATTCTCGATTCACTGGCAACAATAAAAATGACAACCGACATTTCGTTGGAAACAGGTATTCATCAAAACCTAATAAAATCGCGGAATTACATATAGAAAGTCCGGAAGTTTCAGAACATTCTTTAGATGGCCAAATTTTTTCGGGAAACGAGGGACAGCCTCACGACTTGTAGGTCCTACCGTGAGGAATATAAAAAACAGGACCGCCTTATTGAACAATCCCCGAGACGAATTGATTGCACAAAGCGATTCTGAAACCGAAAGTGAAATTGTACGAGCTCCAACTATAGAAATAAAAATGTATGGATACAGTTTTGTGGCTTTGGTAGATACGGGTAGCGATATTTGTTGTTTTAACGAAGAAGTCTGGAATCAGCTAGAACCATTTCAAAAAACTATTCCGACTTTTTTTTGTACAGGTGTTAAAGTTGGCGCAGCCTTTAAAGCGAAGCAACGTCACGTCAAACAGCAATCGCTTATCGTTTTTTCAATAGCAGGCCACGAATTTGTAAACGAATTTCTTTTGATTCCTGACTTGATAGTACCGGTTATAATTGGGATTGATTTTTTGCATAAAATTAAAGTACGGCTTGATTTTGAGGAAAACTGCATGTTTGTTAAATTTGATACAAATTGGGCACCATTAACCAAGATTGAAACCGGGAGGGAGTTTCCTGAAATAGAATCATTACAAATTCGAGGAATATGCCGAAAAAAAAATGAACAAATAATAAATTCCCGGCTAGAAAAAAACTGCGTATCGGTAGAGGAGATAAAAAAGGTCGTTTCAGATAGTGCATTGACTTTTGAAGAAAAACAGGTGTTGTCAGATTTACTATTTCGGTTTCGAGGTTTATTTTCTGATATACCGGGGAGAACCAGAAGTTATGTTCACGAAATTAAACTTACAGATCACAAGGAGTTTTTTCAAAAACAGTATCCAGTTCCTTTGGCATACAAGTCGGCAATTAAAACGCACTTAGAAAAAATGGTTGAGTGGGGTGTGATTAAGCCGATGGCTACGCCGTATGTGTCGCCTATGCTAGCAACCCTTAAGCGAGATAATACCGTCCGCATTTGCTTAGACGCTAGACACTTGAACTCGGTTATGGAGAAGGAATATGATACTCCCAGACCAATGGAGGAAATCCTTCATACAATGAAGAAGGCACGATTCATGTCCTCTTGTGATTTCAGTAATGGATATTGGCAAATACCATTGAGTGAAAATTCTCAGAAATATACCGGCTTCAAATTTGAAGGTACGACATATTGCTACTTAACCTTGCCTTTCGGTTTAGCCACCAGTGTCAGTACTTTTGTGCGTTGTATAAGATCGATCCTAGGTAGTGAGTTTGATGATTTTTTAGTAGTCTATGTTGACGATATTTTAATAATATCAGAAAGTTTCGAACAACACATGAGTCATCTTGAAAAAGTTTTCAACCGTCTTTTTGGGGCGGGTTTCACGTTGAAATTTCGAAAGTGTAAATTTATTCGTCCGGAAATGCCATTTTTGGGATATGTTTTGAATTCCTCCGGGATCAAACCAGACCCAACTCGAATACAAGCATTACGAGACTACCGTATACCGAAAAATGTAAAAGAACTTCAAAAGTTTTTAGGTTTGGCTCAGTTTGATCGATCTTTTTGCAAAAATTTTTCGGCTTCAGCGGCACCGTTGACACAATTATTGAAAAAAAAAACGCGCTGGAAATGGGCCGAAGTCGAACAAAGGGCTTTCGAACAGATTAAGCGAAATTTGTCAGAAGCCACACTGTTATATCACCCGCGAGACGATCTACCCTACTGTTTAGAGACTGATGCCTGTGACACTGCTCTTGGCTGTCAGTTGTTTCAGATCGTAGAGGGTGAACGTAAACCAGTGGCGTGGGCATCCCGCCAACTCCTCGATAGAGAAACGCGTTACTCGATAAATGAGAAGGAAGCTTTAAGCGTAGTATGGGCATTATCCAAGTTCCGTATTTACCTGATCGGGAAAAAGTTTAAAATATTTACCGACAACAGATCAATCACTTACCTGAAAACGTGTCGGCTGCTTTCGGCACGAATCTCAAGATATGCTTTAGCTATTCAGGATTTTGATTTCGACATAGAGCATATCCCAGGATCAAGTAATATTATTGCGGATGCCTTATCTAGGTATACCAATCCGAGGCTTTCCTCTCCTTCAGACAAAGGTTTCAGGATTCTTTCTGTGACAGGTAAATTACCACATGCGTTATCACAAGCTTTGAAGAATATAGGACGGTTGCAACGGGAGGATAATAAGCTGAGTGATATCATAAATAAAATTGAGGTTGACCCGGTTTTGCAACGGAGGTTCTGCATTTTTCGAGGAGTTTTGTATGTTCGTCAGAGTTTCGAAGAATACTATTTGTTATGTATTCCACGACCTTTGATCAGAGATTTCATCGAGGCTTACCATGTTTGCTTCGGACATTTCGGGTTTTACAAAACATGGAGAGCTCTCCGGACGGAAGTATGGTGGACTAACATGTTCCGAGATGTGAGAAAAGTGGTTAAAGAGTGTGAGTTATGCCAAAAAACGAAGAGTTGTATATTACCAAATCCCGAGTTGAATTCCATCATACCTTCGACAAAGAATGAACTCGTTGCCCTTGATCTTTACGGCCCACTTCCGAAAAGTCGTGGAGGTGTAACTTTTATTCTCGTTCTACTAGATGTTTTCTCGAAGTATGTTTCATTATATGCCCTTAAGCGAGCCACTACTCGTGCAATTCTAAATCGGATCATTCGAGACTATATTCCCAGCGTCGGCCCCATTAAACAAGTTTTGAGTGACCACGGAACACAGTTCACTTCTTCTCAGTGGAAAACCACTTTAGAAACTCTAAACATAACGGTTATTCATTCCTCGGTTCGCCGCCCCCAAGCTAACCCTTCTGAAAGAGTTATGCGCGAACTGGGACGATTATTTCGGGCGTTTTGTCATGACCAGCAGACTAACTGGGCAAGAGAGCTGCCGAACTTGGCCGAATTTTTTAACTCTGTGGTGCATGAATCGACTGGATATTCGCCAAAGGAACTTCAATTCGGAATTCCTCGGAAGAAATTACTTCCAAACGATCTCCAGGGTGCACCAGTCCCCGAGAATGTGGTATCGGCGGATAGTAAGCTCGTCCTGGCAAAGGAAACTTTGATGAGCAAATCTGCTCGTCGAAATATTCGTTTTCCGAGTCGGCCATTTACCGAATTCCAAGTAGATGACTTGGTACTTTTGAAAGCCAATCCTGTGTCATCGGCTATCAAGTCGGAGACGAAGAAGTTTCTTTTGTTATTTGAAGGCCCATACCGCGTTAAAAAGGTTCTCACACCAGTTACTTATGTTTTGCAATACCCTGAGTTAGAAAAAGAAAGGGGTATCTTCCATGCCTGTCATTTGAGGAAATATTACGGTAGGGAACTTTGACTCCATAAATATGTTCCTCAAAGTTTGGGGAGCAAGTTGTAACAGAACTTATAGGTTTCAGTGTCCTAGCTTATAAATTTCATTACAAGGTGCCACCACTGGTATCATATCTCACTTTAAAATTCAAACACTTTTTGTAAAATCTTTTTCGAGTCGCCAGGACAGATAAAGAAATTTGTCGGTTTACGTTTGGTTGCTTCGTGTTCGCAAATACTACCAATTGTGTTAATTTGAGAGCCAAGTGGGGAATCTCCACATTTTCGTTATACGAAAATCCAAAGTGTCCCTGGTTTTAGGTAGGTACCTCTAAGATTTATATTTTCAGAATATTTTCAATGTTTCTCTTGAAATTAGTCATTTAAAATCAATACCTTTGTTTTAGATTTTCAACATTTGGTTGTTAAAAGCAATTTTTCTACTCGTCGAATCCCAATAAACGTTTCTGCTTGAAGTCCTTCACATTTCATTCGCCCAGAACCTACAAATCCTGTACAATACTATGTACTATTTTGTTTTCCCTTATACAAGTTTGCTCTTCGACTATAATTTTGATTATTTTTGACAACTGATGAAAAGTCAGAGATTGAATTCTTCCATCGTCACTTTTAAAAAGTTTTGAAATTTGTATCTGTATCTGTTTCACCTGAGTATTTTATATAATTAAAGTCTATACAGTTAAATTGTATACTCTTTTGAAGAACCTGGTGATCTGGAGTTCAGCGGGTAGCTTTTCTTTCGGGTCACAACATTCTGGCGACCGTGACATTGCAGTCATAGCTAAGGTGGAACTGTGATAATTGTTAGGTATTTTCCCCATCAGAGTCCATCCTAAAAGTGTTTCAACAGCCACCAGATCACACTTCAAAATATACCTTCTCCCAGTGTATAGTTTACCTGCTACATCAGCACCGATTAGGAGTTCAATAGGAGCCGAATCATTCACATCATTCAATTGAATATTTTTATGCTGATGCATAGCAGACTTGTGGGAACTTGATGTTCTGGGGATCAGTGAACCGGCGGAGAAAAAATCTCGAGAAGAGATGGGAGTGCCACGAAGGAACTTTTTCTCCAAACTGTCACCACTGATTCAGATGGTCGATATGAAGTAAGAATGCCATGGTTAGAAGGTCATCCACCCATACCCGATAACTATGCTCTTGCTAGAAAACGACTTATTTCAACTATGAAAAAATTGCAGAGTGAAGATCTGTATGGGCCTTACAATGCTATTTTTGATGAGTGGCTACGAGAAGGGATCATAGAAGAAGTAACGTCTTCCAGTCTCTCAGGTCAAGTCCATTACCTACCCCACAGACCGGTCATAAACGAGAACAGTTCAACAACTAAAATTAGACCTGTTTTCGATGCCTCTGCGAGAGAAAGGGATAAACCTGCCATGAATTTTTGTTTAGAGAAGGGACCAAATATTATAGAGCTTATACCTACCATACTGCAAAAATTCAGAAAAGAAAAATTCGGCGTAATATCAGATATTCATAAAGCGTTTTTGCAGATTGGTCTGCATGGAGCTGATAGGGACTTTTTACGTTTTCTATGGGTAGATTCAGCTGGAAACGAAAAAATATATCGTCATAGGAGGGTGGTGTTTGGTATTAGTTGCAGTCCTTTTTTACTTGGAGCCACAATTGAATATCATCTCTCTAGATGTTTGGAAAGGTCTGTTGAACCAGGTTCAAGTTATTCACAGAAAACAGTAGAAAAGTTATCAGAAAGTTTTTACGTCGATAACTGCATTACGAGTGTTTCAGATGAAGAGACACTTCAGAAATTCATTCGAGAATCAAGTATACTCATGGCAGAAGCGAAATTTGATCTGAGAGGGTGGGAGAGTACAAAATGTGATTCTGATGAACAAACATTGGTGCAGGTACTTGGTTTGACCTGGAACATTAGTAGAGACACTTTGAGGATCCACCAAGAGAACATTTGCAACCTAAATGAGCAAATTATAACCAAAAGGATAATTCTCTCAATTGCGCAACGGATATATGATCCAATTGGTTTTAGCTGCCCTACCACATTATGCCCTAAATTACTGCTACAGCGAACCGGGGAAAAACAATTGAATTGGGATACACCTGTCGACGATGAATTGAAGAAAGTTTTCATTCGTTGGGTTGAAGAGCTCTCATATTTGATGGAAATTGAAATTCCCAGATGGATTGGCTATGGCTCTGGAATTATAGGAAAGTACATTATCCATTGCTTCGTTGATGCGAGCCAAGAGGCATATGCCGCCGCCGTGGCATTTGAACTATTTTTGCATTTTTGATGCATACTTTGGTATACCAGTCCATGATAAGCATCGCAAATATTTACAAATTCAGTATGGGGCTAAATTGTTTCAATTGACGTTGACGTTGACGTTGACGTTGACGTTGACGTTGACGTTGACGTTGACGTTGACGTTGACGTTGACGTTGACGTTGACGTTGACGTTGACGTTGACGTTGACGTTGACGTTGACGTTGACGTTGACGTTGACGTTGACGTTGACGTTGACGTTGACGTTGACGTTGACGTTGACGTTGACGTTGACGTTGACGTTGACGTTGACGTTGACGTTGACGTTGACGTTGACGTTGACGTTGACGTTGACGTTGACGTTGACGTTGACGTTGACGTTGACGTTGACGTTGACGTTGACGTTGACGTTGACGTTGACGTTGACGTTGACGTTGACGTTGACGTTGACGTTGACGTTGACGTTGACGTTGACGTTGACGTTGACGTTGACGTTGACGTTGACGTTGACGTTGACGTTGACGTTGACGTTGACGTTGACGTTGACGTTGACGTTGACGTTGACGTTGACGTTGACGTTGACGTTGACGTTGACGTTGACGTTGACGTTGACGTTGACGTTGACGTTGACGTTGACGTTGACGTTGACGTTGACGTTGACGTTGACGTTGACGTTGACGTTGACGTTGACGTTGACGTTGACGTTGACGTTGACGTTGACGTTGACGTTGACGTTGACGTTGACGTTGACGTTGACGTTGACGTTGACGTTGACGTTGACGTTGACGTTGACGTTGACGTTGACGTTGACGTTGACGTTGACGTTGACGTTGACGTTGACGTTGACGTTGACGTTGACGTTGACGTTGACGTTGACGTTGACGTTGACGTTGACGTTGACGTTGACGTTGACGTTGACGTTGACGTTGACGTTGACGTTGACGTTGACGTTGACGTTGACGTTGACGTTGACGTTGACGTTCATGCGAAATAGAATCCAAGTCTTGGAGATTGATGTTCAATGCTCGAATCCATCTTCTTCCTAATATAGCACAACCATAGTCAGGAACAACATAAAGATCTCCCGTAAAATGTTCGTTTCTGTATGAAACTTCAACTTGAACAACACCAAGTGGTTTGAATAAATGTTTTGTGTATGATCGGAATGAAACATTTGTTTTCTGCAGTTGTATTCCTAGATTGAGCATTCTAAAATCTTTTTGAGATATAACAGTTACTGGACTACCTGTATCAAACTCGAACTTCCATGGTTTACCATTGATATTGAGCTGGAGTAATATCTTCGGTTCATACAGGTTAACAGAAGTTTCCGCGAATATGTCAATGATTTGGTTAATAGAAAATTCTTCGGATGAATCTGATTCGCATTCCAAGTTATGAACATTTGCATTCTTCTTCAGTAAACTGGAAATACATACTGATGCTACATGGCCTTTCTTATTAGAAAGATTGCAACTGAGTTTATTTCCTATACCACATTCTTGCGTTTTATGATTCTTTCTTCCACATCGTAATCATTTACCAACTAATCCTAATTCTTGCATGTTGATATTCTGAAATGGATTGTTCCGAGAGCTGTTAGACTGATGCTGATTTAGGTAGCTGTTAGTTCTACTTTTGATTCGATTTCCCTTCTGATGTGCTGAATTAGTATCCACTTTCGAAACTGAATATGTTGACGAACTTTTGTAGACTTTCCTGTTCTGGATTTTTGAAGCTTCAATGGCTAAAGCAGTTTCTAATGTCTTTACGAAAGTGATATTGACTTGTTGCAAAATCTTTTCGCGGATATCGGTATCGTTCAAGCCACGAATAAACTGTGCCCGCAGCAGAATATTCACAATGGACCTCGAACAATTGTTATCGTTGCATTCTGATTTGAAGTCACAGGTTTTTACTTGTTCTTTCAGAGCTGCAACATATGTTGATTCCCCTGGACATTGTGTTCTTGAAAAGAATTTATGTTGTTCAGCCAACACATTACTCTTGGACGCAAGATGATTTTTGAGAAGGGTTATGAGTTCTGGGTTATTGTATAAAAAATGTTGATGATGCTTTTAACTCATTTAATAGAATCTTTATGAGGTATTTTGAAAACCAATTTCCAATACGGAACGTCCCGATTAAATCAAATAAAAAAATGGATCGATCAGGAAATAAAAGAATTTAGCGAGAACTTGAAAGACCTATTCATTTTGAAAACTCAATATCATCAACTGTCAGAGTTTTATAGAGAGTCGAAGAAAAAACATTTCCGTCTTTTAGAAAGTAATAAAAATCCTTTTATCAGAACATTATTGCAAATTCTGACAATCCAGGTAAATCCACATGGAAAGTAATCTCTGAACTCAATGATAAAAAGAGTAAAAGTCTACGTAATATCAACTTGAAGCACGATAATGAGAACATCGATGATCCAAAAACTGTCTGTGATCTTTTCAATTAGTTTTTTCAGGATGCTCCAATTAAATTACTAAATAAAATGAGCGTTCCGTCTGGAAATCATTCTAGTTTCCGGAACGTACAAGATTTCAACCACTCAATGTTTCTATTGCCATTCACGACAAATGAGCTAAGTGATTCACTCAAAACGAGACTCAAAAATAAAAGCTCCTCAGGACCAATGTTTTTGTTGAAAAAAATAATCACCATAATTTCCGAACCATTGACTTTCTTCGTGAATCTTTCATTTACTGATGGCAGGTTTCCAAGTATTCTGAAGATAGAAAAAGTTATTCCAGTTCATAAAAAAGCTGTACTGAAGCAATGGAAAATTATAGACCCATTACTCTGAGTCCTAGCTTCTCTAAGGTTTTTGAGTATTGCTTCTTGGATAGGTTACTCAAGTATTTGAATAACCTCAATATACTGTCGAATAGACAACATGGTTTCAGATCCGGAAAGTCAACAAGTACTGCACTTTATCAGTTTTAGTCACCTTTATAAATAATAAGGAGTATCCTATAGGTGTTATAATATATTACTTTCCCAACTTTTTAATTATGGTATTAGGGATGTTTGTCTGGACTAGATAGAATCATTTGTTAAAGCAAGGCTTCAATATGTGTCAGTTAATCACCAGAAAGAAGATTCAGTCCGATCTGTACTCTCATCACAAATTCAAATTGATCTAGTTGTACCTCAGGGCTCGGTACTGGGCCAATCCTTTTCATTTTATATGTCAATGAGATAGGTAATATCCTACTAGATATAAAAGTCACAAGCTATGCGGATGACACAACTCTTCTACTCTCTGGTAGAGATAACGTCAGCCTAAAGGAAAACTGTGAAAGTACTCTACATAAACTGAGTCAATGGTTCCAAGATCACTATCTATATTTCAATACAGATAAAATCAAATTACTACATTTTCATACAGCCCAAAAGTCACTGGAACGTATTGAAATATTTCACAACGATGCAGTTATTGACTTCCATGAAAATGAAAGGTTTTTGGGTCTCACTATTGATTCCTGTTTGAACTGGAAGAAGCATTGCACTCTGCTAGGTGCAAAACTTGCCTCTCTGCACTATATGTTCATGAATATAAAATCCATATTGGAAAAGAATTAACTGATTCAATTGTATTACGCAGAAGTCGAAAGTAGGTTAAGGTATGGAGTATGCCTTTGGGGAGACTCATCATTTTCTCAAAACGTTTTTGTCAAACAAAAAAAAAATCTAGGAATTATAGCTGGCCTGAAAACCCATCAGTCATGTCGAGATTCTTTTAAAAATTTGGGAATTCTCAGCTTAACTGCAGTTTATATATTTGAGGTATGTGTGTTCGTCAGGAAAACTGAAAATATGTTCTTCAAAAATAAGGATTTACACCATTACAATACCCGTAATAGAAATGATCTACATTGGCCTTTAAGCAGGGTAAACGCCACATATAACGCTCCAGGAAGAATCTGAACAAAAATTTTTAATCATTCTATAAAAAATATAGAACGTGAAAAGACGTTCAAATATCAACTGAAAAGACATCTAACAAACTTATGTCCGTATAACATGAATGAATTTTTCAATGGAATGCAGTAAACTCTTCTTTCAACTCTTCGTTCAGTTTTGGAGCATGCTTCACATTTTAAACTGTTTTTATTATATGATTTTATTTACATGTATATTCTATTGAATTTTAGAGCATATACTTTATTCGTTTTTGTATACACTTTTACACTGACCTTTTCTTATACAATGTATGTTGTCCAACAAGAAATAAATAAACCTTTGAACCTTTAGGGGTAAGATTTCGTCGCTGGTAAATCTGGGGAACTTAAATATGAGAGAAGTTTATAATGTTTACTTCCTAGACAGTTGATCAGTACCATAACTTTTGCATCATTAGTCTCGATATCATCGTTGTACAGACCTTTCAGTTCGAAAAAATTCTCGAGTCTTTGACAGTAACTATCAAAATTTTCGGTGCTTTTATCAAAAGATTCAAAAATTAGTACTTGCGATTGAAGAATTTCTTTAACTGTATTCGAACGTTGTTGTTGTAGGTTGTTGACGAGTCCGCTTAGAGCAGCTATTAGAGATGCCAAATCTTGAGCCATTTTTCAAGTTCGGGAAATTTGAAAACTTCACTGGAAATAACCACTGGAACGTCTTATTTCTAGAAATATAACTTTTCTTTATCCTCGTCGCCAAAATATTATGTTTTACGATATAATATTAGACGAGACTAATGATGTAACATTCAACATTTATTGACACTGACAGGGATGCTGATGAACAGGGTGTAATAACAATACTAATATATAATAGGATGTCGACACAAATATGGCAACGAGTGCACATACTTCTCTTCACCTATATACGATGGTTTAATAGAAATATAATCAACTAGTGCATTAATGAAGGCGATAAATGATCGAAATATTATACTTTAACGCGTGAGCGAAGCAAACGCGATAATTTTCGAGATCATTATCAGCATTTTCATATAAGAGTTCTTTTTTCTTTTAAATGAAAGTCGCATCAACCGCTCGGGTTATTAGCAACGGCACAATACAGTTAGTTCAATCAGATATGTACAAATTGGTGTATATATGCTGGAGAAGGTGTACATCGTTGAGGAAAGCCAATAATTGTTCAGTATCACAATTCTCACTAAGTATGTCTTTCATTGTGTGTGGAATGTGATGAGGAAGTCTATCGTTGTAATATAGAACACACTCAGTTGAAATATGTTTAACACTTATGTCTGTAGCACACACTTCACATTTTGGTTTATCTCCACCTGTAATGAGGTATCCATGAGTTAGGCGGGTATGTCCTAGTCGCAATCGTAACAGGATAACTTGATGTCTTCTAATTTTCGGAAAATGTTTCTACGAATGTACCGATGTTTTCACTTCTGCTAGCTTTGAAGTGGAACTATTCCATTGATGTTGCCAGTTGTTGGAGATCGATTGTTTGTAGAAAGATCGGTATAGCATATTTTAGGTTCAGTAGCAGTTAATGGATTTGAGATGGCTACTTTTGCCAACTGATCTGCTCTTTCATTTCCTAGGATGCCTACATGAGATGGAACCCACATGAAACTGATCACTGCTTGGCTTTGCTAATTGATAATGGTATTATGGGTGTTTGGTGTTGAGGAATCTGTTATGTTGAAGCATTTTTCAATTTTTCTTATGTTCATGAATTTCAAGGCTTTCCATATCGCGTATGCTTCTCCAGTAAATACCGTACTTTCTGGTGGTAGTTTGAACGAAGCATCAAACCCTGCAATAGTGTAGGCCGACTCAACTCCGTCGATAGATTTGGATGCGTCTGTGTAGAGTAAGTTGAATTCTGCATAGTGTTCCAAGTGGCGATGAAATTCTGCAGTGATTACTTCATGATTCATCTGGGTTTTTCCAAATTGTGAGGGGTTTTGGTCAACTGCGATTTTGGGAGAACTTACTCAAAGGTGGAAGGGTTGGGACATTTGAGGAGTGTATACTATATGAATACCGGTTAAGTCTCTCATAAAGGGGGATGTCGGTTCTCTTTTTCTTTTCATAGAGAGATATAAGAGTTGATTACAATATTTTTCCGTCTACCTCACTCTTGTTGAGATAAAGGATTTCTGATTTTTTTTCTGGCTTTAAAATTAAAGATGCTTCTTTGGCAGTTTTCGCAACATCTGGCAATATAAATTTATCATCAATATCCATTTTAGCGTCCATAACATCTGAGTTCGTTTATGTTTGGCTGCCCATGCAACAATCATGCATTCATAAAGACATCAACCATTTATGACAAATGAACCATTAATAGGGGTCATTGATGGACGATTTTTCGGAATCATCCATTGATAACAAGTCGTTTATTAATAGCGGTCATTAATGGTTGATTTAATTTGCATTGAAGGACATTAAACGGACATGTTAATACAAGTTCGGCGGAAAAGTTCATTCATTTCAAAGGGGTTCACCATTGTTATGACGGGAAATCTCGAAATTACTATCATTGATAAATTTTTGACATTTTGCTTTATACTGGCATCTTCTTTATTCAGGAGAGTTAGTAAAGTGTCATCATAATCGATACGAGGTTCAATTATGCACTTCTAGATTGTTAATTTTGTAAAATGATACTTACATTCTATCTCCAAGGCTGTACATAAGACCCATGCATTGCACCATTTTATCTTCAATATAATCACAGTGACTATTATAATTCAGTTGGCTACCAATGATCAATCCCAAATACTTCAACTTTTCCACTTCTTAATGCCTTTTCCGTTGATCTCAATGCAACAATTTTTTTAAATTTTCTTTTCCATTTTGTTATGGGTTCATTTTGCACTAGAGAACCCTTTATGTTTCAATACAATAACATCAGAAATTCTCTGTCATTGATATAAACTTTCCACTCTCTACGCCACTGTTTCAAAATGATAACTTGATTGTTGTTATGTACAGCTCTTTTCGAATGTTACTACTTACCTTTGCCTTACTAGTTCGAGCAGACATACACCATCCTTAAGATAATGTTATCAGTTGTTCTATTTTGCACGAAACCCATTTCTTTTCTATCTCTATTTTATGCCATTGAGGTACTCACTTTCGAATACTTGACCTCATTTGTGTTTGGTTCTGAGATAGAAAAGGATGGCGTTTTCGTCTTGGTTGAGTTGACAACACTGAATTTTTAGGTGTTCTGTTCACCTGAACCGTTGTCCATTTGTCCCAATGAGTAGCCTGAATAGCCTCGACTGCTCTCACACCACGAACGAACAACGAAGTGCTTTTTCTGATAGTAACAGTTTTTGACTTTGACGTCTGAGTCATTTTGAGTCACGTGTTCCGGTTCGATATTTGATTAACCAATTTGAAGATATCCAATTAAATTTCGATCATCTCTGGTGGATCTTAGGAAAATTCAAATCTGGAGATTTCCTCATATTGTTTGCAATATTTGACGCTGTATATTTTCGAGAAAATCTCTGTTCGCTATTGCGGATTTTTGAGGTTGAGAGGGCCTGTAGTAATTTCTTCATCGGTGAAACCGCTGGAACGAGAAACTAGCTATCAGACAACAAACAGACCATCGAAGCTAGTTACCAGAACTCTCCCACTTAATCTAGATTAGTATTTGCATTTGGCTCTACTTATGGCCCCACACAAGTGTGATCAGAAGTCAGACTGGTATTGTTTATTCTAGTGTGGCTCCGCTACGGTTTCGTTGTTCCCGCTACCTTTTATTGGTGCTCTACTACTGTTTCATTGTTCCCGCTACCGGTTATTGTTCTGCTACCGTTTATTAGATTCCACTGTTTCTGTACAACTGTGGTTGTTCCACTGTTCAGTATTCCTTCTCTGTTCGTCCCCTATGATTGTTATTCCTTGTTAATGGCATTCGTCCCAGCTGTACACGTACTTCGATTGATTGTGTCTTACTCACTTCACACCTGTATTCACCAAGGCATTGGATTCATAAACCCCGGTGAACTGGCATTATTGAGAAAAGCTACTTACTATCAGATAAGTCTAGCTCGAATTTGTAGCACCTAATGCATTTAACTAATTGTTAACTATCATCGTGACGTCACAGACATAGCCCTCACTGGAGGTTGAATGTTGATATACTAAAACGATACTCTCAATCATAGCGTACACTTTAGTGTAAGATCCGGATGCAGGATTAGTGCGCTCATCGGTTTTTTGCTCAAAACCAAATTTTTATGTATATTTATAATTAGAGGAATATATAATTATTTACTAGGTTGCCTATCAAAATTTGGCCGCCAGTATTTTTAATTAAATTACTTTCAATTGATTTTTGGGAAAAAAATTCGTTCATTTGTTTTTTAGATAATATAACGTCTACATCAGGGCAATCTATATGAAGATTCTAAAAAATCACTGTTGCCGTTGCGCACCTGGCCGTACCTCTTCGCAGCCAGGTGTAAATAGGTATGATTTCGATACACTTATAAGTTCATAACGTTTATTTATCAATCATATACCAAATTAAAGCTAATTTTTTTCTATTTATTATCATATATGGTTGCCTAATTGAATCCGCCCGCAAATAATGGTTGCTGGCTGTTAAAAATAATAAATATTTAAGGTAAAGTGAAAGAGAGTTAGCGCGTAACATCATTTGTCAGACGAGGATAGTGGTTGCCGGCTGTGCGACGCTTTTAAGCCATTGCGCAAACGTCGAATGTTGGTGTTCTCAACTCATATTAACAGCTGTGGCATTTTTATTCTAATATAAAAACCACGCTGTTTTGGAATTAGTAATGCACAACGTTTTATTTTTACATTGTTGTTTTGTTTGTCCATCTAGAAATCATTAAATTAATTAACGTAAAATAAAATTGATAAAGATGAAGTCATGTTTTCCGTGTAACGAGAAAAGCAAAGTACTGGACTTTAAAAAGTGCTCGTTAATGTTATTGTTTCGTCGTAAAAAAATATAAATATCATCACACTTCATTAACAATTGAATCTACTAATGATTTTGGATATCACACAGAGTGTCTTAAGCAAAAAGATAAAGAAGAATTTGAAGAGTTTTGCAAAACACAAACCGTAAGTAAAATTTTGATTGAACTTAAGAATAATATAGGTTATAGTTACAAAACTAATGACACAGTGCTAACTTTGTTTTTTTGTTACAAATGATTTTTTTTTAATTCTCATCATTATAAAAACAAATTACTGCATTTTTAAAAAAATTAACAATTGAACAAATTTAATTAATACATTTTTCAAATAATTATTAATTAAAAAAATTAATCAATGCCCTTTTTTCAAAATACAATTATTAAACCTTTTTTTAAATTTTTTAAATATTTAATGTTTTTTATTCAATTAATTAATTAATATTAATAATTTAAAAAATTACCTTATGCATAATTTGAAAAAATGAAAAATTAAAAAATCAATCGATTAATTTTTAAAAAATTAATGAATAAATAAAAATATTAAATTAAAATAAGGATGTTTATTTTTATGGAAAAACGTGGTAACGTGGTTACGAATTCCTAATATATAACATTTCTTAGGTAAAATTTATCAGGTACTCGGACCTTTTTCAACCTCATTCCAAACAAACAATAAAATCATTCAGCAGTATAAGGCGGAGAAATAAATACCGACTTTCTCTGTTGACTATGCGTTATATCTTTACCAAAAAAAATTTCAATTTTTATTATCCAATCCACGCCAACTGGGCTCCCGGTCATATAACTTGGTGTTGTTCAAGTTGAAGTTTCACACAGAAACGAACATTTTACAGGAGATATATATGTAAACCTGTGGTAGAAGTCCATTATATCTCAAAGTGGAGTGGTATGGATATACAAATCAGTAAAACGCAAAGTCGTCTCCACAATTTAATTTCCCATCTAGTTCAATAGGATGGTAAAACGATGACTGACCGCTATCAATCAGATAGCCGTCCAAAAGTAGAAGTAGTACATGTTTCGATCCTATATAGGACCATCATCAGCTATTCAAGAGAATTCTACAATAGAAGAAAGACTATGTACTAAAGACAAACAAGGTCAATATAAGATTACTTACATGGAGAAGAAAATTAATGTTGTGAAATAAGTATATATCTAATTGTTTAAAAAATTATTAGTATTAATATAGTTAAAAATCCACATGGTTAATTATTTGTGGTGTTAGAACCACCAAAATTGTTATGACGAAAACACCAAAACTAAGTATAGGTAGGGGAGGCTGTAAGGCCTTGGGCCCCCTTAATCCTATAGGGGAAATAAATGACTTAATCATCGATCAAAATAATAGAATCAATACACGTGATTATTGTTATTGACTAAACAGAACGGCAAGTGACAGCTGACAGCACAGCCGGAACCACTGTCATGAATGCTCCCATGTCAAAATTGACACAGAACAGTGGAAAGAGACCATCACTCACAGAACAAGAGAAGGAAAATTCCAACGATACTATTCCAAGCAAGAGGATCTCAAGCCAACCGACTGTAGCAATAACAAGAGGAGAATCCATACAATGGAAAATTAAGGAACTGAAAGAATTACCACAGAATAGCTACTCTAATCCACACCATGGAGTGAGAAACCCACCTACCAATCGTCACACGAAGGTCGAACATCCTCACAGAAGTAGACAAATCGGGTTTAGTACTATCGAACAAATCCCTCATGACCACACAGAAAGTGTGATAGCACTTGTGTCGAAATGAAGGACCAGTGGGACAGAGACAAACCCGCTGCTACAGTACACTCCACGAAGGAACGTCAGTCGTCCGCGAACGAACAGAAGTAGAACAACCCACACCACAGAGCAGACAGAACAGCTATTGTATTAGGCAAATAGGCCACAATAATGGTTTCCCTTTCCATTTAATTAATAGTATCTACAATAAACATAGATTAAAATCTCTTAACCGCAGTTTAACTCCTATTTCGAATTCCAACAAATATTGCTCTATTCCCTACTTAGGGAAAGTTTCACTTGATATTTCAAATATTTTTAAAAGGTTCGGTAATGACATTAATGTCTCGTTTTACACTACAGATTCTATTTCCAAAGTGTTAGTTAATACTAAAGATAAAGTTCCTATTTCTCACAAGTCAGGTGTTTACAGAATCTCTTGCTCTCAACCAGATTGTCCTGCCCAATATGTAGGACAAAGTGGTAGGAAAATAAAAACAAGAGTTCTGGAACATGTCAAACTCATTGAGAGCTCTAGAAACCCACATATAGTTGATTATAATACTAAAAGTTCTTTCTCCAACCATATTCTTAACTACAACCATAATTTTGACATAAATTCAGATTTAGATATTCTACATGTTTGCCAAAAAGGTGCCTTACTTAATTTCCTTGAAATCTTGGAAATTAACTCGGCCATCAACAATCCTAATATCGTTTCCCTCAATGAACAAACACAGTTTGATTGCAAAAAGTTCTTTAATTCTCTCAATTTTCTAAAAAACTAGATTCTTGTTCCTGCCTTGGTTCTCCACAAATTAGATAAAACAAATATTGTATCTTCATCGCTTATAAGTTGGTGTACAATAGCTGTTCTGTCTGCTCTGTGGTGTGGGTTGTTCTACTTCTGTTCGTTCGCGGACGACTGGCGTTCCTTCGTGGAGTGTACTGTAGCAGCGGGTTTGTCTCTGTCCCACTGGTCCTTCATTTCGACACAAGTGCTATCACACTTTCTGTGTGGTCATGAGGGATTTGTTCGATAGTACTAAACCCGATTTGTCTACTTCTGTGAGGATGTTCGACCTTCGTGTGACGATTGGTAGGTGGGTTTCTCACTCCATGGTGTGAATTAGAGTAGCTATTCTGTGGTAATTCTTTCAGTTCCTTAATTTTCCATTGTATGGATTCTCCTCTTGTTATTGCTACAGTCGGTTGGCTTGAGATCCTCTTGCTTGGAATAGTATCGTTGGAATTTTCCTTCTCTTGTTCTGTGAGTGATGGTCTCTTTCCACTGTTCTGTGTCAATTTTGACATGGGAGCATTCATGACAGTGGTTCCGGCTGTGCTGTCAGCTGTCACTTGCCGTTCTGTTTAGTCAATAACAATAATCACGTGTATTGATTTTATTATTTTGATCGATGATTAAGTCATTTATTTCCCCTATAGGATTAAGGGGGCCCAAGGCCTTACAGCCTCCCCTACCTATACTTAGTTTTGGTGTTTTCGTCATAACAATTTTGGTGGTTCTAACACCACAAATAATTAACCATGTGGTTATTTAACTATATTAATACTAATAATTTTTTAAACAATTAGATATATACTTATTTCACAACATTAATTTTCTTCTCCATGTAAGTAATCTTATATTGACCTTGTTTGTCTTTAGTACATAGTCTTTCTTCTATTGTAGAATTCTCTTGAATAGCTGATGATGGTCCTATATAGGATCGAAACATGTACTACTTCTACTTTTGGACGGCTATCTGATTGATAGCGGTCAGTCACCGTTTTACCATCCTATTGAACTAGATGGGAAATTAAATTGTGGAGACGACTTTGCGTTTTACTGATTTGTATATCCATACCACTCCACTTTGAAATATAATGGACTTCTACCACAGGTTAATGAATGCTAGTCGAGCAACATTGGTCCATTTCTACAAGACACTTCTACTCCAAAGGAAGACCACGAGTTTAGACATATGGTTCAATCGTGAATGCCTTCAGCGCTACTTGATCCCAGGGTATGTAGTCGTCAGGTCTAACTCACACAGCAATTCTTCGAGATCAGCTGTGAGAGTTGCACAACGTACTTGGATAAAACTGGAAATCAAACGACACTACGTCAAACTTGCAGACATTAACATTAAACTTTTTTGGTTATTTAGTAAACTCACCTTTCTTCTCCATAGTCTAGAAATTGATTGTCTTTATTCTTCCATAATGTACTTTGTAGAGGATCAAGGTAGAAATAAGTTTCTTATCCTCAAAAATAAACTTGAACGTTTATATTTTTCTCAAAATTTTCATGATAATTTTTCTCACTTTCATAATACCAAAAAAATTTCCAATCATATCTTTCATACTAGAGTGTTAAATCTCTCTTCATTTGATAATTTTTCTGAAAATGAAAAGTCTTTTCTCAATTGTGGACTCAAATATAATATTAATAAACAGGACAATAAGAAAAATTTCAAACTTTTAGCAGCTGAATGTGAAAAGGTCATTGAAACACAGAATTTTCCTAATAAGGATCTAATTAGAAGTGAACTTTCTAGAACTCTCAATAACAATTTTTCTTTATTCAATAATACTCCTAAATTTAACTCTGACATCAAAATTTCCAAAAATATTAACAATAAAATATCTGAAAATCAACTTGTGGTTACCAAGGCTGACAAAGGTAATTGCATAGTTATTCTTGATAGAACTGATTACATTAACAAAGTTTTGCAATTTTTAAATACAGATAGTTTCTCTAAATTAACTTGTGATTACACCAATAGATTTTTCAGCAACATGAAGTCTACTTTGAATAATTGTATCGATACTATTAAATTCTACAATTCTTCCAAATATAAACTCACCCCTATGAACCCGGCCACCCCATTGCTTTATGTTTTACCCAAAATTCACAAAGATGATATTCCTATTAGACCTGTAGTCTCTTATTGCAACTCCCCTGCTGCCAAGTTAGCATCTTGGTTAAATTCCATTATCAAAAACATTTCCAATTTCAATAACCCTCTCTCATTGTTAAATTCTTTTGATCTCACTCAAAAAATCAAAGACGTGGTTGTGCCACCCAATTCTCTTTTGTTGTCTTTTGATGTTGTAAATTTGTTTCCCAGTATTCCTCCCGAAGACTGCATTAGGTTAGTAAGGGACTTATTATTCAAATCAGATGTTTTATCTTTCCATGTCCTCAATATATGTTCTCTACTGAACACGGTTTTGCAACAGAACTTTTTCCAGTTTAATAATGATTTCTACTCACAAATTTCTGGCCTAGCTATGGGTAGCAATTTATCCCCCCTTCTTGCGGAAATTTTCATGGCTGTCCCACTATTTAACCAAATCATGTTTTGGTACAGATATGTTGACGATTGCATTGTACTTTTCAATGGCAATACTCATGAAGTAAACCTTTTATTAGATTTTCTAAATTCTTTACACCCATCGATACGTTTTACTATGGAGTTATCTAAAGATAATTCTATTCCGTTCTTGGATTTATTGATTAACATTAAAGATTCTAAACTCGATTTTTCAATTTACAGAAAACCTACCCACACAGACTCAGTCATCCCCTTCTCTTCGTTTCATCCTTACTCACACAAATTCGCAGCATTTAACTCTCTCTTTCATAGATAATTTAACATTCCTATGTCACCCGAAAATTTCAACAAGGAACTGAACATTATTAGGCAAATAGGCCACAATAATGGTTTCCCTTTCCATTTAATTAATAGTATCTACAATAAACATAGATTAAAATCTCTTAACCGCAGTTTAACTCCTATTTCGAATTCCAACAAATATTGCTCTATTCCCTACTTAGGGAAAGTTTCACTTGATATTTCAAATATTTTTAAAAGGTTCGGTAATGACATTAATGTCTCGTTTTACACTACAGATTCTATTTCCAAAGTGTTAGTTAATACTAAAGATAAAGTTCCTATTTCTCACAAGTCAGGTGTTTACAGAATCTCTTGCTCTCAACCAGATTGTCCTGCCCAATATGTAGGACAAAGTGGTAGGAAAATAAAAACAAGAGTTCTGGAACATGTCAAACTCATTGAGAGCTCTAGAAACCCACATATAGTTGATTATAATACTAAAAGTTCTTTCTCCAACCATATTCTTAACTACAACCATAATTTTGACATAAATTCAGATTTAGATATTCTACATGTTTGCCAAAAAGGTGCCTTACTTAATTTCCTTGAAATCTTGGAAATTAACTCGGCCATCAACAATCCTAATATCGTTTCCCTCAATGAACAAACACAGTTTGATTGCAAAAAGTTCTTTAATTCTCTCAATTTTCTAAAAAACTAGATTCTTGTTCCTGCCTTGGTTCTCCACAAATTAGATAAAACAAATATTGTATCTTCATCGCTTATAAGTTGGTGTACAATAGCTGTTCTGTCTGCTCTGTGGTGTGGGTTGTTCTACTTCTGTTCGTTCGCGGACGACTGACGTTCCTTCGTGGAGTGTACTGTAGCAGCGGGTTTGTCTCTGTCCCACTGGTCCTTCATTTCGACACAAGTGCTATCACACTTTCTGTGTGGTCATGAGGGATTTGTTCGATAGTACTAAACCCGATTTGTCTACTTCTGTGAGGATGTTCGACCTTCGTGTGACGATTGGTAGGTGGGTTTCTCACTCCATGGTGTGGATTAGAGTAGCTATTCTGTGGTAATTCTTTCAGTTCCTTAATTTTCCATTGTATGGATTCTCCTCTTGTTATTGCTACAGTCGGTTGGCTTGAGATCCTCTTGCTTGGAATAGTATCGTTGGAATTTTCCTTCTCTTGTTCTGTGAGTGATGGTCTCTTTCCACTGTTCTGTGTCAATTTTGACATGGGAGCATTCATGACAGTGGTTCCGGCTGTGCTGTCAGCTGTCACTTGCCGTTCTGTTTAGTCAATAACAATAATCACGTGTATTGATTTTATTATTTTGATCGATGATTAAATCATTTATTTCCCCTATAGGATTAAGGGGGCCCAAGGTCTTACAGCCTCCCCTACCTATACTTAGTTTTGGTGTTTTCGTCATAACAATTTTGGTGGTTCTAACACCACAAATAATTAACCATGTGGTTATTTAACTATATTAATACTAATAATTTTTTAAACAATTAGATATATACTTATTTCACAACATTAATTTTCTTCTCCATGTAAGTAATCTTATATTGACCTTGTTTGTCTTTAGTACATAGTCTTTCTTCTATTGTAGAATTCTCTTGAATAGCTGATGATGGTCCTATATAGGATCGAAACATGTACTACTTCTACTTTTGGACGGCTATCTGATTGATAGCGGTCAGTCACCGTTTTACCATCCTATTGAACTAGATGGGAAATTAAATTGTGGAGACGACTTTGCGTTTTACTGATTTGTATAGATATATATGTTGTTCCTGAATATGGTTGTGCTATATTAGGAAGGAGATGGATTCGAGCATTGAACATCAATCTTCAAGACTTGGATTCTATTTCGCATAAATGTCAACGTCAACGTCAACGTCAACGTCAACGTCAACGTCAACGTCAACGTCAACGTCAACGTCAACGTCAACGTCAACGTCAACGTCAACGTCAACGTCAACGTCAACGTCCACGTCCACGTCCACGTCCACGTCCACGTCCACGTCCACGTCCACGTCCACGTCCACGTCCACGTCCACGTCCACGTCCACGTCCACGTCCACGTCCACGTCCACGTCCACGTCCACGTCCACGTCCACGTCCACGTCCACGTCCACGTCCACGTCCACGTCCACGTCCACGTCCACGTCCACGTCCACGTCCACGTCCACGTCCACGTCCACGTCCACGTCCACGTCCACGTCCACGTCCACGTCCACGTCCACGTCCACGTCCACGTCCACGTCCACGTCCACGTCCACGTCCACGTCCACGTCCACGTCCACGTCCACGTCCACGTCCACGTCCACGTCCACGTCCACGTCCACGTCCACGTCCACGTCCACGTCCACGTCCACGTCCACGTCCACGTCCACGTCCACGTCCACGTCCACGTCCACGTCCACGTCCACGTCCACGTCCACGTCCACGTCCACGTCCACGTCCACGTCCACGTCCACGTCCACGTCCACGTCCACGTCCACGTCCACGTCCACGTCCACGTCCACGTCCACGTCCACGTCCACGTCCACGTCCACGTCCACGTCCACGTCCACGTCCACGTCCACGTCCACGTCCACGTCCACGTCCACGTCCACGTCCACGTCCACGTCCACGTCCACGTCCACGTCCACGTCCACGTCCACGTCCACGTCCACGTCCACGTCCACGTCCACGTCCACGTCCACGTCCACGTCCACGTCCACGTCCACGTCCACGTCCACGTCCACGTCCACGTCCACGTCCACGTCCACGTCCACGTCCACGTCCACGTCCACGTCCACGTCCACGTCCACGTCCACGTCCACGTCCACGTCCACGTCCACGTCCACGTCCACGTCCACGTCCACGTCCACGTCCACGTCCACGTCCACGTCCACGTCCACGTCCACGTCCACGTCCACGTCCACGTCCACGTCCACGTCCACGTCCACGTCCACGTCCACGTCCACGTCCACGTCCACGTCCACGTCCACGTCCACGTCCACGTCCACGTCCACGTCCACGTCCACGTCCACGTCCACGTCCACGTCCACGTCCACGTCCACGTCCACGTCCACGTCCACGTCCACGTCCACGTCCACGTCCACGTCCACGTCCACGTCCACGTCCACGTCCACGTCCACGTCCACGTCCACGTCCACGTCCACGTCCACGTCCACGTCCACGTCCACGTCCACGTCCACGTCCACGTCCACGTCCACGTCCACGTCCACGTCCACGTCCACGTCCACGTCCACGTCCACGTCCACGTCCACGTCCACGTCCACGTCCACGTCCACGTCCACGTCCACGTCCACGTCCACGTCCACGTCCACGTCCACGTCCACGTCCACGTCCACGTCCACGTCCACGTCCACGTCCACGTCCACGTCCACGTCCACGTCCACGTCCACGTCCACGTCCACGTCCACGTCCACGTCCACGTCCACGTCCACGTCCACGTCCACGTCCACGTCCACGTCCACGTCCACGTCCACGTCCACGTCCACGTCCACGTCCACGTCCACGTCCACGTCCACGTCCACGTCCACGTCCACGTCCACGTCCACGTCCACGTCCACGTCCACGTCCACGTCCACGTCCACGTCCACGTCCACGTCCACGTCCACGTCCACGTCCACGTCCACGTCCACGTCCACGTCCACGTCCACGTCCACGTCCACGTCCACGTCCACGTCCACGTCCACGTCCACGTCCACGTCCACGTCCACGTCCACGTCCACGTCCACGTCCACGTCCACGTCCACGTCCACGTCCACGTCCACGTCCACGTCCACGTCCACGTCCACGTCCACGTCCACGTCCACGTCCACGTCCACGTCCACGTCCACGTCCACGTCCACGTCCACGTCCACGTCCACGTCCACGTCCACGTCCACGTCCACGTCCACGTCCACGTCCACGTCCACGTCCACGTCCACGTCCACGTCCACGTCCACGTCCACGTCCACGTCCACGTCCACGTCCACGTCCACGTCCACGTCCACGTCCACGTCCACGTCCACGTCCACGTCCACGTCCACGTCCACGTCCACGTCCACGTCCACGTCCACGTCCACGTCCACGTCCACGTCCACGTCCACGTCCACGTCCACGTCCACGTCCACGTCCACGTCCACGTCCACGTCCACGTCCACGTCCACGTCCACGTCCACGTCCACGTCCACGTCCACGTCCACGTCCACGTCCACGTCCACGTCCACGTCCACGTCCACGTCCACGTCCACGTCCACGTCCACGTCCACGTCCACGTCCACGTCCACGTCCACGTCCACGTCCACGTCCACGTCCACGTCCACGTCCACGTCCACGTCCACGTCCACGTCCACGTCCACGTCCACGTCCACGTCCACGTCCACGTCCACGTCCACGTCCACGTCCACGTCCACGTCCACGTCCACGTCCACGTCCACGTCCACGTCCACGTCCACGTCCACGTCCACGTCCACGTCCACGTCCACGTCCACGTCCACGTCCACGTCCACGTCCACGTCCACGTCCACGTCCACGTCCACGTCCACGTCCACGTCCACGTCCACGTCCACGTCCACGTCCACGTCCACGTCCACGTCCACGTCCACGTCCACGTCCACGTCCACGTCCACGTCCACGTCCACGTCCACGTCCACGTCCACGTCCACGTCCACGTCCACGTCCACGTCCACGTCCACGTCCACGTCCACGTCCACGTCCACGTCCACGTCCACGTCCACGTCCACGTCCACGTCCACGTCCACGTCCACGTCCACGTCCACGTCCACGTCCACGTCCACGTCCACGTCCACGTCCACGTCCACGTCCACGTCCACGTCCACGTCCACGTCCACGTCCACGTCCACGTCCACGTCCACGTCCACGTCCACGTCCACGTCCACGTCCACGTCCACGTCCACGTCCACGTCCACGTCCACGTCCACGTCCACGTCCACGTCCACGTCCACGTCCACGTCCACGTCCACGTCCACGTCCACGTCCACGTCCACGTCCACGTCCACGTCCACGTCCACGTCCACGTCCACGTCCACGTCCACGTCCACGTCCACGTCCACGTCCACGTCCACGTCCACGTCCACGTCCACGTCCACGTCCACGTCCACGTCCACGTCCACGTCCACGTCCACGTCCACGTCCACGTCCACGTCCACGTCCACGTCCACGTCCACGTCCACGTCCACGTCCACGTCCACGTCCACGTCCACGTCCACGTCCACGTCCACGTCCACGTCCACGTCCACGTCCACGTCCACGTCCACGTCCACGTCCACGCCCACGCCCACGCCCACGCCCACGTCAACGTCAACGTCAACGTCAACGTCAACGTCAACGTCAACGTCAACGTCAACGTCAACGTCAACGTCAACGTCAACGTCAACGTCAACGTCAACGTCAACGTCAACGTCAACGTCAACGTCAACGTCAACGTCAACGTCAACGTCAACGTCAACGTCAACGTCAACGTCAACGTCAACGTCAACGTCAACGTCAACGTCAACGTCAACGTCAACGTCAACGTCAACGTCAACGTCAACGTCAACGTCAACGTCAACGTCAACGTCAACGTCAACGTCAACGTCAACGTCAACGTCAACGTCAACGTCAACGTCAACGTCAACGTCAACGTCAACGTCAACGTCAACGTCAACGTCAACGTCAACGTCAACGTCAACGTCAACGTCAACGTCAACGTCAACGTCAACGTCAACGTCAACGTCAACGTCAACGTCAACGTCAACGTCAACGTCAACGTCAACGTCAACGTCAACGTCAACGTCAACGTCAACGTCAACGTCAACGTCAACGTCAACGTCAACGTCAACGTCAACGTCAACGTCAACGTCAACGTCAACGTCAACGTCAACGTCAACGTCAACGTCAACGTCAACGTCAACGTCAACGTCAACGTCAACGTCAACGTCAACGTCAAAGTCAATATCAAAGTCAATGTCAACATCAATCTCAAAGTTTGTGTCAAGATTTGAATCAATGCCAACTTGATTTAGATTTTAATCAACGTCAATTGTCAATACAAGCTTTGCTGAACGACTTTCAAGATTTTTTAAGAGAAACATTCTGAATTGAAAATGAATCAATACATGACTCCTCTGGAAATGGAAAAAACCCTACGATAAAATTGAAGTTACTTTTTTGTAATATCTAACAGAAAACAACTACTTCCCCGGCACTTGCCACGCTGGACATTGAACTACATCTAATAGATATTGAGAAAGACCCTATATAACTTGAGAGAAAAAATCTGAAAGTGAAAATTTGCATTTTCATTCAGAAAGTTGATTATTTATTGAATGTCCAGTTTCCTTTGGAGGTTCTTTATGAATGAGATAAAGGTGAATGTTATTCAGAAGTATCACTCACAGAAAATCGCTCATTCCATTGATGCGTGAATAATTGCATCTCTTTCGCTAGGCCTCCAATACATTTTGGTCGACTAAAATCTATTTCACTCTTCTAAGATCATCAGGGAGGTCGGAAGAATTGGAAAACATACTCTTCAGAAGCAATTTCACACTGTAATGAGGAATTGTTAGACTATTTCTTGTGGGGTGAAACTTTGAAAATATTTTTCTGACATAAAACCTGTCATGGGTATGGCATGTTGATTTCATTGAAAATATGAACAGGATGTTCAAAAAGTCAGTTGTGGAATCATCTGCGACTGAAAGTTGGAATTTAGTCGCTGTTTTCCATCGTACAAGATAACCTCTGTTGGAAGGGATTCATGTTTTAAAGAGAAACATTCTCAATTGAGAATTGAATCAATACATGACTCCTCTGAAAATGGAAAAACCCTACGATAAAATTGAAATTACTTTTTTGTAATATCTAACAGAAAACAACTACATCCCCGGCAAAAGCCACGCTGGACATTGAACTACATCTGATAGATATTGAGAAAGACCCTATATAATTTGCGAGAAAAAAAAATCTGAAAGTGAAAATCTGCATTTTCATTCAGATAGTTGATTATTTATTGAATGTCCAGTTTTCTGAATGAAAATGCAAATTTTAACTTTCAGATTTTTTCTCTCAAGTTATATAGTGTCTTTCTCAATATCTATCAGATGTAGTTCAATGTCCAGCGTGGCTGTTGCCGGGGAAGTAGTTTTCTGTTAGATATTACAAAAAAGTAGCTTCAATTTTATCGTAGGGTTTTTCCATTTCCAGAGGAGTCATGTATTGATTCAATTTTCAATTGAGAATGTTTCTCTTTAAAACATGAATCCCTTCCAAGAGAGGTTATCTTGTACGATGGAAAACAGCGACTAAATTCCAACTTTCAGTCGCAGATGATTCCACAACTGACTTTATGAACATCCTGTTCATATTTTCAATGAAATCAACATGCCATACCCATGACAGGTTTTATGTCAGAAAAATATTTTCAATGTTTCACACCACAAGAAATAGTCCAACAGTTCCTTATTACAGTGTGAAATTGCTTCTGAAGAGTATGTTTTCCAATTCTTCCGACCTCCCTGATGATCTTAGAAGAGTGAAATAGATTTTAGTCGACCGAAATGTATTGGAGGCCTGGCGAAAGAGATGCAATTATTCACGCATCAATGGAATGAGCGATTTTCTGTGAGTGATACTTCTGAATAACATTCTCTCTTATCTCATTCATAGAAAAGAAACTCCAAAGGAAACTGGACATTCAATAAATAATCAACTATCTGAATGAAAATGCAAATTTTCACTTTCAGATTTTTGCTCTCAAGTTATATAGGGTCTTTCTCAATATCTATCAGATGTAGTTCAATGTCCAGCGTGGCTTTTGCCGGGGAAGTAGTTGTTTTCTGTTAGATATTACAAAAAAGTTACTTCAATTTTATCGTAGGGCTTTTCCATATCCAGAGGAGTCATGTATTGTTTCAATTTTCAATTAAGAATGTTTCTCTTTAAAACATGAATCCCTTCCAAGAGAGGTTATTTTGTACGATGGAAAACAGCGACTAAATTTCAACTTTCAGTCGCAGATGATTCCACAACTGACTTTATGAACATCCTGTTCATATTTTCAATGAAATCAACATGCCATACCCATGACAGGTTTTATGTCAGAAAAATATTTTCAAAGTTTCACCCCACAAGAAATAGTCCAACAATTCCTCATTACAGTGTGAAATTGCTTCTGAAGAGTATGTTTTCCAATTCTTCCGACCTCTCTGATGATCATAGAAGAGTGAAATAGATTTTAGTCGACCAAAATGTATTGGTGGCCTAGCGAAAGAGATGCAATTATTCACGCATCAATGGAATGAGCGATATTCTTTTAGTGATAGTTCTGAATAACATTCTTCCTTGTCTCATTCATAGATAAGAATCTCCAAAGGAAACTGGACATTCAATAAATAATCAACTATCTGAATGAAAATGCAAATTTTCACTTTCCGATTTTTTCTCTCAAGTTATATAGGGTCTTTCTCAATATCTATCAGATGTAGTTCAATGTCCAGTGTGTCTTTTGCCGGGGAAGTAGTTGTTTTCTGTTAGATATTACAAAAGAGTAACTTCAATTTTATCGTAGCCTTATATTATATCGGAAAACATAATACATCCCCACCATGAATGTTACGCTTAGCTGACCTACGGCGCAACCAAATCAATCAGAGATCAGAATACGCACTTACCACCAAGTTGGACAGGGTGACCACCTGCAGACTAGTGTCGAGGATTTTGCCTCCCATCAGTGCAAGGGTCGGTCAACACAGACAGCAATGAAGCCATCTGTTTCCCGTCCAAATCATTACACACTCCGTTGCTTCGTCACCACTGGTTCATTTCCAGTCCTATTTGTCTTGCCTAATGCAGTACTGCTCGTGAAGAGCCACCAGGAGGAAATATTTTTTAAAATCATTTCTAAATCATAATCCTTGTCAAATTAACTGAAAGGCATGCCAAATCTTCAAGATTAGAAGTTGTTGCTAGATAGCAACAACTGAACCGTATGAGGTTGGACAAGGAATAGTTTGATGGTAAAGACCTGTCTCAAAAGACGACTCAAAGGATAACAACCAAGGTGATAGATGGTCTCCATCATCGCCTGGTGGAAAAAAATCACAACAACTATTTGTGCTGTAAATGGATTATTCCATGTTTCAGTATTTGGTCGATAACTTCCGTAGACCTCTTTTCCTTCTCCATTAATTCTCATGTCTGATTCTAACAGTAAGGGTGATAAAGTCTCATTGATCGAAATACTCCGAAAACAAACTAACTCTCCATTTTGATTTCCAACTCGACTTGTCACACCATCGAACAGAGGATACACCTTTGTTTCATTCGCAGGTTTAACAAGAACGTTAGGGATGTCCACCATAATCCATAGACTGGAGATTTGATATTCTGGCCAAAACAAAAACACAATTGAACTCCTTCACCAACAAGGTCCACATGCTCTGTCCTGGTTACGTACTCCATTTTCGTTTCATATTCAAAGGTGGTGTTCGCCTTTACTCTAAGACTCACCTTTCATGGTAGCACGGAGAGATTTTAGAGCCGAAAGTAGTTGACATGATGTGGTTCATTTGTCGCACTATGTGGGGAAAGTCTATTTTTTATTAGATTTGTAATATTGACCATTCCATCTTTACCAAACCTCGTGATGCGACTGAGTCGGAGGGATGGTCCAAAACAATGCATCAGCCAATATAACTCGCCGGCTATGAAACTAAGTAGCCTCCAAGGGTGGGACGGTTAGCCTGGCTCAGTTTGAGAATCCAGAAAAAGGACAGTTGAAGTTCTATCATTTTCCGAATGAGATGATATTTTCATAACTCTTCAAGCAAGTTGATATTTGAAATAGTCTTGACCAGGCCTTTGAATCACGATCTGATCAACACTATTTTCATTCCATAAATTCAAATAAATAGTCCTAGCTAATAAATTTGAAAACAACCAAAGCCAATAGAGTTTCTTTATAATCTAGTAGAATTTTAATCTAATTAAAGCAACCAATGTCATCAGAGTAATTGAGATTACTAGTGAACCAGTGCGTATGTTTATTCTCGCGTATGTTTATTTTTCGAACCTGTTCTGTACCTGCCTAGAGAAAGGCCAAGAAAGATTATTCGGTAAGTAGAATCATTGTTAGAATTGAGAACATAAATGAGTGTTTTATATCTGTGTTCATCTCCCCAAAAGTGTTATTCTGTTTGTTAAATGAGCGTATTATGAACAGAATAGAAACAAAATAATTGTTTCACTAGCTAAAATAATTCACACGCTAACGGCCAAACGGCGATATGAATATGCATAGAACTGAGCGAAGAGGACATTGAGAGTGAAAATTCACTTAAGAGAGTACACGCCGCGGCAATAGCCAGAGCAATAGCACAAGAGGGTCATTCTGAACTAATATTCAATTGAATAATTCTTCAAACTGTATTATCAAGAACAGCTGGTACAGTTCCAAAGTTATGTCCTGAATTTTCTCTACGGAATGTGTGAAATCTTTGAAGTGAAAATCATTTTTACATAAAAAGGCTTGCTATCAAAAAGTTTGTTATGCCGACATTTTAAAAGAGTTGTGTTCAAATCGTCTTGTCTTCCAGCGCTATCCCATAGCTTAAAGCGGGGGCAACCTGTCAAATAGGTCAAATTTCTATTTTATCAATTTTAAAAGATCCTTTCAAAATAGGAATAAGTCATTGTTTTTATATTGTTTTTCCGTTTACCAGCTGTCGTCCCCTCACGAACGGCACCACTCAGAAGTCGAAACTTGTGCGAGCCAAGGATTAACGAGGTGTTACCTTTATACGTGCGATTCCTAGCACTTTCTCAGACCACCAGAAAAATTTCTGCCTTCTCCATGGTTTGAACCATCGCCGACTGGCAGCCAAAGTGATTGAAACATTGTCGCATCAACCACTCGGCTACCTGGCCAAAAAGCTTTTTTATGTCCAGCTCTTAGACTATCTGACGTCGAAATTATTCGATTGTCACATGGAAAGTTGACATGAATTTGCAGAGAATGCGAATAGTCTTCCTATTTATACTACCAGAGATTGCTGACAGTAAATCAACGATTGAGGTAGATTGTAAATGATATAAGACATGCGTGGATTAAAATACGAATATTTGATTATGTTACTGAGAAAAGCGTGTCTTTTGATTTATATCGTTGAGTAACACTTATGCAACAATATCAAAGAAGAATAGATTTAGTCTCATATGAATTTGTAATGGACTAAAACAATTGAATCGTGTTCCGATTGTGATCTCGAATTTGGTGGAGATTATGAAACTGGATAAAATTATGGTAGGTACCAGCTCATTAAAAGCAGTGGAACTTCAAGCTATCTAATCAGAACCATATGGTGACAAATTCTTGGAATTGAATGTAAAAGATAATGCATGAACGACTTCCCCATAAAAACCCATAATAGTTCACTCGAAATCATTTCCGTCAACGCACCACTGAAAAAGTAACTACTTAATATTTAATTTTTTTCCAATTTCGCGTTTCGCTGTTACTATAGCTTTCCAAACATAAGATAGAATTTAGTAAATGTACAGATATATTTATAGTTATTTGAAATTAGGTAAAGAGAAGGAAGGTGTTATAATTATAAACTGGTATTATAATAATAAACTGGTAGCTTGCTTAATATTGGAAATCCATTCAATGTATCATCACAAAGATGTATTTAGTTATTAAATAGATTAAGATTTACCTCAGAAATGGAAGAAAACTCAATAAACTTTCCACAACTCACCATAACAAGAATAGACAATATACAAAGCTTTTCCATCTACCATAAACCGTCACACAAGGACATAACCATTCCTAAGTCTTCATTTTTATCAGCATGAATTAGCAGAATAGGTACCATACCATGATACATAGACTACTAAATATGCCTATGTTAGACTCAAAAAAGAACTCCATATCATTAAACAAATAACAAATAAAATAATGATGGTTATGACCCTCACCTAATAGATAAAATTATTGAAAAAAAGAATACTCAATTGCTATCAGCGTAGTCTACCCCATCCAAAAACAAGAAACAATTACGTATTGCTCATAAACCTATTTCGGCAAACCTAGTGACAAAGTGAAATATATCTTAACACAACACAATTCTACAACTTCCTACGTAACGTAACAACGTAACAATAATTAGAGCAAATACATTAGAAACAACAAAACTAGAAACGAAAAATCCTAAAAATCAGTGGTGTACGAAAATAGATGTGGGGATTGCCCTAAAATATACGTCGGTAGAACTTTTAGAAATTATAAAACCCGCATTCTTGAACATAAAAGAAGCTTTGATAACCACAAGAGAGATTCAAGTCATTCAAATCACCTCATACTTAGATGAAAACAATACTTTTGATACAAATTTTGAAAATTTACATTCAGAAGGAAAAGGCTTAAAACTTAATTTATTAGAAGCACTACAGATCCACAAAAACAATCCCAATAATTTACTAAATGACCAGTTAGATTTAAATCGTTCACCACTTCTTAATCTCTTCAATTCCTAAATGAATATTTGTGATAATACCCGGATTGGATTTCTGGTATTATTATCAATATATACTACCTGTTTATAATTGTAAAACCTTCTTTCTGTTTTCATAAATTCAAATAACTATTAATATATCTGTACATTTACTGAATTACATTTTATGTTTGAAAAAGATGTAGTAATAGTGAAACGCTTCACATATTACAAGTACTGATATATTGTGGATATTAGTGGTTCAAAAGGGGACTCAGGAGATCGGACACCCCAACATTACTCTTACATTTACGTGGTGAACCCTGGGCAACGTCATGACTCTTCATGGCGGCTAACAAGAGTAAAGCGAGTTGCGAGAGTTGCGAGAACTGGATTTTTATTTCATTCCGAGTAATTATTGATATCCACCAAGTATAGGTCAAATCAATCGATCTGTCAGGTATGTCCCGACATTTTACGAAAAGCAGTGACATCTATTTCTATCAGGTTCATTCTTTGTACTTTGTCTGACCTTATTGTTATTATTATATTATTGGAATGTGTCCGCCCGTACTTGTACATGTTAATAGGCAACATATTGCTAAAATTTGTTGACAATGGGCTCCTGGCTTCTTCTGCCTTCCTGAGGGGTTTTGGGATCGTCTCCAATCAGCCCATTGGCAACAGTAAGCATGACTTTTTTCATTTTCAATTGTTGAAGGTGATGTTTTTTTCTGAAACGTCAAGAACGCATTGACAATCGTGAGGTCGATAAAGTGCCAAAAAGTGTTATGCCACTATTTCGTGATTTTGCGATCAATCTCAGAACATGAAATACATGTGTTTTCCCAACATATTTACACCAACATTTGGCAGAAAATTCTACTCTCCATAGAGTGGTTTTGGCAAAAAGGCCTCAACTGTAATTGTCAAGGGTCCTCAGAACGTCGTATCGAACATTGAGAACAGAAAAATATATTTTCTATTTTAAGTTCAAGCGATATTTACGCATTTGCAGAGAATGTTGCATTGCTCCTTTTAAGTAACTCATATGGAATGATTCGAAATCAAAAGTTGTGGATGATTTTGTTCACATACAGAACAGATTTGAACACGAGCTACTGGCCATGAACCTTGATAAAACCTGGTATCACCCATATAGCATCAATAAAACAAAACCAACACTCCGAAGCCTTGATTTCATAGCACCAAACGAATCTTATTCAATCCCAGCTGAACATTATTTAAGTATTTCTAAGTTATAGAGTCTTTATTGTCAACGACTTTGTTCTGAAAACAACTGTTCAATATTGATCAAGACTCCGTCATTCACTTGATATTGTATTTTTGTATGATTGTAATATTGTATAAGTGTATCCTTCTATTTATGTATTATTGTTTCATTGTATAGGCCGTGGTGGAGAGTGGATACCGTGTTCGCATTTCAACCCAATCATCGGCAGGTGCATGAGTTCGAATACCTGCGCGATCACCGGCATCACTCGTTAAAAGATAAGGGTTACGTCTTCCCTAGCTCGTACAAGTCTCTCGAAGACTTCGAGGGTTGCGCATAAGAGTGCATCCGGTAGACAAAAATTATAAGAATTTCAACATAAAACTGTTTAACTATTATTGTATTATACAGGGTGTTAGGTAAACATGCGTCAAAAATTCATGGGGTTGTTCCTTGAACTATTTTCAGAATATTTTGTCCCATGATGATTTTTGAAAAACCCCTTTGTTTCGAAGATACAGGGTGAACAAAATTTACGACATTAACAACATTTTATTGTCCAAAAGTACATGTAAAGTTGCTCAATCTACAATAAATGTTCAAAATGATTTCCTTCAGCCTCTGGATTTCAAACTCACCAGGGTCTTTTCTGATTGGGTTAAATCCAGCAATTATCCCATTTAGCAAATCATCTAACTTCTCCTATGGCACATACGGAGATTACTGGATAGGTCGAGATGGGCCACACGCATGGCCTGCTCGATCCCCGGACTTAAACTTCCTGGATTATTGCTTCTGGGGTAATCTGAAGTCATTAGTTCACGCTACTCCATTGAAGAATTTGGATAATGTGCAAAATCGCATAATTGCTGGGTGTAACTCAATTAGAAACGACCCTGGTGTGTTTGAAAGAGTTCGACAGTCAATGACGAGAATATTGAATACTTGTATCCAGGATGGAAGAAGTTATTTTCAACATTTATTGTAGATTGAGCAACTTTGCATGTTCTTTCACATGATAAAATGATTGTTCATGTCGTAAATTTTGTTCACCCTGTATCTAAACAAAGGGGTTTTTCAAAAATCATCATGGGATAAAATATTCTTAGAATATGTTAAGGAATGACCCCTTAAATTTTTGCCGCATGTTTACCTAACACCCTGTATATTATCGTATTATATTACAATTGTATTATTGCAATACTACAATATTTGTGTATGAACAACAACAATTACTAGCAATTTGTAACTTTTTCCTTCACGTTTTTGTTGAGCCTGGAGGCAAAAAATCTTTGATGGTCGAGAATTTGGATTAAAATTTGTCTAAGATTTGGGTTCGAGTATTTCCAACAAATTTAGCAATTCTCATTCAGTACGATAGACGTAATATCACTCGAATAGTAAGGCAATACTATCTCTATCTTGCAAGAGTCTGAGATAGTGCGACACTCATAGAATTGAGGAACCAGATATACGTAACTTCAGTTCTCTTTTAAGAAAAAATATCATCTCTTAGTCGAAATATCTAATTATAGGGCCGCGTTATACCTGTGAAAAGAGGGTGAGACCGCGTACGCTAAACAGTGGTAGATATTGTCAAACTCAACAAACGACTACGATAGAAAACACCATCGTAGCAGGCCATTATGAATTCGACTTCAGCTCATCTGGTTTGAGTAAGGCTGATGTTAGTTTTTGAATAAACCAAGGTTTTCTGCCGTCTTGAAGAAATATGCCATGTTTTGGATTATCTTTATGGATTTGTTGCAGTACCTCAGTCTCTGTAGCTGTAATATTGGCTTGTTGTCGAAGGGGTTGTAGCTTGGTAACAAAGTTTGGATCACCCTACTCAGCATCGAAGACAGAATCATTTTCATAGGACGCATGTTCAGATACCTTGAAAAGAACCTATCCTAATCTAACCTAAGAAATCCAACGAAATTATTTAACTTGAGGTTATTTGAATGAACACAACCAACCAGAGCAACATTATAGTCGATGATGCATGTTCTGTATTCTCACAGGAACAGTATTCTGCCATTTGGAGGCGTTATGAAGAAATGATCTTTGTCATACGGATTTTTGCGTTTGTGGTACAATAAAGTGATGTTTTTGTAGCGTTTGTTGTAAATGGCTAGGGAGGGAATACTGTTGTCTTTTACAGTGGAATTTGGTTATGGTATTGAAACACAGGAATTGGCGTATATCGAAAATCTTTGCTTCGTAAAATAACATGCGGTATGAGTATCTTGGAGTTTTTGCTAAGATTGATTTCAGAAATCTTTTTGAATATGAGTGTTCAATGTCTCGCCCCATCAGCACACTATAGCATATCGTAGATGGCTGTCGACAACAAGAGCATTACATGATTTTTTGATTTAAATCAAGTATATTTTTTAGATGTTCAAATTCGAACAGTATGGAGTGGAGCTGTCTGCGGATTAATTTTATGTGTTCATCTCATTTTCGGTTGCAATCTATCATACCTTATTTTCATGAAGAATAGTTTGCTACTGTCCTTTAGTAAAAACATATAAACGATCGAAGGTAGGTGTGATTGATTTATATCAGCTGAAAGGAACGTGATGAGATTTGTCTAGGTCCAAAGTCAGTAATTTGTGCTTTAACCAATTTTTTATTTGTGGTAGTTCATCTTCCACTATTGTCTCAAGTTCTTGCCAACTGTCCGCTGTGTATAAGATTGTAGTATCGCCAGGAAACCCCAGAATATCTTACCGTATTCGCAATGAAAACGTACCGTTTACGTAATTGTTAAAGCGAGTTGGCCCCAAGACGGTACCTTGTGGAATTCCATAATCTATTTTTCCCTGGTCACTCAGTATATTATCGACTGTTACAGACTGTAATCTATTTGACCATGAAGTTCGAAATAGTTAGACATTTTCTTCGAATTCCTGTCTTCCAGTGTTTGCAAGAGCAGACTGTGACAGTATCGAATGCCTCCAATGGGTCGAAGAAGACTCACAGACTCGGTTTTTCTTCGTCCAGAGCAGAGAATTTCTTTTTGGTTAATGCCAGTTGAGCATCATCGGTACATAATTTATCTCTAAATTTGAACTGATCATCTAATATAACTCCATATTTTGTATATACGCCGATAATCTCATTTTAAAAACTTTAGCAAATAATTTCTATCCTAATAACACTCGAACATTGATTCAAATTCAAAATTCTCTTTATTTCCTTATTGATCAAACATATCTCTATAAAAAATACAAAAACATGTTCGATATAGGGTGGGTCAGACTAGTTATAAAACACTTATTTATATATAAATAAAAAACGGTCACAGATACAATATAAAAAAACTGGTCTAGTGAATAATAAACTCTGGGCAACAGATGATTTTTCAATTCTAGTTTGGACTTAGGAATATTGGTGATGTTCTTTATTTCCGACGGTAGGTTATTGGATTAGTCCAGGGCATTTAGATCAAAATCAGCCGGAATAACTAAATTTGGCCGTCACACAGATATCGAGATGCAGTTTTCTGCATTGTGTTCAGGAAGGTCACAGCAAATGGTGTGGTTTCTCGCTTTTTTGAAAAATGCTTTCTGGGCCGGAAAATGCATTTTCCAATTGCATCACTACTTGCACCATTACAGGAACGACTGGAAACTCGGAAAAATCGCTCGGAAATTGTTACTCGGGGGGTTGTCGGGGCTGCCGATCTTGATTCTGGCATTAAAATCACCCGGGGGTGCACGAGGGTGGCTCTGTGGGGGTGCGCGGGGGGTGAATTGGGGGAGAAATGACAGCGTACATGAAACTCGCTCCAAACTCGTTACTCGGGGGTGTTCGGGGATGCCGAATTCAATTCTGGCATTGGAATTCCTTGGGGGCAGCTCCATGAGGGTTGCGAGGGTGGTCAATTGCGGGAGAAACGGCAGCGTGCATGAAAATCGATCCAAACTCGTAACTCGGGGGTTTTTGGGGATGCCAAATTCAATTCTGGTATTGGAATTCCTTGGGGGCGGCTCCATGGGGGTTGCGGGGGTGGTCAATTGGGGGAGAAACGGCAGCGTGCATGAAAATCGATCCAAACTCACTACTTGGGGAGTTTTCGGGGATGCAAAATTCAATTCTGGCATTGGAATTACCCGGGGGTGCACGGGGGTGGCTCTGTGGGGGTGCGCTGGGGTGGAATTGGGGAGAAATGGCAGCGTGCATGAAAATCGATCCAAACTCGCTACTCGGGGGTTTTCAGGGATGCCGACTTCAATTCTGGCATCGGACATCCTCGCAGGCCTTTGGGGTCCCCCAGGCTGTGACCCGAGATGCGTGCAGGTAATATCAATGCCAGAATTGAATTCGGCATCCCCAAAAACCGCCGAGTAGCGGGTTTGGATCGATTTTCATGCACGCTGCCGTTTCTCCCCCAATTGACCACCCCCGCAACCCCCATGGAGCCGTCCCCGAGGAATTCCAATGCCAGATTTGAATTCGGCATCCCCGAAAACCCCCGAGTAACGAGTTTGGAGCGAGTTTCATGTATGCTGTCATTTCTCCCCCAATTCACCCCCCGCGCACCCCCACAGAGCCACCCTCGTGCACCCCCGGGTGATTCTAATGCCAGAATCGAGTTCAGCAGCCCCGACAACACCCGAGTAACAATTTCCGAACGATTTTTCCGAGTTTCCAGTCGTTCCTGTAATGGTGCAAGTAGTGATGCAATTGGAAAATGCATTTTCCGGCCCAGAAAGCATTTTTCAAAGAAGCGAGAAACCACACCCTATAGACTCATTTGCTGTGACCTTCCTGAACACAATGCAGAAAACCGCATCTCGATATCTGTGTGACGGCCAAATTTAGTTATTTTTTTCTATCTTCCCTGGACTAGATTTTCTTATCGACATGGCATGGTGACCATCCATTGCGCTACAAAGGCGATACTGTAAATAGTTTGTTATTTCTACCAGTATTGTAGTTATGGACGTTCTCATGGGTTTTGTAGTTGTTTATCCTACTTTTCACATATACCGAGCAGGCTAAGATGTATATTGATATTACTGTTAAAATATCATATTTTATGAAAAGCCTTTTGCACGAGTGCCTTCGGGATACCCTTGCAATTTGGAGAATCATATTTTTTTGTGTTATCAGTACCGATCGATATTTTGTGAGTTTCCCCAGCATATAACACCGTATGATAATTTAGAGTAACACTGCCTATAGTAAAGCATTAGCAGTGTGGAATCACTAACATTTGATCTGAGTTTACGAAATAAAAAGGAAAGGGAGTTAATGGATTTGCATAAAGACTCTGTATGCGCGACCCAGGATAGTTTACAGTCCAGATGGAATTTTGTGCTATCTATTTGCTATATGGTGTTTCCATTACATGATCTAATTAAGATGCTATAATTCAAAGGTTTATTTTTACGTTCGAAGTGAATCATCTGCGATTTCTTATCATTGAGACTCAAGCCATCTTTATTCGAATATTTGTTCATTTTAAGTGCTATATTCGAATCATCAGCATAGAGTGTAGGTAGAGTTCTGCCTGATGCAATTCTACGTAGGTCGTTATTCATAATAAGGAACAAGGTTTACTATAGTAAACTACCTTGCGGTATGCCAATATTTGTTGAGAGTGGAGTGGATTGTGTCCTATTCGAAAATACTATTTGTTCGCGTTACTCAATTATGATTACACCCAGCCTAATAAAGTCAAAAAATAAACCTAGAGTGTTTTCTTTACTATCGAGTGATTCTAAAGTAAATTTAACACTCTCATATAATGCAGTCTCCGTACTTTTATTAAAAAAAAAACATGTTGAAAAGGGGTTATAATTTTATTTATGTCCAAAAATTTTTTCAATCTCAAAATGAACACTTTCTCAAATAATTTGGATACTTGATTTTTCACTGCTTTAGCCCTATATTGAGAAATGTCTCCAGGAGAGAGGCATTTAGGAGATTATATATTTCTCCATTATATCGAAACTCGCTAAAACCTCAATTTCTATCAGGTTTGAAGATAATAAGATATATTTTTCGGCAAAGTCGAGACAGAGTTAAATGAAATCTGCCAAAATATTCTTCAAGGTGACATTTGCTTTTTTGATACATTGGGTTTCCGGTTCAAATCTGTTATTTCTGTTATTTCTCCTTTTCAGAGAAGAGGTCAACAGGAGCAATCCATTTTGACAGAGATTGTTCTTCCATAAAAGATTGACAGTTTCCTTCTTTTTCCTCCTTCCTTGATTTGATTATCTCATTAAAATTTTTGTATGAGTGGATTCCAATGTATGATCGCCATCATGTGATATTCTTGAACCAGTTTATTTTCGATCTCTCATTCAATTTGTGAGTTCTTCCTGGAGCACAGTCGATGGTCTCAGTTTTTCACACGTACAGGGTGTTTCACAACGTATCCGATTTTTTCCAACCATATATAAACTTCTAAATTATAAATCGATTTTCAGAAAAAAAATAGAATAATTGTTTAACAGGAAACGAGATAAAAATGTATGCGTGTGCAACGAAGTATTTTCCAGAAGCTGTTCAGAGTGTACACTGACGCTGCGATCATAGTACTAAAACAACAAAATTTGCGCCATGTTATTTTTTTTTTTTGTGTCTTGGCATCGACTGCTATAGTCATTAGCCACGTGTTCTGGATAGGCCTTGTTACTAACTACATGCGCCACTTTAGGAGCAGCACTGTTAATTGGAACACAACAGTGAATCGTGCAGGACTCACCCCAGTCCAGCTACGAGATTTGAGTAATTTAATCGGTTAAATCAAATTAAAAAATCCCAGCTGCAACTGGGGCTCGAACTCCGGACCTTTCGACCCAAAGTCGGACACTATAACCACTGCGCCACGCCCCGACATACGCCATGATATTATATGTTATTTCACTTGTATTGTTTTCAATAATTGGAACACAGTTTATCTCGTTTTGTCTGATTTTTATTAAGATTTTTTTACAACTTATTATGTAACAGTGCAAATGTGGTAGAAATAATTCGGATAGGTTTATTTATTTACTCATCTATGTATATATCCAACAGGCAAATTGCCTTATGACAAGAGTATTCTACATAAATGAGGTTATTTGTTAAACATAAAAAAAATTAATATATGGTAAAATTCGAAATTATTATAACATTTACACATATTCAAGAACTGGAAATCATCGGCATAGAAGAGAGTTTCTGATTTTAACCAGTTACATATATCATTGACAAGTACAAGAAATGAAAGTGGTCCCAAATTTTATCTCTGCGGGATGTTCAGATGAACTTGAGAGATTGATTTTATCATCATTGTTATTGCTCGGCGGGTAGTTCTGAGTAGAATCCTTCTGCTGTGAGTTGGTTGTTTGGTTGGTTAAAGGCTGACGAGCGAGATACCGGTTTAACCTTTGAGGATTCCCTCATCACTGAGACCAGCTGGGGTCTATTGTATTGTTCTATCGTCAGTGGTTCCTAGTTAAATAGGCCTTTGTTTATCACCAGGTTAAGTAGCCTATTTACCTTGTGTTTCGAATTCATGCTTGTTTCTAGGTTTATCAGTCCGAATATTCTGTTGCGCTTGTTGAGAAGCGCGTCGCATTCGAAGATGATGTAAGAGCCTGTTTCCTCCTTGTCACCACAGAGCCTACAGTCCACGGTTTCTCTATTTATTCCCATGGTGTGTAGGTGTTTCTCAAGGCCGCAGTGTCCTGTTAGTAAGCTGGTGATCGTGCGTATCTTAGATGAGGTAGAGTGTGTCAGCCGTCAGTGTTTGGCTCAGGTGTCTCACCATGGCTGTGCTGTGTCGATGCCCATAGATTTGGTCCCAATATGTTTGGTGTTTTGATTTCTTTCACTCATTGATTAGGTTTCCCCATCGGGTTTTGCCAATTCCAAACGCTGGTTCTGGACCTGTGAATTGTGAGTCAGATGCTCTCTTCACAAGTTGGTCTGCTTTTTCATTGCCTTCAATTACCCTGTGTCCGGACACCTACACAAGTCTAACCTTGTTGCGCTTTGACAGATCATTGATGCACTGAAGACATTCCCAGACTTGCTTTGACTTTATCTGTATTGAGTTCAGAACTTTTTTAGCGCTCTGGATGTCTGATAGAATGTAGATGTGTTTCCTTTCATACCCACGGTCTAGATTCATCTGTATGGATGTCTTTATGGCATGTGGTTCTGCTTGGAATACTGAGGTGTTGTTTCCAAGTGGGACTATTACGTTCCTTTTTGGCCTCAACCCGTATATTCCTGCTCCTGTTCCTTCATCTGTTTTTGAACCATCTGTGTACCAGATAATGTTTCCAGATGATGGTGATTCTACTCCCAAGTCCCATTCGTTCCATTTGAGCTGCGTTTTGAATGGTTTTTCGAACGGGTTTTTCGTACGGGTATATGATATCATTTCCAGTTCGGTAATGTTGACTTCATAGATGATTTTGGTGTGCCCAGTTTATGGTTGGGTTATCCAATTACCTGTTTGTTTAAGTCTGTACGCACTCATCCTCGCCCATCGGGTTTTGCCAATTCCCAACGCTAGCTCTGGACCTGTGAATTGTGAGTCAGATGCTATCTTCACAAGTTGGTCTGCTTGTTCATTGCCTTCAACTCCCCTGTGTCCGGACACCCACACAAGTCTAACCTTGTTGCGCTTTGACAGTTCATTGAGGCTCTGAAGACATTCCCAGACTTGCTTTGACTTTATCTGTATTGAGTTCAAAACTTTTTTAGCGCTGTGGATGTCTGATAGAATGTAGATGTGTTTTCTTTCATACCAACGGTCTAGATTCATCTGTATGGATGTCCTTATGGCATGTGGTTCTGCAAGTGGGACTATTACGTTCCTTTTTGGCCTCACCCCGTATATTCCTGCTCCTGTTCCTTCATCTGTTTTTGAACCATCTGTGTACCAGATAATGTTTCCAGATGATGGTGATTCTACTCCCAAGTCCCCGTTCGTTCCATTTGAGCTGCGTTTTGAATGTTTTTTCGTACGAGTATTGTTTTCCAGTTCGGTAATGTTGACTTCATGGATAATTTTCGTATGCCCAGTTTGTGGTTGGGTTATCCAATTACCTGTTTGTTTAAGTCTGTATGCACTCATCCTCGCCTCCCCCATGACTGTAACGTCTAATGGTGGGAGGTTTAGGATAATTGCCATGGCAGCGGTTGGAGTGCTATTCATACCTCTCGTGATACACAGGCGAGTCTCTGTATTTTACCAAGGTTCGACTGTCTCTGTTTCATCTTGGGCCACCACAAAAGTGAGCATGACATTCGGTTTCAGTCCCCATATTTTTCGAAATCCTTTGCTTTTGTTGACTACATTTTGTAGATGCCTCTTCCAGGTTAGTTTCTTGTCCAAGAACAGCCCTAAATATTTGACACGATCAGCAACTTGTAGTGTTACGCCAAAGAATTTGAGTGACTTCAAGTTTCCCTGAATCCTTTTGCGTGTGAAGGAGATGAGTGAATGAGTGCTGTGGGTACTCCGGATGGTCTTATGTTCTCCTTGAATATTGGAGTTATTCCACATTCATTCAAAATTTCTGGGAATTGACCCATTTCAAGAGATTTATTAATGAAGTAGTGGCTGTTTGATTTGTTTGAAACTACTTTTTATAATGAAATCGGTTATGCCATCTACCCCTTGTGATTTTTCTGCTTTGAGTTGCATAACACTATTTTCTAATTTTGATTCATATGTGGGATCCAGAAATATGCTATTCGGAATATAGTTGCCTCAGTATTCGTTTTCTTCAGTGAACTCTTCAACGTCTACCTCACAAAAGTAAGAATTGAAAATATCACCAATTTGTTTGAGATCCTTAAGTAACAGATTCACCCTGTGCATTTTTTATCATTTAAATATAATATGAATTTCATAAAAAAACTTTCTCAAGCATGTTGCTTATAGGCACCAGACCTCAGCATACCAAGTCGGCCTGTTGCAAAGTAATATACCTTCGAGAAATAATTTATAAAATTCTTTTTAACAATTAACAATGACCTCGGAGTATTTCCACTGACAAGAAATACCTTGTAATATTCAGAGAACAACGTGACAACCAATGAGAAGTTGGCAGAAATTGGTGTTTTTATTGAGTTTCTGGAGGTTGTATGCCTCGAAGAACACCTCATCGGAACAAACATATATCAACATTGGAGTTCCTCAGGGTTCAATCCTGGGCCCCGTTCTGTTTCTTATTTATATGAACGACATTGACAAACTCGACATACCAGCTTCCTTCATAATTTATGCTGATGATACATCGGTAGTAATCTCAGGTAAGGACCATATAGCTCTAACGGAAAAATGTAGTGAAAAGAATGGTTCGGTTCCAATCACCTCATGATGAACATAGAAAAACACAGTCCACTAGGTTTCATAATAGACAGAGATAATGTGAACAGCTTATCTTTCATGACATCAAGACAAATGATAATACCGTAAAATTTTTAGGTATATATTTAGATCCATGTTTATCGTGGAAACCCCATTGTGAACATGTGATCTCACAATTGAACTCCATATCTTATCAGCTGAGGAATCTGAGAACAGGTATTGGATATGGATATGTTGATGAAATTGTATTATGCCCAAGCTGAGAGTAGAATCCGTTATGGAATCTGTATTTGGGGCACATCTTCATCGGCAAATGATGTTTTCGTAGCCCAGAAGAGGGTACTGAGGAGTATGACAGGAATGAAATACCGAGAGACATGCGTGAATGCCTTCAAAAAATATAAAATTTTAACTGTTCCCTCCCTTTACATTATGGAAACATAAGAACATGAAGGATTTCAAATTGATATCAGATGTCCACAATGTCAATACCAGACAAAAAAATTGCATCTCTGTACCACACTGTAAAACCAATGTATTTTCTGATTCTCCTAAAATTATGGGACACAAATTTTTCAACTTACTACCAGATGAAATAAAAAAATGTAAATTGTAGTCTTCATTCAGAAGTCGTCTGAAGTCGTATTTAGCTGATAGGTGTTTTTATAATGTGAAGATGTTTCTACCGTAATTCATACTGTATGTAGTTGTGACGTGTTATTTTGTAACTTTTATTTAGTATCGTCTGTATCTGTTAAATTTAATTTTACCTATAAGATCTATAACATTTATGTTTACAGTCCATTCGACTGTTTGACTGTCTTGACTATTCCTATACAATCATGTGTTGTCTTAAAAAATAAACGAATTGAATTGAATTGAATTGAATTGAAGTAGGTCATCTTCATTCAGTCATCAAGAAATTTCTTCAATAACCACCATCCACTCCAGTTGGATTAAACTACATCTCCTATTCCAGGTTATTTTTAGTTTTCGATCAAATGATTAAGTAAACTTGTATTCAGTAAATCAAACCAAGAATTAAGACGTTGTCTTCCATTATAATTGATGGACATGTTTAACTATCGTAATTTCAGCTATTACACTGATGAGGTACATGAACGATGAAGGTAATTGCGACCTGATTGATTGGGAACAAATTATTCAAAAGCAGCGTCTTTCTGAAACGCTAAGTGACCCTTATATTTATTTTTATTGACGCTATCAAATCGACGTAATGACAGAAAGGGAGCGAATGAACAGAAAATTTGACATATCTTTTGAAACTGAAGACAGACCTATTTATGACAAGAATAAAATAAAAAAGATATATACAAATCAATTAAAATTTTAGAATATCTTTCCTCAGCAAATTTTCGATTTTTTTTAAGTACATACCTAATTCACATTTAAGCCAATCAATAAAGCATTTTTTCCTAACAAAAATACTAGTAGAGAACCGACTGTGCCATCACATGGAAGACAGTCCGTAGTTATGGGGTCCATGCCATTTACTCTCAGTAAACGCAGAGAAAAGAGCATATGCGCAGTTTTCCAAGCAGAGGTGTATGCCATCCTGGAGGCAACCAGAATGGAAGAGGTAAGGTCCGGCCTAGAGAGACATGTATATGTCTGCTCGGACAGTCAGGCCGCCATCAGAGCTCTAAATGCAACCAGAACCAGATCAGTACTGGTTCAAGAGTGCAGAGATGCCCTGGAGAGTCTTGCGACTGAAAAGGAAATAACGCTGATGTGGGTTCCGGGCCATGCAGGGATTGAAGGCAACGAGCAGGCGGACCAGCTAGCCAAGCAAGGAGCCGGACAACCCTACTACGGGCCCGAACCCGCACTCGACATAACAAGAAGACGAGTAACAACGGCACTGAGTGAGTGGGCCGTTGATACATTAGGAAAAGAGTGGAGAAGGATAGACGGACGCAGGCAGTCAAAGCAGATGATATCGGGGCCCGACATGGCAAGGACGACCAAGATACTGAAGCTAAGCCGCAAAGAACTCCAACTGTTGGTGGGAGTTCTAACCGGCCACTGCCATCTCAGGAGGCACCTGGCTCTCATCAGAGTTGAGGCAGACCCACTATGCACGGAATGTGGGGAAGAGGAGGACTCCTTCCACTTCCTGTGCGAATGTGGTATTTATGGCAGGCTCAGACAAAACGTCTTCGGAGCTCCCACTATTAAAGAGGAAGAATTGCACTCGTTGCAATGGAAGGACATTTCGACTTTCATAAGTCATAAGAAGAGGTTCGAGCAGGTATCCGACATGGGATGAGTGAAGATGCAGAGGATTGCGAAAAGGGCCCACTGGGGCCTAGTCGCTGACGCTTGCGTCCACCACCCATTACCATTACTCTCAGTATATTTCCTCTGAGAAATTTTCTTCTCATAATTTCCTCTTGAACAAGTTGCTCTAGCACAAATTGCTCTCAACCAATTTGCTCTCATTCAATTTGTTCCTATGTTATTCGCTCTCATACAATTGAAATTTTCCCTCAAATACTAAAATACTGAATAATTCAATTAAATTGACCTCTTGGACTCTTAGTAAATATCAGTGGCATTGTCAATACATTTCTCTTCAATTTAATGTTAACTTCAAGGCATCTGTCCGAATGATTTAGTCCATTTTTTATATTCAGTCACATCAAGGTTTGTTCCTGTTTCGTTGTTTCGTACACTCGTATTTCGTACACCTCAAAAATGTTCCTCATTTGAGTTCGTGGAAATTGATAACGTAGGTAGGTTCTGCATCAGTTTTTCTAGTGAAAATGCATTTTGTGAGGAGTAATTTTTTAGTATGATTTACCCAGTACGAACTAACCTTACCTAGACATTTGAGTGCGTGGAAATTTGCGTGGTCGATGTACGAAACGAGAATCCGAAAATTCATTGATTAATTCAGTGCACCAAACAAGAATATTTCAGGTAAGTTTTTGAGTTGTACGAAATGCGAGTGAACGAAAAACGATACCACCCACACCAACAAGACCATCTGTCAATTCGTCAGGTACAATCCACTGCATAAATTACAAGTAAATAATGTCAAGAGAGTGTGAGTGAGAGGAAATTACACGAGAGCCATCTGGGTATACATTGCCAGAGAGCAAATGACAGGAGAGTATGTTGTCCAAGGCGATATTGGGAGGACAAAATGATCGAGAGAATATTGTGCAAGAGTAAATGACCTAAGAAGACAGAAATCTTTGGGAGATCGTTTGCTAACGAACAGTCATAATAAGCCTACATAGTTAGGTGTTTATGGGAGTAAAGGGTTCATCATCGGTCGGTAACGACTGTTCGTTAGCAGTAAATGACCTGTTTCCGTAGATATGCTCTGATATGTTTTCGACTGTCATTTATTAATTTGTTATAAACATTTAAATAACAATAAACGCGTTTTTTAAATTGTTCCGTTTATAAAATGAAAACTAATAGAGCAATCTGGTTACTTCAACGGAAATAATTGTAGATAATTGAAATACAAACAAAATGGATCATTAGTAACGGAGGAAAACCAGAAAAACCGGAAAATTTTACGATTTTTTAAAAAATTCCTTACTCCGACATTTTTCAAGAAATAGGGTTGGCTCTTCTCATGAAAGTATTAAGTCATATGTACTTTATGTGAGCAAAAAACAGGCTCGGACGGATAATTAGTTTTGGCACAAATGCAATTTGATTTTTTTTGCAGCGTGCCTGGCGTGAAAGTACGGAAAAGCATTTATGGACGAGTAATGAATGATATTTTTCATTGTATCTACCTAAAAACCACAGATTGTTAAGAAACATTTATTTTTAATGATGAAGGAACAAAAACGTGTATTATCAATTGAAATATTTATGGTACAAAAATATCCAGAAATTGCCACAAAACAAACGTTATTTGCCCTGTTAGTAAGGATATATTCAAACAATTTGCGATTTCTAGAGAACTGTCAACAACATATTATTTGATTTTGACATGTTCATAGGCAGCTATAATGTCACCAGTGCACCGTAAGATTTTCCGTGCAGGCGCACGGAAAAAAACCCTTTTTCGGTACGTAAATAAGCATGTAAATATAGTGTTCTCAGATAAGTATATTGAAAAAGCTTTTACAATTCGCGGCACATCTCTAAACTGAGTCAGATCATAGTTATCTGAGCGAAGTCGGAATTTCGACTTTCCTAACAGTGTACTACTCATTCATTGAGTCCCACCTATGATATGGAATTCAATTATGGGGTTCATGCAGTCAGGTTCTATCCTACATATATAGTATATTCTTCCTTCATAAACGAGCATTGAAATTAATAATTAAAGTGAAAATCTAGAATCATGCTGGCCAATTTTCTACATCGTGCGGGTTGCACAAATACAAGAAGAAATTAATTAACTACATCACAAATAGATACACAGGCCAGCAAAACAAGTTAGGCTTCCACTTCCTATTTTACTGCAGCATAATGAAACATTTTCGAAAATCTTTTAAAACACTTCTGATAGGGAAATGCTTTTACAATTTAGAGGAATATTTTACATATTGTTATGAACATTGGTTGTTCCATATTCTATAACCAAAGAGTAACGAAAATCAGATTGACTGCGTAAAAGAGTCTCAAATGAGAATTTTAATAAAAATTACAAACTCCTAAAAAAAGAAGTGATTAAAATCCGAAAAGAAAAAATATTAAAAAAATCCTATTGACAAATCCAATAATGAAAACAAAACGGCAAATTCTATTGTAGCTACGCGAAGAATACACAAAAAAAATTACAAAATCGCAAAATTCAATTATAGCATACGTGCTATTCTATGAGCAGGTGTGCACAAAATCGAAATTTCAGAAACATGATTAGTTTCATAGATTTTGTATCATGTTCATGTTTACTATTTCCTTATCGTTCATTGTTCATTAAAGTAATTTTTACCTCATTATTCCATCTTAAAAACAACGTAATAAACTGCTTGAAAAGCTGTCGATTTCGATAAATACATATTGACTGATATTCAGAAGAAATTGTTCGATCATTTTGGCAATAGATGCTCCAAGAGTGATTTCGCGAAAAAAATAGATCATAAAATCTATTTTTTCGCACATGATAATGAAGAAGACTTGATAAAAGTATCGATTCATCAGAAGATAGGAAGGCTACATGTCTTGTTTTAATACTGGCTTCGGTCATAGAAACCTTCAAAGATATCGGCTGGTATGATTAAAAAGAGTATTTGCTTGTACTTCAAGTAAGAGCTTTTACTTCCTAATATTTTCTGTAGTATAATGTTTTACATAAAGTAAATTCTTCGATGGGAAGTGTTGACTTAGGATAGAAGTATAAACTACTAGTAAACACTAGTATGTGATTACCCTCAAATTGGTTCGATTGTTGTTGTTTGTTCTGTGGTACTCAATAATCATGAGTGAGAGTAATGATAGTGTTGAACCAAGTGCCGAGGTTGCAGAAGATGTAGGAGTACACAATTTTTTGTGAAACTTCTTTGATTACTTTTGACACAGTTGTTGTACCCCGACATCTACACCCACTCCTTGTTGAAACCCCGGATCACTTAGAGAAAAAGACCTCCATTTTCGTTAAATTTGATGAAGCTGCTGCCCTCATCTAAATATCATTTCGTAAGAACTCTCTAGCTATCCATTCAACATTGTTTTCATTGAACCCAAAAGTACAGAGCTTAATAGTAGCAATCTAGCTTAAATAATTGACTTACCGAAATAATTTTCTATATTGTACCTCCCCATACGTTCATATTCAATTCATAAAAAAACCATAACTCCTTTTCAATTGAAGATATGAAGTTAGTCTATGAGTAGCTTTTTGAAAACTACACCAAACACTACCAAATGGAGGAAATACTTGACAACGTTAGTAATTACTGCAGTATTAACTTCTATATATCGAAGTACATAAAGCAAAGTATAGAGTGATTGCTACCAGTACTTACTTAAGTGTTACTTCAAGAATTATGTGGAGTAAATGCTTTGATATTTTGAAGTGAAAACTACAACATGGAGCATTAATTTGAAGTACAAGCAAATTTTAATCATATCACCTCATATCACCCATCATTTTGCCAATCCTAGCTCAAATCATAAATGTATGAATGACAGAAGGTAAATTTCCTTCAAGTCTGGAAATAGCGTCAGTCATCTTACGGTACAAAAAATATGATACCAGTAATGTCGAAAACTGCCGACCAATATCATTATTGGGTATTTTCTCTAAAATAATTTAAAAAATGTGTGGGCTGGTAAACTGGGAGACCATATTGTAGGTCCATATTTGATCGATGGTAACCTCAACGGACAAACGTATCTTGAACATCTTGATACAACTGTGAACCCCAGAATCACTCAGTTACTTGAAGACGATGATAGGCTACTTGGAGGTCAGCTAACCTTTCAACAAGATGGGGCTCCTCCACAATTTGTTGCACCTGTATGTCAATTTTTAGATGATAATTTCACAGGGAGCTAGATTGGAAGGCGAGGACCAATATAATGGCCGGCTAGATCTCCCGATTTATCATCATTAGACTTCTTTTCATAGGGTTATTTGAAATCCAAAGTTTATATTACACAGCCAACTTCGCGTGATGATGTACACAGGAGCATTGTTGTTAGAGTGTCGTGCAGTGACTCCAAAAATGTTGAGCAATGTGCGAAGACATTTCGAAAATCGCTTATACGTCTGTATGGAACTGAATGGTTCACATTTTGAACCTTTGTTACGATGATAACATTTTAGGTGATGAAAAATAAAAATATCTTGATAAAACTTAGTTTTCATTTAAACTTCAACAACACTTGATCGTGGTTCTTCGGGTAGTAAGGCCGACGTATGTTGAGAGAAGATCTCGACGTTTCGCCAACACGAGTGGTTAGCATTTTCAAGAGAAAGTTTCTGGTTTTTTATGACGCTGTCAAATGCTTGACATTTGTTATACATTGTCTCAATAAATACCTGTGATTTGACGTTCTTACATCTGATTACATAGCGTTAGCTGACATCATAGAATCGTTTGTACCGTTATTTTGTGGATAGGGAGCTAATTGAGAATTTTTGAGAACTGGAAGCCAAACCTTGTTCAATTGTAGTCCTTCTTCGGTTCTGTTGAAGTTGTTCTGGTGTTTCTGAATTTCAATTGCTTCCCGGAAGTGTCTTGGCTAATAGGCAGATGTTGAAGAGATGACTTGGGTTTCTTAAAATTTCACTCTATGGTTACCGTTGTTGAGAGTATGTTCTGCGACAGCGGATTTCTGTGTGTGCCCTAACCGACAGCAAGCCTTGTGCTCTTTGATTCTTGTTTTAACGGAGCGTTTCGTGGTTCCGATATAAACGCTGCCACAGGAACATGGAATGCGATAAACCCCAGAAGAGCATAGTACGTTTGTCCTTCGCTGATCTAAAGTGGTCTTTTCATTTTTTTTGACGGTTTATAAACGGTTTTAATCTCATATTTTCGTAGAATACGGCCAATACGATCTGTAACTCTGGGAACATATGGTAAGAATGCATTTCTTTTTTCGGTGTTGGTTTGACCACTATTTGGTTCACTGGATGGACAGTCATTTGATCTATTATTGATTCTTCCGTCTCTGATTTCTCTTTTATTTTTCATTCACCTCTCTATCTCTTTCTTTGTACCCATTAGAAAGAAGAGCGTTTTTTAGATGTTTCAGTTCAGCTTCTAGGTATTCAGGTTCGCAAATTCTTCTAGATCGATCAACTAATGTCTTGATTACACCTTGTTTTTGGCACGGATGATGGTTTGAGGTATTGTGGAGATATCGATCAGTGTGTGTTGGTTTTCTATATACCGCATGCCCCAGACGTCTTTCTTTTCGAGAAATGAGAACGTCTAAGAATGCCAGTTTCTTCTCATTTTCAATTTCTATGGTGAATTGAATATTCGGGTGTATGTCATTGATATGGTTAAGGAATTCATTGAGTTTTTCTGGTCCATGGCTCCATATTATAAACGTATAGTCTACATATACATTTGTTTATAACAATTATTTGAACAATCAGAGTAAGAAATTTCAAAAAACCATTTCATGTAACTTTAAATAATTAAAATACGAACAGAATAAAATATTAAAAAAAAGATTTCTTAGCTTTATTTGCATTTTTCAATTTTTATTCTCCTAGATTGTTAATAACAAATTGGAAAATCAATATTTTTCAATTTTACCAAAGTCTTTCAAGAATAGCTCCAAGAACTGAACCAAATTTGATGGTTTAACAATGCTCAGGGTTTGTACGTAAATTTAAAACTTGTGAAAACTAGTAATTAACAAAAGCATATGTAATAAGCTAATCATGGGAAAAAAATTTCACTTGGATTTTCGTTGATTCAAGTGTCTGAAAGGTAAGTGATTTTTTTTTTTATTTCCTAATATTGATATTTAATGAGTTAAAATTATTTTTATTGCTCAAGGGCCGTATCAGTCAGGGCACGCGGGACTAGCATCACCCTCTTTTAGCGCTATTTTCGCCTCCAAATTAAAATTCTAAATATTGGTGGTAGAGTGCAGATGAATATAAAAAACTGCATGTATTGAATATAACTCTATTCACCATGGAACTGTAGTATCTCTTCAAACAACACTGTCATTGAAAAACCAGAATCTGTGAAAGTTCTCAGAACTTCATTCGACGGTAAGCGATATACAGAACGATGCAAATGAATGGAATAAATTCATTATTTCTGAATATAAACATATTTTGGAAAATTCCTCGAACACGTCGAATTTCTTTTCCGATTGGTCAGTTTTTGAACCCCACCCTACATATATAGGGTTATCCGCATTCGAGTAAGAATGACATTAATGATATTTTCAAATGGGACACCCAGTGTATTTTTTCATATTTGGTTAGTGATCGTCATTACAAATCCAGTGATACCAGGTTTGATGGAATTATGTCAAACGGCTGCGGAGATATGCGCAAAAAACATTGATCAACTGGAATCAGTACAAAGGTTCTTCTTGAAATATGTGTCATTCAAGTCGGATGGGGCTTATCCCCCCCAAGGTTATGACAACAACTTGCTGCTCGGCAGATACTCATTTTTATCCCTGGAAAATCGTAGATCATATTGTGCTTGCTTATTCCTTTTCAAACTAACAAACAATCTAATCGACTGCCCTGAACTATTGGACCAAATAAACATTCATATCCCTCGAAGCAACTGCAGGCAGAAACCGTGCTTTTACTTACTTAAACCCAACACAAACATTCTTGTAAAATCATCGTTGTATGCAACATGTAAAATAGTAAATGAAGTATGCTCTGGAATCGACATTCATAATGAACCAATAGGCTCTTTCAAGAAAAAATTAAAACAATTATTATATATAAAACAATCAACTCCATGTTCTCAATCATAATGGCATAACTATTTCATTAAAATCATCCTTATTGTATCTGCACACAATTGGACTATTTGTATTTGCATTATCTGTATTATTTGTATCTGGACTATCTGTATTACTCATAGTATTTGTATTTGTATTATCTGTAATATTTGTAGAATGTGTATTTAATTACCTGTATTATTTGCACTATCTGTATTATCTGTATTATTTGTATTTCTCAACTGAAACACCTAAACTGTCTTGTAATTGGGATTTATCCTGTTTAGACAATAAATGTATTTTTTTTTATAAATTTTGGGTGGGGTTCAACAATTGGCCAATAGGAAAAGAAAATCATCGTGTTCGAGGAATTCTCCAAAATATGTTCATATTCAGAAATAATGAATTTATTCCATACATTTGCATCGTACTGTATAAAGTGAACAAAGTTTATCCCAGTTTGTATACAGCAGACATACCAATGATTTTCTTATTCTTCAATCAGCATGGCGGATTTTTTTTTGTTCTTGAGATGATTTTCGTCAAAAGTTAACGCCCCAACTGAGATTTCCATATATTCTATAAGAGGTTACACAACGAACTACCAAATAACAGGAACGAATTGAAATTCAAGTCCCTCTGAAACAAAGTCAATGAACTATCAGACTCCAATTGCCAAATATCCAGTTAAATCCCATTCTCTAGGCTAGTTATTCTAATAACAATTCATGGTCCACGGACTCGACCTGCCCCTGAACACACGCACTCTTAATTCCTCCGATTTTCTCCATTAATGAAATATCTCAATAGGAATAATGACCAACGTAACGCGGGAACTGCTTCAATTATTCCTTGAGTCCGCATGTCGACAAGTAACGATTTGATTATTAGTTAATAAGCCGCATTCAGCACGCAATGCAATAATAGTGAGGTACAATTTTGCAATGCACCGCCCAGTGTTGACTTATACCAACTGGTCGGTAGGTATGGTATTGATAATGAAGAGTCGACTAAGGTGATTCAATGTTGATGAGAAAAAATACGTGTGATCAGTACTTTGAATATTCAAATTGGTCGATTTTTGAACTGAGGGTTGGTTCAAGCGGTAGTCTTTTTTAGGGCCGGTATTATAAACATCTCTCGAAGTTAACTTTAATTTTAACAGTCAGGTTAACTTCAGCTTTGAAATGGCAGTTTTATAAAAGTCTCATTTCTGGAATAAAAAGAAGAAGAAGGCAAATGTGTAACCTAGAATTTATCGCAATTTCTCTTGTGACATTTCTAATTTTCTAATAAATAATAAAACTGCTAGCAATAGATTTGAGAATCTTCCAGAACTCCTACAACTACCAAGAATGAACATGTACGAAATCTGAGTGTAATTAACACTTGTATTACTGGCGATAGAAGATGATTTCAAAAATTTAAAATACTTATAATTCTACAGTAATTAGAACCAGAAATGTTGACTTATTAGTTGGTCTTTGCTAATTTGCCTCACTAATGTGCCCCTTTAACAAACATAATATACAGACTTTCTTGATGATCGAAATAATCGAAATCCGTTTTCATTTGTTTTCAAATTCTATTTCGTTCCACAATATAAAATGGTTTAACAGATTTCTAAATATATCCTTCGACGCCAATATCCTTCAATAATAATCACAGCATCTCCTTCATTGTCCCTTAAAAGTTCCTCGAAAATAACCAGGATATCGTTTGCTAACATTATTGCGAGAAAAAAACAATCAAATTGAGGTTTTATGCTAAATTATTGATAGAAGAACTGTCGAAAACCACCATTTACTGGAAAGTTAACTTTAACTGATACCAGTGATACCCCTTCCTACCAATAAAGTTAACTCCTACATTTTAAAGTTAACTGTAAGATGTGACGTCATTCCTCGAGTTAACTTCGAGTTGTCTGTCAAAATAGTTTTATAATACCGGCCCTTATTCGAGCGTTATAGTTACTACCGTTACACGGCAGATATGTAGCAAATAACGGATGAGGTTGAATATTGTAATTCGAGGCGCAGCCGAAGATTATAAGTATCGGCCGTGTGTTGTTCAAGACTTTTCCGTACCACGTACCTCGTAATGAGCAACTTGCATATCTTCCGAAAAAATATATTAGTCTACATCTTGAATCATTCATGTCTGTACAATTGAGGAAGTATATTTCGAATATTTCACCCAGTAATAAATTAAAACATGAACTAGGATTCAAATTTACACGAAAACGCGCGCGATTATCGGCGGCTATCTTGTGACGTCAGATGGTTCATTTGTGTTATTGTTGTCAATAGTCATTAGGAATTTTAGAGATTAAAGTAGCAGGCTCGTTTATATTGGTCTACACGTTCTGAAATTTAATTTGCTTGTTCTTGCTGGATGCTGGATAACTACATGTAGTGATAGAATGGAAGACAAAAGCAAAGGATTTCTAAAATATTGTATTGTTCCAATGTGTACTAATACGTCGGTCGGTAAAACTTGCGAATGTGGACACTTTACCGATTTTCATGAAATTTGCACAGATTGTATAAAACATGATAAAATTACTTTACCAATCGAAATTTTTCCGCGGAAATGTCTGTGAGAACCTTTTTTTTGCGAAAATCCTTCATAGTGGTAACTTCACAAATACTCCCTAGTCCAAGACAATTCACGTAATATCCAATCCAAATAACTGGCCATTAACTATAAACATCAACTCTCAGAAGTATAAAGGAGATTAATTGACTGAATGAAGCTCAAGAAATTACGGAGTTCAAATTTTAAACTCGATTTTCAAAAATATTTGACAAATTCAATGACAGCTCTCATGAACATGATCGGATCGGGTGGATACATTCAAATGCAACGTTGCCAACTTTCACTTCTTTAGCGTGCGTCCACCTCCTAAAGGCTCGTTCATATCCTTGCGAATTTCCGCAATTTTCCTCTGATTCGACGTACACGGCGAAAAAATTGCGCTGAATGATGAATGATAACATGTAATTTTTCAGTTTGGAGTTAGATATTACTACATAACAATTATTTTTTCGCCGTATGAGTCAAATCACAAAAAAATTGCGAATATTTCCAAGGGTTCCAATTTGGGTTAGGTGATTTTCCCTTTTTTTGCGTTAAAATATGGAATCTGTGAGCAGTTATCGAGGCAGAATATGAGCGAGCGAAGCGAGCATAATGACGGCGAGCGCAGCGAGCATCTATTTTCATTTAGGGTTTCAACGCTAAAAAGTGCCAAAGTTAGGTTAGGTGGTTTTCCCTTCTTTTACGTTAGGAAATGGAATCTGTGTGCAGTTGTCGGTGCGGAACAGGGGCGAGCGAAGCGAGCATAGTGCCGGCGAGCGCAGCAAGCAACTATTTTTGTTTACGTTGTCAACGTTGGAAAGTGATTGAATAGTCAGCAAATTCTGTAACGAAAGTTGGAAAGTTGGAAGTGAATAGACAGCACAGAAGCAGACAGTTGGTTCAATAAACTAGTTATAATTTGTATACTTATAGGGTATGTACTGCCACACATTTTATCTAAAAAATCCAAAAAACGTGCTTTCCGCAAAAAAAAACTATCTCATCAATTATTCGCTGTTTTAAGGCATCTGTGAAAATTTCGTTAAAATCGGTAAGGTGTCCATATTCGCCAATTTTTCCCGTCGGTCAATAGTCCCAGTAAATTGTTTTTTCTGTGCCTGGACACGACAAAAACGCAAGAAATAATGAAAATATAAATAATGAAAAGTGAACATTATAATATGAATTGGTATTTCATGCACAAATCTTTACTTCATTCTGAAATATCTAACCTTGCATTTCAAATTTTCTTGGGAAGATCGAGAGATAACTCTTTGATTCTGCTAAGCATGAAAACACTTACCTTAAAGCTTTTATTCCTCTCATTTCAGCACTTATGAAGTCCGGATTACGTCCAAAAAACAGAGCCATCATAATAGAGTCGATTTTTGGTAGATTATCACTGTCTGCCTTTTGAAATCCGGATTCCATGGTAAACCAAACACAAGATGACAATAAAACAATGAATGAATGCAATAAATATCTTTCAACAACGACCGTAATTGAATTATACCAACTGAATACAAAGTTAACGACACTAAACAAACAACTTTACTGATCTGAAAACAGTGAAAACTGACAGTAATCAAAATAAAAACATAACCTTCAAACTTCATGCATGGCAGTCTCGACCATTTGACGTCACACCAATAGTAGGCGCTTTTGCTGTCACGTGATGACATCCGCAAATTAGGAAAATTTTAAGAGTGGATTTTACAATATTTATGAATTATATGAAACTTATTCTTCCACTAAAGACTCATTTGCTTCTTGGTTATTCATAATGGGGGCATAATTTGGAAACTGACTTTTATTGCAAATTGTCCATTTTACCGAAAACCCCAAAATCGTGTTGTCATGGATCAGCTAAACAATATCACAACAATATTATGGAAAACGTCAGTTTTTTGTGTTCGCGAGTTCGCTTCAACAAGGACCATGGATGAAATTGAAGAAATTGAGGAAAAAAATCAAATTTATTTAGAAATATTGGGAGAATCAAGTGCAGCGAGTGTTGCTTTACTGCCGAAAGTAGCTCAAGCGCGATATGTGGCCCATACGAAAGGAAACTTTATTCTCCTAACTCTATTACCTAAAGAAATGGGATTTTCAGATTTGGAAAATTATTTTTATTCTTGAGACGAAAGTCTGATGGATACACACCAAAGAAATACAAAATTTTATCTGAAGAAGAAGTAACTAAGTTTTTGTTGTAGGCAGATGATCATACATGGTTGTATTAATGTGTCGACCTGGTTAAGCTGACTGTGGATGATTTTAAAAGCACCAGTACCAAAGTTTTGGTTACATTGAGGTATACTAAAAACAAAAATAACAGGGTATTCGTCATTTCCAAAGAAGGACTTTCTTTTGAATCCTATGGTTTATACCAAAAATACGTAGATTTGCGGCTTTCAAATTTGGAAAATCGGCGATTCTTTATGGGTTATAGGAATGGTAAAAGTGTAAAACAAATTGTGGGCATTCATACTATTGGAGCTGTTCCAAAGAAAATTGCAGTATTCTTAAAATTGTAAAATCATCAGCTCTACGCAGGGTACTCGTTTCGCAGATCCTCGGCTACTATGCTTGTAGAAAATTGTAGCGATTATATTTGACTGAAACGTTTTGAAAATATAAATGACATCCCAACAAGAAATAGACGTATGCTGGTCTTTCCAAAACACTCCATCACAATATTCAAACAAAGCTTTTCTTATATGTCATGTACACTTTATAATGCGCTCCCTCCAGAATTTTCCAATATCTCTATAATCAATTTCAAAAAGAAATTGAAAGTTCTTCTTCTCTCTTCTATGTAGCTCATTACACACAATCGTACGGCCATGTTTCTTGATGTTTCATGTTTCTTGATGTTTCTTGATCTTGTTTGTGATATAAGATATTCCATTTTATATTATTGCTATCAATAACAATATTGTTATCATTCTTGTTGACTTATCAGTAGAATATTTTATATTGTGGAAGTGAAAGTTAGGGGAGAGGGTGGGAATAGCGCTCAGTGGGGAATAGCGCTCACCACAGTTTTACGTATCTTTGCGTGTTTAGGCCACTGGCCTTCCCTGCATTTCTGCTGTGCGCAAGTCTCATCTGAATTAGTCATTAATCCAGATATCGTGGTGTGGTGTGTATGATAGACGATTACGTGTTTTGCTGTCTATTTCATGTAATTTCAGTGTCTCATATATTTGAAGGTATGTTCTTATTATGTTATTTCACATTTGGATGCTATCTTTTTTAAGGGCATGTTACATCTTAGGAGCATTTTAGGAGCTTGCGTATTTGTGTTAACCTAAAAAAAAATTGCGACCGTTTGTGTTGGCTGTTTCGGATGGGGGCAATTCCACTCAAAATGAGCGTGATTACCACAACGATGAGCGGCATTGCCCCAACCAGACTCTTAGTATTATTTAATGTATTTGGTGATCTGTAATTACTTATTGATAATCGTTTTTGTTCCAGATGGTACGTAATAGAAAAAGAACAACATCTAAAGCACAATGGCTTTCAGAATCTATGATGGCAGCAATATAAGCTGTTAGATCTGGGAGAAAAATTAGGGAAATTGCGCGTTCTTTTAATGTGCCTTATAGTTCTATCCGAGATAGACTCAAAAATAAATATTATGAATCTCGTCTTGGAAGAAAACCTACATTTTCTAAAGGAGAGGAAGAAGCAATTAAAATCCACATTTTAGACTTGTCAAATCAATTTTACGGACTGACACCTCTTGAACTCAGAAGAATTGCATATCAGTTCGCAAAGAAAAACGATATAAAGACTATGTTCAATGAGGACACTCATTTGGCAGGAAGAGACTGGCTTTCCAGATTTTTGAAAAGAAATCCAGTAGTAAGCCTTAGAAAACCAGAGGCAACTAGCCTCAATAGGATTCAAGCATTTTCTAAAGAAAATGTGGCTATATTTTTCAAGAATTTAGAAAGACTTATGGAGCGCTACAAATTTGATCCTTCCGTTATTTTCAATATGGATGAAACAGGGATTAGTACTGTGCATAAACCCAATCGAATATTAGCACCTAAAGGTCAAAAACAAGTTGGTATAGTGACAAGTGGGGAAAGAGGCCAAACCACTACCGTTTGCTGTGCCTTTAGCGCATCTGGCACATTTATTCCGCCAATGTTTATATTCAAACGACAACGAATGAATCCATTACTTCAAAAAAATGGCCCCTCTGGATCAATCTTTAAATGTTCAAAATCCGGCTGGATAACAGAGGAGTTATTTTGTGAGTGGTTGAAACATTTTGCGAAGCATTCGAACGCTACAAAAGAACATTCTACTGATTGCTGATAACCATACCTCTCATATATCCCTTGAGAGCTATAACTATTGCCGTGACAATGGGATCATTATGCTTAGCATCCCTCCGCACACCTCCCATAGGCTCCAGCCTCTAGATATTTGTTTCTACGGCCCTCTTAAAAAGGCTTATGATCGTGAGTGTGATTTATTCTTAAAGTCACATCCTCTACAGAAAATAACAAACTATGACATTGCTGAATTATTCAGCAAAGCATACGGGCGAGTAGCTGCAATAGAAAAGGGGGTTAAGGGATTCGCAACTGCAGGGATATATCCTCTAGACCCAAACATATTTGATGGAGATTTCCCAGATTTTGCTGACCAACTGGAGAATGAGCCACATCCATCCACTGCTAATGACCCACTGGATACTCATACTGCACTTAGTCCAGACGATCATGCGAGCCAGGAAAGTCTTACGAGCGAAGTAAATGTAGAACCTTTCACTAGCAAAATCAGCGAAGAACCTTCTACCAGCAAAATCAGCGAAGACCCTTCTACCGGCAAAATCAAAACTGCGAATCCAAGGATCCAACTAAATGTGTCTCTGCATGAAATTGCCCCTCTTCCTAGGGCTCCAACCGTTTCCAAGTCGAATAAAAAACAGGGTGCTAGAAAAAAGCAGAAATCTGAAATCTTGACGTCAACGCCAATGAAAGACGTTTTGGAGGAGAAACAGAAGAATAAAGAAAAAAAAAGATTCCGACAGCCGGGAAAGAGTAGTAAGATCGAAGAGGAAAAAATACGTAAAGTAACGAAAAAATTCAAATTCGATGACAGTTCCGGCGAAGAGTCTGAGTGTGATGATGATTCTTTGGATGAGGTAGAAGATATTCAAGATACAGATGATAATGTGTGTGCTCTTTGTGGTGAATTTGGCCGAGACAGAGAGCTGTGGTTCCGGTGTGTGAAATGTGCAGATTGGGTACACGCAGAATGTAGTGGTGCCAACAGTGCTGTGGGCTATAAGTGCGACAACTGCGTCTAATAATATATTCATCTTCTTATTATTTTGTTAATGTCGCCTAAGTTTACCCAGTTGGCTTTTTCGTTCATTTATTTGTTTTCAATTTGGATTTTTTTTTCAATTTAATGAATCTTTGAAACAGTTTGCAGTTTTATATCCTATTCTTCATGCTTTACTGCACAAATGTGTTAAGTAGGTACATAGAAAAACAACGTATACTTCACTCACCATATTTGTGCAGTTAAGCATCGTTTTATCAATAAAAAATTTTTTGGTCGCCATTACCCCTCTCTATTGGGTAATTGCGCTCAAAGTCAATATATCAATTTTTGGTCATAAACCAAAAAATTATTAAAATTTTTTAATGTTCGTATATGTAAATATTAAAAGAGAAGGTGTACTCTGCGCAAATAAATTTGCAGGTACCTGTGACTAAAGTAAGCAACAAAAAAAAATATTTTGCTTAGGTGAGCGCAGTTCCCCCCAGCTCACCTATATTGTTACTAAGTCCAAAAAAGATTTTTTTTTCTCTCTTTTTGTTGTTTTCGAGGTCAAGTTGAAAAACACTGTTTAACAGTGACACTTTGCCTATTCAATCATCTATTTTTTATCATTATGTATTTTATTTTTAATGTATGATTGAATAAAGTCCTATTATTATTATTATTATTTACTATCGGTAAAAGAACTTGGGGGTTGGAACTCTTCTGCGGTGGCGGAGTCGTATATTGAAAATTCAGTTTCAAAGAGAATGAAGATAACGAGACAACTATGTCAAAGTAATGAGGAAATCTCAGACAAACACAATAATAATATTTATTTACAATTTATACATTACACGAAAGTGAGGTGAAGACGGAACAGAGGCCACACCGACAACAAGTTCAAATACTGGTGCTATAGATGGTAAATCTCTCATCGATGGAAAAGAAATTTCAAATAACAGCAATTGTCAAATTACTTTTCAAATTTATAAATAGTTAGCATTATTATAATTATTGTTATTGTAAGCAGATTAAAGTTTTGAAAAAAATTTGGGGTGATTTTTTAATGGCAGCCGGCCGTAAAAAAAACCTTAACGGACGGAAGCTGTTAACATTAACTTTTCAATTGTCATCTGAATGCCATTAAATCAAAATAACAGTATGGGATTACGAAAAATTTGTAACTCTCTAAACAAAAAGTTATGATTGAATGCGGGTTCTTCAAATTTATTACTTTTTTGGCCCTTTTTCTTCTTTTCTTCTATTGAGAGATCATTGATCTTTGTATAGTTGAAGCAATTAGTTGAAGCATATTATCGCTTAGGGTTTTTTGTAAATCGCTGACGCGAGCGTTCGGTATCTATTTCAGCTCTTTCTCAATGCTACAAATATGAGAAAAGTCTTACAATGGGAGCAACTATTTAGACATCAGAAACATCAGGTTTTTGTAAAACATACAAATAAATTTTTTAAAAATCGTGAAAGCAAGAACAACAAATTTCATTGATAAATATAATATACTGTCAGATAAACAGTTTGGATTTAGAGATGGACGCTCAACACAAGATGCCATAGCATATGTCACAAAAAATATTTATGAAGCATTGGATAAAAGTGAACCAATTTTGGGTATTTTTGTTGATCTTGAAAAGGCCTTCGATACAATAAGCCATGAAAGATTAATTGCTAAACTTGAAAGAATAGGCTTCAGAGGTATTGCCCTGAAGCTAATTGAAGGTTATTTATCAGACCGACAACAATATGTGGAAATAGAGTGATCTCTGAGTACAAGTCGAGTAATTGAATATGGCGTACCACAAGGCACAGTTTTAGGTCCCGTAATATTCAATCTTTATATAAATGATCTTCTGGAATCAAGGGGTGATAGAATATTACTAAGCTTTGCAGATGACACAGTGGTATTGTATAAGGCGAATTCTTGGGGGGAAGCGAAGATGAAAGCAGAACAAGATTTTTCTCGTATTCAGCAATGGTTCACCACTAATCTTCTGACAATTAATGTACTGAAAACAAAATTTATTCCATTTACTTCATATAATAAATACCTGCCCAATTTTGATGCGCTGGAAATATCTTCCGGAAATGAAACGTTATATATTGAAAAATCTGACCAAATAAAGTATCTCGGTATAATGATTGACAAACATTTTAGGTGGGATGCACAAATAAGTTATGTTGTTAAAAAAATCAGAATGCTGTTGCCAAAGTTCAGATATCTTAGAAATTTCTTGAACATAGATTGCTTTTCAACTTTATATTTTTCACTTGTGCAGTCACAATTAGCGTACGGAATAATTGGGTTGGGAGGTGTCCAAAATAATTATCTAAAACTAGAAACTATACAGAAATGGATTTAGAAAATAATATATAGGAGACCTAAAATTCATAATAGCGACTTTCTTTTTATGGAGTCGAAAAAACTTGATATGCGACAACTTTATGCTCAGGCAATATTACTATATGAACATAAAAACAAAAAAAGTATTTCATATAATTTACATACTTATAATACTAGAAATAAATATCTCACTACAGAAAAAAAAGAGTTATCAAAACAATCGGCGAGAGAAATCACACATATATAGCTCCTAGATTGTATGACTTGTTACCTTCGTAATTCAAATATATGCATTTCAATAAATACAAACAGAATATTAAAGTCTGGCTACATAGCACACCAAGAACCGTGATACACCAGGCAATTGACAAAAAAAATTCTTATTTGTAATAGCAAAAATTTTCCAATCTTTCGATACTTTACTGTCAATAACCTATATTATTATTATTATGGAAGTGTTTTGTATGGTTCTGCAGCGGACTGTCATCTCAGCGTGATTGACAGAATACAATATAATGCCGTTAGAATAAGTTTGGGAGCACTGAAATCATCACCCGTGCAAGCACTCTTAACTGAGGCTCAAGAACCGCCCCTTGGAATAAGACGCACCTATCTAGCATCGAAAGAAGTTATCAAATTGAAATCCTTCTCCACGGATGGCCCACTTGCAAGGGGCATCTGTAAGTTATCTATTGGAAATCTCACTTATGAATATTGGAATCTGAAGAAAACTCCTCTGTTGGCTGATGCTTTTACAGATACAAACACATACTTGTGTAACCAACTAAAATGTTTCCCAATATTTAATCTCGACCTAGAGGCAGTAATGTTCAAGACAACTGTTATATTCCCTGAATATAACGAGATAAATTCTTATAACCAAGCACTGCTTCAATCCATATTGAGATGTTATACCAATCACCTCCACATCTATACAGATGGATTCAAATCAGGTAATGGAACGGGCTTCGCCTTTTATATATCTAACACCAAATTTAGCTATTCCGGTAAAATTCCTGATCTTTGTTCGATATTCTCCGCAGAAATGATAGCCATTGAAGAATCTCTGAAGTGGATAAATGAAAATAAAGTAACAACACATGTAGTTTTCATGTCTGATTCTAAATCTGTACTAAATACCTTGAACAATCTAAATTTTTATAAAATATACAATTCTCGCCATTTATGTAACATAAAGCAACTCCTATCAACACTATCAAAATCAAATGTGAACATTACCATGGTATGGGTGAAGGGCCATTGCGGAATATTGGGAAACGAAATAGCGGACAAGTTAGCTAAAATGGCAACGTCTTCCACAAACATGATCGAAACTCATCCTTATAATGATATAGTCCAACTAGAAAAAAACAAAATGAGAACAAGTTGGGAGGAACATTGGCAGGACTTCACCGCAACTTCCACTAATCAGTACACACTCATACATCCCACATTACCATTGAGAATTCCACACCTGTCAGATTACATTCTGAGCAGGAAAAAAGCAGTCACCATAACAAGACTTAAACTAAATCACGGCAGATTTCCAGCCCATTTATATAAAATCGGTTTATCCCAAACACCTTATTGCACATGCGATGACTCATCGATCTGTGACTTAAATCACATATTCTTTTCCTGCTTGAATCACACTCCAGAAATAACACGACTCCTTAATATACTGCAAATACATACTATTTCATTTCCGTTAAATATAACATATCTACTCAATATGCAGAATAAAGATATATTTGACATTTTGGTAACATTTTTGGAAAATATTGGTCTAGATCTCTAAAGCTATAAGCTAACAAAAGTCTGTGGCAAATGGATTCATCCAATGCCAACCCACCCCTTTTACATACATACATACATACTATATTATTTTAATACATAAGATCTAGATTTTGAAGTTTGAAGTCTACCTACTTTCCCAATTGACTGATATTACTAAAGTATCATCCACCTTCGTTTTCTAATGTTTTCCAATGTTTCGTTCCATGAGCTGTTCCAAGTTACGTTACATTTTTTTTCTTTGAATTGTTTTACTACGCTTTTTTAATCTATAATTTTAGTTTGTAACGATCTTCCAAATCTCTATAGGCTTTCCATTTTATGAAAATTGTTTCAATAATTCTATAGTGTTTCTGATTATCAAGAATACAATTCTTTTAGAATAACTGTTAGGATTCACTCAAGAAATTAGTTTAGAAGAGAACAGCTTAGAAACACCAAGTTATCAGTGTACAATTTTGAATTTTGATTTGTTTGTTTCAAATTCTTCCAATCCTCAACAAGTACTCAGTACTTAGAGGAATTCTTCTCTTATTTATTGCCACTGCCTTAGTGTATGTAATACAATATGTAACATCTTATGCAATAAATATTGTTATTATTATAATAAAATTTGAAATATCTCAAAGGAGAGTGGTATGGATATACGATGTGGAAAAACTCAAAATCATATCCACAATTTAAAATCACCATCCAGTGTTGTGCAACCGTTTCAGTGGGTGGTACATGTTTCAAATTTATATAGGTTCATCAACAGGAAATTTAGTAATTATGGAAATGAAAAAATAGGTTTTATGAATGAATGTATATAAAGGGGGGATGCCAATAAAGGTCTATGTAACAGAACACCCTGTTATAAAATGCGAATGAATACGAATCTGTGAAGCGTCCCTCTCATTGTTGGCTACAACTCGAAATATTTGTCAGACTTCGCGCACACTGATTTGTATAGTCGTGTTCTTTGTCTTGTTTTCTTTCTAAGAGGAGAAGCAACAAACGATGAAATCAATGAAATCATGAAATAGACCGTTTCAAAAGACACTGTCATCAACAAGAAATCACCAGCCATTCGAAATTTCCTGTACAAAAGGAATTTCGTTGGCCAGCTTCGACAAAAAACATTTCATTCTTCATATTGTCTTATCAAATATAGAGTGGTATGATGATTTATCGAATAGTCATATTGAGTTACAAAACCAAACATTATTCCGCGAAATATTAACTTTTCATTGATGCAAACTGAAAACTGCAACGCAATGCAGTTGGCGGATTTTTGTATAGTCATTCTGACTTTGTAAGGTTAGCAGGTCAGGTTAGGTTGGCTAATAATTCATGCATTTTCAACTTGCATGAGCTGCTGGCTGCTGGCTGAAACTTTCCGCCAATACAGTGGCCAATCGCAGGCGCGCACATCTCATTTGCGGGCAGGATAGAGACGCTTGTTGAAAAATTTAAGGGAACTATTCGAAAGAAATTTACAGTTACCTATATGAGGTGAGATTTTCTGCAGATTAAGTTAGTGAATCATTTGAGAAATAGATGGTGATAAAGTGTATCACTATGCAGTATATATAGGTTTATGATAAAGTAATGCACAAAATTCATAAAACGTACAACGATCACTTTTGAAAAAAATGCAAAAACACGTCAAACTGTTTTTTTTATTCCGCATCTTTTGACATAAGTTACAAAAATATCACGTCAAAGTTGTCAAAGTTATGACGTCATCAACAATTTTTTTTAATGGGAAGCTAAGATTTTTATTACATTATGTGATAGAGCTTGTGTTTTTACACAAGGGAAAATAGTTATAGTAGGGCTCACATAAGAAAAAAAACGAGAAAATGTATAAAAAACGAAATAAACGTAAGTTTCATAATAACTTTTCAATCAACTAAACAGTCCATTAAACTAACTTTGACGTGTTATTTTTGTAACTTATGTCAAAAGATGCGGAATAAAAAAAACAGTTGACGTGTTTTTGCATTTTTTTCAAAAGTGATCTTTGTACGTTTTATGAATTTTGTGCATTACTTTATCATAATACTGTACATTGTCTAATAAGGCAATGGTATAGATAAGAACATTGTTTAAATAGAAGTAAGATAGTCAGTCAATGCCTGTGGAATCGGCATTGGATCTAAACATGAGTGTCGTCTATCGTGTTTAGTTACTACATGAATATTTGACGCTATTTTAATGCTGGGTTTTTCAAGAAATCCTCATTTCACTGCTGTACCATTGTTTCCAATCAAGTTACGACATGACTTGGACGCCAGATCACTATGAAGTTACGACTGACTTGGATGCCAGATCACTACACAGTATACCCTCATATGTGTTAAACTGTGCCTCCATTTGAATCCGATATAAATCCCATAAGGTTGGCTAACTATCTCACTTCTAGGGATTCGACTTCCGGCAGCGGTAGAGGTCAGACGGCGACCTCGTGGTGGAAGTCAGGTTAACGCGATGTAATGTCCGCCAGTTAAAAACGTGCAACGACCCAAGAGTTTAGTGTTTGTGAACCGTAAAACCATATAACGTATAGTTTGTGGTTAATACGTGCCAGCAAATATTAAAAAGTGTAAATGGTATGGGATGCAGTATTGCCTAGAGCAAGACAACTGCATCCCCCCGATACAGTCTCGCTGTCTACGCCAGTTGAAGGCCGGATGGGAACGGATTTCTCGCAGCGGGTCATGTCCATATAGCGCCGAATGGAAGCTGACGGACAAGAAATGAAGAGAGAGAGATCTCACGTCTATATAAACAATGGCCATACCATTCTTTCAATCAAGGTACGACATGACTTGGAGGCAAGATCACTGAAGTTACGACATGACTTGGATACGAGATCACTGTCGCCATCTACATGTCGCCTCCATTTGAATCCGATATAAATCCCATAAGGTTGGTTAACTTTCTTACTTCTATATAAACAATGGTCGTACCATTCTTTCAATTGAGGTACGACATGACTTGGATGCGAGATCGCTGTCGCCATCTACATGTCACCTCCATTTGAATACAATTTAATTCCTATAAGGTTGGCTATCTGTTGAGTAATGTGTTATGGACAACAACGCGACAGCAACCGTGGCAAAAAAAAATATCATTGTGGTATATAGATATAAAGTTTGGCGCAATGTGAAGCGCATCTTTTTTGTGATACCGAAAAGGTGGACTGCGACGAGTACTGATACCGAGAACGCCAGTCTACTCTCGGTGTGCGTATCAGCACTATCGGAATATAATAAATAGTTATTGTGTGTAGTTTCTCTTCTGCATATTCAGAACGGTCACATTACCGAGAAAAAGGGAATACACTACAAGTGGTAACGAGGATTTGTAAAACTCTCTCTAATATTTTAAAAAAGAACCTGCGTGACTCTACTATCCAAAATGGCTACCGAATATATCGGTCATCTACGTGAGTTCGATCCAGCTCAATCAGACTGGTCCATGTTCAAGAAACGTTTGGAAAACTATTTTGTTGCCAACGAAATCAAGGAGGATAAGAGAAAAGCTGCAATTTTGTCAAATTTTCTTAATGAGGATGCCTATAAACTAGTGCATAATCTGTGTGTGCCCGACGAACCGGAAACGAAAAAGTATTGGGAGTTGTGTCCACTTCTTTCGGAACATTTCAGACCCAGTGAAAGCATTTTCGCCGCAAGATACAATTTCTATAGTGCCCGAAAAATGCCCAGTGAAACTGCAAAGAAATTGTCGGCCAGGCTAAGAAGTTTAGCAACTTCCTGTCAGTTTGAGAATGATCAATTGAAAATTGTTCTCAGAGATATTTTCATTGTTTCATACGACAAGGGTGCTGTGCAAGACAGACTCATGGAAGAAAAAACCTCAGTGACATTCGAGATGGTGTTGGAAATTGCCGCTGCAAAATCAGCTGCGCACGCAACATTATACACCAATAACATGGAGAAATTCGTCTTCTAGAAGGAACCTGAATTGCATTATGCGCATGGGCGTGTTAGGAACAAGGCCAACGCGCAATCGCAAGCTACATCATCAGCAGGAAGAGTAGCTGAACAGCAAACCAAGGCAGCTGGATCCCCCACCGAACAAAAAAAATGCGTGGTTTGCGGACGATGGAATCATCGAACAGATGAGTCCTCATTTCGAGAATGTTTTTGTCATTGTTGTAATAAAAAGGGTCATCTGGCAACCGTTTGTTCAGAAAAACATGTAAACAAGTCTGGTAGATTCCGATCGAATAAAAATACTCAAAATTATTTAGAATCAGCTGATCTCTCTCTGTACAATTTAGACTGTAAGGTAAATCCAATTTTAATCGAAATTAGTATTGAAGATGAATCTTACTATTTTACTTTAGATACAGGGGCTAGTTATAGCGTTATTTCTGAACATTTTTACAAAAGTCATTTCAACCATAAAGAATTAGAAATAACAAATAATAGTTATTTATGTATCAAGGGCGTAAAGTAGGCGTTTATGGCCTGCGGCGTGGATGATGGCCCGATGGCGTTAGCCGAGGGCCATCATCCAAAATTGTATGCACTAGCGGTTTTATAGCGCGAATCACAAATACTGACTTGAATTGCAATGGTCTACACGTTTCATACGTTATGCTCACAATAATTAAGGGTAACATAATATGAGGAATGTGAAACTATAGTAGTTGAGTGCTATATTGGAGAATCTATTTCAAATAAATAGATCATCACCGAAAAAATTGCCAACGATTATGAACAAATGTTAGAAAGATTATTGCTCTATTGAACTGAAATGATTCTAATTCGTGTTAGGAATTGCATGAAATGATTTGTGAGTATAGACAATTTGAGAATTTTGTCTACTTTACGGGCCGCCGGGCCATAATGCGCCCACGGGCGGTAAAGTGCCACTTTACGACCGGCGAACCGGGCGGTAAAGTGTACTTTACCGCCCGCTTGTGCATAAAATTTTTAATTTGTACAATGGTGATCAAATTATTCCCTTGGGTTATTTTAATTGTCTAATTTCATTTCAAAATAGACAGGGAAATTTAGATATTTATGTAATCAGAAACGCTTCAGGACCACCGCTCTTAGGACGGGATTTTTTCAACTTGTTTCACCTCAATATTACAGATACAGATGTCACAAAAAATTATTACTGAAGTGATTTGCCTAATGACATAAAATGTTTACTGGATAAATACGAGGTGATTTTTGAACAGGGTTTAGGAAAATTCCACAAGGTTACAATTTCAACTAATTTAAAATGTGAGAATGAAGTATCTCCTAAATTTTTTCGAGCTCGTACTCTGCCCTTCGCCATTAAGGATAAGGTGGAAAAAGAGTTGGACCGCATGCAAAATTTAGGGGTGATTGAACCCGTTGACTATAGTCCTTGGGACACTCCTATTGTTCCCGTTATTAAAAAGGACGGATCGGTAAGAATTTGTGGGGACTTTAAGGTTACTTCAAATCCACAAATAGAAATTGACCAATACCCTCTTCCTCGAATAGAAGAATTGTTTGTAAAATTACAAGAAGGTGAACATTTTTCTAAATAAGACTTAGACAATGCTTACACTCAAGTTTGTTTGGATGAAAAATCAAAGCAGTACATAACTATTTCAACACACAAAGGGCTGTATCGCTATAATAGAGCACCATTCGGAATAGCAAATATTCCGGCAAAAATTTCAAAAAATAATGGAATCACTTTTGGTTGGAATACCGGGTGTAGTTATTTTTCTGGATGACATTTCAGTTACAGGGCGCGATAGGTTGAAACATATTATGCATTTAGAATTTGTGTTGAATAAACTTAAAGAAGCCGGTTTGAAAATGGCTCTAAATAAATGTGTATTTTTCAAATCACAAATATTTTATATTGGTTTCAAAATTGATAAACATGGCATACACACCTGTGGAGATAAAATATCGGCTATTTGGAATGCTCCTATACCAACAAATATTACACAATTCAAATCCTTTCTAGGATTGGTCAATTATTACGGTAAATTTGTAAAATTTTATCGACTATTTTGCATCCTTTGTATAATCTTTTGAAAGGACAAGCGGACTGGAATTGGTCTGAAGATTGTAATAATGGTTTTAAAAAAATTAAGGAGGTTCTCACATCAGCTGACGTGCTCATTCATTACAATCCGGATTTGCCTCTGAGACTCACCACTGACGCTTCTGAGTACGGGGTCGGAACAGTGTTAGCACATAGAATGCCGGATGGTAATGAAATGCCGATAGCTTATGCATCTCGGACATTGTCCACCGCTGAGAAAAATTACTCTCAAATTGAGAAAGAAGGTTTGGCGATCATATTTGGTTTGTGTAAATTCAACCATTATATTTATGGTCGTGAGTTTACACTCGTCGTTGATCATAAGCCTTTAGTTTCTATTTTTAGCCCAGACAAAAACATACGTCAGTTTTCGGATGCGGATTCGTTGTCTCGATTGCCGGAAATATTAAATCAAGAAGAATGGGAAAATGTTGATGTAAATTTTATTGATTACTTTTCAAATAACGACCATTTCCATATCAATTTCAAACAAGTTAAAGAAGAAACATCTAGCGATATTGTATTGTTGAAAGTATTACATTGCATACGAACAAAATGGCCAAACGAAATAGATGAATCTTTAAAACCGTATCATAAAATAAAAAATGATTTAAGTATTGAACATGACTGTTTATTGTGGAATAACAGGTTGGTAATACCTACATCCTTACGAAATGATATTTTAAAGGATCTTCATTTATCCCACATGGGGATTGTAAAGATGAAAAAGTCTAGCGAGATCATATTTTTGGTGGCCGGGTCTGGATAAAAATATTGAGCAGATTTGCATGTCATGTAACAATTGTTTATTACATAAGAAATCGCCAAACAAAGCTAATTGAATCCTTGGCCCTGGCCGAAATAAGTATGGTTTCGTCTACATATTGATTTTAAGGGCCCCTTTTCTGGAAAATATTTTTTTGTTGTCATTGATGCACATTCAAAGTGGATAGAGGTATTTCCAATGAATTCTATCACGTCGGCGTTAACAATAGATAATCTCAGAACATTATTTGCGAGATGATAATGCGTTTACGTTTTCCTCGAAAGAATTTTCAATATGTTTGTTACAAAATGGCATACAACACATCACTTCTCCTCCTTTTCAACCATCTTGTAATGGTGCCGCGGAGAATGCAGTAAAATCAGTAAAGAATGCATTGAGAAATGCACTTGGCAAAAACAAACATTTAGATATAAATAAAGCTTTGACTAATTTTTTATTTGATTTTAGAAATACTAATCACTGTACCACTGGTTCGAGCCCAGCACAGTTAATATTTGGTAGGAAACTGCGAACACGTTTTGATTTATTAATCCCTTTGAACATTGTAGATTCCGGTGATGCAAGTTTGAGAAATCACGTAATGAGACAAAAAAAACAAAAAAATTATATCATGGTGGTGTACGATTTTTGCAACTTTCTGAAAAGGAAGCTGTTACAGTTAAGGATTATAGAGGGTCTAAAGTTACTTGGATTAAAGCTATCATTTTCAAGAAAGTTGGAAAAACCATTTATCTCGTGAAGGTTTCTGAATTGAATGATGTAATTTGGAAACGTCATCTGAACCAAATAAAAAAAATGGATTTTAACATATCAGCATTACCCACAGATCATTTGAAACAAAATTTAGAAATGTCAGTTCCATCAGTTGATATTAGATCTGTATATGGTGACAGTGAATCGGAAAATGACAATCCTGGAGTGGAAGTTTGTAATATGTTACCAATATGAACATTGAATGTTCTGTATCTGGCACTCCCGCAAAGCCGATGAAAACAAATAATGATATGTGGAATGTGTTGGTAAATTTTTTGTAAATACACCCGGAAATGGTAACCCATTTATGGGGTTAGAGGGAAGAAAAAAATACAACTCCTTATGGGAAGAAATTGCTCAATAGTATGGGCTATGGTACAAATTCATCGAAGAAATGGATTGATGTGAGCTGAGAAGGTCAACACTATGATAATTTCATTCATCACAAAAATTATTTATAGGCATTTACGAAGTGGAAATCCAAAGTGAAAGGTAAAGCACAGGCGATTAAATGTGGGATGAAAAAAACAGGAGGTGGTGGCCCTCTACCAGCATTAAATACTGTAGAGGAAAAATTGATATCTATAATTGGCTGGAAATGCATCGAGGGTGATCAAACTGCTGAATTAGGTTTGGTAAGTTGGTGGAATTCCATATATTTGCGAATATCGCACTAACGATGGCCTAGTAGCTGAAAGACCTTTGCAATTGTAATTTGTGTAAAAGTGTTTTCTATCATGATATCGATAATCTTGTTTCCAGAAAATGCAGACTTCAGTACCAGCCCAAACTGATACTGAACCAGCAATGCCAGAATTGATATTTTTCGATGTTTTGGACAAGGAAACAACTATTTCACCGACTGATGCAACTATTTCACCTACAAAAATAACATCTTTGCCAACGGAAATAAATTCCACGTCTAACGAACAGAGGAAGGAAATAGCTGGAAATAATGAAACCAGAAAAGAGACGAATAAAACCAGAAAGGAAACATTGAAAACCAGAAGGATTCCCACAAATAAAAAAAAGAAGATACCAATACTCTTCTCACCATGCATAAAGACACAATAGGGGTAATGAATCAATTGAATGGTAACATTTCAAGATTAGCAGATAATGTTGGTAGACAAAATTCCATTTTATCAGAAATCCGAGATTTAATGAAATTGAATCGAGAAAATATTGTTAGTGCTACATCTGTACATGATCATGACAGTGCCTTATAACGGACATCACCTAATATTTATACAATGAAATGTCTCAAAAAGTTCTTGTTTATTTTTAGTATTGGAATATTGTTTTGTTCACATAGAAAATGTACTACTAAACCGTACCACCCAATAAATGTTCACATACTGTCTTTTGGTAATTTTTTCACATTAATTTATAGCAATATCTTTATTGAAAATATCTGTTGACAACTTGTAACCTCAATACTTCGCCTTCGTTACCATTTTGGTAATTGCCGGCATCATTGTCTGCTGGTACAGCTCTGTTTTCCAAGCCAACTAAATTCTCATTTAGTTCCATTCCTGCTCTGATGCACATGTTGTGCAGTACAGCACATGCATTAACAATAGCTCCAACTTTTTCAGGAGAGTATGTCAATGTCCGTTCTCCAAGAAGAGATCTGAACCTAGCTTTCAGGTTGTCATTACATCTCTCAATAATACTTCTGGTGATTTTAAGTTGTATCTACCCTCTGGTGTATCAGGTTCTGGATTTTCGAATGGGGTCATGTATTTCTTTCTCTTGCAAATATAAAAGTCATTTGAATGAATATTTCTGGGTTAAGACTCACCTATTCTATAATTCTGTTCCATATATCTTTTCACATCTGAGCCTCGCCATATAAAAGAGTCATGGGTAGATCCAGGATATCTAGCATCGATGCTTAAGATTTCCAAGTTGAAACTGCATATTATTTGCACATTTTTGGAATGAAATCCCTTTATCAGGTGGTGCAATCAATACAACCAATGACTCTGGAGAATCCAGCAACATTCATAAATCCTGTTTTGATAGCCCTTTTTTGTTGTTTTGTTGTTGTGAATCGAATCCACTCCACTGCAAGATGCTGATTTATTTTTTCAATCACTTCTGTGATGCATTTACTAGCAGCTTCCTGACTAATGGAAAGCGAAAACTCTTCTCCAATACCACGCTGGTAGTGACCAGTAGCAACAAATCTCAAAGATGAAAGTATCCTTAGTTGTTTCGGGATTCTTGTATTTCTTTGTCCGTCTTCCATGGTAAGCAATAATATTCGGAACAGTCCAGCTGTCAGATCTTTATTCAGTCTGAATAATTCCACAAATCTTCGATCCGGCAAGGAAAAAGGATCACTTGCATCACGCATTACTCTCTTTTGGATCCGCAACTCTGCTTGCCTATCCCTATCAACAATCTGGTTTAATAAAAATTGTTGATAAGGAAACATAGTTCACACGTTACTCGAATAAATCAAACAATATATAATACCGAAAAACCGAAATAATCCCAACTTCTAAGACACAGACAGCTCTCAAGACATCTAGCATCTAGGTTAGTTTAGTTAAGTCTATTCATTTTTTTGGTTATAACTTCACGTCAGAACGGATTGAAATGTTTGTTCTATGGAATATTTCATTCAATTATACACGGCAACAATGTATATCTTTCGTTTAAAAGAGATGATCCGATCTTAACCGAATTCAATCGGCTTAGATAGAGAATTACTTACAGAATACCATTATTGAAAGAGACATTGTCTCTATCGCCTCGCTGTCTCTATGCCTATCGCTATACAAACTTTTTACAAACTCCCACTCCAGTGACTGTTATTAGCGAGACTCATAGTGATTTAGTTGATAGACCTAGACGTGAAATCAAACCTATTAATCGACTGAATTACGATAGGATGTAAATAATGTACATATTTTTTTTTTCTTAATATATTGTAGTATATAGATATAAAGTTTGGCGCAATGTGATACCGGAAAGGTGGACTGCGACGAGTACTGATACCGAGAACGCCAGTCTACTCTCGGTGTGCGTATCAGCACTATTGGAATATAATAAATAGTTAAAAGTTATTGTGTGTAGTTTCTCTTCTGCATATTCAGAACGGCCACATTACCGAGAAAAAGGGAATACACTACAATCATGACAGGTCACGAAAGGAAAATCAAGCTGTAATTTTTCCTGCGTAAATATTTATAAAGCATTAGAATTTCATAAAATCAGGAGTTGTATTTGTTCTCAACCACAAACCACCCATTACATGGTCCTTCGAACCGGATTTGAACCAGCGACCTGGTATGATAAGTAGTGTGTTATGAACAACAGCGCGACTGTATTCATGCATGTAGGCTAAGCTGTAGATAGAAATGAAAGATGCAATTAATAGGCCTATACTACTTTTTATAAAATAATTCGTAAATGAAAACCCCGGTTTTCGCGCCAGCAAAATCACTTGAATGGAATTTTTTTAACAAGAAATAGTTAAGAAAATTACACTCTTTTTGTTTTTTGCGAATATTTCGAAAAGTATTGAAAGAATCGTTCTACAGTCGATAAAGCTTTTGTAGAGAAATATCAAACCTACAAAATGTTTTTTTATAGGACCAGATCGCATTTTTCACTGAGAAAATCCGGGAAAACCTCGAAAAAAAGACCATTTTTCAAAAATTCATTATTTTTATGTATCTGAAGCTGGACAACGAACTATCCTAAAAAATGCATATAGGCCATTTGCGTCTTTTATCTTATGGGAGAAAAAACATCTATAGCTTGGTCTAATGGCAACAAACATTATTATGTCAAGCTATAATTTTTTCTGTAAAAATCTTTATAAAATTAGAAGTTGTATTTGTTCTCAACTACAAAGTACCCTTTTCACTATCTTACTTTTATTTAAACAATGATAGAAATAATTAATTTCGAGCAATTCGGTAAGTATTGTTGGTTAAGATATTTTTGGTAGGTAGTATAAAATAATAAAAATTAAATATGTCTTCATTTGTTGATTTATATCATTCCAAAAACATTTCTCAAACAATTGTTACATTTGAATGTTTCACGAAATTTCAATTCAATACAAAAAATGTATAACAGCATCTGAGGTGAGAGAGAGAGAGAGAGAGAGAGAGAGATCATTTGGTATTTTCAACCGATTGAGCTGAAAAGAAGCAAACGATTGGAAGAGAGAAATACAGGTGGAAGGTAAAAAATCCGGGCAATTATTTTGCCGATGTCAAATAAAGTTTTGAAAGAAATGAAAGACTAAGATTATTCCACTCATATTCTGCTGAAAATAAATAACATGTGAATTTCGCTTTTTTTTCATAAAAAGCTATGAAACAATATCAATATGTTTAGAAGATATTGTTATATATTATGATAAAATATTCATTCAGTTTCAATATACAGGGTGTTTCATATTCGAATGTTAATGCTGAAGGACGATATACCTTGGATTATTTTAAGAAAATTTCTCTATTGAACATACGACCGCAACAGCTTTATTTCTGAGATACACGGTGTTGAAATTTAACTAAAGAATCGATTTTTCCAGAATATCTCTAAATCTGATTTGTGTTCTTATTTCAATTATGGCACATACAAAGTAAGCATAAAAGTAATTTTTTCCAGTGCAAACATTTCTTAAGTTTTCGTTAGAGGCGTACCTGTTAATTTTTAATCAAAAATTTTATACGCTACTGTTTTTTTTTAAATTTTTTTCTTATCATGAAAATGGCTCCTGACCTTTTTTCGTCTGGCAAACGGTTTTTTATTTAAAAACTATGATGTATTGATTTGCTTCCCTACTCGATATTTTCTCCTATTTAGTCTCAATAAAATCTTTTTATTTTTTAAATCGAAAACCACTTGCCGAATGAAAAAAATTCAGTAACTATTTTTATGAGAAGATAGAGGACAATTATAAAAACAATATTTGTTCAAATAAAAAACAGTAGCGTATCATTGTTTTGTTTGAAAACTTCAACACCCCGTATCTCAGAAAAAAAACAGTTGCGGACCTATGCTCATATGAAGAATTTTTCTTAGAATCACCCAAGAATTATTTTCGGCCAGGATCAAACACTCAATTATGGAATAGCCCGTATACTGGGTGTCCACGAAAGCTGGCTCGCTCCTATAACTTTTTTTCTTTTTGGAGAAAATTGAAAGAAATTCGGAGGATCTGCATACGACATAAAAAGTAGAAGATTATACAACTTGCGATTTCACCGGAAGTGACATTTTTTATTTTTAAGTGGTACACACAGTATATTACCTTCTTTTGTCTCCATATGCCATTCTGAATACAGCCATGTGGCACATGTGAAAATTCTTTATTTTTTATGTTGAATTAAATTTTTTAAATTTGTTTGCCTCGGATACGTTCAAATCAGCCCTAAAATTTTGGGAAAAATATAACTATTTTCAGTCACAATATATTAAGTGCTATGTTGAATTTTAAAAAGTTGAAGTTACTAATTTCTTTCCAAATGGAATCATTGTGGCTCGTCGGGTTACGGAAAATGATCATTTAATTACGATTAATTTGATACTGCACACTAATAGCTTTAAACAAACTTCTGTTGAAAAACCTAGAAATCTTTATTTGTTCCTTTTGAAAAAAGACCTTTTAAGGTGTAGAACATGTCATTTAACTAAAAACAATTACTACTTGTGTAAACAAAAACAAACAACATAGGTATAGATAGATATTACAAAGCCAAATAAAATTACAGACACATAAATGTGCTATTTATAGTATATACAGAGATGAAGAATAGATAGAAACATTCATTTGTTTGTTCAAGACACCTTCAGGTGTAGAACAAGTCATTCACTAATTACTCATTGTATAGCTAGACAAGTACCAAATAGATAAACGATACAATATAAGAAGTAAAAACGTATAGACACCAGATGTGCTATACATAGTCTATACCTACAAAAGAAATGAAAATACATAGTCATTTAAGAAAAAGAAATTCTCAGTTAGGTATTAAAATTAAAAATTAAAAATGGTCATTGAAATACTCTTCGATTGTGTAGTATGCTTTAGATATCACAATGGCTTTCAAACTTTCCTTGAATTTCTTGCTGGATAACAATTTCAATGTTTTCGGAAGCTTATTGTATATGCTCACGATAGAAAAAGGAACATTCCTCTGAATATATGAGAGGCTAGTTTTTGTATTTAACGGATTACTTCTGTTCCTTGTGTTGAATGTATGGGTTCTTATTTGCTCATTGAAGAGTGACAGATTTTCATATATAAACATTGCACCTTCAAGAATGAAAAGACATGTTAAGGTGAGTATTTTCTTATCTATAAAGAGTGATTTACAACTCTCAGTTCGAGATATATTGAAGATGTTTCTAAGGCAGCGTTTTTGTAATACAATTTTTTTTTTACAGTGGTAGACATACCCCAAAATATTATACCATATCTTATGCGGCTTTGAATATAAGAATTATATGCCAGCATCGCTGCTTCTATCGTTACATTTCTGGATATCATTTTTAATGCATAACAATATCTCGATATTTTCATGGCAAGATTGTCAATGTGATTCTTCCAGTCCAGTCTAGAATCTATTGTAACCCCAAGAAAAGATATTTTTGAGACTGTGTCTATGCTAAGCACGCCCCCATCAGTGTAATTAAGTATTCTATTACAATTATTTCGAGAAAAGTTTATTATTTTTCAGATTTGAGGAGTTCACCGGTATCATTTTCTTCAATGACAGATTGTTGTCTATTTTCTAGATATGAAGAAATCAGTTTGAGTGGTATGCCTCTGATACCATAGACTGACAACTTTGTAATTAGAGTTTTATGATCCACGCTATCGAAAGCTTTTGATAGATCCAAATTCACAGCTGTTGTGACTTTTTTGCTGTTAAGGGAACTAATTATTTTACATAGTGCCTGATAATTTGCACGGATGGTCGATTTATTTTTTCTAAATCCATTTTGAGTATCACTAAGTATATTATTGTATTCCAAGAATGTGATAAGCCTTTTATATATTATTTTTTCAAAAATTTTGCTTATGTTTGATAGAAGTGCAATTGGCCTATAGTCATTGAAATAATTTTTGTTTCCTTTTTTGAATATAGCTTTTGTATTGGCAATTTTAAGTTTGTCTGGAAAAACCCCACTTGACATTGAAATGTTTATTAGATAAGCTAGAGGCTCACATAATTCTTGAGCACAGGTTTCCAACAGTTTTATTGGGATTTCATCGTCACCAGCTGAATTGGTATTTTTCAAAGATTTTATGACATCAATGATTTCTTGGGCATGTGTAGGCATCAAGAAAACACTATATTGATATTGGTTCAACGAAAAGATTCTGTCATTTCTGGTATGCTTTCCATTTTGACCACTATTGACAAAGAATGTATTAAGTTTATTGAGCGCTGCTATTTCGTTATCCTCTTGAGTATTGATATTTTCTAGGATCGAGTTATTTGGATTTCTTCGTTGATAATTCAATATATTCAGCATTATACCGTTTTTTGGCTTCGTTTATGACATTTTTCAAAATCTTACAATATGTTTTATAAATATCACTTGGTATGATCCCGCTTCGCATTTGTTTATACATAATTCGTTTTCGCTTACTTGAGATTCGTATTCCTTTAGTTATCCAGTATATGTTGATTCCATGTCTTGTCTTGAAGTTTTTAATAGGAGTTATAACATTTAATATTTATTTTAGTGCACCTATAAAGTAATCATAGGCTTTGTTCGATTCATTAGTAGAATAAAGTTCATCCCAATTTATCATTTGCAATTCCGTTTTGTATTATCTTAGTTTTTCATCTGAAAATACTCGCTTTTTACATTTTTTTTGCTTGGTCGTGTCTTCATAATTATGCAATTGAAGGACCTGAGGTTCATGATCAGATAATGCTGATGTAACGACTTCTCCAAAAGAACTGTTTTCAAAATTGATGAATATGTTGTCAATTAATGTTGAGGAGAGTTTTGTTATTCTAGTAGGAGCATGTATTTGTTGTCCTAGGTTGTGTGAATGCAAGAGATTCAAGAAAAGCTGATTACATTAGGTATTTCATAAAGAAGTATCTTTCGATATTAAAATAAGATTTAAACGCATCAAGTAACCTGCGACAAACATAACTGATAAAACAAAATCTTTAATGGGGTAGACACCTTATTTTACCTTCCTTCTGCAAGAGTGAATTAGGTAATTATCGTGATGATACGATATTATTTGCAAAACATGTAAATAATAATATTTAGAATAAAAAACAAACTTTCAAAATAAAAATACAAAAAGTGACAATCGATACTTGGTTCTATTGAGTACGTTATTCTGTTGTCAAATGACAAAGCTCTAAAAGATACGAATAAAAATGGAGTTTTCCATAATGTATTGCAGGAAGTGATTTCCAAGGCGAAACCATCTCTGTAATCGCCTGAAATGAATTTTTTATGATTCGAAAATAAGTAGATATTCTCGCAACTACTTGATAAAGAAAATTACAGTTTGATCTTCCGCTACAGGATGCCGTGAGTTTCGCGAATATTTCACCAGACGCGTCCCATAGGAAAGCAGTGGGAGGCAAAGAAAGGCCAGGAAGTGCGATAAGAATATGTGCATATCTTACCATAAATTCGTTGACTTGGGCGTTGAAAGTTATGGGGTATGGCAAAACATCAGTTATTAATGATGAATAAATTGGCAGAGAATAATTCGATTTTTGATTGAAAATTCCCAGGTGAAATCATAAAATCAGTATTCGTTGTGGCGCAAAGTACATTTTCATACTGTAATTCAGCTCAATGGGGTATTGTCTTCCAATCAGATTTCTTATATTTTATGTAATTTTGGAAGATAAGAGATTTATCATGTTTTTCAATGTTCATTCATTGTTGCTATTTGAAAGTTATTACAGCCATGTTGATAGTCATTTAATAATCTCAGGTTGAACTTCGTTTTGTCTTATTCACCTTCTTCCTACCGCTTCACGTTGAATATACAGTGTGAACCATTTAAAATGGAAATGCCATAAGTCAACTATTTTTATTTATCAAGGTGAAAAATGCTGAAAAAGTGATTAGCAATTTTTAAAAAATCTGACTAAACCACTACATGACACTTTTCAATTTGTTTACGTCAAATGCACGTTGAAATGCGTTCATAAAAAAAAAAGTTATAGTAGTATTTGAAAAATAAGCAGTTTAATCAACACACTACTCCAATTTAAGAACTTTTATCAAATTTGTGACTACACCACTTGATTCAGAAAATCTCGAAACATCACTGAACAGAATTTACTAGAAATCTCTATATAATTAAAAAATGAATATGTTATGGTAACTCATCTTTCGAAAATATTTGAAAAGATCATCATAAAAAGGCTCATTTCTTTTCTTAATAAATATGAATTAATCTCCAACTGTCAATTCAGATTTAGAGAAAAAATCTCCACTCAAGATGCTGTTCTCACCTTGAGCGAAGTGGTCGAGGTGTTAGAGCGTTTGGCTTCCACCCAGACGGTTCGGGTGCGATCCCCGGTCGTGTGTCACTGAGCGGAAGTGGTTCGGATTCCACTTTTATTTAAACTGTAGGTCCCGGATCTCCCTTGCTCGCACAAGCTCTGCTTTTGAGGGGTTTTCTCCCGAAAACCTGGGAGTTTCGTAAAAACAATTTTTTTTTTTACCTCAAAAGTTACCGAGGCCTTAAATGAAAAGAAAACCTCTCTGTGTGTGTTCATAGATCTTTCGAAAACCTTTGACACTGTCAGTCATCATCTTCTCCTTCAGTCTTTGGAAGATACTGGAATACGGGGCAACATATTGAAATTATTGACAGCACAACTCGTTCATTTATATCTGATTACATTTTCCATCCATTTGATGAACTTTGTTATCGTTTTTTATACGCATCATTAGATTTTTGCGAGTATTCATGATTTCAATGTGTACCAATAAAAAAAAACGCGTAAAGTATTCGTGGATAACTGGTCTTTCAAACACTTGCTCTATTTCGAGCACTCCGGGTGCGCCGTCGTGCTCGAAAAATCGCTCGTGTATGAAAGTCATTTTTATCCACTCATACTTTAATATACTATTTCAGAATACGACTCAACAATAATGGATAGCCGTCAAATAATTGTGGTATAAATAAGTTATGGACATTATGGTCCGTTTAAGCGAAAAGCAACACAGAGATTTCAATGATATTAGGTTCTGAAGACCCGTGCGCAAGCTGAGGTTTGTAAATTATTTAACAATGAATGTATGTATTCATGTATGTATGTATGTATGTTCATTGACATAAAATGGTATAGTTCGTTACAGATTAAAATTAAAATAAATAAAACTTCAATAATCACGTATAAAACCACAGACACTATCTGAACGATAGTTTGTTCGTGGTGAAACAATTAAAATATGATTAAAATATATAAAAAGAATTCAGTACTTAAAGCTACATGCATCTAATGATTATCTATCTATAAAATTCAGTAGTGAAACAAATAACAATTAAAAATAATATAGTGATTTCACATATCTAACATAAAAATCATCATTGCATAACTATGGCATCACAATCAAAGTACGTAATCAGTTAATCGTTAATCACAGAATTAATTCATGTATTTCCCTACTTGGCCTATCCATTATATATTTTTTTACTTCAGTCCTAAATCTTTTATGTGTATTTTCAATTTTTATATTCTCTGGCAAGGTGTTATATAATTTAGTTCCTAAGTACAAATAACTTCTCTGTCCAATGTATTTGTTCATAATGGGCGTAATATACTCTTGTTTGTTTCTTGATTCGTAAACATGTGTACGGCGTTGTAATGTATCTCTGAGTATTGCCTCATATTTATGTGCAAATAAAATATCTGTCGGATATCTAAAACCTTCCCTTCGGTATAATGTTGGTCAGTGGGATACCTATGGTGTTTGTTAAGCAGTAATTTCAAATTTATTTTGAGTAACCTGTATTGCATTATTGTGTACTCTTGAAACGCCTCCCCAACCTATGATTCCATAACTCAAATGAGATTTCACCAAACTCTTATTCTTTCTTTGTTATTCAAGAATTCAACAATTTTCGTGAATCTATATAAAATGCACCTCAATTTTCTGTCAAGTAATCCACGTGAGTTTTCCATTTGAAAGAACGTCTAATATTATTCCCAAGTATTTGATTTCATCCTCAGGTCTTATTGTGAAAGAATTTGGATAGTTTCATCATAGTTTGGAAGAGACGTCTTAAGGCTACCAACTGGTAAATAAACAGTTTTTTTCAAATTTACTGATAATAATCTGTAAATCTCTATTTTAGCTAAATCCCTTTCAATTTCAATTTTCAAATTGTACCAGTTTGTGTCCTTGTAGATAACCACAGTATCATCGGCGAAGCTGAGTATTTGACCTTCTTTCTCCTATAAAATTACGTTATTCATATACAGGGTGTTATTTAAGTACGTGGCCAAACTTAAAGGGGTGATTCTTTGAGTGATTCTAAGATGAAAAGTTCATTTAAACATAGGTCCGGTAATGCTTCGTTTTCAAAATACAGGGTGTCAAAATTTAAAAAAAAATCGTTTTTGTCGTAAATATCTTAATAACCCTTCAACCGATTTTATTGAAATTTTGCAGTGTTATTGAAGGTCGTAAAGAGCGAATTTAACCCTAACTATATCAAAATTATCATGTCCAGTGGCGTCCCGGAAGGCACTGTAACCAATATTTTTGACAGAAAACATGTGCGCCACTGATTTTTTTTGCAATTTTTGTATTTGTTTCACATTGAGCAGCTGAAATTACAACTTTTTTATTTCAGAATTTTTTTCGTATATTGCTTTGTTTTTGAGAAAAAACATAAAAATCACTTCATTGCACATCCCTGTGACAACACAATAAAACATTTCAACTACTAAACCATCAAAAACTAATATTTTTTCATATCAATACTCTACTCTAGTCTTAGAATTTTCTATCAAAATTAATGCAATGAAAAAAAAAATATATGTATGTATGAATTGCAGCACTTGCCTTCGGCTCTTGGCTTCGGCTCGTGCTGCAAAATGGGCTCATTGTTGTCCATGGAATGCAATAAAGACATTTTTATTTATGATTAAACAATTAATATTACATGGAAGTCATCTTTTAATTGTTTTCGCTCATATTACCTGTTTTCGATGAAACAAATAATGTTGTTATGTATTACTGCAGTGTTTTGAAACTAATGTAAGAGGGCCATGGAAGGAACAACAAATGTTCAAACAAATTTAACTTTATAACTGTCACAAATTGAAACGGTACATACGTAATTATTTTATAGTAATTATATGAAGTGTTTTCAAGATTTTTGAGATACAAACTCGGAAATGGCCGATATGCATTTTGTCTATGGAATGGCCCAAGGCAATTCCAGAGCGGCTAGACGCATTTATCAAGAAAGGTATCCTCATCGAAATGTTCCAAATAGGCAAACATTCGTGAGAATACATGAAAGGTTGTGCGAATCAGGCACCTTCCAAAGGTTGGCTGCTCTTATTGGGAGACCTGCAACGGTAAGAACAGTGGCGCTGGAGGAAGAAGTTTTACATGAAGTTGAGCGTTGCCCCGATACAAGCACACGCAAAATTGCACAACAATTAAACATTTCTCACTTTACTGTATGGAAGATTTTGAAAGAGTACCAACTGTATCCTTACCACATACAGCACGTTCAAGCGTTATTTCCTGCGGATTTTCCCAAGCGAGTTGTTTATACTACGTGGCTTTTGCAACAACAGGTTGCATCTCCGACATTTTTATCCAGTATATTATTTACCGATGAAGCGTGTTTTTCCCACAATTCAATTATAAACTTTCATAACAACCATATCTGGGCAGAAGCAAATCCCCATGCGGTTATAGAAAATAATTATCAACAGCAGTTTTCCGTGAATGTCTGGGTTGGTATTGTTGGCGATTATCTCATTGGACCTCATTTTTTACCCCCGAGATTAAATGGTCAAGAGTATTGTCATTTTTTGGAATTTGTATTACCTGTACTACTAGAAAATGTCCCACTGGCAGTAAGGGGAGCAATGTGGTTCATGTACGATGGGGCTCCACCTCACTTCAGCATAGTAGCACGTCAATTTCTGGATGAAACTTATGGAGAAAACTGGATCGGTCGCGCAGGTCCACAGTCATGGCCGCCCAGGTCACCGGATTTAAATCCCTTGGATTTTTTCCTTTGGGGACATTTAAAGTCCCTCGTTTATAAAACTCCAGTCAACACTGGAGAAGAATTATTCCAACGAATACGGGATTCATGTGATCAGATAAGACATACGCCGGAAATATTTCAACGTGTTCGGGAATCGATGTTAAGACGAGTTAATGCTTGCATTGAAGTTGAAGGAGGACATTTTGAGCAACTATTGTAAGTTTTGTGTTAGTTATTATTGAATGTATTCTTACAGAAACAAATTGCCTAGCTACCATTTTTGTTTCAGTGTGGTTTTAGTAAAGGGTGTTTCTTGTTTGATGTTGCTTTGGCATTTCCGGCGTTACCACTATGCACGCACTGGCCAAATGAAACAAACAATTTTTAAGCATAACAGATTCACCTGTAATCATTAAAAACCCTATAAAAACTATTTTTTATTGTGTTGTGCCAGGGACGTGCAATGAATTGATTTTTGTTTTTTCTCAAAAACAAAGCAAGATACGAAAAAATTCTCAATATAGAAAAGTTGTAATTTCAGTTGCTCAATGTGAAACAAATACAAAAATTGCAAAAAAATCAGTGGCGCACATGTTTTCTGTCAAAAATATTGGTTACAGTGCCTTCCGGGACGCCACTGGACATGATAATTTTGATATAGTTAGGATTAAATTCGCCCTTTACGACGTTCAATAACACTGCCAAATTTCAATAAAATCGGTTGAAGGGTTATTAAGATATTTACGACAAAAACGATTTCTTTTAAAAATTTTGACACCCTGTATCTTGAAAACGAAGCATTACCGGACCTATATTTATATGAACTTTTCCTCTTAGAATCACTCAAAGAATCACCCCTTTAAGTTTGGCCACGTTCTTAAATAACACCCTGTATATAGTGAATATCCCAATAGGCCTATTATATGTTCGACGGTGAGCAAAATAGAAGCAAATTTTAGGAATTTTGACAATGTCGGTGATAATCATACCAAAGGTCTTCCAGGCGTTACGGAAGATCAACAATTGGATTTACTATGTATTATTATGTGGTGGCCGGTAGCTCAGCGGTTCGATGCATTGAACGTATGTTCGATATGTTGGCCGTTGAATCTTCCGCGTGCATCTGACGCGGTTCGAATCCGGAGTATGAGGGAGTTTTTCTCAAGTACATCATCGGTATCGATAGGCGACCTCATTCCTTGCTGTGAAGCAAGTGTGATGTGAGTTGCCTAGATGCTCCACAGACGTCTGGGGGGCTATTCTAGAATCACTGGACTTCAAATTCGTATACGAATAAAAGAGACAAATACATATTTCATGAGTATCAGAGTGAAACAGTTAATGGAATTCACATTACGTACAAGCTCGAGAATAGGACCCCTGGTGTTTGCTAGAAGTGTGCAACCGACCACCCAGGGCAGTGCTGTAGATTTTTCCTGTTTTGCCTTCTTTCCTGTTTTTCCTGCAGCTGAAAAGTGAATACGCCACCAGAAATCAATAAGTCGCACCGGAGCGCCACGGCGAATAATGATAATAGCCGCCCCTAGCCCTCACAGGTTATGCCTTTGGATACACTCTTCAAGTGTTCATAAGGTAGTATTACTACAGTTTGGCGAACATAAGCTGAGATTGTGAAATTCCCACATCTTGCGCGAACAATTACGTGAATATCACTGGATAGTACGTCGTACGACTAATGCGCATCATGGGCGTGCATATTTTTACAATTGCAGCTATGTTTGACAATCTGATGTACTATTATTTTTTTCCTTTGGTATTTTGGCATCGACTGCTATGGTCATTAGCCATTATTTTTTTTCTTTGGTGTTTCGGCATCGACTGCTGTGGTCATTAGCCATGTGTTCTTTATAGGCCTTGTTACTAACTCCAAACGCCACCTTAGGAGCAGCACTGTTAATTGGAACGCAACAGCGAATCGTGCAGGACTCACCCTAGTCTAGCCATGAGATTTTAATAATTTAATCGGTTAAACTAAATTAAAAAATCCCAGCCCAACCAGGGTTCGAACTCCGGACCTTTCGACTCAGAGTCGGACGCTTTAACCACTGCGCCACGCCCTGGCTATTAGCCATTATTATTATTATTATTATTATTATCATTTCATGAAAATCCTCATGAACTTACTCGTCAAGTTGCATCGGAGCAATCAATGTGTAAAACGTCTGTTTTGAAATTACTAAAAAAAGAATATATACAGGGTGACCCAGGGTTAAACCGCCAAACGTTTAAGATCGGGTTCTTAGGCAAACATAGGACTTTTGTTTCTCATAATCATGTGCCCTAACTTGCTTCGTTTTCGAGATACAGGGTGTCAAAGTTCCTCAGCCTGCACGATCTCCTGACTTAACCCCTATCGATTTTTGTATAGTGTACAATAAAAACCGAAGTGTATGCTGAGCCCAACGATGAAGGTATTTTCCTAGAAAGGATTGTTCAAGGAGCTCTAGAGATCATACCAGCAAGGTGCCGTGCAGCTGCACAATCCATCGTTCGTAGGTGCGAACTTTGCATTGAAAAAAATTTTGGTAGTTTTTGTGAATTTTTGTTTTTCTGTATACTGATGGAATACAATGAATACATTAAAATTTGACAGGTTTAAATGAAATCGGCTAGAAGGTTTTTAAATAATTGATGAAAAATAATTTTTTGTAAAAACGTTGAACACTCTTTATTTCGAAAACGAAGCAAGTTAGGACACATTGTTATAAGAAAAAAGTGTTCTTTTTACCTAAACAAATGCTCCTCAACGTATGAATGAATATCTTTCATTTCTCGAACATTCAGTTAATTATCTAACATAAGAAAAAATATGACATCCGTACACAGAAAAATGCGTTCTTTTTAAATATTATCAAAATAGAGTAATGCCTTAAAAAAAAATTCATAATAACCTCATAACTCGAACAGTGAGGACGTCATCAAAAATATGAGTATACCAAAAAATGCACAACCGAAAGATAAAATCGACATGTCTGAGCTTTTTTTCTCTGATGGCCATACCAAGCGTTTAACGAATATGTTCCAACCTTCACGTGCTCACTGAAAATTCGAATCAGTACATTCACCTCGGCCATTTGTTAATTTGGAAAAGTTAAATTCAGCACCCTATATAAGCTGAACTGTTGAATTTAGAGCTTTAGTATAAGGGAGGAATTTGATCAGCATCACGAATTCAACAATAGTTAAAAACTTTTACAGAATTTCAACGGAAGCCAATTCTCCATTAGTGCGGTGCAGGGTCCTTAGGTACCTTTTCCAGATTTTTTCAAATTGTTATCAGATTTTTTTCCGAAATGCATTCACTTAAAATGAAAAAAGAATGTTTCACTCTGTAAACACATAACGCATTATTATATTCCTATCATCGGTAAGTTGTGCCAGTATTTGGCCTCGGTTAATAGGTAACTGTATAACAAAAAATCATCTACTGTATTGAAGCTTATAGGAAAATCAAATGTAATACTAATGTTCTCAATAATTAGTACTTTTTATGAATCCGACTGTACAGTACACCAGCTTTCTATCCACGAAGAAATATCATAAAATCCCGCGAAAACCGAAGAAGGCTTTGTTTCCGAAAATCTCTGACACGCGACAGCCATCACCTAACAGATTTGTATTAGTTTGAACAACAAATTGGTTTGAATCGTCTATTATGTTCATCAGTAATCATTATCATCCGGTATTATCATCCAGTATTATGTGTTGAAGTGATGTGGTTTGTGGTTTGTGTTGTGATCTGATGATTAATTGACAAAAGCAGACGAAAAGACTTGTTGAACATCTAAGCTTGCTGAAAATATTTGGAGATATAAAATAAGGTGAGTTTTAATGTCGTATTACTTCGGCATTCCCTTTTAGAGTGTTGGGTATACTTCATTTGCTTTATCATCAACAAATTGAAATACATGCAGCAATTGCAGCATGCAGATAGTGACTCGATAAGTGAGGTTAAGATGGAACTTTGGTTAATGATTTCACTCAGATTGGTGTCCTGAGGTTCGACTACGAATACTCGTTCCCCATCGAGTTTGACAATCATCAAATTTGAGCAATTGTGAAAACCAATATAATTCAAAATCCCTACAATGCAACTTTAGGGAAGATAGGCATAATTCCATACTATCTTACAGAACACTGATATCCATTCAAATCGCATCATGTTTTGCATAAGTACATGGATATTGACAAGATAAATGGACTCGTACATTTCAGCCTTTTCGCTGCAAGTCTATTGCTAGCAACTCCGAATTGCCAGCAAAAATCTACATCGTACTTCGTACATTTAGACTGGTGCCTATAATTTTTGTGAGAAAAAAAAGTAACATGCAAGGACCAGGTGGGAAATGTTATTGAGGTACCAACTTTAAAGAAATATATAATTAAACACGAAACCACACAAAATGGTGAAATAGGGATGCAGTTAAGGGGTTGAAAACGGTTAATAGCGATTTGTGGCTCTTAGCGGAAAATAATCGATGGCAAAGTTTTAGATAATGAAAAAATATAAAATGTTTGCCCTATATACTTTTTGACATAACGTCAAATTAACCGTCAAAATGGTGAAAAACCAATTTTTAAGTATTTAATTTTTTCTCCCGTAAAAATGATTCAATTCACATGAAAATTTGTAAGCATATGTATTTTTGGTGCCAAATGAGCATAATTTTTTCGTAATTTGGAAAACGACTAGTTTTTGAGATATCTTTATTTCTCAAAAAAATACCCTTATTTTTCACGAACAATAAATTGTTCTGGTGCTTTTTTGTATTCCGTAGGTCTATAAGTGATCATTTCAATTGTTGAAATGTCTACTTTCAAATAATGGTATGTGTGACTTAGGGGTTTATCCATCGTTAAACCTCTTAAAATTGAGAAAAACCGACTACAATATTTTCAATAATATTCAATAGTTGTGGAAAAATAGCAATAGGCAAGTTACAGGTGGAGAATGTTGTTGAGAATTCAACTTTCAGGAAAAAAATACTCAAAATAGTGACTTTGGGATGCAGTTTAGGGGTTGAGAGCGTGTTTTTGTGATTTGCGGCCAAAACCTGACCTCCTAGCTGAAAATATTCAATGAAAGAGTTGTAGATAATAAAAAAATCTAAAACTTTATTCAACACTTTTTGACATAACCACAAATTAACCGTCAAAATGGCAAAAAAACGATTTTTCATTATTTCTTTTTTTTTTCTCGCGTATAAATGATTTAGTTCAGATGAAAATTTGTAGATAAATGTCGTTTTTTGTGTAGAATGATCATGATTTTTTCGCAAATTGGAAGACTACGAGTTTTCGGGTTATTTACATTTTTTCGAAAAAAGTACCCTTATCTCCCACGAACAATTTCCTTGATTTTTTTTGTATTTCGAAGGTCTATAAGTGACTATTTTGATTGATGAAATGTCTTTTTTGAATGGTCTATGCAACTAGGTGGTTTATTGATCTTTAAACGCAAAAAATTGAGAAATTGTCTTTCTGATCCATGATTTTCTGAATATCAATTTATTTCGAATTTCTTCATTATTTCTATAACAAAAAGTAGTTTATATAAAATTTTTCGTTACAAAATATTGGAATACATAATAACAGTACAAAATTGATTCAGTAATATAGTTTTAATTCTTTTGTACAACTATTGAAAATCATTGAACATATTGAGAAAGTTATGATTCAGAGAAACTTGTTGTCGGTTGTTCTCAATTTTAGTCGACTTAAAGATCAATAAACCACCAAGTTACATAGACTATTTTAGGGTAGACTTTTCAACAACTAAAATGATCACTTATATACCTTCAAAATACAAAAAACACCAGAAGATAAGGGTATTTTTTTCGAAAAAATGTAGATAAATAAAAAACCAATCGTCTTCTCAATGGCGAAAATATCATGCTCATTTGACAACAAAAAAAAAATACGCTTACAAATTATCATGTACATTAAATCATTTATGCGCGGGAAAAAAATTAAATACTAAAAAATTGGTTCTTCGCAATTTTAACGGTTAATTTGGGGTTGTGCCGAAAAATGTTCAAAACAAAAGCTTTTGTGTTTCATTATGTACAACTTTTTCATCAAATATTTTCCGCTGAGAGGTCACGTTTCGCCGCAAATCGGAAAAAAAAACATTTTCAACCCTTAAACTGCATCCCCATTTCACCATTTTGTGTGTTTTCGTGTTTAATTTTGTTTTCTCCACAAAGTTGGAACCTCACAACATTCTCCATCTGGTCCTTGCCTGTTAACACTGGCTGCTGTTCTGGCGACGTATATTAAAAGGAGAATAACAAATCGTAAAAAGGGTAGTTGTTGGAAGAAACCATGGTTTACCTAATTAATCCAGTCAATGACGGTTAAAACAGTATAAACTCTGTATTTATCCCATACAGCACCGATTTGTATGAAAATTTGGATTTAGGTTCTACTTACCCTATTTTTCAAAATCTACCCTGTGCCGAGGGTTGCTTTTTCTGTAGGGGTTCGATTTTTTTTAAATTCAGATTGGAGTATGTAATCAACTGAAATCATATTTATATCAGTTAAATGAAAGTCAATTGACTATTTTTAATATAATTCATGATTCAATAATCAGTTTCAGCCCTTAACAACCACCCTTTATGACAGATATCATCAAAAAATAATAATTAACATGTTTTTGAGCAGTTATTTAACTGAATAAACAGTATCGATTGGCATAAAAATTTGGATTTAGGTTCTATTCACCCTCTACTTTAAAGATGAGCTTGTGTTGGTGGTTGATTTTCATTTATTAAGGGTGAAAACTACCCCCATTTGAAAAAAAATCATAAAATACTAGTTTTGAGAGTGCACTCATCTGTAAATACATTAAATTAACCCCGATACACAATTTCTGAATTATCGAACAGTTCTAACCCCTAAAACCCACCCTTATGAATGTTACCATTAAATAATTGATTCGAAATTGTTCGTAACCGGGAAACCCAATTCTATGAAAATTTAGATTTAGGCTCTACTTACAGGTACCTCTTTACTCGGGGTTGCTTTTGATTTTTAAGGGTGAAAACTAACAACCCCTATTAAAGAAAAAATTTAGATTTGGATGTGTCATCGATTGAAATCATGTTTGAATGTATTAACAATTTTAAAGATAATTAATATTCCTCCCCACTCTCGTCTTTCTCTTCAACTCTATTTCTTTCCACCTCATCTTCGTCTTCGATCTCGTCTTCCTCTTGGTCCATAATTGGAAACGTGTTGTGGCAGTTATCTCCATTGCAACCACACTCTGAACCGCACCCTTTTTTGCAACTACAAAAAATTATTCTGAGTAACTCTTCAGGTGCAGGTTGATCCGGAGTTTTAATGGGTTGCAAGTCTCCTTCAAGATTGAGCCCCTTCCCAATAAACTGGGTTTATACTTTTTCCCGCTGCCGACACTGTAAATAGTCCATACATGCTTAGCAACAAAACAGGTAAATGGCCTATATCATTCGTTTACTAATTCATCTTGACAACGGAATGTAAATAGTGTCATTTACATGCCTAGGGTAATAATGACTTTGCCTTTGACAAGTAATACCTTCAGCTTCATTCATATCAATTTTTAGGTTATGAGACCTTTTGAATATTATTGTTGTCTGCTTATTCGGTAACTTAGTTTCACGCACAAGCAACTTAGAATGAAATAGCGAACGAATAATCATGAAGGAAGGGTAAGAAAACAAACTTCAATTCAGGCAAATTTTGAGAAATGTCAACAAGCAGCGGGAAAAACGTAATAAGTAACACGGAATGTATCGACTGTTATCATCCTCGGCAAGCGACAAGCCTCGGCTTTGCCTCGGCTCGTACTCGCTCACCTCGAATGTTAACACGTCTTTACATTCCTTGTTACTTAAATAACTATTATTCCCCAGCCACAATTGCGTGTGTAAATAAAACCTCTTTATGTGCTCATTTAAGGCTCCAGATGGCATGAGCGAGGATAACTTAGCATCACTTTCAACTAGGCCTGAAATATAGCCACTATGTGTAACCATCAATATATATTACAATATATATGTACATATTCTGATTTCTACAAAAATGTGCTTTTGGTTTTCCCCTTAACCCGCTTAGTTTTCAAGCAATCAAGTCCTTTAAAAATGCATTTTGTAGGTTTTTTAAGAGCTATAAGCTCATCTAAATGAATTATTTTTTCAGATCTCATTTTTAAAAAGGTTCATGCTAAAAGGGCTCAAAAAATGTACTTTTCGCAAACACACGCAAGCTTTAAATGGCCATATCTCACTCAATTTTCATCCAATGAAAAAAATTAAACGCCAAAATTTTCAGAAAAAACCTACAATTTTGTACTTTACAAAATTTTGCGTATCGTTAATAGTTTTTGAGTTATTTTGAAGAAAAGGTGATTTTTCGCTAAATTACGAAAATAAATGATTTTCTCTCTTCAAGCTCAATTTTTTTTCAAAAATAAGTACTTCAAACTGGTCAAGCACTCAGAACGTATTATAAGAACATAAATGAAGTAAATTGTAAAGTGGCAACGATTTTTTTCAAATGAGTTGGAAAAGAGGGTGAGATTTTCACTATTTTTTTCCAACAAAAAAATAGGAATCGACATTATTTTCTTCACACCTCGCTTAGTTTTGATGCTAGGAACTTTTTCAAAACAGAAATAATGGTTTTTTAAAGTACTTCAAAAAAGGTTCCATAAGTTTTCCCCGAAAAATGCATTGGTTTTTGGTTTTTGTACATAGAAACTTTCCATTTTGGCGTTTGAATATACCAATCAACTTTCAACAAGCAATAATTCCGTTTGTATTGAGTCTGCATACATCGTAAATACACGATTTTCTTTGTTTTTTTTATAAGCTATAAGTTTGCTCTCAACAGGTTTTTCGATTAAATGCATATTTTTCCAGGTATTCGCGAAAAAGAATCTGAAAACGTATTTTTTTTTGCCTGAAAACCGACAGTTTCACTCGCGAATAAGTCGAAAAGTATTGACTTTCAGAAAAAACTTCATGGAACAAAAGTTGCTTGGAATTAGTCAATTTATTGACTTCCGCACTTATTTTCATTAAAAAATTTGTTCACTTCCAAGAAGGGGTGGCATCCACTCCTTGGAAAAAAGCAACCTCCGGCACAGGGTAGACTTTGAAATGGTTAAAAATTAGAATCTACATCCAAATTCTTATGAAAATCGGTGCTGTATGGGATAAATACACGGGAACATGGTCATTGACTGGACTAAATGAAGAATTAGGTGATTTCAATATTACTAACGGAATCAAAGAAGGTGATAATATGCGAGCTTATAAAACTGGTCGATGTCATATTCAATAAATTACTTCTACAAACATATATTTTACGGTTTTTGCTAAAAACGCTACAGTTAAAGCCTATAATTTCGTCAGCATTTTTAAAGCAGTCAAAATTCTGAAAAGGAAGAAAAAGGCTGGCAATGGAGTTGCTATAGCAAATGGCTGAAATGATCGAGCCCTTCAACTGCTTTCAAATAATAACACCAAAAGAGGCCAGGAATTTCCGTCTTTAATCAAGATTGATATTTTCTCAATTACTTGAATAATTATTCACCAGCAGACGATTGCGGATTCAAGCAATTGAAACGTTGTGAAAAATTTGAAAGAGATAGAAATCTTACAACCATTAAGATGATGGACGTCCGAAATATAAGTAATCAAAAAATGCCCTTTGTATGACATCGAACTGAAAATTTGAAGACATTTGTTTCTGGGAGTTTTCTGGGAGTTTCTGAGAGTGTTGGGGAATTAGTTTTTCACTTAAAAAGTCCCTGAAATTACTAAGTAATTGATTTTTTGCATTTTCGATTGATCATTTCTAAAGAGCAATGAGATTGATGAATGAAAATTTAGTTCTCATTGAGTACTACATGGTGTATACAATAACTTTGAAATCAGTCGTCGAAAAAGAAAATACGGAGTGCTGCTCAAATTGAGACACACTGTATATATTAATATAATTTGAGTAATTTCAATATTCCAATTAAGAAAGGAAAAGATTTACCACACTTAGCTCAGTCGATACCTGCAATAGAATATGAGAAAATTCTCTTTCTCAAGTTGAGTTCTTTGAAAAAAGTTTACCAGATATCAAATTTTCTATTTCATTGAAATATATGATGTATTGAAAAAACTTTTTATTATTATTTTTTTTTAAACAATGAGCAACAATTAAAAAGAAACAAATGGATCCAATTTTGAATTATACCCTTCCTACGAAAACTTATAAAATCTACTACAATCCTGATGTGTTTTAGTATACAATTTAAATTTTTGAAAGTGAAATTTTACCAGCAACCTTATTATTATTACTAACGTTCATGAAATGCCTAAAATTAACTGTATTTTTTTTATAGTTCAAATCACTTTATGTTTTCTCGATTGAAAGTTTTTTTTTTTTATATGAGACCCCACGAACACCTGGATATTTCTGCTTTGTCCATGTTGACAGCAGCACAATAAGACTTTGAACTTTGTTTGGAGGCTCTTGGTAGACTAACTATGATAAAAATATACCTTCGATCTTCCTCCCCGCTCTCCAAACCTCTCCTACTGGATTCTTCAGATATGACTGCTCCCGGCGAATACTTTCCTTTATAAACCTGTCTGTAGAGTTTATCTTCTTATCTGCAACAACTTTCCTCGATCTTCTTAACGCTTCATTCCCTTTGTGTAAATGAAATTTTTCAGTTTCTCAAATCGTTGTCAAACTTATTCTGACTTTTTTCCTCCTATCTGCCATCGTGACATTCCTGTCCTGTTCAACAAACACAGCAACCAAGATTTTTTTATGTTCACCGAACTTTGGTTTAATATCGTTATCACATAATTTATTGTGAACATAGACTTTCTTAAAACTAACTAAAACTATTTCCTAAAATCTACAAGACATTCACAATTTGTTAATGTTTTCTTGAAAAAATATAATTAGTGTTTTCTATTACACCGAAAATAATGATAGACAATTGTTATTTTTCATAACAACATATATCGTAATACTTTGAAAATATACATATATCTCAGAAAGCAATATAAAAGTTGACAAAACTTTTATATCAAATACTTACCATTTAACTAATAGTGTGAGTAATATTTGGTCCAAATTAACGGGACAGTTCTTGAGATATTTGATGAAAACATGTAAATAACCTTTAAAAAATAATCTAACGAAAAGTAATAATGAACAACTGAATTCATCAGAAAGTTACCTTATCTTTCGTTCAATCAACAGTAGTAACACTTTTTTCTGGAATTTTGCTGTCGTGTAGAGAATTGAAAGTGGTTTTGAATGAGGGATCACTCGACCTCCACTGCGATTTTGAAAAATCTTTGAAACTGGCAACACAACGCCATTTTGGAAGATAGATTGTTTTATTGTTGCCGAAGAGCCGTTTATGAACTACCATTTGAACCAAAAAATTATCTTCTGAAAACTAAAAGGGAGTGTTACTCTATGAACAAACGTATAATTTTTTTTTATAGTCGAGTTAAAGGAAAACTAATAGATCTGTTTGTACTGATAACGCATGGGAGAAATATGTACAACATTTTCAAAAACGTATTTCTTCCAAAGTAACTATTGACCATTCAATAATAATAAGAATGTATCAACTACTTTGGTACAATAGGGTACATATGTACGGTCAGATAATAAAAAAATATGAAAAAAATTAAAATAAAAATACACTCAAATACGATGTAGAGATAAAAAACATCAGTTACAGTAATGGAATGAAAATTGACGTCACAGCTTTACATATAGAATTATGAAAGAAGTAAACAAAATTCAATAAATAATTAGGAAGTAAGTATCATTCACATAATCTTGCAGAGAATGGTAGCTCCTATCAATCAATAAACATTTAACTTCATTGCAGAAAATGTTGACACTTCGAAAATTTATTATCTCATTCGGCAATATGTCTCAGAGAATTGTAAGCAGGAGAGTTTTTCTATGGCATCCTCGGCTGCCCTCCGAATCTTGTACTATATGTGTATGTGTTAATGCAAATGTTTCAAAGGACTCAAGGTTGTTTCTAGCAAATTTTCACATTTGAAAATAAAAAAAACATGAAGCAGGTAGGTAGCAGTTATTCTCTAAAAAAAACCGGTTTGCAACTATCTCGATAGTCCATGTTGAAGATGAATCTCAAAATTCGCTTTTGGCATACAGAAACTCTATTGAAATCTGTACCGCAGCCCCAAGCCAATAGGTTGAGTGATATATGTGAGAATGCCATGGCAAACAAAATAAATGCTTAATAAACTTCCTTTTTTATATTTGGAGACTAAAATGGAGTCATTATGAAACCCAAATGCGTATCGAAATAGCTTCTATTTCGATACACATTCTAAATTTTTTCGAGATTGGTAACAATGAACATCAACTGTCAGATGAACGTTAGACAAGAGCAATGGGATTTTCAGATATTAAACAAACAAGAAGAATAACCTTTGAAGGTCGTGGTGTTGTTTGTTGCTTGGATGGTGCAGTTATTAAAAACTTTAATTGTTACATGACTGGTTTAAATCACTCACGCTGCCGGTCGCTGGTTCAAACCACAGCGACTGCAGAATTTTTCTGATGGCCCGAGAAAGTGGTATGGTACGATACAAGTGTCATCGGGTCAGCCTTGGGTGGCTGGACGAGCCTACCACGCACGAGGTGGAGTGTTTAGTGGGTATACCTGAGGGGGATTCAATTCGGACTCAGGGGACTCCCACACTACCTTATGGGATGTGTGTGTCAGGTTGCTTGGATGGTGCAGTTATTAAAAACTTTAATTGTTACATGACTGGTTTTTTGGGCGTTAAATTAGCTGGTATGGTTTGGACTTGGTTTATGCTCAGTGGTGAGGCATCGGATACTTCGAAATTGTAAAATTCCTTTTCGTAAACTGAACGAGATTTTTTGGGCAACAATCATTCACAGCCTTTTGCGCAATTACTCTCAATTCAGGAGGGGTGCAACTTAAGTTATCTCCATCAATCATTTAAAAATAGGTAATTTACTGATATTTGCATTCAAAATTCAAATAATTTATGTAAACAAATTAATTACCTGACAGCTTCCTTCAAATTTTAAATATTTTATCAATGTTACCAACCCGATATTTCTGATATTATTTAGTTATAATATTTTTCAATGAAAAACTACAAAAAAATGCCAAATAGAAATAATGATATACGAAATACGATCTATAAGACACATTGTCGTTCTTGGTCTCTTGGAGCACTCCTCGCTTCGCTTATCGTACTCCAAAGAACGCGTACGGCAGAATGGTATCTTATAAAACTTGTATCATACTTAGGGCCGGTATTTTAAACATCTCTAGAAGTTAACTTTAATTTTAACAGTCAAGTTAACTTCAGCTTTGAAATGGCAGTTTTATAAAAGTCTCATTTCTGGAATAAAAAGAAGAAGAAGGTAAATATGTAACCTAGAATTTATCGCAATATCTGATTTTCTAATAAATAATAAAACTGCTGGTAATAGATTTGAGAATCCTCCAAAACTCCAACAAATACCAAGAATGAACATGTATGAAATCTGAGTGCAATTAACACCAATATTACTGGCGATAGAAGATGATTTCTAAAATTGAAAATACTTATATAATTCCACAGTAATTAGAACTAGAAATGTTGACTTATTAGTAATCTTTGCAAATTTGCCTTACTATGTACTCCTTTAACAAGCATATATACAGACTTTCTTCATAATCGAAATCTGTTTTCATTTGTTTTCAAATTCTATTTACAAGATAAAATGGTTTAACCGATTTCTAAATATCCTTCGACGCCGAGGGCTCAGCATCTCCTTCATTGTCGCTTAAAAGTTCCTCGGAAATAACAATAGGATATCGTTTACTAACATTATTTCGAAATAAAAACAAACAATCAAATTGAGGTTTTATGCTAAATTATTACTGTCGAAAACCACCATTTTCTAGAAAGTTAACTTTAACTGATACCCTTTCCTACCAATAAAGTTAACTCCTACATCTTGAAGTTAACTGTAAGATGTGACGTCATTCCTCAAGTTAACTTCTAGTTATCTGTCAAAATAGTTTTATAATACCGGCCCTTAATATGCTATTGTTACACAGGTGTCATTTGTTTGAATTGAAGAAACTAAACTTCCTAATGATTTTTCCATAACAATAGTCTGCTTTTAGACATTCAAATTCAAAACGCCTAATTTTGTTGCAGGTAATGTTTTCATCTGCAGAAGGCCATGCAAGGCAGCTTGAATAGGTGAGTCACTTCATATTCGTTTTGTTCGTGATTTCACTCTTAACTCCTTGTGATTCATTCTGCGTTGTTGTGGGCAGACTTTTTAAAGGGAACGTCTACATGCATATGTCCCACGTATTTTATTCGAATTGAACTGAATTTTAAAATCGGATCGAAATGCAGCACTGCAAAAATACCTTCAGAGTTATTTTCCTGATTCATGTTCTCAATAAATTTTCTTCTGAATTTACAGGGTGTCCCAAATTCGAGCCTCATCATTGGGATATCGGAAACCAGAAGAGATACGAGGTCGGTTAAATGGAGGCAAAGTTGCGCAATTTGGTGCTCATTGAAACGCCGCTTTCATATTTGAAAAATTCCGAATACTTCCGAAGATTTTTGGAAAAAACCGATTATCGCGATTTCATTTTTATTTTTTTGTGACTCTATTTGAATTGATATAACAAAACAAATTTCACATTCTCATTGCTACTTTTTCTGTTCTACAAGATGGTGTTATCAGATTTTCAAACAGACGTTTCGTATTTGAGCTGCCATCATCAACTTTGTTTTTTTAAATACGGCCCTGGATTTTTTATTATGGATTTTAAAATCTTCTAATGTCCCAAAACAAATGATGTATCGCACTTATTCGAGAAGTTTATATTAATAGCATTTTCCATAAGAACTCATGTGTTAGAGAGAGACAGAGAATAGATTTTTGGTAAGATCTTAGCAGGACATCGATAAAATAATTTTTTCGAAAAAGAACGATACATCATTATTCTAAGGACCTCAGAAGCTTTTAAAAATTGATATAAAACAATGTGTGATGTTCAACAATAGGCAGGATGTTTTAATTATTCCAAAAAAAGTCAAACAAAAACTATAAAATTGAATACCCAATGAAAGTTAAAGCAAATATTCAAATTGTAATCCACCTGCTTGAATGCATTTTCGTGTCAGTCTGTGAAGTTTATGGATGGCACGCTGAATGGTCCTTGCAGGGATAGCCCTGATCTCCCTTATTAGGTCTTGTCGTAATACTTCAAGATTTTGTGGCGTGTTTCGATAAAGACGGTTTTTGAGAAATCCCCAAAGAAAGTAGTATAGAGGGTTTAGGTCGGGGCTTCTAGCTGGCCAACGTACGGGACCTTGGTTTCCAATCCATTTATTAGGGAGTGATTCATTTAATAAATTTTCAACACATCTCCCATTATGAGGTGGTGCACCGTCTTGTTGCCACCATAGTTGACGTAATACGCCCAAAGGTTCTTCCATTAAGGAATCCAATATATTGGTCCTTATTAATTCTGCATATCTATCGGAATTTAATTTTCATTGAATAAAAAACGGGCCGATAATTTTATTGTGCCACATACAGACCCCTACGTTAAAGGATTGTCGTCCCTGAGATCTTACTTCTTGATTCTGCCTTGGGTTTTCTATTGACCAATAGTGTACGTTTTGTCTGTTAAATAGTCCATCTATTGAAAAACTGCATTCATCTGTCCATATACTTTTATTTAGGAAGTTATCAATTTCATTAATTTTATTTTGCAACCAGTTACAAAATTCTAATCGTCTCTCAGCATCGCCAGGTCTTAGTGTTTGTCTAATATGGATTTTGTACGGTTTATATCCACGCTTATTTAAAGTTCTCCAAACTCTCATTCGCGGTAATCGTACTTCTTCTGCGAAAACTCTAACTGAAGCTCGAGGATTATTATTGGCCTTAAAAAATAATTTAAAATTATTCATTTTACTTTCTACTTTGTAACAGATTTCAAACTTACAGTGTTCAAGATAATTTGTTCCTCTTCTGGATCGATTCGTGTTCCATCCTTGGCTTAACAAAACTTCAGTACTGAGCTAAATTATTATCAATATTAGCAAAATAACTATAATGCGTCTGCCGTCTTTCTGGATATTCCAACAAATAGCGCTCACAAGCCGTTTTTGAATTTCGATTCAAAATATAATAAATCCTTATCATGTATCGTTAGAAAAAGTCATTTTCGTTTAATAATCGTTAACGATTAGTGAACGAACAGTGAACTGTCAAAATATTGGATAATTTAAGCATTAACAAATGAACTAAGATAGCCAGAATGCACGATGCACAGCCACTTTGATAAAATGCAATTATTTTTGTAAATATAGCCTAGGGCCTAGAGTTTGAGGAATGACACTTCAATTATATTATTTATTAACCACCCACTTTTATGTTAGTTTTTGAGTTTTATGCAGTGCGTTATTGCAAAAAAGTTTGTTTTAACTCTATCAAAAATCTAAGTTCTGCCTCTCTCTAACTCATGAGTTCTTATGAAAAATGCTACTAATATAAACTTTTAGAATAAGTGCGATACATCATTTGTTTTGGGACATTAGAAACTTTTAAAATATATAATAAAAAATCCAGGGCCGTATTTAAAAAAACAAAGTTGATGATGGCAGCTCAAATACGAAACGTCTGTTAGAAAATCTGATATTACCATCTTGTAGAACAGAAAAAGTAAAATTTGTTTTGTTATATCTATTCAAATAGAGTCATAAATAAGGACCAATATATTGGATTCCTTAATGGAAGAACCTTTGGGCGTATTACGTCATTTATGGTGGCAATAAGACGGTGCACCACCTCATAATGGGAGATGTGTCAAAAATTTATTAAATGAATTATTCCCTATTAAATGGATTGGAAACCAAGGTCCCGTACGTTGGCCAGCTAGAAGCCCCGACCTAAACCCTCTAGACTACTTTCTTTGGGGATTTCTCAAAAACCGTCTTTATCGAAACACGCCACAAAATCTTGAAGTATTACGACAAGACTTAATAAGGGAGATCAGGGCTATCCCTGCAAGGACCATTCAGCGTGCCATCCATAAACTTCACAGACTGACACGAAAATGCATTCAAGCAGGTGGATTACAATTTGAATACTTATTTGCTTTAACTTTCATTGGGTATTCAATTTTATAGTTTTTGTTTGACTTTTTTTTGGAATAATTAAAACATCCTGCCTATTGTTGAACATCACACATTGTTTTATATCAATTTTTAAAAGCTTCTGAGGTCCTTAAAACAATGATGTATCGTTCTTTTTCGAAAGAATTATTTTAACGATGTCCTGCTAAGATCTTACCAAAAATATATTCTCTTTCTCTCTCTAACACATGAGTTCTTATGGAAAATGCTATTAAGAGAAACTTTTCGAATAAGTGCGATATATCATTTGTTTTGGGACATTAGAAGATTTTAAAATCCATAATAAAAAATCCAGGGCCGTATTTAAAAAAACAAAGTTGATGATGGCAGCTCAAATACGAAACGTCTGTTTGAAAATCTGATAACACCATCTTGTAGAACAGAAAAAGTAGCAATGAGAATGTGAAATTTGTTTTGTTATATCTATTCAAATAGAGTCACAAAAAAATAAAAATGAAACAGTGAATAATCGTTTTTTTCCAAAAATCTTCGGAAGTATTCGGAATTTTTCAAATATGAAAGCGGCGTAACAATGAGCACCAAATTGCGCAACTTTGCCTCCATTTAACCTACCTCGTATCTCTTCTGGTTTCCGAGATCCCAATGATGAGGCTCGAATTTGGGACACCCTGTACAGGCTGTACCAGAACAGAGGGAACGTTCCTAATAATATATCCTCCAAGATAAATATTACCTGACTTATTATAGGTTGTTGAAAGTGGCAAAAGAATATATATGTTTTCCAGAATAACTCCATAACAACACTACTTTTCTTGATGAAATTTGATACGTCATTTGACAGCATTCAGTTAGAACTTTTGATGTGAATAAAGTTCTTGTAATTTCAAAAAGAAGCGTACAGCAGTTGGGTACCCAGTACCCCAAATCGCCTGTCCCCAACGTTCATGCCACTGAACAAATATAGATTTTGTCGTCTTCTTTCATAATTCTTAATGATGAATATTTTTTGTACATGAGATATAGGTTTCATTGTTGAAAATGTCAACGGTTTTCAAGATATTTGAAGTTAAACAAGTGCGATATGAAGACTCTTGTTGATCATTTTGTTAGAATGTTCTTCACATTGAAATTTGGGCATTTTGATAGAATTTCAGGTAGATTGTGTGCGCAGTCGTACTACTTGTTGAATTTCAGGTAAAAGAAGAAAAATGGAAGCGTTCTTAGGAATTGCAATTTACTATCCTGTGTTTTTCTAAAACGCAATATCCATCGGAATGTTAAAGTAGATTTTATGCTTAATAGATTCATTTCAGGCATAACAGAATCACAAACTATTTTCGATAGAAGCATTAATTTTTTTGTTTTTGGTTTATCGATATCAGGAAATGAGCAAAAGTGTACCTAGTAGAACTGAGCGAAGTACATTGAAAGAAATGTGTGACTATTTAGAACAAAATAACCAACAATGAGTTTTATAACATACTAATATCTCTGGTATTTATGATGATAACGTTTCTTTTTAAAATACTTATTCCCCGATAACAGTGTTTCGAATGAAACAATAATAACGGTTTCTAAAGCTTGCAGAGTTGTGAGGGGCAAATTTTCAAATATTTCAATTGATATTTCATCAATTCCTGAGGTTTTTTTATTTTTGATAGTTCCAATGATCTCTATCAATTCATACATATCCGTTTTGTTCATTTGAAAATTCTCATCAAGTTACGTATTATCGAGATATATAAGTGGATCGTTTGTAGTTTGTAAGTTGCTTTTCAATTTTTCTGCTATCGTACAGTAATGTTCATTAAGTGTGTCCGGGAAGATTCCTATATCTAATTTGTGTTTTGTTTGCTTACCTCTGAATTCATGAACCATTTCTCCTTCGATTTATTTTTTGCTTGTGATATCCTTTCTTAGAAATGGCTACGTTTTGCAACGTCAATTACTCTTCTATAAATAATGCGATAGTTCTTGACATAGTTATGAAAAACTTGTTCGTTTTTAAATTTTGTCAACCTGTTTTGGAAATGATGCGTTAAAAATATCAGTCAAACGATTGTATAGAGCGAGGAAAGGATCAGTCATTTCCACAATATAATCCCAGTTTGTTTGCAGACATTTCTTATAAAAACTATAGACCGTCAGATAACGACAGATTTTGCTGACTCATTTTCTCTCTTCTGGGATTTTAACCACTGGAAATTATGTCAGTGTTGAGCCCAAAAATTGAAAATTTAGCGATCGGACGTATGCTAGGCATATAGAAAATTTATTTTCCCTTTTCAGAAAAAAATTGTTTTTTTTTATTTTCTCGTTTATGGCATTTTAACACATGAATAGGTATAACAATTTAATAGTGAAGAACCAAAGCCATAAGATTTGCACGTGCTAAAGGGTTGAAATAGGGGCGCGAACTTGTGAAAAAATTGTTGGTTGCTGATGCATTTTCTCGCTTATGGCAATCAACAGTATGAAACTGGAAAACTTGCAGAAAAACAGGAAATTTTGTTCATTTTCTCGTTTATGGGAATTGGTATGTAGGAAGAAAAACTGATTTTAAGACTAGAAAAAAAAAGCCGGAAACATGATTACAATGTTTTATATAGTGAGGTCCTGAAGTAACGGATACATTAATTTTCTACGTTATTATTTTTTAAGAAAAACGTTGAGTTATGTTTTCGAAAATACACTCGGTGACATAAAAAAATCACCCCTCCTGTACCCCCCTCAAGGTGACAGTCATTCACCCAATTTTTTTAATGGAGCAGGGGGTCAGTTGAAAACCCTTGAGATTCACCAATCCATTGAAGAACAGAATTTTTTGGGGTTTCAAATATTTTCAGAAATTCCAAAGAACCTATGTTATGGATAGTTTTTAGAGAAACCGAGAATGATAATCTAGAAGATCAGCCCATCTTAGGTCACAACGGTACTTGTAAGTCCAGTGCTAGGACACGAGAGACTTGTGCACACATATCCAGTGTGATATGGTTCCTAGGATACGCAGGAACCAACAAAATATTACATTTCCTTCTGTTTACCATTTGAATTGTTCCGAAGACACTGCAAATCGATTTCAACCTATGATCCAGAACTGCTTCTAATCTGGAAATGAGTTCGATTTTTCATTTAGACATAGAAGCAATTTATTATTCTGGAACTTTCACTTCTGAAAGGTGAACTAGGCCTGAAGGATAGGCCACTATAAAAAAAACGCGCCGGAAGCTCTGCCTCTAAGGTGGTGGGGAAACGAACTAGTGTTTATTATATTCCTGCGCACTCTGGCTTGCTGTGTTTACTTTTTTGTGAACTTTGATTCTCCACATCGTGTCACATAGTCACAATTAACACGTAAAGGGCATAATCACATTATTTAAAAAATCTGATGTTCCGTATTCACATTTGATTGATCATCCGATTATGACACAGCAAGCCAGTAGGCGTGGGGGAATTACGCATCTAAGATATCTAACTTATAGGGGTTGACGCAAAATTGCTTGAATTGTCTTTACAACCCCTATCAGTTTGTCACAATAATGCCCATAACTATTTTTTTTCACTCTATAAAAAAATATTTAAAAAATAAATTATTTGGTTCCAATATTACTATCATACTTCCGACTTTTTTTATGGCCTAAGAATGAAGTTTGCAATGCATACGCCAAATCCCATGGAGGAAGAATTGAGCAATTTTATCTTTACTAATTTCTCGCAGCAGAATTTTCAAATATTTGTATTTATTTATGCATTGTGGAAGCACTCATATCAAACTTTTATATTTCAACCGATTGAAATGATTTTTTTTCAATAGGTAGACATTCAAAAGGTCCATCAGGACACCAAATTTAATAATTCTTAATTTTCTGGGCCAACTGTTCTCATTTGTCAAGGTTAAAAATCTAATATTATTTTTTTAGAAGAAATCTCACCAATTCACTGGATTCGCGATATTTTTAAATAGTTCTTGTTAAAAGTTTGTTGAAACTCGTCCACCAATAAGAAAGTTATAAAAAATAAAAAAAAACAAAAATTTAAAAATATGCCGGTTAATTAAGCAACCAATTCAATTTCAGAACTTTTATCAAAATTTGGAATACACCAAGAAGTCTCGAAATATCACTGGTCAGAATGTCATCAAAATCTATTTACAAATAACAAAATTTGAAAAATATGTTGATGGATTTTATGAAAGTATCATTTTATTTAATGATTTTTCATTATTATTTATCAATAGATTTTGATGAAATTCTGATCAGTGATATTTTGAGACTCCCTGAATCCAGTGGTGTATTCTGAATTTTGGATAAGAGTAGAAATTGAAATGGTGGGTTGATTAAACGGCATATTTTTTAAATTTAATTCTCCCATAACTTTTTTATCGATAGACGAATTTAAAAGAAATGCCAAAATTAACCATTTGAAAATGTCACAATTCCAGTGGTGTAGTCTGATTTCTTCTCAAAAAATTGCTAATAAATTTTGCACAAATACTTCAGTAGAAATTTCCTCATTCTCAAATAAAGAAAAACGAGGTATGTTGAAACTTTATTATAAATTTGATAGGAATAGTACAAATACAACACACATTTATTTTGTATCATATCTGGAAAGACAACAGCCGGATAGAACATTATTCGGAATTTTGGGCAAACACTTGGCTGAGTACGGTGCGTTTCAAAAAACAAGAATGAAATCACGAGCTTGTAAAAAATGCACAAAAAGTATAACAACAAGAGTTCGAAATGATGGCCTTCCTCTTGAATACATAACCGAGCTCGTCCTCTCAAATTAAGAACAGCCCTAACAATATCCCTTCTTCTGATAGACCTGAATTGCGTGATGATATTGTCTGTAAGTTCATATACTGTGTCATATTCTTGCTCTCCATAGATTCTGTTCTTTAAAGTGCCCCACAAGACAGTATCCAAAACTGTAAGGACAGGTGACCTTGCCGGCCACCTCACTGGTCCAAAATTTCCTAACCACCTATTAGGAAATCTTTGGTGTAAATATTCGCAAATTGCTCTTTTACTGTGTGGAGGAGCCCCGTCATGCTGAAACCAGCAGCTGTTATAATTAACAAAGGGAAACGTGTATTCTTCGAATTCGTTTCTTAAGAACCGAAGATAGGTTTCCCCGTTCAAAGTATTATTAGAGAAGAAATGAGGTCCAAGTATTCGGACGTCATAAATTCCAGCCCACACATTCAAACGAAACCGATTTTGTGGTCTTCTGACTTCTCTGAAGTGTAGTGGATTATTTTCACTCCAAATGTGCTCATTATTTCTATTACAAACACCACAGTTTGAAAAAGTACTTTCGACGGTCAAAATAATGTTGTTCAAGAAGTATGTAGGGTCTACCCTATTCGATAGCCAGCTACAAAATTCCATCCTTCTCTCAGGATCACCTGGATGTAATTTTTGTAAAATATGTATCTTATAACATTTCAAACCACTTTTTTTGAGTTCCCTCCACGCTCGTCTGTGGCACATCCATTTCTGCCGAGACTTGATGTGTTGATTTGGAAGGATGTACATTTATCTAAAAAAGTACCAAAAATAATTATACTTCTTCGAATATGGAATGAACAATTATTTTACCTCGGCTAATAGGTTACGTCTAATATTTTGTTCCATTCTGCTTCCATATTTCATTCTTGGTTTTTGAAACGCACCGTCTCAGCAAAGTGTTTGTCCAAAATTCCGAATAATGTTCTATCCGGCTGCTGTCTTTCCGGATATAATTCAAAATAAATTTTTGCTGTTTTCGTACTATTCCTATCAAAGGACCACGCACACATCTTATGGAAAAAAGTCTTTCGGTGAAACTGGCTGGATTGTTGTTATGTTGCAGCCTGCAGCCATCCCGTGTAAAAATATCCATTCCTCGATTCTATGACCAGATTCAGCGCTAGAAGGCGCTAAATCCGGAATTTTGTGATTTTTGGAGAAATTCAGCTGAATAAAAAAATATCACTATCTCATTCAAATTCAATATTTTGTGCGACTGGACATTCCTAAAATTCGTGAGGAATACCTTTCCATAATACAGAAAAAAATGCCACTGTTTTTCTACAGGGTATAGTCAACAACATACTCAAGTATTCAGTGAATAAATTCGTCTACTAGATTATAAGTTGATTGAGTTTATCATTGATAATCAACCAGAATTGTTTTTTGATCGACCAAAATATATTGAAGCCATGAATACAGAGTGTTTGAAATAAATAAGGGTCCATTGGATACAGCGTGGCTCATTAGTGTGAGTAAGTACAGTATCTTGCCTATCATGAGTAGTATGAAAAAAAATTTTGAGATGAAAGTTATACGGTTTACTTAAAAATATTTCCCAATATACAGAGTTTCTTCAAAGCGGGGCAACACAAAGCAAATTTTTTTTTGAAAAGACCACCCTATAAATTTTCTCGCTATTGAACTGAGCAAAATGTTTTACATAGGGAGGTATTTCTTTTTTTCGAAAATTTGGCTGCGTTGTAAAGTAACTGCTGAAAGAAAGAAAATCTTCGGAAAAACAAACCATCACAAATACCATAATAAATTCTTTATGAATAGAATTTAAACAAAAATATTTGTGGCGTGCAAAAATTATGAACAATATACGATCCTCAAGGTTTTTTAATCATGGGCTAATTTAGTAACTCCGTGCCTATGATTGAATTTTCCTTGCAACTCAGTTCATTCAGTTCAAATATAAAACCGACGGAAATATACTCAATGTCCTCAAAACACCAGAAATATTTCTTTGAAAGATTCACAAAATATATTCATATCTTATAGGCTAAAGCTTACAAAAACACAAGATTAATTATTTGGCGCCCTCTATAGCTGAACCTTTGAATATTACGACGTATGTAGTGATAGAAGTTGACTTCAGCTCTCAGTTGAAAACGAAGTCATGATTAAATTCTCGAGAAGAGTAATTACTTATTCAAATTGAATAGTCTTTCCATATGAGAAACACCATGTATTTTAATTTGCATTTTGTTTTGAGAGATCAAATTCCATTCTGATCGATCATCAATAATAATCAACTTAATCAACTCGAAGGTGAATTCTTTTACCTAAAAATTGATTATATTGCAAACTACCCTGTAGAATTCTTATTTGTATGGACCCTTCCTTATTTCAAACACTCTGTATTCATGGATTCATTGTATTTTGGTCGATCAACAAACCATTCTGATTGATCCTCAATGATAAACTCAATCAACTTGTAACCTAGTAGGCGAATTCACTCACTGAATAATTGAGTATATTGTTGACAACCCTGTTGAAAAACAGTGGCGTATTTTGATAATGTATCACGGAAAAATATTTCTCGCGAATTTCCGGAATGCTCAGTCGCACACAATATTGAATATAAATGGGATATTGATATTTTTTATCACAAAATTCATGATTTAGCGCCCTCTAGCGCCGAATCTAGTCATACGATCGAGTTGGGCCAATGGAGACTTTTAGTCAGAATGGCTCCAACTACACTATATCAAAAATCCAGCCATTTTCACCGAAAGACTTTTTCCCATAAGATGTGTGCGTGCTCCTTCATAATAAAGTTTCAACATATCTCGTTTTTCTTCATTTGAGAATGAGGACATTTCGACTGAACTATTTGTGCAAACTTATGATGTTTAATGAGTTCTGACAACTAGTGTTTATTAAACCAAATTTCGATGGAGTCATGACCATCTCAGATGAAGTAGTTTTTTTTTAAATATCTGTGGTTTCAGAAGTGCAAATCGTATCAAATTATACATCAATGAAATCAGAATGAGAATCACTATTTTTCTGTTTAAAAAAACAATATGGCGCCCATAACAGAAAAAAAAGTTGATGATGAATGCCAGAAGACGAAACGTCGGATAGTAAATCTGAACATGAAAACGCGTAGCTGAAAAAAAGTATCAATGAAATTGTAACTTTGGTTTTGAGCTATGTTGTCAAATAACGATAGAAAAAATAAAAACGAAAATTCCGATTTTTAGTTTTTTCCCGATATTTCCGGAAATACCTACTGTTTCAAAACAGTATTTTGTTAAGCACCAGAATACGCAACTTTGCCCCAATTTAAGCTTCGAAGTATCTCCTGTAGTTTAGGAGATCCCAATCGTGGGGGTCGAATTTGAATTGCCCTGTATATTTGTTTTAATCAATTTTTTTTTCAATTAATCAATAGAATTATTGATGGTCAATAAATATAATTTGAATTGAAGAAATCAAAGTTTGAGACAATGAAGAGAGTTGCTTGGAAGAAACAAATAGGTATTCGTGAGAAATAAACACCTTTATTGTTTCTTTTGAAGAAGGCATATTCACTTCAAAGAAAGAAAAGTCACATCAAATAATGGAATTCCCTACAAGGAATAAATATTTCTTCAATTTTCATAATTATGTGTTTGAACGAAACTGAAAGAGAAATATTTCTTTTATTCATGGTAAATATACAGTGCGGCTTTTTTTATTCCCCCCCCCCCCTGTTAAATTTTGAACGGTTTGACGTACAAACATGAATAAAAAACTGTTTGGAGGGTTTCACCGATACTACTTTTTGAATAAAAAAATATGGTGATTGCTCGACAGGGGGCGCTGGGGGCACATCAATTCAAAATTTTTAAATGGCATGGAGGGTCGAGTGTCACATCGTTGAATTCTCTTTACAACCATCTAATTTTTTTTGAATTTCGTTAATATTTTTTTGCAATTCAAATTCGAAATATCAAATGTAAATGCGGATCTGAAAACTAGTCATACCTTGATACATTTGAACGGTTTGTTGTGGAATAATGAAACCAAAAACATTGCGAAGGGTGTTATCGATACTACTTTTTGAGAGAAGAAATATTGCAATTACACTACAGATGGTGCTGGAGGCACACCAACTACAAAATTTCGATAGGCATAAAAATCGAAATTGGGAAAAAATTCCTCAACTAAATTCAAAAATATTGAGGTGGTTGTAAAGAGACTTGAATTATCTTTTCAACGATGTGACACTGGACCCCCCCTGCCACTTAATAATTTTGATGTGTCCCCCGCGACCCCTGTGGAGCAATCACCATATTTTTTGTTTCAAAAAGTAGTATTAGTGAAACCCTCCAAACGGTTTTTTTTTCATGTTTGTACGTCAAACCGTTCAAAAGTTAACAGGAGGGGGACTAAAAAAAGCCGCACTGTATATTTGCTTATGTGGACACAATATTATTATACAACGACCTCTTAGGAAGTTGTATTATTTTTCTACTATCACTCACCAAAGTAGCCTTTGACGCTTTCAGAACTCAACGCAAAGTTGACGTTTTCCGAGGAATGTCATTTTGTGACAGCTTTTACGCTGTAGAGCGAGAATATTGAAAAAACCCTCGATCTCCCTAGCTTTTGTTGAAACCAAACTCATTATTGCATGATGGAAAGTGAACACAAGAAATTCTTAGTAATCTAAGGTTCTGCGGTGGTGTAATGGCAGAGATTCTTCGTACGAAACTGATTTTGCGTTCTCGGCGTGAGTTCGAACTTGGACTCGCTAATTTTTTAAATTTTTTTTAAGCAAGTTTTTTTTTCCTTTTGTTAGAAATGTAAATTATTGGATATTTGGATAGCTTATACATTTGGGAATACTATTGAATGTAAATTTTCTCATAGGTAATATTATGTGCCTATGTTGAATGAAGTGTCTATCGTTTTTATGTCTGAGGAGCTGCATTTGTAGAAAAAATCATGTGTGTATTTCGAGCACAAAGTGTCATTGCCGCTATCCAAAGATTACCGCGCTTCGCTTGGCGTCGCGCGGTAACTCTCTTTGTCGAGCGGCAATCAATCACTTTGCGCTCTAAATACACAAATAGTTTTTGTTCATGTAGACAAAATATCATTTGTTTCTCTCAAATCAATAATTTTTCATATCCGAATTTTAAATTCTCATTTCACCATAGTCAATGTGAATTCTTTTGGAGAAAAACAAATACAACTACTTGAAACAAGAAAAAAAAATGTAAGTTTTTTCAATTTTTTGTCAAAAACTTGGGAAGGCTTTAGGAAGCAAACAATGAAATTACACAATTGCATATATCATCGTATAGGTTATTCAGTAACAATATCAATATGAATGAAGAGGGATCAGAAATTGAAAAACGAAGAAAATTAGAACAATGGAAAACTTCATTGAAATTCTAAAGAAAATATAAATAAAATCCTAAATTTGAATGAGCAAGTACTATTAATTTACCAGATGTTTGGCCAATTTTAACTTGAGAAGTTTTCTGTCACCGAGGGTGGGAATCAGTTTCTTGAGGTCCTCATCGTTCAGTGTTTGGAAAATTTCAATCGAACCGATTTTCTGATCTGAAAAAATTCAACAAAATTTCAAAATTTCTCCAGAGGGTGACATGAGGCTATTGCCAACCATTCAATTCAATTCAGTGTGGATTCTGATAAAATATGACAGAGAGGGGCCATAAGGGCCTATATTTTCCTGGTTGCGGCAGGGGTATCCCCATAATTGATTGAATTTGGTATGGACAAGTATTTCAAAAACGAATTTTTTACTTGTATGGTCGTATACGACCTACCCTAATGAAACAGTACATTCCAACTAACAGTAGTAGGCGATCATAAGCTTAATGGTAAAGTAGCATATGACCACGGCTCTTCTCTGAACATCATAATACAATTTGTTCGGAGAATTTGTTTATCAAGAAGTTGATTGATAAATGTTAATTGATAATTGTTAATTGATAATTGTTAATTGTCTCTGCATAAATCCACACTTATTGTGCCTCGATTACATTTTTATTTTTTATAGGATCTCATCATTTTGACATTTTATTTTTCATTTGTTTCATAGAAGTAATAATTTGTTTGAAGTGACGCTAATGACATTTGAATGAAAATAGCTATTTATTATACAAGTTCGTAAGGTAAGACTTTTTTGTATGAGCGTAGAGTTTGTTGAATGAGGCGCAGCCGAGTTCAACAATCACGCGAGTACAAAAAAGTCCTTTACGAAAGTGTTTCATACAAAGTTTTTTCTTCGACAGTTATTATATTGCCAAATTGTAGCAACTATATCATTAATTTGAATATGTAATGATTTGAATTGTCGTCGTATTATCAGTAGTAATACCACAAGTGATTGAATTTTCGCGATAAGTCTGTCGATTCATTTCTGAACGAAACTGAATTGCTTCGAGAAAACACCACGAGTCCGCAGAACGAGTGGTGTTTTCTCGATACAATTCAGTTGAGTTCAGAAATAAAAGACAGACTTATGAGATAAATTCAATCACGAGTGGAATTTTATTAGAATATTTCACGAAGCATTAAAAGTATTATTATAAACATGAACAATCAATTCATCATATCCTATAATCCTATAATCACAAAAAATGTATTATAACTATCAATAATTAATTATATAGTTACGATGCGACTCATTTTTACGTTTTCGCCTACAATTATGATCTGTCAAAATGTCAAACTTTGCTTTGTCATCTATGGTTACATCGTTGAAAACACCAACGCTGACAGACCAATCAGAATTAAGAGACAGCTGGTGTTTTCGCGATAATACAAGTTGTCTTTGATTTGTGATTGGTCAGATTAAGTGAATATCTTGAGAAGAGTGCAATAGTCAAATAAAGACTTCCGAGTTATATTTGACGCAAAATACTGTATTTTTCTAAAATGCATAAATGTATGAACAGTGTGTAAAAAATTACTTTTTTTACGACCATTAAAAAAAATGAACATTTCAATTGCGTCTTCGATAAAGAAACCTACCACGTTGTAACACCGATTTTCATTTCCCACGGGCTAGCTGTATCGAAATATTTCATTTCCTACGACTTTCATGAACTAGATACTAGACTGTCATTATAGGTAGGTTTTAACGAATTTTATGAACATACATAATATCGAATCAAGTTTGTTTACGTCTGTCTAATAATGTGAAATTTCACATCAGTAGATAATTACAAAATTCGATTGAAAAAATTAAGTTATTGAAAATTAATAAATTTTATATCAGAAGCTCCTGATAATGCCAATCTTCTGACAAAGGTACGATTTTCTTTTCATAAAACCAGAATAATTTCAATAAAAAGATTGATTACAATCGGATTCTATATTTTTGAATAGTTGACAGATACTTTCTATATAGCAGTTAATTTTAACACATTATTATGTGCTCTACTAACGACGAGTGTTGATTCAGATGACACATGTACTTTGGATGGTGAGAGCGAGGGTTAAAATCCACGCAGCCTCATTTTTTTTTCATTTTATGAAATCGATTAGTGTTTGATTTTTTCTGCATAAAGTTTTTTTATTTCCAAGTTGTCAAAATTTGAAAATTTTCAATGTTATTTGTTTCATGACGTAGGTAGGTACGTGTACGAAAACAAAAAATAGATGTTTCATTCAACGGGTGAAGAAAGAAAAAATTATCTAAACCAAGTAAAAATGACGGCAGGAGAGTTCATGATAAAAAGGATTATTAAAAATATTACAGATTTGTTAATGATTCAGATGGTCGTAGAAAAAGTATAGTGTACAATGAGCATGAAATGACCCATTTCCCACTAGTAGGTATATGAAATTTTGTAGTACTCGCTCGAGCACTACAAAATTTCATAATATAAATCCAATTATTCAAATACTTATATCTTGAGGATATTTCTCGTAATTGAAACAAAGTTATTATGTTGTTAGTATTCCACCGTGACAACAGTAATCGGATAATTATTTGTACCCAATACCGAGTGATTATCTCATCAATAACCCATTTCACTTTCTAAATACCTATATTTCGCTATAATAAATCAATGCTTTTGTGATAAATCGGCAGATTCCACTTCCAGAAAAAAATTCTTCGATTTTGTCCAGACCAGTTCATTGTCCCTGATTAGATAGAATGTTTTCCGTATAAAGTGTGAAATTAAATCATATATTACGAATCTTCAGCTTAGAAGAATGATTAGAAATGTAGATTGCAGATATGATAAATTATTATGTACTTTCAGCGTGCAGCTCACTCTATTTCACTGGGAAACGTATATTGTTAACACATCCCAAGCTATAGTTAGTAACAGGAAGTCATAATAACCGCCCGTAATGAGGTTATTGAAATTCACAAAAAATCTCTTGAGAAAACGACCAATAAACAAAGAAATGTTATTAAAACTGGCATAACACGTTCCTATTTCACACAAAGTATTATCGCAAGATTTAATAGATTCGAATATTGTCATGAATATTTATGATCATATACTGGGTATTCCGAGAAAAGTATCTCACTAACAGAGACGGAATTTCGTGGAACTGAAAACATGAATTGAATGGTATTGGTTATTAAAAACGGTGAAGGTGGTGAAGAACAGCGCGTTAATTATACAGTCATTGTATAGTATGTCCCAGTTCGAGCTCAAAGAGCTTTATAATAGTTTTTATTATTTCAGAGAGGAAGTACTTGGGTATTTCTACATTTCACTATTATCTCTAGGGATAACAAAACGCGACGCGACCTTATAATTGAAGTTTTATCCACACTTGATGGGAGTGCGTTCTTGTCGGGATTCGAAGGACCTTAGGGTTGGGTTTTGATCGAAACTAGAGTTTCTTCTTCTATTTATATTAGATGGTTTGAATACAACAAATAAATCGATAGGAAGTAATCAATCTTTTTACAAGCTTCAATCTCGTAGGGAAGCTGTCGTTGCCTAGATACATAGGAGAACTTTTTTTATTTATATTTATCGAATACTGGGTGATCAAACTCACAACATCCTCCCCCCAATGAAAAATAATGAGTTTCATGAAGATTCATGAGGTAAAGGGCATAATTTATTGATTGGGCGAATGTACAACCCCTTGTTGGTTTTAATTTTTACAACCCTTACTTTATTATCAGGTCCTGGCATAATTTCAACAATTCTAGCTAAAACCCATTCAAGAGGGGGTAAATTATCCTCTTTTACCAATACCATCATGTTTTCTTTAAGATTTTCAGATGATGACATCCATTTGGGGCGGTGTTGCAATCTATTCAAATATTCCAGTGACCACTTTTTCCAAAAAAATTCTCGTAATTTACTGCATTGTTCCCACATCTTGAGACGATTGTCAGGAATTTCAGAAAAATGTTTTTCTGGTAGTGCTGTTAGAGATTCTCCTATTAGAAAATGTCCTGGTGTTAGAACACTGAGATCTGAAGGATCCGAAGACATAGGACAAAGCGGTCTAGAATTTAATGTGGCTTCGATTTGAGTCAAAAGAGTATTCAAATGTTCGAAAGTCAATAAAGTTTTACCTAAAACCCTCTTTAAATAAAATTTAGTTGATTTTATTCCTGCCTCCCAAAGGCCACCCCAGTGTGGGCTGTTGGGAGGTATGAATTTCCAAGTAATTTCTCTAGTTGACAAGAAATCATGAATTGAGTTTTTCTCTTTTTTGAAAAAGCAATAAATTTCGTGCAATGAATTATTTGTGCCGTGGAAATTCGTGGCATTGTCACTAAAAATCGTAACAGGGTTTCCACGTCTTGAAATGAACCGTTTCAATGTCAAAAGAAACATGTCCGTCGTGAGATCGGAAACCAGTTCCAAATGAATTGCTTTGGAATGCATACATACAAATAGAGCTATATATGATTTAGAGATCCTTGATTTGCGTAATTTGGATTCTTTTACCATAATTGGTCCACCAAAATCTATTCCTACATTGAGGAATGCTCTTGAAGGAGTGACACGTTCAGGGGGAAGAGCACCCATGAGCTGATGAGCATGTCTAGCTTTGAACCGATGACATCTCACACAATTTTTTATAACGTTTTTTATCTGTCGTAAGCCATTCATCGGCCAAAATCGCAGTCTAAGATTACACAATACATTCTGTGGTCCAGCATGATTCAAACGTATGTGTTCATTCGCAATGATGAGATTGACAACATGATCTTTGGCGGGCAATAATATCGGATGTTTTTGAGACACAGGTATTGGAGCTTCATTAAGCCTACCACCTACGCGTAAAATACCTTCTTTGTCCAAAAAGGGAGTCAAAGGCAAGATAGAACAATCTGTGGTAAGAGGTTTATCACAAGAGAGAAGAGCTATTTCTTTGAAGAAGTATTGAGCCTGAACCACCTTCACAATGAACTTTAGAGATAATTCTAATTCGGGAACAGTGAGTGGACCATTTCGGTTCTCTGAAGTGGCTCTACAGTTGTTAACAAATCTTAAACAGTATGCAATTGAACGTTGCATGCGAATAAAATCTGAAAATCGTAAAAATAGTGAAGATGTATCTGAATTAATTTGAATATGTGAAATAATCGATCGTTGTTCTGGAAGAGATGTAGGAGATTCAATTAACATGTTTTTGTTGAAGTCGAGGTTGATATCTGATAGAAAATTTGGTCCATTCCACCACATTTCACATTCTATCAAAGATAATGGGTTTAGACCTCGTGATATATGGTCAGCTGGATTTTCCAATGAATCTACATGTTGCCATCGAGCATTTATGGTGAGTTCCTGAATTTCGGAAACTCGATTCGCGACAAAGGTTGTCCATCTGGTGGGGGACTCTTTTATCCAACAAAGAACTATTTGAGAATCTGTCCAAAGAATTACTTCGGAAATTTTCAGAGTAAGTATTGAGAGAATTTTATGACATAATCGAGCCAATAACAGTGCACCACATAATTCCAACTTAGGAAGGGAAATAGTTTTCAAAGGGGCAACTCTACATTTTGAACAAATTAACCTTGAAGAAACCTGATTGACATAGATTACTCTAAGATACAAACAAGCACCGTAGGCTAATACAGAGGAATCTGAGAAGCCGTGCAATTGTATCTCTTTAATACTTCCGTCTGATAATAAAAATCGTGGAATAGCTAGCTTAGTAAGATGATGTATATTTTCATAAAAATGTTTCCATTGATCTGTTAGTTTTTGCGGTAACAGTTCATCCCATTCTATTTTACTCATCCATATCCTTTGCATGAGGATTTTTGCAAGGACTATGACGGGCCCAATCAAACCAAGGGGATCGAAAAGTGAAGCGATACGAGATAAAATAGTCCTTTTCGTGGGAGGGTCATCTTGCTGTGGAAACGTAACAGAGATTCTGAATGTATCAGAATTTGAGTTCCATGATATTCCTAACACTTTGTTCAAACAATCCTTCGAGTGAGTTCCTAATTCAGAGTATATTTCAGATTTTTCCGAAAATAACAGTTCAGGGACATTCGAAATCCATTTGTGCAATTTGAATCCTGCAGAACCTAAGAGATCTATAAGTTCATTTTGTAGTTTGAGAAAGTCATCTATAGTATCTGAACCTCCTAAAATGTCATCCACATAACATTGTTTCAGAAGTGCATGTGACGCTAGCGGGTGCGTTAAAACTCCTTCCTTTGCCAACTGACAAAGCGATCTTGTGGCAAGAAATGGAGCGCAATTTGTTCCGTATGTGACTGTTTTTAATTCAATACATTTCAAAGATTCATTGGGACTATCACGCCACAGAATATTCTGTAAATACAGATGTTCTGCTGCGATTTGAACTTGACGGTACATTTTTATCAAATCTGTGGTTAGACAGTATTTGAATGTTCTGAATCTACAAATGATATCGAACAAATCTGGTTGAACAGTAGGGCCCTTATACATTACATCGTTAAGGGAAATGCCTGTTGTAGATTTCATTGAAGCGTCAAATACAACCCTCAACTTCGTAGTTTGACTTTCTTCTTTCATCACACAGTGATGTGGTAAAAAATATTTTGTATATCCACTTTCATTTGTCAGAGTCAAAGGAACAACTTCACCGTGTTTCAAAAATACATATTCGTCAATGAAAGCCTTGTATCGGGATTGTAAGATGGGATCCTTAATAAACCTTCTTTCAAGAGTCATTAACCTCCTTCTTGCTGATTGAAATGAGTCACCTAAATTCAATGAATCCATACAACCTTTGAGAGGAAGATTAACCGGAAAACGCCCCTGCGTTGTGCGTCGTGTACTCGAAGAAAACAATTTCTCACAAATTCGATCTTCCTGAGAAAAAATGCGTTTAGTGTTCAATTCCTCTAGTTGCCAAAATTTGTGTATTAATTCATCTATGTATGGAGTGTGTGAAAATAACGTAACACTGATATTACAAACTTGTTTTATTGGTATGGGACCACCTAAAAGCCATCCTAATTTGCTGTAAAGCAAGACTGGTAAGTTGTGCCCTAATCTAATCATTCCTGGTTCAATCATTTCATAGTAAAGATCTGCTCCTATCAACATATCAATTTGACTGGGAATGTCGAATTTTCCATCAGCCAAGAACAAATGATTGGGGATTCTAAAAAGTGAAGTATCTACTTTAGTTTGGGGAAGGGGACATGTTATTTTCTTGAGAACTCCACATTTAGCCTTGATTTTAAAATGATTTGGATCTTGGGACTCAATGATTACTTCTGCCAACTGATCAATAGTTGTTGTACTTTGTGATATTCCGGAGATATGTAAATTACTCCTACGAGTTTTAATGTTCAAACGTTTCAATATATCCGACGTAATGAACGTGGTTTGTGAAGCAGAGTCTAGAAGTGCACGAGCTGTAATTTTATTTCCCGAATCAGAAATCAAGTTCACCTGAGCTGTGGCCAATAGAATATAACTTTGATTATTCTGATTACTGAGACAACAATTTCTTTCATTTACTTCATTACTGCTTTCGGGACGAGTGTAAGAGAGTGATGATTGTAAGGATGGATTGGACACGACATCCTTATTTTCATGGGATATTTCGCCATTAGATAGGTTATTAGAGGAGAGAAGAGGTTGGATTCCTTGAAAGGATGTGCCATTATTACTGTGAGCAGGTACATTATGTAACAACGTGTGATGTTTGCCAGAACACGACCTGCACCGTTCTGAGGTACATTGACTTACCGAATGTTTTGTTCCCAAACAATTAAAACATAACTTATTTTTCATTACAAAATCTCTTCTTTGCTGAATAGATTGTGCAATGAATTGCGAACATCTGTAAATAGAGTGATTTTTTCCGTTACAATAAATGAACGATTGAGTCATGAATCCCTTACCTGAAAGCGCAACATTATTTGTGGCTGTGTGAGAAGCTTGTGCTAAACGAGTAGAGATGGGTTTGTTCAATTTGACCTTATGTTCTGATTGGGAAACCGATTCCAACGCTGAACAACGCTTGTCTAAGAATTCCAAAAATTCTTCTAGCTTGGGGGTTTTTGTTGAGTCTCTTTCTAACTCAAATGCCTTATGGGTATGAATATCTAATTTATTAGAAAATATATAAACTAATATCAAGTCCCACTGTTCAACTGGCACAGAGAGTGTCTTTAGTGCTTCGAAATGTTGTTTGATTTTAGTGACAAAATCCCTAATAGAGAAAGAGTTTTCTTTTGATATATCTGCATCTAAAAGCGATTTGATGTGAGTGTTTATAATAGCCATTTTATTGTCATACCTTTTTTTCAAAATGTCTAATGCGATTTTGTAATTTCCATCTGTTGTTGTGAGTTCATTTATCAATGAGAGTGGTTCATTCTTCACAACAGATTTCAAGTACAGAAATTTTTGAGAATCAGCCAAATGTATATCCTTATCGACTAATGCTACAAAAAGATCATAAAAAGATCTCCAATACTCATATTTACCAGTGAAAATAGGTATATTCAAATTGGGTAAATTGACCCTTGGGGTGAGAGAACCTTGTGAGTTTGAGCGAACATTAGCTTGTGATGTTACCCCGCTGGTAACGAGAATTGCATTCTTTTGCTTTTCAATTAAAGTACGAATTTTAGTGTGAGCCCCTATATAACGTTCTTCTACAGCTTCCCTATCAACAATCTGTGATTCATCTATATCCTCAATACAATCTTGAATTCGAATATAATCATCAAAAGCCTTGATTAACATATTTTCTCTAATTGAAAGTTCATTTACATTGATATTATCGTCCTTTTCATGATCAACAATATAATTTTCAATCCGTGTAATGTTTCCTTTTGAACGACCTCGTTTTCTAATTAAATCATCCATTTTAGCAATGTTTCAAAGTGATTATAGAACCAACACAACTATATTGCTCAAACGTAGGAAAACTTGAACAAATCGCGGTATGAAATCCTTCAACCAAATGTGACGTTAAGAACTGCCAAGCTGACAACTTGTCAGTTATTCAAAAAGTTCGTATTTTAATTCAAATTAGAAATTTCTGACCTCGTGGATATGAGAAGTGTGAATGCCTCCCTTCGTGCTGCTTCCTTTGAATGAACAGGATGTTTGGATGACGGAATTTCCTACTTTCAGCGCTGCGTCCGAGAAATGGAGAAAGGTTGGGGAGTAGCGTCGCGTCGACTTGAATCTGGGAAATTTCTTCCAGTCTGGTTTCGATCCGGTTCGATGAGACCAAATGATGGGAGTGCGTTCTTGTCGGGATTCGAAGGACCTTAGGGTTGGGTTTTGATCGAAACTAGAGTTTCTTCTTCTATTTATATTAGATGGTTTGAATACAACAAATAAATCGATAGGAAGTAATCAATCTTTTTACAAGCTTCAATCTCGTAGGGAAGCTGTCGTTGCCTAGATACATAGGAGAACTTTTTTTATTTATATTTATCGAATACTGGGTGATCAAACTCACAACAACACTTATGAATCGTATGAAGTACCACTTCATCCACTAGTGGAATAATGGAAAATACAATCTTTAATCAATCACATTTTACTTATTTATTATTAATATCAGCATTAATATTTATTTCATATATACATTTCGTTCGTTGTTTTATCATATTTCACTTCGTTTCCATTAATAACAATCATCTTGTAGTTGTCATGGGTTTCAGAACGCATAGTGCCGTCGAAGTTTTGATAAATTAATCTATCAATGGATGTCTCCTCTTATAAGGAACCATTAGAACCAGGGGAACCTTGGATTTTTTTTGCTATATCAAGCTTAGCAGATATAATATGATACTCCACATAATTTTCTACTACAGCTGAGCTTCTCCACCCACCATGTTGTTCAATTGTTGTAAGATCAGCACGTTTATTACCATTACGGTTGTTGAAGTGCATCTCATACAATGGCCGCTATGAGCTTCTGCGTTTGCCAGATTAAAAAATGAAGCAACTTTTGAAGAAACTTTCGACAAAGTGTTGATTCCAACAGGTTGTGTAGTACATTTCTGATTAGCGTATCTTAAAAATGATCTGTCGTTGGATAACTTCTTCGGACGTAAGGACGTGTATTTTCTACACGTCTCCATAGTATTGATAGAGAATTCTGCTTCTATAACTGTGAATTTTATTGAAATATCCGTCTTCGTATCTGGTATCCGTGTTGTTCACTGATTCTCAAATTTGTCAATTCACAGCATCGACAGGCACCAGACCTATTATTAGTGCAACCTAAATATTATCATGTTAACTGTGTAAAAGGTTACGGATATTATTACCTGCAGATCATCAAATTTTCTTTATCTCAAGCAGCTCTCGTCAAAAATTCTTCCGTGTTCTTTCCAATACTACAGCTTTCTTCGCCTTGTGTCCTCACGACTCACTCTTCAGATAGGCAATGAGCTCACTATGTTTCCCAATGTCTATGTTTTTATTGACCTTCATAGCGGTCGTCAGCATCGAGTTCTTCGACCACATAGATGAAATTTTACTTCTTCTAATTTAAGAAATACGAAAGCAGGATTTTTTCATTTATTGTCATTACCTTCCGTTTCTCCTTATTCGGAAAATACTTTCTCAGAATGTTTCCTGGACTTGGCAGGCATTAATTGGCGCGTTGCTTCTTCAGCTTCCTCAAGGATTTATATCAGGAACAGAATTATGATTTGCATTTTTCACCAACTTCACAAATTTTTACAAATGGAAACACAATCGAAAATAAAAAAAATAGCATCCACTCAACACCTCCACATATTTTTGTACGTAATTTCATTGATTTTTCAAGAGGTTACAGCCGCTGTCAGAGGAAAATGTCAAATCATTCTTTAATGAAAAATTTCAGCGATTCTGATTCTAAAACCCTCATCACACTATGCCTTTTTTCGTGCATATTTTTATGCCCATTTTCAGGGCTTTTTGTTGGCGAAATTTTCCTTTTTAAATGATTGTTTGAGGCAGAATTTCAGAGCTGCAAACGTAGTAAAATTATCGACATCTACACTAGTGATTTTTGAGGTTAGATTCATTTTTTTTTCTTTGGTGTTCTGGCATCGACTGCTATGGTTTGTACCTATCTATTATTGTTAGAATCATACCAATTGTAGTGGTAATTTTTAAGTGATTGGCGCCTATTTGACCACAACGCTTGTCACGTTTGAAAAATCACAGTAGGTTTTCTGTAAAGATTCTCAGATTCCTTCGGCCTGCTTGAGCTTCTTGTAACTAGGTGGAGCCACCAATCAATAACTTTGAAGTATTTATGTTCTTATATAATTTTGAATAAATAATAAATGAGTACTTTCCAAATATTTTCAGTCCAATCACAAATCCAGAATGAATTTCGGAAGAAATCTTTTTGTTAATTTGCCAAGTATATCTACTCCCTACGGAAAAGGTTATTCCAATGAAATTTTTTTATTGTTCATTTGTGCACGAACCGTAAAGCATTTGCAAGCCAGTGTTTGTTAGCTGACCCTGTACAAAGTAATCTTTCTCATTCAAATGGTGCCAACCACCGAAAAGGAAAACAATTTACTCTCAATGATCTTTCACCATTGAACTCATGCGGGGTGCATGTTCATAGATGTCTCCCTTTTTAAAAAATACCTGCCTGATGGCCATAACCATGAAAGGGCCATAACTATGAGAGGGCCAAGGCCTTCTAGATTCCGTGTCGAGGAAAATGACATATTAGGTGATCTGAGATCTGACCTACTTGTCACCTGTCGCGGGTTCAACAAGAGAACAGAATTTTTTTTAAAAAAGTACAAGCGTTGCTTTGGCCGGATAAGCCGAGCGGTAAGCATCTCTGTGGTTTGTTGCATCCAAGTTTCCTTGGTCTTTTCATTCAGAAATCTGAAAGGTGTCGACTCAAAAATTGCTTTTCGGAGTGCAATGTCGAGCAATTCAAGAATTTTGCTAGCTGCATTATTAATCCATCTGAATGGCTTATTTCTGCTATTGCCTGAGGACTGGTTGCCGGGGATGCCATTTGTAATCCTCCGTGCGGGGTAGGTGTTCAACATAAAACCATCTAAAAGTGGTCTAATTTGTTTCCTTTAACATTAAGGGTTGCTGGGAAGAGCTCTTCCTTATTATCTTTTTGGGAGGATTTGCACCCTTTGATGAGGTGGTCACATGCATTTTGAAGATGCACCATACCAATACCCTTCGAAGGGGGTCTCTCTCAGTGGTCGGAAAAAGTCCTCCTGTCCATTCACAATCTTTTGGTGTCTACTGGCTGGGACCCAGATGCCTTTCGGGCAAATGACCATGACTACTTAGTCATAGTTCTAAACTGGAACGATTCGAGGACTGGAGTATCCCCCTCACCTTCGCCTGTCTGGAGTTGATTTCACCACAGGGATAAGAGGATGTTACAGTCGTCATTCTGAGGATGAACTTCCATCGTGGGACCCATGGACTCCACTTAGTCTAGCACCGTAGACTAACAGGCTTGTTAATTTTGATTTATTTAATATTTCTCATGAATGCCCTTTGGTAAATTTGCTATGTAATGTGTTATACTTTATATCATTTTATGTAAAGCCACGTACAGTACTGAACGTTAGCTACCTTTACACTTGGCAGCTTGGTCAAATTCCCTAGGTATCTACATGAATAATATGAACCTTAATTTAATTTTGTACTAGACTAAGTGGATTCTTAATATGTTCACTCTAATTTGAAAGAGCCAACTACATCATTTCTTAAAATTTCAACGTATACAGGCCCAGCTTAACCTACAAAATGTCAACTCTAATTTGAAAGAGCCAACTACATCATTGCTTAAATTTACAACGTATACAGGCTCAGCTCAACTACAAAATGTCAACTCTGATTTGGAAGAGCCAACGACATGATTTCTTAAATTTTCAACGTACTCGGAAATGACAAGGTTCTTTAAAAGGTTCTTGTGCCTAGTATTATAATTTTTTTTATATTCACAAATAACGTCCAAACAGTAAGTCCCACATGAAGTCATTTCGATGTACATATATTTTTTTATAAATAATAACAGGGTGGTGGTATTATAAATAAATATATGGGGTTTAAGTAAGGTGATGTTTTATTCCAGATGTGTCTCAGTGCTTATAGAAGTGTGACTAAATTATTACAAACTTGTACAGATAATATCATGGAACTTGATGCATAAAATTATAGAAATTTTATACTACTTCCATCAATTTCTTTTTATCCTAGTTTTCTCGAGTCAGACAGGACCTTAGACTCTTCAATATTATTTCTTTAGACCCGAGTGGCGCCCTCAACTCAACATCAAATCAAATAAAATACTTGACTGACAGGACTTGACCTCGACCACATGACTCACCGGCTACTATAGCTAACGGGTTTGTAACACTTCATTCCGATAGGGGGTGAAAAGGTTACACGCTTGATATAATATAGTCATCTTTCAGAATTCACAACGGATTATTTTTCTCAGTGCTGCCACCGGACTGAATCACCTTCGAAATTATTCATTTAGAATTTGTTACTCTGCTGCATTGAGGTGGATAGTCAAAAATGACCCATCCACCACATAATATGATTGAACTGATTCCATCCACCATCCTATTAGGAAGTTAATTTCCCCATTTCGATCCTCTGTAATCACTTTACGAGACCTGTATACGATCATTCCACAAATCATCATGCGAGATTCAAATTCACCCAACCATAAACAATGCCTTATCCTTATAAATGAGGTATCGACGAAAAAATCCCAGATGGCCACGACATTAGATTCATCTTTCGAGATCATTGCCATCTCTTTGTCATTGAAGAAAGAAGTCACGACTCAAGACAATCCACAATCGGTGTAAAGTCGATATAGCCGATAGTCTTATACAATGCATGCCGTAGCTTGGATGATAAACTTGAATTATGGCCCAATCGCTTTTTGTGGCTTTCTATTTGATTTTTATGGGTGGTTGTATTCATTGGCGACCGGTTATTGAATGAAAGGGTCGTTAAAAAGGCTTTGTGATCCTAAATTTCATGACGTAATTGTGAATAGTTCATAACAAGGTATTTGCAACAAAAATTAATTGTTTGTGTGGAAAACAAGTATGTTAATATCGTATGGCAGTAAAGATTTTTTGATTTAACTGCTTCTGTCGCTTTCACTTTTGTTTCTTTTTGTTCTTCAGGTACAGGTGAAAAGGAAAATCGTTTCTCCACGGCCGTTCTGTAATTTTGGCTTTACAAAGTTGACATTCTAATACTTATGGCAAAAATATTTCAAAACACTTGCAGTAAATATTCTATAATAGACCAAGCTATAGAGGTTTATTTCCCTACAAACTAAAATACGCAAATGGCCTATATTAATTTTTTCTACAAACGTCAAAAAATGACAAGGTTCGCGCATTGACAACAGTATGCGAAGTGGCACTTTTTTTCATTTTCATTCGTTACCATGACACCGTGTGCGAAGTAATGTGCGAAATATATTTCGCACACTGCATGTAAACTATATGGGATTTTCATATTCTAACCTATATGGTCCCAACTCCTCAATCAAGCAAAAAACAAGAAATCGTTTATTTATTAATGTAGAAAAATAATTAAGGCTTTCAAATTGTGAGAGATATTTTTCTGGCTTTATTTGCTTCACACCACTCTTTAAATTGCTGATATGCATTTTCATACTGCCGCCTCGATTTCTCCGGTAAAAGGTTGGAAATTACGGAATTGGCCGCATCTATCAAGTTAGGTGGGGTACTGCTTAGTTCATCATCGCTCGAAATTTCCATTCTTTTACAATAATAAATATCACGCACGAAATTGACGCGAATAAAAAGTCACTCCAAAATAATTATCAAGAACTGTCACTTTGAAATAATTGTCAACAAATGCCATTTTATTTCCATAGTTACAGTAATTGCATGATTTGGAAAAAATATTTAAGCCAGTTCAATACTATTTTTCATAGTTATTACTTATTTTAGAACAATATTTTTGACGTTTGTAGAAAAAATTTTGTTTGCATCTCATGCGCGAAATACTTTGGTAATCTCTACTATTTTTTTTAACTCTGCTGCGCCTCGTTAAAAAAAATCAGTTCTCGATCACCAAAGTAGCATTTCGCACACTAGATACAAAAATAACTATTTATAAGATAGTTCGTTAGTGAAAACCCCGGTAATCACCACAGCAAAATCGCTTTGTGGAATTTTTTAAACAAGCAATATTAAAAAAATTACCACTTTTTTGTTTTTTTTTTAAATACCTCAGATATTATAAAAGGAATCATTTTACAATCGTTGTATTTTCGTAGAGATTCATAAAACCTAGAAAATGGTCTTCCATACAACTGGATAGGTGCATTTTCCACTGAGAAAATCCGGGAAAACCTCGAAAAAGAGCCCATTTTCCAAAAATTTATATAATTTTTATAAATCTGAATAATATTGCGGAAACTAATAGATGATAATATGTGGTTCAACTGTGCGCAAGATGTGTTGTTTTTGCACAATCGCGTTATTTATTTATTTATTTATATCCTAACAGACCGCGAAGGTCTCATTACAAGGATAAAAAAATTAATTTATGTAGCCGAGAGGTTAAAGCGACATTGTTTCATTCACTTTGGCTGCCAGTCAACAATGGTTCAAACCATGGCGACTGCAGAAATTTTTCTGATTGCCCAAGAAAGTGCTAGGAATCGCACGTAAAAAGGTAAGACCCCGTTAATCCTTGGCTCGCATAAGTTTCGACTTCTGAGGGCTGCCGTTTGTAAGGGGACGGCAGCTGGTTAAAGGAAAAAACAATTTTAATAGTAAATCGTAGGAGGTATTAGGTGTGTGCTAACTGTAACCTGTACAAATACAGGGTATATCTTGACGTGTCAACGCTATGTATATATAGAAAACTAAAAGTAGGGCGATTCTGAAAAATGGTAGTATGGGTGAAGAACTAATGAAGAATTCAACTAAAATATTTTCGTTGATGTGACGTTTCCGGTTTCACCGGAAGTGACGTCATCTTTGTTATTTTCAATTGCACATCCTGTATTTCACCTTATTTTTCAGCTCTTCTCATTATTTAGATTCCAACTCATGTATCACACCCTTTACCCAAAATGAACCGTTTTCGAGTTATTTGATTTTTTTTAGAAGAAGTGACAGATTCAGCCTCTCGAACATACGTCATTTTTATGTAAATTTAAAAAAATATGCAGTGGGTGAATCGTGATTATTGAAGAATGAACGGATCACGCACTATTTTCAAATCCACTGAATAATCCACAGGGTGCGCAAAAATGTGGGTCCAATAAGTGAATGAGAAAAATAAAAAATCTCAACATTATTAAATGAGAACCCCCTTATTTTCCTTCAAGGTTCGATTCTATTATGAAAATAAGCCCTAGTTGCAATACACCTCCCTATACCCAAAACTTATAATTTTGGAGATATTCCGCAATAGAAGTTATTTTCACGCGAGGATTTACGTTTTTACCCCCCAATTTTATTTGATAAAATTTTAACATTGCCTAATTTTCATTGAATATGCCATGAAAAAAATAATCTCATATTCAAGACAAAAATCATAATTAGAATAAAAAACAATTTCAAATTTAGTTTCAATGCTAAACAAGAACGTGTGACACTTTTGTTAACCTCTTTTCTTTATTGCAATAAATGTTCAAATACGTTGCCTTCAACTTCTAAGCATTTCTCACTTCTCCGTTTGACGTCTCCTACAGCTCGTCTTATCATGTCCGGTGGAATAGAGTTGAAAGCAGTACGAACTCTCTGCTGAAAATCTTCTTTTGTGGTTGGCGTATGAGAATACACCTCGTTCTTTATATAACATCAAATGAAAAAATCCATTGGGGTTAAATCGGGCGAATGCGGTGGCCATAATTGAGGACCGTCGGTTCCAAACCCTTGGTCATAAGAAGTTTAATTCAAATACATCTTCACCATATGATGATTATGTGGAGGTGCTCCATCATGTTGATACCAAATTTTTCTAAGGTCATCGAGCGTCAGTCGTTCCAAATGATCCGTATCGAGATTTTTTGAAATATCTAGGTATCGTTCACCTGAAATTAAAATTACCTGAAGGTCTGTTATGTATTTTCTACATGCTATGATTGCTTATCACATAGCTACCGGGATATAATTTTCCCGAGTGATGTGTTTTAATTTTTTTTTATTCAGTAAAACAAAATAATTCCAATACTTTTCAATTAACCACTTAAATTTTCGAAGCAGGAAGAAATATCACAAAATTTAAATTTTTGTCATAAAAGTGAACCATCACTATGGCGTTGTCTTTTACAGCGCAGTAAACATTGAAATTCCGACGGGAGTGAGAATTCCGCTTGTTGGATATCCCATTTTTGTAAAATTTCGCTTCGTCGCTCCATATATTTCTCAAAAATTGGTCGTTTTCTTGATTCTTCATAATGATGAACTCCGCAGAGTTCACTCCTCTCTCATAATCGGATAGCTTCAGGCCATGGACTAAAGTATGAGAAAACGGATGCCATTTGTGTTCTGCTAATATTATCTGCATGGACATTTTATTCAATCCCAAATCTCGTGCCGCATCATTCAAAGATACTTCTGGAAAAGCTGTGAAGTACGCAAGCACTGGATTTGAATTATCTACATTATGCACCACCGTTTTAGTTTTAATTATTTTCCTTTTGAATGATCCAAAGTTCGTAAGATTGGAGATTTTCAAAGATTTTCAAATACTGACACTTCCATGTTTGTATATATATATATATATATATATATATATATATATATATATTGATATGTAACATAAAAAGACAAGAAACCCATGTAAAAAATAGCCAACTATACAACCATGGAACCCGCAACTGCAATGACCTGCGTCAACCATTTTCGAGACTGTTCGTTGGTTAGAACTCTCATATTTATAGAGGCATTGCTTGTTTTAATGAATATGTAAAAACTAATGGGAATGATGCAAGCTTCAATATTTTCAAAAATAAGCTCCACACATATCTGTACCTGAAGGCTCATTATTCCTGAGGAATTTCATGATGATACCAGTGACCTGTAATGGAGCCATATTGTTATTTACTGAATTTTATTTATTTTTTATCTATACTTATTGTATTTTAAATTTTACCACTATACTATACACTAAATGTTGACAAGTCTATTTGTCCCTATGTATTTGTGAATTTTTAAATTTGTGAATATGTAAGATATCAAAGCTGAATTAATGTATTTGTATTTGTATTGTATTGTATTAATCTTCTAATAATATCTGGAGATGGTTTCGGTTTTTCTAGATACCTTGTAGCATAAGTATCACATGTTCTTGTTAAAACCTTATCACATTCGCCATAAATCAGCAATAAATTAACGAAATCATGATTATTATAACCAACACGACCCATATTGTACCTCTTGAGAGCACGAATATGACAATAAACAACTTTATTTCATTTGTCACCAAAGATTGTGTTGAAAGCGTACTAAAAATATGAACATTTCAGGCAAGTATGCAGAATTTTTCATTTTTCTCATTCACTTATTGGACCCATATTATTGCGCACCCTGTGGATTATTCAGTGGATGTGAAAATGGTGCGTGATCCGTTCAACCTTCAGTATTCACGATTCACTCACTGCATATTTTTTTAAATTTTAATTTACTTAAAAATGACGTATGTTCGAGTGGCTGCTTCTGTCACTTTTTCAAAAAAAATCTCAAATAACTCAAAAACGTTTCAGTTCGGGTATAGGGTGTGATACATGAGTTAGAATCAAAATCATGAGGAAAATTAAAAAATGAGGTGAAATAAAGGGTGTGCCATTGAAAATAACAAAGATGACGTCACTTCCGGTGAAACCGAAAACGTCACATCAACGAAAATATTTTAGTTGAATTCTTCATTAGTTCTTCACACATACTACCAATGTTCAGAATCGCCCTACATTTAGTTTTCTATATAAGGATAGCGTTAACTCGTCAAGATATACCCTGTAAATTAGGGTTGAATTACATAGAGAGGTGTACGACATGAAGCAAAACTGATGTGCGAAAGACATTTTGCGACACTGTCTGGTCTAGTTCCATTAAGGTATTGAATTCATCGCAACATGGCGACAAGCGGAGGTCTGGTACTTGGTAGTGAACATAAGATGTATATTGAACATTGGAAAAGATCGAGTTCTTCTTGAGGGTACGTTGAATCACACTAGAAATAGAATTTCCGGTGAGATGATTTTGACACTGTTGACACTGTGAGAGTTCATCTATTTTCTAACGATAGTATTTTGAATTCATTTCTCAGTTGGTGCGTTCTTACAGTTTTGTAGTCAGCTCATTTGTTGTATTTCTTAAAGAGAATGAATCTCAGAAATTTGTTTTGTATTTTTATCAACTGACCTAATTTATTGTGGTATTCAGCAAACCATTTTTGTGTACCAAACTCTAATTTGCATCGAATTATACTGTAGTAAAGAATTTTAAGAGAATTAATGTTTGTGAAGCTTGTAGATTGCCTGATTATGAATCCCAGCAAACGGTTCGAAGATTTTAGTATACTTGTAATGTGGTGGGAAAAAGAAAAGTTGCTATCATATGTAATACCAAGATCTTTCACTTTATTACAGCACATCAAAACCTCATCCTCATCCAATCATATATTCGAACAAAATTGGATCTTTTATTCTATTAACAGTCAGTGTTAAACATTTTTTGACGTTGAAGTACAGTTTATTAATCAAACCCCATTTATAAACTCTATATTGATATCTTTTTGAAGCATAATACAATCACGTACTGTATGTATTTGTTTAAATATTTTTAAATTGTCCGCAGAAAAAACGAATTTTGAAGATTTTAGCACAGACGTAAGATCGTTGATGAAAATTAAAAATAGAAGAGGTACTAGATTTGAGCCACACCCTTGCTAGCTTCAAATTTTCCTGATGTATTACCGTAATGTTTCACTTTTGAGTATCTATTTTCTGAATTACTTCTTATTGTCTTGAAGAAGTTATTAGACAGACCAAACCTACATAATTTCAACAACAATACGTCATGATCTACTTTGTCGAAAGCTTTACAAAAATCTGTATAAACTGTGTCAAGTTGGGATTTGCTTCTAGAGTTTCGTTTACGCAATTTCCGAAGACAAAATACTTTTCAATATAGTTATATAGATTGCAATAGAATATTTGCTCAAATAGTTTAGCTGGTGCGCACATAATGGATATGGGTCTATAATTGGTAATGTCCATTTTGTTACCTGATTTGAATATTGGTGTAACTATTGAAGTTTTCCAGTGCGAAGGAAAAGTATACTAGAGGGAAGAACGAGATCATAAATATAAAGTAAAGGCTCTCTCAACCATTCTCCCCCATGAACAAACTTGCTCTCTATGCAGATGACACGGCAATCTTTACTGAGTCATCTCATGAGAGAGGAGTAACATCGAAGCTGCAACTTCAGATAAACAAGCTGGAACCGTGGTTCAATCCTTGGAAGATCGGAATCAATGCAGACAAAAGCAAGGCCATACTGTTCACGAGGCGACGTAGGACACCCCAGGGCCATGTTACTATGAACGACGAGAGAATTCCATGGGTAGACGAAGCCGTTTACCTAGGAGTAATCCTGGATAAGAAACTCACGTCTCCCACAGATTAGCTATAGTGAAAGCCGCAAGACATAAGCTGTACCCACTCATCGGACGTAGGAGCAACATGGCCTCATCAAGATAATTCTTCTGCCTATCATATTGTACGCATCCACTGCTTCTTCAACGTCTGCCTGAGGATGGCAACAGACGCACCACAATATATGCCCAACAGGTTCATTTATCGAGACTTAGACATCCACCCGGACTATATTGACAGACTGATTAGACAACATGTGGGGACTACTCTAGACAGAGTTGAGACCCACACGAATCCGCTGCTCACGGAGCTCCACGAGAACAGACGTGAGCAAGACGACAGAGACAGAGACAAATACAGACGTACAGTAAACCAAGGAGACAACGACACCCCTGAAGAAGTACGGCGGAGGCGAGACCTTCGGCGACGCCAACGTCTACTTCAACAGGCACCAAATCACGATTAATCATCCTTTTATGTTTCAGATACCAAGAAGAACCGACCAAGTAGTAATTTCAATTTCAGTTAACTCAGTACACAGCACTCGGCCCTAAGCCGAGAGTATTTTCAGGCCTTCAGCCAGTTTCAGGGGGGCACCATGCACATAAAGTGAAGTCATTGTTTTAAAAGTCAACTCATGTCAGATATAAGGAAGCTTCAAGCCGAGAATGGGCTGGGCACTCCATATCATACGGTCAGATTTTATTCTGTTGATCGCCAGTCATCAGGATGAGGAACCGCTTTAACGATCGGGGGTGGTGGATAGGGGGGGTGAGCTTTCGAGTTCGTACGAGTGCTGGGGAGTTCATCCTTCCGGGCCTCAACCTTAGGGGGTGCATGGTGGGAACCATTCTCCACATCCTTTTAGCAAATATGTTGGGATACCATCTTCCCCTGAGGCTCTTTTAGGTTTCATTTTCTTTAACGCGCTGTTATAATCTGAAACTGAAATGTCCTTCAATACAAAAGTTTCGTTACATGTATCACTATTTTCACTTTCAAAGCTCAAATTATATGATGCTTTTGCTGAAGAGTGTACTGAAGAAAAATAATTTTGCAAAATCCAATATGTGACAAATCCTTTTCTATTTTTTCTATTATATTTCTTTTCTTCTTGTTCAATAAGTTTTTTAAGTGTCTTTCTCATTTGAATATACTTATCTCTATAACAATTAGATATGAATCTTAATTTCCTATACTTCTCATATGAACAATTTAAGGGCACATCTTGCAAGATGCGCCGATTTAAGGGAAATCGTCGTATTCAAATTCTTCGAACGGCATTTGGAAGTAGAGATCAATGTCTACAATTTGACTGTTTTGGATTTTCACCTGAGAGGTGGGAAATGTGTTGAAAATGTTACTGAAAGTTGATCAAAACGCTTCAAAGTCCGTCCGAAGTCACCCGAAGTCTCACTGAAGTTGACTCGAGGTGAGTTCGGGCGACTTCGGGTGCACTTTGAAGCAAACTGTAGATATATTGAACAATGTCAAAAAATTGTAAAATATGCTCGACATCCCTGAGCAGACGTTTGCCTGGTTTACAGTGCAGTTTTTGTGATGAATTTTATCACTTCGAGTGTTCGAATATCACAAAAACTCAACATGATGTGATGAGTGAGATGCCAGGCTGTATGTGGAAGTGTTCAGGGTGCTGCGGAAAAAACGGTGCCAGCAATGAATTAATGAAAGTAATCGAAAAACTGCAGACCATTGTAACTTCTTTACAGGATGAAATCAAACAGCTGAAGGAGGAGAAGAAAACGGAAAAAGGAGATTGGAATACAGAAGTACTGATCAATGAAATCGCTGAAAGGCAGAAAAGAGTATTTTACAGATTAGAACCAACGGCTGACGATCTGAAGAACGTCAAAGATATTATAAAAACTATTGCGCCAACTGTCCAAACAAACGATGTAAAAGTCATGAGATTGGGCACACCGCGGAATAACAAACCTGCACCACTGAAAGTTCAGCTCACTTCGAAAGACGAAGTCTATGTAATACTCAAAAATAAAAGAAAGCTTAATGATCTGAATATCAATATCGACAGAACAAACCAAAATGCAACAAGAGTATTCAAAAAAAATTTGGATGGAGCTGGATCAAAGGAAGAAAAACGGTGAGGAAAATATTTTCATCAAATATGTCAATGGCACTCCAGTTGTCGCAAAATAAAAAAACTAGCTATCAAAGTATGTCAACTTAATATAAGATCTATTGTACCAAATTTCATTGAATAATTATATCCTTGAAATGATATGGACATCGTTGGTGTATCAGAGACATGGCTTCATTCGGACTACCCGAATCACTTGATATCAATACCAAACTACAATTTGATTCGTCTGGACCGGCCAACACGAGGAGGAGGTGTTGCTATCTTTCTTAAATCCAAATTTAAGTTCAGAAATTTTGAATGTACTTTGAGTGATACCGGTCTTGAACAACTCTGGTTAGTGATTCATATCTATAAAAGAAAAGTTGGACTTGGAATGATTTATAGACCACCTAATGTGAGCGTCAGGTTTTTGAATGAATTAGCTGATTCCATAGAGCTAATATATTTAGAAACCGAATCTGTTATTCTAATGGGTGATATCAATATAAATTTACTGAATCAAAACAATGCCGTAAGTCAAAATTTTCTATCAATAATATCAAACTACCATATGCATCAAATCATTGATAAACCCACTAGAATCACCAATACTTCTGAAACTTTAATCGATGTTATCTGTGTTAGCAAAAATATTCTTCTTGATTATAGTGATACAATTGATTTGAATAAAAATACAGACCACTTACTGGTATATTGCAAGTTGAAATTTGAAGGCCCCCATTCAGATACAAAGCTCATATATTATAGAAGTTATAAACAATTCAATTTGGAAGAATTTGCCTCGGATGCCATTAAAATTGATTGGAATCATATAAATTCTATCGAGAACTTAAACACCAGAACTGAAATCTTAAACATGGCAATACTTTCTCTCTTTGATTTCCATGCCCCAATCTGCACAGCCAAGACTAGGCGAAACTACCAACCATTTATGACATATAACTTGAAAAAAATGATTCAAATTAAAGAAAAAGCTCGCCGAAAATTCGACAAATCAAAAACAGATGCGCATAAGCAATACTATATAACATTAAGAAACATAGTAAAAAACGCAGTTCGTCAAGAGAAAAAAGCATACATGAAATTTACTTTGGAGAAAAATAAAAACAATTCTAGAGGGTTGTGGAAGAGCCTTCGCGAATGGGGTGTCTGTACAAACAGTAGAAAAAACAATACTCTACCTGAAGAGCTGATGAATCCTTATGACATTAATAACTCAGTAGTAGACCGTAACTTGATAGAGTATTTTGAAAACAATGAGATCAGTGACCACACCTTCGAGTTCTCTCAAATAACAAACAATGAAGTTCATAACAGTTTGAAAAACTGCAAATAAGAAGCATATGGTATCGATGGGATAAATATTAAAATGATAAGTATAGTTCTACCTTACTGCATAGACGTAATAAGAAACATATTGAATGATTCCTTAAGGCAGGGTGTATTTCACTCAAAATGGAAATCTGTTGATGTTCTGCCTCTACCCAAAATAACTAACTCATTTTCCTTCAATGATTTGAGGCCTATATGCATTCTGCCTGCATTTGCGAAACTGTTTGAAAAAATTGTTGCAGCAAATGTAAATGCCTACTTAAATGATAACGAAGGGCTTCCATCTGTTCAATCGGGCTTTAGGCAAAAATTCAGTTCGATTACAGCATTGCTAAAAGTTGTGGATGATATTGCTACAACATTGGATGAGTCACGTAGTACTATTTTAGTACTACTGGATAAAAGCAAAGCATTTCATTTGGTGAATTTCGATTTATTAGTGGCAAGCTACATTTTATTGGGTTCAGTGGTGCCGCTTCGACTTGGTTTGCTGATTATCTGTATGGACGATTACAAAGAGTGAAAATTGATGATGATTTGTATTCTGACTACAAAGCTACATCTTCTGGGGTTCCACAAGGCAGTGTACTTGGTCAACTTTTATTTTCAATTCTCACATCTGATTTGCCTAACGCAATAACCTCATCAAAAATTCACCTATATGCTGATGATATGCAAGTGTATCATGCATGTGACGGAATCGACGAGGACAATATCAATGTCATTAATTCAGACCTAGAACAAATATATATATATATATATATATATATATATATATATATATATATATATATATATATATATATATATATATATATATATATATATATATAAGGTATTCCCTTCAGGGTTTTGGTAGTTGTGAATATAATGATCAATGCACAAGCAAAATTTGCGCATGCACGTGGAACATAACAATAACAATAATTATTGTTTTAATTAAATTATATTATAATTATATAACGATAATCGTATTATAATTATAAATTTCATTATACTTCATTTTCCCAAAGACATGCAAAAACACGTATAGATTCGAAGAGCCCTATTTCTCAACATAATTGTGGGCATATGGTGTCCTTCGGAACAACGCGACATGTATGCCGATCGGCTTCCGTCTGATTTTCATTCGATGAAATATCGTTTGGTATCATGCTTGGCATACGCTAAAATATCATCAAAATACGTGATTTCTCTATGCAATCCACAATAATCAACTAGTTTCTGACAAATTCTATACGGGTTTATGCATGTATTTGAGAAAAAAAAGTAGTTATTATTATTATCGTTATGTTCCACGGGCAAGCGCTAGTTTGCTAGTTCATTGATCATTATATTTATAACTACCAAAACCCTACATGGCATACGTTATTAAATCATTATACATTTTGGCAGCGGGCTGACGGACTATAAATTTCACCAGATATTACAGATGAGTGAATTAACACATAAACAGACAAGCGGACGAGTGTAAAAGCAGCAACGGTTTTCCCAGCAAACGGTTTTTATTTTTGCTTATGTTATTCACAAATATCCGTTGCTCGAGGTTTTTCCACGGGAATGTATTATTCTAAACTTGCTGATAACGTTCTTTATAATGTTGTTGAGGGGTAGCTGTTGAATCACGAATTATTCTGCCCTATAAAACATATTCAACAGACATAGAATATTTTGGATTGACGTGGCCTTTACTTGATGGAAATTCATAGTATATGACACTAAGGTAAACACGATTAAATTTCCACAGATTTATTGTCTTCGCGACATGTTTCGATACACTGTATCTTTTTCAAGCGAATGTATTACATTCGCTTGAAAAAGATACAGTGTATCGAAACATGTCGCGAAGACAATAAATCTGTGGAAATTTAATCGTGTTTACCTTAGTGTCAAAGACATAGAATAATTCATTTTTGTAAAAAAAACAAACAACGGGTATTTTAACTGTTTCACGATTTTTCTACTTCAGAGGGTTGTAGAGGGATAGTTTTCGATACACAAATTATTTTACGCCATAGAACGTAATCAGTAGGTGTCAAATAATTCATTTCCGTAAGGGTTGTTGAGGGGTAGTTATTCGTTCTCAAATTATTTCATCCTATAAAACGTATGCAACAGGAGTGGATTAATTAATTTTGTTCAAAAAACCTCGAGTCACGGGTACTTCAACTGATTCAAGATTTTTCTACTTCCGGAGGATTTTTGAGGGGTAGTTTTTGGTTCACGAATTATTTCACTCCATGAAACATATTCAGCGGGTGCGGAATATTTAATGTTTATCAAAAAACCTCGAGAAACGGGTATTTCAACTTTTTCAAAAATTTTCTACTTCAGATGGTTGTTGAGGGGTAGTTTTTGGTTCACAAAATATATCACCTCATAGTACGTACTGAGCCGGTAAACAATAGTAAATTTCCGTCAAAAAAAACTTCGAGCAATGGGTATCTCAACTGCTTTAATTTTTTTTACTGCAGAGGGTAGTTGAAGGGTCGTATTTGATTTACAAATCAGTTTTCCTTATAAAACGTATTCAACAGGTGTAGAATAATTTATTTCCATCAAAAAACCTCGAGCAACGAGAATTTCAACTCTTTCGAGATTTATCAACTTTGGAGGATTGTTGAAGGGTAGTTTTCATTTCACAAATAATTTCACCCTATATAACGTATTCAACAGGTATAGAATAATTAATTTTTGTCAAAAAATCTCGAGCAACAGAAATTTCAACTGTTTCAAGAATTTTCAACTTAGGAGGGTTGTTGAGGGGTAGCTTTTGGTTCACAAACTATTTTATTCTATAGACCGTATTCAGCAGGTGAAGAATAATTCATTTCCGTCAAAAAAACTAGAGCAACGGGCACTTCAACTGTTTCAAGATTTTTCTACTTCGGAGTGTTGTTCAGGGGTAGTTTTTGATCCACAAATTTTGACACACTATAGAACATATTCAGTAGGTGAAAAATAATCAGTATCTTTCAAAAATATCGAGCAAAGGATATTTCGAATGTTTCAAAACTTTTCCAGTTCAAAGGGTTGTTGAGGGGTAGTTTTTGGGTTAATCTTCATTTCACCCTGTGCAACATATGCAGCAGCTATAGAATAATTCATTTCTGTCAAAAAACCTCAAGCAACGTGCATTTCAACTATTTCAAGAGTTTTCTACTTTGAAGGGTTGTTGAGGGGTAGTTTTTGATCCACAAATTTGTTACCATGTAGAAAATATTCTGCAGGTGAAAAATAATTTATTTCTGTCAAATAATATCGAGCAACGGTAATTCTGAATGTTTCAAGATTTTTCCATTTTGGAGGGTTGTTGAGGGGTAGTTTTTCATTCACAAATTATTTCATCCTATAAAACGTATGCGACAGGAGTGGAATAACTAATTTCTTCCAAAAAACCTCAAGCCACGGGTACTTCAACTGTTTCAAGATTTTTCTACTTCCGGAGGGTTTTTGAGGGGTAGTTTTTGGTTCACGAATTATTTCACTCCATCGAACGTATTCAGCAGGTGTAGAATAAATCATTTCTCAAAAAAAACAAACAACGGGTATTTTAACTGTTTCACGATTTTTCTACTTCGGAGGGTTGTTGAGGGGTAGTTTTTGGTTTACAAATTATTTCACTTCATAGAATGTATTCAGCAGGTGTAGACTATTTTATCTCTGTCAAAAAAAGTCTAGCAACAGGTTTTTCAAGTATCCCTAAAAGTTTCTACTTCGGAGGGTTGTTGCGGGGTAATTTTTATTTGACATATCATCATACCCTGTGAAACGTATTCAGCAGGTACATAATAACTCATTTCTGCAAAAAATCTCGAGCTACGAGTATTTCAACTATTTCCAGATTTTTCTACATCGGAGGGTTGTTGAGGGGTAGTTTTTGCTTCAGAAATTATTTCATCCAATAGACCACATTCAGCAGATGTAGATTAATTAATTTCTGTGAAAAAACCTCTAGCAACGGGCATTTAAACTATTTCAAGATATTTTCCATTTCGGAGGATTGTTGAGGGGTAGTTTTCGATTCACAAATATTTCACCCTACGGAAAGTATTCAGCAGGAGAAGAATAAGTCATTTCTGTCAGAAAAACCTCGAGCAACAGGTATTTCTACTGTTTTAAGTTTTTTTTACTTCGGAAGATTGTTAAGGGGTAGTTTTTGGTTCAAAAATTATTCCACTCTATTGAATGTATTCAGCAGATGTGAAAAAAATTTGTTTTGTCAAAAAACCTAGAGAATTCGGCATTTCTATTGTTTCAAGATTTTTCTACTTCGGAGGGTTGTTGAGGGGTAGTTTTCGATTCACAGATTATTTAACCCTGTTGAACGAATTCAGCAGATTCAGAATCACTCATTTACATCCTTAAAAGACAGGGCAATTTGAATTAAAACTTGCAAAAGTAAAGAAAATGAGGTGAAATATAGTGATACCCATTACCTAATAAACATCAATGTGTTCAGCGTAACACGATATGTTGCCACATTTTCGGACCTCACTCAGTGCTGACCATATAATCCCACAAGGAACGGAATACGCACGTACAGAAAATATACATTCTCAGCAGCGCCTTCAAGTGACAAATCCCCAAACTACAATATACGATTTTTTCTATATTTCTACCAAAGTGAGGACCACATATTTCACGCGATATTTCAACTAACAGTAGTGAATGCACAAAAAGGAACGAAACACTATATCTGTCTCACTTAGAACGATTTTTAGGTTAGTCACTGAACTTGTACAGAGAAGGATCCTCCACACGGAACGGCAGAAACGTTGTGAGGTCCGTATACGGACCTCACTTCGACATGGTCCTCACAGTTTCCGTAATTTTTGCACAAGCGGACCTCACTTTATACGTTGGTCAATATATATATATATATATATATATATATATATATATATATATATATATATATATATATATATATATATATATGGTGCAATAATAATGGATGAAGAATCAATCCCAGTAAAAGTGTGGCACTATGTATTGGCCCAGAAAAACAAAGAGAATCCATCTGTAGCTATGATATCATGATGAATGATCTGCCTATAAGATGGGTCTCCTCAGCCAAAAACCTAGGGGTGTACTTTGATACGCGCTTCACTTTCAATGAGCACGTCAACCATGTAACTAAGATATCTTTTTTCAAGTTGAAGTCTTTATATCATCTGAAATATTAAATAAATGAAAATACAAAATTGAAATTGGTGAAATCTTTGATATTTCCGCACATTGATTACTGCTGCATGGTTTATTATTTTTTAACCTGCTTTAATCGGGAAAAACTACAGAAAATACAAAACGCCTGTGTGAGATTTGCTTGTAATATACCATATAGGGACCATGTAACTCCACACTACATCAGATTGGATCTTCTGAAAATTTCTATTTCTATCTTTTTTATACAAATTGTCCTTGTCCAAAATTCCAAATTACCTGTGTACTATATTGATAAGAAGATCTTTTGTACATAATGTTAATGTCAGGGTTAATAACTTCACAGTTCCTCAACATTACACAAAGAAGTTTGAGGGTAGCTTCTCATATAATGCACCTAGGCTATTGAATATGTACATGAGATTACTGAATGAATCATTTTTGACATTAAAAAAATAACTAAGAGAAATACTACTTCTTGATCAATATTGAACCACTGTTATTCTTTTATTCTTATCGGTTGTTTTATTGTTGTTGTTTATTATCTTCATGCCTGTTTATATATATATATATATATATATATATATATATATATATATATATATGTTCGGAAAGGTTTCCGCGGTCAGAAATATGTACATTACTAAGTTCATGGGTTGAACCGCGTTGAGAGTTTATAACAATTACAGGTATTTGAACGGGTTCAACTTAAGGTTACCTTACGACTTAAGCGGACTTTACATTACGATTTTGGTTTGCACCGCTATTTGAGGACAACATGAGCCTCAGTCAAGATAAGCCTCATATTCTCCAGGCTTAGATCCCACTTAACTACTCAACCTCACCTTTCCTACACGAAATATTTTCCTATTTTCTTGATGTTCAAAGTATTTTGAGCAATTTTTCTGGATTTTGCTGATGTGATTGTATTTATCTCTCTATTTACGGTGACCAATCCTACAGCTCTCTAAATACAAAACCTGATTGAGGCTGATATTGAATATCCCTATAATGTAAAAGTATGAAAATGATTTTCAGATTCAACACTGTACCTATTTCTTAATCCAAAATGTCTATTGATATTACTTACGAACTTAAAAATATTCTGTAGCTTTGTACTGGAGAAATGGAATGGCAAGTCTTTTCAATTTTTCTTATTCATCCAAAATTGTTAACCACATCTTCATGTCGTAAACATTTTGGATAGATACTTTTCGGTTTACCTAGGGTAATTCAGGTCAGGTTAGGGTGGCTAATAAACTACGCATTCTTGGCGATATTGTGGCTAGTTTTACCGGTAGAGACAAATTTTCCAAATTACATGCCATACTCCCGTCAGCCTTTCAAATTTGACAGAACTGACAGCGCTTGCGCAATATACATATTTTTTAAAATTTTGCGTTTTTTAACGTCTCGTCGTAGGTTACGTGATCATTTTTGCGCTGTTGCCAAACATTTCCAATACTCAAGTAAGATTCAGGTCAGGAGTCAACGGTGCAAACTATCTTTACCTTAAGGTGTACCTTAAGCTGATCCTCCACTTAGCTGAGTTTGTTAACCGGTACAAATAGCTGCTAATGAATTAAAGAATTAATGAATCTCTCCTAGACTGGTTATGGTTTACACAAATTATTCTAAAAAGATCTATACTTACAGTAAATTCGGGTATATACATTTTAGGAACATTTTCCATGAATCTAATCTTTATTCTTCAACCCCTCCCCCCCCTAGCCCTCACTAGCTGTGGGCACGGCAGAACTCTAACTCGACTACCAGATCGAACAATCAGTGGCCTTTTTGAAAACTCTTGTTTTCTGTTTATGGCACAATTGTGTTTCAAAGTAAAATAACTTCGCCCATGTACTGAAGTGTAAAAAGGTTACCCACGTATTGAATGGTAATGAAATATTTTAATATACAGTGCGTTCGATCTATTTTTGACAATATTCTCAAAAAAACAGAAAAGTTGTAATTTTGTTCACTATTTCTTGTTTAAAAAATTCCACAAAGCCATTTTGCTGGGTCAAAAACCGGGGTTTCATTTACGAACTATCTTATGAAAAGTACTATAGGCAGTTTGCGTCTTTTATTTTGTGTGAAAGGAAGCCTCTTATTTTTATCAACAGTTTCCAAAATATTCGGTTTCCCTTGACCTAGGAATGAGCTACTGAAAATACACATATTCACGTGTAAAAAACAAAATGAAGAATGTAACTGCCCACAAATGATTGATAAAACTATATCAATGAAATATCTTGGAATTTTCTCAGTACAGCACTTGCGAACAAGCTGAGCACGTTACAAAAGGAATCAGAAGTCTTTAACACAAATTTTATATTTCCAAGAGATATACTTGATGAAAATTATCTAATTTTACTGTAAACGCGCTAGTGGAATCTGTGGTGAGATATTGTTTAATTATCTGGGGTGGCCTCTATAATAATGGTCTAAAGAATATTCAGCTTGCTCAAAACTCAATTCTATGTATATCGGAATCCAACTTCTTACTATCAGAATCATTTCTGCTTACCAGTACTCCATCTGTAATCCAGTAACCGTGTCTTGAAAAGGTGGGTCTAAGTTGCATCAAATGGTGGTAGTAGGTTTCGTTTTTTTTATCAGGTGTATGATATGACTGAGATGCAAAATTCAAGTTTTCGACCTCGGCAACCCCCAAAAACTGCAAAATTTTCGCACTTTTTTTGACATAGAAGGCGCGTGTTTTCGAAAAAGATCAATCCAAACATTTTTAAACTAGAACAAATCCGCTATAATCTGAAGCAAGAATGGGCTCCGTAGCTCTAATATTTGCCGGGATACAACTTTTCAAAGTTTCCAGATTCCAAAATTTCGAGCTAATTTTTATGTTTATATCATCAATAACCTGTCTTATTGAGTCAGTGGAGGAAACATTTATTCCATTCAATATTTTGAAGGGGTGGGGGGATACATAGATAAAGAAATGCCGATACTTAACACCTTGAGTGCCATAGCGGTCATTATGACCGCTACGATACTCTCCTGTGGTGACATAGCGGTCATAATGACCGCCGATTTTGCACCTCTACTACGGCTGCTTTAAACAATTTTTCTACAAAGTAGTCGTGGTTATCTATTTGAATACATTCAATCTTAGATTGGTACTTCTTAAAACTCTGTCATTATACTGGGTAGGTCAGATTGTAAGTGATAAATCAGGATAAATCAACACATGAATCGTTTGTGAATATGGTTGAAAAGAGAACGGTATCGATCTTTTATATGCTCCGAATGGAACATCATCGACTATGGGCCAGTTTTTCATGTTCTAGTTAAACTCCATATAACTGACTTATAGTTCAGATAGTGAATGGCACTCTCTAAATGATGTTGGGAGGATCATATTCTAAGTTATTGTGAAAATCTGTTCTCATTTCAACTCCATTTTGTTTAAATTCTCGATCTTTCTGGTTCAAGTATTACAAAGGGGGTTCTGTCGAACACTGTATAAATGATTGTGAACTTCGCAACACAATTAATAGTAGAGATGAATAGGTAATGGTATTGATTCACCTCAAAACATCGACTCTAATGGCATTTTCTTCTGTTAGAGCAGACGATGGACTTTATTCAAAGATCTTTTATAACTGCTTGATGTGTATTGTGTTCTTGGGTTACACGTAGGAGTTGTGATTGTTTGATGGGCTCTTTTATTTTAGAATAAATCTATTGTGGTGAACTGGCGCTATACCGAAAATGAGTTCTACTGCAAATTTTTTTACAAATTCAGTGATTTTCTAAGTAGCTAATTATAGCCAGATACATCAGAAACATCTACAGAAGCTTTTCTTTTATTATGCTATATAATTTTGCTTCTGGTTCATCGATTGCACATCTAAATTTGTATATATATATATATATATATATATATATATATATATATATATATATATATATATATATATATATATATATATATATATTTGATATCCATATCGCTTTCATTAAGTTGGGAATTTTGGATTCATTAATACCGTATTTGGTACTGAGACCGAATATATTCCATTTAACCTTCCACTAAATGACACAAATCACTAGATCGTTCTGTATTGAACAAATATCATCTTTTCCCAAACTTTTGTTTTTGATTTCTTCAGTTATAAGTACTTTTCTAAGTGCCTGAAAAATTATGATATAGTTAGTTATTTCATCTGCAAGTTTGTTATCCAGCGATACACTACTATCAAAATTATCAGCAATGGGTCTTCTTCTGGAATATAACAGTTTGTCAGACAAAAACAGCACATTTTTTGTTGCGACTGATGTATCAGAAACACGTTCTCTCACATAATATATTTTTAAATTTCAAGTAGGTAGGTATATTCATTTCCACAACACAGGTTGAATAGTTTCATTCCATAATAGCCTTTTCTGGGAAATATTGCTTCATAATCAACCGTCCTCTGAATGGAAATAGCGATTTATTTATACATAATGTTTCTTCAGTTATGAATCTCATTTTATGGAAAGTGCTAGTAAAAATGAAAAATTACACACTGTCAAGAAGTATTGAAATCCTTTCTTTGTTATGATTTGTGGAGAGAACAGGTTTCGAAAGGATATCGGTTGGCCAATAATTGGCAACATGTAGCTTATGATCTCAACAGTTTATAAACCCTGTGAGTCTGATAAATCCCTGGATTCAATTTCTATTGGTTGAGGATCATTCATGAAATCTTGACTGAATCGAAGTACCATTGATATTCGACCAAATTTGATTGATATACCGAAAAAATCCCAATGTTGTTCCTTTACAGTAACCAAACAGAATTTAGCTATTCAGAGAAAATTGATCATTTTTTCTTAATTTTCTGGTTCGTCATTCATCATCATTTTGTATCTCTTTTGGATTATTCAGATGTCGAAGTCAACGATTTTGTTCAGTTTTTTTTTACCTTTTTTGAATGTTTTTATATATTTATTGAGCGTACCGGAACGTCTTCCTTTCAGTTGATAAATAAACTAACTCTCCCCAAAAATCTTTAGATCATGTAAAATCAGTACTTCTTCGTAATATGAATAACACCTACATGTTTTAACAATTTAATGAATAAGCAGTAAATCAGAGTGAATTTACTTTTTTGGATAATAGCAACATTCTACTAAAACACAATTGCAACCGCTGACTTGATCTCTACCGCCACATGAAGAGCCAATTTGGATATTATATTTCATAAACTTCCAGTTTGTAAAGTTTATTTCAAAGTAGGATATCTTCCAGTTACACAATATACAATATACTCATTTGTCCTTTAACACTTTTATAGATTATCTTGATCTCACATCAACTCATTTTCAGACTATGGAAGGTTACAAACCCACAAAATACAGTTCAGGGACGAATGTCCTCCATAAAATCAAACTTTCAATATCTTCAAAAGTGTTCATGTGGCTTGGTCTATTCATCCATAAAATCTACCAGAATTCATCATTTCATCATTAGAAGTCATTTGCGAATTACTGGGTAATAATTTATTTATGTTTCGAATTTTATTGTTTTTGTGAACTAAATTATTCTTCATATTTGGCAATAAATAAATATTATTTTGTAATTATTATTATTATTATTATTATTTTGGACTGAAAAGACACATCCCTACACCCTACTCACTACATTCGAATTGTTTGATTCGTATATTAAACTTTTTCGATTTCAGCTCCATCTACTGGACGAATCTTAACAAACCATGCATTTTTGTGATTAGTATTCTGAGAAAATTGTTAGGTTGATGAAAATAAACAAGGTGCAATTTTCTATAAAAAAGTTGTCAGCACTTCTGACTCGTCCTGTAGGATTATGTCAGGAACGTTTCAATAAAATTTCATATATTTCAATCCTATACATCTACTCCAAATTTGAAATCTCTATATGAAGCGATAACTGAATGGTAGGCTACTCTCATATATCATTGTTACACGGTACCCGTTTTCTGTGACACCATGGGTAAGTTAGTATAAATTTCTTGGCAGTCAAGGTGTTAATGGGAGATTATGAGCATATCTGTGAACCTAATGTTATAAGTGAGGTGATAAAATAACTGAGCAAGGATGAACCTGAGCTGTGTTTCTTTTGATGGGTTCTCTCTTTCTCCTAGTTAACCAGTGGACAACAAAAAACAAGGGCTGCTTCCTCCGTTTCCCCTAGTTGACTACCACGGTAATATGCGGTTTATTTATTCTCTTAGGTACAACCACTACCTAATATTTCACAAGAACTTTTTTCATCCAATGATAAAAACAAATTGAGATTCATCCAACTGCTGAAGCCGAAACACATTACAGGCTGAAGAAGACGCTGAAAGGCTAATCATCACTACAGTTATCAGAAAGGCCTTTCATATTTTCAGATTGTGGTTACTGCAGGAAAGGACGTAGAATTGTTAGTCACCCTGACCGGTCTCAGAAGTCCTACACCAGGTACGATATAGCTTCAAAAATGAGGAAGAGGTAGAACGCCAAGTGTCTTCTACTCAACCATTTCAGTATCTGCAGCCAGCCAGTCAACTCATTACTTTCACTCACGCCTTCAGTGGCTGTGATTCCACCTTATGCTTCTACGGCCAGGGAAATCTCAAGTTGCTTCAAATGCTACAGAAACATGTAGACATTGAAGAGAAAGCCATAGTTTTTTCTTATCCAGCTGCGACACATGTCCAAGTAGCTGAAGCCTGAGGAGAAAATTCATATTGAGCTGTACGGTGGGGAAAGATCCAGTCAAACCCTCAACGACCTAAGCCAACCTGCTTTTCAAAAAGGCTGTAGCCAAGATCAGTTTCAACCTAGCCAGGCTCCCAGAAGTAAGAACTTTTGTTAAGTATCCATCAATTTGCACCATTACTTGTAAAAATTCGGATATATTGAAGAATTAAAATTGATTTTGGAATCGACTTTAGGAACTTATAAGGTATACTAAGAAGACTATACAAATCAGATTAAAGAAGTATCAAACAAAATTCTCAATTTGAACCCTTCATTGTCTTCCGGGTGTATTTTAGAACCATCTGCCTCTCGCCTAGATGTAACATCTGTGCCTATCAGAGACAAAATTCAAATTCAAAATATTTTAATGTTTTCTCCTTCTGGGATAGAAGACGAATGAGGACAGCCAGTTGTATACCGGGGGGTTGATTGTTGCCAGCCATCACTCGGTTTCAACGCAAGTCCAATCCTGACCCCCCTGCGGGGGACTCTTGATACGACCCCACACGATCTCAGTGGGCAGGCCCATAATTACTCAAGGGGTGGGTTGGTAATGGGCAGAATTCACTACTCCTGCAGCTCTCTGCAAAATACCGGGGTTTGAAATTGGTCTTATTTATCACTTTGGCTGCCCCTTACTGGCCCGGTTCTTCATAGCTCTCCTAGAAAATTTCCAGAGCTTGATAGACAAGGCCCCCGTGTTTATGAGTGAGATTGCTCGTCAGGGGACGGCGCCATTCTATCAGAGACGATTCAATGGCCTATTCGCCTACTTCAAAAAATATGCCGGTTTTCGAGCAGTCTTCTTTAAAGAATCAGCTAACGTGCTAACTTCCGCAATAAACTTACACAACGCGTCGAACTGTTCATGTGCAATAAACATTATCGACAAGAAGTAGGTAGAAAATTTATTAGGTAGGTGCTCTTGTTCCTATTTGCATGAATAAAAAATTGAAAAAATCTATCTTTCTATTAATTTCCTCACGCTTCTTGTGTAGAAAAAGTGTTGATCCTAAACTCATTCGGAAAATTAGTTTTCCGCACTCGCTTTGCGTCATTCGGTTAACCGCAGTCGTATGCGGAAATGGTACTCTTGCCGCACTATTTTACCGTCTGAGTTTTTTTTTTTCAACCTTCATATCCTACATAATAAAACATTCTTTCTTTTCTTCAATTGGAAAACATCGTTAAACGCGTCTTCTGGTTATTCAGAAAATGAAACTTTGCGCCTATCACCAGGACTACACACACTACCTACGATCTTATAATCTTCAACACGTACACAGTTTATAAAGTGTCACTTACCGGTCAAGGATCAGATCTCCTATCACTGCTTACTCCGCCAAAAAACGAGCCGCTTTACAACGGGATATTATGTTACGAAAATCCGAGGAAAAGCTGATGATGTTCACTATTGCAAGAATTTATAACTTTGTTATGTGACCTGAAACGCTTGAAGATTTTTTACAATTGTACCAGATTTGCGTCAATTACAAAAATTTATTAGAAATATAATTGTTGTTACAATTTCAATATCTTGGGGCAATGCCCGAGTCTTTAGCGTGTGAGTAAAGTATAGGAAACTGACCATGTCAGAAAAAATGTAAGTGAAAAACAAACTTTGAACAAATACCGAGTGACGATTTCACTAGGAACCCTCTTCCGTCCTTTGTTATTCAAGATATTAAAATGAAACTCGGCACAGTTGATATAAACGTCAATTGGCTGGAAATGATACAAATTGTTGATTCTTGATAGAACACCATTTATATGTGATCATTATCGGATTTCAGAGAAAATTCTGCATTATCTATAATTTGAGCTCTAACTCTAACCAACAGTTTCAATGACTGGGTGTATTTTAAACTTTCCAAATTGCTTTTAAATTGAATTGATTTATTGTAATTAGAGGCTAATTTCTACAGGATGAGTCAAGCTGAACACCTCGGACTCTCGCGGCCAAATGGTATATTTTTTTAGTAAACGGTCATAGGAAGTATAAGTATGTCGATCTGAACTGCATTTTAAAAATAACGATTTTTATACAAGGTATTTGAAAAGAGCGTTAGATATCAAAGTTATATTTTTTTTAAATGGAACACCCTGTATTTTCTTGCATTTTTTAATTTTTTGAGAAAAAATCCCTTCTCTGAGAGCTCAAAAAACCTGGGAGTTATTCTTGACTCCTCGCTCAATTTCAGTGGCCATGTCAATCTACTCATTCGGAGAGCTTTCTGTAACCTCTAATTGATATATTCCAACAGAAAAATGTTAGATAAAAATGGAAAGAGAACTCTTTGTGAGTCGCTAGTTCTCTCACACTTGAATTACGCCGACACTATTTACGGTCCCGCTATCACCAAAAGGGACGCCCAGCGAATACAGTTGGTCCAGAATTCTTGTGTACGTCTAATCTGCGGACTCAGCAGACGAAATCACATCTCTTCGCCTCTCCAAGAACTCGGAAGGCTGAATACCGGAAAAAGAATAATACTTCACCTTTGCATCTTATTTCATAATATAATAACTTCGCAAAGACCCCCATACCTATACGACAAAATTACATTTCGCACAGACGTGCATAACATTAATATATGGCATAAATCACGACTTACGCCACCTCAGCACACTACAGCCCAGTTTCAATCGTCTTTTTCCTTCATTATTACTAGGCTTTACAATAGGATACCCGAACGATTCAAAATATTGTCCACTACATGTTTCAAAAGAAAACTCAAAAAGAGTCTATTGTCAGGAGAAATATCTCTTTGATGCCATTTCACCTCCTACTCACTTACATAACTTTATATGTTTTATTTAATATTTATTTAAAATTCCATATAAATTTATTAAAATACAATGTATTGCATTACTGAATATGAACAGTTGTTAATATAGTTTTAGGTTACTTAGCTTAGTCTAATACTAACTCCTCAGGTTGAGTGGAAGAAAGCACTTGTTCGTCTCTTCACTGAGTCCGAACCAGAGCTAACTCTGCCTTTTGACAAATAATGTCACATGTTCACCATTTTTGTTCACCATTATCTGTCAATAAAAGCGATTATTATTATTATTATTATTATTATTATTATTATTATTATTATTATTATTATTATTATTATTATTATTATTATTATTATTATTATTATTATTATTATTATTATTATTATTATTATTATTATTATTATTATTATTATTATTATTATTATTATTATTATTATTATTATTATTATTATTATTATTATTATTATTATTATTATTATTATTATTATTATTATTATTATTATTATTATTATTATTATTATTATTATTATTTTCTCCTTAGGAGTGTACCAGTCAGGCCCTGTTTCCGGTGCTCCGACCCATCCGGAGGGCGCGCTGGTGTCGTTAACCCCAACAACCACTCCCTACGTCCGTAGGGTGAGTGATTATTGGGTCCGAGAATCATGTGCCCTGAGTAGACGGAGCGAACCAAGAATAACGGCCTTCTGCATTCGTGCTGCTAAGATTTCTGCCATATTACGGCAAGCAGGTATTATTTTTAAATTGGAGAGCAGTGTGTCCATCATTCCACCAAGGACTCCTATGATCAGAACCACCATTTTGACAGAATGGTCCGGATACAACCTGTGGAGTTCAAAGAGAAGATCTCGATATTTAGTCCGTTTTTCCTCCTCTTTTCGAACGATATTCATTTCGCCTGGAGCGGAAAACTCCACGACGAATATCGTTTTACTTTGGTGGTCGAGGAGGACAACATCAGGCTTATTGGCTTGTATTTGCCTGAGGGTGGGGAATGAGTAGTTCCAATAGATTCGGCACCTCTCATTCTCCACCACGGACTCAATATCCCCCGGAACATAAGGCAACACTGGTGTCTCGTCTATACCGTACGAGTGTCGTAGATGGTAGTACAACACTCGTAGAGCCGCGTTATGCCTGTGGATATAGGCTGAGACCGCATAACATGGGCATGCTAAAAGCAGATGCATTACGGTCTCAGGTGCCCCACGACATGCCCTGCATCGGGTGTCAGGGACGTCTATACCCATCACGCGACTACGGTAGACAAGGGTGTTGAAGACACCATCCTGGCAAGCCATTATGAATCCCTCGGTCTCCGACTTTAGCTCACTCGACCTGAGGAAGGCAAAGGTCAAGCTTTTGGATAAGCCAATGTCTTCGATGTTGTGAAAGAAGACACCATGCATTGGCTTATCCATATGTAGCTGTAGCAGGACCTCTGTCTCCGCAGCTTTGATGTGAGCTTTTTGCTGAATGGGTCCCAACTCGGTGACAGAGTTTGGGTTAGCCCGTTCAGTGTCGAATACGAGACCGAGTTCATCGGCCGCACGGGTTGCTGCCTTAAAAAGAAATGCTCCAATCCCTGCTTTTTCATGGTCGCGGACCATGCAGAGAAGGGGATCTGAACTCCGGATGACTTTACAGGCCCCATCCAGAACCATTCTGTTATGCAGACACTCCAAACTCAAAAGTCCACGGCCTTATTATTATTATTATTATTATTATTATTATTATTATTATTATTATTATTATTATTATTATTATTATTATTATTATTACTTTGCTGAGGTACTTTTTCTCAAAATGTAACGTTTTCAAAGAAATTCAATATCATTGGAATTAGTCGCGGCAAGTCTACATAATTTTGACCGGTCAAATCCTTTTCAGCTAGATACTGTGGCTTGAGTATACAGTGTGTTTTATATTATCAGAAACACTTACCGCATATTTGAACACCAATAACTTTGTTATTTCAAATGGAACACCCTATATTTTTCCCCGTGACAAGATTCACCTTTTCATTTCCTTTCGAACCATATAATATTTCCCTATACCTAAATGTGGTTCTTCAGGAGTTATCAAAGCCTTTTCGAAATCCTATGAATTTTTTTAATTTACATCATTTCATCTAGTGTGTGATGTCGGATACTTGAGTATTACCGTGTTCAATTGTGGTTTTAAGCAGGCTGCTGTCGAATAGCTTGAAATTTTGTCATGAGTTTGTGTTGAATTCGTCTTGCTCTCGTGTTCTCAGATTTGAGTAGAAAATGAAAAGTTTTACACTTGAAGAAAGCATCAACATGATTTTAACCATTGGAGAGTATTCAGAAAATTGCCCATCAGCATCGAGTGTTTATGCACCAAAGAACCCAGATCAAAAGCAACCTGATCAAAATGTATTTGAGTGATTATCAGCCAGATTTAGAGGAACCGGTAGTATCGAGTACACTGTTCGAGAGATATCGAAACAAGTTACTGGGAATGAGGAACACAATTTCGAAGTTTTGCAATATGTGAATGAAGATCCCAATACCAGTACTAGAGCTATTGCTAATAAAACAGGTATGAGTGTTAGCATAGAATTATAAGAGAACACAAATATCATCCATACCACATTCAGCTGCATCTGTATGGAAGGGAATTTGAACGCAGGCTAGATTTCTGTTTATGGTATCTTGAACGTCAAAAATGTGTAATTTTACGTTTATACAGAGTGCAGCAATATTGCGTCAGGGTCCGAATGCTCCAGTTCTATGAACCTATGAAAATCTTCAGGTTAATTTTTTTAATGGGATGTCATGTATCTAATCACATTTTTTCAAGCAATTGAGTGACCCCCATCCACCCCTTCAATATTATTTACTATCTCCCAACTACTTGAAAGTTATGATTTTTTTGTCAGATTGCTAATTTCAGACGCATACCGAATAAACCACTGTCGTCACGATTATGGAATTTGATGGATTTGAAATTATTCATGATGCTATTTTTCAGACAGATGTGTGATATTTCTGAATAATCCCCATCCGCAAAAATTATACAAAGTGGCTGAAAATTATTATTCAATTCAGTACACTTTGAATAGATGGAACCGTACAAGTTTCTTAAACCAGTAATGTCAGATGACAAGTGGTATTTGCCTCTAGCTCAGTGAAGATGGGGAGGTTCGTTGAGCAGACACTGAAATTATTATAGATCTTGGAAGGGCGCCAGGCAAATTTAGTCCCCAGCAAATACCTTAATCAGAAATAGACATTCTTCCAATCTACCAAAAGGATTGTACAAAACAAAATGGCCAAGTAAGACTAAATTGATTTTATTAACAAAACAGAAAATATACTGTACATATAAATAATAAATCCACGGTTATAATTAATGTTGAAGTAACGAACAATGAACTATATATAAGGTGCAGATAATCAATAAAAGCTCTGAGTGAAATCAAAAACAGTTTAGTACAAGCATGTGAGCAAGATCATATGAGCAAAAGCAATTGAGCAATTAGCCGATGAGCAGTTATAACGTCGGCAGCAAGAACACTAAACAGGTAAGTAGTTAGTGACTAAGACGTTAGTATGTAGCCCTAATAATGTGAGCAGTGAGCTTAATAATTATATAAGTATTGCGCAAATGAACCTCAAATAAGTTAACAACCAGTAAATAACAAGTAGAATTAACAACAAGTAAACAACAACGCTAAATTAGACACCACGAATATAAATAAGCCTATGAGCAATGAGCAAATAAGCAATGAGCAAATGAGCAATTATCACTTCATTAATAGGTAAATAATCATTCACTACTAAATCGATACGTGAATGAGAAATGAGCAATTAGCACTGAGCAAATGAGCAATAACAAAAAAAATCTCTATCAACAGGTTGACTAACACCAAGCAAATAAATCTACAACCAATTGATTGATAAACAATAACAACACAAGCAATGAGCAAATGTGCAATAGTCAATAGGTTGATGAGCAATGAGCAATTAACCAATAAACAAACGAGCAATAGTCAACAACCAAGCCGCACTCAAATATTTAACACGTAAAAGGCAAATAGAAATTAAAGAGTGGAAGAAACGAATGGTCAAATAATCGTTAACGTAGCGTCGCTTGAGCTCAGGCGTAGGCGCATATGGTGGGCAACATTAAACCACAAAACACATTCTATAAAACCCCCCACTTCCCGCTTAACATTAAAATAAGCAAAAAGTATATGCCATAAGAAATCACCAATAAATGGTTTCAAACTCTCAAAGTAAATATAGCAATAACTTTAATCAAAACTTTGGAATATCCTGTACACAATGTCGCTCAATCCTGTAGACCAACAATGCTGATTCCCTCTGTATCTGTGTGGAAATGGATCACCCCATAGCACGGCAAAGGTGGATCGCCCTGTATACCAAGTGGGATCGTCCTATAACCAGTGTAGACCAACAGTTTTAACTTTCCCTGTGAGTTGCCAACGATGGGTCACCTTGTATATCGCCCAAAATGGTTCACCTTGTATGACGTCTACGGTTATTCACCTTGTATCATGCCAAGGAGAAAAGCAAAATTCAGAGATGTTCTTGACTCCAAAGGAACAGCAAAAAAAATAGCAGAAGAAAACAGCAGGAAAAACATGTGAGAAGAGGGAGTTTAAATTAGTAATGTATCAAAAGAAAATCGAGTTTAAAATGTTCGGAAGGAACATTGCGATTGATAAAACACTAGGGTATGACAATAAGCAATCCAATAAATGGAATTGTTCAGTATAAATCAGCAAACAAATATTCTCATAATCGTGTATTATGAGCTGGGTCGACGACTCATATTTCTCTATCAGTTATAAAATTTCAGAAAATGATTTAAATCAAATTCCAAGAAAAACAAAATTATGAAGTTTATTCATTGCAAAATCTAGAATATAGAGCCAAATTATACATCTTGCAACACGTCCAAAATAGATTTCGATAAATCAAATGGATTCTTATCTTATTTAAATCAGTCTGCATTCAACAAATGCTGAAATCTCAAATATTATATAAATAATAATAAAAATCGTTTTCCTCCCTCGCCTCGTTTTTCCTCCCGGCAGTGAGGGTTTCTTTTCTTCAACAGCTATTCGTTACTGGAACTGCGAACCCAAATGACTTAGCAAGGACATACATCCGTCAATGGAAATTCGGCCTTATCGTATGTGTCAATAAGGAATATATGTTTTACACTAGCGAAATAAATGAAAATATGCATGAAATGTTTTGAAATGATTGAAAATCGATAGCCAGAGGGAATTATGAAATAACAAACCTGTTGATTCGTCATAGCAGTCCATGATACCGGTAATTTACACGTACAAGGTTTTAATTGGTACATTTCTGAATCCTCCGAAGAGCACAGTTCTGGTCATGTAACAAAAATATGCACGACGGCCAGCAAAACCAGAACTATCCATATCTCACTTGCAAAATATAGCCCACTGAAGGATGACAAGAATATCATAAAACTTTGGAAGCCGACAGCACCGCGACCATTCACTACGAATTTGTAGAGAATAGAAAACCTAGCTGTCAATATGGGACAACCAATAGGAATCGAGAACGTCATTCCTATTAGAAGCTAAAATGACAAAGACTGCACCATCTCATAGGTCGAACAAGGCTATCACCAGTCACTCACAAACAAAACACCAAAAACCAGATAAGACAGACAACGACACCCAACGTGAATGTATTCGATGCGTCAAACGTACAACTCCTTGCGCATTCCAGAATCAGATCCTCCATTGACCGCTGTCGGATCTATTTCGATAATATGCTATGGACCCACGGAATTATCTCCCGGTAGTCTGCCAACACCGTTGAAACTTCTGACCTTCCATAGCTCACTGTCAAACAGAAGCATCAGGCAACGCGGACACCGTAAGAAAATTCGCGGAGTTCAAGGTGGTTCAAGAAAGATTTCATATATTTCATGATAGTGCTTTTTTGTGTGAATAAATGGATACAGGGTAGTAAGGTAGTGTTTTATTTAAATATTATTTACATAATTTACTAAAACTAAAAACGAACGTTACAAAGAATTTTCTCAACGTTTTCAAATGGAACACCTCATATATGTGTTGAAACCATATGATGTACTATCAGGACGCGAATATTTTTTGTATATACACCCCAGAGGCGATTAAATTATTAAAATCTAGTTGCTCGACTGGGGTGAGACCTGCACGATTCACTGTTGCGTTCCAATTACCAGTGCTGTTCCTATGGAGTTAGTAGCAAGGCCTACCCAGAAAACATGGAAAATTACCATAGCAGTCGATGCCAGAACACCAAAGAAGAAAATAATAATAAAAAAACCGTTTTGTACCAGCACAGACTATATTGTCTTTTTTATAGTACTAGTTAGGTTCGTACATGCCGTGTATTCAGTTCATTTCAGGCTTGTTGCACCTCTTACGACATTTTTCTTTGTCCAGTGTAATCGAGGGTCGTGTCCCCCACATAGAAATGTCTAGTTTTGCGACAATTTCTTCGATATATCTTCCTTATTCGACTATAAAGAATTTTTTGCTGCCAGTTAGGCTGTTTTTGTTAGTCTTTCTCAGAGACCATACTTTCGTTTAGGAAGTTGGGTGCCTATTCACCTTTTTCAATACTATATTTTCCTTGGATAGAAGAGGTGTTATTCTTCATTGCTTTCCCCTAATTATTTTCTCGTGCCCGGATCCTCCGCCACTTTTTTGTTTGACTTCGAAGTCAGTTGGATAGTGCTGCTAGATCCACAGTTCAATTTCTGGTTGTTGAATAAACTCTGAAAAACGTTCTATTATTGTATGCCTATATAGTTATTCCTATAATATCTTCTGTGATTTTTACCAACTTCTTTCCCAATTGAAACCTCTGTTGGTTCTCTCTCCATACCTTTCAATTTCTTCTCGAATCAAGAAGTCCTATTTTGTGCCAGAAAGCGGATAGTTACCACTAGATTATTAACCCATACTTTCCAGTTTTTTCAGAATGAGGATAGCTCTACCGACAACAAACCTGTATTGGAGTAATGCTAATTCTTCTCATTAAAAACATATTTCAATCCAACAGGTTCTACTCAATACCAGGAGTTACTATAACTGTCAATTGTTTTCATCTATGACAGATTATATAACAATAAAGTAAATCACTATTTATGACAGAAGATTTAAATAATAAAACGTGCCAAAAACTTTCCATATACAAGCTTTCTACGACATTATTGTTGAATGCCAATTTTGAATTACAGCGGTAATTCCACACAATAGGCCATTGGCCGCAGTGGAGGGCCTGATACGAGCCCACTCACGTTCAAACCAACCCCCTACTATGTGGATTTCCGCTAGGTGACAATTCAACTGAAGTGACTGATGAATGACAGGACCTGCCATCTCCAAATCTATTGCGAGTTATCTACAGATAGATGAAGAACACCACCAGGCTATCGTTGAAAAAATGCGTGGCAAGGAAAATCTTCAACCGTGCGCGCCAGGAGGAAGTTCAAGATCAACTTCAAGCCAGCGCGGATGGCTGGCTTCTTCATTGAGGACAATCTCGGATGACTGAAGATGCTGTCTCCTGAGATTGTATTTATTCTGACTCCGGTGGTTCAGTATGATCATTGCCGTATCTGGATTAGGTGAATTTTCATCAACCTTAGTTGATTCCCTTTTACCTGTTGTCCTAATGTTGTCTTCCTTTGCTGTTTTTGAGTGAAATGTTTTGAATTTGTTTAAAAACTAGGAATTAGGGATACATCGAAACCTTTTTCGATGTATCCATAATTCCTAGTTTTCAATCAAGTTCAAAATATTCATCAATCTCCGCTTTAACGTTGCGAAAGTAATGTTTTTGTGGCTAAAAAACAAAAGTGATATTATTCGTGGGTTTCTGGGTATGAAATCAAGAACATCATCACTTCCTACTCATCCCCGTATTCTATACCATTTTTCTAAAATAACCAACAATACCATAAAAAATATTTATTTTTGATTCTTTCATACTAAGAATATTAACAAAATGGCGAATCCAAAATGGCGGATTAACATTTAATCAAAATTATAACAACCTAAAGAATGCATGACGGAGTGAAACCAGCAAGACGGCATCGCCAGCAAGAGGCAGCTCTACGCTTCAATAAAATCGTGCTCGGTGTCGCGGCAGCGTATGGATATTCATTTTATCACGTTTATTTTTGTTCGTGTTGGTGAAATTTTTTCATATGAGCATGCTGGAAAGATAAAAAGCTATTTTTCTCCAAAGCACAATAGCTACAGAGGAAACCATGTACCCCTCATCGAACCAATGAAAATGAATCAATTTTGGCCTCACATATATAAAACTGAGACTTTATTTCATTGAAAAATGAACCATTCAAAACCATTCCATTCTGTGGAAATAACGAAATAAATGTTTCTAGATAATGTTATTATTATTTTGCTGAGTTTTTTCTCGAAGAATATTGGAAAATGAAGGCACTACGATTACAATAATATTCAGGTAATGATTTAACTAGTTGGTTGGTTGGTTAGTTGAAGGCTGACGAGCGAGATACTGGGTTTACCTTGACGTTTCCCTCAACACTGAGACCAGCTGGGGGTCTATTGTATTGTTCTGTCGTCAGTGGTTCCTAGTTAAATAGGTCTGTGTTTTTCACCAGGTTTAATAGTCAGTAAACAGACTATTAATTATTATATATATATAATTATGTTTCGGATTCACGCCTGTTTCTAGGTTGATTTGTCCGTATATTCTGTTGCACATGTTGAGCAGCGCATCACATTCGAAGATGATGTAAGAGGCTGTTTCCTCCTCGTCACAGTCCACGGTCTCTCTATTTATTCCAATGGTGTGTAGGTGTTTCCTAAGGCCGTAGTGTCCGGTTAGTAAGCCGGTGATCGTGCGTATCTTAGATTTGTTAAGGTTGAGTGTGTCAGCCGTCAGTGTTTGGCTCAGGTGCTTCACCATTGCTGTGCTGTGTCGATGCCCTTCGATTTGATCACAGAATGTTTGGTGTTTTGATTTCTTCCACTTATTGATTAAGTTTTTGCATCGGGTTTTGCTAATTCCAAACGCTGGTTCTGGACCTGTGAATGGCGATTCAGATGCTTTCTTTGCGAGTTGGTCTGCTTTTTCATTGTCTTCAATTCCCCTATGTCCGGGCACCAACACAAGTGTAACCTTGTTGCGTTTTGACAGTTCATTGACGCTCTGAAGACATTCCCAGACTTGCTTTGACTTTATCTGTATTGAGTTCAGAGCTTTTATAGCGCTCTGGCTGTCAGATAGAATGTAGATGTGTTTTCTTTCATACCCACGATCCTTTTTGGCCTCACCCCGTATATTCCTGCTCCTGTTCCTTCATCTGTTTTTGAACCATCTGTGTACCTGCTAATGTTTCCAGATGATAATGATTCTACTTCCGAGTCCCATTCGTTCCACTTGAGCTGCGTTTTGAATGGTTTTTCGTACGAGTATTGTGGTATCATGTAGTCTGATATCATTTCCAGTTCGGTAATGTTTACTTCATGGATGATTTTGGTGTGTCCAGTTGTGGTTTGTGGTCATGGTAACAGCCATTTCACTACTATCATTTGGCTTTTAATACTTTTACTTTTTCAAACATTAAGCTACTTATCATTTAGACTGTGGTAACTTCACTTTTTAATACTGTTCGTGTTATATGGAAATCAGTATAAATAATCTGTGGGTGAGCTTGATTCATATATCTGGCACCCACCATCTCCCATCTCATCACAATTCATTTTGTTATGATCCACTCCTGTCTCCACTTGAGTTAGTCGCGAGCCACCGTGTCACTCTGACAGCTCCGTTGCCCTCATAAAAGCGTAAAGCTAATTGAAAGTCGTGGCATGGTGAGGTGAGATATGGCGATGTGGCGACAGGTCCGGCTTCAGAAATATTACTTTATTATCTCCAAACCTGATAGAAATATAATTTTCAGCGAGTTTTGATAACGAAGGCAGATATACTCAGAGCCGGAGAGAGCCAGCATTGTGCCTGGGGTGGAGTATGCAGCTGGGCCCCTACCTGCTTTCCTCTTCATTATGTATCAAGAGGACTCTAGGCCCTTGTCTTCTAGGGTCCCGGGACTTTTGCCCCCTGTCCCCTCTCTCTCTGAGCCTGGATATAGTATCCGAAACATAAAATATATTATAGTTCATTAGAACTTTTTTCTTCAGATTACGAGAATTTGATAATTGAATTCAATACAACATTCCTGTAAACGCAGTAACTTGTCAGGACAAATTGATTCATTTGCCCTCCTCCAGTTGTACATATTCCATTGAACTCACATTTTTCTTGATTTTCAGACTGCGGAGAGTTAAAATACCCAAAAGACCATGTCGAGAAGCGAATTTTCTCCACAAAATCTTCAATCGATTATTTTCTAACATTGCACATATGTCAGTCAGGTATAATTCAATATCCGTCTAGTATCACCAAGATGAATAGTTGAATTCGATTATTTGCCTCATTTCCTAACTTGTACGATTAATGGAGAAAAGGGTATTTCGACCTCTTGAAATTATTCAATTTCGTAAGTTTCAGTAGTCTGATGTGTACATTCAGTTCAAAAGGTTTATCTTCAATGCAATACCAATGGATTTTCTCATTAACATCAAGGAGGTGATAGTGTATATTTATGTAGTTCACAATAAATCGTTGTAAGTCTAGTTTATTCAATAATTTCTTCGAACCGGTAGCAATTAACACAAGTATTTCGATTTTCTGATTATAATCTTTTAATTATATTTTTATCCACTTCTCATCCGGCTCGAAGGACCAAAATGTTAGTAATCATGAAATTGACGATGGTATAATGAAACTATTGATCAAATGAGACTAATAAGGATTTATTGCGTACTAAATAATTATCATAATTTTCTCATTGCTAGACATCGACTGGAGATCTTGTTATTTGCGACAATATTTTCTCTAGGTGATTGAAGTGAGAATAAAACTGAATTCCAAACATTCCTGTCTGTTTTATACTGGGTGAGTCTGAGAGTTGGCGCACACCTATTATTGAGAGAAATAATCTGATTCCAAGCAAGAAAATTCAAGGGAATATTGGAGAACTGAAATGGGATATTTTGAGATGAATACAAATTCTGTGGCACTTCCGGTTTTACTTGGAATGGTCCTTGTTTTGATTTTTTAAATGAAGTAATTTGCACATTTTCACATTTTCAGAATCTAGAAAAAAATCTGTTTAGTTTTTACACTAGACTCAAGTTTTTTTTTAAAATTTGCATCTTCAGTCATATCCACAAGATTACGACGCTGGTAATGCTTTCAATAATAAAAATTTTGTTAGAGAAAGGCTCGTCTAGTGTAATCGGCAAAGCTTAGGAGTTACAAGTGTATTTCTATGTTTTGGAATTATTTTCACACCAAAGGATCTTATCGAGAAAAAGTCGGTGGGTTAGAAACGAGGGTTGAAAAATATATAGTGACATTCAAAAAGTGCGCAAAACATGAAAAAAATATTATTGGTAATTTTTTCATTAAAAATATTGTCTTCAACTAAGGCTCATCTTCAAACCTATGTGGGGCTCTGTCAGATATAACTGAGTGATTTTCAGTTTTTTGACAAAACGAAGTTTTCAAAATTAGAAGAATCTCAAAAGTTACATTTGGACGAAATTTTTCAATAAATTCATCAAAACAACATGATATGAATTTATAAAAAAGAAATAAACAACAAAATAATAAAATGAAAGCAAAAAGCAGATGAAATCGCAATGTCTCTTCTGTTCTTTTCAACGCAGAGGATGGTTCCTTTTACATTTTCTTTGAAAAATTCCACAACATAACTGGCGAAATTTGGGCAGCACATTCGCTCATCGTGTTTTCATGGTGTTCGTGATCTCTGAATGGTCCTTATTCATAAACCTCAGATTTCTACAAATATAAATCGCATGGCGTTAGATCGAGATATCCATGAGGCGTCAAATTCACTGAAAATCACAGATGAACAAGAAAATCACGCACTTCATCTGTAGAGTATGCTGGAGCACCGTCCTGTTGAAGGTATATTCTTCTGCGCAGGTTTAATGGCACATTGTGTAATTAATCAAACACATGAATTCAAAGATATCGTAGAAATCTCTCAGATTTAAGGTTTTCTCTTAAAAATGCCAGACCAATGATTTGGCTGTTAAATATACCACAACACACATTAGTCTTGATTTAGTATTGGATGCGTGTCTATATGGGCAAATATGGATTGTCGTCCAATCGTACATCCATCATAGGCAATTCTGAGATTTAACAATTCCATTTGATGTATAAATATAAATGTACTTGTATCGGTGAAAAGCATATGTTTTTATTTAACCTGGCTGTGAAAGTGATGAATTCGTAGCCAATTGTAAAGCAGATTTTGGCAAAGAAAGCGATTTGAATGTGAATCAGTATGAGGCTTATTTTGCCAAAAAAGTGCCATGCAACGGTGAACAGCACATACTGACAATATAATATTATCCACCTATCTTCCGAGTCATTTAAACTGGCTGTGTAAGTGCTAAATTCGTAGCCGATTGTGGAGCAGATTTTGACATAGAGTTTTTGCAAGCGATTTGAATGGGAATCAGTGTTTTGCCAAAAAAGTGCTGCACCAAACCTTACGTGCTCCTTCGAAATTTAGTCTTGAATTATTTCTATTCAATGTAAGAGAATGGTGATTTCAATGGTTTTACCAATCATTACATAGCTGAGGTCATCACAAAAAACAAACTTTAAAATGTATTCCTGATATGAGAAAGGAACCCGCACTTTCCTTATTCAAAGTGGCGACCAGTCAATTTTCCTTTGTACTAGTAAGCAAAAGTGTCAGTGGATCCAACTCATTCCTTTGTCTAGGTATCTAGTTGAAGCTGAAAATTTCCCAGATTTCTGGATTTTTTTATTGTTAACTTACGAGCTAGATTGAATTTATGTTGCATCCACACGTTTACTACATATTTCAACAATACAATGGTGGATACGTATGATAAGAAATGTCCATATTCACGGGGTGACTCACAAATGAATGACAGTATTTTTTTGCAAAATCTCACTTTTTCTACTGTGAGCGTAGAAAAGCACATTTCCGAAAGGAACCCCTCAATATGGTATTTTGGGAAGAAAATATCGTATAGTACATATTTTTTATACTGGTTGTTTCATAGAGGGACCCACACTAGCAAATGATTTTTTTAAGGATTAATTCAAAGCCCTGTACTTATGGATTGATTTGTGGGAAAGTTAATACCGCTTATATATGGGTGTTTCTGAACTTCAAGATATACAATGTGGTTTATTAGTCGAAATGTAATCAATTTTAAGAAAAGTACAATTCTAATTTCCCTAGTCAAATGTAATCATTTTATCAGTAGATGATTATTTTAGTGAAGTCTTAAAAGGTATGATTTCTGCATTCGATCCTATTTCCAGTTTTCTGAATACAGGGCGTTAAATTAGAGAAATGTAAATTTCATCAGTTTTATCCTCAAATTGAAAAACTACATTGAGTTATATTGTATAATATATATATAGTACAATATAAGTTTTGGTCAGATAGACCACATTATACAGGGTGTTTCATAATAAATGCACAGGACTTCCAGATATGATATCTCGTTCAAAAATATGAAAAAAGTTTCTATTAATTTACCCTCTAAAATTCAACATTTTCGAGATACAGGGCGTTGAAATTTTAAAAAAATTATAGTTTTTTGCGAATATCTCTGGAACCGTTTATCGCACAAAAAACGATTTTGAATGCATTTTCTACTCATAATAAGCTATGTTTTGTGCAGATTTTTTATTTAAAATTCATAATTGGTGAAGATTTTGAAGGGGTAGTGGTTTGTTTTTCTCCAACTTCTACGCCACTAAAAAAAAAAATGATTTTGAGCCGCCTACTTGAACCGACAATGTTTTCTGCACGAAAAAGGTACTCTTGGTCATAATCTCTAAAGTTGGCCGTTTTCAAGAAAAATCAGCTTTCATGTTAAAAAACATGGTAAATTTTTTTAAATATTTTTTTTCCTAATTATACAAAATTTATTTAAACGTTAAAACAAGTAACAAAACCAAACGTTGACTTCTTAATTGCAAAAAAAAAACAAGAACAATCATACTCAGTAGAATTGTTGGAAATGTCCGCCGTTAGCTTCAATGCACGCAGCAATTTTTCGAGGAAAAAACATCATTTAAACAGCATGAAAGTTGATTTTTCTTGAAAACAGTCAACTTTAGAGTTTATGGCTAAGAATACCTTTTTTGTGTAAAAAACATTGGCGGTTCATATAGGAGGCTCAATACTGTATTTTTTCCAGTGGCGTAGAAGTTGGACAAAAAAAACACCCACTACCCCTTACAATTTTTCACCAATTATGAATTTAAAAAAATAAAACATCCGCACAAAACACAGCTTATTATGAGTAGAAAATGCCTAGGAAATCTATTTTCTGTGCGATAAACGGTTCCAGAGATATTCGCAAAAAACGATAATTTTTTAAATATTTCAACACCCTGTATCTCGAAAATAGTGCATTTTAGAGGGTAAGTTAATAGAAACTTTTTTCATATTTTTGGACGAGCTATCACATCCTTGAGTACTGCGCATTTATTATGAAACACCCTGTATATTTCGAAGATTGGAGACACCCATATATTATCGATATTAATTTTCCCACAAAGCAATCCATTAGTACAGGGTATTGAATTAATCCTTATATAAAATGTTTTGACATTGTGGTTCTCTCTATTAAACACCCTGTATGAGAAATGCGTACCATGCGATATTTTCTTCCCAAAATACTATATCGATGGGCACCTCGTAAATTTGCCTTCCTTAGGTTACAATAGATATAGTGAACTACTGTCATTCATTTGTGAGCCACCCCGTAATTACGAAAAAATTTTAATCATACGTATTCACCGTTGCATTATTGAAACATGAAGTAAAAGTATATATGCAACAGAAATTAAATGTAGATCGTGAGTTAACAAAAAATATCCGAAGATATAGGAAATTTTCAGTTTCAACACACCGTATCTAGAAAACTATTCATAGGATTGAGTTGGCCCCCCTGACACTTTTGGTTACTATGTCGAGAACAACAACTTACCAAAGTTACAGAAGATTTGACAAGTCGCCACATTGCATAAGGAAAGTGTGGGGTCCTTTTCATGAATTAAAAAATTTAAAAAAATCCATTATTCTAGAATTTCTTGAAAAATTCAAATTTTGTTTGCGTTGATATTAATTAGTGAGCTCCAACAAAGATCTCATTGGAAAATTGCATCCATATGTTCCCTATTTGCCGATAAACTGTAACTTTGAGATTTTCCTAATTCAGTACATCTGATATGGGCTAAGTAGGTGTCAAGATGAGACGAAGTAAACACATTTTTTTCAATCGCCAATAAAGATCTTGTCATTTGTTGCATGCTTTTTGAATGTCACTGTACAATTTGGAAATGCCTCAGTAAAAACAGTATTTATCATGAAGTTCAATATTTTTATGAAACTCTTTATGTTCATGAATGAAGGTTACATTTTAGTTCTTAATAACTACAGAACATATTTAAGTTATGAGCATTGAGGCTATTAATAATCATAAATGCCGTCCTCTTACCGCACAGGTATTATTAAGTGTGGTATTAGGTATTATTATTATCAGAACGTTCTCTTTTTGAGCAACTGCACTAACTATTCGTGATTTTTTAAAATTTCTCAATTGATTGAAACAAATTTTGATGGTTGTAGATGATGATGTAACATGTACACAAATTATAAGATGATAGAAGACCGAAGTAAATGTACTCAAATAAAAATACCCTGCTAGCCCTTTTAACTGCCTCTAATTGTAGTGTTTCAGCTTAATGGGAGAAACACTTTCTTTCAGTGTACATTTGATTATCGGGCCATGAACATTAGTATTTTTTTTGTTATTAAGAATGTTACCTCTCTTTTGCCTCGGTTAAAAACTGACAGTGATAATGATGATTTCACAATATAATGTTCAACTGGTAGTTCAAGTGCTTACCTTAGCATTTTCCCAGAATGTTTTTCCATATTCAATTGATGACACGATATGTTATACAATTCGTCTAGATTCAAGTCTTTTCTGAGATATCTGTAAAAAATACTAAAATCTAGCTTTCAACACCCTGTAGTTCTAAATATGTCCTTCCCGAAATATTTTTCATTAACATAATGAATAATCTTTTCATCAAATTGTTTTTATGAATTGATGAAACACCCGGTAATTTGATGTCATCCTATTCAGTTATCATTTTTGTATTCTTTACTTGAGTTGGGTGTTTTTATGGATCAAAACATGATTAATGTAAATAAAACTGTAAGGGATCCAATTTTTGAAATCGAAGGAATTGATTCTCTCATGAAATATTTCCAGTTTCAATTTCCACGTGAAACAATGAAACGAGTGAACCGCTATTTTTGAACACCGTAGGAAGTCATTTCCTAGGAGCTTAGTTTTGAGACGTATGTCTTGCATGCGATCATAGAAGAATTTTGTTTCACCAATTGAAAAATAGGATTTTTGAGGACACACATTTGGATTTGACGTTTGCACATACGATTTTTGCTAGATGTTGTTATAACTTCCTGGAAATAGACGTCAAAAAAAGATTCATATGCAGCGCTCATAAAAATGCATTTAGAACTGCAGACGATGATACAGAACCAAACATTGCCATTAAATTGAATGCCATTCCTAGGGAGTATAAAACTGGTGTTTGGTGGAATCATACATAAGAGATAAGTGAAGCAAAACTTTCCTATCGTAGAGTTGGCAAGATCTGAAAAATAATGTAAAAGAACTGGGACGCAAAAAATTATAACAAAATGAACCGGCAGAGGGCCACCAAAAACATTAACACTGATAATGAATGAATAATGAATTGAAAAAAACACAGCAGTCAATAACAAAGATAAGATTAGCAAAGATGGTGCACTCTAAAAAGGCGGGAACATTTCGCGATTGGCCTTGAATTTTTACTACTATTTACAATTCGTCGGATGTCAAATTCTGTTCTTTTTCAGAGCTAAAACTGAAAGTGATTCCAAATTTTGCTCAGCAATTTTTGCCAAAAATTATCAAACGATAGCGAATTTATCAGAATTTATCAGAGTGTTTTACTATTGGACCTATTCCTAATTTGATCACAAACTTTGAAACTTTTTACAGGCTGTTCATACCCTTGTTCTTCGCCGTTTTTATTAGTAGATAAAAATGGCCAACGGGTGCAAATTGTGGCATTAAGTGTGCTATCATAAACTGTCCTATCCAATATTTTTCCAGTGATAATTCAAAGAAAACTTTAAGATTTCTCCGGTTTCCCAACCCAAAAGAAAAGGGCCGTGTTCTTAAACGGAAAATTGCGTGTAATGATGAAGATATAATGTTGAAGGGACCATTAGTTTTGTACAAAAATGGCAGGATTTGTAGTCTACATTTTAAAGACAATCTTGTGCCTATAAACATAAGTTATGTCATACTGCAGTGCCTTTATTAAATATGTGGCACCCACCAAACACGCTCATTTCTGAAGAACAAACTTTTTCATTCTTAATTCTTATTTCCTAGTATGGATATTGAAAGTTATGCGGAAATTGGATTGAAGAGTATATACAGGGCTATTCAAATTCGTCTCTGTACATGGGGATCTCGTAAACGATGAGAGATAGAGTATCAATTGAATCGTGGCAAAGTTGCGTATTTTAGAGACCTATTAAATTATGTGAAAAAATCAAATTTAGCTCTTTTGGTTCTGGAGATATACAGGAAAATCCAAAAAATACCAAATGTTTTTTTTTTGCCTGTATCTTCTTTATTCGCAGACATATTGAAAATCTGTCCACATTTTGACACTTGATGTGTGCTATCAGAATATGTCTATGAATTTATTATACAGGGTGTCATCTGACTTGGGCCACCCCCATCTTTGAATTTTTAAATACGGACCTGTATTTTTTGGTATTGTTTTTGGATCGTCGGCGTTCACTTCATACTGAGGTATTGAATTTAATTTTATATTTCGGGATGTTTCGGTAATAAGTATTTTATTATAATTAGGTGAATTATTCCCTTTTAAATTACGGCCCTGGAAATTGGTTGACTGAGTTAAATAAAAACACAGTAGCAACTTTCAGGTCTCCCCATATACCGTAGTGTCTTTCGAGAGTATTTTTTTGATTTTTAGGTACCAATTTATTTCACATGTTCAATGCTCTTTGAGCGTTTTCTTCAATGAACTTCGATTAGCAATAACTTTTATGATTATCTGAATGGCTCAATAAATGTTCGAATTGGAGTCCTTCCATTTCGAGATATTTTTGAACTCGTTTTATCATATTATTTATTGCCCTTAATACACTTCTTTGCTGCATTGTTGCGAAAGCATTAAAAATCCTCAATCTCAAGTCTTCCACATTTTCTATTTCTCCGCCAGCGTAAATCCTATTTTTCAATGTTCCACATAGAAAATAGTCCAAAATAGTAAGATCTAGTGATCTTGCAGGCCATCTTATTGGCCCATTATTTGCTGCCCATCTGTTGTTGAATATGGTATTCAGAAACTGATCAACCTCTCTTGTTCAATGAGGACGAGCTCAGATATATGAATTGGTACCTAAAAATGAAAAAAATACTCTCGAAGAACACTATGGTACATGTGAAAGTTGCTATTGTGTTTTCATTTAACTCAGTCAACCAATTTACAGGGCTGTAATTCAAAAGGGGTTACCCACTTATATTAAAATATTACCGAAACATCCCGAAATATAAAATTAAATTCGACTCCTCAGTATGAAGTTAACGTCGACGATTCAAAAACTACAACAAAAAACAGGTCCGTATTTGAAAATTAAAAGATGGGGGTGGCCCAAGTCAAATGACACCCTGTATAAAAGATTTATGGACATATTCTGATAGCCCACATCAAGTAGCAAAATGTTGACAGATTTTCAATATGTCTGCGAATAAAAAAGAACCAGGCAAAAAAATTATTTGGGATATTTTGGTTTTTCCTGTATATCTCCAGAACCAAAAATTCGATTTTTTTACATCGTTGAATAGGTCTCTAAAATACGCAACTTTGCCACAATTCAACCGACACTCTATCTCTTATCGTTTACGAGATCCCCATATACAGAAACGAATTTGAATAGCCCTGTATATTGTTGCCAGCACTCAGACAAGAATCGAAGACTTTTTTTGTTTTATGTATCATGATAAGAAAATTCTGTACGAAACTGTACGAGAACATCATCATCCCAGCAGAGTATTGATGCTCACAAACAATAATCAGAAGGTTATTATTTTTCACTGTATATTCTTCTCATATCATGTATACGTATTTTTGTGGATATCGAGGAGAAGAAGATGTCAACCCCATAGAAACCTCAATATTTTTCAGACCAGTCAGATGAAAAGAAAAATTAATAAAGTTTTAGTGTACCTGCAGCTGAAATAGTAAATTCGCTAATATCTCAAATGCAACTGAATTTAGCAACTGAATTTATTTTCCTCTCAGTTTTTATTGTTTCATTAACTTAAATTTTAGAATGTTTTGAGATGTATTATTGATTTATTTTGAAACTTTATATACTGGCATATACAGGGTGGGTCACGGTCGATGGTACCTTAGACGTTTACGGAGAACGGGAAATAGGATCATTCTGAAAACTTGGTTTCTCAAGTAGTTGCTCTTGGTCTATCCTAAAATATTTTCAGCAATGCAGCATTGCCGCTTATACCAGAAAGTAGCAGCATCTTTGTTATTTCAAATGGGTCACCCTGTATATTACCGCATTTTTGAACTTGTCATTCCTTTCTGATTATTTCTGTCTCATACTCCCCTATACCTATCTCTAACGGTTTTTGAGATATTGGTTATTTTCCATATTTTTTATCCAAAACATAGCTCGAATTGAATGTTTATTTCTGCGGTATTTGAATTCTTAGGAAGTTGCAATTTTGTGTTTAGTTCATCAATATCATGTACATTGATTCTGTATAGAGAAGTTTGTTCTGCGTTATACAGGGTGGTTCAAAATTAATGATCTTACTGCTAGATACGAAAGGGGTTGAAAGTGCATTTTTTTAAATGTATGTTATGAAATATCCTGAAAGATGACTAAATTCCCTTCGAATTGATATATCATGTTCCTATACCTAAATAGCCAGAATTCCGAGATAATAGCAATTTTCACTTGTAATCTCCCAAGTGCTTGAATTATTGCCGGAAATTTTTCGAGTCCATGAATTTTCTTTGAAACGTGCGTGACCTAGCTAAAGTCACCACTATCCAAGACCACATAATGAATCTTTCATATAAATTTTACAAATATCACATTCCCAAAAGTTCACTCACCAGGGAAATAACAAGAGTAAGGGCACACCACAATGAGCCCCGCAAACACGGCGGGCTCATTTACCAAAAACTGGAATTGTTCCATGAATGCCAAGACTGAGCACCAAGTCACCTCTATAGAGGACTAAGACAAGAACCCTGTTTTTTGCCGAACACTTTTTCCGGAAATCCACAACACCCCTCACAAATCACAATTCTAAAATCTGATCAATCTGACAATCAACCCATACTAATACCATGATGTAGGAAGGTAAAATCTGAGTTACACCCGTCAACACCAGCGGGGGTGCCTCACCTGTTCCTCTTGAGGAGTCGAGGAGACACTACATTCGGGACAACGCCGACCCCTGGCAACAGGGGTCGCTGGCATCAGGGGTCGACGGAGCCCCCCCAACCCAGCACTCCCTCACAACTTGCGGGATCCCTATCAGCCCACGGAGGTGGGCGGAAAATATCAAGCAGAGTTGTGATAGATTTCACCGAAATGCAATGTAAATAGTTAAATATCTGAATATACATGTTTTTGAGTTTGAGTTTGAGCTCAGCGGTAGTGTTGCGGCCTATGAGTAGCTAGGTCGATGGTTCAATCCACGATAAGAACATTTCCAAATTTAAACACATTTATTGATGAAAATCTTGTTAAGTATTTTACATATCAATATTTTAGTGGTTATAAATAGTTCAGGTGAAACCATCGTTAGTTATTTCTTATGAATTGTTGGATGATTTTCATTTCTCGGTGTGAAATTTTCTTACCGAATCCCCCTCGTGCTTGAATTAATTGCCGTAAATTTATCTCGTACATGAATTTTCTTTGAAAATTTATGTACTCGAAAAATTTCCGGCAATAATTCAAGCACCTGGGAGATTACAAGTGAAAATTGCTATTATCTCGGAATTCTGGCTATTTAGGTATAGGAACATGATATATCAATTCGAAGGGAATTTAGTCATCTTTCAGGATATTCCATAATATACAGGATGTTCCATTTAAAAAAACGCACTTTCAACCCTTTTCTTATCTAGCAGTAAGATCAAGAATTTTGAACGACACCCTGTATAACGCAGAACAAACTTCTCTATACAGAATCAATGTACATGATCTTGATGAACTAAACACAAAATTGCAACTTCCTAAGAATCCAAATACCGCAAAAATGAACATTCAACTTTTTGGACAAAAAATATGGAAAATAGCCAATATCTCAAAAACCGTTAGAGATAGGTATAGGGGAGTATGGGGCAGAAATAATCATAAAGGAATGACAAGTTCAAAAATGAGGTAATATATAGGGTGACCCATTTGAAATAACAAAGATGCTGCTACTTTCTGGTATAAGCGGCAACGCTGCATTGCTGAAAATATTTTAGATCGATAGACCAAAAGCAACTACTTGAGAAACCAAATTTTCAGAATGATCTTATGTCCCGTTCTCCGTAAACGTCTAAGGTACCATCGACCGTGACCCACCCTGTCTATTAAGAAAATAAATAATATAATAAAGTGTATTGGTAATGAGAAAGTGTTTTTATTATAGAAATTGTTTGTTTCTTGTCATTCAGAAAGACATGCAATAACTTCAAACATAATGTAACATTCTGTAATATAACCAGCTAAAAGTTCATCAGTTTCTGATGAGCTATCAACTTGGGGAAACACCATCAGTCTTTTAGTAAGAGTAAATAGAGATGTAGTTTTGTGTTTAATGCAAAGGTTGAAAATTATTTTAATTTAGAGAAACTTCATCAAGTAATAGATATAATAATAAATGGACTTTATTTTACTTAACGGAGATTAGCTCATAGCTATTTTCTTCCACTTATCATTTTGTCTCTCAACATATGCAGAGTCTACATCCTGCAGATAGAACATGAATACTCAAACAAGATCTATTCATTCGAGAATGATGATGTTAACTATGAATATGTTAAGTTTGACATACTTTTTGAATTTTAACCTTCCTCAAATAATCTACAAAAAAAACAAATCATTAGTCTATTGAAGAAACGAAAAAAAAATAGTATCTTGTCAAATAACTTATGAATGTTTGTCTGATAAAAAGGAAGAAATTATATAAAATGAACTTATCATTCTGGTTGATGTACGTCTGCTTCAATGACAAAAAATTATGAATATTCAGAAAATAGTTTCTTGCGTGTCGTTTTCCTTTTTTTGGTCGTTTGTGGATGATGAAAAACTCAAAAATATTTCGAACATTATAATTCATAACACCACCTCAATAAAATGTGTTTCAAATAATAATTAAAAACAAAATTCGAACGTGAAATATGTTTTTACTTCGTTTTTCGTCGGTTGCCCGGGACTACAATTTTTTTTTTTCAACCAGAATGATCTATCTCTGTGCAGCTTTCCAAAAACCATTTTTTCTCGAAAACATTAGTTTATCTTGCTTTCTGATCAAAATAGTAATTATAATAATAATTGCTCAAAAATGATTGGGCGTTTCAACTCGAATCTTTCCGAAGCGATTTCTATGATCTCAGCCGTGCATTTGACATGGTGGATCACAATCTCTTGTTACAAAAAATGTATGGGATGGGAATACGTGGCAAACCTTATGAATGGACAAAATCGTATCTTTCACATAGAAGTCAAATTATCATAAATAATAATGCTAGATCAGATCCTCTTCAACCAACAAGGTTCCATACTTGGCCCTCTATTCTTCATCATCTTTGTCAGTGATATTAACAAATTCTGTACAACCCCAAATAAAATTATACAATATGCCGATGATACCAATATTCTTATGGCTAATAATAATATAGAACAACTAATCAGCAATAGTAACAGGGCATCTCAGGAGTTTGACGAGTATTGTAAGGAAAATGGGCTAGCATTAAATACAACAAAAACTCATTTCATGCGTTTTCTCCCTAGAAATGTTTCACCTGACCATGACTTACACTTACACATAGACAATAAATCCATCGAAAGCGTGGAAACTATAAAATTTTTAGGGGTAACAGTAGTTTCCAAACTCACATGGGAAGCTCACATAAATACAGTAACAAAAAAACTAAGCACTCATTGTTATATGCTGAGAAACTTAAGGGAAACCGTTTTATTTCATGTATTGAAGCTTCTCTATTATGGATTAGTACAGTCAACCCTTCAATGGGGCTTAATATTCTGGGGTGCATCAACCTACTTCGATAGAGCCTTCATAGCTCAGAAAAAAATTCTAAGGGCCATGTTTAATATGCCACCATCGACATCGTGTAAGCCACTTTATAAAAAAGAAGAGATACTAACGTTACCTAGTCTTTTTATCCTTCAATTGATTTTATATACACAACAGAATAAGCATTGTCTTGACAAGAACGAAGACATACATTCTAACAATACAAGATACAAAACAAATATTCGTCAGCCATTTTTACGCCTGGAAATAGGTCAGCAGTCACCTAAGCACATTGGAATCAAGTGCTTCAACAAGTTCAGTAACATAATGGATCTAGATGGGAATATACAACCCAACACCACAAATAGTTTTAGTAAGAAGGTCCAGTCATTCTTAGGAGACCATGCATTCTACAGTGTCGAAGAATTCCTTAATTTCTAAATATTGTGCTAGTCCATTATACCTATGTCTCGTGCATACTTTAAATCTATCTATATTTTATTTAATTTTACTCAGCAGACAAATTTTGCAATTTTAATATTGTGCTCGTCCAATATGTGTCTATATAAAATATATTTATATATTTATATCATCAATGTTTTTTTAATGTATTTTCTGTGTTTTTCTTTTTTCTTTGTAATTGACTAGTCGGATAGGTTTGTACATTGTATATTTTATTATGTGTAATGTATAAGTCTCATAGATGAATAAAGTTCTTTCTTCTTTCTTCTTCTTTTCAATTACGATAGTTAGAATCTCGAATGACACCGACAACTGTCACTCTAGAATCGCTCTGATTGGCTTAACCCATCGCTTCATCCCATTCATGAATCCGTAGTTGGGTTAGCCCAAGGTCATCGAGCTAAATTTACTATTTAATTGATGATTGGTTGAAGAGTTCTCTCTCTATAACCTTTTCTTTGTCAATAATTTTGAATCTGCATGGGATATCTAAGGCTATTATACAATATTGTACAATATCCACACCTATACCTATTCCTACCTGAATAATGACAATTTCATCAACATAGAAAAAATCTTCGAGTTTCTTTAACCTGAAAACTAAATTCCTAGAAGAATTTTCAGTTCTCCTGCATTAGGTACTAGGAATTTCATCTGTCAATATCAAGAGAAATATTTATCTCGTGATATTTCAAAAATAAGCGTGAAATTGAGAGAAAATGGCGTCATATTTCTATAGAGAACCAATTCCGATCATTCAAAAATTGGGTCACAGAGGACCTCAACCAAACCAATATGGCAACATCCCAATTAAATCTCAGAATATCATGGATTCATTTGATACCTAGAACTTGATAAAAACTCACTCTGGTAAACGTTCGCGGTACATGATCCCATGAATCTCGCGCTGTAATCGATACCTATAAATAATTCCGTTTGGGACATTATTGTTTACGATAATAATGCCATTATAACAAGAAAAAACTCACAGTAGGTGAACTGGTCAATAAAGTTTCACACCTGATAGGTAATAATATCTGCAATCCGAGAACAGGCCAACTAACTTAATCATGCTGTTACCAGTTGCGAATATTTTAATGTTTCCAGTGGTGTAGTTACTGGTTTCAACAATTCATTTTTCACGATCTGCTCAAGATTCGAGACGAGTGATATTTTTTCAGGGTACAGCTAACATCATTATTTTAGCTATTTATGTACCAAGTACGTTATATAGATCCTTACGCCCGGAGGGATGAATGGTGCCTGATGGGCGTTAGGATCTAGTAGTGGTGCATACAAGATTTTAATTTTCACAAAAAAATTATCTTGAACGACGTTACTTCATAAAGGACCCCGCACTTTTTATAGGTAAAATGTGTGTCGATGTACTGATTGAACGTGCAGAATCGCAAAGTTCGTTGATTGATAGATTTTGAAATACAGGGCGTTCAAGTTAAAAAATCAGTAATTTTTATTTAATTATTTTCTCGGGATTTGAAAGTGCCAACTGCAGTTTTTTTCGTTCTTATCATCAACGGACCTTCATATTGTCGTAAATATTGAGTACTGCCCTTTGAATTGTTTTAGTGCATTGATCCATTCATCTTATTGTTTATGAATTCGTCCACGATATAGAAGTTCTTTGTCATATACGACCGACATTGAAATTAGCGAAGTCGCGTGACGAGCTAAAATCGTTGACCGAATGATATAAACATATTTCCTTATATAAGTACAAGAGGAATGGAACGATGGAGATAGTTAGTAATAGACTCCTGTAGATGAGAGAGCCCTAGCGCTCTGTTAGCCTTATAGGCTAGGCCCTTTTGGCCTTAGCTGTACACACACAATCCTGGAGAGAAGAGATCAGGACAACCGAGTACCCAGTTTGGCATTTCGAGAATAGAATTTGGCCACCCAACATGGCTGGTAATAACTGAAAGTGGGAAGCTGCGATATTCAAAATGGTTCAAAAAGGGATGAAACACTGGACGAACTGAGTAATCCAGATGTTTCCTTCCCCAGAAGTTGAATGAGGATTCTGAACGTGAGTCCGGTGAGAATTCCAGGAAGTATCGGGAATGAAAGGTTTCAAAGGTCGACAGCAAATCAAGATGGAGAGGCTGTACAAAGGAGTGAAGCACTGGACGAACTGAGTAATCCAGATGCTTCCTCCTAAAGTCATAAATGGAGGATGGAGAATCGTGAGTTTGTCAAGGATTCCAGAAGATTATCCAGGTCGAAAACTTCCAAGCCGACTGAGCTTCCTGAACCAGTGGTGCCCAGAAGAGAAACCAGATAATTGCCATTGCTGTTCCTGAAACTGCCCCGAAGGATGTTACAGATGCTGTCATTCCGAATACTTGCATCAGTCCCAGAATGTGGTAGCGCTGGTAACGCCTACCGTAGCTGCCAGTCTCACCGATGAATGTTTGTCGACAGCCAGTACCCAGGGTGCCAAACGATGCAGTCCCGTTTAATTTCGAGCTGTTTTACCGGATACGGAATACTGTAGAAATGCCAGAGCCAAGGAACTTATGGTATCAACAGGACCAGATCCCGCCGCGGTGTGTGTACCACGTAATAGGATCCAGAAAAATATATTTTTTGTAATTATTTCAGTATTATTAGAATAGGGCACTTGCTTTGTATAAAGGTTTCGTAGGGTCGTGTTTGTATTTTAAAGCTGGGGTCCAGCTTTCTTAGAAGGCGGGCATATGTCGTAAATATTGAGTACTGCCCTTTGAATTGTTTTAGTGCATTGATCCATTCATCTTATTGTTTATGAATTCGTCCACGATATAGAAGTTCATTGTCATATACGACCGACATTGAAATTAGCGAAGTCGCGTGACGAGCTAAAATCGTTGACCGAATGATATAAACATATTTCCTTATATAAGTACAAGAGGAATGGAAGGATGGAGATAGTTAGTAATAGACTCCTGTAGATGAGAGAGCCCTAGCGCTCTGTTAGCCTTATAGGCTAGGCCCTTTTGGCCTTAGCTGTAAGTATTGGTTAAGTGATGGTTTTAGGTAAGAGTTTTATTTGTATCCCATGTTTTATTATTGAATGTCCCTTATTTTAATTGTGTATATAACTGTCCCCAGTATCCCTGTTGTTCTATAATAAATGTTTATATTCCTTTGCTACCCCTTGAGTTTTAATAGCTACCATCTGTAGCTACACCCCAAGTCGCATTTTGTATAAGGGAAGCAACCCCTTATACGGCTCAGGATGCTACCCTAGTAGCCCTAGTCGCGACAATATTAATAAATATCATTCAGATGGTGCAGATTATATCATTATGTACAAAGTGAAAGATAAAAACATTTTAGTAATGTCTGAAAATTTCATGTAATATTGAAATATTGATAAAATCATTTTTGCATTTAATATACTATTCTTATTGAAACTTGAAAATTGTTTATTGAAATAGGAATCCTAATATTCATAAAAAAGTTACAAGTCCTAATTAAACAGAACTACGAACAAGTGAAATGTCTAGTATCATTTAATCCTCAATGAACAAGACTGTTTATTGGGAACAATAATTGAAAAAATAATAAATAAATAATATAGGTATATATATTTATGAATAAAAACAAATTGATATTGTATGTGATTATTCAAGTAAACAGGTAATAATAATATCAAGTGGTACACTGTTTGAGCTGTCCTTATTTGTTATTTTGATTTCAGATACTCAATCAAAACCTCCTTGAATTTTTTCACCGAACAAGACTGCTTAATTTCTAATGGAAGCTTATTAAATTCCAGTACACCTCGATGGAAAATGGAGTTCATAGATTGAGAATACCGTGTACGAGAAACATAATGATTGGTACTCCCTCGCATAGGATAGTCATGAATTCCATTAGTGAACGTAATAAACTGATCAAAGTAAGCAGGTGCTTCGTCACATAAAATTTTGAAAATGAAAATCATCGAGGAATAGAAAATTCTATCTTTAACTGAGAGCCAATCCAAAACTTGATGCATAATTGTGATGGGAGTAAATCTGTTGCACTTCAAAATAATTCGCATTCCTCTATTTTGCAACTTCTGCAAAAATTCAATACTATTACCATCGAGTAATGATAACATGCTGGCACAGTAGATGAAGTGGGGTTGGATTATTGTGTTATAGACCCTTACACACGTTTGGAAGCTAAGATGGCCACTGACACGAGTAAAGAAAAATAATTTTTTAGCTATTTTACTATGGATGTATTGAAAATGATCCTTGAAGTTTAATGTGTTATCGATCATAAAACCGAGGTATTTGACTTTTTCAACAATCTCATCATAAATTTTAATTATAACTGAATCGATGTCCGTTCAATTGATTTTATTTTGTGTGGAGATAATCATAGCTTTAGTTTTAGAACAATTAAGCTTGAGTTTCATTGATCAAAATCCATACATTTCCTACAGGGTGATTTGAAAAATTGGTGAAATAAATGGCCGGTTCTTTCCTACATATCCTGTATATTCAAGTGAATTGTCATTCTCTGAAGATAGCTGATACCGTATAAACATGACTTTGTTGAGATATATAAGGTGATCTTGAAAAGGTTTGATTATAAAAATGACAAAATATCAACGTTTCAGAAATCACCCTGTAATTCACGATCAACTCGGTGAAATTCCTTTATTATTATTCAACATATTCATCATTCTCTCCTCAAAACCCACTAAGCACGGTAAGTTACACTAGTTTGCGATAAGGTTACAAAATGCATCATTTGAGAACTTGTTTGTGCGGACATTCGAAATGTTTGCTGTCAGGAATCATTTGAAAGTATTCCAGTTAACACTTACTGTTACCTTAGTATTGCAATATTGCCCGTGCAACTTCTTCGTTTATCTTCAATTGTAAATTTATAACTGTACAATTGTAACGTTGTCGGAATTTGACAATGCAAACTTAAACCAGGAAGATTGTCATTCATTTGCAAATTTTCACTTTCGAGGAATTTACAAGAAATAGTTCGCTACAAACTTTTAAAACAACGTTACCCAATCAGATTTGCTGAAAAGTTTTGAATATTATTAATCATGAACATTACATTCACAAGCTTGCGGTCGAGTACCTATCTACGGCGGAAATAGGATTTAGAAGTTCATGATGTCACTCCTGTACCTATTTATAAGAATATGTGTTATACATAGGTATTAACCTATCCCTAGGAAATAAGTGAAAAACAAATTTTACATTGCAAACGAAATTTAAAGCGTTTTTGAGAATATTAGGTATGTGAATACCCATTGGCCTGATGATGGGATAAAAGCAATGGATATAAATATTCATTTTCTAGAACTCCCGATAATTTTGAAATCTCCTAATAAATATTCCGGTTCATCCTAACATAACAACTTTGAAACCACGTTATCAAACTCTTAATTTCTGTCACAAATATTCAAAACTCTGATTTAAATTTGGCGCTCACTATGTTGCATCAGACACTGCCCATAGCTTTTGTTCGTGACCGATCGCGTCAAGTCGTTTCTCAGCACAGCGTTATGGCAGCGAGAGACGGAGTGACAGAGATAGGTTAGTCTAGTAAGTGTCAGTTGTGTGTTATTTTGAGTGTTTGGAATGTTGAGATAAACAAAAACAATAATAATATTTTGTGTGTAGTCATATTCAATTGATAAAATGGTGAGTTTACTAGTTTTCTCTTACAGTATTTGAGTTCAAGATGGCGTCAACCTCATCGCCTGCTACATATCGTCAAATCCATAAAAAGTTTAATTTGCAGTTGACGTCAAAACAAAATGTGAATTTATAGGTATAATCCCTCGGACAAATGAAGAAAGATCAACTATGTGTACATTACCAAAAAAACTAATATTAAAATAGTCAAAACAATCAATCTATTGTTTAATTTGAATCCTTGAATATTAGTTTCAGCCACCTGTTTTCACTTTTCGCAAGTCCTATTGTTGAAGTAGAAAATAGTTGTTTCCTGAAGTGTGCGAGAACATCTCGAAACTTGTGATTCAAACTAGGATGCTTTTTAGCTTGTATTTCACTCCCTCTCATATGTTTTGAAACTGAAAATAATATCTGTAATGCAAATCTACGACAGAAGTGAATGAACTTTGGGCAAGTGTCTGAATATTAATTTACTAGCAGTTAGCTTTTGTAACTATACTGTAAACCGACAACGAAATTAAGTAAATTGCAGGTAAGTTTGCAAAATTGTATGTGCTGGAAGTTTGCATCTGTAAGCTTAGCGCAAACTCGTGACAAAATTGAGAAGGTTCAGATAAGTTATCAAATATTTATTTGCCGGAACTCAGCATTTGTAACTGTACTGAAAGTCAGTATCTAACTCACTCAAGTTTCTGACAAGTTTGCAAATGATACCTTTACGATTGTAATGTCATGAGGGGGAAGATCTGCTGTTTGCAGGGGACTTGCTGAACGTTGGCTGCAAAGGACGTAACAACTTTACAGTTGCTCTTGATTGGTTTTTGAAAACTTTATGAAACCTCACCCTGCTTAGTGGGTACTGTCCCAAGAATACAGTTTCCTACTATGACTAGTTCCATAGTTATTAATTGAGAAACTTATTATCATTTGCATGACGAGTTGAAGGAACTTGATCACGCGTACATTCTACTAGTGGCCAAGTTCCTTCACAAATATTGAAACGTGAGAAACAAACTATCTGGGAAAAGTGAAAATGATTGATAGAACGCTTTTATTTCAAATAGGAGAATTTGAATCTGGGCAGTGACGGTTTTTTTCCAATGCGTGTTCCACTCGGATACAGGTTTCCATTCCATTTTTATATTTGCTGGCTATATTCATTTTCCGTCAACGACAGAATCAAAATGTACCCGATAGCCGATTTAGTTTTCTAGTTGTATGAGGACCGTAGCGCTGCGACGTGGGAGGTGGATTCTGTTGAGGCTGTTCCTTGTCACCTTCAGTGAGGAGTGATTTCCCGTACCGGGGCCTCATACACGATTGGGCGAGTCAAACTATCCAATTAGGAATTTTATCTGGCTCATGCCTCAGTTGTAAGTTGTAACTGATGTGTCGTATATTCAGTCAGTTCCTAAATGGTAGATGTAATTGGATGGACCGTCATTGGTCATCACCCTGCATATAATGTAACATTCATTTCGATCTCCATATTCTCACGTTTCACTATTTGTGAAAAATGTACACGTCAACAAGTTCCTTCAACTCGTCATGCAAATGGTAATAGCTTTCTCAATTAATAACTATGAAACCAGTCACAGTAAGAAACTGAATTTTTGGGATTGTGTTGAGGAGAGAATGATGAATATATTAAATAATAATAAAGGAATTTTACCTACTTATTCTTGAATTACAGGGTGATATATATATATATATATATATATATATATATATATATATATATATATATATATCCCAACGAAATCATGTTTATATGGTATCAGCTATCTTCGGAGGAGAGTAATTCACTTGAATATACAGGATATATACGAAAGAACTGGCCATATATATATTTCCCCAATTTTTCAAATCATCTTGTAGGAAATTAAAGAATTGATTAATGGTGGAATAAGAATAGTATATTGCAAAATGAAATAATTTTATCAATATTTCATTATTACATCGAATTTTCAGACATTACTAAAATGTTTTTATTTTTCACTCTGTACATAATGATATAATCTACACCATCTGAATTATATTCGGTAATATGAAGGTACGTTGATGATGAGAACGAAAAAAAAAATTATGTTTGCACTTTCAAATCCCGAGAAAATAATTAAATAAAAATTACTGATTTTTTACTTGAACGCCCTTGTATTTCAATATATATCAATCAACGAACTTTGCGATTCTGCACGTTCAACCAGTACATCGGATACTGCTATATACTAAAAATTCAGACAATTTCACCGAGAACCATTTTAACTATAAAAAGTGCGGGGTCCTTTCTTCTCATAGTATTGACTGCGTTCTGGTCGGCAACTGAGCACAAGTGAGCTTCTATGCAATTGCCATGGAAAGATTGAAGAGGTTCCTAAGGGTTGTATATTTAATAAAATGACGCTGCATTTTTGTAAGAATTGACAAACTTGTTAGTGGAGGAAACTAAAAACGTTTGTGTTCATAATAATTATGGAGATCCCACAGAATATGACGCTCAAAGCAGAAAAAGTGTTAGGAAATTTACTGCCTGTGAAATCCAAATACTTAGGAGTATGACCAATTTTTGAAATGGAAAGATGAAAACACAGTGAATACCGTAAATGAAACTGTCTTAATGGCATACTTCCAGAAACTGGTGAGTTAATCTCATGAAAAATATAGGTAAATATTTTTTATTTATTTTACATTACTTCAGTCTGAAATATATAGTGCCAATAGTCTACAGACCAAATATTCACAGGTGGAATCAACATTGATAGTTGAAGAAAACATTAATATATCAGAATTCAGTCAACTGCCCAAGTAGCACACCTATATTGGTAAAATATTGATACAATATCGTGAACATATTGGCGAAATATTTGAAATGCAATATTGGCGAGAAAAAAAATGTGAACATTTGGCGATATTGGTCCAATATTACTTGAATAATATTGGCGAAATATCCTTGAATTGATATTGGCCTCAAAATGTTCGGCGATATTGGTACAATATCGCTGATACAATATTCTGACAATATTGGCACAATATTCAAAAGTTATATTATCGAGAAGTAAAATGTGAACATATTGCGATATTGGTCGAATATTGTTTGAATATTTTAGAAATAGTTTTGGTGGAATATTCTTGAAGCAATAATGGCTTCAAAATATTCATCGATATCGGTAGAATATTTATCGATATTGGTACAATATTTATCGATATTGGTACAATATCATTTGGATATATTGGTGGATGTCAATATACCTTGGTAAATTATTAAATGTCCTTTAGTTGATGAAGGTGACACCAGAGTATGCCTTTTGATCGCCATAACCACTGAGTGAGCTGTCTTGAAAACAAGTTAAGGGAAGTATGTAATATACTTTCGTAGGTTTTAGAAGACGTTCTATATGTAGAGATTTTTATCCAAGTTTGATCATGATATAATTTCAATATGTTTCATTGAATATTCGGCCAATATTCAAATTTCATCTCAATCTAGATGTTGGAAACAATATAAAGACAATATTGTTTTAACGATATCGATAAATATCATTGAACCAATATTGACCCAATATTAATTAATAAGATTTGTTGAATATTGGCGAAATGATATTCAACCAATGTGTAATCACACTTGGAGATACAATATAGTTTTTATTCCTAGAATCGATATTAGGGGAATATTGGGATTGCGATATTTATTCTAGATTTTAAAAACGATGTGAAGACAATATTGTTTTATTGATATTGGTAAATATCGTTCAACCAATATTGACTCAATATGAGTTATTACAATTTGTCAAATAAAGTGGAAATGATATTCAACCAATATTCTAACAAACTTGAAAATACAATATAGTTTTTTCCCCTATAATCGATATGACTGGAATATTTGGATTGCAATATTTATTCTAGATGTGGAAAACAATATATAACCAATATTGTATTATCGATATTGGTAGAAATTATTCAACCAATATTGACCCAATATTTCGTGTGATAATCTACGTTAAAAACTAGTTCAACCAATATTCCACCAATATTATTGATATAATATTGTTTTTTGAATATTCACCCATATTGGTTCAATATTGATTTTTCGTTTACAATATATCTATATTGGCCCAATATGGAACCAAGATCCAGCCGATATGATGTGCTACCTGGGTGTCAACTGAAACTTAAATCAAAAGGATACATTCCTAAAAAATTAAAGGTGTTGGAAGGTGAACAAGTATAACTTTCCATAAGAAAAGCTCCAGATGATACTCTTCTACTACATAAAGTTGTTCTTGTAATGCGCGTATTTGGAGGCTTAAGACGTGATGAAATGGTCAAGATGACAATTGATGACATTGAAGACAGAGGAGCCGTTTTACTGATCAAGATACCAGAAACCAAGACCTGCACCTCAAAAAGTTTCACCATTGTTGAAGAAAGCGAAATGGGAGCCTTGCACTTAGTTAAAAAGTACATTGCACTATGACCAAAAGGATGTAAACAACGTAGGTTTTTTTTAACCTTCAGAAATAATAAATGTATTGAGTTACCTGTTGGTAAAAATACTATAGGAAGTGTTCCTTCTATCATAGCGAAATAACTTAATTTGGAAAACCCGAAAGGTTCACATTGTCTACGCCAAACGTCATCAACGCTTCTTGTTCAAGGTGATTCTTCCTTTGTAACACTCAAATTACATAGAAAATAGAAGAGTGGCGGTAGGGGAGAGCTATATCGAAGAAAGTTTCTCCTCGAAGAACAAAATTGCTACAATGATAGCCCATTCCGTTTCCGAAAAAGAAAATGTTAACGTTCCGAACGAAACCGAATGTACATTGAGGAGTTCATCATCGGTCAACTCACAGAACTTCAAATTTGGTACTAATATTTCAGGAATATTTGAAAAATGTAATTTCTATTTGAGAGAAAATAATTAGTCCTTTTATGTACAGTTATAAAGAAAACTTTTCCAAGTAGTTAATTTATTGAACTACAGGAAAAAACATTTAGCGGGCGTTATGACTCATAATGCCCTCTATAACGCCCCGGGCGTTATGGGTCTGTTAATAGCAACCGTTTCCCAGGTATTATAAAGCAGTAATAGACAAGTGAAAAATTAAAAAATAAAGAAGAGATTCAGTCACTGTGGAAATTGTGTTTGATGCAATCGCGCGTGACATCTACGTTCTCCCAATAGAACCTTCCAAAAATGATAATCAAAGGCACTCTACTAGTATGCCACCTAGATGGAATGTGAAACTTAAAAGGAATACCTGGAAATTCTTGCAGAAGGCATTAGCGACTACCTGATACATATTGTTAATGAGTACCTGTCGGGAAGAAGCCTGATATCGGGGAGAAATACACAAGAGATGCCCCATGGAGTTCCACAAGGTTCGGTCCTCGGACCCACTCTGTGGAACATCATCTACAGCGAAATACTCGAACTAGAGCTCCCACAAAAATGTCATACACCGGCTTACGCTGACGACTTGGCCCTAATTTGTAAAGGCAACCTAGCAATGATAAAAATAGCAAGATGGATCCAGGACAATGGTCTGGAGGTTGCAGAACTGAAGCGATTATACTAAAGGGCCCTAGAAACAGGGGAAACACGACCTTTGAATTGGCGGGGACACAAAGTATCCTCAAGAAGTTTCCGAAGGATCTTGCAAGTCTTGACGACAGGCACATATACAGTGAACATATGTTAGGGGCAAAATTTAAGGGAGGTGATCAGTGAATGTGCAAAAGATGTTTCATGGCCATAACTTACCCGATAGCTCAGTTGGACGTGTGTTCGACAATAAAAATAGATTTCGATAGTATTGAAATATGTGATTTAATTTTCCGGACCGCCACGGATCTATCGCCAATAAAAAATCCGAAACCACCCTGATGGAATGGGACAATCCACTGCACTAATATTACTCATGTCATGTCCCTTACTAATAAAATGTATTGAATTTTGTCAAACGCTTTACGTACACAGCTCGGGCACACAATACTCAACGTTCCTGGATAATTTAAAGATGGCACAATCAAGTTGTTGTGTAATGTGTACGGTATATGCTAACCGGAATCTCAAATAATAATCCTGCCATAGCAGAAAAAAATGATTCCAAAATATAAAGCGTCAATAATCTCAAAGGATGTTAGGAAATTTCTGGACATGAATTTTCCCAGAACCATCGATGATGAATGAAATAAATTCGTCGGGGTAAATTCAAATAAGGTCAGTTGCCAATATGCCTCTTCAATCAAAGTCGAACCGAAAATTGTTACTCTCAGACATCTGTCAAGGTCAAGTACTTGAAAGTGATATATCTCAGTGGTCAAATCGCATAGAAAGATTCTTATATTCCACCTAAATGAAATAATGCGGAATAATCAGAGAAAGTTGAAGTCAATTCGAAAGACAAAATGATGATTGAAAAATTAAGCCGTTTCACACAATAACCTAGAGGAAATGTTACTGTTCTGTGTTCTAACCACAGAGCAATAAAGTTCAAGTAATAACTGTCATCCGCAGAATGTGGGTTGCATAAATTGAACATTGTATGTTTGTTTTTAGTTTGAGGTTAGTTCATGTCTGCTCGAAACAGTAGGGCAATGGTAAGAACTGAAATTCAAAAAGAGCTGCACATGACAATGACCAAGTTATCTTTTTGAAACAGTGACGTACAGAGTGGAAAGTTTATCTCAATGACACAGAATTCCCGACGTTATTATATTACAACAAAAAGAGTTTTCATAGTGTAAAATAAATCCGTAACACATATCAGGAAAACTTGCGACAAGGCAGATGCAGACTACAGCCCAAAATATATATGAGATACAAGTTGGATAGTGAAACCGCAAAACCGTATAGAGCCATATTCGATGTTCATCAGTGTTTGAAAGACATTGCCGATACATATTCCTTCAATTTCTAATGGCATTTCCTAACGTGAATTTATGATAATTGAATGTGTTTTCAGACATTATTGTTATCTGTTTTTATCAGCGATTTCTGGGATGAATGCTACATGTTTTTACGAGGTCATGCAGTTTGAAATCAAATGAGAACGTATGAGATTTCATAGAAGTCACTTTTGATTATTTAAAATAAAATCATTGATATTCTGCGAGATTGTCCTGACACTCCTGGCACGTCCCATATGAAGTAAATAATCCAATGGAGTATTATATGCAAATACAGAAATTTTCAACATCATGTGCTGATAGAAAACATGAACAATTACACATTCACATTTAATACTTACTGAAACGAAAAGGGAGTAGATGTGTGCAGACGGCTTTGATACCATCTGATCATCGATCGTATTATCACAACGCACATCATATATCATACCGCGGCTGGCTATTTGTGTACTCTGATCGCGCCCCATGAAACGTGGTCTATGCCGCACCATCTTCCGAGTGGAGAAAGAAGCACTCCGAGTCTACGGTTAAAGATACATCCATTTCATACATTCAGACATTCGGAGCTTTGTACTCGCGACTTGTAAAAAATGGTTATGCAGTCAATTCGATAAGAAACGAAAACGGTTCATCAGCGAATACATTTGACAGGCGAGGGAAATGATAAGTAGATAAATTAATTCTCGATGACCCGATTATGGTCATTTGCAATTGAAGTCATTTTGAGATAAATATCATCATTTGTAGGCGTAGATAAAATAACCTTGGGTACATTATGATTCTTCTGATATGTTTTGAAAATCTGGAGTAAAAGGATAATATCTCTTTTTCCTTGGTGTTTTGGCATCGACTGCTATGGTCATTGCCATGTGTTCTGGGTAGGCCTTGTTACTAACTCCATACGCCACCTTAGGAGCAGCACTGTTAATTGGAACGCAACAGTGAATCGTGCAGGACTCACCCCAGTCGAGCCACGAGATTTTAATAATTTAATCGGTCCAATTAAATTAAAAAATCCCAGCCGCAACTGGGGCTCGAACTCCGGACCTTTCGACTCGAAGTCGGACGCTCTAACCACTGCGCCACGCCCTGACATGATAGGATAATTTTTTTTCAATTTTTTTTATCTTGGTGGCATCAACTACTAGGTTATTAGCCACGTTCTCCAAGTACTAACTTTATCAAAGTTCATTGATAATATCTGCGGCACGCAGAAATGCTACTAGATTACTTAAAGTTGTTCTATCGTCGCACAATATTTCATTCATTTCCCCAGTTATGTTATGGTGTCTCCTGGTTACTTCATGTTCCGGACATTCTATGAGTACATGTTGTACTGTTAGTGGTGTTTGGCATGTGTCACAAAGAGGTTGCTGCTCTCCTAGAAGCAGATAGAGGTGTGTTATTTTTGTATGGCCAATTCGCAGATGTGTGTGAACAACTTGTTCTCTTCTGGTCAATTTCAAGGGTAAGATTCGCTTTTGCACAGATGGTTTAAATATTTTCAATTTCGCTTCAGTTTCACTCCAAAGATTCTGCCAGTCGTCTTCTTCTTTCGTTTTGTTCTGTTTCTTTAGATCTTCTGGGTGGAGAGATAAATCTTCGTGGTAGTTGGAGTTAGCAGCTGTTTTTGCTGGATTATCTACTTCCTCGTTGCTCTTTATACCACAATGGCTAGGCACCCACATGAAGCTGATAATTTTACCACTGTCTCTCATTATATGAATTCTGGCAAGAATAATCATAATAATGGGGTCAATGGTAAATTTATTTTGAAACGATCTTATGGAGCTCAACGAGTCGGTACAAATTAAGAAGTGAGTATCATTTCGTGCAAATTCGCAGTATAATAAGGACTGATATATAGCGTTTAATTCTGCTGTGTATACACTGGTCGATGGATGCATCAACCAGCTATGAAAATGTCCATCTGTAAGGAATGCACAGCCTACCCCATTTTCGATTTTAGATCCATCTGTGTACATTTTGCAATAGTTAGAAAATTTGCTGATGTTATTATAGTAGATCAGTTTGTGCTATTGTGAATTCATTTCTGATTTTTTCATTCCATTTTCTGTAACACAGCAATCAATGTCAGCTAATTTCCAGGGAGGAAATTCTGGATAGGCAAGCGCAAAAACTTTTGAATCAGGAATAATATGTTGCTCTCGTATGCGTGTACCTGTTGGTCTGGTTGCGGTTGGTTTCCGTATGATTATGGATTTCATCATTATAGAAGATGTCATGATTTGGGTGGTTCGGTAGAGAGGATATTTTCAAAGCCTAGTTTGCAAGAAGTCTCGTTCTTCGAAATTCGAGAGGAGGGGTTGCCGATTCACAGCAGAGGGATATTATAGGACTCGTTCTGAAACCTCCCGTTATCAGTCTCAAAGCATATTTTTGTAGTTTGTTCAAAGTTTTCAGTCGAGTTTTTCTGGCAGAGTAAACTACACTACCATAATCTATCCGAGAAAGAATTAGGCTGCGATAAATGTTCTGCAGGACCTCATGGTCTGCTCACCATTTGATTCCTGCTAGAGCTTTCATGACATTGAGTGGTTTCTGGCATCGGTTCACCAAATTCACTAGGTGAGCTCCCCAATTCAATTTTGAATCGAATATCATTCCCAAGAATTCAATTTTGTTTTCGAATTGTATGTGTGTTCCATCTAAGGTAAGGTTAGGATTTTTGTGAGGTTTTCGCTTTCTACAAAAGTGAATCGCCTTTGTCTTGGTTAATGAAAATTTGAGACCTGCTCTCTGTGCTCTGCTGTATATCTCATTTATGGTATTTTGAAGGACCTCTTCAGTATCAGAAGTGAATGAAAATGAGTAGAATATAGCCAAATCATCAACATATGCACTTATTTTGACTGGACCTTTTGTACTACTTCTATCATGCCGTTTATAGCAATTGCAAAGAGAGTGACGCTCAATGTAGAGCCTTGGGGTATACCGTTTTCCATACCTCGGGTATTTAATATAGCTTCTTGGATTCTGGTCCTAAATTTTCTGTCACTGAGAAATTGTTGGAGGAAAATTGGCAAACAACCTCTGAAGTTCCATTCATGCAGAGTAGGATAATTATATACTCGAATAGTTCAGTATTATAAGGTTTTCCTGGAATGAAATTATTTGGCGAAATACGATACTAATAATCTATTCGAATATTTTGGTGATATTCTTAAAAACAATTTGTGTAGAATATTCCTTTTGGTTTTATAATGTTCCTATGTTCTCATAAAAATCACATAGGATTCGCATTAAATTTGATACAGAATTCCAAATACAGATTCGACCATCAAATCCTGAACCCACTTTGTTCCCATAGGTTATAAGCTTTTGAATGAGGATAAAACATTATCATTTTGAAATTGGAATACCTCATCGAATCGTATAGTCTCTTTGAAACACCACTGCCCTAATCAAATTCTTATCTCTGTATCCGTGTTTTCTTATCGACACTTGCCAATTCTTGAGTTGTATGAAAACTTATAGGAATTGCCTAAATTTGGATAAGGCATTCCTGATCCAAACCATCATATCCTAAACCCACTGTTTCCCCAAAATACCCAATAAAATTGGATACGGAAATCCTGATAGAGACCATCGAATCCTGAATCTACTTTCTTCATACGATACCCAATAAGATTATAAATTGTGAATTTCCACACATTTCTCATGCATTGACAAGCTTGTGAATGAGCATATAAAATCGTTGTAATTGAAAGTGGAATAACTCATCGAGTCTTAAAGTCCCCTTACAACCACTGCCTGATACAAACTCGTATGCCATGTATTCGGGTATGCTTATAAATTACATCTAATTATAAATCCTCATACAACCTTCCAAAAAGTGTATGTGCCAGGGATTACGTACGTGTAGGTTACAAACTTTCCATGTAGATCCTTATAAATTCTCATAATTCCTCTATATTTTTTCATGAGATTTCATGTGATAATTTTATAGGTTTTTTGAAAATCTGCCCAACATAAGAGGACCTTCGCTAGGTACGTACCTTCTCCGTGGTAATCGTTTTTTATACTCCTACAGAAATCCGATTCAATATTTCTTCATAATTTTAACATAAAAGTGATACTGAGTGATTGTTTGACATCATCAAATGTTATGCCACGTGTCACGTTGTCACCTCAATAACTCGGTGTTTCTGATCTGTTGTTTCCAAGGAAGGTAAATAACTCATTTACCCCCCGTCGTCAATGGCATTTCGAGCTTTTCTGGAGAAACTTACAGGCTTGACAAAAATGCGACAATCCCGCATTTAAATCAAAATGCTGTAGTATCATCCCAAGATGTATAGAAACCATGGTGCGTTAACTGATTCGATATTGTTTCACACAAAATTCTCGATTCTGTAATTGCTGGTGGGTATGTTTTTTCCATTCGCCAATGGATGGCGCTAAGTCGAAAATAGCCGAGTGTCCAACATTCACAAGTACCGAATCATAATAAATTAAATATTCATTGTTAAAACCACTAATCAGTGTCATACAAATTTCATAACTTTCATCTTGGTAGTTATCGTGTATTTTTTCTGTTCGTTTACTACTTTTCATTCAATTCGATACTTTTGCGACGTATTAGTTTGTAGGTTGATTAGGTATTTAAAATTCCCATGTCAAGATATAGTGCAAAGTGTTTGGAGTTTTTTCAGTTTTATTATGGACATGCTAAGTTTGTAAAATCTATGGACAAAGACAATGTAGTGAATAAAATATTCAAAATACCTACTTAAGGTTTAGTATAAAACAATTTACTTCGATTTAGTTGATATATGTTGGACTAGTAGTAAAGTACATTGGTAGTTCGCATTTGGCGTATTGTTTCATTAATGTTTTAGCTGTTTTATCAAGCGCAGGAGCTACATTTGTTTTAAATCAACCTGGCATGCCTGTACGCCTTTTTGCTGCACTTTATTGCGTCTAAAAGTTAAGAAATATTCGAGGTCATGCATAAGAAACTTTGGTAGAAGTCCCAAATAATCAAATTCTGTAATGTTGTATTTATGCTTGTATTATTGTGTACAACTTCAGATTGCTTTGCGATAAAGTCTGTAATGTAAAACGGCTAGGTGGTAGGTATTACTTTTTGCCAGTTTTTTTTTTTTTAATGGAAGTGATTTTATCAAACAGACAGATATTTAGCAACTTTTTTCTCAATAAGCTACGATAATTGTTTTGAAGATTTATTGAAGTGAATCTCATTTATCGAACCATAGAATAACTGGCTTTCAACCAAAGTCCTATCGAGATTTTTTTATTATTCCATACATATCTACAGATTCAATTTTTTTTTTGCAATCCGAATATGAAATTTCTTGGCAACTTACACCGAAGAAGGTCTAAAACACTAACCAGCTTTAGCAGGACAAGTCTCAAATCCTTAACAGTATTTCTCACGAGGCACCAGAGGCCCAAAGGAGAACAGGAGAAAATTCCTACGGGAGTTGAGGCTTGAGGGGATGCTTTGAGAAGGCAAAGAAGGCACAATCGACCTAACTTGGTCGCAGCGCATCAGCCACTACATTGTGAAATTTATCAATCTTCTGCATGTCTGATGTTAATAAACATATTCAGAGACGTAGAAAACAACTTAAACACCAAAACAACGCCAACAAAGTTAGCATTATCAAGAGCTGTAAGCTTTCTACATTTCTGAACTTGTATGCACATCAAAGGTTCCATATATTCATTTATGTGATCATTATACATGTATCCGACCGCAGTCGTGATCACCCATTTGTTAAAGTAGGACTTGTTTCACTCTAAATAAATATAAAGAAATGTTGAATTTGTAGTTTGCAGGTATTTTGAGCGTTCAATTAACTGATTCTTGATAGTCTGGTGAATGTGGAAATGCCAATTTTAATAATTTATTGAAGGGTAACAAAAACTTGTTGAGAGAATTGGAGCTCGTTCAAAAACTTCCTCCAACAAGAACATCAAATTTTTTTTCAAAAATCCTCATTTCAATGATTTGATGTCATGACGTCTTCCAAAGAACCTAGTGATGCAGTGGCATGTAAAAATAAAAGAAAACTTCATAAATCAAAAAATTCATTTATTTCACCAGTTACTTCAGTACCATCCAAAATTTATTTTACTGTTCTACTTATCTTTCATGCCTTGCAGAAAGACTGTTCCTTTTGTGCACAGCTAGGCCAATTTTTTTTTTACTTACCCACATATTATTAGTCTAAAAAGTAGCTAATGAGCACTTGTGATAATTTTTGTTTGCCCTTGAAATGTTGATTATATAACTTTGAAATGAAAACTTTGTTCCTTAGGCAGGATTGTATTAATCAAAGACTGAGCTGGATGTGGTGGAGTGGTAAAATAGCATTGGAACATGTATGCAATTCTTGTATTTTGATGGAAATAATAAATGCAAAGTAGTACAATCACATGATATAAAAAGCAATTTTCAACAATATTCATAAATAGAACAGTGCACAAAGCATAATCAATTAATTTTCACTAGAAAGTACTAAAATACTTTGGTGATAGAAAGCTATTTGTGTTTCAGAAAGACATCAACAGGATACATTTTGAGGAGCCCTGAGAGGATAGAATAGTACATCTGAAATTTTGTAAAAAGCTGAAAATGTCATGTAAGTCCTAATAACACCTCTTCCTTTTATGTCAAATGAAATAAATATCAATTGGGCTGAATTCATACAAAGTCACTTCAAGTTAAAAACATTTTCTGTAAAACCTTCTAGAGCAGTATTGTTAGGATTGTTGAAACTGTTTACGAAAATATCTTCAATTCTATGAATTTTTATATAGTTGAAAATTGTAGTGAAATATTTTTGAGTTCATTTACTTTCACTGTTTATTCAGTTATAATATTTAATCAGCATCATATTCAATTCAGATTAGCAGCTGGGTGTAAAAATTCATCAGGATGGCACAAAAATCCTTTGTTCCTTTGGTGTTGCAATGACAGACGGACCCAGGGAGTTTTGGATTCGAAACCAGATATTCCATGGAATACTACTTGTTGAGCTTACCTACAAATTCAAAATAGATTATGTTAAAAATGTCACAACATTTACAAATTTAAGAAAATTGTTACATTAGATTCTGCCCAGGTGATGTGAGGCGCAAAAAATATAACAAAGTTTTCTTTGTTTTTATACCACTTCTATTTGTAACCAACGTTACTGCAGTTTCGTCCTATATGGACATTATCAAACAATACAAATTTGTCCTCAAATATATAATGACAACTATTTAAAAACAGAAAAAGTATTATCAGCACAGTAAAAGTGAAGTTCAATGTTTATGTAGGATTATTCAAAAAAGTTGATAGAACAGGTAGAATTATTGATTATTTCAAATAAGAAACTACAAACCTTTGACATTTTTTAAATATATTTTACTCTGATTTTTTCCAATTTGCAATATCTATAGTTAGATGTAGTTCAATATCCGTCGTGGCATTAGCCAGGGAAGTAGTTGTTTTCTGTTAGATTTTTGCCTCATATTTCCCACTTTGTGGAAATATTTGGAGAGAAGGTACTTCGACTTTGTCGATTTTATTCTTATCAATATCTAGTTACTTTATGTGGTATTGCAAAAAATTGTTTATGAAATCCTTTGAAGATACTATATATAAACGAGAAAACAATCCAATGTATGTACATCAGGAATCAACAATAAATTTATACAAACAAAATGGTTTGCTTCAACTGATTTTTTTTATCAGCTGAAAATTTGTTGTTTCATTCAGAAAACAGTGAAAACCTGGAACAGTATTTACAACCATAATACCAAAAAAATTGTTAGCTGCTAGCAGTTTCAGATAAAATTTTGGAAAATGGTGATTTATTTGACGAATTCGACACTTTCAAATACTTTCGATATAGATTGAAAACAATATCTGTCTAATTTTTTATATATCTACTATGTATACAATTTTATTTTGATGTCAAGCAAATGTCTTCAATTTCAATTATTAGGATTATTTTCTTGATATTTATTGATCACATTCTCTGAATGATTTTTTATGTCAGTTTGTGATTTATTTTTTTTATACTTACCATAAACATGTTGTTTCTTGGGATAATAAAGATGATTGAGAATGACTCGACGAATTCAGTCTTCCCACTTTTTGTCATCAGCTTGCAGACTGGCTTAACATCTCTTTCTCAGGACTCGTTCTTTCAACAATGAACAGAAAAGCTTCGGAACTCTTTGCCTGAGGAAAAATACCCTGAAGCTTAAAACCTCTCTTCCTTAGTTCTCAATTCTATATTTACCAAGGTTTTATGTATTTTGGCAGTTCTTTGGTATGATGAGCAGGAAAGTAGTCATCGCAGAAGAAGAGTCTGTGCAAGTGACCTAAAAAAAAATAAAAATTATATTGAAAGCTAGGAAATAACTGAATCATTTATTCAGAGGTTTAGAAAAGGTTTGCTGTGTCCCACAATACTTGTTATTCTAAAAAAAGATTTGAAAAATATCTCAAAGAGATTCTCTATTTTTATGCCAAAGACTCCCTTTAGATGTGAAGAACATATGTTTGAAGTTTTCTAGTATACCCATAGAGGGGGAAACCTTAGGAATTCATTGCCTCATGCATTTTCTTTTGAAAACTACAACCTCTAAATACAGAAAATTATCTGATCCTTTTCGAACATCATAATACATACAGTAATGTAAAATCCCCTTTAATTTCTATAAGATAGTCACTTTTGAATTATTTATTTATTGTAAAAATAACTTCCAGTCAGAACAAGTTCTGGAATGAGGAATGTTGACTGTACATCAATGATCAGATGCAGTAAAGAAATTCTAATTAGACTATCAAATAATACAAATAATTCATAAAGTTTTGTACTATTTTTATGAACATCATTTCAATAATAAAATTCCTTTAAAATTTTGCAAAAATGAAATTATATTTTTTGAGTTTTTTATTTGTTCTGGTAATTTATTACCTAAATGTTTCTATGGAGCTGAAAATTGGATTTGCTTTTCTTTTGTTGGAATGTTGTCCAAGTGAAAGTGATTCGAAATACGAGTATTACGACTATGTAATTTGAAATTTTTCTGAAATGGTGTCTAACTCTTTTGAATATTCTTGGTTAATTTGAATGCAAATTCAGCATTTTCAAATTTAATAAGTTCTTTCAATGTCATATACTGCCTCCTGGCTTAAATGATTCTCACGAACATTTTGGGTAATTGATTTGTGAAGCCAAAATTAACGACTTTTAAGGACAACTCAGAATATACTAGAATATAAAATCTTAAAAGCAATAACACTTTTTCCATTATAAATGAAGTCTATCCTACAAATACTGTCTTTTCAATGCTCAAGTCAAATATAAGTTTGCCTTATTCTTTCATGTACTGTTTGTAAGTATTGCAAACATCTAGAATACATTTTCTTCTGAACAAACCAAGAATGACATGACTGAATTTAATATGAACTAAAAATTATATACCTGGATGTTGTCTTTCAATACTTTGAGAAAAGTGTAGATTTTGTTTTTCACTATAGGTAAATTCCATTACTTGGGAGTCCAGAAGAGTTGTACAAAATCAAAAATAATACATTTCAATGATTTTTTCTGGATGCAGAGTATCAGAAGTTCGATAAATAAAGTACCTGAAACGAGAAAAAAAAAATTGAATTGAAAAAAAAATCTTATAAAAAACATGAATTCCACAAATATTTGCATGTTGGACTAACCACGGAATCTTGATTCAACTCTTCCAAATTGAGAAAAAAAAACTCATTTCAATTGAACAAAAGTTTTCTAAAAGTTTCACGTATCTCTACCATAAATATTGAACATATAGCACTCGGAGGAGTAAACAACTTTTTATTTTCTAAAGAGGAACTCTTGCACTAATGCCGCGCTAGCTGAAGGCTGGTCATGCTAAAACTTGGTTTGTTTTTAGGAAGAAAACAAGTTCCCTTTCAATAAAGATTTATTTGAATATATAATTTTTATCAAAACGAGCGTTTAATTATGTTTGTTACCTCAACAAAGATCTATTCATTACATTTTCTGTAGCAGTGTCAAAAAAACTAATGGGAACCAAACACAATTTTTCATCTTTATTTTAAAGAAATTTGATGTGTTTTCTATGAGAATATCTGAATGTTTGATCTTCACTATTGTTTATTGCACTAAAAATTATATAAAACGATAGTTGATGAGCAATTATTTAAGCTGAATTTAGTAATAAAGAAGTTACTCACCTTTGAAGCCACAGATAAATTCCCTGGTTAACGAAATCACTCTAAAAAATGCTGCCACGTGAACTTCAGTACTTATCGCATATTCAACTACTTAATTGAAAATGTCTAATAAGATTTTTGATGTATTAAACAAGCATATTAAACATGTTTATGAATAATATTCATGAATCGACGTAAACATAAACAAGTAAACGTAAACATGAAATGGTATGACAGCGTCATCATGACATTATGTCAAGTAATAAATCTGTAATGATTTTCCGCCATCTATGTTATGATGCGTAAGATATCCTACCGCATTAAAATATCAGAAATCATGTTGGCCGTACATCGACAGTTTTCGGTATTAATTTCACAGGTATAAGTGATTACCATAGAAATATATATTATATACTTACTCTAGAATGCTAATCCCCATGTCAAAAGTGTTGTAAAAAGTTCAGGCTAGTCCGCAATGCGCAAGCGCGTCATTAGTGATTTTTGTAACAGGCCCGGTTTTAGTAAAATATTATGGCTCTTGTGAAGATTAACAAACGTTAATTCTGAATCTCGGAGAATAAGGTTGGGAACCTCATTGTGCTTATTATACCTGTTATTTGTATTTAGCCGATTTGAATACATATTTTCACATATTTATGATCCCGAATATTCAGCAAAGGCCATCAGAAAGTAGAGTTCGGTTATTATTGTTATTTACCCCGCTCTGAAGCGACTGATTTTTGGTCATTCACTTTTCAGCTGTAGTTAACCAACAAAATCCTACGGAACCACCCCAAATCGTCGTTGCAAATTTCAAGTAAGCACTGGATTGGAAAATAAATTGAAAGTACAAAAAACTATGAAAATTTATTTCAGCTAATATCATAAATAATTTCAACTCAAATTGGATTTATGAAATTGGATGTTTGGAAGCTCAAGGTTTTTTTTCTAGAACGATTTATGTCAAAATACGCAACTGCATTTAATTTAAATCATTTGAAGAGATTAACATGCAATTTCTACGAGTATTTCTGGTTGTATTACCTTAGTGCAATTTCCACAATGGGGGTGCATGAAAAAGTGAGACCAGAAGCATTTTCCTTACCATCAAAGAAAAGCAATTCCATATTGACATTAATTTTCTAAGGCAATTCTGTGTATGATTAGTACTTTTTGTAGGAATCTAGAACTCATAATATAAGCGGTGTGGTAGAAAGTTGTATCATTCGCCATGCATGCTTACGCAGACACAGTATTGGTACTGCACTAGGTTTCAAATTATTCTATTGTCGTTTTCACATTAATCTTCAGGAGGAAAATGTCTGCCACAAATTACAATTTTCTCGCTCAAATGTTCTGCTGAGGTCTCTTCTTAAAAACAATAACAAAAAATCATGCCTTTTTTGTCAAGCTAAAATAATATTTAAGCTATTTTGAGCAAAGCATATGGGTACATAAAAAATTTTATTGTCTACCAAAAATGATTTATTTCACGTATTTTTCCTTTACACAACACTAAACAGTTCATTGTTTATTTTTAGGAAGAAACGACTTTATTAGAAATTGTCTTTAAATGAACAAGATTAATGCAAATTCACCAAAGATGAAAGAATAACCAATGACAACAAATACCACACAAAACGACAAGAGAAAATCTGAAATTTTAAAAACCAACTCTGTCTCTGACAAGTGACAGATCTTAGTGACAAGTCTTACTGTTGATGAAAAAGCACTGTTGCATGGTTATTATAATTACAGTAGCATAGGGTTCATTATTGTTTTAAATAAATTTCTTTCGCGCCTAAAATTCTTGGTAATCTATCTCTAAATGGCTCTTTTCAGTTTTAAAAAGTCCTAAATGCGCTGTCAAATTTCTCTCTTTCAAATGACATGTGTTTTATTGCCTCATAACAAAAAACTGAATTGGAACATCAAATTATTTTCAAACTTGGCAACGATCTACCCAAACTACACTGATGACGCGCATGCGCACATCGTAAACGGGTCGCATACGCGGCATGCTTTTCGCCGTGAAAATTGGCGGGATTGGCATTCTAGAGTAAGTATATAATATATATTTCTATGGTGATTACACCATGGATTATATACATCTTGTATCATCTTTTCACATAACTTGTCAAATTGTCATTTGATTTCTGTCAACAGGTATCCCATGATATCATCAAGAAAACTAATACATGCGTTATTTATAATCAGTACCTTCTTTTTAGATAAATATCAGTTCATTACAAGAGTTCCTGGGAAAATGAATTGTAATTATTGCCTCAGTCAACACCATCTCACTTTGAAATCTGCGTTATTTATAATAACTCACCTAACTTCATTCACTTTTTACGCGAAATATCGATAGGTACTCCATATACGGGCGAGTTGTCCGTTACTAACCCGTACCATATACAGGACAATCAATTATACCTAGCTGTGGTACCTAATGGGTGCTCCAAGCTGATATGCAAATCTCTCATTAGATAGGAAAGTAGAGCCATTAGATAGAATCGGATCATTTGAAGGGTCACCATATCAATGGGTATGTACGTACGACGTGGAAGTATCAAGGAACGGTATAAGGAAATGCCAGACGACATGCAATGCGTTTTGTTATGTGTATCCGACAGGATCCTCATTATTGATATTGGCAGTATTTTTCCATTGTAGCATGTAAATTTTCGCTACTTTATTTTGTTAACTTTTTATAAAGCTTTAGAGCAACGTAGACCTACTTTCAATGAGCCTTAACACAACATACATATATGTTCATAGTTGGTCGTCTAACGTCATTCATAGTAACTTTATCAACATTCCCACGCTAATTTTCAATCAAAACCCACTTTTAATGATTAATCCACATTTTACAAGTTCTCACTACAAGGAGAATAATTAATTTCTGGATGCACCATCAGAATAAATCATACCATTACTATTTTCGACTTGTTCTCATTGAAACTGCATATATGTTGTGGTACTGTTTGTTTTTACAAGTATTGCTTGTATTTCTGCTTACTAGATAGAAAAGTGTGATATGTTTTACGCTTTGCAAGTGTCGATCTAAAAATGATTGAAGGTAAATAAGAATTTCTTTGCGAAAGACAATATATCCTACCCACTTTGGCATCCAATGTTGTCTTCGAACGAATTTTCGTAAGTGTTGCATATGTATATCTGAGTTCTGGATATAAAGAGTGTCTTCGAATTATTGTCTCTGTTTTAATTATTAGGGTTTAAAGTGATTATAAACTAAATGTTTTTATTGCTTTCGTGTTTACTTTTATTTTTAATTGTCAGCTGTTTCACATTCGAAACTATCAGTGTAGCCAACTTAGCTTTTGGGGTGTCTGATCAGAGACAACCAAACACATAATTATTTTCATGCTGGTCAGATTGGTCGGTTAAGCATGGAACATGCAAATATTGAAATATCTGAATGTTGGTAACATAACTTCCTGGATGGAAAAAATCTTCAAGGTGGATTTCGTTTCCGACTGAGAGACAGGAGTCAGATAGTAGAATTGATGGAAGCTACAGGTGTCTAGCCATACAGGGGTTCCTGGTTCTGTTCGGCTGACGAATCCTGAATTTGTAAAGTGCTCCTTTGTGGATATTCCATTCTACTCATCTCACCATCAACTCAAAAGTCCTGGCTTTTGATAGATGCCTATCTTGAAAAATTTGGCGTTCAAAAACTTTTTACCACGCCGAGATTTATTTCTACAAGATAAAACCCTCCACAGAAGGGTTGTTGTTGTACCCGAAGGAATTTAACCCAGGGAATTATCACGTTTCCTTGCCTGGTTGGGTATCTCCCAAGCTTTGGTTGAGCCCCACGTCTTCCTGTTGAGGATAATTATGGTATTATGGTTCCAGTAGTCCAGTATAGCTCATTTGCAGAAGTGTAGACTACCTGGTTTCGCCTAATGAACTGATGAATTGCTGTCAAATATGATGAAGCCTATTTCGTTGAAAGTCTTTGTAGACTCCCTTCCATCGTCACTCCAGTCCTGGTTGGCCTAGAATCTAGTCCAATCTTCTCGTTGGTGTCACCAGAGGAACTGGTTTAACTTACCATTTCAATTTTGATTATTTATTATTATTTAATATTGATATTCTCCGTTTGAAGTTTATATCTTTCGTCGACTATCTGTAAACCACCACATAGAACTATGCGCTGGGAAAATTGATTTCCTAATAAATTATTTTAAAAATGTTAACCTCAGATTCAACAGATATCGAATATTGAATATTATTAGAATCACAGTCTTATTTTTGAGAAACTGTTACTCTGTCCAGTGAAGATTTATTCATATTAAATGTTTGTGTGTTTATTTATGTTTTATTTATTTATTGATTAACACTTTTCAACTTGACAACATCGTATGGTAAAGTATCTTATAGTTTTGGATATAACATCTAATTGTCGTTATTCGGTTGTTCAACATCCCAAGTATCTTTGACATAGACATATTGAAAGTTGCTGTGGCGCCCTCTCTTATTTTTGCGACCATTCTATTACTGAAGAAAACAGAATTCTTTGGGAGATCGTTTAGTAACGAACAGTCGTTGCCGACCGATGATGAACCCTTTACTCCCATATACACCTACTACGTAGGCTTATTATGGCAAGTACCTGTCAGAAAACAACTACTCCTCTGGCTAAGACCACGACGGGTATTGAATTAAATCTAACAGATACTTGTGCAACGTTCCTCAAAATATCAGAGGACGCAATTGCAAGTGCCTTCTGTGACCAAACAGCAGAATTATATTTTGATTCTTTTACTTTTCAATGATATAATTCTGTTATAAAGTATAAACGAACCCATAGTGCCTACCGACGAAGAGCTGCCGTCTGCATTGCTCCTTTTTATTTAACTTTAAAAACGACGATATACTTCAAAAATGGTAGTGATTGCTCTTTACACTCTCTTTCAACTCTTCGTTTTCCCGTTATGACTAGTTACCCATAACGGGAAAGTTTTCACTAACCTTACAATGCTGCTTGAGATATTTCGATAATTATATTCATTTCAATGAAATGATTTGCATTAGAGAATCAAGATGTGCAAGTTTTACGAATTGGATACCACGATAAAAAGGCGTTTTAATATTCATTTTGAAAATGCATGAATGGTTATAATAATTAATTTAAAAACGTCCTGCATAATTTTATCGTTATTTTATAGCTATACTTTCCATTTCCTCGTGTTTTAAAACCGATGTTCATCTATATAATATGTGCACATAAGCAATTCAAAGTGTTCAATAGCACCCACAGCAGCCAATAATTTTCTTCTTCCGGACTTTTATGGTCATTAATGTCCAATTCTCATTCACAGTAATTGAATAAAAAATACTGAGGAAAAATATTAAACAGCAAATAGGCAAAATCAAATTTACGCCAGAGCAGAAGCACTGTCATAGAGGCAATCAAAATCATTAAATAGTGTTATTATTAATGATAATAATAATAATAATAATAAATTTATTAGGGGCGGGGATTAGCGCAGTGGTTAAGCGCTCGCCTGGTAATCGAGAGATTGCAGGTTCGATTCCCAGACGGTGCGATCTTTTTTCATTTTCAGATGTGAAAGTCTGAATGACTGAGGCTCGTGTCGGCTGGGAATAATCCTCCACGTTCACTGTTGCATTAAAAATTAACAGTGCTGCTCCTAAAGTGGCGTATGGAGTTACTAACAAGGCCTATCCAGAACACATGGCTAATGACCATAGCAGTCGATGCCAAAAAACACCAAGAAAAAAAATGTATTAGCCATTCAGGTACAGTTGCACATATGGTAAGTCATATAAAGCCAATTAATGATTTGTGGACATAAACCACAGTTAATTGTATAAATGAATAAATAAAACCACATACAATACAGTCACATACAATACAGATACAGCTATACATATTTTATATTCTCAATATGTACTGAGTATAAATAAAATAAATTAGTAAATAAACAAACAAACCACGATCATATGTACAAATAAAATCAAAGTAATTACAGGTGAGACGACAGCACAATAAAAGATACATATTTGAAGTGAAACAATTATCAGTATAAATAAAATCATAACATATAAGTACAAATAAACCACGACCATTATGTACATATAATTAAAATCATTGAGTTAAAAATATCACAAAGCGGGTAAGACGACAGCACACTACAAGTAATATATTAAAGAGTAAAATGAGTAAAATAAATAAAATAAATCACAATGATGGATCATCCAAGTATTCTTGACAGGAATAGTAACTTTTTTCAGCCAACAAACAATTTATTTTATTAAAAAATATTCTGTCATTCTCAGAATTTTTAATTTCCGTTGGCAGTTTGTTGTAGAAACACAATGCATTGTAGAGAGGAGAATTTTTGAATTTTGTAGTTTTGTGGTTTGGTGTTTTTAGGTGACCACCATGACGTGTGTTGTAAGCATGTGACGAAGCAATGGTATTGAAAGATTTCAAGTTGCTTCTAGTGAACTTTAAACATTTCAAAATATAGTTGGATGGGGCAGTTAACATTTTATCTCTTATAAATGCTGGTTTGCAACTATCTCGATAGTCCATATCGAAGATTAGTCTTACGATACGTTTCTGCCCAACAAATACTCTACCAAAATCTTTACTACAACCCCATGACATTGTGTTGAAAGAAATGTGTGAGTATACCATTGCATAATAAATGGTTAGTAAGCTCTCCTTGGCCACACATGTTTTCATCTGCTTAATTGCAAAGAATGCTGAATTCAGTTTCTTGCATATGTGATTGATATGTATATCCTAGTCTAACCTCTCATCTAGATATGTTCCCAAGAATTTTACATCTTGCGACATAATTATTTCATCAATAGCGTTTATTTCACCAGGGATATTATCCTTTCTATTATAAAATTTCATTGAAACTGACTTTGTTGCATTCAAAATCAGTTTATTTTTGTCACACCATGATGTGAACGTATCAATGATTCTGCCGACATTTGTTAATAAGGCATCTGAATCAGAACTAGCAACTGTACTCGTTGTATCATCCGCAAACATGGTAATGTGGCAATGTCGTTGACAAATAACACAAATAGTAGGGTCCTAATACTGACCCTTGTGGTACTCCTAATTTTAACATCACGCTCACTTGACATGAGTACGTTATTTCTTACGGTCATACTACGTCCACACAAATATGATTCCAACCAAGTCAATAAATTATTTGGAAAAGCAAGCATTTTCAACTTATTTGTTAGAAACTTGGAAGACACTGTGTCCAATGCCTTCGACAAATCGAAAAACAGGCTTACTACACAATTGTTGGAATCTATTTCAGAGTAAATAAAATTGAGAAATTGGAGTGATGCTGTTTCCACAGAATGATTTTTCCTAAATCCATGCTGGTTACTACATATCAGGTTGTTCATTTCCAAATAATTCATCATCCTAGCAGTTACTACTTTCTCGAACAACTTCGAGAGTGAGCAGAATAAGGAAATTTGTCTGTAGTTGTCTAACTCTGTCTTATCTCCTTTTTTGAATAAAGGAATTACTAGTGCCTTTTTGAACTCAGTGGAAAAATATCCTTGCATGTAAGACTGGTTCATTAGGTAAGTATTACATTCTTGATAGTAATTATAGAAAATTCATCTATCCCAGATGACTTTTTATTTTTCATCATATTTAGTGAGTCAATTATTTCTATTTCTGTAATAGGTCCATTTTGAAATGGGTAAATGACATCAACATTCAAACCTGTGGTACAGGGTAGTGTTAGGTTTTGACCGAAGTGATCAGCCAATGTTGATTCAGCAGCCTTAGAAAAATGATCAGCAAATAATTCTGCTACCTCATATGCATCTGCAACAATATCGAGGTTGTACTTCAGGGTGATGACATCTTCTCCACAAGATGATTTATTTTTTCCCAACTCAGTGTGAATTATGTCCCATGTCTCTTTCGTTTTATTTTGAGAGTTTTCTATTTTATTCGAGAAGTATTCAGTCTTCGTTTTCCTGATTACAGACTTGTGTTTCTTCAACCTATTTTTATATATTTCTCTATATTGGGGATCGTCTATCCGAGAAGCTGTCGTTAATTTAAAAATTTCTCTAAGTTAATTGCCCTTTTGGATAATTCCTTCTGAAATCCAACCATTTTTGGGCTTCTTAGCGATAACGGGTTTTATTGGGCAGGATACATCGAAGCACCAATAAAGCGACTCAAGAAAGTAAGAAACGGCTTCGTTTATGCATATGTCGTACAAAGTCGGGAACCAACTGATATTACTAAATCTAGTTCTGAGTTCGTTAATATTACCCTGATTAACTTGTCGTCTCATAGCTATAACATTTTGTTTATTGTTATGTATACTTTTTGCTTCGCTGAAGGTTAATAAATGGGATAGATGATTAAGTAATGTTTGAATTATACCTCATTTTTAATTTTCTCTTCGGCAGATGTAGCATATATAATATATTGGTTCACATTATTTCCATTCAAATTATTATTTTTCACTTTATTTCTGTTAAGATTCTTTCAACGGATTTCGTAATTTTTTTGAACATTTGGTCATGCGTAATTTTCACCAGTTTAGTCAGTTTAGTTGCCTTATACTCTTGCAGCTTGTATAACTTCAGTTGTTACCGCATTATTGACTGTGCTTTCTTTGAGTTTCAACGTCACCTATAAGAGTTTTTCAGAAAATATCATCTACGTTGGTCATATTATCAAGATCAATATATGTTGTCTTCTCAATATAATAGTCTGGATTCAGAAATGGTTTCATTGTTCTCCCTATAATATAATTATTATCATTAAAAACTGGATCTAAATTATTTAGTTTGACGTTATCACCCAGATTTGAAATTACATAGTCAATCAAGCTGTGCATGATTAATTAGATCTTGTCACAGTTTTGAATTTATACGTATTGCTTTGAGGTATTTGGAACGACATTTCTCGACAGTGGCTACATCAGCTTAATTTTTTCGAGTTGCTCTCCTGTCTCCTGTCTCCTGTCTCCTGTCCTTGTTTGAAATCGATACAACGAACCGTTTTGGAGTTATCGATTATTTTATCAATAAAACCGTCCCAAATATGATCGCGCTCATGGCCTCTTGAAGGAAAGGCTTCGGGAGATATGGGATTCGTTTACACCACAATTTTGTTCATGCGGGTGCCTGTAGTTCAGGCACTCCAACGCTACTCTCACCTCCACTTGGTGAATCCTGGGCCACGGCCATGACTTGTCATGACGGCTAACGAGAGAGCGGACTCCAGGGGTGGATGAGGCGCCGCAGCCAAAGGGAGCAGCGCCTTGTGGGCCCCTAGCTCACCCTACACCGACGCCAAAAACACACACACTTTCCTCGACACGTAATACACACACTTATACACTACAAAGGGGGGTGAGAACTGGAAAATCTGTCTCCAGCGGAAGCCAAGGAGGGGCCTCGGATCGGGTGCTTCGGGACTGGTAGCCGACGAAAGAAACTAGGACTAGCACACCTAGGCCGGTGAGTAGTACAGAGGCCCACTCTTGCCTAGCTAGTGTAGAGGGCTGCCTCATCACTCACCAAAAAATCTCGAATGGTATATTAGTGCCAGGTGGCGCCTGGAAAAGGGCCCTGATGTACTGTTCGTGGGGCTTCGCCCGCGGCCGCCGTACCACACGGCCATGAACCAGCCCTACTAGGCCTTTCGCAAGGGGACGGATTGAAGGAACTTGCTAATCTCTTGACAAACACCCACACACCACACACTCTTATCTAAAAAAATATATGGAAGAAGAAAACAAGAATATGACAGAAAACGTGCCGATGGAAGTAGTAGAAGAGCGCCCTTGCTCTGAAAGCAAAGAGGAAGATCTCATCCGGTCGACATCGGATCCCGACAGCGGGGCTTCCGACGATGGATCGTCAAGGAACCACTCGACGGACAGCTCTGCAGTCGAGATTTGCCGGAAAGAGAAGGAGGAGGCCCGGAAGAAAAGGCAGAGGGCAAGGAGAAGACAGGAAGAAAGAAAAGAAGGTTGTGCGAAGCGGAAGGTCTTAACAGACCATCCGAAACCGCGACCTCCTCCCAGACCAAGGCCAAAGCACCGCAAGCCGGACCAGGAAGTCCCACTAAGGACTCCCAGGCCTGGCATCGGGGACCAGAAGCAAGGAGAGCCAGGAGGCAGAAGAAGATCCTTGCGAGGCATCCAATTATACTTCCGACTGCACCAGGGGCGGCGCGGGACGTCGGACCTAACGGGGACCCCCTCGAGGGGACTTCAGGGTCTGGGCGCACCGGGCCACCCGTCGTGGTCACGGGGTGAGAAAAAGAGGCATCAGGAGGAGAAACAGACTCCACCAGATCAACCCGCCAAGAGGGGCAGGTCGTGATCAGAAGCAATCGGGAGGACGGCACCGTCCTCCCAGAAGAGAGCGAAGCCATCAGTAGCCACCTGATAGAGCAGATGCTCTGGACCATGGAGGGCCATGAAGGGGGACCCCGAGGCCCGGAACTGCGCTTCAGGAACTCCGGCGTCGTGGAACCAGGATGGTTTTTAATAACCGTCCGGAACTCAACGTCGCTGGAGTGGCTCCTTAGTGGCTGGACTGCACCGGTCATAGCGGGCGTCACATTCAGGGCGGTGCCCTCAGCTGACGCTCCGTGGCCGGTAAGAATCGGCTTCTGGTGAAGGGGCCAAGAAGTGGACCTCCCGAAGTTGACGCGGGTGCTGAGCCTCCAGAACCGTTCTCTGAACGTGAAGAGGTGGGGTCACCTGGAAACGGCTGGAGAGGCAGGAGGGTGGTTCCTAACCTTCATGGTTAGCCAAGAGAACGCCCAGGCCTTGGAGGAGCAGGGCATGACGCTCTATTACGAGCTAGTTACCCTGACGGTGTGCAGAGTGTCGCCAGGGTACAAGCCAGGCTTCTCCAGGCAAAGCGGCGGTCCCTCGGATAAGACCCCAATTCACCCCAATTCAAATGAGAGACGCAATGGCGAAGTTGAAGGTAGGCCAAATCAACCTGCAGCACAGTATGGATGAAACCGGGGAACTGGAAAGCATCCTAACTGGTAAGTCTGAGATAGTTTTAATACAGGAACCATAAGTTCACAGGAAGGAAGTGAAGGGTTTAAGAGGAAGCGTTTACCAACTACTTGTAGGCAAGGCAGACGGAGAGGAAGCACCAAGAACGGCGATCCTAGCGTCCAGAGACCTCGAGGTGGTCCACGTTCCGCAGCTGGGGACCAGGGACGCTACAGGTGCCGTTTTAGAAATCAAGGTAAGAGGAATCAAACATAAGGTAATAGTGGGAAGCGTGTATCTACCATATGATGATGCGCACTTGCCTCCTACTGAGGAATTATTGAAGATAGGAAGGTATAGTAAGGAAAATGGTTTACGCATGATATTGGGATGCGACGCCAACGCGCATAACACGATGTGGGGCAACTCGGATGTCAATGCGCGTGGTGAAGCACTACTTGAATATCTAGCAACGACCTGTTTGGAGATGCTGAATAGGGGGACGGAACCAACGTTCGTCAACCACATCCGACAGGAAGTAATTGACGTTTCTTTGGCAACAAGAGACATATTAGGTAATATAACAAACTGAGAGTATCGGAAGACATATCGATGTCAGATCACCGAATGATAAGGTTTGATGTCTACGCTGAAGCAGAGGCTGTTCCTCAACGCCGAAACCCTAGAGCAACCAACTGGGACACCTTCCTAGAAGGTCTTTCGGGGCTGTCAAGGGATCAGGTAGAAATTTTCTCGGAGGAACAACTAGATCAGGAAGTAGAAGAACTAGGAAAAACAATGACCAAGGCATTTGAAGAGGCATGTCGTTTGAGAATGGCTCCAAAGCGCCGGGTTCGCTGGTGGAACCAGTCGCTGAAGGGCCTGAGAAAAGTGACCAGAAAGGCTCATAACAAAGTCATCAAGGAGGGCAACGAGAATGCGTGGGAAAACTACAAAACCGTGAGAGGGAATTCAAGACGGAGCTAAGAAAAAGTAAAAGAGCTAGCAGGAGGTCTTACTATGGGGAAATCAATTCCCTAACGGAATCCGCTAGGCTCATGAGAATTCTGAGCAACAAGACAGAAGGTTCCATAACAACCTTGAAGAAACCAGATGGGACATGGACAACTTCCGCCGAAGATTCGCTCAGATATTTGCTGGAAGTACACTTCCCGGGTGGTGTCGGGGAAGACCAACGGGCTCTGCCAACACAGCAGGTCCCCCATGGGGACTAGCAACTGGCAGAGAGGGTCGTTACGTCTGATGCCATAGCCTGGGCAGTGAACGAGTTCAACCCATATAAGGCAGCAGGACCCGACGGAATTTTCCCGGCAATGCTACAGAGGGGCCTGCAACATTTTACCCCAATCTTGGGAAGGACGAGTGGGCAGAAGAAGAGCTGAATAAACTTTGGAGAGATAACACCGGCTGCAGGCAGTCGAAAGACTTCGTGGCCGGCTCCAATAAGTCAAGGACGAAGTGGCTGTTAGGCAGAAACCGCCAAGCACTACGCCTACTTATAGGAATACTAACAGGACAAAACAAGTTAGGCAGACACCTATCACTTATAGGTATTGAAGACAACCCCACTTGCCGCAAATGCGAAGAAGACGAAGAAACTTCATCTCACTTCGTCGGCGAGTGTGAGGCATACGGAAGGCTAAGATTTGGAACCTTTGGAGTTGAGAAACTCCAACAAGAGGAACTAATCGACTTGGAGTGGTCGGACATACTGACCTTCATTAGGAGGTCACAAAGGTTCGAAAAGGAAAACTAAGAGGATGAATGTAGATAAGTTTATATGTATAAATTTTGGTAAATGTGGTCTTATTATGTGGATAAATGAATTAAAAAAATGTTTACCAGGTATTTTTATTTTGTCATCCTGGGACAAATTGAAAAAAAATATAAGGTGGGCTAACTGAAATGGGAAGGGGCTCGTAAATCATTCGATAAGATAATATACTGGGTATTCCTGAATGTCATGTACATACGGAAGGAGGTACTATGGAGGTAACCCATCTTAACCTATCTTTTTTTGCCGTGGCGTTGAAAGTGGCTTATCTTTGACCTGAACCGAAATTGTCAATTGTAACCAATTTTGCAGAAAAAATATTTGGTAAAGGTATGTTTATCGGTCTCATTCTCGAAACAAAAAGAAAAGTGGGTCACTTACCTAGTGTTATGTCCTGAACACGAATCCAAAAGAATTTCGTGGGGGTCTTTTATACCTTTCGAGTCATGTCCTTTTAAATCTTGAAAATTGACAATTTTCAAACAAGTTTTTTTTGGTTGAAAACGGCGCAAATTGCCATCTTCATTTTGTTGACACTTTTTTGAGACGCTAATCAATTCATATTTCACAATTACAAGCACTAAAACCAAACGTTATGTACAAAAAATTAACCTTCTTATAAAGTATGCATAACCCTTTCCACATCTCTAGAACGAAAGCCAATGAAGAGTGAGGTTAAGAAAAGTGTAATTTAAGAAGGTTAATTTTTTTCCGTGAAACGTTCGGTTTTAGTGGTTGTAATTGGGAAATAATAGGTGATTAGGGAATGAAAAAAGTGTCGACAACAAATAGGAGTCATTTTGTGCGATTTTTTCCTGAACAAGTCGTGTTTGAAAATGGTCAATTTTCAAGAATCAAACGGTTATAACTTGAAAAGTATAAGAGACCTCCACGAAATCCTTTTGGATTCGTGGTCAGGAGATGAAACTACGTAAGTGACACCACTTTTCTTTTTGATTCGAGAATGAGTCCGATACACTTACCTTTACCAAATATTTATCCAGTATCAACTTTAAATTTTTTATTTTCAAAAATTTTACCTTGTAGGTAAGTGCCAAATCCCAGTTTGTGGGCATCCCGGTGACATGTGGATTTTGAAATGCGCCTTCCAATAGCATCACTCCATTGAGCACTTAGCTGTAAATAATTGGAACGTCGATTCTTTTCGATAATTCTTCGTAGCGCTCTTCTATCTGCATCTGTAATATTGCTTTTTCTACGACCGTGCGTTTTTACCCACTTTCCCGCACTCATTTTTTTTTAGAAAGTGTCACTTTCCCGCACTAGTGCGGGAAAGTAAAATATGTCAATTTATCGTTATTAAATGTACATATCATTGTTGCTGAGAGTTATTTGGAGGACTCCGTAGAACAGAAGAAAACCATCTCGAATAAAATTCTTTCATGTACTGGCAACTTGCAACCAATGCCGTCTCCGTCATCTTTATGCACTTTGCAATGTACGAGTGTTACTCTTAACACCAACTAACTACCACCAACTAACTACTCTGGACCGGCTATTCTGACGCATTTGCAGAATGCAACAAATTGTGTTTTTCTACATTAATATTAATAATAATTAGTGGATTTTCATGGAATGTTTTGTATGTTGAAATAAAATATATATTTTCAATGTGCTTTTTGAATATTTATGCGGTCGTAGAAAAAATAATGTTCCTAATTCATGCGTAAAGTGTCTTTCCCGCCCTTGACTGCTTGCCCGAACTCCGCTTCGCGTCGTTCGGGTCAACGGCAGTCGCGTGCGGGAAAGTACCCAGGTAGCACATCATATCGGCTGAATCTTGGTTCCATATTGGGCCAATATAGATATATTGTAAATGTAAAATCAATATTGGTCCAATATGGATGAATATTCAAAAAACAATATGATATTAATAATATTGGTGGGATATTGGTTGAACTAGTTTTGAATGTAGATTATCACACGAAATATTGGGTCAATATTGGTTGAATAATTTCTACCAATATCGATAATACAATATTGGTTATATATTGTTTTCCACATCTAGAATAAATATTGCTATCCAAATATTCCAGTCATATCGATTATAGGGGAAAAAAACTATATTGTATTTCCAAGTTTGTTAGAATATTGGTTGAATATTATTTCCACTTTATTTGAGTCAATATTGGTTGACTGATATTTACCAATATCGATAAAACAATATTGTCCTCACATCGTTTTTAACATCTAGAATAAATATCGCAATCCCAATATTCCCCTAATATCGATTCTAGGAATAAAAACTATATTGTATCTCCCAGTGTGATAACACATTGGTTGAATATCATTTCGCCAATATTCAACAAATCTTATTATTCAATATTGGGTCAATATTAGTTCAATAATATTTATCGATATCGTTAAAACAATATTGTCTTCATATTGTTTCCTACATCTAGATTGAGATGAAATTTGAATATATTGGCCGAATATTCAATAAAACATATTGAAATTATATCATGATCAAATCTAGATAAAAATCCGCTAGGTGGCTCTACATATGGAACGTTTTCTAAAACCTACGAAAGTATATTAAATACTTCTCACAACTTGTTTCAAGACAGCTCACTCAGTGGTTATGGCGATGAAAAGGCAGACTCTGGTGTCACCTTCATCAACTAAAAGACATTTAATAATTTACCAAGGTATATTGACATCCACCAATATATCCAAATGATATTGTACCAATATCGATAAATATTGTACCAATATCGATAAATATTTTGGGGCCATTATAGCTTCAAGAATATTTCACCAAAACTATTTCTAAAATATTCAAACAATATTCGACCAATATCGAAATATGTTCACATTTTACCTCTCGACAATATAACTTTTGAATATTGTGCCAATATTGTCAGAATATTGTATCAGCGATATTGTACCAATATCGTCGAACATTTTGAGGCCAATATCAGTTCAAGGATATTTCGCCAATATTATTCAAGTAATATTGGACCAATATCGCCGAATGTTCACATTTTTTTTCCCGCCAATATTGCATTTCAAATATTTCGCCAATATGTTCACAATATTGTATCAATATTTTACCAATATAGGTGTGATACTTGGGTATCACTTTCCGCACTTGTTAGGAAAATAACTATTTTCTCGCAAATCGAGGCTTTGTAGTGACGGAACCAGTAGATTTTTATCTTTTAACTATATTTCTAAAACTATATTGCTACAAATCTAACAAAATGGACTCCGCACACATAGAAAAATGGCTTTTAGCCAACTTTGATAATTTTTTGGGATATTGTAGTACAAGTCACAAGAAGTTACACATGCAAGTTTGAATAAAAATAATATAAATAAATAAAAGAAATTTATTTGTACTTGTACATTGTACTCGTCAGTTACATTTGTTGAAATACTAGTAAAGGTCTACAATAATCGTCAATACAATAGGTACAATATACAGGGTATAATTTTGAAAACTTTCAATGCGAATATCTCGCGAAATAAAAAAGTTAGAAAAACGCTGTTTGGCACAAATGCTAAAGAGTTAGGAGGAACTAGAACCACCATATTTCAGTGAAGGGATGAGTCACCCCGTCGGCGCGACACACCCCAACTTTAAAATGTCAAATGGCACTACCTCTTTTGTGATACCTCAAATGAACGGTCTCAGTCAGTAGTATTCACCTGTACAAGACTTTTTTTCCACCCACTACAGGGTGTAAGAAAAACTTAAAGTCGAATAAAATAAAATTTATTGTGTTAAAAGGATATTTTATTTGATCAGATGTTCAAAATGCATTCCATTCTGTTGTAAGTAATAGTATAATTGATGTTCAAATGCCATTCTAACATTTTGGAACACATCTCTTGGAATAGATCTGCATTCTGCAATAATGCGTTATCGAAGATCTTCGAAGTAGGTTGTGTTTTAAATACGACGGAGTTCAAATGTCCCTAGAGAAAAAATCGAGGGGTGTTAGATCGGGAGATCTCGCTGGCCATTCGATGAACCTCTCCGTCCAATCCACTGACCTGGAAAAGCATCATTCAAAAATTGCCTGACTGGCAAAACGTAGTGGGGTGGTGCGCCATCGTGCTGAAAATGTATTAAATCTTCATTCAGGTTCCTATTTCCGTCAATGTCCAACTTATTTTCTATTTCGGCAACAATTAAAGGTTGAATGGTGGTGTTCAACATGTCGAAATAAGTATCGCCATTAAGATTGCCATTAATAAATAATTTCCCAATCACTGTGTCACCTAAAATTCCCGCCCAGACATTTAATTTTTCTGTATACCGCGTGAGTCCTTCCCTGAAGACATGCGGATTTTCGTCACTCCAGTACCTACAGTTGTGTTTGTTCACTGCACCATTTAAAAAAAAAGTGGATTCGTCGGTAAAACAAATAATGTTTAGCAACTTGGGAGTAATACGTAACATTTCGGTCATGTTCTCGCAAAATTGAATTCTTCGATCAGGGTCGTCCTCCCGCAACTCCTGAAGAATGTGCATTTTGTATGGGTAAAACTTATGAAGTTTGAGTACCCGACGGACAGCTTGATGAGAAATTCCTGTTATCGCTAAACCTTGGCGTAGAGACATTGTAGGATTCATAGCAAAATGTCCTAAAACTTCCACTCGTGCCGCTTCATTAAGTACTCTTGGATTGGTCTTTTTTTTGTTTGCCACTGATCCTGTTTCTTCAAATTTAAGAATCAGTTGTCTGATGTAAATATGACTTACATTTTTTCCGGGGTTTCTTTCGTTAAATGCTGCAGCAGTTCTTAAGGCACAACGATTTTCAAAACCATAGATAAACACCATCTGAATTCTTTCCGGCAAATTGTAAACCATGATGAACAGAAAATAACGCAATTCGTTTGAGATAATTTGAATTCGACGATTTCCTGACTTTACAGTAAAACCTTGCAAGAAGGACTAAATGCTAATTTTTCGAGTAGTTTTTTTTTTATCCTGAAGGAATGCTCCAACATGATTTTGTTTTTTGTTTACAACAAACTGGAATACATGGTGACCATCTAATGAAATGAAATATCCTCTTAATAACAAGAATGGAATTTAAAAATCGATTGTACTATTGTTTAGAACTGAATGGACATTTTGAACATCTGATCAGATAAACTATCATTTTCACACAATACAATTTATTTATTCGAAAATGTTTTTGTGCCACCCCGTGTTGGATGAAAATGAAAATTATTGTATAGGGTAATACTACTAAATGAGACATTTCATTTGAGGTATTACAAAAGAGATAGTGCAATTTGACATTTTACAGTTGGGGTGTGTCGCGCCTAAGGGGCGACTCGTTCCTTCACTGAAATATGGTGGTTTTAGTTCCCCCTAATTCGTTAGCCTTTGTGCCAATTGGCGAAATATTCGCATTGAAAGTTTTCAAATTTACACCCTGTATAAGCAATACATGAAATACAATCTATTTTGCCAAAATGTGCTAAATTGTCGCTATTTGTGACCCACCCTGTATAAGAGGTGGCTCCTTCTATCTTAACGACCGACTTACTGACATGTCTTTCGACTTTCTTCAAACCAGCAATGCTATTATTTTATTACCAATTGTCTAAAAACTAATAGTTTTGGATAAGTGAACATTTCTATGTATTGGTAAAACTAAAATTTTTATGATTTTGATAAATTCATATTTCCGAAACTGTTCATAGGAACTTTTTTTTTTTGATTGATTGATTTATTGATTTAACAAATACATATACTACAATTTGATAAGGATTTCCTTTCATATTCCGAAGGGTTCACCTAAGCGCTCGAGGCGCTTGTTTTGTGCAGCCCTTTGGATTAATTCGGGATGTCATTCGGTATTCAGTATACAATTAAATATAACAGTTTCAATTGGATTATACATCACTATCATTTAGAATTGGAATTCTAGTAGGAATCGATTTTTTTTTCTTTTTTTTCTCTCTCCCTCCTCTCTCCTTAAATTTGGACCATCGAAATGGTTGATGTGGCAAGGACCATTCCTATCTTTATGGTAATCATTTTCATTATACATGATTTGGAGATTTACTCATTACTTACACACGTATATACATATGTATGTATATCTTCATCCAGACATGAAAACTTTTTTTTTTTTTTTTGTATCCATTGCATATATATATTTTTTTCAGAGTAACTTCACCAGTGACATGTAGTTAACGTTAATGAATTGTTTTATACCAGTTTTATATTTGGTAAATGAGATATTTTCTTTCAAACTGCGATCTAGTGTGTTGTAAAACTTGGGACCGAAGTAGAAAATTGTTCGTTGGGTATGAGTTTTTTTGAATAAGGGAAAAATTACATTTAAATTTTCAGTGGATCTAGTATTTTTAGTATTTTTGCAGTAGTAAATATATTTATTGCTATACATCCAAATAAGGCAGTGATAAATATATATACATCTTATGTTATACAATTTGGTTTCTTTATAGAGCTGTTCTGTTGAATATAGTTTCTTTTTTCGAAAAATAATTTTAATTATTGTGTTTTGCATGGCTTGAAGCATTGTTTAAATAGAACATAGTTAGTCAATGCCTGTGGAAAGGGTATTGGACACAAACGCGAGTGTCATCTAGCGTGATTAGTTACAAACATGAATATTTGACGTCATTTTAATGCAGGTTTCTTCAAAAAACACCGATTTTAATGCTTTTCCATTGTTTTAATCAAGTTACGACATGACTTGGAGGCCAGATCACTGAAGTTACGACATGACTTGGATGCGAGCTCACTATCGCCATCTACATGTCGCATCCATCTTGATCCAATTATAATCCCATAAGGCTGACTAACTATCTTCTATATAAACAATGCTTGAAGACTGTACAGATTGCAGTCGAATATGCCACCCCACACGGAGATACAGTATCTAATAACTGATTCTGCTAAAGATCTGTATACCGTCATCAGATTTTTTGTGGTTAAGATTTCTCTTAAATTGTATAGTTTGTGAGTTAGCTGGCGGAGTCGCTTTGTAACATATACGGCATGTTCGTCCCATCTCATATGCTGATCAAGCACTACACCAAGATATTTTAGTTTTGATTCTTTTTTTATTGTAGGGCAATCACATTGATGTCTCTGTGGGCATTCGAATGTATGTATTTTTAGGATATTTTCGATTGGTTGATCGTTTTTCAGGAGTGTGAAACAAACGAATTTGGTTTTATTTAAATTCAAACTGAGGAGATTATAGTTCAACCATATCTGGATATCCCTCAAACCATTTTCTGTCGCTTGATATACTTAAGATAATCGCCGTGTCGTCAGCATATGATATAAGGTTATCAACAGATTTAATACAACCAATACTATTTATGTATACTAGAAACAAAATGGGCCCCAATACTGTGCCTTGTGGTATACCAACAGTAATTTCATTAAAGGAACTAAGATCACTGCCAATTTTGACGGTTTGCTTTCTGAGCGATAAATAATTTTGCAGAATTTTAAACATTGGTCCACGAATACCGTACCTATACAGTTTGTCCATTAGATCGTCATGTGAAATCGTGTCGAAAGCCTTAGCCAAGTCTAAAAAAACTACTAAGCACTTATCGGAGTTTTCCAAAGAGTCTGTGATAGTTTTTGCAAAATGAATAACTGCTTTTTCTGTGTTCGATTTATTGATGAAACCAAATTGTTTTTTTGTTATCACATGATGAAATTCGAAAAAAATAACTTAACGATTTTTCAAAGTGTGCTCAAAAATTTTTGCAAAATTATTTATTACAGAGATTGGTCTGTAATTATGAAACTGGTTTTTACTCCCTGCTTTATAAACTGGAGTTACTTGTGATTCCTTCCACTGCACTGGAATAATACCCGTTTTGAATATTTTATTTATAATATTTACTGAAACATTCACAATGTACTTACACATAATTTTTATCAACTTCGCTGGTATGTCGTCGGGCCCTGCGGCACAATTAGTTTTCATGTTGGAGATAATGTTGAATATTTCGTTTTCCGTAACTGGTTCCAACAGTATCGTTGGTCCTACAGATTTGTCATTCAAAAGGTCTTCGGGGAGGTTATCAGGCTTATTAATAGTTTTAGCCATCTCTTTTCCGACGTTTACAAAATAATTATTAAAAGCGTTGGCTTTCGCCTTGTTGTTAGGTAAAACTTCCCCATTTAAACCTGACATTTTTATAGAACTGATTGTATCTCTTTTTACCGTTTTATTCGAGATTTCATTGATTATTTCCCACGTCTTTTTATAGTTACTTGAGTTATCCTTCAGCTTCTGTTTGTAATATTGATTTTTAGTTGTTTTGATTAATTTATTCAGTTTATTTCTATATTGAGTAAATTCGTTTTTCAACTGGTCTGAGTAGTTTTCCTTCAACCTTTTTTTTATTCTGTCTCTCTTTTTTATCGAGTTTATCAATCCTTGAGTGATCCAAGGTTTTAGTTTAAAGTTTCTATTTTTTGATATGAAATGATGTTCAGTTGCTTGGTTCCTATATTGCATCAATTTGTTAATAAAATTATTATATGAATTTTGGGAATCTTCGCATTGTAAAACGTCGGCCCATGTTTCATTGGTTAGCATGTTCTCCAATTTGTTATGGTTAAATTTTTTAATGGTGATGTTTTCGCGTTTGCTTCGGGAAACTATGTTATTTTTACTAACGAAGCGGATACATAAGGAAGTTGTGTAGTGATCAGATAGACTGGTTTCAATAACTGAAGAGATGAAAGAATAATTATGTTGGTTTGTACAGTTTCTAACAAAAATGTGATCTAGATTACTCTTTGAGTCATTGGTTACTCTGGTTGATTCATTTATGTATGAACGATAGCCATTTTCTGTTAAAATGTTGACGTAATTATTGACTTCGTTTGAGAGCTTATTATTCAAATTTATATTAATATCTCCTATGAAGATTTCAATTTCGCATTTTGATAAAGTTAAGAAGTATGCTTTCAAGTCATCTTGAAACAACTGTGTATTTATTGATGGTGGTCGGTATGACGCAGTTATCCCAATCGTTGTATTCAAAACTGGTAATGTGACTCTTAATAGATTTGTTTCACTTATGGGAGTTAAAAATGCATTTGAAGTAATTGTATCTTCAACATAGATGATTAAACCATCATTCTGATTTCTCTTTGATTCGTTGTAGTAGATTGTGTAATTTGGAATTGAAAAATCACTTACCACATCAACATTCCATGTTTCAGAAAGTATAATAACATCTATCTTATCTGATACTTCTTCGATGAACACGAGTAGTTCATCCAAGTGTTTATTGATACTCCTTATATTGAGATGAAAGATACCGACATAATTCGATCCTACTACATTTCCACAATTCGAGATACATTCATGTAGGGTAGAAAAAACTTTTGTTTTTATTTCTTTTTCGTTATCAAGGATATCCAAGAATTCCAACATTAAATCAGTAGATAAGAAAGAGAGAGAAAAAAAAGAATATATATGGAATAGAGAGATAAAGAAAAAAGAAGAAAATATATAAAAATTTTAGAAAATTAAAGTTATTTAATCAGAATTCACTAAGTTGATACTAATTCAAACTTGCGTATGTAACTTCTAGTACAATATCCCAAAAAAATTCCCATTTTCCCATGTATTTGGTGCGGGGTCCTCTACAATTTCCGAGATTGATTCTCCAGAATGAGCAAATTTATTAATGAATAATCGAATGTTCTCATCAATAATCATTCCTCTAACCATTTTCAAGATAAGAACTTACCATAAAAGGTACTAAATGCATTCTGACAGTTCCTCAGTAAGTTGTCTGCTTAAATAATCCAAAGCCACCGTCTATATAATCTGTTTATTTTGTAACACAAGTCAAATGGTTTTTTTTTCTATTAATACTTTATATTTCGGAACACTTTTGATTTTTTGCTAGAAATTCTAAAAGAAAATGATAAAGAGGGAGTTTTTCTATTTAATACGATTGAAAATATACCATTTCATTACACTATGACCTTAAATATCATGCATTATTCAATATTATCTCATGGTGCTTAAAAAATTAGGATTTCAATAGTTGAGCCAACTGAAATGGATAAAGGCTCTTAAGTATACAATAACAATTTTTCATTCATGGTTTGGAATCGTTCACACTCATATTATTGACTAGCCAGTCAATCATTCACATACCCATTAACCTGCTTTATAGTTGAAACAATATCTGCATATTTCTCCAGTAACCGCACTAATTCAACATTGCCTCGTAATTTTTCCCAGACATTCCAGCCCTCCTAATGACCTCTTAATATCGTGTTTTAAGACATTGCTCAGTTTCACTCTAGAGCGTGTGTGAGACATTCCAGACATTCTCACATGCATGCTTCAGCGGTTGACAATTAATCAACTTATTCAAACAATCCCATTATTAGAATGTCGTAATAACATTCAATTCGGAACGAAGATAAGGACTTGAGTGGCAGTATTCATTAATTAACAACTTTTACTACCTGTTGGAGACAAAACACCTGAATAGCATAAAAAGCCGTAGAACGAGTTGCGGAAAATGGGTTTACATACCATTGAGAAATAATAGGCTGCTTAGTCTACTGTCGGTTTCAATGCTTGTAAGAATGTTTGAAAAAATGCAGTAAATGTTGACACTTTATATAGAATAGCAAATTCTCATTAAGTCTCACTCATTGTCTCATCTCTTTTCATGCACTGGAGGTAGCTAAGGAGAAATTCATATGTGTGAATAATAATAAAAATAATAGTCTTCATTAGGAAATGTCGGGTTGTGTAAATGAACCACCAGCAAAAAAAACAAGGACAAAAATGTACAAGCTGACCTGGGCTGAACTAGTCAGCCCAGGTTATTGTACCTTGTTATTGAAAGATAAACCCCTCTCCAAATCTCTCAAAAAACTCACATCATTTATTAATCAAGATGGAATCATTTGAGTCAAAAGACGACTTGCTAATGTTCCTCTGTCCTACGACAAGCGATTTCCGGCTCTTCTGCCAAGTAAAAGCCATCTCACTCAGTAAATTATTGAGTTCACTCTTGTAACGAGCCTACACGCAGGTGTCCAAACTGTGAACTACTTGATCTCTCAGCAGTTTTGGATCCTCTCATCGAAACGAGTTATTCGTCTGTCTGAAATGTTGGAAAACTCATTCCACCTCCGCTCAGCCTGTAATGGGCAACCTTCCAGTCAGTGCATCTCCCAAGTCAAAACTTTCTTACACGTTGGTGTCGATTTTTGACCATGGACCTATAAAGTATTGTACTGGACTTAGCTGTTCACATCCTGGTCTGAAGTCGTGAATGGTCACAATATGTACTCGTGATATTAAGTTGGGCGTTGTCACATCTCGTAGGTTATAGGTCTTTTCATTGACAAAATTGTGTCACTATACGTTTTCTTTCGATAACAATCGAAGAATATAGAATGGTGTTTAAAAATCCAAACTATCGAAAAAAATCATTATTCGTGTCTTCTAATTGTGTAGAGTTTGTTGTGTCTGGTCGTTTGTCAACGCTGTTGAATATCAATGTTTATGATATCCACAAAGTAAACTTCTGACAGTTCTGTCATATTATTTCATAGCTTTTTTATTAGATTATTATTGAAATGGTGTTTTTGTAACTCATTTGTGTTATATAGTGGCAGTATAATCGACAGAGACTCATAATGGTGCAATCTTGTTGGGTTTGCAAACAATCCATGTGTTCCAACCAATGACATCCGTTATTTACAATTCGAGCTGCGGTCGACACAGAGTCACATTCTAAGCACAATTTTTACTGCCGCTTATTTCGCGGCAATTATCTGCTTATATACATTATATATAATCAGATAATTCAGAAGAAACTCAGCTTTGCCGACTTTTGGGTTGACTGGCAACTATTTTCTGCAAAATAAGCGGCAATAAATATTGTGCTTAGAATATAACCGCGGCAATTGTGTTTTTTCTATGTGAGCATTTATGCGATTTAATCCATATGTGCAATTTTCAATAAGTGGATATTTCTTGTGGACTTATTTAACATTGCGCATTTTTCTGTGCGTTCATTTCCTTTGCGTTTATTTCCTAGATTTACTTTTTCATTAGGTCTTTGGATGATGCATTTAAAAAAAAAAGTTGCCAAAAAGTCCAAGAAATATCTATCAAAATTTAAATTTATCTTTAGGTTTCCTGCTGATGACTCAGAAAAAGCGACTTTGATGAAAAGGTTGGGGATGAAATGTTCAACTGAATGTGTTCTAGGATTTGCTGCGACTGCGAATATTTCTTCTTCACAATATTCATTTGTTATAATATCTATATAAGAACATGTATTCATTGAATATGTAAATTACCATTCTTTAGTCAATACTTTATTATTCCTTTTATTCAGTCGACTTTTTCCAGCTTTTCTTTCATTAAAAACGAAAGTCTTGAAAGTAATTTATTTTTATTTTGCAAACTCTGTGAACCTAATGTTTTAAGAATCGATACTTAGTCAATGAAGTATTGCATGACATCAGGTATGTCACACAAGTTTTTCACACGAAGTCCCATCGGATCTATATTCTATCTCTTCCGTTGATATTTTCATCATTATTTCAAATTCAGCATTTTTTTCATTGTGGTTGAACCCTATTTTTATCAAATGCGTGCGATCCTGTCGGTTGTGGAAAGATCATGGTCTATCGCTACCTTCTCTCTTCCCCGCAGCCCGCGCGCCAACAAAATGAGCGACTTCAAAACAATCCGTGTTGTAGGTTTGGCAATGCTGAGTCCATCTGTATTTATACGATATCAAACGTCCATGGATTTGGACACGGATGCCTTCTTGGCAGGTTTACGCAGATTTATAGGACGACTCGGATGCTGCGAACACCTCTATAGTGACTGTGGTACGAATTTTGTCGTCGCTTACCGGCAAATGACTGGATTCGTTCAGTTTGCAGCATCGCAGGAAGCTATCTCTTGGCATATCAACCTGCCATGGGCACCACATTTTGGTGGTTTGTGAGAGGCCGGGGTTAAATCAGTCAAGACCCATCTTTCACGTGTTATTGGGCTACAAATGTTGACGTATGAGGAGTTGAACAACGTGTTGATTCAAATAGAGGCGCTCTTAAATTCACGTGCTCTCACCCCTATTAGTGGCGATCCCAATGATCTCTCAGCGCGAACGCCGGGACATTTTCTTACCCTAGCACCTCTGAGCCTGATGTGACAGATGTACAGTTGAATGATTTGAGTCGTTGGCAGTTGTTGCAGCGTATGCAACAGGATTTCTGGTCTCGGTGGTCCCAGGAGTATTTGTATACGTTGCATCAACGAAGTAAATAGACTTCCAAAGATCATTTTGTTAATCCAACGGAGGCGATCCATAACATACAGTGGAGGTGACATCTTGCTGGGTAGGTTACAAAGTTAAGATCTTAACTTTGTTACCCTTTTTTCGCTGAAGAAGAAGAATTAATCCTACGACACATGTCCTGCTGCTGATGTAAGTCTTCGGACTACATCTCGTAATGTGCTGATGTGTGTCCTCTGACTACACTCACATTATCAATGAAGATTTTATTTGGTGGAGTTCGATTGTGAGTTTTTTACCTACTCATTTTATTGAATCAGGTAGCTTGGTGTTGATTAAAACTGATACGCCCCCTCCTATGTGTTGGAGCTTGGCACGCGTCACTGATCTGCATCCTGGTCCGGACGGTGTCGTCAGGGTTGTCACGGTTGAAACGGCTAATGGTTTATTCAAGCGACCCGTTGTAAAACTGTGTCTCCTCCCTATTGAATTTTAGAAAATGCACAAGCATTCTGGTGGCAGGATAATGTTCCATCCATACTCATTTTATTTTTAGTTAGGTTTTGAAGATCAAAATATTTAGTTTGATTCAATTTCACTCTGTATTCTCGTATGGGATCGCCAATGAGTTTTCATGTCTGCAACGAAAACTGCGCCTGTCCAACTAAAGGTGGGATTTCCTAGCGACGTCTAGCGTTCGCGGCCCGCATCGACGTTCAGCAGTAACGGCTGGCCGCGACGATTGTTGGACTTGCTTGGAGCATCTGGCGTCCGCGTCTTTGTTATGAAATTATACCCCCAGTGCGTTTTGTGTTCTGGTTGACTGCAGTTTAAAAGTGAAAATTGCTTGTTGTCCTAATGAATGAGAATGTTCTAGAAGCAATAATGTTACAGTATTGTATACCTTCTCGAATTTCGCAATTTTTCTGCGAATAAAATGGCTGCCAGTCATGCTGGACCAATCGTTGATGCAGAACCATGTCCATAGCTATTTTATTCGCAAAAATTGCGAAATTTGCGAGGGCATGAAAGAGACTTACTGAGAGAAGAGAATGATGACGACTATACTGAACCGACAATAATTATCTGAATAAACTGACAATTATCTAACTTATCGATACAAATATTGGGGGGAACACAAAGAAACTAATTGACTTCATGCCTCCCTACTATTCACAAAACTCAATTCTATTAATGATCTTTACCGAACCAAGTAAAAAAAAACAAAGAATTTTTTATCTAATACTCGCAGCCCATGGTTAAAACTGTGCAAATTTCATTCCACATATTTTCCCGAATTTGACAATCTTTGAAGTCTTTGTGTGAATGGCCATGAAGGCAGGGTTATTCACATACTTAATCAAAATTTCTACCCTTTGATACTTTTTTAAAGGGTGCAATACAACTGCAATTCAGTTATTGAACCTAACAATTATACTACAAACCCTGTACACATTTGCTGATTTGGAATTTCGGCAATTATCTAAAACAAACTCTTGAAGTTTGAAATTAGAGTAATAATAGATGCTAGGATTGAAACTGTTAAATCATCTAAAAGTGTGGGGATAACTGAATTGTGAATGAGCATTGGTACAAGAGTAAAGGCTGTACAAGATGGTGCAAATACCAAAAATGCCTAATAATTCGTGACTCACACAGTATTTTCTGGCGATGAGGCTTTATTACATTTGCACATCATTTAGATATGGAAGGATATATTTAGGAACCTTTCATTAGGTAGTAATCATTGGATTACGTTACATTGAACGATCATAAGATGAGAAATCTTACCATTCTTACAAAGATATAGCAAAACATTTGACGAGAATATACCACGAGAGTAGTTTGGGTGACAATGAATTTCAATGTTTATACACATATAAAGGTTTGATAAATAAGAAAAAGCTCTGGATCGTTATTACTCTATTTGTAAATCTGGTAAATCGAAAGTATCGGTACCTTCCACATAACACTAATGTCATACGCTTTTTGGGATATGCAAGCCATCAACAAATAGAGTCCTTACTTACTGGTAATTACAATGTCTTAATGGTATGTACTAGTAAAAAATACTTGTAATGCAGTAGTCTCCCGTTTGATAGCTGCACCATCATGCCGTTGACCAGAATCCGTACAAGATGCAATAAATAGACAAGAACCACCAAATATTGATCATATATAGTTTTCTACTTTATGTTTGATTTGTATAGATGTTCCATGAAAACATTGAAATAAATACTTACAACCAATAAAGAAAATTTTGAGTGACCCTGTATATCAAAATCATATGTTGTTTACATATTTCACAGGTCTACCAGCATTTGAATTTGACTGATTTTGTTTAAAGAATTGCATAAAAATCCTGTAATTTTCAATAACCCTAAGAACTTTTCATTACAACTCGAGTCGACAACATTAAGATTGTAATTATTATCCCTAACTTTTTGTAACAAGATAGTCTCCACATTATTGATTTTCTGAAGGTAACTAACAACCCTCTGTCTGCATGTTTGACGACCTGTATCTCAAAAACTGTCCATTAGATCTCGTTGTGCCCATGGAGACATTTTGATCAGGACATTATAAACTACATTTTCCCATAAGACCCATTTCCATGGGAACTGTGCGGGGTCCTTTCAATTCATTAAATAAAAATGGTATAGGGTCGAGGCCACTTTCCGCGGACACCCAGTATATAAGGTGTGTCGTCGACTAAAATTTCATTTCGTCTAGAATTGAATCATTATAATATTTGACCCTCAACCGTCTACACTCAAAAAATTGCAGGTTTCCATACTTTGGAAGCGCCACAGAATCAGCCAAAAAGATCATCGATCTGTCACGCGACCACAGCGGAAGAGACGCGTCATTAACACAGAAAGCTTTGCTTGTCACACGTCTGTTCTCTGTCACATCCGGAGATGAATTATATTCTATTCCCCCAAAACAGGCACTTTAATGACAATGGTAACATTCTTCCGCCTGCTGATATTCATTTGGGGGATGTAGCAGGGTTACATGTGAGTCGTGTAGCTCCTGGGAATAATAGATCCTGTGCGAGACCCACTGTTGTATTTTGAGTGAGGAAAGAATTCTCATCAAGTCTTGATTTATTGTTACTGAAGGACTATTAATTGACAAAGGAATAATATCACCCTTCTACGACACAGATTACATAGTAGAAAATATCTGCAAATGAAATAGATCACGAACATCTTAATTTCTTTTGCTATAAGCCATTGGAATTTATTTTTCTCATTTATTTTCCACTGTGATGATCAATTGAAGTTTTTTGTTGAGGAATGAAGAAAATACAGTAATTGTTAGGCGGCAATAAAGTAGATTGGTTACGGAAGTATTTGAATAATCTGAATATATTGTCAAATGGGCAAAATCATTTCAAATCCGGAAAGTCAACAAGTACTACACTTCATCAGTTTTATAGTAATTTAATCACCTTTATAGATAATGAGAGAATAATCTAAATATATTGTCAACTAGGCAGCACGGTTTCAGAGCCAGAAAAGTCAACAAGTACTGAACTAAACGTGTATATTTATTCGAACTGAAAAACAATAATGTTCAAATATAAATATCTAGAAAGAGTAAAATAAAATGAAAATATGTAACCCTCCAAAGATTGAACTATGTTTACTCCATCTAGTAAAAGAGAACATGTGCCTTTCCACTCACGAGGGATTTAGATAATAATGGTTTCACTACACAGACTTCTCGAAGGCTTCCTAAATGGAAGAACACAATTTGTTAAAGTGAGTGGATGTATTTAACAAGTGATAAAGGTATCTTCTGGAGTACCACAAGTATCACATTCTGGAACCATGCTTTTCAACTTATTCATCAATGATATATCTTATTCAATCTGCAATTCTCTATTTTTGTTATTTGCTGATGACCTGAAATCATTCTGTCCTGTGAACTCGCTGATTGATGCAAAACTTTGACAAGAGGATATGGATAATTTAGTAAACTGATATCAACTCAAAGAGATGATCTTTTTTGTAAGGAAAAACATTCATCAACTTCCCATATCAAGTCCTCGGTAACCAACTATCACGTGTCAATGAAATTAAGGATTGGTGCATAAAAATTGATACCAAACTCACTTTTGATCAACACATTAATGAAATCACAACCAAACCATATATAATGTTGGGTTTTATCTTCAGGATATGCAAAGAATTCAATTATAATACCTTGAAAATACTGTACTGCTCACATGTTAGATCCATTCTTGAATATGGTTAAATTGCATGGTCTCCACACTATAAATGTTATGTTCGACAAATTGAGAGAGTTCAAGAATTTTTTTTGAAATGTTGCTCGCATAAAATGAAGCTAGCTGGAGAAGAATATGTATATGCAGAGCTGGAGAAACTGCAATACAATCACTTCCTTACAGAAGATGTGTCACTGACGTAGTATTCTTACAGAAAATAATTTCAGGCAACACCAATTGCTCTAAACTACTTGAGACTATTGCACTAAAAACTCCAGTCTATAAAACTCGCTCACCTGAAGTTTTCACTGTTTCATTACATACAACCAACTATTCTCATCACTCCCCTCTTAATAGAATCAAAACAGGTTTTCTCAAAGCCTTGATTCATTCTGTATGAATGTTTGTAATATTAGGAAGGTCTTGAAAGATGTTAGCGTTTAGTCTATCCGTTTAGTGCTTTGTTATTTCAAACCAATCCTTGTATTTCACTGTTGTTTTTATTAAATTTTAATGTGTTTATATTAATATTACATTAGGTAAAGCTTAATTTTATCTCACTTTATTTTTGTTATTCTTTTTACTTGGATTATTCCGTGGACATGAAATAAATTTCAAATTCAAACTATAGAGTATCACTGTAAGTGAACCGTGTGCCAGCGTGAGGATGTCTGCAATAAGCTGTGTAGTGACCACTGTAAGAGAACCAGCTGTGATTGTATAATTCTTTTAGTCTATAGTGACAAGGGGCTATCTTGTCCGAAGCATAGCAGCTCATATCCAAACCTTCCAAGGTAAAATCAAGGGTGGTATCTAACATTTTCCAGAATCTTAATTTCTCTTATATAGAAGGATATAGTTTGATCAACTATTATTGCAGGCCAACAAAGAATTGCGGAGGGCTTGGTATCTGGGTAAAAAAAGAAAAGAATGCGAGAAAGGAGTCACTTAACGTATCTGCTATAGAACAAGATTTTGAATATTGTGTTATATCGATGAAGATAAATGATGCTAAAACTACCTTCTTGAATGTATACAGGTCACCATCTGGAAATGTTTCAACGTTTTTCGATAAATTGACAGAGAAATGAGAATTTTATTATGTGGGGATTTCAACTTGGATTCGTATAAGAATGATGACTACAATAAACTAGAGTGACACCGTACACTTGTACAATGATCGACCACATTTTTGTCAATTTCAGTAATGAAGGACTATGTTGTGTTTTAGATAATTGTATAGCTGATCATCGTTCTATTTATTTAGAATTGGATGGAAATAGCATTGTAAGTACCAAATCTAAATATCGCAGGAGTTTCAATGCAGATAATGTTGAACGTTTTGAAAGAGCTTTGGTAGAGGAGAACTGGGAGCCTCTATATTGTATCGAAGACTTAAATTTAGCTTTTGAATATTTTTATTCGATTATTTTATATTACTTCAATCTTTACCTACCTGAAAAGAAATATTATACCAACTGTATACCAAATAAAAAATGGGTCAATGATGAGGTCAGAAAATCAAGCGCTAATCTTAAAGACCTGAACTTCTTATGCAAAAGATATCCTGTTCTCGAACCAGCTTATCGAGATTCTAAAAGAAAACACGCTGATATGATATCCAAGGTGAAAAAAGAATATTACCAAAATAAAATATTCAATTCTAGCAATGCATCTAGAACTGCTTGGAAAGTGATAGATGAAATATCAAATAAAAATAAAAAACAAGGTAACCTCACAATAAGAGTCGATGATCAAGAAATAAGTGATCCCCATTTGATTGCTTCATCTTTTAACAGTTTCTTTACAGATGCTCTCAAAGCGATAATTGAAAATTTGACTAATAAGGGTAGAACCCATATATTAGATTGTAGAGTAATCAGATATGATTCCTTTTTCTTAACCCCTTATGGAGAAGATGAATTAGAAATACTTCTCAAACACAAATTAAAAAATAAAAGTTCTTCTGGGTCTGATGATTTACCTATGTTTTTAGTGAAAAAGATCATATCTTCTGTGAAAAAGCCACTTACTTACTTGGTGAATTTATCATTCACTTCAGGCACATTTCTTTCCTGTTTGAAAGTGGGTAAGATTATTCCAATATTCATGAAAAAAGACCAATCACTGCTTGAAAACTATAGACCAGTAACGGTTCCTATTTCGTTTTCAAAAATTTTTGAATACGCATTTTTATAACGTCTCGATAATTTCTTAGTAAAATTTAAAATATTAACAGAAAAACAACATGGGTTTCGTGCAGGAAAATCTATTGGTACGGCAATCCACTTTTTGTAATCAAATTATTAAATGTATTGAGGCGGCCGAGTGTCCTGTTGGGATTTTTTGTGATCTGAGCAGGGCATTCGACTGTGTCAATCATGATACTCTACTATCAAAGCTATATGACTCTGGAATAAGAGGACAACCTTTGAGCTGGATATCATCTTTTTTGAAGTATAGGAAACAATTCGTCCAAATACAGCATATGGATCTAACTAAAATAAAAAAATATAATTCAGACTACACTTCAGTGGAATCTGGTGTGCCACAAGGCTCGGTGCTGGGGCCCTGTCTTTTCTTAATATATGTAAATAACCTCGATTTATTTCTGAAAAATCAGTTTTTCACAATGTATGCAGATGACTTATCTTTGATCATTTCAAATCCATCAGCAACAAACATAAGTACCGAAATTACAAATTTATTAGAAAATACACGTGAGTGGTTTGATGAATATCAACTATTTTTCAATACTGAAAAAACTCAATTAGCGACATTTCATAACCGACAAAAAGTGTGTGAACCACGTAATATATCTATTAACAACTGTATGGTTCGAGACAATGTAGAGGCTATCAGTTTTTTAGGAATCAAGATTGATCCAACTCTTAGTTGGAAACGACACTGTGAAACACTGATTTCCAAACTGAATTCGATACATTATCTTTTCAAAAATGTTAAATGTGTTCTAACTAGAGGACAGATGATGAATTTATATTATGCACAAGTAGACTCCCGCATTAGATTTGGTATTTGTCTTTGGGGTAACAGCACCCTAGCAGGAGATGTGTTTATTTCTCAAAAACGCATCATCAGATGTATTGCTGGTGTAAAATATACACATTCTTGCAGGAATATTTTTGCAGAGTTTAGGGTATTAACGCTTACTTCCCTATATATTTTGGAAATGTCTTTATACATTTTCAAAAATAAAAACAGTTTCAAACTGAACAAAGATATTCACTCAATGAATACCAGGAGTAAAAATAACTTTGGTGTACTATTTGCAAAAATGTGTATAACCTATAACTCACCCGAATATTTGGGGTTGCGTATTTTCAATAAGTTGCCAGAAAAAATTAAAAATATTGAGACTCTCCAGGAATTTTTAATAGATAAGTGTTTTTACCATGTGTCTGAGTATTTTAATTGATCTGTTTGTTTGTGTTGTACATTATATACCCAGTGTCTACTTATTATTATAATTTTTTTTAATGTGTGATTTTAATCTAAGTATGTACCTATATATATTTGTTTGTTTATTTATTTAATTGACTATTGCTATATTGCAACAATGTAATCTTTGGCAAAATAAATGATATCTATCTATATCTATCTATCTTCTAGTCGAAGAATATCATTTCAAATGAAATACTAAAATTTTTGGTACTTTTTAATAGATCGAAAGGGATTTTGGGCACTTTCTTCTGACTTTGCATAGCGAACAGATTGGTTTAACGCCAGTATCCGAAATTTCCTCAATAATGAAAATATCCAAACATTGTCACAGACTCAGTGGACCAATTTTTGGTGGTATTGGGTATTGATAGAGAAAGATCCCAAAATTGATCAAAGGTGACTGAACAATGACCACAGTACGAACATTTCGAAATAGATTTCAGTTTGTTGTGATTTAATCACTTATATAGGTAAGGAGTATACCATAGAATTATTTGTGACCTGAGCCATGCTTTCTACTGTGAGGACCATAATGTATTACTTCATCAACTTTTCGACTATGGTATCAGAGGTGTTCGCCTGGACTGGGTAGAGTCTTTTATCGAAGTAACGTTCCAATATGAATATTCAATTCGATGTGTTCTTTTGTCACGTATTCAAATTGATCAAAGAGCCCCACAGAACTCGGTATTACGCCCAATTGTCTTGATTTTATGTCAGCGAGAAAGGTGATATCCTGCCAGATATAAAAGTTACAACTTATGCTGATGATACAACACGTTTACTAGCCGGTAGAGACAGTGCCAGCCTAAAAGAAAACCATGAAACTACTCTGAATAAACTGAGTAATTGTTTCCTAGATTATATCCTATATTCAATAGAGATGAAACTAGATAACTGCGTTTTCAAAAATCCCAAAAGTCTACGGAGAGTATTGAAATATTTCACAACGCGGCTGTTATTGACTTCCAGATTTTTTTTGTCTCAATATTAATTCCTGTTTGAACTGGAAGACGCAATACATTCCATGAGGTGTCAAACTTGCATATCTGCATTATATGTTCAGTTCCGAAATATAAAATCCATATTGAAAAAGCATCAACTGGTACAGTTCTATTACGCAGGGGTTGAGAGGTAGTTGAAGTATGAAAAGTGCCTCAAAATGTAGTTATTGAACAAAAAAAATTCTAAGAACCGTAGCTGGCCTGAAACAAGATAAATCATGACGTTAGACTTTCGTAAAACTAAAAATTTCCAGCTTGAATGCGCTTTATATCTTGAGATGAGAATTCTTTTAAAAAATTTAATTTCATTGTTGAAATAAGGATCTACAACTTTACAACACTGAAAAATTTGCTACATTTGCCTCTGAGCAGCGTAAACGTCACATATAACGCTCCTGAAAAAATATTGAATCACATACCACTATATATAAAAAATATAGAACGTGAAAAGGCGTCCAAATCTCAGGTGAAAAGTTATGTAGCAAACTTTTGTGTATATGTCAAAAATATTTTTTTCAATGGAATTCAATGATATTGAATTTTAGAGCATATAAATATTTTATATAATTGTACATTTTTACACTGAGTTTTTCTCATATTATGTATATTGTCAGAAAAGAATCTGAAAATGTTTGAAACTTCGAATGAGAAGATGTAACAAAAGCTGATTTTTTAATAAATAGAGCTTTATCACTACTGATTCAATCGAGCGGAGTCGTTAAAAATATAATAATCGAGAACGTTGGGCTCTAATTTTCTAGGAACTAGAATCATACCTCACAAAATTCAAGATTTTTAGCTCACCTCACTTCTTCATCTCTCCTTTATATACACGATGCTCCATTTATTTTTTTCCTCTCATGCTAGAATGATGAGAAATCGTTGCGGAACTTGCTTTATCACTCAAAGACTTAGTTACTCTGATCAACTCAGTTAATTAAATTAATTTCTCTCAACTCAAAAGGATTTTGATTCTGGAATATGAACTTTTGTGAATAAAAATCCAGAATTCATAAAACTTATACATCCATTGAACAAAACAATAAGGAATAACAACCAAATAATAATAGAAACCTTCATTGAATACATTGATAGAGCAATGTCTAATTTTGATTATTAATATTATTTAAACCGAAAAAAGGGGGATGAGGCGAAATAATTTACTAATAATTGAACTAAACACAAAAGACTCGAAATAATTCAAATACAACAAATACTAGAAGTTGAATAGAAGAATCATCTTTCTAAATAGAGGTGTTACGGGTTTATTTTGCACTAGAAAACCCTTTCTGTTTTAATACAATAACATCAGAAATTCTCTGTCATTGATATACACTTTCCACTCTGTACGCCACTGTATCAAAATGACAACTTGATCGTTGTCATATATAGCTTGTTCCGAATGTTAGTACTTACCTTTGTCGTACTAGTTCGAGCGGACATGAACCGGCCTTAAGCTATTGACAGTTATCAGTTGTTCTATTTTGCGGTATAACAGCGTTGTTTTGTAAACAAACTTTTGGTTAGACTATTGTTTTGTGCTTAGAACACAAAACCGTAACATTCCTACTCTATCTCTATCTTGTGTCATTGAGGTACCTACTTCACATTCGAATACTTGACCTTTTTTTTGGTTGTGTTTGGTTCTGAGATTGAGAGGCTGGCGTTTTCATCTTGATTCGATTGGCAACACTGAATCTTAAGGTGTTCTTTTCATAGCTCCTAGTAGCTTGAGTTAGTTCCTGGACTGTTCCCACCGAACACTAATGAACAAGAAAGTGCCTTGTCAGATATTGACAGTTTTGACTTTGACGTATGAGATACATTTTCCTCTTCCTTATTTGATATTGATGAGTGACTAACCTATTTTGAAGATTTCCAATTAAAGTTTGATCATCGTTGATGGATCTTGGAAAAATTCATATCAGGAGAGTTTCTCATATTGTTTGAGATTTTTGACGCTATATATTTTTGAGAAGTCTCTGTTCGCTTTGCGGATTTTTGAGGTTAGAAGTCACTTCATCACTGGAACGAGAAACTCGCTATCAGACAGCAAACAGACCATCAAAGCTGTTATCAGAACCCTCCCACTTGATAGAGGTTAGTATTTGCATTTGGGCTCTACTTAGAGCCCCTTACAAGTGTAATCAGAAGTCAGACTGGTATTGTTTATTCTAGGGTGTTACCACTCTGCTACTGCTCCTCTGCGACTACCACTCTGCTTCTACTTTGCTACTGTTACCTCTTCGCCGCTGGTAGTGCTCCACTACGGTTTATTGCTACTACTCTGCTACCGATTATTGGAGTTCCACTAATGTGATTGTTCCACTGTTTCGTTGCTACACGATTGTCTTTCCACTGTTCCATTGCTGTGATTGTTCCTGCTCAACTGTGGTTGTCCTGCTGTATATCTGTTGTTCAGCATTCCTTCGCTATTCGTCCCAACTGTACATGTACTTTGATTGATTGTGTTGTACCCACGGTGCACCTGTATAAACCAAGGCACTGATGAACTGCAACCACAATAATTGGTGAACTGGCATGCTTGAGAATATCTACATAGTATCAGATAAGTTTAGAGTAAGACTGCCTCTAAGGCATAAGTATCCATAACTGTAAGCTATCATCGTGACGTCACAGGCATAGCCCTCACTGGAGGTTTCATATTGATATATATTCAAACAATACCATACTCTCAATCACAGCATTCACTTGAATTCATCTTGGTGGTTGATATTTACATTAATTTCATTTTCTTTTGTATGGTAAGCTGAACTGTGCACATACAGGGTGTGTAACGATCAATATATTTTATTAGTCAGGGACATGACTATTTCTTTTATTCTGGTCCAAGTTATCTAAGCGTAAGGGAAGACAAAACCTCTACATATTTATATATTATTATTATACCATTTACAGGTATCTATTGTTTAATATTTTAGTAATATTAGTGCAGTGGATTGTCCCATTCCATCAGGGTGGTTTCGGATTTTTCACTAGCGATAAATCCGTGGCGCTCCGGAAAATTAACCCCATATTTCAATCTTATCGAAATCAATTTTTATTGTCGAATCCACGCCTACTGAGCTGCTGGGTATGTTAGAGGCGTGACACATCATTGCACATTCACTGCTCTCCTTTCCTAAATTTCGCCCCTAACAGAGGTTGAGAAGATCGACATTATACAGGAATATATATTCAAAGAATGAAAATTAACGATATTACCCTGATTGAATATTGAGTTGAACAGAGTTAAATTCAACTACAATAATTTAAGCAAACTAATAAAATAACTACGCAACAACATGTTATTAACTTTAACGAGTGAAACGAAAGACTAAAATAATTTTTCGAGATTCTGTTCAATTTCATAGTTGACCTGCTTCACCCTCTTTGAGAACTTTTTGGGTTGCCTATCAACATATAAAAATCTGGGGCTCGCTTTTACAGGAAAATAAACATGTGTAGACTATTCGAATATTTAAAAAGTTGTTGTTTGTTCTCTGTTACTCTGAAATGTCCCATATGGAAATATTCATATACACGGAAACACTTAAAATAATCAATGCCATAGTTTATTTTTGAGATGATCCTTCGTAACCAATGTATTTCTGAGATAATTTGTTAGAATAACGTTATTTCTACGCAAATGTTCTATGGTTTCCTGACCTGAGAGGATATTTCAGATATTTCAACCCTGGGTCTTACGTTTGATTACAAAGAGAAAGGTCAGTGAAACACCCTTCGTCCACAGGACTTGACCAAGTAAACCTTTTTTAGTTTCACAGTTATATCTTAGCAGCATGGCTTCATGAAGAAACTATCTGTTGACAGCAATCTCTTTAATGACGTCGGTTTGCAGAAATATTTGCCGAAGTGAAGAAGTAGTAGAAAGTCACCTCAAGGCGGAAGTCGTCTCCGGTTTACAGCAATAATTGCTAGAATGATGATTTAAGAGAAAGCATCTCACGGTGAAAATCACATTAGTTCGAAAGTCGCCGATTTTGAGAGCAAATGTTGAAGTGAAAATTGAATTGTGATGTCTCCTGAATCTGTCAAGAAATGGATGTCTAAAAGTTGCTGACGTTAAAAGTCAAAAGAAAGTCTTTAATGGTAAAAGTCGAATGAAAATGCGAAAGTTGCATATTTTATGAGCAAACATTACAAGAAATTGACAGTCAAAGTAACTAGTCGGTGAAAGTCACCTTAGAGCAAAAATCGACAATTTTGCCAACGTTACCATCAATTGACAGTAAAAATGTCTGTTTAGTGGGAAATAGGAAATAATAACGTTTAATGTCTACACTGAAGCAGATAATGTTCTCTACTCCGGAACCTTACAGCAAACTGGGATGCTTACTAGAAGGTTTCTCAAGTCCCACTAGGAGTTATAGACCAGGATCCCACGCATATTTTCAAAAATGATTAATAACAGGCTGAATCTTCCTGAGTAGCTTCATTTTGCCGAGACGCCCAACTTTTTCCTCTACGAAAATTCTCCATAGTGGTAGCTAATAAACTGCGTAGGCGTCAATCATGTCGATTTGGTGAGAGCAAAAAAGTCATTAATGACAGTTAGTTTTTCAGTTGAACTTCGAGATAATTTGATAAGGTACTCGAAAAAACATTTGTCCTAGAAAATGGATGGTAGGACTGAAGAGTCCCCCACTCCCAACATGTACCAATGACGTGGTCATAAGAAATCATTAGTAACCAGAGGAGTATTTTACCGTTGCTTGGTTAATATTTGTATAATTGAATGGTCATATTGTCCTACAAATTGAATGGTAGGTGTTCTCAGTCCTACGCTCCGAAAATGTCAATTCCATGGTAAAAAAAATCATTAGTAATAAATAGGCTGAATCTTCGTGAGTGGCTTCGATTTGATGAGACGTCCAACATTTCCCTCTACGAAAATTCTCGAAAGTGGTAGCTAATAAAATGTCGATTTGATGCGTTCAAAAAAGACATTAATAACAGTTAGTTTTTCAGTGGAACCTTGAGATAATTCGATAAAGTACTCGAAAAAATTTTTGTCCTACAAAATGGATGGTAGGACACACTTTTTCTCAGCAAAAAAGGTATAGTTGTTCAACAGCGCTAGGGGCAACCATTTCTGGGAGATATGCAAGAGTCCCCCACTCCCAACATGTACCAATTACGTGGTCATAAGAAATCATCAGTACCCAGCGGATTTTTTACCGTTGCTTGTTTTATTTTGTATAAATAAATAGTCACATTGTCCTAGGTAGGTTTTCCCAGTCCTACGTGCAAAAGCCGAAGTATAAATGTTCTTTTACAAACTTCAAATGGTGAATCTTTGAATAATTACAGAATGATAAGTTCATACGAACATGTGTCCGCAAATGTTAAATTCAATTATTTTGAATAACTTTTTGAAGGAAATTTGGTTAACCGGTTTTATTTGAGGTGTAAATCGAAATTTGCTATCAATTTTTATGTAGAACTCAGAGGGCGCTGCATACGCTCTCATTATTTATTTTAATTTTCCCTAACTTTTCTTACAGTGAACTTTAGGGACCTTTAAAATCGAAATCTCAATCTCACACTTCTTCTCAGCAAAAAAGGTGTAGTTGTTCAACAGCGCTAGAGGCAACCGTTTTTGAGAAATATGCAAATTTCTGCATCGATGCAGGTTATGGAGTGACTAGGTACTTTAACTACTTGGCCACTTGACCACCGTAAAATATAAAATCTTCTTTCGAACTGGACTTTTTGAGGCCTCTGGAGACACCATACATCCTATTTTACCGTAGAGTATATTTTCACAATTCGTCTGACCTCTTCGAAAGTTTTCAATTATAAATTTCAGCTCTTCAGACGATGTGGTGTTTCAGGTTTTTCCGGGTTTCCCTGCATCTGTGAAAGCGAATGCGCCATCATTTAAGCCGTTCCCGAATGCAGATTGATTATTTCAATGTTTTTACTTTGTTATTGTTGTTTTCAATATGTTTATGAAAATTATGAACGCTAAACAAAATTTCCCACTTTTTTCATAAACTTTTCACGTAAATCATGATATTTTTGAATTGAACAAACAATTATAAATTGAAAGTAACATTACTTCACGAATAAAAATATATTAAATTAGCTAAACCTCAATTTCAAAATAATTCGTTATTTTGAATAATTTTTGTAGGACTATCAATGTTGGCGGGTTATTAAATAATTTGAATTCTATTGAACTATTTTTGTGGAACAATGACATTGGCATTGTATGTGTGCCTATCTGAACATTGGTTAACTAATGAATGTTTGAGGGATGTTTCTTTCAAAGAGTATTATATGGCATCAATTTTTTGTAGAGAGAAGCATATAAGAGGTGGGGCTCTTGTATTCTTGTTAGGATATGTATTAACTTCAATGAAATTGTACCCATAAGAAAATTATCTAGCAAATGTCAAGTTGAAATATGTGCATTTTGCTACATCTTGAACTTGTCTAAAGTTGTTGTAATAACTGCTTATAGAAGTCCCAATAGCAATGTTAATATTTTTTTTTATTGTCTATTACAGTCACTAAAGATTTCTGAGGCAAAGTCTCCCAATATTATCTTATGTGGAGACTTTAATATTGACTACCTCTCGAAATATCCAAATACTATATTACTCATGGATGTCACTATAGGAAGTCCAACAAGAATTTTTACCGACGCAAACGGTCACACGAGTCGCACTTATATTGATTACATGGTGAGTACTTTTTCTGATCAAACATTTGACTGTCAATTGATACAACCTAATATTGCTGATCATCTATCTCATATAGGTACTCTCAAGGAACCAGAATGTGAAATTCAAAAAAGAAAATCAGACAAACAACCACACGTTAAAATGTTGAAACGGCAAGTACATGATAGTAATATGCATGAATTTAGAACTAGACTTAACAATATACGTTGGTATCCAATTCTGTACGATATGTGCATAAATCAAGGTTTCTCTTTTTTTCTTAACTCGCTTCTTTGGTGTTTCGATGTGTCATGCCCAAAGAAACCTGTCGTAGTTAAAAAACATAACAATGCCTGGATTTCAAATGACTTTATCAAAGAGGGCAAATATTTGAGAGAATTATTTCAACTATGCACAACCTTCCAGGTAATTGATCCTCATTCTATAGAAACTTATAAAAATAGGTTGAAGGAGCACAAGTCAGTGATTAAGAAAACGAAAACAAACTACTTCTCAAAAAAAAATTGAAAATGCTCAGAATAAAACCAATGAGACATAGAAAATAATTAACTCTGAACTGGGGAAATAAAATTCGTCACATACTAAAATCATCTCTTTGAAGCATAATTCGAAAATTGTGGATGATGTACAGGAGGTAGCAGAGTTATTTGCTGACTATTTTTCCAAAGCTACAGAATTAAGTCTAAATAGTCACTTTGGACAAAATCTATCATTACCTTGTACCACTAGTAAAAATTTTACAATAATTCAGCCTTTTCTCAATGAACCTATAACCGAAGTTGAAATATATAATGCTCTGAAAAAAATGAAAAATAAAAAATCAACCGGTATAGACGAACTATCTATAATCATCATCAAAAATGTAATTGACCTTATAATTGGTCCTCTCACTTATTTGATGAATCAGTCCTACATGCAAGGATATTTTCCGATTGAGTTCAAAAAGGCTTTAGTGATACCTCTCTATGAAAAAGGTGATAAAAATGAGATTGATAATTTTAGACAAATTTCTTTGATTTGTTCCTTGTCCAAGCTATTTGAGAAAGTAGTAGCTAACAGGTTGGTGGATGATTTAGAAGCAAACAAACTAATGTAATAATCAACATGGCTTCAGAAATAGCCAATCTATCGAAACACCAACTTATCATTTTCTCAATTTCATTTATACGGAAATTGACGCTATTATCAGTCTGCTTTTCGATCTGTCGAAGGCTTTTGACACGGTATCTTCGGATTTCTCAACTCATAAGACAACTGCACTTGGTTTTCCAGAAAATATTTCAACTTGGTTGGAATCATATATGGAAAACCGCTGTTTGACGGTCAAGTATGATACTGTAACGTCGAATGAACAAAATGTTAAAACAAGGTTCAGTTTTAGGTCCATTATTATTTGTGCTATTTGCTAATGACTTGCCTGAATACATAAAAGACTGCCACTTAACTATGTTTGCTGATGATACCGCGATCACAGTTACAAGTTCTAATATCGATAATTTACTTGTTAAAGGTGGGATTTCCTAGCGACGTCCAGCGTTCGCGTCCCGCCGCGACGTCTGGCCGTTAGTGACACATACAATGAATTTTCAATGCAACTGTTTTGTTTGAAGCGGCGCGATTCAGCGTCTCAGCGGCCGGCCGTCGTCGGCCTCGACCCGACTGCTCAAAAACATGTCAAGACGCGAACGCCGACACCAGCAGTAACATTATTTCAATGTGAAATAGGCGTGGTGGATATTACAACGTGTCACAGAAATTTACCAATACAGACGTAGAAATTTTGATTGATCAAGTATGTGAATATCCCTGCCTTCATGACCATTAACACAAAGACTTCAAAGATTTTCAAATTCGGGAAAAAATGTGGAACGAAATTTGCACAGTTTCTCCATGGGCTGCGAGTATTAAATAAAAAATTCTTTGTTTTTTTTTTACTTGGTTCAGAAAAGGTCATTTATAGATTTGAGTTTTGTAAATAGTAGGGAGTCATGAAGTCAATTAGTTTCTTTGTGTTTTCCCCTTAGATAATTGTCAGTTTATTCAGATAGTTATTGTCGGTTCAGTATAGTCGTCATCATTCTCATCTCTCAGTAAGTCTCGTTCATGTCCTCGCGAATATCGCAATTCTTTATGCGAATAAAATGGCTATGGACATGGTTCTGCATCAACGATTGGTCCAGCATGACTGGCAGCCGTTTTATTCGCAGAAAAATTGCGAAATTTGCGAAGGTATACAATACTGTAACATTAATGCTGCTAGAACATTCCCATTCATTATGACAACAAACAATTTTCACTTATAAACTGCAGTCAACCAGAACACAAAACGCACTGGTGGTATAATTTATTTACAAAAACGCGGACGCCAGACGCTTCAAGCAAATTCAACAATCGTCGCGGCCAGCCGATACTGCTGAACGTCGATGCGGGTCGCGAACGCTAGACGTCGCTAGGAAATCCCACCTTTAGGTTACCAAAATCATTGATACATTTGCATCTTGGTGTGACCGTAATAGACTCATTCTGAAGCCTAAGAAGTCTGTCTCTATTAAATTTTTCAATAGGAAAGATAATATACAAATGAAATAGTCTTCAGTGAGGTAATAGTTATGTCGCAAGAGGTAAAATTCTTGGGAACTCTGTTAGACGAACGTCTAAATTTTGATCAGCACATCAATAGTGTTTGCAATAAACTCAATTCAGCATTCTTTGCAATAAAACAAATGATATCCTGTGTAACAAAAGAAAGTTTATTAAGTATTTATTTTGCCATGGCATTTTCACATATATCACTCAACATAATGGCATGGGGGTGCGGTACAGATTTAAATAGAGTTTTTGCAGGCCAAAGGCGTATTTTAAGACTCATATTCGATATGGACTATCGAGATACTTGCAAACCGGTTTTTATAAGAGAAAAACTGCTATCTGTTCCATGTATTTATATATTTAAATGTGTTAAATTTGCTAGAACCAACCTTGAGTCCTTCGGAACGATTGTATCAACACATACTTATAGTACAAGATTCGGAGGACAGCTGCGGATGCCAAGTCACAAAACTTCTAAATACAAAAACTCCCCTGCTTACAATGCTTTGTCTCTCTACAACAAATTGCCGAATGAGATAATACATTCTCAAAGTGACAACATTTTTTGTAACAAAGTTAAATGTTTATTGATTGACAGGTGCTACTATACTCTGCAAGAGTATCAAAATGATACTTTCTGATTATTTATTAAATTTTGTATAATTATTTCTTAATTCTGTATGGAAAACTGTGACGTTGAATTTTTATTCGATTACTGTGACTGGTGTTTTTTATCTCTACGTGTATTTATATTGTTATTTCAAACTTTTTTTATATATTTATATACTTGACCTACCATATGTACCCTATTGTACCAAAGTGGTTAATAAATTATTATTATTATTATTATACCCGTTTTTTTGGGACACTGTATTATTTAGGTGAATAATACACTAACCCTCCGTGTGTTATCATTGTCCTACAGTTACTAATAATTTTTTATTAATATGGAATTGACAATTTCTGAGCGTAGGACTGGGAACACCTACCATTCAATTTGTAAGACAATATGACCATTCAATTATACAAATATTAAGCAAGTGACGGTAAAAAAATTCGCTGGTTACTAAGGATTTCTTATGACCACGTCATTGGTACGTGTTGGGAGTGGGGGACTCTTCAGTCCAACCACCCATTTTGTAGGACAAAAGTTATTTCGAGTACTTTATCGATTCATCTCGAGGTTCAACTGAAAAAGTAACTGTTATTAATGACTTTTTTGAACTCACCAAAGCGACATTATTGACGCCTGCGCAGTTTATTAGCTATCGCTATCGAGAATTTTCGTAGAGGAAAAAGTTGGGCGTCTCGGCAAAATGAAGCTACTCAGAAAGATTCAGCCTGTTATTAATCATTTTTGAAAATAGGCGTGGTTTCCTGGTCTATTAGGAAGATATTTTTTCAGATGAGCAACTTTCCGTAATATGAAAAAAAATTTAAGGTCACTTTGACACTGACAGCCGTAGACTAGACTATAACCAAATTTTGATTTCATTAAATAATCAATCATCTACTCAGAACCAAAGTGGGAATGTTTGAAGTCCAGGTGGAGTTTCAGAGCTATAAAATAAAAGATCAAACTTCTAAAACATTGATTCATATTCGGAGCTCAGTTGGTGTTTTTATCCATATTGCCATGCTCAAAGGTAAAAATGAACGTACCTATGTAGAAATGCAAACATTATAATACATGCCAACATCCTGATACAAAATCAAACAATCGTCGTTTTATGTATTATAGGTAAAATTTTCTGAGAAATTACAAATAAACTTTGTTCCTATTCCCATTAAAAAATCTTCCAACATTATATACTATCTGCACCCTGTAATTTCGTTTTCAAAGTGCCACCTAATTACCGCATAAATAGTGTTCAAGACTCAAGGCTGAAGTTGTATATCAATTTTTGCCGAAGACAGTGATGGGTTGGCGATCGTCCGTCCTTGAGACCCTGAGACTTTACTCATACAATTGATTATGCAAATATATCTCATTGAAGTTGTTCAAACAAGCAAACAAATAATTAATGCACAAAAGGAAAACGAACGAATGTCGGCTTTGCCTGTTATTGCGGTTTGACTTACCGCGGGCGCTCTTGACCGAGGTGATTTTCGAAGAATTAAGAAAATGTCCACGTGGTTAGAAATAGGTTTTTTATTACTATCTGGGAGAGGTTATACAGAGAGATGTGTGATGCTTTTGTTTTTGAAAAGCTTTATTTTATTTTTTTAACTTGCTCTGTGTGTGAGTTTGTTAGATGGGTACAAATCTTGCAAACTAAATTAGATCCCTTTCCTTTCATCCTATGGATTTGAAATTTTACATGTTGGTTCAGTTCCAATGGCAATTCATTATGTCGAAGAAATTGTCCCCCTTGACCCCCGAAAGCTAGATGGAGAACGCGTACCTATGGTTTCGGAAGTTTTCCTGACGGATTTGGACGTCAAAAATTACAGCGAAAAAAAAAAATTAGGTATAGGGGGCTCGCCCTCCCTTTTTCTCGAAAAGAGTTTAAAAACTCGCAAAATTGAAATCGGAAAAATCCGTAAAAATAGTTAAAAATATCTGACAGTCGAATATTCTGGTTAAAAAAAAAATCACCTCTTCTGTGTCCCCTCTAAAGCTAGATAAAGAACGCAAAGTAATGCGGAAAATGTTTCAACAGTTTAGGACATGGAGAATAATGATGAAAAAAAATTGATCGGGGGGCTCGCCACCCTTTCCTGTCACGAAAAAAATTAGGAAAACTCGTGAAATAAAAATCGAAAAAATCCGTATATTAAAACTCAAAAAAAAAAACTTTTAGAGGAAAGCTTTTATTTAAATTCACTAAGAAGTAGAAAATAAATTTCAAAGTGAATTAAACCCATCATTTTGTTACATTATAAAATTTCAAATGCTTGTCGCGAGAATAAATATTGAGGTTATTTTAAATATAATTTACAATAAGTAATGCATATTTACAACTTACATACTTCTCGCGACAAGCTTTTATATCATCTAAACACGGTTCTTATGGAAAATGGGTCCCAGTCGAATTGGCTGAATATTTGGTCCTGATCAAATGTCTCCATGGGCATGAGATCTAATGTACACTTTTAGAGATACAGGGTGTCAAACATGAAGAGGCAGGGTTGTTACTTACCTTTAGAATATCAATAAAATGGCGATTATATTGTTACAAAAAGTTAAGGATAATGATCCCAGGCAACACAAAGGGGTCCTAAGGATATCTCGGTGGTATCTTTTTAGGAGATTGTGACAACTTTTGATACTTCTGTGAGAGGTTATCAAAACGCTATATCTCCTCCAAATGTCCGCCGCCGGGATATTCTCATCAAGGTCTTAGCGAAATCCCATGTGGAAATTCTCTAACAATACACTCTGACAAGTTCTCTACGAAATCTGGTGGCGAGATCTCTGCAAAATCTTGAGGCGAGTACTTTGATAATGTCTGATGTACAGCTCATGACGAGGTCTCTGTGAACTCGCTCTGTGATCATCGCAGGCAGTGCCTCTGGCGAGTTCTGTGGGAAATTCGCATATATAGCCTTTTGGCGATTTCTTTGAGAAAGTCACATCAACTGCTTTTGTTGAGATCTATGTGAGGTCGGTTTCTAATATTTGCATGTAGTGCTTCTGGCGTGGTTTCCAAGAGTTCGCATCGAGATTTGTACAATATATTCTTACTCATTGAAAAAGGAAGCGATCTCAACTGAAATCTACTATTCTCCCGCTGCTATGGCACCCTTATTAATATTGACATGTGATAGATTGTAAAATCCCTAACATTTCTCCTGAAAAAATCTGATAGTGAAAATTTGCATTTTCATTCAGATATTGATTGAAAAACTCTCTCGATCAAAACTGGATAAAAAGTATTGAATCAAACATCTGAATGAAAATGCAAATTTTCAATAAATGATTTTTTCAGATTTAATGTTAAGGATTAAAATATCTACCAGATGTTGTTGAATGTCCAGCGAGGAAATAGTATATTTCTGTTAGAGATGTTACAAAAAGTAACCTAAATTTTTCATTGTAGTTTATTCTGAATGCTGAAAAAATCTTTTCTCTAATTTTCAATTGACAATATTTCCTTTTTCGGACTTAAAAATCTACTAAGAGGTTATCCTGAACGAAGAAAGTGACTAAAATTTATCTTTCGGTCGCATATGATTCCACATCTGGTATTATCATCTTCTTAAAATTAAAAAAACTTATACAGGTTGATTCAAAAGTACTTTGACAAACTTCAAGAGGTGATACCTCACAAAATTCTATTATGAATTGTCCAAATAAATATATGTCCGGAAACGCTTCGTTTCCAATATATAGGGTGTTGAAGTATTATTTTTATTTTCGTTTGTTTCAAATAACTTTTGAAATACTGAACTTAATTAAACGAAACTTGGTAATAAGAGGTTTTTGAGATGTCGAATTCGAACCTAGTGTTATTATTGATCGTACTCGTAGGGGGCGCCACCAACACGTCTTTTTCTTTTTTGAAGATTCATAACTTTTTTGAGTGTTCTTCTAGCACATTTTTCAGTAAAAAAATCGATTCCTCTGTCAAATCTACGTAAAAAAGCTACCCTTGTTACAAGTCGCTGTAAGCAACCGTTTTCTAGATATTAGGACTTGAAAATTTCAAGTGGATTATTTGATAATCTATGCATGTTATAATTATTACCTTTATTTTGCATTTGCATTTGCATTAATTTGACGTTTAAGTAAGCAGTTTTGGTTTTTTTGAAGGGGGCGCCACCTACTCTATTACTTTTTACTCGCTTGAAGAGGTCATTACTGTTGGGTACGTTCCTTTATGACATCCTCAAGCGAAATAGTAATTTAATAATAATAATTCAATAGTAATAATTAATAGTAATAAAATTTGCAAGAAATGTCAACATTTTATTTCAGGAAATTTTGAATATGTAGAATAAACTAAAATAAACGAAACTAAATTGTATTCAAATAAATTATTGAAAGTGTCCACCTTCAGCGAAGATACAGGCAGTGAGTCGTCTAGTCATTGAATCTCGTACCCGCTCAACAATTATTGGTGTGTTCCTTATTGTTTCACATGCGTCTACTATTCGGTTTCTAAGATTTTCCTCGTTCGCTACTGGAGTTTTATAAACTAGTGACTTCAAATGTCCCCAAATGTCCCCAAAAATCGGGTTTAGATCTGGGGACCTTGGTGCCCACGGCTGGTTTGGTTCTTCTTCACCCCTACCAATCCATCGATTTGGATAGACTGTGTTAAGGAATTCCCTGGCTACAACGCTAAAATGGGCCGGAGCCCCATCATGCATAAACCACATGCGGATACGAATTTCTAATGGTACATTCTGAAGTAGTCCCGACAATTCATTTTCTAAAAAGTGTCTGTAAGTTGCGCCATTCAGTCGGAGCGGAAGAAAAAAAGGACCTATCAAGTAATTATCAATTATTGCCGCCCATACATTTACAGAAAATTGATACTGATAATGCCTTTCACTAACTGCATGCGGATTTTCGAGAGCTCAAACATGGTTGTTATGAAAGTTTGTGATTGCATTTCGGGAGAAGTTTGACTCCTCCGTGAAGAGTACATATCTTAAAAATTGAGGATTTCCAGCCAATTTTCTCAAAAATCACTGACACATAGTAATGCGTTGGGGAAAGTCTCGTGGCAAAAGAGCTTGTACCCTTTGAATATGGTATGGATAAAACTGTTGATCGTGGATAATCCTCCAAACTGTGGACTGAGTAGAGTTGACAGCTTCAGCAATTATTTTTGTACTTGTTTCTGGATTCTCCTCGAGAGCGTTCAAAACAGCTTCTTCCAATTCTGGGGTTCGGACTGCTCGTGGCCTTCCGATAATATCAGCTGCCCTCTTAAAGCTTCCTGTTTCTGACAAACGACGGTGGAGACTAGCAAATGTTGGAGCTGAAGGCAGTACTCGATTAGGAAATCGCTCCTGGTAAATACGTCTTGCTTCGCGCGCATTGCCATCTGCAAGGCCATAAACTAAATGCATATCGGCTAAATGAGCATTATTGTTTAAATAATCCATTTTTTCAAAATTAGTGTTTTCTACTTCTACTCTCGGAAACTTCAACTGTCACAAAATATGTAATTACCAAAACTACTTACTTAAACGTTAAATTATTTTCCAAAGCATTCTTGTGAAAGATGCAAAATATTGGTAATAACTTCAACATGCATCGATTATCAAATAATTGACTTGAAATTTTCAAGTCCAAATATTTAGAAAACGGTTGCTTACAGCGACTTTTAACAAGGATAGCTTTTCTACGTAGATATGATGGAGAAATCGATTTTTTTACTGAAAAATGTGCTAGAAGTACGCTCAAAAAAGTTATGAATCTTCAAAAAAGAAAAAGACGCCCCCTACGAGTAAGAGAAATAATAACATCAGGTTCGAATTCGACACCTCAAAAACCTCTTATTACCAAGTTTCGTTTAATTAAGTTCAGTATTTCAAGAGTTATTTGAAAAAAACCAAAATAAAAATAAAACTTCAACACCCTGTATCTTGGAAACGAAGCGTTTCCGGACATATATTTATTTGGGCAATTCATATTAGAATATTGTGAGGAATCACCTCCTGAAGTTTGTCAAAGTATTTTTGAATCACCCTGTATAATCAGGTATAATCGTACATCAATAATATGAAATGTCACTTTTTCATAGATTCAATATAAGTATACCTATAAGGCCACAGAATGTTTTTCAGCTTCGAATTGGTGGAATGTTTCTGTCTACATATGCATGATTATATTTACTTTCACAGAGATATAAAGAAAGATAATAGCAATTTCGCATGATTTCGTATTGGTAGGTCTTCTTGGGATTGGGATTGAATTACACACCAACAGTATTAAGATCAGAACACTTTGTATTATTATAAGAATATTGAAACAAAGTCATGAACTAATATAAAATTTATTATACTTCAATACAATATTCCAAAATACTGAAAAAATGTACATTTCAGCATAAATCTAGCAGTCTTTCACCTTCGGTGGACCTGAAAGTAAAGGCGAAGCATAATATTCGGGAAAATAATACACATATACATTTCACTGCACTTTGGAACAAAGTGTTGGTTAAAAATAAAAAATTAGCTTTTTTACAATAACTTACCTAGATTTCTGAATTATTTATTTTGAAATTTGGTAGTGATTTCCCCTTGAAAATTTAAAGTCTTCACTTGATCATTACACAAAATTATCAATCTTTTGTTTGAATATCTCGATAACGATTGATTTGATTTAGGTAAGGTAAACCATGAGCAATTTTTTCTAGAGAATTCAAAAAAACTTGTAAACTTGTAAACCGTGCCTATTGAGAATAGTCAATAGCTTATTTACTTTAATTTTGGAAATACTCGACTCATCAATAGGTGTCGGTCATATTTCTTCTGCTGTTTGAAATAATTGCAAGTGTCACTAAGTTAATACCATGGACCTATAAAGTATTGTACTGGAGCAAGCTGTTTACATCCTGGTTTGAAGTCGTGTATGGCCACAATCTGTAGTCGTGATATTGAGTTGGGCGTTGTCACATAGCATAGGTAATAAGTCTTTATCATAGACAAAATTGTGTCACTATACGTATTCCATTCGATTACAATCGAAGAATGAAGAATGGTGATGGTGATTATCACGCAACTCAAACCTGTATTACTTACAAGTTTAAAAATCCAAACTATCGAAAAAAATCATTACTTGCGTCTTCAAATGGTTGTGAAGAAATTGTTGTATCTGTACCTTTGTCAACGCTGTCGAATATCAATGTTTATGTTTTCCACAAAGTAAACTTCTGACAGTTCTGTCATGTTCTGTCATTGATTGTTTGTGGGATTATTGCTGAAATAGTGGTTTTTGAAATCATTCGTGATATATAGTGGCAGTACAATAGTAAGAGAATCATAATGGTACAATCTTGCTGGGTTTGCCAACAATCCATATGTTCGAACCCGAATATCAGATTCCATTCGTAAGTACCATAGGCGTTACAGTGGGTATCAATCTGTTTTCGCCGAATAAAATGAAATTAATACGTGAGTTCAAACCTTTACATGTGGAGATAATGTAATAGATACCTCCCGAAACATTTAACTTCATTAGTTTTTTGGATGATGCATTAAAACAAAAAGGTTGCCAAAAAGTCCAAGAAATGTCTATTAAAATTTTGATTTATCTTTAGGTTTCTAGCTGATGTCACAGTAAAAGCGGCTTGGTTGAAAGAGTTGGGGATGAAATGTTCAACTGAATGTGTTCCAAAGTGTGTTAGGATTTGTTCCATTTATTTCAAAGACGCAGCATTCGAGATTAACCCAAGAGGAAGAATATTTTTGAAGAAAGGGGCTTCTTCCTTTATTATATGATGAATGGTATATCGCAAGAAATTCAGCTGCTTCAACTTCAGGGTAATTATTATCAGCCGTCAGAATTGTTATTTTCTATGAGTTATTTCAAATAATAACAGAGATTTGTATAAAAAAAAACAATATATTACATATTTCAGATTGAACGATTTCAGTAAGAAAAAATCGTCAACTGGTTCCACTGAAACAGCCCCAGGTACAGATGCTGAAGAAATTGTTGATAACTCAAGTCCCCCACTGAAGAGGTGAGGACAAATTGAGAACAGTAAAAATTGTTAACTCAAATTTCGCAACTCAGTTTTCATCCACTTCAGGTTGTTTGGCTTTGAAATACTGACGATCTGACAGATAATATTATTTAGGTCAATTTCATATCTTCTGTTTTGAAAAACAGGACAGAATCCCGTGATTTTTCGAAAGAAAAAGTGAATAGTATTAGTTGGTAGCAGTATCAAATCTATCTAATCTATCTAATATCTTTAAAAGCAATTCTTGTATATTGATATATTTATTTTGGCTATCTCGGAAACAGCTTTAAAGATTTGGATCAAAATTTTTATTCAGATAAGGTTTTAGTTTTTAAGTTCCTCCATACAGGCGATTGTCCTGAAGAAACTCGATTCCACTAATAATAATAATAATGATGTGAATTTTTAAATTCTATTTTTACCCACTTCCAATTATCATAATCTGAAATTTGGCCACATATCAAGGACCGACGATAATACAAGAATTTCCTACTATTAATGTAATAAAAATAATGATAATAATAATAATTAGAATTTCAAATTCAACTTTCACCCTTTATTAATCCTCCGAATCATCTAAAATTTTTCAAAAATTTCCAGAACCAACGACAATACAAGAATTTTATGATAATAACACACCTAATAATAATAATAATAATGATGAGCATTTTCGAATTTGATCGTCTGTATGATCTGAAATTGGGCACACATAAACCGATGGCAATACAAGGACTTAATTATAGAAGTTTAATGATACCTAATGATAATAATGATAATGACGTGAATTTTTATTCAATATCCACCCTCTTCTTATCATCCGAAAATTTTTAAATTTGGCATACTTACCAAGGACCGACGATAATATAAGAATTTTATTATATTAATGTTTTATTGATAATAATAATAATGAGAAATTCTAAACTCAATTTCCACCCACTTCCAATTCTCTGAATAATCTTAAATTTAGCACACACATCAAGAACTGACTACAATACAAGAATTTCATAATACCAAAGTGATAATAATAATAATGATGAAAATTTTCAAATGCTGCTTTACATCAGTACACCTACTTTGTCACTGCAAGGGCTCTAAACGATTTCGAAGAGCACACACAATATGTCTGAAATGGTCGCAGTGTAAAGGCTTTTAGCGCGGAAGCCAAAAATGAATCTAAGCTAATCTAATCTAGTAAAGACATCTTCAAGCAAAGTTTAAGGGAACACAACTTGATGTCATGCAGGGTAGCAACAAGGCCTTCATTGACTGCAGAACATTGCAGATAACGGCTTGATTTTGCTCGTGCACACCCTCATTGGCGGGAAGCTGAATGATGTCGAGTGCTCTTCACTGATGAGTCAATATTCTGTTCCATGACCAATAACCTACGAATGCGGGTCTACAGACGTTAAGGAGAACGCTACAATCAATGTAACACTCTGTAAATCATTGCTTTTGGCATAGGATCGGTAACGATTTGGAGTTGTATGAATTTGGAGGCACGTATGAAACATGGTAGTTATTTATGAAGCGAATTTGACAACAGTTTGTATCCGAAATTCCTGAACCCCATGTTGTCTGTTCTTTTGCTCCATTCATTGGTGAAGAATTCATGAATTCATATGATTGCACGACCATACGAGACCACACGGCCCGCCAGTATTTCCGGGCGATCTTGCCCGCGAGAAGTCCTGATTAGAACCCCATCGAACATATATATGATATTCTTGGGAGATGAATTAGAGCTCTGCAGCAGCCCAAAGTTACTTTGAATGAGTTGAGGGACAGTTAAGTGAATCTGGGAGACATAATTGAATAAGGACTCTGATATTGAGTATAACAGGCGGTTATCATTGCTCGAGGAGGGAACTCAAGAAATTAGCAAATCATTTCAGAATAGAAAACAAGTTCATCATTTTTATTTTATTGTTGTTTTTGTGAAACTCTGTACGTACTTGATTTTTGATATCTTTTAGAAAAAAATGTTAGTTTGATTATCTGTATTGTGAATTTTGTTTGCATATTGTTGTAAATTTGAATAATATGCGCTGAAAATTTCTTTGGAATATTTATTCTTCACAATATTCATTTAATTTAATATGTATAAGAACATGTATTTATTGAATATATAAATTACCATTTTTTAGTAAATGCATTTTAATTCTTTTTTTATTTTCAGTCGACTGTCTCCAGCCTTCCATTAATTGAAAACGAAAGTCTTAAAAGTCTTTTTTTTTTTTGAAAAATTTGTGTACCTAAGGATCGATACTATCCGAGTCAATGAAGTTTTTTATGTCAAATGAGTTTTTCTATCTCACGAAGTCCCATCGGATGTATATTCTAACACTTTCCTTGATATTTTCATCATTATTTCAAATTCAGCATTTTTTTCTTGTGATTGAACCCTATTTTCAGCAAATGCGTGCGCTCCTGTCTGTTGTGGGAAGGTCACCATCTACCTTCTCTCTTCCCTGCAGCCCGCGCGCCTAAAAACAGAGCGACTTCAAATCACTCCGTGTCGTAGGTATGGCAATGCTGAGTCCATCTGTATTTATACGATATTATACGTCCATGGTTAATACTATCCAAACTAACGGATATACAGCAGAAATTAATTTTACTCATGATGATGTTTCGACCATTTATATTTATGTTGAAAAGAAGTTGTTGGGTGAGGTCTCTTATAGAAAAACCACGATTCCTCAGGCAAGATATCTCCCTATCTTCAGGGATCTAAAATATAAAATTATGAACATTTACAAAAGAAAAATTGCACAAAAAAACAATTTCCATAAAAGTAAAAAATAAAAACGTGTTAACGTTTATAGTCAAAATTATAATTTTTTAATACATTTTTTTTATTTGTAATGTTGAATTTGAGTTGGTATCAAAAAAATATATTGAAAAATTATAATTAAGTGTCCGAGGTATATTTTCACTCATTTTATGTCCACATGACATTCTGAACACAACCATGTGTCACTTGTCACTTTTTGTAACCAAACTTATTTTTATCTTGAAATTTATTTTTTCAATCTAGAATCTCTAATTTCAGTCCTGAAATTTTGGGAAAAAATACAACTTCATTGTCAAAATGTACTAGCTATGTAAAATAAAATTTTTGAACAGGTATTACTAATTTTTTTCATATGTCAGCATGGTGGTTCGTTGGGTTAGAAAAAAAATGGCATTTTACGATTGATTTGATACCGCACACTGGCGGTCGTGCTGGTAATCTTTTAGAGTTTCATTCAAGGGAGTTTGGTTGAAAACTTAAATCAAATTATTCGTAATAAAATGTATTGAATTTCATATAGCAGACAAAGTATTATATTCCACAAAATTTAATTGATAAAATTAGTACTGGCAAGTGAAACATAATTTTATTCAGAATGTCAAATAAAGACAAACAAGAAGTGGAAATATATACAATAAGTTGTCCCATTTAAAAATGGAAAGTTTATGTCACTTCTGGAGAAACCGGAAGTTTCATAAACCTGAGTCACCTATTAAAAAAACAGTTTTATATCGTATACAAATTTTTCAAATTTCATTTAGTTACCTTCAAGAAGAGAGTTGTTATAGGGGCGGACTCCCGGTATATGAGATGGAATTAAATATAATCTAATACAATCAAACCACGTAGGAACTAGTTGATAGAATGCATGATATGACATAATTAATTGAATACATTTCTTTTCGGCGGTTTAGGGTATCAGGCGGGTGAAAAATGGTGTCAACAACACCTTTCGTAAAAAGAAAACATGGTAAAACACAGTACTTACCTATCCTCAATCTTCATTAAACACTCAATACAAATAGTCGAATACCTATACAAACGACAATCACTTTGCACAACGTCAACGCCTGAACATCAACCGAGAGAGTACAGCTCACAGACCACCTGTCTGTGGTACAGCTTGCTCTAAAAAACACGTTCAACCGGACCGACAAGGATCGTTCCTAATGTTGGATCTCTCTGTATCATAGAATTCTCCAATGTGCGATGTTTTCACGTCTCGTGCATAAGTACTTATTTCTTATTAGGTTACGTTTTAGGATAACTTAAGGAACCCGTATTGAGAATTTCTTGTTTTGGTTGCATTCGGGATGACTTTAGTACCTCGCAATGAGAATTTCTTATTCGGGTTACGTTAGGAACATCCACAGAAACTCGCAATGAGATGAAACCTGGCAAATGCAATCTGAGGTCTCCAATATTTCTTATGGGGACATTAGTGAGAATTTCGGATAGTTACAGTACATTGCGATCACCGAGACCTCGCAATAGGAGATCGCATAAGATCCTAATTATAACCTCTTAGAGATGTCCCAGAGAGGTATGTGTTACCTGGGATTCCAATCTAAATATTGTCGACACGAGTTATAATTATTATAAAAGTTCTAAGACTCCGTATACAGGGTTATTAATAATTAAATAATTTTTATGAAATTCTTTGAACAAAATCAGTCAAACGCAAATACTCGTAGACTTGCAGAATTGATATTAGGTCATCTGAGGTTACTATTATTTAGGGTGTTTTTGATTTAATCGTATGTAGTAACACCGTACCTAGTTACACAGTGCGCTTCATACTTTAATTTTTTGTACAGTGTATTGAATGAAGGCTGGACACCGGCGATACATTGACTCTTTGTAATATACAGGGTGATTCATTAAATGTGACGACCGGCTTCATTATCAGCTATAATAAAAGTTCTCAAACAAGAGTTAGATCATATAATTATAACATATTCACCTTCAAACTCAATATGTTTAAATTAAATATATATACGGATTACACATACAGAGAGATTCACAATGACAAGAAAAATAGAATTTATTTATTATACTACAACACCCAGTACACTTAAGCTGATTTGAAATTTTGGCAATCATCTAAAAGAAACTCTTGAAGTTTAAAATGATAATATTGAAACTACTGTTCCATCAGCTAGAAGGCTCGGGATAACAGAATTGTTACGAGCATTGCTACAAGAGTAAATGCTGTACAAGACGAAGCAAATGTCAAAAATGCCTGATAATTCGTGACTCACACGGTATGAACCGGCGATGAAGATCTTCATTATCTGTCGAATATGTGGCTATAATTCAAAAAGGATTAACAAGTGCCCAAGAGGCTGAGGTGTAGCTGGTGAAAGGACCAGCATCCGAGGAAGGAAAAAAAACATGTGCACATCATTTAGATACGCAAGGATTTATTTTAGAACCTTCCATTACGTAATAATTATAATAATAATAATAATATTTATTCATCTATCAGAAATTATACTGGTACAATTCAGATAAAAAGAAAGAAAAGTCATGAACAAATATAGAGAAAACCCATAGAAGAGCAAGTCTGTGCATGGGTTCTATGAAAAAAAATAAAAAATAAAAATATACAGAAATATAAATATATAAAGAATTATAAAGAATGGGAGTACAATAATCGTTTTTTGTAGATGAAAGTTTATAACACAATAATGATAACTCAATAGCTTTTATACAATTTAAATAAAGTATAGGTAACACACATAAACATATATATATAATATTTATAGGCAATAGATCACATTATAATATTCAAGATTCATGTTTTTGTTTACTAATCAATAAAATCATGAATATCCAGTCTGTTAATGCTACCAATCCATTTCTTAGCAAGTCTGTTGAATAGAGATATCGAGGTTATTTGTTTCAGTTCCATTGGGATGAAATTATAACTTTTCAGGCCTAGATATGAATACATTCTTTGGATTATACTTTTTTCCGGTCTTATAGTAATGAAATTTGAATTGGATTTATATCTGGTATTATGGTCATGTTCAACTTTTTTCAACTCTGATTTATTTTTATGTTGGTGTATAATAGTTCTGAGAAAGTGTAACTGTCTTATATCTAGAATTTTTGTTTCCTCGTAGATTTTCTCCGTTGAGTATAGTCTGGGCTTTTGATACATGGTTTTCAATACATATCGTTGAATTATTTCTAAGTTTGTGATGTGACATTTATATGCCCCACCCCATGCAACAATTCCATATATTAAGTGACTTTCAACAAGAGAGTGGTATATGGTCCGTAGTTGGTATGTATTGAAATAATTCACAAGATATTTCATTTTGTAAAGTACAGTTCGCAATTTCTTCACAACAAAATTTATGTGGATATCCCATTTCAGATGAGAATCTACTTGGAGTCCAAGATATTTTATATTCGACACTGAATGTACGTTTAGGGGTGTTCCATCTAGGGATATGGAGAGATTGCTATAGTCCGGTAGGTATTTGGAATAAGTAGTGAAGGCCACATAGTTAGTTTTACCCAAGTTCACTGTCAGTAGTCTACTCTCAAACCATTTCATGATATGTGAAAAATCACTTTCGGCTATTTCCTTCAGGGACGTCCAGTTTTTTGCTTGATACACTACGGCAGTGTCATCGGCAAAACTAACTATGTGACCCTTCGTTTCAAGGTAAATCAAATCATTCAGATATAGATTGAAGAGAATCGGCCCAAGTACCGTTCCCTGAGGAACACCATATTCAACTATTCGATATTCACTAGTTTCCTTTCCTATTCTCACGCATTGTTTTCGATTGGTGAGGTAGCTCTTCATTAGAGAATATGGTATTCCTCTCAATCCAATTCCCTCCAGTACTTCCAGTAGCTGACTGTGACTAACAGTATCGAAGGCCTTCTTTAAATCTACGAATATGCACAGGGTTGGAATACTTGCACCAATGCTACTGCTAATCCTGTCAATTAGTGAAAGAATTGCATCCTGGGTGGATTTTCCTTCTGTAAAGCCAAATTGATTTTTTGACATTATATCGTTTTTTTAGATAAGACAAGATTCTTTTTTTCAGGGATTTTTCGAACATTTTTGCGAAATTTGATATAAGAGATATAGGACGATAATTATTAGTAGGTATCAATCTTTTTTCCGCTTTTATGGATAGGAGTCACAACTGCAATTTTGAAGGCTTCTGGATATTTTCCACTGTTTATTGACATGTTGAAAATGTATGCCAATGGTATAGCAATCACATATGCAATATCCTTTAGATGCTCAGATTTGATGTTGTCCAGTCCTGGTGATTTTTTGCTTTTAAGTTCGTTTATTAGAGTTATTATTTCAATATCTGAGACTTCTTCTAAGAAAATTGATTTTGCACAGTTCATTTTTGGAAAGCGGTGTTTTATTTTCTTTCCAAGGATTGTATTCGCCAAATCTCCCCCGATATTACAAAATAATTTATTGAAAACGTTTGCAATATCTACTGCGTTTTTCGTGATTTCACCATCTTCAGTCTGTATTTCTTTTACCGTTTGGTGATTTTTCGTTTTGTTAATTAAACTATTAATTGACTTCCAAAGTTTACTCGAATCATTCTTATTTGTGTCTATTTCTTTTTGGTAGTATTTTTTTTTAGCTTCTTCTACTAGCTTACCGAAAGAATTTTTGTATCTTTTATATTCTCGACATTTGTTTAAAGTAGGATCCCGTTTCATTTCAGCGTACAGTTTTTTTTTTAGATACTGACTTCATTAGTGATTTGGTCATCCATGGGTTTCGTTTTATGTCATCATTTTTCATTTTAACTTTATTTGTACTGATCTCGATGATATTTTGAATTTTTTCAATCAATAAATTAGCTGCCCGGTCAACGTCATATAGAGAATATAAGTCCAGCCAATTTTCATTCTTTGCGTTTTTTTTCAGCTTATTTCTGTCTACGAAAAATTTATATTTTTGAGTGAATTGTTTTTGATTTCTTTCAGTGTTTTTTTCAGTTGACATAATCTGTATTATTGTGGAAAAATGATCGGTTACATCTGACTCTAAGACGATGGATTTATATAAGAATCTTTTGGATACATCACTAAGAAAACAGTGATCAAGACAGGATCTGGAATCGTTTGATACCCTTGTAAACTCATTGATATACGAGACATATCCATGTGAAGTTATGAGATTCATGTAGTTATTGGATATTTCATTTTCACTTTTTATGTCGATATTTATGTCGCCAATTACAATAAACGCATTGTTATTATTATTGTTATTATTTTGTCGAAAGCATTCATCTAGGCTTCTCAGAAATTCATGCTCATTGGAATTAGGTTACCTGTACAAAGCGAACAAAGTGAAGTTTTTGTTTTCAAACTCAAATTTAATTTTCACGACTTTATTGTTATTCGAAAGAGTAATAATTTCATCACCGTAGGGTATATGTTCTTTTCATATCATTTTGATTGAAGGTGCCAAAATTATAAATCAAATCATAACCAGCGATACTGAATAAAGAGATATCCATGACTTGTCTTGTTTCAGTTAAAATTATGACATCAAACTCGGGTGTTATTTCGTTCAATAGTATTTTTAAAATATCTAGATTTTTTTTTACACTTCTTATGTTCATATGAAAAATCCTTAAGTTGTTTTTCGAACATTATTGTATAACAACATTAACCGATTATAAACCTTGTCTTTCTTATCAGGGCCGTATTTGAGATATGTAGACCCCTAGGCTGAACAAGTGGTGCGGGCCCTACTTGAGGGGATTTTTCATCATTAACCTGCAGAAATCACATTCTGGGGCAAAATTATAACTAAAAACTTAAAAGAAGACAGAAAATTTTATTTTTGTATTGTAGAAAATTTTACTATAAAGTATTTAGAAGTTAATGAATTATCTAGATAATAAATATGGACAAAAACGAAAATCATTGAGGTATATAAGGTACACGATGTAATAATTAACATTACTATAAACAATCAACAACTATATTTGAAAAGAAAACAACGTTGTTCATATCTGTCGTAGATTACATAGGGAGCCTATGTAATTTAAAAAATGAAATATTGTAATTCTTAGAAAACATTTTAACATCTTGATGTAAGATAAAAGAAACTTATTTAACAAACAATCAAACTTAAGTGAATTTGTCAACCAATCTTACATTAGTGACTGATTGGTTTGCGCCTACACTTCATACTAATGAAGCTGTTTATAATATGTTCATAATTTAGTTGTGTTAAAATATCACTTTCAATGCTGAGCAAAGCCAAAGCGTTGAGCCTGTCTTCGAAGCCTGTTTTTATCAACTTCAATTCTGAAAATGACCTTTATCCACTGCTATTTGTGACCAAAGTGACAGGTACATTCTTAGAGCGACCTCGATGTTTGGAAAACAATCTTTGACGTTTTCTTTCAGGAGGAGTTCATACATCCACCTCTCTTGACTAATGACTTTTTCATTTTCCTTATCTTCTTTTTGAAACTCGTAGTAAAAAGCCTTGAACTGAATCAGTTCATTTACCAATTGATTGTCTGAGTCACTTTTATATGTTTCTACTAAGTTTTGAGCTGCTGCCATTATCTCTTCTTCAGTAAGTGTATCCAACTTGTTGAGAAATCCATAACCTCTGCTGCATTGACGATTCAAATTGATATATGACTGTAAGAAAACTCTGGATTCGAAATTTTTCTGAAGGAGTCAGCACAACTTCTGGTGCTTGGATACAGTCAAGAGGCGCCAAACGGACTTTTATTTTGCGCTTTCGCTGTTTTTCACTCTCATACTCAGTGCAATCAACCAACTCAGCAGCTTTCACCTCATATTCTTCGAAGCAATCTCGTTTTGTTTTTATAAAGCTTGATAGCGATGACAGTGCTAAGGTGGCTGTGTTCACGTCCAATCTAGGGTTCTGCAGAGTTTCACTGGTTTTGTTTACTTGTCCCAAGATATCCCAAAATTTTTTGCTATATTTTTGTAAGAAATTCGAACAAAAATATAGCAAAAAATCAGACGAGAATAAACCATAGAGTATGAACTAGTAGAAAAGATTATTAATGCAGTTAATTTCCATCATGCCGTTGCCAGGATCCGTACAAGATGCAACAAATATACTAGAGCCACCAAATGCTGATTATATTATATTTAATTTTCTGCTTTATGTTCAATTTGTAAACATATGTTCCTAAAAAAATCGAACAAATACAACTATTAAAGAAAATTTTGGGTGACCCTGTTCAATAGTAATATCAGATCACCCAATATCCAAATCAAATCAAATACTTATTCTGTGAGAATACGAGCTTTTGCGTTCGACTGATTTTGAATTATTAACAACTCTGTATACGGAGTCTTAGAACTTTTCATAATAACTCGTGTCGACCATATTTAGATTGCAATTATTATCCTCAACTTTTTGTAGCAAAATAATGGCTATATTATCGATTATCTAAAGGTAAGTAACAACCCTGCCTCTGCATGTTCGACACCCTGTATCTCAAAAACTGTAAATTAGATCTCGTTGTGCCCATGAAGACATTTGATCAGGACATCATGAACTATACTATACTAAATTTTCAGCCAAGTCGACTGGGACCCATTTTCCATAAGAACCGTGCAGGGTCCTTTTATAATGTAACAAAATGATGTGTTTAATCCACTTTAAAAATTGGTTTCTTCTTTTTAGTGCATTTAAATAAAAGCTTTTGCCTAAGAAGTTTTTTTGAAGTTTATTATTATTTATCAGTTTTAATGACATGGAAGCAAAATCTGTAATTTTTATCTTGCTGGTTGTATGACGTTTTTTTAAGTTCAAAAATTAAAAATTCAGCATTGGCATAAAGTAGAATGTATACAAGTGTAAAAGGACGAAATTGTCGTTAGTACAAGTTACGATGCTTTCAACAGCAAAGTAATCCAAAGAAAAAAGAAATGATAAATTCGTCAGTACGTATTAATATTTATCAAACTTTGTTGATTCAACAAGAGTCATTGTCTGAACAGTAACGTAATTATTATACATAAAAGCGTATTTCCTCTGCACTTCCACCACTATCGATTGAACTGCACACATTGAAGGAACTTACTTCTATAAGTTTATGGATGTAACCGTTACTCTTTAAGGTAGGAAGTCATCACGATAAATGAGAAATAAAACTTCTTTTGTTTTAACACCACTTGTATTTTGTAACCAACGTTACTGCAGTTTACTCCTATATGGGCATTATCAAACGAATACTATAAACTGAGTGAATGAATAACTGTCCTTAAAAGGCTGGAATACCCTTAAATCTATCTGAGGACTGTCATATAACGATCATTATAACTATTACCTGAATCCTGTTTAGTTGCGACAATATACAGTGACCGCCAAAAAGTATGTACCATATGGGAAAAAATTTTATTATTGGAGTATTGGAAATAATATTCTGGGGAAAAGTTTGTGCATGTCCGATAACCTAAAAATCGATTTTGACACATGTCACGTGATCGCTAGAATGGCGGCAAAATGAAAAAAATTGTAATGCAAAGGCAAAAAAGGGGTAAGATGGCAAGATATCAAAAAAAGTTATTTGAAAAAGTCACTTAGAATTCAATTTTATACATATAAACGAAGTTTCAAGAGATAATTAAATATTTTCCCATTTGTTTAAAAATATTATTTTTTTTCTTATGAATAGCTTGACTATACTGAAACATTTGCATTTTAATGATAATGACAAAACTTTCTCATTTTCTCCACACCAGAGGACACTAAATTGAATAAATGGGAATTTGTCAGAACCCTTGCTGTTACATCGGTTCGTATCTAACAGTTATATCCAAATTCCACGACCATTGTGATGACATGACACTCCAAAAACATGGTAATTTCCAGATTATAATCAAGTTCCGATGATAATCGTGCATGAGCGTTTCACTTCGCACATAAACTTGAAAATAGTGCGTCAAATTAAAGATTCTTAAAGTTTATGTGCAAAGTAAAACGCTCATACAGCATTATTATTGAAACTCGATTAAAATCAGGAAACATGGTGTTTCTAGATTGCCATATCAACACAATAGTCTTGGAATTCTGATATAACTGTTAGATAAGAACCAATGTAACAGCGAGGGTTCTGGCAAAAACCAATTTTTTTAATGTAGTGCCCTCTGGTGTGGAGAAAATGAGAAAGTTTTGTCGTTATCATTAAAATGCAAAAATGTTTCAGTATAGTCAAGCTATTCATAAGAAAAAAAATAATATTTTTAAATAGATGGGAAAATATTTTTAAAAAATTTCTATTTTCAATTTTTTTTAATTATCTCTTGAAACTTAGTTTATGTGTATAAAATTGAATTCTAAGTGACTTTTTCAAATAACTTTTTTTGATATCTTGCCATCTTACCCCTTTTTTTGCCTTTGCATTGCAATTTTTTTCATTTTGCCGCCATTCTAGCGATCACGTGACATGTGTCAAAATCGATTTTTAGGTTATCGGACATGCACAAACTTTTCCCCAAAATATTTTTTCCAATACTCCAATAATAAAAATTTTTCCCATATGGTACATACTTTTTGGCGGCCACTGTAGGTAAATTGCCTTAAAAACTGATGAATTCACCAAATCCAGTTGATCGTTCAGTAGGTTCAATCCGTGATGTTTGTGTTTTTGCATTTCTAAGGATTCTAAATAATTCAGTTCCCAACCATTTGTTTGCATATTGCAAAATGTTCGTATCGTTTTGATTCGGAAACTTGTGGTTGCATTCCAAGGAATGATTCGAAAACGTCGAATAATTTTTCCCAGCCTGAAGGAGATAAAATACAAAGAGTGATTTTAAGAATACATTTTTTACTAATTCATTAAATTACAGTTATTCGCCTCAAAGAAATTTGTTCCATTGCCACTAAACTAAACTAAATTTTACTAATTCTTTAACGCGCAAAAAACATTTGAAGATATTCAAAAATTGATCTTACTACAAATCTCTAATTCTTCTAGTTATAGGTAGAGAAATATATAAAAATGCAAATAATGATTTTCACAAATTATCTGGTTCCCAATGTACTGTAACAAATAAACTCTCTCAGTACGCCACTGCTTGGGGATATCGTTCAATAAGTTCACTCCGAAGATCTCGACACATTTTTTTAAACAAAATAAGCCATTAGCAGATATTTGCTGTAGTATTCCCAAAAATACAATTCAATTTTATAAGAGTGACGGATTGTTTATTGCGAGTCGGAACCCATCACAGTAGAATATAATGTTAACAACGATATTCTCGAGTGTTGCGGTCGTAAAACTTCTTCTTTCTCTGAAGTGAGATTTCTACTTTTTATGGTCCTTTTTAAAACCGCGGACAAAGGAGTAGAAATAGCACAGATTGATACAGTTTCTCCGAACTCAAAATGCGGAAATACGTAATCGATCAAACAACGGAATCGAATCGATATGTAAATATATATTTGTTACTAGAGTTAGGGGCGATGATAGTATTTGAGTCATTCGAAAGAATATGGAAGTTTTTTGGACATTTTTCTTCCAAGCTAAATATTCAAAAACGATATAATATGTTAATGAGTATGTCCACCTAAGCTATCATTTGGGAAAGTCTAGGTATCAGAGTTGTCACACAAAACGATTGATACGTATGCAAAAAACCCTTCACGGCGACTACGTCGAAGGGCGTGGCTAAAAACTAAGTAACCCTAAAGGGGGAGAAAGTAAGTCGAGCCCAATTTTGAGAATCCATAAAAAGTTAGTTGCAATGTAGTTTCCGAATCAGAAAGTTGAATTTCAATCATGTTTCGAGTCAGTTGCGTTATTATCATTATTCAAGTAAATAGTATTTTTCATATAGTTATTCGGGCCTCGGATCCCGAACCAAGCAATTTCGTATTTAAAGTCAAGTCACTAGTTCGTCGCCATGAAGAAACGTGTTTCGATATCCATGAGTGTTCTGAAAAGGTATTTGGTACAGATGAATACTTAGGATTGCATTCCGAGTTAGTTTTGTCATTTTCGAATTTTGAATAACCTATTTGCATGATTATTGCAATGATTATTTAGCTTTCATATTCACTTGATGAAGCTGCTGTGTAAGAGAAACATGTAATTAAATGAAGTTTGTGAAGATCAAATCATTTTCTGTATAGTTTGTAGAAGATCTATTATATTTTAAATGCCAAGGTTTCACGCGAACATGTCAAAAGATACAATAAAACAAGAACATCAGAAAATCAGTATGCTACCAAAAGAAATATCAACTAGGTAGATAGTTCTACTTCTAACTGTTTTTTTCGAATATACCTGTTTTAATTATAAACGTAGCAAAGAATCCAATCTTTCCATAGTTCTTAGTTGAAATATTTTCATTGGCTAGTCATTTTTATATAATTTTTTATATATATTTATTCCATTTTCACACATGACTTTTCCTAGCCAATAAATTTGAAAACAATGAAAGCCAATCGAGTTTCCTTATAATTTAGTACAATTTGAATCCAGTCAAAACAACCAATATTTTCATAGTCATTGAGAATACTAGGGAACCAGTGCATATATGGGTATTATCACGTATGTGCGCGTATGTGTAAACTCCGAACCAATTCCGGTATTCACCAATAAGACGAAGGAGACAGGGTATTTAGGTGAGTAAAATCATTGTCTTAATTGAGATCATAATGAGGGTTTATAGCTGAATTAATCTCCACAAAAGTGTTATTCTGTGAAGTTGTTTGTTAAAGAATAGTAGTTTGGACAGTATAGAACTAAATGTTATTTCACTAGCTTCAAGAATTCACACGCTAACGGCCAACCAGCGCTTTGAATTATATGAATAAATGAGTAAAGGGAGGAGACATTAAAAGTCATTCTAATCTGATATTCAATTAATTATATATTCAATCCACCTGATTAAGACTTGCTGATAGAAAATTTAGTACATGAGCCTGTAAAGCCTATTTCACTTGAAGCAGGAATGGACGCGAAGGTGACACACGAAATAAAGGTAATAGTTAGATAGCTACCTATATGATTTTCAGACAGGTAAAGAAGCCGTCTGTTAGGCATGAAAAATCATTCCCAATTATCACAGATACGTGTAGAAAACGTTGGATTTTTCAAGAAACGCCACAATTATTCATCGTTGAAAAAACAACAAAATGTCGTAAGGCAATACGTTTCTCTCAGGTTTTATAGTAACGTTACCTCTTCACGTTGATTCAACGTTATCTACACTTTCTTATTGTAATGAAAATTCCACAGAAATATAACGTTATAATTCGGTTTCAACGTAACTATTCCTTTCAACGTTTTTAATCCAGTTATATTCTACTGCAGCATAACGATATATTTTCGATATATTTTAAACGTTACAATAACGTTAATTGAACTGGGGTGAAGCAACATATGTATTTTTACTATGAATCAACCTTTGTTCTATAAACGTTGAAAAATGCAAATACAGTACTTTCAATAAACTTTACCAGTATTCTGAATTGAATTGAATAGACTACCATAAAAAACACAGATTTCTTAATATTTTCGTAAAAAGAAACAGGTAGATAGTCAAAAAATAAATATAGAAATAAAATATAAAATAACCTTACATTTAATTTTTCAGAAAGAGGGTACCGTCGAACGGGGTAATTTCGATCAAAAATAAAGGATTTTTAGCATAGCGCCTAAATGATTCAATGTTTTCAAATGAAATTAAAAATAATGATATGTTAAAAATTAAGCCATTTGATGAACCCATCATTATTTTTTTTAAGTTTAACTATTCAATTTTTATTTTTCCTCAAAGAGTGATCGACTTCACCCCGCATATTGGGTAAAGTCGATCACCCATTCAAAACCATAGAAAATCGACTTTATCCTCCCAAAGGATAAAGTCGATCAACAAAAATTAAAAAAAAAATTATCCAATCTAATTTTTCAATTTTACAATCCACCAGAGAATATGAAAATGCTTCTCCATTCAGTTTTATTTCACAGCCATGGGTTGCTATAACTAAATAAACTCAACGACATACTATAAATAATAGCAAAATATAGGAAAGAAACATAATAACAAATTCTTAGATCTACCTTAAAAAATGAAACATTGGTATTCTTTACATAGGTAGATAAATTCAGTAAATACTTAATTACAATTCAACATAAAATATAAAATTTTTAACTGTACAAACAAAACTTATTCTAGAAGACTTCGTTCTTCTTCGCTTAAATGAAAGGTGTGCCTTCCACATTTTTCTCCTTTCAGGTAAACTTTCTTTTCAATCTGTTCATTCGTAATTATTGATAGGTTAAAAAATACATCTCCGTTCGAGTCCTTCTTGCGCATCATATTAACAGTTAGTTCTCCGTCTGAGATAGCTTCAATCTTGGCAATAAAATGTCTGTCTCTTCTGTTGGTTTTGAATTTTACTAATACGTAGTCGTTTACGATGAAAACTTCAGGATTTTGCTCCTTTGGCAGAGAAATTTGCTCTTCTGTCAAGTTTTCGAAAAGGGTAGAAGGTTCTCCTATTTTGTAATCTTCTGTGGATGACTCTTTTTCTGACTCAATGTCACTCATATTCGTATTTGTAGCTTCTACATGTTCGTCTTCTGATTCACTGTTACTTGCCTCCCGTCTCTGCCTACTGGTTTTGTTTTTTTTTTATATGGGTCTGGATTCAGCCATCAACAGATCCGATGTGCCTACGCTTTTTCCTGGAGATGCATTCAGTTTTTTTCCTCGTTCAACAGTTTTCGTTGGACCCGTCCGAAGTTCAAGATGATCTATCAAAGCATCGGTCCATGATGTTTCACGTGTTTCGTCAACTGCTTTACGTGGGATTTTCTTTAGTACAGCATCTGGATTGAATGGAACGATGCCACATGCCTTGAACCCTGCAATAGAGTTTGCTTGAGATTTGAGACCAACAGACTCCACAGCTTCCTTGAGAATCTTTGGAAATAAAGTTTTGAAAAGCACTCCTCTATTTCTCAACTTCCATGTTTCTAATGCTTTTCTCCATGCCGCCTTAAGAGGTCTGAAGTAAACTACATCCAAAGGTTGTAGCAGGTGTGTCGAGTTGGCAGCAGGACAAACCTGATATTGTTATTTTCGCATTCCTGTATGACGTGGCTACTTAAATTATCTCCGACTAGAACTTTATTTCATCTAACTTCTTAAAATGCGGCAAAATAATAGAAAAGAACCAGTCTTCAAAGATGGTGGAGTCAAACCACCCGCTGAGAGTGCGATTGTATCTGGCTCCTTCTATACCCCCTTCAGTCCATCCCACATACGAATGTTTTACCTTATAGACAATGTATGGTGGAAGCATCGTGGCGTCTCCTGCTATCGCAAACATCACCGTGTTGCTAGTTTTCGTGCTATCTATGGCCCTATGTGCATGTTTGGTGCCCTTTTTTAAGACGACTTTCACAGCACCCGGGTCATCTACGAAATTTGTTTCATTATAATTGATAATGTTAGAACATGGAATATCCTTCACGACATTTTTTAAATTTCCAAAATAATCTGACACTAACTCGTAGCTTAACGCTGCTCGAACTCGTTTCGTATTTTCTGCCAGTTTTATGGTGAGACTGCTATTTTGCTTCATGAAACCATTGAACCAGTCTGTTCCAGGTAAGTTATCTACGAACATTGGTTCTGTCACCCCACGCTTTGTCAAATATTGCCTGACAATATGTTTGATGTCGATCGGCTTTAAGGGGAAACCCCAATTGGCGCAAAGTTGCAAGCCTTCAGATAACATTTTCTCTTCATTTTCATCTAGAGCGGATGGTCTTTCATACTTGAGCTGATGTCGTCCGTGATAATGATCATCGATGGTTGAGTAAGGGATGGCAAATCGTTCAGAGGCAGCCCTCATCGACATCTTTTTTGTTTTACAGCCGCCACTGCCCTCTGAAGGAATTTCTCATCATAATTCTTCTTCCACCGAGGTCCAAACTTTTTTTGATAGTGCCGATGCATCTGAAGACAAATGAACAGAATTAATATAGACATTACTAATCAGGAAATCGCCATATGCTTGGCAACTCTGTAAAGGTCGTTTACTGTACGTAAGTTCGCTAAACAAATGAACGTAGCCTAACATATTACTTGTGAAATTAAAAAGTATAAAGTGATCGAAATTACCCCTCAACAATGGATTTTTTTTAAATCTCCAGAAGAGCCTTAAAAAAATGTATTACAGTATTATTTTTCTTTATTCACATTCACAAATAAGTATGTTTTCCCGTACATTCACCAGTTATTTTCCTTCAAGCAAGTTGTGAGCTGTGGAATCAATCGTTTTCACGTTTCAATTTCAGCCAATTATCAACTCTTTATAAACACATTTTTCTCCACGTACTAACCTTATATATCAGTAAACACTCTTCACTCGAGCACGGCTACACTCTTACTGAACCGGTTGTCAACTGTTGACTACATAAAATACGCAACTGTTCCATTTTACGCGCCAATTTCTTCACAGGGGCGTGCTTGATCGACTTTTCCTCGCACGATCGAAATTACCCCGTTTGACGGTAACTCAAAGATCACTTCATCACGAGATTAAAAATGTCATATGCTTATCGTATGTATCAAAGAAAATATATATTGATATAAATGAAATACTCTTATTTTGTTCATTCATACGTTTCTTCGCAAACTATAACCCGTATTTTGTAGTCTCTGCTACTTGGATGGCATCTGCTGCTTCAAACTCTTCCTTGACAGCAACTGCAAAAATCATTCAGTATAATTATTATGGAATATGGCACATAAGTTATAACCTTACCATCAATGAGTTGGATCACATGTATGTCCTTGAAAGCCTTCTCATCTGTAACGTTTCAGTTGTAGAGGCAAGCCAGCTCATTCGTTGAAATGAATCTTAAAATTTTCCTACTGTGATCTTCAGGAGAAGTGCCACCAATTGACTTCAATGTTATAACCAAACAAATAATAAATATATTATTCTACATTCATGCAAAAAGCAAAACTTTATTGAACTATATTCAGTGGAAAAAGAAGTTCTTTATTGCACTAGTGCAATAAAGATTTTATTGCACTCATCTGTCATTCTACTTCAACGTGCTGTCATCATGACAAACATAAACGTTTAAACCTACTACATATTTAGCAGATATTCTGTGAGATTGGCAATAGGAACTTCACTACGAAATATTCATATTGAAAATTGCACCAATTGTTCATTCACTTTCAACATTGAGGGTAAAAATAAAGTTTGAGTTAAATTGTTCGTAACGTATTAGTTCCTGTTTCAATGCAAATCGATATTAATAATAAAGTATTCAAGTTGCGCTTTTCATTTTCCTACACCTAGTGCCGCACCTCAATAAATAATTTTTTGCTTTTTGCATGAACGTAGAAAAAATGTTGTATGCAACTCGTGCAAAAATTGTTTATTGCACTCGACGTGTTGTCCAACTCGGCCTAACGGCCTCGTCGGACAATTTCACGTCGAGTGCAATAAACATTCACTTTTTGCACTTGTTGCATAAATAACTATTAATTATATACCTTTCACCGACGTTTTATCAACGTATCTCAATTATATTGATCGGCTACAAATTACGGCTTTGAAATATAATTACTCCGTATTGATTTGAGCAAACTGGAATAACGTATGGGAGCTTCCATAGTTCCATACCATCAGAAATAATACTGTATCAGATAAATCACTGATATTAATTGCTGTGAAGAACCATGCAGACTTTACAACCTTCTTGAGACGACTGTGCCAAACATAATATTACAGATTATAGGGAAATATTTGAAGTTTTCACAATATATTATTCATTAACAAGGTAGGTAGGTACTTACCAAATTATCCTCCGGTTGAATCGGATACATGCACACATAACCTTTAAAAATAAGAAATGCCGGGACATTATTGACGGCGGCAGCATCGGTAGAACTGACTGTTTATCAGTCAACGTGATCACGCCTTTTGACGGTGCATGGTGCAGCGTTGCCAATGAGTGGTTAATTAAGAAATAATCGGGAATACTCATTAAGTTTTTCAATGACTGATGAGTACAGATATTATTTTTGTCAAAATAATCAAATCATAGGCCTCGAATATTCAACGACAAATACTCTTCAATTAGATAGTATAGGTTATTGTCGATTTTGAAATCATAATATTTGCGGCAACGAAATACACTTTGCAAACATGTTGCGAAAACGTTCCATAACTACTACGTATTCAATATGTATCTACCCTATTTTCACCAATATGGATTACTTTCATTGATTACAAAAATTGGCTTTTTTCAACATATGAAGAACTTTCAACTGAAAATGTAAAAGATATCTTTTTAAGAATGGTGGATATTCACATATACAAAAAATATTCACCCGTTGACTTAATGTTGCGATAAATCTCATAATACACGACTCACAATGATTAGTTGAAATAACGTTGAAAAATAAGCAATCAAAATGGTTGTCTCAAAGTTACGTTGTTATTAAATACTAATGCAGATCAAACACGTAAAGTCATAAAGTTCAATAAACATAGAAAAACAGAGTTACTGAAACGTAACAAATAGGTTGCTCACAGCTTCAGGTTGTTGAAAAATGTCATAATCAACGTTTATGAAACGTTTCTCAGTTTTGTTGAGGATTCGAGGATAAACCACGAAAAAAACAAGTTTTATATTAGTGGGTACAGTGACGTATTTGTTACAATGTATATGTCTAGTTGAATAAACATTAAAGTTGTTCTGCAGAATTGAAGTAAACGAAGCAATTGATTTTCAACGTATCTTATGGATATTTTCTATCAGTAGTTGAAACAACGTTGAAAAATATGGAATCAAAATGGTTGTCTCGAAGTTACGTTGTTATTAAATACTTCAACAGATCAAACACGTAAAGTCATAACGTTGAATAAACGTAGAAAAAAGAGTTAATGAAACGTTAAAAATGGGTTGCTCAAAGTTTCGGGTTGTTGACTAATGTCATGGTCAACGTTTATGAAACGTTACTTGGTTCTGTTGAAAATTCGTTCAGAAACCACGAAAAGAACAAGTTTCATAATAGTGGCTACAATGTATATGTCTCGTTGAATAAACGTTGAAGTTGTCCAAAGAAGACAAGTTCTGCAGAAATCAAGTAAACGAAGCTATCGATTTTCAACGTATCTGACGGATGTATTCTATCAGTTGAAAAATAACCAATCAAAATTGTTGCCTCGAAGTTACGTGAATGATGAAGTTGTTATTGAGTGCTTCATTCAACGCATCAAATACGTAATATCATAACGTTCAATTAACGTAGATGAAAAGAGTAACTGAAACGTAGAATACAGGTTTCCCAAAGCCTCGGGTTATTTGATAGTGTCATATTCAACGTTTATGTAATGTTTCTTCAGTTCTAATTGAATATACGTTGTGAAAGCACGATAAGTACATGTTCGATAATGGTGGCAAAAGTGACGCGTTGAATCATATTCGTTCTTCATAGGTAAAATCAACATTTGGTTGAATTTGGGTAACCAAAGTCACGTTGCAAAATTCAACGTCAGCTAACATATTTAAACGTATATGATACGTTTGTGTGTTTATTGGGTTCTTGGTGTTTAAACTAAACCATAGAGGTTTTTTCTCCCACAAAATAAAAGACGTAAATTGCCTTTACTAATTTTTATAATATACTTCGTTAATGAAAACCCCAGTTTTCGCCAAAGCAAAATCGCTTTGTGTAATTTTTTAAACAAGCAATAGTGAAAAAAAATACAACTTTTTTGGTTTTTTGGAAATATCTCAAAGATTACTCAAGGAATCGTTTCACAGTCAATGGAACTTTTGTAGAGATTCATAAAACCTACAAAATGAATTTCCTCATGACCGGATCCGGGAAAACCTCGGAAAAAGGCCCGTTTTTTTAAATTTATAATTTTTACGATGTTTTCTGTCCGATGTGTAGGTTTCGTGTTATAAACAGTTTGAGGGCACATCTTGCAAGACATCAGACAGAAACCATCTTGCGCACAGTTGAACCACATTTTATTATCTATTAGTTCAAGCAATACTGTTTGTCTAGCTTCAGATTGATAGAAATTATGAATTTTTGAAATATGGTCTCTTTTTCGAGGTTTTCCGGATTTTCTCAGTGAAAACTGCACCAATCTGGTCGTTTGAAAAACCATTCTATAGATTTCATAATTCTCTACAAAAGTTCTATTGACTGTGAAACGATTTCTACAATACTTTTTGAGATATTCGAAAAAAAAACAAGAAAGTTGTAATTATTTTCACTATTTCTTGTTTAAAAAATTCCATAAAGCGATTTTGCTGGGGCGAAAACCGGGGTTTTCATTTACGAACTATCTAATAAAAAGTAGTATAGGCCGTTTGAGTATTTTATTTTGTGTGAAAAGAGCCATTAATTTGTATCTATAGCTTGGCCTAGTTGCCCCAAGTCGTCTGGATGTAGTTTTGGAATTTCTCCAGGTCAAGGTCAAAGAGGACGGGGGCGTTTGAAAACCAGTAAGTTTGTGACCGTTTGCTGGTTTCACATTTCCGTAGATATAGTTCTGAACATACCTTCTGCCAAGTTTGACCCGCGAACTAGGTGAAGATCCAGAGTTATGCCGAATAAACCGCCATTTTTTTTGGTAATGTGTTCAAAAAATATTTCTCCACGATCATCACAGAATTTGCCAATTCTGAAATCAAATTTGATTACAGAATGCTGGAATTCTCTCTCTTGAGATTGAAGAAATATTCTGCAACACCTCTGCCCCCATGCAATTTAAATGTATTCACATTCTCTCTCTTGTGATAGAATAATATTCTCACTCTGGTTTGCAATAATAACATTAGCCTTGACGCAGTTGATTGTCATCGTAGTGGCAAAATTTGAGCAAGTGTCAAAATTATTGCTGTCACGTTTCCTATCTTTGATGGTGGAGAAAATATAGTCTGCTACTCGGTTAGAATGAAAATTCGTGATGCTCGTGGTTCCTCACGCTCGCCTTCGGCTCGCGCTCGGAACTTTCCACTCGCATCGAATTTTCATTCTAACCTTGTTACAGAATATACTATTTTAACTCATCGACAATGTCGATAATCATCGAGAATTGGTGTCGTGTGGAAATCTAAATTATCTCCCTGCGAATGACATGTCAACTTTATAGAAATATGTAATCGCTCAATGAACCTTTCACACGCATTTCTAAAAACTTCAACGATTTCGTCCGTTTCTCGGCGCTGGTTTATGGCCACCCTAGAGAAAGTGGTTACCGAGAACACGAAATGGGTTGCTTAGAAAAAAGAGATTAAAACATCTGTTAGCTATTCCAGGCGGGCAAACAATACTTGAGTTGTTTTCGGACTAAAAGATGTTCTCACAGAGGGTCTGAAAGTACCTATATATTCTAAAGAATACTATTTTTACTGTGTGCCTCTTGAACGAATGTTGAAGATTTTATGGAAAAAGTAATGTTTCTGAATGTAGGGCTGTATAAAAGTGAGACATATGGTAGGCAGACAAAAACGGTTTTTTTTATGCCTGGCAGAAAGTTCTGGGAAATTAGCTTTCGAATAGGGCAGGAGAGAGTTTTGGAATAGGGAAAAAAGACACTTAGCGTCGAACTGCGGTTCGAACGAGACGCGGGCATTTTGACACTTAGCGTCGGGCTTCGGTTCGAACGAGACGCGGAAATAGGAGACGAAGGTACGGTTCCTTCCATGCGGCCGTCGTACACGGCGGCCGCAGTGCGTCGATCGGATGCGTCAGCCAGTCGATCTCATGGTTTCTTCCATGCGGATGTCGTGTACGGCGAACCGAGCCGGCTTTCCGCCGATGGTGCTGGTAATGCTAGTTCACAGTAGTTGAAGTGAAGATGGATGATCTTTTCGACTTTATTTGTTATTGAAAGAAAATGACAATGAGGAAATCCTGCAGTTAATCGACTTGGAAAAGAGCAATACGGATATAAATCCAATATTCAAAAAAGGCGTGTTTCATTAATTAATCGACATCTAATCGGGAATGAAGTCAAATTTAGATAATATTTCAGATTGAAAAGGTGCAGTTTGAGTACATCTCCAACTTGATGAAAAATTATGTGAAATCAGAGTCATACAACCGAGTTTGGTACGTAATAACCCCAGAAGAATAGGAAAACTCTTGCGGCTGCGACTACACTGCTTCTGGAGCAGTACCGTCGCAACGATCGCAGTCGTTCACGGCTGACGTGTCCGGCCGCCGCTTGGAAGGAAACATGTACATTCAAAAACACGTGTAGCAGTAGGTTGCGGCTCGTCGCACTGCGGCCGCCGTTTGCGGCGGCTGCATGGAAGGAACCGTACCTTCGTTGAACGTCGGTACGGACGAGACGCGGGCATAAGAGACTATCGCGACGATACGCAAGTCGGTATTTTAAAAAAAGTGATTGATAAGTCAACGAGACAGAGTTCTTGCCACGGCTTAATTATTGTGCAGTGTTACTGCGGTTTGCGATTTCCGATTATTGCACTGCAGTGTTGCGTTTCTCCTTGAGGGTTTTTATGGCACTATTGGTTGTGCCACTAGTGTTTCTGAGTACAGGTCGTATAACATAACTATACCTTTTGTTTTCAGCAATTATTTGACGGTATTTTTTTATGTATATAAAGCGTTCCTGGCACTAGCGTTCCCGAGTACAGAGCGGATATTATAACTATACCTTTATTTTCATCAATTATTTGGGGTTACTGTTTCGTAAAGCGTTCCTGCATAAGTGCTAGTGTGCGAATTCCGCACAGGTGATATTCACCCATTTTTTTTTCAGAGATTATTTGAATATAGGGTTTAGCATTGTACGCGTTGTTTAGTTCTGTCTTAGCGGAATTTACTAAGTATAAATCACGGTACGTGATTTTTTTTTATCTCAGGAAGTAACTTCACTTTTTGACATTCCCCTAATGTTCTACAATTTACGTCCGAGGACTCGCAGACAAACAAAAGTTCAACTAACTTCATGTGTACTTCACCCCGCTGAAAATTTCACGAGTATTATATCCAACCAATCTCTTGATTGTTCTCTATTTGAGAAACATCCGGCCTTACCGCCCACCCAAACTGCTCCTATAAGTGGTACATTTTCTGTTGAAAATAATTTTTCTTTTGGCTCTAGTTTGGAGAGCCCCACAATCAATAGAAACCCAAGCGTTTCACCAGGCGTGGCCGTCAAGGAAGGCGGGACCCACGCATTTCTCCCGAAGCGCTCACAAGTAGTTGTTGAAACGCGTCGCGTCGAAAATAACGCCACAGAATCTAGTCACCACCTGGATTCTCAAAAAGCGGTCCATTTAAATTTATTTGCATCTCCTAGGTTAAACTCTGCGCATTGTAGTATGGATGATGTGAATGTGGATAAAAGTCACGTTGTGGGCTGTCCTGATGAAGACAATGATGATGAATCTCGAAACAATTTTTCTGTTAATCAGAATACAACGCGTGATCTGAGTCTGAGGGAAATTTCAGCTCAAAATTTTGATAATAGGCCTTTGAGGGCCTCACCTAGTTTTTTTACTTTCGGCGGTCAACCCGCTGGGGATTTTCAAACACCGAAAAAGACCGGCACTCCACACCTAATTTTGGAAACATTCCAGAATTTAGAACGTAATACGTTACGTTCAGGGACCTCCAGTCCACTAAATATTTCTGCAGACTCGCAAATAGAGTCGAGAATGAATGAAGCGAGAATGTCTGAACAAAACCGCCCCCGAACTCCTGACAATATTTCAGTAATTTCGGGTCTCAATGTCTCTCGAGCTAGCACATGGAATAGCCTTGAAGGGGGTCCACTTGCACGCGGAAACGTTCATCAAACGGCCCGCACGAATAGTGAAATCCCTGCTTTTCGGCAAGTGATGTCTGAGGAGGAGAAAGAGGAATGGAAGTGGTTTGTTGAATTCAAACAAATGAGAAAAGCTCGTGAAAACCACCAAACTCAAGTAGAGTTTCTATCCTCCCCTCCTCTTCAGGCTAATGCATGTTTGCCCAGACGTGACCCATATTTTTCAAGACATGGCGTGGAACGTGGGGCACAACAGACATTTCCTGACCCCTATTATTCAAGACATTGGCTTTATCAAAAATACCTATTAATAATATTAAGTAGTGGTAGTATTCGTAATAGTAAAAACTATATGTGTAAATAGTGTCTTCTCTCTTTTATCAATTCTTGTATAAATATTACTTCTTTCTGTATATTTGTCAAAGAGGAAATAAAATGAATTGAATTGAATTAATACCATGCATGCCCTACAGCCAAATAACGAAAAATCTGAACTCTGTTTTCAACATTCAGTCTTCATCCGTGGCACACAATTGCAACTTCAGCTTCAACAAATCAATGTTATTCTCACAACCTCCCAACGTTTAATATTTTTACGCGCACAACTCGGATCAACAAAGCCCACATTGTATTTTTTTATCTTGCCGTACAATATCCGTGGGCGATCAAGTACTACTATTATTATTTTACCATTCAAGATTAGGGAGTGTTTTAGTAGGCAATACACTTCATTCAAATGATGTCTCGCATAATATATGGCTATATTTTTACAGCAGTTCCTTAGAACAGCTTCCTGAATGGTTTATTACAGTAACAGCACGAGATAAATCTACTGGGAATTAAACACATTCATTGGAAACAGACTTGTTGTATTCTATTGAATATTGAATGGTTCATTACAACAGCAGCAGCAGGCAATTATAATAGAAAATCAATAAATTCATTAAGAAACATGAAGAATACTCTAGTTAAATATTCGTATCTCAATACGTACAGTGACAATTTTTTTTATTTCCGAAATTCTTCGTAAAAAGGTTCATAATACTTCATTATTTTTCCTGTCGATTTGTAACAATAAATTTCAAAATGATTTAATAACAGCAAATCAACAATGGACCCTTCCACGACATATGAGAGAACACTTTAATTAAAAAGTGTATACGCTAATAGCACTCGGGAATTTTTATTTATTTTTTCTGACCGATAGTTTCTCTATAATCAGTAGAAAAGTGGTTTCGTGACGTCACGTTCATCAAAACTAGACTTGGCAACGTTGTAAAAGTTGTGCACCGTGGAATCTCAAATTCTCATTTGAATATAATGTGTAGTATGACAGTTGTCATTTGATACCAGATGGGTTCGTTTGTCTGTTTCACGGAGCATCAATAAGAATCATTTGTCTCTGTTTAACTCATTTTTCTACTTTAATATTCAATACAAGTAGAGCAGTTCCATCAAATATGTATGCTGCAAACGAACAGGCCCTACTTGATTTCTTTTTTGAGGTTAATGCGATTTTCAAAGTTTTTGAATGGTTTTGTTGTTTGTTCTCTTATTTTTTTCCTAATTCCCGTAATTCCTGTATCCCTGCCATAACAGTGAACATGTCGAAAAGGTGCTTCGTACCTGGTTGCCTGAACACCAGTGAATATTCTATTAAACAATTTTGTATGCTCCTGAATACCCATGAAGTGCATGTAAAATGTGGTTCGAAGCAATGAATGAACCTTGTGTAAAAGCGGAAATATAATTATGTTTTTGTGAAGAACATTTCCAACTGATTATTACTGTATTCAAGCAGCGTTCAAAGAACGATTTTAAATTTTAGTCAATGCAAAAAATAAATTCATATTTGTTAAATAGAAAGAGTCAATCATCTCATAATCTACCCCCAGTAAATTATCCGAACTTCCCTTCACGAAGCCTTTCCATATTTGGATGATATTATGCAATAATGGGTCAAGCCACAGTCAGCTAGTTTCGTAAAATATCAAAATAGGTTAGCAGATCATGGAATGATGAAATGTGGCTTAATACTATCGTCAGTGGATGGAACCCCTTACAATATCAGGTTGAATCATTTTTGCTTATTGTAGACTAACATTTTGGCGGTTCTGATAGCTCAATTATTGAAAAATGTGGCTTGACTCATTGTTGCATAACACCATCCATTTAATACACAAATGAATTCACACCAGGGGGTCTATTCTCGAGTTCATGCGAAATCATTTTCAAACGTTTGAAGTAACATAGAGCGATACAAACACCGCGCGTTGGAAAGAGATACAACATTGAATTCGCATACGTTGAAACTCGAGAATTGACCCCCAGGGGGTCTATTCTCGAGTTCATGCGAAATCATTTTCGAACGTTTGAAGTAACATAGAGCAATACAAACACCGCGCGTTGGAAAGAGATTCAACATTGGATTGGTATACGTTGAAACTCGAGATCACTTTTGTTGCATGAGAACTGTCATAATGATTTGCGGTGTTGTCAATGCTAATTCTTCATCGAAAGGATGGTCCGTTCAGGAAATTTGAAAGTTTTTTCTATGAGTTGATCAAGTGACGAAGTTTCAATTATTTCTCAATGACTTATGAGCTATAATCTATATTTTTGAGGAGAACGGTATTGAATGTATCGGAACATGGATTATGGTGGGGGTTGTTTCCGATGAACGTGACGTCAGCGGCATACTTTCAAATGAGATATTCTTTCAAATTGAAAATAAATATAGTGGAACTCTTTGTTAAATAGACGTTTCAGACTAGAATCTGTCGATTTAAAAGAGTTTTGCAATTTTTTTTCATAAATGTAAAGGTCCATTAAATAAATATTTAATTAGACAGGTGACAAGTGACAGATGAGAGGTGGAAGTGGTGGGGATTGTCACGTCAGCTTGTCGCTCTCTGATTAGTTGATGATGGGTGGAAGCGAATGACAAGCGACAGGTGATGTATGATGGATCATGGATAACAGGAGACAACCGACGGCTGACAGGTGGCGGCTGATGGGTGACAAATGACAGATGGAAGCGGTGAGGGGTTACGTTACAGCTTGACACTTTCTGGGCCCTCATTTTTGAAAGTCGGGTAGTAGATTAATCAAGAGAAAGTTGGCGTGCCTACAGATCAAAATTTAAAACCGTATTCTTGCAACTAATGCATCTCTCAGGATTTGTGATAGAACCAAGCAGGAAATGCTCATGATTGGACCTCTTTCATTTAAAAATTTCTGAAAATGACATGGCATCATATTTTATAGGATTATGGAGTGATACATTTTTTAAATATTGGTTCGTATTTTCTGCCAAGTATTTTTTTTTGTTTTAATCTTCCATTGTCTAAAAAAGGAAAGATCTAGGAAATTAATTCACTTTCGTCAAAGAAATATCTTGTTATCTCCAACTATACTACAAATAGAGTTTTCAACAAGCTTCGAAAGTCAGGTATGATTTTGATTTTTTTAACTTATTTTTCCAGATAAGAAACTCCACTACTGAGTACTGAGTTACTGACAAAATTGAATAAATGTTTCAAAACAAAAGTCCTGCAAAAGGCAACAGTCTTGTGACCGCAGTAATGTTCTACACTTGTATAGATTTCTTTGATTTTCCATTTTTTTATTTTCAATCTATGGAAGATTAAAATTAATAAAAATGAAGAAAAACCAATAATGTAGCTTTCAACCATAATTTCTTGTTGGTTTGCTTTGAAGATAGGACACTTACATTTAAAAACTTTTATTTTTATGTTTTGTTTCTCACGAATAAAAAAATATTGTAATGTTCAAAGAACATCGTGAGAGCCAAGGAAAATTAGTTAGGAATTGGTATTCTTTTTGAATTCATGCTTGCTGTATGCCCCAGGAAATACCTCCCAAGGCAGGGAGTTCCAAAGCTTTTTCGTGTGTTGAGAGAACGAGCCCTGGGAAAGAATCGTTCGGCATGTCTCCAAAGTGACTACAAAGGGATGTGAAGACTGAACTCGATAAGTCAGTCTCGATGAGTCCGGTAACGGTGGAAGGATTGATAATATTTCAGAAAAGCTTCGTCCATGAAAATATCTGTGAATCAGAGTCACATCGTCAGCCTTTCTGTGGAGTTCCAGAGAAGTGAATGAGCATTATTCGGAGAGTATGGAAAAATCAAAGAATCGTTAGAAAAAGTGTACTAATATAAAAAATAGAATTTTGCCAAAAATAGCTATTTGTTTAAGTAGGGAGAAAGGTGTCACTTTCCGTCCCGCATGCGAGGTTTGCTGCCAGAGGGCCTATATAGGGCTGAATAGCAAAGTATATAGTGTTTCTGTTATAAATTGGTTTTTCTTGGAGAAACTGATTTGTCAACTTCAGAATACTTTTTTTTTAAACAATTCTCAACCATTCATCTAATATACACAGCAACGTGATTCCAAACAAAAATAAAATACAGAGCGACAAAATCAATATTTCAATGAATTCAATATTCCAACAGTTTCAAATATATTGAGCGATGTTATATTTTTCAATAAATGCAATAAATAAGTCCATTTTTGGAACACCCACTAACAAAGCTGAAAGAAAAAAAGGAAAAAAAAAATAAAAATTCAAACCCATTCAATCTAGTTGTTTAAAGACGTTCAAGTCGTATCCTTACGTTACGTATAAATAACCTCAATCATTTTGACTGTAATTTTGACGTTTATATCCATTTGATAAGGAGTTTAAAAAATGTATTATTTACATAAGTATAGACGAATTATACGAATACGAAGTTTTAGCCGACGACTTACAGGAAGATACAAAATTATTGAATGTCCAGTAAGTATGAACAAGTAAGAGTAGGATGAAAAAAATTAGTGAAGAGGTTATTTTGGCTTATTTTCTAAAACTCCCAAAGACCTTTCAGCCTCCCACATTATGGTCAAAATATTCAATGATTCGTTCTACAATTTTAATGAAGGAAGAGTCCTAATAGAGTTAATTTTTGTTAATGTACAGTTGTGTGCATAAAAACGTCGTACTCGGTACGACACTAATTGAAGCATTGCACTAATTGCACTAGAAAAATGTTAAAAGCGTGTTACTGAAAAAAATAGTTTGAATTTCGATAAGAAGTTTAATAATTAGATTGACAAGACTGACTCACAATAGCTTATAAAGCTGTACGACTTTTTTATGCACACAACTGTACTTGTTAAAAAGTAAAATATGAAAATAAATATAAATTATAAATTACCTGTGTCGATGTAGAACTTCATTTAATTTTTAGTGAGGAAAATAAACCTTTTCTTTTTAGGGAGGAAAAGTGCCACTTTCAACACTAAAACTAGGAAGGAAAAGTCAATTTTCAAAAGTGTTAGAGTAGAGTTGATTTCAGCTCGCTCTCGTGAAATAATAGTAATTCACAGATGAATCATAGTGTTATTTTTCAATAATATGTTGAGTTTGACATTGATTTAAAAAAAATTGCAAATTTTCGTAGCCATAGGTACATAAAAGATACCTCAAATACAAAATATCGTAATAAAATATCGGCAAATTATCATTTATGAATCCTAATTGAACAATAATCATCCATTATAACCGTGCAAAATATATTCATCGCTTCCACCATTGAAAATGTGAAATGAAGGTTGATGATTTTTTAATTGCACGTTTGGCATTCAACACCAGACGTTGCAAAAATGGTGTAATGAATGGTTTTAGAGAAGAGATATTCTAGGTGGCATTCTGCAGAAGCACTTTTTCTTTCCAAAATGGGGATTCGAATTCAATAACCATTATACTAAGTAGTTGAAGTATTTGGAATATTTGTCTTTCCTACAAATCTGGTACTAAAATGAAAATAATAACTGTCAAATACTCGAGACTCCAACAATTCTCGTTCAGTTGAGGTGGACAGCTGTTTCAGCATTTTGGGCGTCATCAGCACTTGATAGACTGGGCTAAAAGAAAGAGAGAGATTTGAGAAAGAAAATGAGTCAGTATAAGAAATAGCTGTGAGTAACGGTTAACTGGAAGTATACCGGGTGACAACGAGATCACTTTCGGGCTGCCATTTTTTTATTATTTCACCCTGTAAAACGAAACTTGGCAGAGTTAATATTCGAACTGAATGTCATTTGACTGATGTAACGACAAATTTCAACAACTTCCGGTTTCCCTGGAAATTACCTTAACTTTCAAAATTTAAATGGTACACCCCGTATATCGTTTGTTTTTAGGATTCTTTGAATCATCCTACAGCCGAATTCATAATTTTCCAATTGATTTTGACATAAATTATATTTCTAAATCAAATATCAATTTTCATTATAGAGTGCCATGACCATCCTAAAATTTCTCTACGTCGACTCTCTATTTTCAGAAAAATCTAAAAAGATTGTTATCTTTGTTCGTTAGCCTAGAAAAAGGCTGAAAAGTTGTGTAATTTAATTTTTTTGTATTAATTCAAAACACCTAAATGTAACCATATCAAAGTCATAGTTGCCGTTGCCGTGGAATTTGAAGAGGTTACATGTATTGACAGTATTTGACAGTTAAATTAGAAGGAGATTTATCGGGGATAGCTCGAACGGAGAGCGCCGGTTCACCGATATCTGAAGCCAAGCAACGCTATGCGAGACCGTGGTTTGGATGGGTGACCAACGGACCTCCTTTCGATATTCTCCTCGGATCGTGCTAGGAATCGCACGTAAAAAGGTAAGACCTCGTTAATCCTTGGCTCGCACAAGTTTCGACTTTTGAGGGCTGCCGTTCGTAAGGGGACGACAGCTGGTTAACGGAAAAAACAATTTTAACAACAATTTTAACAACAATAATGAAATGAAAGTAAGTCGGAATGAAAGATGGTAGTATGTGTTATACATTTTTGGATTCGTCTTGAAATAATCCATTTATTAGTGTTATGAAAGTGATATGGTTACATTTAAGATTTTTGAATTAATACAAAAAAATTAAATTATACAACTTCACAGCCTTTCTCTGGGATAACAAAAAAATATATTTTTTATATATTTTTCTGTAAATAGAGAGTATGAGTAGAGACATTTTATGATGGGACTCAAGATTGAAAATTAAAATTTGATTTAAAAATATAATTGATGTCAAATCCAATTAAAAAATTATGAATTCGGATGTAGAATAATTAAAGAATCCTAAATGCAAACAATATACAGGGTGTCCCATTTAAATTTAGAAAGTTAAGGTAATTTCAAGGAATACCGGAAGTTGTAGAAATTTGTCGTAGCACCAGTCAATTGACATTTAGTTCGAATAATAACTCTGCCAAGTTTCGTTATACTAGCTGAAAAAATATAAAAAATGGCAGACCGAAAGTGATATGGTTGTCACCCGGTATATTATACAGATACCTACTACATTCATTATAACTCGTATTATAACAAAGTTAAAGTTTAGGTTAGGAATCAAGGAAATTTCGACTTTTTAAAAATGGAACACCCCAAGAGAAACACATCTCAGTTTGTTATTTACACCAACAACTAAGGAAAGTTTTTTTTCTTACACATCATATTTATCCCACTCCCAACTAACCACCGTTTTCAGAGCTAAAAAGGACGGATTTGCTTCAACATAACCTATCGTACTGAAAGTATCCCTAGAATAATTTGAGGAGGAATTGATTGCATTTTGTTCTGTCAAAGCAGTTTTCGATAAGCTGATAAAATCACAAAAACAGTTTTTAGCTTGGGTCAAAAATTTTTGGTTCGACCCAGGATTTTTTCGTAAACAATTTTTTTTTCTAACTATACCTACATGAGTCCAGAGGTGATGTGCCTAATCCCATACTGCTACAATTCATCCATCAGTTTTGGCATAATTTGTGTTTGGCTAGTGGGCTAACGAGTTTGTGAATCTTCCTGTGGCATAACCAAGGTTGATGTTAAAATTCATCAGAGTTTATATACCAGATCACAAAAGTGAAACTTTTGGTGTAATTTATTCGTTTCCGAATGGCACAATACTCAATACCTTGGATTATTTGAGCGAGTTACTGCAACAGTAACAATATAGTCAGACTTTGCATGAGGCAGAATGAAATTCAAAAATCGAGTTGTATTTAAAAATAATAATTTTTTCATCAATTTGAATGGTGACATGTGAGTATATATTTTTTACGACAGTGCGTAAACTAAACCTTTACGCACTGCTGACAGTGCGTAAAGTAATACTTTTTCAAACAAAAAAAATCACCTGTGCGTAAACTAATTTTTCACACACTGTTCATACATTCATGCATTTTTGAAAAATACAGTATTTTGCGTCAAATATAACTCGGAAGTCTTTATTTGACTATTCCACTCTTCTCAAGATATTCACGTAATCTGACCAATCACAAATCAAAGACAACTTGTATTATCGCGATTACTTTTCGACATATCTTGCAACCAATAAAAACCATCAATTTAAAGCTATGATGTACTTTCAGACCAATCAAAACATTATTATAGTGGGAATTTTCTACTTAGATTATTGTCTCGGGAATATTCGCAGTATTTTGTTTTTATTCTGTGACAACAACTGATACTTTTGATTTGACGTCTGTCATCAGTTTGCATGCAAATTGAAAAATGAATTTAAATAACCGTAATGAATGAAAATGTTATATAGAGAATGTGTCTATGATTGGGGCATCAAAAATAATCTATCGAATACCACACGAGAGTTCGATAAAGTAGAAAATAATTCTCCACATTTTTTGTCAAACTTGTTGCCATTTGGCAATAGCCACTCGAGCCCTTCGGGCTCTCGTGTCTATTGCCTGGCAACAAGTTTTCGAAAAATCTGTCGAATTATTTTCACTTTATTCTCACTCTCTTGTGGTATTACAACTGAAAACACCAGCTGTCTCTAAATTCTGATTGGTCTGTCAGCGTTGGTGTTTTCACCGATGTAACCATAGATGACAAACCAAAGTTTGATATTTTGACAGATCATAATTGTAGGCGAAAACGTCAAATCGTAACTATACAGGGTGTTTCATAATAAATGCGCAGGATGTGATAGCTCGTCGAAAAATATGAAAAAAAGTTTCTATTAACTTACCCTCTAAAATGCACCATTTTCGAGATACCGGATGTTGAAATTTAAAAAAAATAATCGTTTTTTGCGAATATCTCTGGAACCGTTTATCGCACAGAAAACAGATTTCGTAGGCATTTTCTACTCATAATAAGCTATGTTTCGTGCGGATTTTTTATTTTCTCAAATTCATAATTGGTGAAAATTTTGAAGGGGCAGTGGGTATATTTTTCTCCAACTTCTACGCCACTGGAAAAAGTACAGTTTTGAGCCTTCTATATGAACCGCCAATGTTTTCTACACAAAAAAAGTATTCTTGGTCATAAGCTCTAAAGTTGACCGTTTTCAAGAAAAATCAACTTTCATGTTGTTTAAATAATGTTTTTTCCTCGAAAAATTGTTGCGTGCATTGAAGCTAACGGCGGACATTTCCAACAATTCAACGGAGTATGATTGTTTTTGTTTTTTTTTATTTTGCAATTAAGAAGTCAACGTCTGATTTTGTTACTTGTTTTAACGTTTAAATAAATTTTGTATAATTAGGAAAAAAATTATTTAAAAAAAATTACCATGTTTTTCAACATGAAAGTTGATTTTTCTTGAAAACGGTCAACTTTAGAGCTTATGACCAAGAGTACTTTTTTGTGTAGAAAACATTGGCGGTTGAAGTAGGCAGTTGAACTAGGCTGCGCCTCATTCAACAAACTTCACGCTCATACAAAAAAGTCCTACTTTACGAACTTTTATCATAAATAGCTATTTCATGAAACAAGTTCAATTGATACAGATAAATTGATTCTGAACATCTAGTCAAGATGTCAGGAAAATCTAATTGATTTTGACAGTTCAATGTAAACAAGGTATCATCGGGGGTAATATCACGAGTGCTCGCAGTACTATCGATAATTTCACTCGCCGTTTGAAACCCTCCTTTCCTGCAATATTAGGACCAATAACAGCCGTATGCCTCGATAATACGCAGTTCCTAGCTTTCGAGCCGGTAATACCACTTTGTTATGGCAACCACGTATCCAAACAACAACGGAGAACTTAATATCATCATGCTACTAATATGAATGTCAGTCTGACAGACTTCATGTCTACCAGGCATTATCTTTAACTATTGAAGAATTCACGACAATTAATTTTTTTTACATTGTTGGTTCCTGAAATTATCTCAATAAATACTACTCGTGCTCACAATACTGTCGATAAAATTGTCAGAAATCCTAAACTCGATAAAATTGCTTTGAGGTAACACCGCTCGTCCTAAATGACTCGTGGTGTTACCAAGCAATTTGATCTCGTTTATTTCTGAAAGAATTATCGATAGTATTGTGAGCACGAGTAGTATTTATTGAGGTAATTTCACGAACCAAAAAAGTAAAAAAAGTTACATTGTTGTGAATTCTTCAATAGTTAAAGATAATGCCTGATAGACATGAAGTCTGTCAGACTGACATTCATTTTATCAGCAAGATGATATTCTATTCTCCGTTGTTGTTTGGATACGTGGTTGCCATGACAAAGTGGTATTACCGGCTCGAAAGGAAGGAGCTGCGTATTATCGAGGCATACGTCCCTTATTGGTTCTAATATTGCTGGAAAGGAGGGTTTCATACGGCGAGTGAAATTATCGGGGATAACACCATATGTGCTTTAAAAATTACCGATAATTCTGATAAGAACGTGTTTTCTAAAAACTAATTTTTTTCGTTATTGCAAAGCATAAATTGCCCAACTCCAAAGGAGGAGGGCAATTTTTCAAACAAAACGAAAAAAATAACCGAGTACAGTTGAAAAAAACACGTTTCTCAGAATTATTTGGTTAATTTTTAAAGCAAGAATGGTATTTCGTAGAAAATTTCAAGATTACAAAATGATTCATATTTTTTATTAATAAAGTGATTGAGAGAAATATTGTAAACATTTTTATTTGTCCTCTCCGTAACAGAAGTCCTGGATCGCATGGTTGTAGATTTTCATTGCCACGCATCTTTTCAACGAGAGTCTGATCTCATCTATCTGTAGATAGCAGTGGCGGCGATAAGGATTCGGGGTCCCCCCCCGCCAAATTTTGTTAGGATATTCATACATGTAGCAATAAAATCTGGAAATACCAGACATAATAGGACATAATTCCACATAACACACAATATACTTATTTATTATATTACATTATTTATATTGAAATGTTTTCCAAAGAAATTAGTAATATTCCAGTATATGGTTTTATCCACAATCACCTTATAATTGAAGTTTCATCCACACTTATGAACCGTATAAAGTACCACTTCATCCACTAGTGGAATAATGAAATTACTTTATTCCACTAGAGGAATAATGAAAAATACAATCTTGAATATCAATCACATTTTACTTATTTTCACCAACTTCACAAATTTTTACAAATGGAGTCGATAAACAATCGAAAATACATAGCAACCATTTAACACCTTCCGATATTTTTGTATGTTATTTCAATGATTTTTGAGGTGACAGCCGCTGTCAGAGCAAAACGTCAAATCATTTTGTGATGAAAAATTTCCGCGATTCTGATTCTAAATGAATGTGATTGTGAATAAAACGTTGTATTGCATGCGTGTTTTAGATACATTTTATTTGCTTAAGAAATTTAAACGCTTGAACTTTGCTCTCGCGTTTAAACATTCTTGCGCAAATAAAATGATATCTAAAACACTTATACAATAAATAACTATTATTGCCACTCTGGATAATATAAATGCCATAATTTGCTAGGTGATTTGAATATAAAATCTTACCTTCGCAAAAATCTGTCTGGTGTTAGTGAAGCCATCAGTAGATTGAGGAATATGAAGTTTAGGGGAGCACTGTTGAATTGCCGAAAAGGCGATGTTTTTGTATTAAAAATATGTATACCAACTGTTCCAAATCAAGTTTACGAGCACGTTCATGTTCAATACTTATTATTATACCCAATGCACTAAGTCTCACCTCTTACATTGTACCACGTAAATGTTTTTATCAACTTCAACTTTGAAAATGTTCTTTCGGCAGAAACAGATGTTACCGGTAATGTCAAAAAAAGTTGAAACAACGAACAAATATCCGGAAGACTGATCAAAATACATCTAGTTTCTGTTTTAAAATATGTGGCCAATAATTCATAAATTTTCTTTTTTCGAATTTCATTTGAAAATACACTTTTCCAGTTTATTAATTGCGTACCTAGATAAGTTATGCGAGAAGTCAATTCCGTATTTTTTTAGGTTCTTTTTTAGCATGATCCATAATCTCTCCTGTAGATAGTTCAACGAAACAGTCTGGATTTAAAAATGAAGAGTAGCTCATTACTTCGTTTATGCTGATAAATCGTGCACTGAGTTGATTAATTATTATATCGAGAGACTCGTAGGAGACTTTAATCTGGAATCTCTTCAGACCATCTTCTATTCTATTCTTCGGCGCTTGGATATCAATGTTGGCTGAATGCTCCACGATGTCACCAAATTGAAAGCTTTTGCATGCAATGTTTCGAAATCGTCTCAAAAACTATTAAAATTATCTATTGTGGAGCTCAATATCTCGCATGCTCGGCCCAGATCAACATTAGAACTTTGTAGTAGTTTAGACACCAAACTCATATTTTCCAAAATTTTGCTTTGGCATACAAGGAGCAAAATAAAATCATAATTACTCGTACTCTTTTGCAAGGAATTTGCTTCCGCTCTGTCAGCTGTTTTTTTGCAAATTAAAGTAAATATTGACAAATAATTAGAATTAGAAAGTTTTAGCAAAGAGGTCGAGCTTGTGGAGCTGGCCCCCCCCTTACGGCGGGCTCTGCGGGCCCCTTATCGCCGCCACTGGTAGATAACACGCAATAGATTTGGAGTTGGCATGTCCTGTTATTCAACAGTCACTTCTGTTGAATTGTCACCTTGAGCGCTGAATTGAAAAATATTGTTGTTACAACTGTTATTCCGTCATTACTCCCCTACGCGTAACCCTCACAAGTCTTCGAGAGACTTGTGCGAGCTAGGGAAAACGCAGCTCTCAGCATTTAATGTGTGATGCCATGCACGAGACCGAAGACCATACGGGAATTTGAACCCTCGACCCTACACCGATAATACATATAGTAGGTAGACTACGGCTGTAATTCAGCGATTATTTCACTCATGTTAAAATAGCGTGTTTTGATTGGTTGAAATTTTTGTGTTCATAATTAAAAACATTATGTTTTCGATTTTGTAGTTCGGCTCTTGATTGGCTACTGGATATGTATATGATGTGTTTTCGATTTTGTAGTTCGATTCCTGATTGGTTTTTTCAAAAAACAAACCTACCACCAGCAAGCTGCTATAATGACACAACACCAAACTTTGACCAAAACCAAATAAGCACTTACTATCAATTCATATCAACTCCACAATTTTCGACAAATTTTGCATACTCGTTAATTAATCAAATCACTAAACCAAAATGTTTTCAAAACATAACCTTAAGCGAGAAGCAGTATAAATGCAACGACGTAACTACGAATGACGCGCTCTGTGATTGGTAACTGAAATAGCGGGATGTTTAAAAAATCAAATAAATTTCCGTGATAGATCTACAGCTGTCAGTCAGTTGGCAAGTTCCGGAATCGAAGAACAACAAATAATTAAAGTCACTGGCCATAGTAGTTCAACGTCAATGAAACCATATTTACAACTCAACAAGGAACTCCTTGCTAAAATAATTTCAAATCTTAGGAATGAAGATGTAAATATATCCACAATGTTATATTAAAATAAACAACAGCACGAACTGTACATTTGATGACTGATGTTTGTTTTTCTTTGGATTTGAGGTCTTAAATTAAAGAAAACTCTATTTCGTTTCGTTTCGTCAGTTTATTCTGACGAAACGTTGGCTGTAAAGAAATAGAGTTTTCTTTAATTCATGACCTCAAACCCAAAAACAAACAAACATCAGTCTTCATATAAAAAGGTCGTTAAAACTTGCTAAATAAATTGTACATTTATTGTTAATATTTATAATAATATATAAAAATTGTTTCGAATTTATTCATGAAACAATCTCAACAAATACCTACAACTCGTGTTATCGGCGATTATCGTAAATTCCTTCTCGTTTTCGAAACAAATTATGTTGCTTTAGGCAACCACACTCGCGCATGCGCTCGTGTGGTTGCCAATCAACATAATTTGTTTCTCAGAATCGAAAGAATTTCTATTTCGATAGTCACCAATACACTTGTATTAGCTACGATAATTCCATACCTCTTAAAGACATTCTAACACATAAGTGAAATTTTCTCAGTAATCCCCTACATACCGATAGAATGCAAAAGTACGTATAAATAACAGGTCTTACATGACAAAGCTTTGCCTACACTATCACAATTAGTACCACCAAAACTTTTCATGACCAGATTTTCCTATAGTTCGTAATTATTTTTTCAATTTCCTCTTGGGAATCATGCTGAAACTATATTCAAAACCACCAGCTTCAGTCTCACGTGCGATGAAGGAGAAGAAATACTCAAGTTGACTGTTCACGTATTTAAATCCAGGGGCGGCACTTTCCTACCATAAAAAAGTATTTTTTGGTCCAAATTTCACTCAGTTCTTCACTTCTTTTGGTAAGGAGAGCATGCAATGTTTAACTCTCCAAATTTTAGATCAATTTTTAGCATTATAGACTTTCGCTTCAAGTTCTGTTTCATTATCATTCCCTTGATATTGAAACAATTTCCAGCAATGTTTTTTGTATTAAATTTATTTTGATAGATATTCATTCAAGAAAAAGAAACTACCCAAACACAAACACTATGTCACAATCACACTCGACGCGCGTGTCGCCAACTTTCAGCTTTTAGTTCCTGAAGATGCTAACTTTGTTGGCGAAACGCGCGTCGAGTGTGATTGTGACGTAGTTTTGGTGTTTGGGTAGTTTTTTATTCTTGAATTGTATTCACACCAGAGGTTCCAAAATATTCATACATTTGATAGATATTCATTGCAAGGTGTTCTTTTAGGAAGTATAGTGGTATACATTCAATTTCTGCACCTTTGTTTTTAGAACCCAGTATTTATGCCGATTTAAGAAACTATACATCCTTCAATTGTTTTCTTGATTAATAGAAAGACTAATTCTCTATCATCTCATTGACATAACATAATATAGATATAACTTTATTGAATTGTCCTAGAATTCACCAAAATAATAATTCCTGTCCAATATTAAACGATCAGGTTACCTTTTAAGGTTGGGTTGTGTCCACGGGGAGTAGGAACTACTCGCGTTTATTAAGTTCAGCAAAGTTCAACTAAGTATGTACCTCCGTAAAAGGCTCTGAGCGAGATAGTTCTACATAAATCAGAGGCAACATTTAAAGATCACTATAAAATAGTCAAAGGCGTAACAACATTATGATATCGATGTAACAGCATAAGCAGACAGTTGTTGATACGAATATGTCGCTTTGATAAATTAATACCAGAGAAATCTCGAATAATTCCATGATTCCATTTGTTGGGTAACGATTTGCTCTCATTGCAGTAAATATACATATATTATACAATCGATGACTAAGAGATGAAGAGAAATCTACAGAAAGCGACTACTGTTGTTTCAACAGAACTTGTACAAAAAAATCAGGGGTTTGATTCGGATACATCGATTTTAGAAACAGCTATTTCTTATTAAATTTTTGAATTCTGCATCGAATTCTATGTTCTATGTTTCCTATACCCAAATTCAACAGTTATACCGGGTGACACAGCAGACATGTAGCAGCCTGTAGTTTTTTTATTTGAATAGATAAAAATTTGAAATTTGCAGAAGTTACGTAATCAATGATAGCGCTTCATTTGAATCTAACGACAACTTTTTTCAACTACCTGTTTGATCGGCAGTAACTCCAACTTCTTTTTTTTGGATGACACCCTGTACATTTATCTAGCCTATCTTATTTGTCTTGAAATTCTCTATTCAACCGTGTATCACAAAGTGGCATTCGTTTCTCAATTCGCAGATGAATTGCATTTTATTGAAAAACATCAAGTTGACTGTTACCCGAATTCGATAATCTTTCGAAGCTTGGTAGGCTTGGAAATCCATAGAGTATCAGCTAAACGATATAATTTCAGTTTTTTCCATACCTGATCACTTCCTACAGATTGTCAATAATTTCTTTAATAAAAAGAGAAAACATCTGAATATAACTCACGATATTGCGGAAACTGAGATAGGAACATATTTTTTTCAATTTGGCTACTTGTGAAGAAACTATCTGTCTTTCTCTTTGGCCATGTAGCCATATCATGATCTTTCCATTTGGAAACATAAAATTAAAATTGTTCCCCTGATCCACCAATTCACATGTCTTGATATTTGCAATAATATTTTGCCTAGTAGGCGGTGTACACAAAATGTTTTGTGTTTGACAGGTAAACATCATTTGATTGCAATGATTATCTCCGTCAGTTTTATGCTGATTGAAATTGCATCGTTTAATTAAATACTGAATATGTATTCAAAGAACGAAAAGGTCGATATGTTGTTGATATTCGGAGAGTGCAAGAGAAATTGTAGACAGGCTGAACAATTGTATGTCAAAAGATTTCCGGAAAGACTCCACCCACCTGATAATCATTCCTTCCTCGTCGACAATGTATTGGAGATTTTTTTGTATTCCGGTTCTCTTCTGAACTGCTCTTCTACTCTAGCGAAATAATTATTAGGCGGATGGCGTCTTTCCGGAAATCTTTCGACATACAATTGTTCAGCCTGTCTACAATTTCTCTTGCACTTTACGAATATCAACAACAAATCGACCTTTTCATTCTTTGAATACATATTATTTAAACGATGCAATTTTAATCAGCATAAAACTGACGGAGATAATCAGTACAATCAAATGATGTTTACCTGTCAAACACAAAACATTCTGTGAACACCGCCTACTAGGCAAAATATTATTGCAAATATTTAGACTAATACACTTGTAAATTGGTAGATCAGGGCAACAATTTTAATTTTATGTTTCCAAATGGAAAGATCATGATACGGCTACATGGCCAAAGAGAAAGACAGATAGTTCCTTCACGAGTAGCCAAATTGACAAAAACATGTTCCTATCTCAGTTTTCGCAATATCGTCAGTTATTTTCAGATGTTTTTTCTTTTTATTGAAAAAATTATTGACAATCTGTAGGAAGTGATCAGGTATGGAAAAAACTGATATTATATCGTTTAACTGATACTCTTTGGATTTCCAAGCCTACCAAGCATCGAAAGATTATCGAATTTGGATAACAGCCAACTTGATGTTTTTTAATAAAATGCAATTCATCTGCAAATTGAGAAACGAATGCCACTTTGTGATACACGGTTGAATAGAGAATTTCAAGACAAATAAGATAGGCTGAATAAATATACAGGGTGTTATTCAAAAAAAAAGTTGGAGTTACTGCCGATCAAACAGGTAGTTGAAAAAAGTTGTCGTTAGATTCAAATGAAGCGCTATCATTGATTACGTCACTTCTGCAAATTTCAAATCTTCATCTCTTCAAATAAAAAAACTACAGGCTGCTACATGTCTGATGTGTCATCCGGTATGATTTGAAAAAATTCTGTGGAGTGATGGACCCATTCATAAAGAAGAAGCAGAGCAACAACTCAAATTAAATGGTCAACATGTTGACCATTCACTTCCTGACAATAGGCAAGTCGATCCTCTTATTATTTTTTATCTTATTATTCATTTATTCACCCAAGAAACATTACTTTGGTTAACATGAAATTAGACTGGAGAAGGGATATACAAAAATGAAATTGTTATAGTGGTTTAGCCCTCAGTGTTTCTGGCTTCTGGGCTACAAGACGGAGAGCTGGCTACGTGGGGTACGGGTGACTTGGTGCAGGGTGAATTTTAGCATTTATAGGTTCGGTTGTTACCGACGTAGCGTGAGACGGGCCACCAGAAGGCACCCTGAAAGAATAACGTGAGGGTAGAGGGTTAAATATGATAAAACGCTCTAAAAGTTTTTGATTAAATTGAGGACAGCTTCAATTACTATTCATATATTTTTTTTTTATTTTACAAAAAACAAACTCATTTTCATAACAACCATATACATGGTGAAATATAAGATGAATTCACAAGAGATGACATTGTCCATTCAACACTCTCCCTCAATGAAGGCTCTTCATGAATTTCGACGACAAATATCCAAAATGATGTTTACCCAATGGTTTTGTGAACAAATCAGCTGAATTTTCTTTGGATGGAATATAGGAAATACTAACATCTTCATTCATTATCCTTTCCCAGATGTAATGATAATGCACATCAATATGTTTGCTTCTTTGATGCAATACGGTATTTACGGACGAATGAATTGTAGACTGGTTATCACACAAAAGTAATGGTGTTGCTTTTTCTCCCAAATCTTCCACTAACTGAGACATGCACATTGCTTGTCGACAAGTTCCAGATAAGGCCATATATTCGGCCTCTGTCGTAGAAACTGCTACACTCTGCTGTTTTTTCGTACACCAGCAAACAATAGAATCACCATAGAAAGCAACATACCCAGTGTAGGACCGCCTGTCATCTAAAGAATTTGCAAATGAGGCGTCACTGTATAATTTCAATGATGGAACTTCCACAAACTCGTAAAGAAGTTTTTTTTTGCAGTGAACCCTTCAAATAACGAAAGAGATGATTCACTGAATTACTTTGAACAATCGACGGGTCTACACAGAACTGTGATAAAACATTCACAGTATAAGCAATATCAGGCCTGGTTCCCATGGCTAAATAAAGTAGGCTTCCAATTTTGGATTGATATATTTCTTTGTCGGCTCTTGATTCTTCTGGTTTAGTTTTCTCCAAACGAGTTCCACAGTCCATTGGAGTTGATACAGGTTTGCAATTCAAAAGGTTATATTTTTACAATAATTTATAGATGTACTGTTCCTGGGACAACGTTAAACTGTTCTTCTGCCAGGTTATTTTGATTGAAAGAAGGTATGTAGGTACTCCTAGGAAAGTAACTTCAAAGTTTTGTAGCAAAACATCTTCTATCACCTTCGCTTCAACTTCAGAAGAAGCCAGCAGTAATAGGTCATCTACATAGACTGCAATTACTTGCTCTTTATCTGATGAACAGAATAAGCAGGTATCTGCATTGGATTGCTGGAGATCAATTTTCTTCAAGACTGTAATCAGTTTTTGATTCCATTGACGTGGTGATTGCTTCAAGCCGTAGATACTCTTTTTCAGATGACATACTTTTCCTGGATATTTATTGAGGCCCTTTGGAATCTTCATGTACACTTCGACATCAATATCTCCATTGAGGAATGCGGTCTTGATATCCATTTGTCTCGCTAACATTTTTTTGTGAATAGCATGTGCTAAAAGCAATCTTATAGTCTCATATCGTACGACAGGAGCAAAGGTCTCTTCAAAATCGACCCCGGGTATTTGACTAAAACCCTGAGCAACAAGCCTGGCCTTATATTTGGATACTTCACCATTTTCAGAAATTTTTTTCTTGGAAACCCATCGGCATCCAACAACTCTCTGAACTGATGATGCATCGACAATATCCCATACTTAATTTTTCTGCATAGATTCAACTTCTTCGTCGATTGCTTGCAACCATTCTTTCTTTTCAGGTCCGGAAATTGCTTCCTCATAGGATATCGGTTCATCTACAGCTATATTAAAAAATTCTTCATCATACCGCAAAGGAGGGTTACGTGTCCGAGTACTACGTCTGATCGAATTATCATCTTCTAGGGCACTATTCGAGTAAACAGTTGATTCCCTTTCTCTCCCTGAAGCAATTTCTTCTTCATTGTTCTCACTTTGAATGGAAGAAAGTGGCATTTGAATTTTTCCATTCATTTTATCATCATTGGATGGGGAAATGAGGACCACTTCATCATTATCTAGTGAAAACTTGTTATCTCTAGAGTACTACTTTTCTTCCTGTCCAAAAACAATACCATCCCACCTTCGCGCCGTATCCAACAGAAATTGCCTGTGTTGCTCTCTCTTCGAATTTACCACCTGATCTCCGTACTTTTTCAGGGATATGGATATAAGCTTTTTTCCAAATCCTCTTAGTTGCTCAATAGAAGGTTTGGTTCCGAAAAACATCTCAATGGGAGTTTTCTTAGTAAAAGAGTGGGGAATATGATTTTTGTTGTAAACTGCATGAGCCACAGCTTCTGCCCATAAATATTCAGGTAGTTCAGAATCAATCAGACTTGTTCTTGCAATCGTTGTAATAGTTCTATTGAAACGTTCTGCGATACCATTCGTTTCATGTATTCTTGGGATGGAATTTTCTGCTTTTATTCCTAGATTTGCAAAGAATAATTTCAGAGAATTTGATGTATATTCGCCTCCATTATCGGACTTGAATATTTTGATTCTTTTTTCGGTTTGTCTTTCAATTCGTGTGATGAATTCTTTTGTTGCCTCTTCCACCTCACTTTTTTTCGAACGGAACTTCACCTCTGCGTACCTAGAGTATTCATCAATGAATGAAACGTAATAGTTATTCTTTCCTAAAGACATGGTTGGAAAAGGTCCGGCGACATCGGAATGAATTTTTTCCAAAATTCCATTGCAAGAATTTCCCTGTTCTCTGGATATTTTTCTAGTCATTTTCGATTTTTGACATGCAGAACACTCGAATTGACTCTTCGCCTTCGGTATGACGGATGGATCTGAGATTGAGTCTTTTATTTCATTGAAGGAGGTTACAAGAGCGTGTCCCAATCGTCTGTGCCAGGTCGAAATACTAATATTGGCAATAGCAGGATCCACTTCTCGAAACACATTTTTCTTATTCTTGGAGACGATCCAACCAACCATTTTACCGTTTTTCCATAACGTTATATCTTCTGCACCTTTCATGCTTATTCCTTTGGACTTCAATGTTTCCCATGAGATCAATGAGCATTTCAGTTCTGGAGCATAAAGAACATCATGGAGGGTTTAATTTAGGCAAGATCCTTGGGGCAGTTGAGCTTTCAATTTGACAGTTCCAATGTGGGTTACATTAATCTTTTTGTTGTCTCCTAACCGTATAGAACCTTTATAAGGAACTATATTTTCGAATGCATGCTTATTTCCACTCATATTTAGTAGAAAGGTATCGTGGAGTACGGACGTTCGTTATCTTGCTCCGCAGTTAATAGTGTTTTAGTGAGCTAAACTACCAGAATATTTTAGCATAAAAAAGCATCTTACCGATAGCCTATGATTTGCAACGATAAATAATTTATTGATAATGTCAAACAAGTGTAAAATATGTGCCGGTATCGTTAACCGAAAAAAGCCTGGCCTTCAATGTAGCAGTCTTTGTGATGAATATTATCACTGCCAATGTTTGGGATTGTCAAGCAATCAGTTGGATGCGCTACGTCTTGAAGGTGCGTCATGGATGTGTTCTGACTGTAGGGGCGATCGGGAACAGTCGAATCGCCGCATCTCACAGAACTTCATCCCAAAGCCATCTCAACAATTGTCCCAACTCTCAGGTATGTCGTGTGGTGGAACGGCCACTTCGAATGAGGTACTTGATTCGCTACGACAACTAAGGGAAGAAATGCGTTTGCTCAGGGATTCTGTGTCCTTTTGCAGCGACAAAATCACGGATTTTCAATCCGAATTGACCATGCTGAAGGAGTACGTAAAAAATATTGATAAATTGGTTGCCGAGAACATTCAACTGAAAGATGAAGTCGATATACTTACTTTCAAACTCAATGAAATCGATCAAGTCTCTCGTATTAAGAATATTGAAGTACACGGTGTTCCCGAGAAAGAGAATGAAAACCTACTTCAAATCATGAACAAAATTGGAGAACACATCAACTGAGGAGAATATGATAGATTTCATTCATCGTGTTCCCAATAATAGCAGATTCGCTCCAAAGGATAAACCTAAAAATATAATTGTTTCTTTTACATGTCGCAGATATCGTGATTCGATGCTGACGTCAGCAAAAGCCAAGAAAATGCAAAATGGTTCAGCTACTTCTGCTTTGGACGTGCCTGGCGTTTCAAAGAAACTTTTTATCAATGAACATCTCACATTAGCAAATAAACTTCTACATAAGGAAACTCGGGAAGTAGCTAAAAATAAAAATTACAAGTTCGTTTGGATAAAGAACGGCTCAATTTATGTGAGAAAAACTGAAACTTCCCAAATTCTCAATATTAAAAACCGTGAAATTCTACAAAAGTTGTGATGGACAACCCATGAAATACGGAACCGATAGATTTTTCTGTAAAAATGGCTTCTCGTCTGAACATTTTTTATCAAAACTGCAGAGGTCTTCGTTCCAAAACTAACGAATTTTATCATAATGTTTCATCTACAGACTTTAGTGTCATTTGTCTTACAGAAACATGGTTGAATTCAAGTGTAATATCCGCGGAACTTTTTGATACTAACTACAATGTATTTAGGCGTGATCGCTGTGAAAGTGGCTCCCAGAAATCAGAGGGTGGTGGCATGCTTATAGCAGTAAAACAAGGGTTTCATGCAGCACCTCATGATAATCTGCAATCCGAAGCTGAGGATCTGTGGATATCTGTGGACGCGGAAACTGGTAAAAAACTTTACATCTGCTGTATCTATCTTCCCCCAGGCGACTCTGTAGCCTATTACTCTTTTCTATCAAAATTACGGTTTAATCAAGATATAATTAACAACAACCCAGTATTAATATTAGGCGACTTCAATTTCCCAACTGTGGAATGGGTTCCAGTGTTACGTGAACTCTACTTCGAACCCACAAATGTAGAACACAAGTTTTCTGAAATAATTGATATGTGCTCCTTTTTAGAACTTATGCAATTTAATGGAAATGTTAATAAGAATGGCAGAATATTAGATCTCACATTTTCTAATGATATTGGTATAAAAAATGTCTCTCACAGTCTAGACAAATTGGTGAGAGAAGATTCACATCATCCCCCACTATGTATTGACTTCGAACTAATGAAATTTAAATACTTGAGAGATACGTCAAATACTAAATTCAATTTCAATAAAGCAAATTATGTAAATATAAATTCTGAGCTAAGTAACATAAACTGGACTGATTGCTTTGCTACAAAAAATGTTAATGAAGTAGTTGAAATATTTTATGAAAAACTCGCCAATATTATGACAAAAAATGTAC